>OX387411.1:4020405-5337071 GCA_947563765.1 Anarsia innoxiella
TATCACAACAGAGAAAAATGTCTAAACGAAAATTTTCTGTTAGATATTACTTGCCAATATCTCAAGATAACGACCAAAAGACCCGAGTTTCAGTCTGCAAAACTATGTTTTTGCATACTTTTGCTATAGGTGAAGGTGTTGTACGAACGGCACTGAACAAAATTGGTGATGGAGACGGACTAATAATAGAAAGTGATAAGCGAGGACACCATGACAATCACCCTAAAGTCAAGAATGACGAAATGACCAAAAGCGTTTGTGATCACGTTAAAGCTTTTGCCCCTGTTGAAGCGCACTATACACGGAAAGACTCTTCAAAACTATATTTAGACAGTAACTTAACAATGCCAAAAATGTTTAAACTTTATGAAGAGTGGGCACCACGAACAGATCCAAACAGAGCAAAAACATTGAGGCAGTATAATGATATTGTCAAGGAAAATTTCAACATCGAGTTTCACAAGCCAAAAAAAGATCAGTGCGATGAATGCGTTGCTTACAAAAACTCGCCAAAGCCTATTGATCAAAATGTGCAACAACGATTCGATGAACATATTCGAAACAAGGACCTAGCACGTAGTTTAAAAAATGAAGATAAACTAGCAGCGTTAAGGTCACCTGGCACAATAGCAACAGCGGCGTTTGACTTCCAAAAAGTTCATTCAGCTCCACACGCTGAAACAAGCATCTTGTATTATAAAAGAAAACTTAATGTCTACAATTTCACTATATTTGAGATGGGTCAGAAAGTTGGTAAGTGTTACATGTGGCACGAGGGTACCGCTAAACGAGGCGCAAATGAAGTGGCTAGTTGTGTTTACGATTTCATCAAAGGTGAAGCCTCAAAAGGTATACACACCATAAACTTGTATTCTGATAATTGTGGCGGTCAAAATAGAAACAGAATAGTATTCTTGATGTACTTGTTAGCTGCCAAAGAGTTTAACGTAAATATAACTCACCGATTTTTAGAGAAAGGCCACACCCAGAATGAAAACGACAGCATTCATGCCTTAATAGAGCGTTGCGCGAAGAACAAGGAAGTTTATACGCCTGACCAATGGTTTGCACTTGTGAGATGGGCTAAAGAGACTGGTGATCCTTACATTGTAAAAGAAGTATCATCTGAGGACATTTTTGATTTTAAGAAATTGTTAACGGGTAAAAACTGGGTCAAAAACGATAAAAATCAGAAGGTTATGTGGTCTAAGATTAGAGAACTTAAGGTGTCATTTTCAGAGCCTGATGTGATCAATTACAAAACCCAATTCGATGAAGATTACCAGCGTTTGATTGTAAGCAGATCGCAAAACCGAAGGCGTCAAGCTGAAACAACCGAAGAATTAACACAGGCTTATACTAGACCGTTGATGATCTCCAACGATAAAATAGCTGATCTCAAGTACTATTGTGAGCACAACATAATACCTAGACAATATCATGCCTTTTTCAACTCTCTTTTAGCAGGTAACGAGGAAATTTCTGATGATGAGTAGGTTCTTTATTCTTAAACTTCAAGTATCTTTGCAATTTTATTGATCTCATAAAAAATAAATAAGTATCGTTAATTTTAAGTACACATAAGATAATGCCAAGTTCCTATTGATTGTTTTCTATGACTGAAGTTTACTCATTTTTACTAAAAAAAAATTATTATGATAATAAGTATTTTTTATTTTTGTTATGGCTACAGGCCTGTTTAAGTTTTGCTATCTTTTTTTTATTGATGTTGAAAGTTTTAAGTAAAGACATTGCTGAAATACCAGGCTTCACTTTAGATTCCAAGTCAATTCGAGCCTAAAAAATACCTACCTCTAGGTTTCTTTTTTTACTTAAGTAGGTACTTAATTTTTGAAAAAGTTTTAAATCATGTTTCTTTAGTAAGCAAGTAGGTACTAATCTAATTAAAAATAAGTTGGTTAGTACCTAGGTACCTACCTATATTTTATAATTGACATTTTTCTCAACTTTGAAACTGTATAGTTACCTATTAGGTAATTTGTAATCTTTTTGATGCAAGTAGCTGATTAAAAAAAGCAATTAAAGTGTAATGCCTACTACACTAGTACCTAATTAATATTTAAATTGTTTTTAAAATAATCTATACTAGGTATCAAGTAACTAAACTAGCGTGTCACAAACAATTGTTTATAATTGTTTCTTATGCAACTTGCAATTTGGAAAATAAAAATTTTTGTTATGAACTTTGAGTTATTTTATTATATTATATTGATATAGTTATCCATTTGATTTATTTGACACTGAATTAAGATAGGTAGGTACATAAAGATCAATAATAATAATATCTTAAAGTTAGTTTTTAAAGTTGCGGGCATAATTGTAATCCGTTTCTCCCATGTAAAATTTTCTAAGTGGCAGATAATGATATTGAAGTGGTCACTATTCCCACGTAAAAGTCTTTTACTACCAGTTACGTTATTTTCGTTGGCAAATTTCCGCTGTATAAGTATGTAAGTGAAAAATAATACATTTAACGTCATTTATTTGAATTATTTCTTTGTTTTTCTTAAAGTATATAACAAGATAATATAAAATGCCAAATTTCAACTTTATAAGATAAATAGGAAACGAGTTACACGTGTTTGAAGGTCCGCGACGCTCTCTCTTAAAATTTGACTTTTGCAATTAGGGGATTGTACGTAGGGACCATCTTTCGTACATGCATACATACGTACCTATATGTACCTAGTAGAGGCTGCCCGAGACTTCGTACGCATTTATCATCATATCCTAAAAAAAAAAACGTTGTAAAATAATATAGCCCATGTGTCCTTCTAATGTGCAAGCTACAATATTGCCAAGTTTCATCAAAATCTGTTAAGTAGTTTTTGTGTGAAAGAGTAACAAACATCCATCCATCCATCGGCACAAACATTGACATTTATAATATTATTAGGATTAGCAGTATTGTCCGTCCAGTTAATCTTAAAGTAGTATTAAAACCACTAAACTGTATAATCCGACTAAATTCAAATGAATGTCGGTCATTCGAAAATATTTCAGTTGAAAGACGTTCATTCATATACGTATTTTTTCTCTAGAGTAGTGTGATACGCTAATTTAACCAGAATTGTACCAAAATTTCCTATACCGACAAAACATATTTACTCGAACGTCAAAGCAATTCTTTCAAAAGAAAATAATCGGGAAACTGCAAAGAAAACGACGTAACTTTCGTATCTCATTCGTGTCATATAATGAGTAGATTCCCCTCCCTATAAAGAGAAACAAGAGGAAGTTTGAGCCCTCACAGCCCCTCTGAGATGTTATGTAACTCGGAACAACTTTAGGTATAATCCTATTATCTTATATCAAGTTATCCCGCGGTTGCTGAAAGATGCGTTAGCTTTAATTACCTTTTAAACATCATAACTCCTTTAGTTTTTGGTAGTTCTACGAGTAAACTGTTACCCCCTTATTACAAAACGAGGTTTAAAGATAGTCCGACGTTAGTTCGTTAAGTTTGACGTTTTGTCCATAGCCGAAACGTCAAAAGAAACAAACTAACGTCGGACTATCTTTAAACCTCGTTTTGTAATAAGGGGGTATATCTTTACGAGTTACTTCTAATATAGCCTTACCTAAATTTTTGACGATATTGAATTCTATTCCATAGGTAACTAAAAATATTTTTAATCATGAATAAAATCTAATAAAATAGAATCTTGTAATTGTAAATACCTTGTTTTTGTAGTAGGTACCTACTATATGATTTAAAAGTTAGACTCTTGGCGGTAGAGCATTCGCCATCTAGGCCTATCTTCTGCCAGTACTTTGACTTCTTGATACGGCATAACGTTAACTGTCTCCTTCTTCATTAGGTACCTATCTATTTTAAATAGGAATCATGTACTACTACATGTACTGCCTATGTATTATAAATTAATTAACCTTGGAATCCTTTACTGCACTGCAACAAATAAAATACCACCCTGTACAAAATTTTCTTACAGTCTTTCCTGGAAACCCACGTCAACTTCAATTTAGTTCATATTTCTGTTAGCTAAAGAAATATGATATAAAGTAACTTCGCTAAGTCATCTTGGGAAAATGCTGGTGGTGTTTTAATTTGTAAGTTGTCTTACGTTTGTTGTCGTACCTTTGCAGAAATTGTAAATAACCTAACCTTGTTTATTTTTAAAACACCCGACTGCGTTTAAAAAACGCATTTTTCTTTTTGATGTACCCAATGTCACTTTCACTGTAAATACGAATCTACGACACTTCTCGAGCTAAAATCCATCAAGCCGTTTAGGCTGTTGGACGTGTCAAAGAATTATACATACAATACAAACATACGTACCTACATACATACCCTCGAAAAACATAACCCTCCTTCTGGCGCAGTCGGGTAAAAATCGTGTTATGTTTTATGCATACATAACTTCTGCGGCCTTTTCTGCAATTGGCTAGGTATCAGAGTGTACCTTGAATTTTGGCTAGAAGACAGGTTACTACAAGCAGGAACCCGGCTTCATTCAGACGAACTAAAAATGAGCATTTATAATGTTAAGGTTTTATATACGGTGACTTTAAATTAGTGAACGATAGAAAAGGATATGTACATACATATCCTTTTCTACAATCTTAACAATCTTAACAGGAGAGGACCACGGTCCATTAATAGAGCTTATATATCACTAAGATCGATTTCTTACTGAATATTGTCAAGCGCAGACATTTTTACAGTGCGTTTATATTGGATAAGGAAACGGAAAATCATCCTGCTATAATATTGTCTTCATTACTTTATTATTTAGTTACTAATTGATAGAATGTTCTATGTGGAATTTTGTTTCTGTTTATACAGGGTAACTTTAAATTAGTGAACGATAGAAAAGTATAAGCATGTACTCGTGATAACAAACAACTTTTACTATGGGACAAAGGTCCAAATCGTTCAAAAATGTTTGAACTCCCCATACAAAATGCACCCGCTGATAGTAGGTATGGGGGAACAATTTTTTTTATGATTTCGAACTTGGTCCCATAGTAAAAGTTGTTTGTTACCACGAGTACATGCTTATACTTTTCTATCGTTCACTAATTTAAAGTTACCCTGTATAAACAGAAACAAAATTCCACATAGAACATTCTATCAATTAGTAACTAAATAATAAAGTAATGAAGACAATATTATAGCAGGATGATTTTCCGTTTCCTTATCCAATATAAACGCACTGTAAAAATGTCTGCGCTTGACAATATTCAGTAAGAAATCGATCTTAGTGATATATAAGCTCTATTAATGGACCGTGGTCCTCTCCTGTTACTGCAGGTGGCAGGCGAGACTGCAATACGCAATAAAAAGACTCAACTCCATTCATGCAACCGGTCGTTCTGTGTCGTTCACAAATAAAACAAGATTGCCACCTTTAAGTTGGTACCTACTAGGTGCTACGACTTTGAGATGTAATTTAAGGCCATTTATTACTTATTTCATCGTTACCGACAGCCGTAAGAAGTCAACTGTTTTTTTCATCTCTCAATTTATCTGACAGATATTTTATACCTGTCTCTGTCTTAAACGTCGTCGTCTGTTGGTGGTGAAACGGGCCCCAATTCTTCTATTTTGATGTTATTTTTATTTAATTAAAACGCATATTTCACTGTTCCTCGCTTATATTGCTGAAGGAAGAAGGATCTAAAAATTAATAACTATGAAATGTACAAAAAAATTTATAATTGAATGTTTCTTAATTCAATATTTAATCAAATATTATTAGCTACAGCTTAATTAAATCTAGAAACAGTTGAAGTTGACTTCAATATACGAAAAATTATCAGAATTTCAAGCCAACGCTGGCATTATATTTTATCTCCTTCCCTCTCGTGGTTGTATGCGTGTGCGCATCGAAGCAAACAGTCCCTTGCCCTTAACCCCAGAACGGAAACGTCGATCTATTTTAGTGAGTTTAAATAAATGGTACATTCTAGAAACGCAAGTTTACTCGCCCACATATTTTATTACGCCTTCCGTTGTACGTATACTTAATGAAGTTTCTAAATTTGGCATTGGTATGATGGACATGTTTTTAGTTTATGTTACTTTGTCTCGTAAGTGTTATCACCAAGTCTGCTTATTTACAATATTCTCAGTTTTGTGTCGACAGAATGTCAATGGCATTTTTTGACACATTTGCTATCATGCTAAACGATGGCTTACACTGATTGCGACCAAATGTGTCAAAAATGACACAACTGAGGCTATTTTAAATCAGCAAACTTGGGCACCTGGTTGTCTTACAAAATTGTAGGTAGGTGCCAGGTTACGGATTAAAATGACTGTGCGGCAATCTTAAGCAATGTGCGTTCACAAAAGAAAAATACTACTTTTTTGAATGTGAGATTCTGAAGAAACTTTCCCCCATTGCGTCAATTGCTTCTTAAGGCCAAAACACACCGGATGCGTATGCGTTGCGTATCCGGAGACGTATGCGTATCTCTGAGTTTTAATGTATGCAACTGTCATTGCTTGCGTAACGTAGACGTACACGTCGATGTGACGCGTAGCCCGGTGTCACATCGGGTTACAACGTAGCTACGCGCGTGGCTACGTCGTGCTTACGTCTACGTTACGCATACGCATCCGGTGTGTTTCAGCCTAAGAGGTTTGCTACGAATCATTCCCTATCAGTTATACGAGTAATTCTTTTGAACCATATAAATATTAATAATATATGTAAACAAGTATATTATAAAAACAACTCAGGCAAAGCTTATACCTATAGTCAATCAGCTGATAATGTATTTGTAACATAAGAAAACAGTTCCGTTTTTAAAATTTCCTGATAAAGTGCCATGGTCTAATTATACCAGTCACCCTACACACCATAGCGTGTCATTGTAAGACAAAGATAGTTGAGTATAATGAATCGGCGAGACGGAGACGGCTGAGTCACCAGCAGATGCGTGAGTGAGTCAGCTATATGTGTAATTAGGTATTGATGCGTGGTGAGGGCTTTAGAGCCTTTTGGAACTGAATTGTTGAAGCGTTTTGAGTATGTTTTATACGAGAAGTTTGGATGGTGTAGGCTTGACTAACAATTTTAGATATTATCGTATCTAGCGATCGGTGTCCCACTGCTGGGTAAAGGCCTCTCTCCTCCTCTTCCACGACTCTATCCTGGGCCGCCTCCGCCCACACATCAAAGAAGATTACCAGCTCAATTTAAGATCCTATTTCGTATTTTGTAAACAGTAGGTGTGTATGTTAAAAGTCAGTAAATAAAGCTTCGTGACTGCTTTAAAAACTTGATATTATGTCTGTGGAGTCAATGCGTATATTTACTTTTCGCCTTTTCTGAATGTACTGGTTCATATTAAATTTATTTCTCCTTTAATTAAAGTAGGTGTATTATTTGTGTTTTTAAAAACTTGTTGACTCAGCGCAAATTAGAAGATTTTTACTTCTTCCTATTACAATTTGATTACGTAAAGCAAAGACGCAGAGTTAGTGTTCACTTTAAATGCATATATTTCTGGATAAGACACAAATACACAAACTTTCTATTAGACAAGTCTATAGATAATGTCAATACGTTCAAATATAAACAAGATTAGCTTCAAACATATTTTCGTCTTGTTCCAACACTTCCTATTTATGATATTAAAGCGAGATTTCTCGTTGCAATACAAATACCACGTTACCTTCGTACATACTTGTAAAACCGATAAAGCGATAATAACCAGGAATCCTCTTAACATCTCAAGTTAGGGTATAAAAAGTAGCATAAACTATCCCGTCTCGAACATACCTCCATTTCAATATAAGGACGGACACGTACCCATAAAATTTCGCTCTAAATTCAGAAAGGATTATTTAAATCACAATGCATTGAGTGACGTAGGAAACGCTGTTACTGACAGAGGGTCTTTTGAAGCAGATGGGAATCTATTTCGAGTCCACATTCTCTTGAGATAGCTGGATCGTTATACAGTGTTTATGTACTTCTTCGCGAAAATCAAAGGACGTTATCTAGCTTCGAAATTGTGCAAGTGACCCCAAGATCCATTGGTAGAAATAACCTAACCTTCTTATTTAAAAATAAACCCGACTGCGTTTAAAAAAACGGACAGATGAACTTATGTCTATTTCATAAAACATGAAGTTTTAGACAGAGAGAGGTATAAAATATCTGTCAGATAAATTTTATCTGCAGGTGGTGAAACAGGCCCTAAAGCATAGCTACATTTAAAATGCTTATCATTGTAGGTTCAATGTGGGACGAACTTTGTCACTTACAAGACGGCATGACACACCAAACTTTATTCACAATAAAACAGATGTGATAATTAAAACATTTCGCCCCAGTCAATTGTAGTGACTAACTCTTGAACTTCGTCCTTTATGCCTTTAAATTCAAAACAAAGAGTTATTAATATTACACAAAAGGAAAATATATATAGCGCACACGTGCCTGGTATTGTCAAAACATAAATACAAAGGACAATGGAATCGTTTGCACACGCTGTGTTTGAGCTGTGCGAATTCCAGTTATTATGCTAATTATAGTTATATTTTAAAGTCAAACAATTATTAATTGGAAAATCCGGAAAAAATGCAGTATTTTTACGCAGACTTCAATAAGAAAAATTGTGATAAATCTGCCGATCGATCGACTAACGCGTTTGGTGTTTACTAAATCAAACCTGAAATCCGTTCAACTTCTATTGTGTAAACAGTTAAGTTTGAAGAGTATCTGAGTTTAAAATACTGTTAATTCAAAATTCGATGTTTAATTATTGTAGAGATGACCGCTGGAACTAACTTTAACTTTAAAACAATAGACGCTAGCTCATATCCAAAAACCGAATGATAAATATATTTCTATCTCTTCAAAGGGCCTATGTAAATCTGGCATTAGACTTTCAACGCACTGTGCTCAGTTTTCGTAAAAAAAAAGTAAAGGCAGATCGGTTGGAATATTTAAAATGAAGTCAGCTTTAGCTTTAAACAATGGTTTGAGGAACCAACCCTCCTCTTTGTTATGTTAAACGAACCTTTTACGCGTTTCATGTTCGAGATTATCGACACAGTTTCTTTTCGTCTAGCTCTTTTTGGGTAGAAATTCTTTTGGAAATATAAGTAATCTTTTGTACCAGCTTCTTTAAGAATGATACAGATATTACGTGTTTGACTATTATCTGACATTTCCATACTCCATTCGAATGGAAGAGAGAAAGAGAGGCAGAGGAAGACCGCGACGTACCTGCTTCATTAGTGAAAGAAAAAGTTAACGTCGTATTAAGAAGTCAAAGCACTGGCAGAAGATGGTCTAGATGGCGAATGCTCCAACGATAAGAGTCTAACTCTTATATGAAATGATGAACGTGTTGGACCTTTAATAACTTTTTCTTGTCATAAAAGATCTATTATAAATCTAACGACTTGTCTTGTATAATAAAAATATCTTAAACCGCACAAGAATTTCATAAACCATCTTCAAAGTCTAAAATCTAATAACTACAAACGATAATCTTATTTATGTTTCACTATAATATCTAAGCGTACGTTACATATTTATAATTCTACGGTATGAAAGCCTGAGTTGCTCAAAGAGCGAACTAAATGCGCACTTAAGGGAAATTCTTGGCAAGTAATTAATCATGCGTTAATAATTAATACTAGCTTAAATATGCGCTTTCATTATTGTAACGTAAGCTTCTAGTTATTCTTGCTTAGAGAGAATAGATGTAGGTATTAATATCTACACTTAAAGTAGGTATTTTAATGATAGAGCTCGATTGCGTATTGTGTGCTGGATATGATTTTTATTTATTTAATAGTTTATTGTAAGAAACAAAACACATATGTGTTTGGATCGTAACAAATTGAAGTGGTCTCTGTCTACCCCAATAGAGAAGAGGCGTAACGGATAAGTATGTATGTACAAACCCAAGTATGTCTATGCACTGACGCAAAACAGGATGCGATTAGTGTGTACAGCTTTATAGATTTTACTTACCTTTTGTCTATTTAATGATTCCGATGAAAACGCCGAATGAAAAAAAAAACAGTCTTCCTTTGAAGAATCTGTCTGCCTATCTGTCTCTAGTTCCTAAAAAAAAAACTGTTCTTAACTCAAATACGTCGTACGTCTTTCTTAGCCACGGCATTGTGAACAGCAAGATTTATTAAAAACGTCCCAACCTTGTAGCGCCAGGAAAACAATGCATCCTGAAAGTACGGTTAAAAATAACTTCTTGCAACCAGGGCATTTTAGAGTTATATTTTTGGTTATCGCCTTGGAAATTGCATCTCTGAAACATACTATTTTTATTTCTTTACTAGCTTATTGTGTTCTGGGCAAAGGCCTTAATATTGGTATGATTAGATCATGCATGATCACAGAAATGCAGTGATTTAAATTCTCTCTTGTATTCCTTATCAGCCCTTTTAACTTCCCCACTACAGAGACGTTCATGCGTGACGTTGTCCTATTTGCATTTACAGATATCAAAGCAGTATGTTCTTGTCAGGTTTCTTGCATCAGCGCCAGTGGCATATAAACAAAGGGGTAGGACATAAACACAGGATTAACTAAGGCCCTTACCGCAGGGAACGTGTGAGGTCTCGGCCTGTGTGTTTAGGGCTTAAACCCATGACTTGTTAATCTTTCACATTTAAGTAGGTGTTTTTGTGACAACGCGAAGGATACGAACGCCATTTATCTCTTAGTTTTAAAATTGAATTACTGCTGTCGTGTTTTAATTTATTATTTCTTTTGTTTTCAGGTAAATTAAATTTTGACGAGACTCGTAAATCCAGGGTTATTATAGTGTAAGTGTAATATTAATTTTGTAGTCGTCCCTTTCGGGTACAGTAGATGTTTCGTCTTGCCAAAGCTACATTTGATGAGTGTATGTGACGAAGTACAAGTAATTAAGTTCTAAAGTGGTTTACGTCCAGGATAAAAGAAAAAATAAACAAAATCCTATCGCTTTTGTCGAATCCAACGTCTAATACTAAAAGCTGGCAACCTTTGTTCAGTAATTTGACCACCGATTTGACGTCTAGTATGAAATCGCGACTAATCCACCGAGCAATCGCTTAAATTCAATCGCTGTTACGTAAAGGCTCGTCGGCCATCTATCAAGAATCCCGCTAATCCTGCTTCTCATATTATAATCTCAATGTTATTGCCGATAGATGGATTGGGGTTTGTTCGTTACTGTTTCACGCAGAAACTACTGAACAGATTTTAATGAAACTTTACAACATAGTTGCAAGCACATGAGAATAACATATAGACTACATTATTTTAAGATACTTTGTAATATTTCCAAGATATGACGACCAATGCGGATGTAGTCGTGGGCAGCCTCTAGTCAATTATAAATAGGTAAGACGTTAAAACACTAACATACAGAATTTCTCCGAAACGTCACCCGCGATATCACTTGGAATTCGCAATTTGAACTAACGTAACCATAATATCTGTGACGTACTTACTTCGTTACTATAACATTGTTATGTAACTCACACTTGCACAAGGTACATACACGTGACAATCCATTGTATAAGCATCTGAGGTGCAGTGTGATGGAGTCTACCGACTGAAATGTGTTGTACCAAAGCAAAATAGGCCTTATTTGCTCTAATATATTAATAGATTCCGGTTTTCGAAAGGTGTCGCAAGTGTGTTCGAAATTGAAACTGGTTTAATATCACTGTGTGGTGTACTTGTGTGTTTAATTGTACTTCGTGTGAAACTTAGTGCTGTTTTAGTTTATGGTAAGCATTTTCAAGTATTCACTTTACTAATTTGATTGCTGCATTCTTACTTAGTTTTGTTTATGGCAAGAAATACTCATTTCATGTTCTTGTTTCTAACTAAAATAAACCGAAACCTGCAATTGCTTATAACTAGACATTTATTCACGTTTGATTGCAAAACAAACAATTCGTGAGAGTTATCACACACTCTCATGTAGCAATATACCGATTATATAATTTTAATTATTGTACACATTACCAATCATAATTCTATCGCATGTCAAATCTACTCAACAAAACATTCAGTCAAAGCAGTAGGTAGCAAAAAAATCAGCAATAAAAAGTTCAAATATCACCTCGTCATTTGATTCAAACATAACACAAGTGTCGAGTTACTTCATCTTGTAAATGTTTATTTCTCTATCGACATACCCGACTAAGATATCTTAATGCCATATTGACAACCATCGCAGGTTTATAATGGACTATTGAATAGCATTGTCAAAACGATGCCGCAATGATCATGAGGTATTGCAATTTGACCGTCAGAATAATGTCCTCATTCCACAGTGATAACAAGCGAATCAAGACTGATTTCGGAGTATCGTTCTGGCTTTTATTTTTACTAAGTTAAGACGAAGACAGACTGACATAGCGAGACGATATATTTTTTCTTGTCCTACGAATATTAAAAATATCAATTTTTGTGCCGATGGATGGATGTATGTTTGTAACTCTTTCACGCAAAAACTACTAACCAGATTTTCATAAGACTTGGCAATATTGTGGCTTATATATCAAAATGACACATAGGCTATATTATTTTGAGATAAGTACTCATTTTTTCCCAAGATTTGACGATAAATGTATACGAAGTCACGGGCAGCCTCTCGTATTTTATATAAGACCTATAAAACTAATACCTAGATGTATTATTTGTTAACCTCATGACCTATAAGTTTCAATACTTAGTAAGAAGATAGAAGAGATTTCGTCCGACTTAACATTTTGAATCAAATAGAACTGATTCGGTCGCGTATTAACATATTTCTGCAATATATTTTCTAAACGAATTGAACTTTGTTGGCTTCATGTAGATGAAACTTTTGCTAGGATCTTTTCTATTTAAATTCTGGAAACTTAGAAATAGAATGAAGAGAAGTTAATATTTTTACATAGGTATTTATTTTTAACGCGCTTACTTTAAATATTACGTTTGATGATTGTTTAAAATAATTGAATAGAATCATTTTGTCAAAGTCAAAATTAAATATTTTTTAGCACATATAGGTTTTGTAAAGATGTTTATAGATTTAAGATTTGTATTAGATTTTAATTGAAAATTCTCGCGACATCGAAAGGAAAAATGTAAAAGCGTTATTGAATAACGTTCCTTAGTTAAGCCATTCCCGATTTAAAGGTTAATATTTTCTTGAGACCCTGATGGTCTATCAAACTCGACCGCCACCGACACGTTCATATTTTTTATACCCCACATCCTTTGCTGGAATTCCTTTCGCTTTCATCCGAATATACCCCTTAACACTTTCTTGGTAAAGGCGAAAATTAACTTTACCTAGACCTTGTGGTATAGCTCCTAAAAATGAACCCTCTGTAGTGGTAATAGCGGTTTGTGCTCACCGATTGTTGGTAGGCCTATTGTCAGTTTGAATAGGCCTTGATTTGGGTTTCGGATGATGCGACGTGTCACTTTTTTTTTCTTTATAACCTGTCATAGGAGTGGGACGACCGTGGGTTATTAATCAAGAAGCAATCCAGTTTTTTGTTCCTAATTTGAAAGCTGGAGTTGATTTTTTATTTTGAAGGGTGGAACTGGAGGTTAATGGAACAGTTCCAAACACATATAGATGTTCTTGAAGTGCATGTAAATGTTGAACAGCTATCATAATCGTGCAAACTGCATAGTTTGGTTCTACCCGACTTTGGAGCTCAGTAAGCAGTTGGTAGTTCAGCACTAACTTGAGAGTTCAGACCTGAAGATAATCTTTGAAACTTCAAACAAGACTTTGAAACCTGGCTAGGTACTTTAGGCAAAGATTGAATCTTCGACTAAATATTTTGATAATCAAATCACCTGAATTTTTGTCGATAGTAACAGCTTAACAGCTTCGAGATTGGATCATAAATATCTTATCTAGCCATCGGTGTCCCACTGCTGGGCAAAGGCCTCTCTCAACTCTCTCAAAATATATACAAAACAGATGGTTCATCATAAATACCAATACTTTAAGCACTATTTGAAATTTTCGATGATTCTTGCCTTTTGTTAGGTTCTCACCAGCATTCTGTCACCAGTATTCTGCCGACGAACAACCCTAAAAACTTGACCTTAATTTAAAATTCCAAAAACTCAAGTCTCCTTAATGGATTGCTAAACAGGATATTTATCTTGAGTCCTAAATCCTTTAGGTTAGCGAAGTTGTCTCTCGCGTCTCTGCCCATGTAAAGACTTGGCTTCGTTACACTTTATTACATATTTAGATTAATCGCCGCGATAGCGCGAGCTTCGTGCTAGAACCCTCATAACGTCGTCGTCGCTTGAATTTTCACAGGATGTTGTTGCTATTATTAATCTTTTAGAACAAGCGCTTCTGGATTGCTTTTCGCTGAAAATGAAGGCTGTTTTATATTAAAACATCGTGATAAAAGTAAAGATACGAAAAGTGATTATTATTAAATACTATCAGAAGGGTTAACACTTAAGTTCCCTTCTGTAGCTTCTAAATAGATGAATCTCTGCCGGTTAAAAGGTAACCCAAATGCCGGTATACCTACCATAATGATATGCAGTCGTGGCATATGATGATGAACTAACAAATTAAATAAGCTTGCTCTGTCGCTTTAGGTCGCTTCGCCGCGGAAATATTACATAAGCTCACAGTTTCACACTAACTATTTATAACAAACTGGATAAAAGGATCCTAGAGCGCATAATTCCGAAACATTATGCAATAATCATTGTTATGCCTGTGTTTTGTTAGAGATTATTTATATTATTTGTATTGCAGGAATTGCGCAATTTGATAAAGCACCCTGTTTGTTTCTGAGAGGTTTAATATTAAAAGGTCTCTGGATTAAAGCGGCGGGTTTCAGTGGTGAAACTCAAGAATTTATAAAGTGTTTTTAAATCGTACCAGAATTATTCAGGGGCGGATTCTTTGGGGATTATCCTGATAGGTTCGGGGATCTTAAGTAAGGTGTTTTTTGCTTAATACATTTTGTTGCTCACCTCTCTTGGTTCTGTATTTACTTCGTTCGGAAACATTTCGTGACGAAATATATTTTTTGATCCGCTCGTAAACTTTGTTAAGTTGGGTTCAGACTTAAATTGATTTCGCCAGTTGAAGAATGCGTTCGTTTCCTCTTGCCTTTTTGTTTTGGTGTATTTTTTCTGTTTTTACCTGTAGGGTACTGCAAGAATTCATTTAATGTCTGTTTTGTTCTTTACGAAATAGTAAATTTTTTTTTGCTTTCTTCATCTATTATTAGTTTTCTTTACGAAACATTAATATTATATTTTATGAATTTAATAAAAGTGTATCAAATTCAACAGTTTGTCGTGCGTGACTTTAGCGATATCATTTAAATAATTTGTATCCGAAACACTTTGATTTATTTTTAAATGGGGCGTTTTATTTGAACATGTTTTGTGTGTTTAATTTTCGGAAACCGTCCACACAGCCGCATCCGTCGCGACAACACATAAATTTTGAGAAACTCCATTGTATTAAACAATCATTTCCGTTCGACTCATCCCGTTGTAATGCAAATAGCCTTTTTTGATTTTTTCGATTTCATTGAAAGATCGCCCCCTACTTGAATAATAATCGAGCTTTTAACTTCGTTTGGAACTGAGATACTGTTGAAACGACACATCCATTGCGTGGTTTTTCTCACTGACAAACGAAGTGGCATGAAACCGCCCAGCAATGAACAGGACACAACACGTTAATTTTATTTAAAATAATATGGTAGAAGTCAAAAGCAGACACCGTAACGATGCCGTAGATGAGTCATTTGTGTATGTAAATGGATTTAAAATTCATAACCTTAGGTTTGACTGAGACTTTTTGAAATTCAAATTTTACACTCGCACCGAAATTATGCTGTGTATACTTAATTGTTTTTCGGTGGTTCCACAAAGGGACCACCAGGGTGGATAGGTTATTTTTTAGGCAAAAAGTTGATTAATGGGGACGGCGGATATTTTCACGTTGATTGTAGGTTGTATCAGGATATTGTCCAAAATCGTTTGTTATATTATGCAGGTTTTTGAAGAGGTTTATGTTAATGATAAATATCAAATAGTAGTGTGCTGTTTAGTTTTTTTTGCGTCTTTGAATATATCTTTTTATTTCCCTTATCTTTGACCCCTTTCAACATGGATAGGACGTCTTTTTCGTTACCTCGAAAACTACTCGACAACAAAAAACACATTTTCGCTCGTCTATGGAGAGTGTACGAAGTTTACTAAGTACTAATATGTACAGGTACTTAATGCGAATGAACTTGAAATATTTTTATTAATCAGCAAGCCGAAGAATGTCTGATAATGATACATAATATAATCGGTGAAGTTATTTTCCCACACGAAGTCCAAGGTTCGATTCGCGGTCATGTACCTTTCCAACGTATTTTAAAAACAAAACTAGTTTCATTAAAAGTTTTTTTAAAATTCAGTGTAATATTAAAGTAATTACATTGTATTACTTTTTACAAATCGTAATAATGCGAAATTATTGCTCCCAAAAGGTTAAAAATAATTCTTGTATATAACTAGAATTAAAACGGATTTATTTCTTGTTAAAACTTAATGATTCAAGTCGATTTAAGTAAAATTCACCTCTTATTATCGAAAACGCTCAATTAAGATATTTATTAGACTTTATCGTACTGATTTAATTTTTTGACTATGACAGTGACTATGAGGTGTAATAGAGCGTTAGTTTGACCTTTCATGCACCTGCAGCCCAAGTCTGCTAATTTAAAATAGCCTCAGTTGTGTGTCGGCATAGCGTCAATGGCATTTTTTGACATATTCGGTATTCTGCTAAACAATGACTTACACTGCTAGCTTAGCATGGCACTCCGTGACAAGACGTTGTCATGCGTTTGTCACGCTTACGTCTCTGTCTATAGTTCGAAATGTGATAAGGACAGCATACGTGAGATAATTGTCGCGGCATGCCGTGCTAAGCCCCCTGATTGCGACTAAATGTGTCAAAAACGATATTGACTCTCTCGTTGACACTCTGCCGACACACAACTGATAATATTGTAAATTAGCAGACTTGGGTCCCTGGCTTTTAGTATTATTCTATGTTAAACCAAATCTATATGCTAGCTAGCTATTTGTTCATCATTTTACGAAAATGAGAAACGGTTTTACTTCCAGTAGCCGTTTGAACACGTCTCTACCAGAGATATGCCGAGCTAATTTCCGTAATATAAATCTCAAATGACGTCTTAAGGTTAATTTCGCCGAGTCGTAAATCCGTGATACGTCAGGTAGGTGAACTTTACTCCGTGTCACAGGAAAATGCTGCTCGTGCCTTGGGTTCTTTAGTGATGGGTTTTACACGCGAATATCCGTAAATATCCGATCATGAAAATCGTAACAGCTGGACGACATTTCTGGCTCTAATAGTTAAATGCTGTTGTAAATCTCTAGTGATGTTGTTACAATAAAAAAATCTTTGCAATGCAATATCTTTGTCGTGATACGTCAAAGAACGACTAAAAGTGTGGTACCTATACATTCAGTCATCAAAAAAATGCAGCGCCTTTAAGATAACAAAATCTTAATCCTGAATTTGAAAAATGTAGGTATTAAAGGCTTATAAAACGCGGGCTATGTAATTCACACTATCTGGGACGCGTCAGCTGCACCTTCGTGACTTTCCATCTCCTGTTACCTATTCCTCGAAGGATCTTTTTTTGTGGCTTGCAAAGTCCTTACTTAAATGGGTAATTCAATATTATTATAATATCTGGACTCTAAAATTCTTGATGATCGTCGTTTTGATTTTAAATTTAAATTAAAATAAAATGTTTTATTGTAGGTATGTTTTGAATAGTATGTTTCAGGTTCACTATTCAAATCTTTCGTATAATATTTCGGATATCAAGTAATTGTAACGGGAACAACACTAGTATATGTTTGGTGAAGATAATGTCACGGAGACGCTTAAAGGTTGTTATCTTGTTTAATTTCTTTTTACGCCTTCGTATAATAAGATGAAGCTGTTAGCTTGAAAGCTTAGGAGTTCATTAAGAACGTTTCGTCGTGTTATTACCTAAATGAAGGACCTTCGGGGCTATGAACTTCTAAAGAGCCACGAGTAGTCAGACTTGTCCATTACTTTTTTATTTTGTATGATAATTTTTATTGGCACTTTGTGTTTACTTGTAAGTAGTCCTTTTAAGTAGCAGATAGATAGATAGATAGAAATTCTTTATTGCACACAAAGAAATACAAATACAACTTAAAACTAAAACATTGTGCGCAAAGGCGGCCTTATCACTAAAAGTGATCTCTTCCAGACAACCTTTGGAGTATGATTTTATAGTTCATTCGCCATATTATAACTGTTTTTAAATATGTCGAAGGGCTCAAGTCTGCGAATTTATAATATTCTCAACTGTGTTCGCAATTAGTGGGAGCCATTGTTTAGCGGAATACCAAATATGTCAAAAAATGCCATTGACAGTCTACTGACACCAAGCTGACACACAACTCAGGCTATTTGAAAAGAGCAGACTTGGGCCCCTGATGTGGTGTCTCTCGTTTAGAAATATGGAACATATTTGATTATAATATAATACTATTGTTTGTTTGCTTTGGCGCGAATCACATCTTGAAATATTAAACTCAATATAAGATTATTTTCTCAAGAAGATACGCAGGTAGGTACCATAACTCTAGTGACGTCAATACAAGCTCAGGTACTAGCTATTCTCGTACATGGTCAGTGACCACAAGGGACCTTTGCCTGGGGTGACTGTACCACCAACGATCGCTGACCTCCCGCCAGACGAAATTACACGTGCGTGAGGGATCTACTTATCCTGGTAGTTGAACTCACGACCAATTTAAAAAGGCTCTTGGTAGTCCTTCTTGCTCTTAAATGAGAAATAAAGAAAATCGACTCGCCGGCGGAGTTCTCGGTAAATTGGTCGTCTTTGTGAGTGTTGATGTTTTCTTTTTTCAACCATATGTTTTCTGGTCGTTTTGCTGGCCTTGGCTCGGAATGTCTGGTTAGTGCACCGTGGGTTGTTGTGTTATTTATAGTTTGTTCCCCTTATGATGCACGTCAAAGTACTTTTACATTGCACTTGAATGACATATCTTGTTAGTTTGTAAAACACTCAATTAAAGTCGATGAGATTTTTAATTTGTATTCATTTTTGTAGTTACTTTTGGTAAATTGATATATTTAGCCTTCCTTACATTAGAAGATATCAGATTTTTGCCAATATCTCCTTACTGACTGTGAAATAAGAATAAGCTTTAAAATAATAATAGACTCTATTTCAATTTACTATAACCACCAATATTACAAGTAAATTCAATCACGAATTTCTGAAATATTCTACCGATACTACGAATGGAAACAATATAACTTATGTTACCTTTCAAAACTTAGCCTAGAACCCAGCTAAAACCATTTCGAGGAAATCCTTGAAACACTTACCTATTTATACACTGGTATCAAGTCGTAACACCCCAATTCCTAAAGAAATCGAAATGATTTCGAATCATAGTCCAACATCAGTAAAACCACTGGAGAGTAAGCGTTATGACGAAGCAAAAAGGGCTAGGGACGTTCGTTTCATTGGCCGCTGGGATAAAGTGGTTTAAAAGACCAGAAAAGTGGTCAAAAGCGGTCTGACTGGTTCCAAGTTGGCCCAGCATGCAAGACTCGTTCTATCCCGTTCGTTTTATCTTATTTTTGTTTTGCGCGAGGTACTGACCACCACAACAAAGATCAGTGGGCTGGCTGCAGGTGGCTTGTTCTTTTTTTAAGGAGCAATGGCTGGAAGACGTGCAGCCAAGAAAAAAAAGGTTTTGTTCTCTCCTAGCTTTAGTTTTCATTGTCTTGGGGAATGCAAATGACATTTAAAGGCTGGTTTGTAAGTGGTTACATTTAAATACGTTTATATTCCGTTTAAAGGAAATGCTTGTCATGTTTTAATTTGTGGGCTTCTGTGCGACAGACAAGGTATACCAGTTGTATTATCCAAGAATAGAGACCGATCGTAACTTCGTACGCATTTATCGTCATATCTTGTGTTATTCTGGTGTGCAAGCTTCAATATTGTAAAGTTTGAATTCCTTCTTTACTAAAATTAGTTGAAAGATTAACAAACATCCTCATATCCATACATCTTAGCCTCTTCATTAAAATATTAGTAGTAGGATATAATAGATATCCCATGTAGATACGAGAACAATATGCAAAGGTAGGGTTACCAGATGAAATAAACGAAAGTCCGGAGAAAAGTCCTAATTCTCATATAAAAGTCCTGAGATTTTATACAGTTCGAGAATTTCATCTTAAAAACGTAATATCGTTATGTACAGTAGGTACCTGTATAAAAAAGTATACATTTTAACTGCAATCTGATATCAAAAGAAGATTATTTCGGTTACGTTTTACTAGAATAGGTAGTAACAATATTGTTGACTGCTAAATAACTGGCGCCCCTTAGTGAAAGTTGTTTGCACTGACGTGTTTTCGTCTGTTCTGATTTGTGTAGGTATTGATAAGAATCGAAATCATATATCAAATTCATAGAAATACTATTTTAATCCATTTTTAAACTGGCAAAATACTTATACGTTCTGTTTAAGAAGTCTTTACACGTTTTCATTTGTCGTCCTAATTTTTATCGAAAGTCAAGGTCATACAAAAGTAAATATTACAGTCTCGAATTGTTTTTTAAATTATTTTTGAATTCAGAAGCCATTCTTTCCTTAATTATTTCCATAGAAGTCGAACTAATGATTCAGCAGCCATCTTATCCATATTATTATATCCATAGAAATCAAATAAGCTTAAAATACATTTTTTTTTGTAAGAGAAAGAAATCATTCAATAAAATAACTTTGCTATCAAGATCGCACGTGTAATAAATATCAAGAACAAATTAAAAATCAACCTTATAATTCTATTTTCAAGGTTGTAACCGCAACATTACATTGTAAGCAACAATTACATAGAATTGCTTCATCTTTAGAATGTGTTTCTCATAATAGTTACAATGTCGTAATATTAGTAGTTCTATCAATTTTTATACATTGCGTGTTTTTTTTACAAATCTAATAAAATAAATAAAGTTGTCTGACCTAAAAAACCGGCCAAGTGCGAGTCGGACTCGCACGTGAAGGGTTCCGTACTACTCACTAGGTATTCTGTAAAGACGTCATTATTATTATTCTACGTATTTTGATTATAACGGTAAGACATTATTTCTGAAAATCTCGCTCAACTAATCAACGCTCTTGCTGTGACATGAGATAATGATGATGATGTGTATGATGGTGATGTATGTGTTCATGAGATATAGCCTGGAGACAGATGGACGGACGGAAAGACAGACCGACAACCGAGTCTCAATAATGGAGTCTCGTTTTCACCCTTTGGTTACAGAACCCTAAAAAGCAATGAGCTCAAAGATTAGCAATGATGCCTACATTATGGTATTGAAATTATACTATGAACGTGCTTTAGTAATGTATCAGTGATCACGTAATTGTATTGACAAGCTAACCAAATATTAATTGCAATCCTTTGATGTGTGCCCGTGATACTGAATTAGTCAATGATTACTTACTTCAATTTGCTATGACATTAATTTTGTATACGTGCGAGGATTTGATAAACAATTTATCAATGTCTAGTAGAATTAGTGTATTTTGATTGGAAGCAGTTAATTACGAGTATTTAACGTAATAGCCTATTTATTCAACAGTTTATTGTAAGATGATAGTACAAAGATACAGAAAAAAAGAGAAGTTATACAAAAGGTACAGCATATTTCTAAAAGAAATTTCTTCCTGCAGACCCCACAGAGAGAGAAGTGATAGCATGAAGGCAGGATAGTCACTACAATAAACAATAAATATATAAGTATAAACCTACACATATATATATATATATATATATATATATATATATTCGATAAATACACATACATAAATATTATAATTTATATAAATATATATTGTATTCTCTATGATAAGGAAAGATAGTGCTCTTTAACTTTCCGTTTGAAAATGTGGAGAGAGTGAGTGTCACGTATAGTGTGTGGCAATGAATTCCACAGCCGGACTGCATGAACAGAAAAGGAATAAGAGTAAGAATCAGAAGAGTGAGATGGGAAATCAAGAAGGGATCTTAGGTGAGAGCGACAGGGCCTATATTGGTGCAAATAGATTTATTATTTTCATTAATTACGGGGGTATTTGGAGATGAGGGAAAAAAACAATATTCAATTGATTCGTAACGATCTAAAGGCTGCCCGCGATTTCGTACGCATTTATCGTCATATCTTGGAAAAAAATCATAATATCTCAAAATAATATAGCCTATGTATTCTGATACATAAGCTACGATATTGTCAAAGTTCATTAAAATCTAACCAGTAGTTTTTGCGTGAAAGAATATCAAACATCCATCCACCTTCACAAACATTGTCATTTATAATATTAGTAGGATTTATATAATCTACCACATTTATATACGGTTTCCTAAAGACACAATTTTCCTGGTTTCTAGTACACTTATAACTTACACGTGTAAATTTCACTCGAAATATCATCTTTACAACTCAAACCTTTTATCCACAAATATCATTCGGGATATTTTCCTTTAGTTCGTTTAAAATGACTTCTCCAATTAGCAGGTTGGACTGAGCAGAGCGTACATTTGGGTTGACTGCGTTGACCGTGGGTTGACAGGACAAACCGGACCGCCGTCAACGTCAACTACACTCGCCGACTTATTCACCGATAGATCTGATAATACGGTTGACGGAGCCCATTTTACTAATGAACTAGGTTTTTGGTGATTTAAGAATGAATTTGGTTTGAATTGTACGATGCGATACACAGTCTGTCCAAAAAGAGTAGAAATTAAAAAGTGGTTACACCGTAGTGTCGTCCTGTTTCATTTAGATTGATTTTTCGACATATTATAGATAGGTACTCTTTCGAGTACTAGTGGTTACTTTTGTAGAATAATCCGTAATGACAAAACTACAAGCACTTCTTCAGGGGCCCAAGTCTGCTAATTTACAATATTCTCAGTTGTGTGTCGGCAGAGTGTCAGTCAATGTATTTTTTTACACATTTGGCCGCAATCATTGCAAGCGGAGTTTAGCAGAATACCAAATTTGTCAAAAAATGCCATTGACACTCTGCCGACACACAACTGAGGTTATTTTTAATTAGCAGACTTTTCTAGTATGTTTGTCTTCTCGAAATGTCGCTCGCTATTAATAAGAAAAATATATCAAAATGTACAAACCTTATAATACCTACGTTGGTATTATATTTTATAAATGTTAATATTTCTCCCTCAATTCTCGTAGCGCACGGTAATACGATGATGCTGTATTGTTTATGGTTTCAGAGCATTACCGTAAAATAACTTTATTTATACCTGATTTATTAAGCACTTTCATGTTTAATTATATCCTTATATAAAATCAATATTTCAAGTAAATAATAGGTGCCTACATTAATGAGTAAACAGATATTACTTTTTGATTTCATCAAATATCAACACTTTTGTAGAATTTTATACGTATGCTATTCATATTACATTCATACATAAGTATGCATATCCGTCACGCCACTCGGCTTTCTCCCATAGGGGTAGACAGAGACTACTTCTTTTCATTTGCTACGATCCAAACACACCTCCTTCGCCTCATCCACATTTATCAATCGCCTCACACATGCCCGTCGGTCATTCATATTAAACTGTTATATTAACTAAAATTATATTCAACAGGTTAAGACAAAAGATCGTGATTGTTTTAAAGTACGTAGGTAATCGATTTTCTTGGTCGAGATGGGTATTTCAGAAATGCAGTCTTTCTCTTTGAAGTTTCTTTGTAAAAGTTAAGTACCGCTTAGTATGTATTAAATTCAAGAGCTCAGTCGAAAGAAGCGGTTTGTTACTTTAGTTTCCATTAAACGGTCCCTCACTTTTTGATGGAAATGCTGCAGTTAAGTTTTTACCTCTCGATTCGACCCTGCAAGGGTAAATATAGAGAAAATTCATTCAAAGCTCGGTATCAACGTTTGCAAAATATGAAATAGGTAGGTACTTGTCTACCCGCATTGATCGTCATATCTTGAAATAATATAAGTAGTTGAAGCTACAATATTCTTAAGACATGTTTCATCATCTACAGTCAAAATTTATCTGACAGATATTTTATACCTGTCTCTGTCTAAAACGTCATGTTTTGTAAAATAGACATAGGTTTATCTGTGGGTTGCGACCGTGTGAAACGAGCAATTAAAGCACGAAAGGACTTGCCTTTCAAGTGGTTTTAAGGAACTCTCCTAAATACTAAGATAATGTAAATCGTCCATAAGAAATCACTGACTTTACCTCCATTCCTCTTTCGAACCAAAACTCAGCCACACACCATCGACATTTACAAAACGTAGTTTATTTATTTATCTATTTATAACCATCCAAGTGTTCGTTACTCCAGCTTTGTTTACGTTGTGTATTTCGAGCGCGACCCGTGTGTTCGACCACGTGTGGCTGTATGGATCTTGGCCTCTTGCTTCTTTTACTTTTTTTCAACTTCCACAGACAGTGTTTTGTTTACTAGATTCCATATTTGAAATTTTGGTGGCGTGTGTGGGTTTATGAGTGTTTATGTTAGATTGTATTTTTTTGTTTCTTTTTCGTTACGTATTGTAGATGCAACTTAAAAATAGGTACTCAATTTTTTAGGCCAAAAAAGATGTGCAAATGTTTAATATTATAATATTTTTTATGAGCAATATTTGTTGAAATTGAAGCTTTATGTTACAAGTCTATAAATAAAATATTTTAATTTAAAACATGTTCGTAACTGTATGAATTTCAAAAGCACCTAGAGCTAACGTAATTTTCTGTATTTCCAGGTAATTCACGAGAGCCGGGATCCGCAGATGAACGAATGAGGTTGTCTCTGATATGTTTATTAAGTAGTGTTGTCAGATTTACATTTTAATTTAAGGCGCTATTCAAAGAAATTCTATAAATTACTATTAATCCTTTATATTAAAATGTTTACACTTATTATGGAGAATACTTAGACTATTCTCCATTTAAATAAATATTCTTACGGCCTATTTCACCATGTCCTGTCACCTGTCTCTGTCTAAAACGTCAAGTATGAAATAGACAGGTTTATCTGTCAGTTAAATTTATCTGTAGATAGTGAAACAGGGGTTTAATAATAACACGAAAAACGCTGTCGATAGGCAAATGTTTTTGCAGAGATGACGTGTATTCTGCTGTCGCGTGTAAATAGGGTTTACATTAATATATGTACCTATTACAAGTAGGTACTTATATTATTAGTTATATTAAAGCTACCTACTTTACTCGTAACATCAGAATATGAAAATAATTATGAGTATGTAATTAGCGATTATTTGAGATAATTTTAATTTACTCTTAATTAATAACGTAAAGCACCACTCAAATTTCTGAATAAAATTTTAACGTCGAATTAACATGCTTTTTAAAATAAGCAGTAGTCCGAGTCTGCTAATTTACAATATTTCTCAGTTGTGTTTCGGCAGAGGGTCAATGGCATTTTTTAACAAATTTGTTCGCAATCAGTGTAAGCCATATTTTTATTATATACTAGCTGTCCTGGCGAACTTTGTCCCGCCTTAGAATGAACTTTATTGTGTAGGAATAAAGTTCAAATTGACTCTACATTTTAGTAAGAAAACATTTGTATGGGAAAAAGAAAAGTTCTGTTTTAGGGCTTTCCCGGCAATTGTTCGAATTTTTCTCACCGTTTAGACCTACCCTGGACTACGACAAACATTTGAAAACCAAAATCAGCTCAATCGGCCCAGCCGTTCTCGAGTTTTAATCAGACTAACGAACAACAATTCATTTTTATTTAATAGAAGATTATTATGCCAGTTTAGCAGAATACCAAATGTGTCAAAAACTGCCGACACAACTGAGGCTATTTTAAATTAGCAGACTTGGCCCCTGATCTTTCCATTCTTTAGGAAGTTCTTCCTACACCATTTAATCAAGCAGAAAATGTTCTACATAGAGCACCAGATATTAGCTCGCTTATGAAAACGGGACTAACGGGACACGCTGTTAATTCCGGGACAACTAGGGTCCCTCGAGCATGAAATGTTTACGTTACCACAACGTAACCGCACGTTCTCATACGTTTTCGTTGTAGAGCAGGTACCTTCTGTGACTTTGGTATACTTAATTCGATAGGTAAAACGTATAATTTTAAAATTTTGACAAATTTTCTCGCTTATTATTATGGAAGCCTTTAAAGTAAAAAAAAGGTGCTAGGAAGCTTAATACAAACGTACATCCATACATAAACCACTCGTCTCTCCCATTAAGGTATACAAAGACCACTTTGCTTCACTTGCAATGATCCAAAGACACTTCTTTGCTTCATCTACTTTAGTCAGTTGCCTCATACATGCACGTCTGTTTAGGATACTCCTGACTTGGCCTTTCCTTAAGCCTAATAAAATATAATATTAAATATCCAATTTTTCTGTTTTATGAAGTACTGACATAAAAACCAGATCTGATAAGTGTGAACAGCTTTATATAATCTTATACAACTAGAACCTCCGATATATAATCAAATCTATATGCCAAATGTGAACAATCTCTCACTGAATCTAACTTCAGTAGCAAATACATAGCAAATACGCAGTCTTTGCACAGTTTAGTTAACATATGAAGGTGAATTTATTCAATTTATAAACAAGAGGGTTCAGTATGTTCGGTTACGTGTACGTAGCTTCGATTCTGTGAGGATTGTTTGCTTATTCGAATTGCGTTTAATAACCAACCTGGCGAATGGTTCCGATTGAGAACAGTTCTATATTTGTTGTTTGAAATGGAGAGAACACGAATGCTAAGAAGTGGGGGTGTATGTATTTATTTTTGAGGAGATTGTATACCTACATACAATGTTATCTCCAAAGTGCATAAATACATACATACCATATCTGTCACGCCTCTTTTCCATCGGCGTAGACAGAGACCACGTCTCTCAACTTACTAAGATGAAACATTCTTCCTTCACTTCATCCATACACTACCATCACTCGCCTTATGTACGACGGTTTCTACGGTTTTCGTGCATAAATATTAATTGTTAATACCACCGTTTGATCAAATACTCGCCAATACTGTACCAAATGGACAATCAATCTGTAATAGAACTCCACATTAGTGACGATAATCATGGAAAATACTAACCTTGCATCAGTAAATCTAAGTACGTAGAAGTTAAAAAAGAAAATTCCGTTTCAAATGGTAGTCCCTATGGGTTTCTTTTTTCAACTTCCTGACACAAAACTCGGGCGGAATGATAAAACAAAAATAAATGCAGCTCCTACAACTGAGGTATGTGGTAATCACCACTCTCGTAAAATATTCCCAAATATTTGCCCAACCCAAGATTGCCTGGAGACAGATGGTTTAAGTCAAATTTTGATGAAAAAATTCCCCGACTGTTTACTTTGTCCCTCGGAACGCTAATGAACGTGCCCTTATTTCACAGAACGATATTGTTTTAAGTTTTCTGCTCGGAAGACGCTAGTAATGGCATAATATAACTTTTTCTCTGTAATGGCTGTGTAGAATATTCTAGTAGCCTTTTGTAAGATGTTCTTATTTTCTTATTTGAATCGGGGATCCTTTTGTTACGCTTTGTTTTAGCGTATATTGTCCTTGTATAACATTCATTTGCGAATCTTTCTGTTGTCTTTGAAAGTTTTTTTTATATCTTAACCTCAAAAAAAAAACACAAAGAAAACCTGAACGAAGCAACGGATGGTGCTATCTCAAATTTCATTTAAGAGTGCACACAGTGTATAAAACAGGGTCGATTGTGTCGTAAAATACGGTCTTCCACCAACTTTGGGTATTACGAATGAATTATTAATGTGAGCAACCACATAAAACCTGGGACATTTTTAGTCTATCGCTTCTTATTTCGGTCTAAGGACGTTTTCTTCACTTTTCGCGAGGTTTTATAGAGTTGAAAGACATTTTCGAGATATTACGGGAGATTTCTTAAGAGCTGATAAAACCTGCTTTTTTCGTATCTATTAATGGGAGACCAAGGAAAGGTAGTGGGACGAGCTAGACACCTTCTTAAGTACTTGAGCGGAGGAAGCTCAAGACAGAAAGTCATGGCGGATGAGGAAAGAGGCCTTTGCCCAGCAGTGGGACAAAAGTGACTAGATTAAATTAATGGTAAGGTCATCTAGTGAACTGAGCAAAGATTGGTCTGGGGGACTTCAAAATCACGTAAAGTTTTGGGAAAATAGTGGCTTAGCTCCAAACTTTTTATGTAGGTACCTACTTAGATACTTGTGACCACAAGCATCAATAACGGACTAAACTTGAACCCTTGGAATTCCATTTACAATAAACTGCCAAACTGAAATGGCAGAAAATGATTTCTTGATGACTAGGTGTAAATCGAATTTTAATTGCATTCCCCAGATAATAGCTCGGCATAAATGAGAAATTCTAAAATGTCTGTCTTTACTTCGGAAACTAGATATCGTGATGAAATATTTAATATTTGTTATATGAAATACTTTTGATATACCTTGCGGTTCTAGCATGAGGCACGCGATCAAAATGTCAGTTTTTTCTGTCATTTCATTTATAAATCAGTTTAAAAGATAATTACGTAATTAGACTGATATTCAAATATTTAATAGACAAACAGGAAACTTTTTAAATATAACCTTTAATAGTATTAACTAGTGTTTTTTTTTTTAAATATCCATAAACCGCTTAAATTACCAAAAGAAAATCTCGCTTACTCAGTAACCCAAGATAAATATAAGCCTAAACAGCTAAAATAATACATATCCGTTATGCCACTCTTCTAATAGAGTAGGCAGAGACCACTTGCTACGATCCAAATAAAACTTCCTATGCTTCATCCACAAAAAAATATATATTTCAAAAATCATGCTGTTGAATGTGGCGTCCACGATCTATTTCAGTCAGAAACCGTACTTCATCATAAAGGATTGCCCTTCATCACTTCAGAGCATATAGCATTCAAGTAATCTAATCTGGCGACCCGAGTGCCCGCACCGTTCTACATTATCACGTCGAAACGCCACGAATGGCACGACCCTTAAATTCAGTGAAATATGGACTTTGTCAGTATTTTCAGTAGGTACCTTACGAATTATTTTATCCTGCTATTTTTTTTTAGCTTGAAGCATAGTTTTTCGCTTCAAAACCTCTGTTCCGATCTTTAAGTTTTGCAGCGTTATTGTAGCTTCTATTACTTATTATAATTTATTTTAAGATATTATGATTTCTTCCAATATATGAAGATAAAACATACAACAACTAAGCTAACAATGTCTTCGTATTTTCAAGCTGAATCCACATTTTCTATAGAACTCAGATTTAATAAACAATTTAATTAAAACACAACCCATTTTAAACGTCAATTACTAGAATATATGTGCCAATTTAAGTCCACGTTCGCCCTTATGTTGGAGGCTCGAAATTATTTATTTTAGGGTCTTTCTTTGTTTTGTATATAAGGATGTGTAAGTAGATAAATAAAATCTCATTTGAGTATTATTTTCCTTATGTATTTTTGAGGTTAATATTTGTATTTACTACAAAGCAACTGTATGATTGATTTTACCGCGACTCTGTACGCGTATGTATGGTCTTTATTTCACATGAAATCAAGATTATACATATTGGCTATTTATTATATCCTTTTGTATGTTCAATATCGCGATATAATAACATTTCCTAGTATATATATTACGGGCAATGTGATTAATGCGGGCAGTATGAATAATTCCCGGGCATTATGAATAATGCCCAGCTGTTTCGGGCAATGTGATTAATTACTATCAAAACTGTGCTATTTATCACATTGCCCGGGCATTATGAATAATGCCCAAAGACCATCGGGCAATTTGATTTTAATAGTCCGTTAACTTGAGAATTGTAGCTTGTGATAATTCTAAAGCCGCCAAATTTTTGAAACATTGTCAGAGACTTATAGGTGGACAATTTTTTTTTAATTAGAAATTTTAGGTCATTGCTTTAGGTAGATTTTAGGTTTTTGCATTTTTTGCAACTAAGATTATTGAACTAGCGTAGAAAAATAATTTGGCATCTCGTATGTTATGTTATTAAGTACTTCAATACGTTTTAATTATTAAGTTTTTAGAAACTTTACGTATGTGCTGCATATCTAAAGGAAAAAATGCTCATAATTTCGGCATTATAAGTTTCTAATTTTAATTAAGATGATGTAAAACGTACTACTTATGACCTACTCAATTTTCCTGTAAAAGATTAGAAAATTTAACAAAGTGCCTTTTTAATAATAACCTTTTTTGTTATTACTAGGGTTAATACTTTTTTTTTACTAATCAATTTCATTATAAAAGTGTAAAAACAACACCAAAAATTTGAACTCAAATTTACGGCAACAAACCGGCGGCGGCGCAGAGGGTGTAGGTACGTAAATTTGGGACGAAGCAAATGTCCAAAGTTTATAAAAACTATGAAATGAAAATGAAAATGAGAATGAGAATGAAAATAAAAATTCATTTAATCCTGTAAGTAAGGTTTAAAAACACTTAGGACGGATCATTTTTTAAAGTTAATTATAGACTCGCAAGATTGCAGTTTTCCCCAGAGAAGAAACTAGCAAAAAACTCTGTAGGGTTGCTCTTTTCAATATAAGTTTTACAAATTCTTAGGCATAAACACAGAAACAAACATTAAAATTTACATTTCAATAGAGATTATATCAATAAAAAAAAAATAAAAAAAAATCCCCTGCAATATACAAAACAAGGTATAGGGCGTAAGTAAATGGGAAGATGAAAAGTAAAAGGCTTAGCTTGATAGAATCCGCATAATATGACCAGTTATCACAGCAGCACGTTCACACAGATCTCACTCAACGCCTGTGCCAGCCATCAACCCCTTCCATATTATGTTTTAGGGATTTAGGTAACATTTTAGGGAAACCAGCGCATGTCACCCTTTGACCAGTTAGAGAGTCCGGAATATCCTAACCTTAACTAAAACCCAACTTAACTTATGAAGAAATGATGAGAATTTTAAGTTTCATATTACCCACATATTTATTTGACTTTTGGTTAGGTTTAGGTTAGATAAGGTTTCATTGTAAAAAAAAACGTACTGAAACAAGTTTATTATCACTCTGCCCAATAGGTGACGGGCATTATGCATAATGCCCGGGCAATGTGATTAATTGCATAGTATTTATCACATTGCCCGCTTAAATTGGGCATTATTCATAATGCCCGGGCATTATGCATAATGCCCAATTAATCACATTGCCCGTAACATATATAATTTATGTATAATATATTTTATATTATAATTTATGCATATGTTCCCATTATTCATTTGATTTGAAAAATGCACAGTGACTACAAATGACCCAGAATTTTCTTTATTATACAACTGTTGCCAAATCAAGTCAAAAAAGTAATTTAGCCTGTACTGTAGTATTCACTTGATTTGCTTAGAAATGACTTTGGTAATTAATCCGCGTCTTAAAGACTTAGTTTCAATGCTAGCACTTTCTTGATACATTTGCGAAACAATTCTACATAACCTTTCTGAATTTGATTTATTACTGTCTTGACCTTTGGTCATTTGCAATTTTTATTCTTACAATTAATGTTTTTGTGAAAATTCTGAAGCAAGAATATTGCTTCTAGCAATCGCCTTAGGTATACACATATTTAAACAGATATCTAGTAAAAAACTCGATAGCAACTGAAATGATCCAAACTGCTACCAGATCGCTCTGGATTCGTTTAATTGTAGGTAATTAGTTAATATGTTGGCAACGGTCACGTTTCGATTAAATACCCTTTAACTAAGAGTATTCATGTAATTTGTTAGGCACTCTCTTACATAAACGTTAGGGAAATAAAGGTCATATACTGAACATACATTTAAAAACCCCTGAATAGCCTAGAAACAATGCTCCAGAACGAATTACCTCTTCAAATACAAAACCAGCTTTTCATCAAAATTTCCACGTCAATTTCAAAAGCGTTGAGTAATTTATTAGTTGGTATAAAAGCTTTTTAACACGTTCTAATTTGGTGTAGTGAATGACATGCCAGCTATGCACAAAACCATTCCGGGCATTTCCCAGTAGCGCATGCCGTTCGCTCATTGTAACACAACCAAATTAAAAAGAACCCTATTTTCTTCCTCTTTTTACAGCAGTGTACTGCAAAGGGGTTTACGTACAAACACTGGGGGTGCAGCATAAAATGGACACAGTTTTAAAACCGCCACGAAATGACGCTGACCTCACGCCAAGCATTCTTTATTCAAATTCAAATTTAGAATGCGGTACAATTTATCTTTTCAATTTTGACGTTTCGTGAGTGCCTGTTGGGAAGTTTTGAGCGGCCTTTGTAAAATAAAAAGTCGTTTTCTTGTAATTTATTACTTGTGTACGAATTTTAGGTGCTTTTCAAACTAATTACCTACTCGAAAACATGAGTCTAATATCGCTACCAGGAGTATAAATCTTTGTGTCATTCGTGGCCATACATAATTTTCTTTACAATTCTTATAGCTCGAAAGATTGTTAAATGAGCCAGTAGCTCAACATTTAACACACTACCAGCATTTCAAAACATCTCAACCAGCTGTCAGTTGTCAAGTGCATCCCGCATGTGCTTACCCTTATCGTGTCGGTTGCGCCATCTGTCGTAGTCAATGAGAACTATTGTGTGCGTGTCCTACGAGTACGTGTGTTGAAGCTTTATTTTATTATCTTTGTTTTCTTTCTTTAAAGGACGTCCTTTGTCGGGTTGGAGGGCGATGAATTGAGCTCGTTTTTTATTACCATCGCGCTAACAGTGTCGTTCCTTTTTTAACGCGTTGTTGGTATGAAATTAAAAAGTTTACATTGGTATTTTCCGGAATTCGCCTAGATCAACATTTCCTACTTAGAATCTTGACCTGAATTTTAAAACAATGCATTCAAATATAAGCATTATTTTCTAGTTCTTTACTTGTTTTTTACGAAGACAAGTAACCTTGCAATCAGTTGTACCTAGGTACTTATTCTTTTGTTTAATTCAATGTTGTTCCTTCTAAATCCTATTGTTTGACGTAGGTATATTTTTGTCTACACATCCAACCTACTTACTTATAACTTTCACGTTTGCGAACATTATTGTCTTAATGTAAATAACATTTGATTATGTATTTCAACATCACCCGAAACATGTTATCCCGGGTATTACAAATCGTTCGATATGTTTGCTTAGGCTCGACGTTATGATATTTTTTGGTAAGTATACCGCTTGGTGATCGATCGATGACGTGATAGCCGCCTCGGTGTGTTTGTTTCCGATGCGAGTTTGCGACATATTGTATCGTCTTTTGTCTTTTGAGATTATTTTCAGAGATTTCCTCGTTGAATAACACATTACTCTATCTCTTCGCGTTTGTATGTAGAGGATAACGAGAGGTAAAAAAAAACATTGATATTAAAACAGATAGATTTATTCCTTCATACATACATACTATATAGCGGTGGTAGCCCAGTTGGTAGAACGCTTGCCTCGAACTCCGAGGGCGCGGGTTCGAATCCTGGTGCGGGCACGTACCTCTGAGTTTATTTCTCATGTACGGATCAATTTATTCGATTACCACTTGCTAACGGTGTAGGAAAACATCGTGAGGAAACCTGCATACACCAGAGAAGAAATTCGAAGGTGTATGTGAAATCCGCCAACCCGCACTTGGCCAGCGTGGTGGATTACGGCCTAATCACTCTCTGTATGAGAGTAGGCTCGTGCTCCTCGGTGGGGACATATATGGGCTGATAACGAACATACATACATACATACATATCCTTCACACCTCTCTCCCATTGGGGTAGAACAGAGACTACTTCCTTCCACTTGTTACGATCCAAACATACTTCTTTCGCTTCATCCACATTCGTCAATCGCCTCATACATGCTCCTCGGTTAAAGGTTTAATTATTATATTTATTCCTATTACTTTTTAAAAGTTAAATTGTGTTTAGATTATGTAAGCCAGCCATTGCACTTTTTAGCAAAAGACGAATGACCTAAGATTGTTAATGATAGGTATTTCTCGGTAACCCGTTTATGTATTAGTATGGCTTTTGTAGAGAATTATTAAGAAAAACATGCTTTCAATACTTTAACTAAAAAGAGTTATTTCAAGTACTTTCTGTTAAAATGAGGTCAGATTCGCTTACTAACTTCTTAAATATTCTTTCTTAAAGTAATTAATTCTTTGAATCTTGAATATTCTATTCTGGCTGGAAAATTTCAGGTAAAAAGATTTCAAACGAGGTATACGACCTCCTTTTCGACCGCATTCAAAATATTCGGATTAACTTCTTGAAAATCGTGCCCTTATCAAAGCAAAGAGCATACGTGCCATACCGACGCCCGACCTTGTATAATTATCCTACCAACATCAAAGGCCGAACTTTTCCCTTAAACTAACAAGCCTCCATCTTTGTTGAGCCAATTATATTCATAGATGGGTGATCACGAATGCCTCCTGACATATTTCAACTGGCTTCTCAAGTTTAATGGCGGGACTTAAAACCGTCTTTTAATACAACTTCAGATGATGAGAAGGAAAGGGTGAAATCCTTGCCTTTGTCCTTTTGAGAGATATCCGTGTGACGTCACAAAGGTTCTCTAACATATGGGCTGATCAAATCACTGCTTTTGCTTCTGTTCAAGATTAACGGGTCTGTTTAATTAGGTTTGCTTGAGTTTCCCGTACTCTAAATCAACATGACTAATTTATATGTAGAATCTGATGAGACCACTTCCTTCCACTTGGTACGATCCAAACAAACTTCTTACGCTTCGCCCACACTCATGAGTCGCCGCAGTAGTCTCTGCCTACCCCAGTGGGAGAGAGACGTGACGAATATGTATGTATGTATGTAGAATCTGATATCGGAGGTAATTAACAGCTCGCTTTTGTTAAATAGTTTTTTTTATAAATAAGGTAATTATTTCAATCTAAAAAATATATCTTCATTAATTTCTAAGAGTTTTTCAAGCTGTAAACAGCGGCGTGATATCCCTTTCAGGTCACATCATTTCGCACCTCTATATTTTTATTAAAACAACGAACTACCTACAGAATTTTAAAGCTCAGCTCGTAATTTCTTACAAAATAAACGACCTGACTTTAGCAGCTCATAAAACTGTAATAAAACGAATAAGTAACGTCTTACTTACCTTTTAATTCGACGTTATTACTTCGAAAGTAAACACAAAACCGTACGCTTGGAGCATTATAATATATAACAATATGTTTTTCGAATATTTTATCGATTTTACTAATTGATAGAACGTTTTCCCTTCCCGACTTCGAACTTTGTACTAACTTTGGGCAAAGATTTAATGGATGCCGACGAATTTGTCTGCTTTTATCCTTAATTTAGCGTCCATTATTTGATTATGGTTGTAAGGAATTTCTGTACACGATCTAGATAAGGACCTTTTGATGTATTGTTTTAAAGTTTGAATAACCGACTTCGTTGATTGGATTTGAGACAATTATGTAAATGTACATTTTAGGGGACTTATTTGAGTTATAGATTATCCACCACCACGAAGGACTTTCAAAGACCAAATTAAAGAGGGAATAGAAGTTGTGTCGTATAACGTATCACGGTATCAGGCGCTAAAGCGGACGGCAGAAAATAGAGCAGAGTGCGTAGACTCCACCGATAAAAGCGACGCTCTTAAATTTAATGAATGATAAGATAAATTATAGGAATAAGTTAGGTTATATGATATTATAATATGTTTAAAGTCCTACGATCTTAAAAAAATACTTTTTCTATTACTTTAGTAATAGTTTGTGTTACGGAGCTACATCAACGTGGTCGTAAATAAAAGTGTACAAAATTTAACACCCTCATTAAATCCACAGCCATGTTATATTGTATCGTGATTGCTAGTTTGTATTCCGGGTAAAACATAACATGTGCGTTGCAATAACTTTGCTAATTAATAACCTTAAATTAGCTTAATATTTTACCAATTTTGCGCGAGAATTCTATACCTGATATTGTTGGTTTAATTGGCTGCCAATTAACCTAACATCATTTTGCTTTGTTTCATATAAAATATGTATTTACATTATTGTTTAATGGTTCTAAATTTAATATATTAAGTATTTAATTGCAGAAAAGCTTCAATAAGTTAGCATTATGCTATAACAGTGTTAGAAAGGTGCTAGCTAATTCAAATATTCGAAGAATATTTTGCACACCTGTTGACGTTTTTTTTTTCTCTCTAAACTATCGCTTTACCAAAGCGTTAACTAACTGATAAAATAAATCGTAAGAATAGTTCTGTAGAAAGAATCGAAATCGGAAATATAATAATAGTTGGGATACAGTACATACAAGATCAGTCGCTTAAGAGATACAATTAGGAGATATTCACGAAAAAAATTGATATACTAGGCAGTATTGAGTCTACATATTTCATTGGAAAAAAACTGGCGAAGTTAGAGTCGGAGTCGCGCAAGTAGGAAGAAGAACCATTCAGTATTCATATCGAGCAAAAGATAGAACTGTTCATGAGATGCAGCCTGGTGACAGACGGACAGACAGACAGACCGGCAAGTCTCAGTGGGTCTCGTTTTCACTCTTTGGGTACGGACGGAACCCTAAAAACCCGTAAAATAAATTCCTATAGCAATCTGCATTTAGCTTCCGTCCAACTACATCGTCGGTCAGGTCCAGCCTCCAATGTTTGTTGAATAAAACGTGCTCGTCACCCGATCTCTGTGTACGTATTTGTGAGTTGTTTTGTAAAATCCTAGTTTGCTTTTCGTGCATTCCAGTTGCAGTTTTAAAAACTTTTAAAAACAGTCTCTCAAAACTCGAAAACTTCTCTGCGACGTATGCTCTGAATTGAACAATGACATCGCACAACTTATGTCATTATATTCAACTTACGGCAGTTATAGTTATACGAGTAGAGCAAGTAGGAAGGGAGCAAAGGAACTGCCCTCCCTCTCAATTCATTAGTCTACGCCAACTTTAAACGAGTTACTGTTTATGTGTTGACATAGCGTTAGTTCGCAGTTGACTTTAACTTGTTACGCTAAATTAGGAAGATTTTATAAGTAAACTCAAGAGACATTTACTAGTTAGATGCTTTATCTTTAGGGTAGGCTAGAGGTATCCTGCTTCCTACTTATATTATAAATGTCAATGTTTGTGCCGATGGATGTTTGTTACTCTTTCACGCAAAAACTACTGAACAGATTTCGATGAAACTAGGCAATATTGTAGCAATAACACATAGGCTGTATTATTTTGATATATCGTGTTTTTTTCCAAAATATTATGATAAATGCGTACGAAGTCGTGGGCAGCCTCAAATATTTATATATGTGTGTTTGGCAGTAAAAAATAACATGTTGATCTGTTGCAAATTGTTAAACACAATAATAAGATAAATACCTCCTATTGTGCCATATGCGGCGTACCTATACATTCAAATGCCGCATAAATTGACGGTTCAATTACCATCTATCTACCAGGAAATACATACATTAAGGACATAATATAGCGTATAACCATAAAGCGATTCAATTTCGAAATTCCATCTTGGCAGGTACCGAACCTTACCCAAGGGGTACAATAAAAGCAAATTAGGAACGTCAATTAACAAAACAATAACTTTGCCAGTTCGCATTACAATAATGGCTGCTTTAATTAGGGGTTGGGTGTTTAGCATACGGAAGGTTCGATCTAATGAAATTGGACGTCAGATATCGTTAAATTAACTTGACCCTTGCGTTTCGCAAATTGCCGTTCTACGAATATCCTGTTACAGGTTTTATGAATTATTTGTTGCTAGGCTCGTGTCTGCCTATTTCCTCTTTTTATATGAATTCCGAGGAAAATGCTGCCCCAATTTAATGCTATAAATTATATTACTTACCTGTATATTATCTTTCTGATGTTATTTTGTCTGAAATTTCAGTGGAACATTTTTAGTCAATATTGGACTCTAATAAAGTATCTGATTCTATCTGATGATAATTAATTTATAGACCTTTGTGGTTAAAGATATTTTGTCGTAGCCACGTGTAAAACATGACAATCATCAACATACATACCTCTCTCCAAGACATTTCAAACTATATTCCCGTCCTGCATGTCGTAGTTCCGGCACTCGCTTCAGGCGGAATCTGGAAGGCAAATTTCAGGGCAGAGATTCCGAACTTTCATTATGTTAGAGAAACTCTCAACTCAGCCAATTGAAGATAACTTTTCTAGGAACAGTGTTGTCCGCCGGATGCTTGATTCGTAGAGTATTTTCATTTGGTTTCTTGGAACTTGTTTGGGCGCAATTGGCTAGAAGCTTTGATGTCATCGGGTTACGTCATCACTAAATAATATTATAATCTTCTATTATTTATTACCTACTAATATGTATCTATTACCTTTTGATTTTATTTGATTGAAGAGAAAGAGTACATGGACGAAGCCGCAGACAAAAAGTTCCCACGTACCTACATTTAGTGCAGAACATTCCCGCAATCGCTATTTTAACAAATACTCGCGAAAATTGTACAAATTGCTGTGGCTGAGTTTTCAATCAATACAAAGGGTGTTACGGAGTTCGCGTTTCGTTTCGCCATAGTGTCGGATCAAAGCAATCCGGTTTACCTTGTTACTGTACAAATTTACTCCAAATAGCTCTTTGTGGCTTTGTAATAAGGTTATGTCCATCGTTCAATGTTATAATTGACAAGCTTTTGTTGATGGCTTTGAGGAAAAAGCTGATAACGACTCGCTTAATTAAGGGTACAGGTAAACAGTAATAAAATAATAAGTTTGCTTGTTTTCCTTCACTTTTGAAACAAATTGCGGGAATGGTGTCACGTTTCATGTCATAGATTGCTTACACGGGTAGTGTTCTGAAACGGACATGTACCTTCAAGATAGGTGCATAGTAGACAATATAACCTGTCTGAAATATCGGTGCACCTGGCTTAGTGACGTCGTGCAACTCGTAAGTACACTTCACGGTACTGGATAGGCAAACACGTGGGAAGCGCATTTTGTTTTATCTAGCAAGACCATCATTTTATAAATCTTGTCGCCATCAAAGTTGCTCTGCACCAATGCACCTTCCAAGGACAACAACTTGTCCAACACCCAAAAAGGGCTCAAAGATAGACAAAGACGACTAGCCATCTTGCTTTCTCTCGGAAGAAATGTTGCCGAATCACGTCCTGACCCGTTGCTACCTGCCCGATTATTATTCCTTCTTTTTTTTGTTGGCTCCAAGGCCAACGGTTACCCATTATGGAGCCAACGTCCCAAAACGTGCCCTGCTGCTTTATAAATGGATAACGTATTTCTATGAGTTATTTTATCGGTTCCAACCGTTAAATATGATAAAAGATATGACTCTAAATTGGTCTATTTGTAAGCGTTAACGTGATTGGTTTGAACGATCGTAATATGAGACGGCTTGAGTTTTAGACTGTATATGGGTCCTTAGACGAACGTTAGGTAGGTAGGTAAATACGTTGATTTTACACCTACTAGACAATTCCCTAAAAAGATGAGAACCAAACAAAGTAGGTACATGAAATCTTGTAATCTGAGATAGGCTTTCTTGTACTTACCGCAGTGCTTACAGACAAGTTCTACGTGAAGTCTACATAATACGTGCTTAATACATGTAATTAAATACCTATTAAAAAGCTATACTTTCAAAATATCGTAACTCCTCCTTAATCGTCTCCTTACTGCATTTGAAATATCTTTGGATAGTATTGACAGCTGTAAATGTCATGTAGATAGTCTTTGAAATTCCTTGAGCGGTTCTATGAAGCAATTCTTAAAATCTTGAATCCTTTCTTGCAAATAAGGTCGGTTAAAGTACTTTATTTAATAGTTCTCACGTGAATACTACTAATTGTTTCAATCCACAAAACTTGGTATAGGTACAAAGAAATACTCAAAGAATTTAATTCTTATCCTCCAATCTTGTCTTTTTTTTCAAACTCAAAAACCATCAAAAACTCAGTTTTTATAGCTTCTTCATCTTCTTCAATGGTTGCACTCCATTACTAGAGGTCTGCCGTCAGTTTGCTGAATGCATCTTTATCCCTCGCCATCCTGAACAGGTGTTCGACGCTAGTAATTCCTGTCTATTTCCGAATGTTTCTAAGCCAAGATTTCTTCCTTCTACCAACTCGTCTTTTTACTTCTACAGTTTTTTTTAATGTGACCGACCATGGTACAAAGTTCAAAGGAAGTTTAAAGCGCCATCCACACATTTCAGGGTCAGGGCTATCCGTGTTCCGTGTTGTCTGTTTCTACGTATACGCCTGACACGGAGCCGTGTGAACAAGTTGATACAATTTGTACGTAACGAATTTTGACCCCGGAAATGTGTGGTTCGCCCTTAGGGTCCGTGCTCACATACGGTATTACTCGAATGTACCCATAAGAGTACTTGATTTAAATAAAATAATATGATAAACTTGAACTGTTCAAGTAAAAAAGCTAGTTTATTAAAATATATTTATTTCTTGTTTCAGAATCCGCTGCGCTTAAAGGACAAGGCAACCTGGATACCGACCATGCATTAGATATCGCACAAACGATATCGAAACGTAAGTGTTTTGTATTAAGACATAATTTGGTTTATTTCTTTGTCAAGTTCCTTAATTTTCAAAGCCAATGCCAGGTTTTTTCTTATTAAACTGTGTTTTAAAAAATCAGGGGGCGTTGTAGCTATGTTTAATGCGTTATTCTATTTCCAACGAGATAACATTATTTTTTATTTAATGACTAAAATTATCTAGCTTACATTTGTCTAAAAAAAATACCTACAGACCAAATCCTTACTTCAGAACTCATTAATAAATACTTAGTCCTCTCAAGAAATCACCATAAATTACTCGAAGCGAGAAACGGCGAAATTTCTCCGTAGCAAACACTTATAACACTTATAACAGGGACTGAAGGAAGGACAAACAGAGTGTGTAAACAGAGAGTTATAATTAATCTGGAATTAAATAGAGTAGCGGTGGCGCAGTGCATTAAGCCAAGTTCAATAGAAGGGTTAAAATAATATAGGTATGGTCTAAAGCTAACAGAATGTGATTATTTTACAGTTACCTACCTCTGTTACGGAAGTTATTTCTGAGCTATATACCTACTGTTTATAGTGTTATTTATATCTATCTAGCACCGACATGTATGAAGCGACTGATGAATGTGGATGAAGCGAAGGAAGTGTCTGAATCGTATCAAATAGAGAGAAGAGGTCTCTGCCTACCCCGATAGAAAAGAGGCGTGACAGATATGTATGCATGTATGTGTCTGTCTAGCGTTGACGAGTATACCTACAAATGTTTTATTTCGTTCTTTGAAATATACACCTACGTTCAAAGATTTTTTTCTTAGAAATGCTCAAAGACATACCTCACGTTATCTGTAGAAATCTCAGATTTGAAATAGGTATTTCAATGTATAAAAGTTTTTGAAGTTAGACCTAAAGAATTGAAATCAAACGAGACGCCTCTACAGAGCTTTACAATAATGAAACAGTTTAAAGAAACCCCTGAGGTGCTTTATTAAATATTTTCCATTTCGCTTACACTGAATCGCAAAAAAAAGATACTTAATACTAAAAATAAAAATCCTTTAATCTGAAAAGCGCTGTGAAATATAACAAAAATCACTTTCAGTGGTTACTCACTTAATACAGTAAGTTGGCTGCCTTTTACATGCACACAATATGATTTACGGTAGGAAAGCGTCAGAGCGAAAAGTGGAGGGTGAAAGAAAGTGACAAATAGATAACTGTAATGGGAATATGATGATTTATTGTTACGTGCTGATTGCTTATGTTTATACTTGTAGCCTTGTAGCGGTTCATATCGCCCGGTCCGGCTGAAACGGCCAGAGATCCCGTAATGGATATTATTTATTGTTGTTCATTTTTCCACGTTTTTTTCGAGAACCCGAGGATAATGCCGGCACTTGTTAAGAACGAAATAATGGCGTATCAGTTTTGCTATCTCGATATAATTAGCTCGAAATGCTTTTATTCGATGATTGGCAATTTGTGAAAGTAATTTTGAGGAAATTCTCGGAAATTATTAATTTCTGCGTAATATTCCGCTGATAATGTACCTACATTTCAGATTTTCTTTTATATTTTCTATTGATATGTTTTTCGGATTTGTAATCATTATTTTGAATAGATAGTTAAATACATTTATAATAAGAATCGAAGAGTTCTATAAACGAAAGCCTTTAACCCCTCTTCCACTAGTTTCCACAACTTAAACCATTTAAAAACTACTGGAATTTTAAATTTTTCACGGGTTACAAGCCAATGCAAACGAGTTTCGGTCTCGAACTTCCTTCAGATACTTACCTCAAGAGCCTGTGCCGGTATACGTATTCTAATGAAGATTCACCTCACGCTCCTGAATTTATTATAAATCTAGGAAACTTCCTCAGTTTGCAAGTTTAGCGTGTTATAGTTTACAACTTGGGGGGCTTAATTTTTAATAACACTTTCTGAGGTATGGTAGACGTCACGATTTTAAAGGTTTTCGCTCTTGGAAAGTGGTTAGAGAGTTTTTGCGTGTGTGAGTTTTACAGTTTAACACAAAGTAGGTACTTTCTTGGATAGCATTTAGTAGGTATCTTAACACAAGCACTCAGGAACGTGATACGTCTTTTGGAAATTGTATTTAGGTATACGTAGGGTGCTAAGTTGTATGTATCGTAGCGAGTTTAAGGAAGTGGTCTTTGTCTACCCCTATGGCAAAGAAGCGTGAAAAATATTTACATATTTAGGTAATTACTTATGTTAATTAGCTATTTAAACTTATTTTCGCTGTTTCCAATCCAGCATTTTTTTTCCGATTCACGTATTTTCGATTCACACTACACTACCCATAAATCACATATCTTCACTCGTACCTAGTAACTAGTACGTATATCTGCTACACGAGTCTGCAACTTCCGGCGGAAATGCTCGGATTTATTCCCGACAGCCAATTCCTCTGATACTTTGCTGTATTCACAGTTACTTCATCTCTATCCATTGCAAAGCTGAATTTATTTTGAAATGTGTTCAATTTTGATGCTTTGTGAGCTCTATTGAACGCGTAAGGGTAATTTCCTACCTACCAAGTATCATAAAGGCATTACCGTTATTGCTATATGATGAAGGTAGGTAAGCTTTTCAATATTTGGGAGCCACTTACATTACAAGGTCTTTAACGTGTATGTGTATGCTTGTGTTTTGCATGTGTGTGCGTGTTTGTCAATAAACAAAAGAAAGCGTCACAATGTTTATTGAAATTTTAAAAAAATAACTACTGTATTTTACCTGTACTATAAACTAACCTATTTGTTTATTTTTTATTTATCGAGGATACCTACTTACTTAATAGCTATAATATCTAATCCATTATTGTTAAACCGTCTTATATAGACAGCGAATCATTGTATATGGAAAGCGCTTGTTTTCTGATAAATTGTAAGACTATTATACTTGTAAAACGCAGAAAATATACTCTTGTAATGCTCTAAATTAAGTATTACTTAAGAACATCGACGACGTCGCGATATAACGAGCATCAATTCACGCGCCGCCGAACTGAATAATATTTGCTCAAATCTTTCCGTTGAACAAGAGTTAATTTTCTCGAAAGCACCAAATGCAAGAGTCGTATAATGGAGATATTGCACGTTTATACTCCACAGGCTTATTACGGCATTAGGCGGGTCTACACAGAGCGAGCAGCCTCGCGAGGCACATGTTTGGCTGCTCAAGAAAGACTTCGCGACCATATTGCGTTGGATTAGTTCTTGAAAGGTTATGGGGCAGAGTTCTATGTTCGCGCAGAGCTAGCTAATAAACAAACACAATAGATCAAAATGTATATTTTATAAAAAACAATTACACTCATGAACCTTGCAGTTCAAAACACAAAAGTCATAGTCCTTGTTTTCAAAATCATTCAAGAAGGTGACGTATTTTTTATATCCAATAGTAACACCAGCAAACCAGCACAAATTTTGATTTATCAAAAAAGAACCTTAGAACATTTACTTCAACAGTTCTTATGTGCCTCTTTTAATTGGCCAAGTGCTTGCCTCGCGAGGCTGCTCGCACTGTGTGGACCCGCCTATTTAAAATTCGAGATTTGAAACGATAAAACTTGGATAGCAGTTCGTAAATCTTGAGTTTGAATTTTCGCGCCGTTTGTTACCATATTAAAAAGTACAAAGCGATAAATTGTTTATTTAACGCATCGTAGGAAAGGTTGAGGGCAGAGGGAGACCGCGACGTACCTACTTAATGACCAATGATACGTTTAGGTAGGTACCTAGATAAAAATGTCGGCTATACAGCCAAAATGAAATGGTAGTAGTTTTAATATAGTTTAAATAAGTATGTCAAAAAGTACATACCAGCGAAAATTGAATAAAACATTTTTGAATTTGAATTCGTTTAATCAACAACGTTGGGACCAGAAACGTGCTAAACTAAGCAATGAAAATAAATGATCTATTTTACTTAATATCACTAGCTAGCAATAACAGAACATGGACATAAGTATACATAAATATGTAAGTACACTTAAATGTTATTATAGCTATTTAGGTTTATAAACGTGATCCAACGTTAAATAAATTATCTTAAATCGCATTTATTTGTCGCTCAACTGAACAATACTCCAAAAATAAGATTTCCTTAACAATAGTAACAGCTCTGAGTACCTAACGTTTTCCATTTCTAAAGCACTCAACAAGAGATAAGACACTTCTTTGTCTATGGTAACTCGAGAAGCGTTCCGAAACTGAATTTCTAATTTGATTTTGTTTCGACTTGTCAAATTAAGATTAGATTTAATTTAAGCAAGTTTATGCGAAATAAACGAACAAAAAATTAAAAATGTTCAAAGGGATTTAGAATTTAGGTTTTCGATACTAATACAATTATTTTTCAAACAATTTAATTTAACTTTATTTAAGTTTTTTCTTGCTTAATAATTCTGTAATTTGCTCATTAATGAAACATCAAAAGCGCTACTTAATTATGCCAAGTGGTTTTCGTTCATATGAAATTGTATTGGATTTTCGTTTTTGACGCCATTATTGAGTAATGAACGTTTAATTTCACTTGAAAGCAAACTTCGTAAAAAGCTTGAGGTTTTATTGAATCGGTTTTGGTCCTGCCAATGAATGATATTCCGTTTTTCAATTTCCGAATTCAAATTATTTATTACATTCCTCACCTCGTCGAATCTTCACTCATCTTTTTTTGTATTCAGCCAGCATCATGAAAAAGGTCTTTTACAAGTGATACTTCCATTCACGATGTTTTATTAAAGGTTTTGTAAAGGTTATATCTTATTATCTAACCTAAGTAATTAATTAGTGTAACTTTTGATGGTACTTAAAAAGACCTAGGGAATTTGATTAAGCAGGTAGGGGTTTTAAGAGCGAAGACGTTCTAAAGAGTCTGGCGCTTGATAGTTTATTTCTTTAGACAACTTGTAAATTAATCTTTTAATATTTATTTATGGAATCTGTGTTATAAATGCATTTTTAAACTGAAAGGAGATTATTAAAATAACTAGCCGTACAAGGAGTCATCCTATTGACTCGCTCAGCTTGCCAAAATAATGCTAAGGTGTATCTCATAAGCTCAGACATAACTTTAAATCCAGTATTTGTTGTTTTAATTTCATGAACTCAATTCTAGTCCGTGTGGAGCCACTAGCAAATGCTGGTGTAATAATAAAATAGTCTTTCTACGAATTAAAAGTGGTATTTCAACCCCTTGGGAAATACCGCGAGTTGCTACAGGCCACGAACCAAGTATGTAATATGCTGCTATTATTTAAACGCAACTGTACTCTACCTCTACTTCACTTCGGGATCCGTTTATGAAAAATTCTAAGAATATTTCTTCGTACTTTGAAACTACTTACGGGGATTTGTAAGCGATTTCTTCGTTTGCCTGTTTTTGGCCATTATACTGCCGGAAATACTTTTTATTTTTTATGTTAGGAAAATGGTTCGTGACAAAATAAAGGTAGCATTTTATAAAATATCTTCTTATGGATGAAATACAAAGATACCAAGCTTCTAATTTTTTGAAAGGTTGCAAACAACTGCCTAAGAAATCTAGTAACGCGTGGCAGTTTGTTTTTTATCTGGTTCTTATATCACTTTATCCCTACTCAAAATTCAACACCATTCACAACATATACCTAAGTGATTATCTCCTTCGCACACGTAATTTTGAATAAGTAATTACTTAATATGAAAGTTAAGTCGTCTAAGCCAGACTTGTTCATGGCATTGGAGACGTATGTGCTTAGCTAGAGGTGTGAACATTTATCGATTATCATATTATCGATTTCATTAATTTAGGTTGGCGTCGCGCCACGATAACGTGTGTAGATAGACGTAAAGATCGAATTTGCTTGAGCGTCTAAACGAGACGACACGTTCCGATAATTGTTAAATCGATTTGACTATCGTGACTTGAAAATACCTACTTACCCGGATGAGAATCAATAAAAGTGAGGATTTGAGCACGCTTCAGTTGTGACCCCAATATAACGTTATAGTTCCCACGAAGTTATCGAATTGTTTTATTCTTTTTTTTGTTGAGTTCATTGGATTGTACTTTAATTTTGTAATTAAATATAACCAACAATAAATTCTCGAAACAAAACTTAAAAGTAACTATGTGTATATAAGCACAAAACAATAAAAACAATATACTATACGATTCCAATAATAATAAATACCAAATTCGACTGGTTTCGAAAATTCGTGTAACAAAAAGAGCCATTGAAAAGCTCAATTTATTATCCATTTTCGCCATTCGGTATTCAAACATACTGCAGGTTCAATACCAATCGCGAACACGTACTCAATTATAAACGCACAGAACATGCCCGATAGCTGTCCCTAACATGTCACAATTGTAATCGAATGACATCCCGCCATTTCACAACGCACAATGCTAATTAAATTTATCGTCATATCTCGATTAAATTATCGACTCTGCACATCCCTAGGGAGGCAACGTTTTAACAATTAATTCTAGTCCTTGTGAAATTCTAATGTGAGCTGTTTAGCATACTGTATTACTTGAAAACGTGTAATGTTAACGCCTTAAGTAGACTTAAGGGCTGTTTCACCATCGACAGATAAAATTTATCTAACAGATATTTTATACCTATCTCTGTCTAACTAAAACGTCATGCATATGAAATAGACAGAGACAGGTATAAAATATCTGTTAGATAAATTTTATCAGTACCTATATGGTGAAACAGTCCCGAATTTTCACTATTTTATGGCAATGGAATCTAGCGAAATTTTAAACAGAACGAGTTGAACAAACGATCAATTAGATTAGCTACGTTTTAAAAAGTTAAAACCGTTTTGCGCATTACTAAGAGGAACTTCGAAATAAATTAGCTAGAAGAACTCTACGCGGATAGAATTTAAAAGTCAGTGTCTTAACAGTGTTAAAGTACCCGCGACCTGTTGGCTTAGAAGAACTTTTTAGCCGTCTATAAAATAACATCTCAGAATATCTCCAACCCTTTCTTTAAAACATCATGTTTTATGAAATGGACATATGTTTATCTGTTAGTTAAATGTTATCTTTAGATGGTAAAACGGGCACTTAGGCTAATGTTTTAGTTAACTGCCTTTTTGATCTGAAACATAGGTACGCTAAGTTACAGAAAAGTCTTATTCATTAAACATCGTGCCTTCCCATTCTAATTTTTGGTAATGACAGTGACAGCTATAGGTTTATCGACCAATTTTGTTGAATTAATAACTTAATTAACTGAGCAGGCTCTCATATATGCACCCTTCGTATTTTTGTTTCTAGTTTCATTCCTCGGCCGTGTGATAACAAGAGGAAAATTATCTTCATTTATATTTCAGCCATGCACCGTCCGGGATTAGAACCAGCTACCAATATTTTCGCAATCTACCCTCTGACGGTGAAGTCTAATAAATTATATCACCCTCGTCCTTTAAGCAAGGTAAAGAGAGGGAATCGCTTTGAGTAACGAGCCTTTTATCAAACGTGGCCACTTAGTTTGATCTTAGAGTATGACCGAGAGCATAGAAAGAGCATTTCAGTAAACTTCAAAAAACTTTCAAATAACCGTTTCCATTGGTTAATTAAGTAGGTAATAGGAAGATGACAAAAAAAAATATGTTTCATTGGTTACATTCATTTTAAAAATTGGACACGTATTTTATCTCTTGAATTAAAAATAACAAAAACACACTGGATTAAAGTTCCTCGTGACGTCACGCCTAAGTACAATTTTTACCTAGAAGTAACGTCATCTTTGTATTTATTTATGTATTTGATTGATTATAGTCTAAAAGACGGACTAAATATTATGTCATTTTTTAAAATATATTCATTATTCCTATTAAGATAATTTTGATTGCGATTTATAAGTACAGAATGGAATGCATTGCTTCTTTAGAACATTCGATCTTTGACGTAGTTTCTATCTTCCATGAGCCTTGTACCTATGTTTTCGATTCCATATTGCTCCCCTAACTACCCCTAACTACACCTAACTACGAATTTATTCCTAGAACCCTTATGATATCCTAGTAGGTGAGTAATGCTTGTTACAGTCTGTTAATGGTTCGTGGAAATTCACGGCCTCTATATGGAATATATTTGTTTGCGTTTGAAACTAGAAATAGAAATTCATTTTCCTATCAGAGTTTCTCCAATCCAAATTCGTGAAGTCGGAAACCAAGCGCCCAAGTTAAAAATAGCTTCAGTTGTGTATCGGCCGAGTGTCAATGCTATTTTTTGACACATTTGGTATTCTGCTAAACAATGGCTTACATTGCAACCAAATGTGTCAAAAATGCCATTGACACTCTGCCGACACACAACTTAGAATAGAGTATTGTAAATTAGCAGACTTGGGCCCCAGTATATGAAGGTACTTACTTAACTTGTATGCACGAGTAAGTACTTCAAATAAATCGAAACCATTTCATATATTTCCCTTAATAATATTCCTGAGGGAGCAAAATCTCAATCGGGCTATGAAAAGAACGCTATTGTTCAAAAACAATGGTTTTGTTCTACGAAAAGGTTTATTAATACATTCGATTCTTTTGTATAAAATGTTATTTTAACAATGAACTTTTTTTTTTCAGGTAAGTACCCGCTACTATGCTGTCCGTAGTATTTTTGTGTAAGATAAGTATTTTATTTATTTGTATCAATATGTAACGGAAATTCTGTTCATTTTTTCCGTATTCCGAGATGAGATGAAAGTGTAGTTTCGTATCGATTAATATCAAATAGTGAGGGGAAAGTAACAGCGACTCATTTATCGATGACATAGACGTAGACATTATTTATTGTTAAAAAATAAAATTAACTATATTGTAATTTTGAATTTGAATTGTGATATACTGTCAGACAAAAACTTAAATAAAAATGACGTCATATGTTGTAAAAAGACTATCTAGTCTTACCTATTCTAAATAATTGGATACTATAAGATAAATGAGTGGTATTAAAAATTTCGTGTTATATGATCAACTTCCGTAGCGTGAGTCTCGAAAATACTGCTGATTGGCTGCCAGGATCTTTATAAATATGCATTAGAGTTCGATTTTCCAAAGCATCGACAATGCTGTATCACTACGAAGTTCTGCGTAACTTCAGTGAGACTATTCCTTAATAAAAAATTACACATAAGTACCTATTTTACTTTATCGCAAAAAATACATAACTTATCTGTCAAGCTTCTTTTCCATCGAAGTAGACAGAGACAGACAACTTCCCTCACTAAAAAGATATTTTGTAAATTTTTCGTAGACTTCATTCTCTATAGATAGATAGATGTAAATAATTTATTGCACACAAAGAGATACAGGTTATACAAGTCTCTTACATAAACATGGCTACGAACTTATTTTATATTAGGCTTTTAGGAAAGCCATCACATATAGGTACTACGTTAGCAAAGAACTGATTTAATTTTATAGTCGCACAGAAGTCTCGCACACAAACGTCAGCACAGGTCCCTGAGGTGGGGTGCGGGACGCGGTCGGCAGCCATGGCGACCGCCGAGGGGTAGGAAGTGACGAATCTCCCGCCGCGTCGCCATGGCAACCGCCGCCGTGTTTACCGCGCCATATCGATCGCCGGCTGCGTTTCCCTGTTTACATTCCGAATGCAAGTCTGTTGCACGATTCGGCAATTTCTAGTTCCGTTTTTGGGCGTGACTTTTGTCTATGACGAAGGTTTTTATTTTTTTTTAATTTAGAACGTTATGTTGAGTCTATGGGAAAAAATGTAGAACCTACTTTAAAAAAATTAAATTATTGAGCTTGTAGCAAAGGACGACTATATACGCGCCAATAGTCTTTTATAAAATGGAGCTAGGTTAGGTTAGGCACACCTAGGCACACGCCATACATTAAGTACCTAGACTAAATTGAAGTTCTCAATCATTCTGACAGAGTCAGTTGACAAACTTTTGTCGAAAAAAAAGAATAAAGGAACTATTATCCACTCGAATCATAGGAAGTTGAGGGAAGTTGTCTCTGCCTACCCGGATGGAAAAGAAACGTGACAGAAGTGTGTGTTCTTATTAACTCTATAGATGCCAAAAATACCCGTAAAGATCTTAAGGCTTCTGAAAAGTTCTAAAGAATAAAATTAATCGAAATTCAACTCGAACTCTTATACCGATTACGTATTCGAACCGCAAACGGCAATCGTTTTTAATTTAAGTAATTGTTTTGTCAATCGAAAAAGATTTATCTGGGCTTTTGTTCGGCTCAATATACGTATTACGTACAATTCAATTTCGTGGAAAACACGCGAAAATGTAACGTGAAATAGTAATTTAGGGGACATTATTGTTTGCTTTACGTTTTATGTAGCTGTCTGTTGATAATTATTACGCTTAGATAGATTATTTTTTTTTTTTTATTAATCTATAGAGGTTCCACCGACAAGAGCCTGGCTCTTAAATATATGAGATGAGAGGCTACCCTTGACTTCGTACGCATTTATCGTTATATCTTGGAAAAAAACTCACTATTCATAAAGAAGCCTTTTAAGCCTTTTATTTTGATGTGTAAGCTACAAATGCTACAATATTGAAGTTTAATCAAAATCTGTTCAGTGTTTTTTGCTTGAAAGAGTAACAAACATCCATCGGCACAAACATTGACATTTATAATATAGAAGGAAATAAGATAGGATAGAATGTACTCGTATGTTCTTAAGGTGTATGTACTTAATATATCTATACGTATTTAGTGTGACAATCATTCCCGTTCAATGAAAAACAAGATTTCAAAAACTTTCTACTTTCAGGAAAATCAATTAGAAAAGTTAATAATTTAGACCTAGATGCTATTTAGAATTTGGGCTAGATGAAAGCAAAGTTACTTGTTTTGTAAACTGTTGGAAATTTGAATGAACCAATCAAGGTAATTGGGTAAGGATTCCTGTTTACTTTATAAATCTTGATTGCTAAGGTACTCTGTGACCTTCAGAATATAAACTTGCTAACACAAGCTTTGTTCAAACCGAAAGTTGATTATTTGTTATTTTTCAAAAATATATTTGTACAAAAATTGTCCCTTAACGTTGGTCTGGTTGGAAACCTGCTGGATATTGCCGCGTAAAACTAACTTTCTTCTCATCATCTCATCCTCAGCCCTTTTAACGTCCCCACTACAGGGGTACGAGCCTACTCTCATACGACATTGTTACGATTCTCATACGCCTTTAATTTAAATATGAACCATACTGATTTTATAATATATTTTAAAACTCCCGTAGATTTAAAATCAAAATACTTATTACAACATGTATTTGACGCCACAAATAACTCTAGAAACGTAAGAACTTAAAAAAAAAATGATTTATCAATAATTTTCAAAAGGAATATGCATGTCAATTATCCAATATATTCCTAATACAGAAGCACGAAAAGAATATTTTTACAGAGCAAAAGGGATTGGATTTCGTTCATTTGGGTTGATTGTGAACGAATAAATTATATTTCGTCATGAACGTAACCCCATTTTGTTTACCTTCTTTATTTATTTAAGGTTCTGTCGTTGTATCGATGTTTTTCCGCATAATATTATTTAAAACGTGATCTCTGATTCTTAAGGGCTGTTTCACCATCTACAGATAAAATTATCTGACAGACATTTTATACATATTTTTGTCTAAGACGTCATGTTTTATGAAATAAACATAGACGTTTATCTGTATTTAATCTGTCAGTGGTGATACGGTCCCTTATGGTCCGGTTTTTTGTTTAAACTTTTAAAATACTGCTTGAATTATCCATAACCTAGTTGCAAAAAAGGCTGTTAAGAAAACTAGGTCTTATTCTAACAATGATGAAGCTATGGGTGTAATGAAGCATTATTTTAATTGACCTTCTTACAACGACATTACTCGGCGTATAATTATTTTTCCATAGCCAACGGTCTTACGCATGAATAGCTCATCTAAATCTAGAACACTGGTAGTTAACCTCGACATCCTACAACACAGACACCTGCAATCGACACTCGAGTATCGACTTACCGATATCGATATTCAATGCAACCCAACCCTAAACGGAAGGACTCTGCAACCGCCAATCTTACATAATTTCATTTAGCAATTTTATTCAGCAAATGGTTCTGTGAACCCTTATTAAAAATTTATGCAAACCATTGCTTTTTGTTTGGGATATGTTTTTATGTACTTTTTCTTTGTTTGATGCTATTTGTCCACTCGCGATTTAATGTATAGCTAGGTATGTCTATAAAAGGCGTGGTAACATAGCATTTTATGCTTTATCAGTGTGCCATCTGCTGTTAATAGTTTGATAACAAAACGAGCCATTATATTGATAAGTTTCATCAAAATCCATTCAGAAGTTTTCTCGTAAAAGAGTAACAAACATCCATCCATCCATTGGCACGAACATTGACATTTATAATATTAATAAGATTATCATTCACTACTGGACTTATCCCTTTTATAATCTAATTGCCTCAACTAAAAGCGGCTTGAATCCACCATGAAAATACAACTTTAACCAAATCATATCTTCATATACATGTCACTAGAATCGCATATTGTTTAACTAACTGATAAACTAAATTATGTTATAACAATGTGACATTTTGGCACAGACCCATAGTCACAGGAAATGGTTAGCCAATGATTAAGGTGGGTTTGAAACGGAAGCGTGGCTCGAATTGGTGGGAATACGTAAAATATGGCCGGTCTGTCGGCTACGATCACCTGTTTCCTTTTGTATTATATATTCCGTGTTGCTAAGGGCGGGGTAATGAGTGGAAAGTACTTTGAGTCGTTACAATCAATGATAACGTCTGTTTGTAGCTAGACATATGTGCGGAAATTAAAAAGCCGGCCAAGTGCGCGTCGGACTCGCGCTCGTAGGATTCCGTCCGTACGATTCACTAGGTAAACACTAGCCTAGTAATAATGTATATAGCCATATCGATATCGAGCAAAAAAAGGCCAAAAATCACGTTTTTTGTATGAGAGCCCCCCTTAATTATCATTATTATTCTATGTTTAGTATTTGTTGTTATAGCGGCAATGGTACTACATTATCTGTGATTATTATAACGATTTAGCTATAACGGTTCCCGAGATACAGCCTGTCGACAGACGGACGGATAGATGGACAGCCGATTCTCAGTAATAGGGTCCCGTTTTCACCCTTTAGGTACGGAACCTTAAAAAGCAATAGCGAAGGTTATTCAAATTGCTGTAGTCAGTAACGTATCAGCTGTTTAAAGTGTCTATCTTAGATCAAAATAGTATCTATGAAGTTCGTTACTTGTCGCCTTTTTTGCCAGTTTGTTTGTAAAGAAATGTGGTTTTTAGATATGCAATAATAATGTTCTTCTCACTTTGTGTAAATGTGATACCGCGATACACCAGACCCAACTTTAAGCTATGGAAATGGATGTTGCATTATGTTTAAATTTTATTCGCAAAACCAATTAAGATCCTCCCATATACTTCTGTTTCTATTAGTTATCATAGTATTTATACTCATCCTATCATTTGTATCTCACTGCTGGGCAAAGGCCTCTGTCCCCGTCCGCCATGACTTTCGGCCTGGAGCTACTTACGCCCAGGTATTTAAGGTGTCCAGCTCGTCCCGCCACCTTTTCCTTGGTCTACTTGGTATTTATTCTAGTACAGTTTATGTAGTATATATACTAGTATACTACTTATACCATTGCCAATAAAGTAACATTTGAAGTTCGCTTCCAAACCAAAAATCCACAAAACACGCCCCCAGATGTTAGTACCACATTACTCTGTACGTCAATACAGCCTTACATCGAAATAGATGGAGTTTGTACGTGAAACCACTTTAGCACTACGTCCATTGACGTGGGAAGTATTAGGTATCCTGTAGAAGGTAGAATTTTCCACTATTACTAGGAAATGGCTTTGAGCACAAGAAGTGGTTGAACCCACTTGAAAGGGCGGGATTACCTTACCTTTACACTAAGCAAGGGACAAATCCACTAAAGAAATCCTACTAATATTGTAATTGTCAATGTTTGTGTCGAGATGGATGGATGTTTGTTACTCTTTCACGCAAAAACTACTGAACAAAACAGCAATATTGTAGCTCACACATCAGAATAAAACATAGGCTATATTCTTTTAAGATAATTTAATTTTATTCAGCCTCTAGTAAGTACATATATTTATTAAGTGTTTAATCTTCGGACGTAAAAAAGACATGGCGTCATCTGTTGAGGTCATTCACCCGTGCGTTGACCTGTGCTATATTGTAACAGTTGGTATATACCTTTAGGTATTAATAGGTAATTGCTAGCACATCCGGCCTACCTCAACATGTCAGCTTTGGTATGCAACATGTGTGCAGCGAGCGGTTGCGGGGGGGGGTGCATTGGATGCAATTGTCATTTTGATTTAATATCGGCTTGAGTTTGTATTTTAATAATTTACTGCTGATAAACCCACTGATAAAATTTAACTAAAAGATAAACCTATGACTATTTCATAAAACATCACGTTTTAGATAGAGACAGGTATAAAATATCTGTCAGATAAATTTTAGCTGTTGACGGTGAAGCTGGCCCTTAGTCAGTTAAAAGTTAGAGTTACGCATTACATCCGATTTTTATCCGATCTGAGATATTTAGTATGGATCCGAATAACATATCTGACTCTTTGGGGCTGTTTTACCACTTACAGATAAATGTAACTGACAGATATTTTATACCTGTTACTGTCTAAAACGTCATGTTTTATGAAGTAGACATAGGTTTGTATGTCGTTAAATTATCTGTAAGTGGTAAAACGAGACCTTAAGACTATCTACTTGATTATTGTTGTCTGTGGCAATTTGTAGTTTTGAAGTATTAATTAGATTGTGACGCTTTATACTGTTTATAGTACTTATCTACGTTTAATTTACGAAACCGCTGTTAATTTACGAATATACTATAAATTCACATTTTATTGCACATGTTTTTCTTATAAATTACCAGTTAATATTTAATCAGATGTGGTACGATGATTATTATTTACGTTTTGTTATCAATAATAACTTGATAGCACAAAATAAACGTTTTGAAATAAAGCCATTGATGAATTTCTCGGAAAGTCGCTCAAGGGTCTTAAGTTTTTCTTTGAAACTTGAGACTTTTAGCCTGTTGAACAAATCCCAGACGGTTTTGTGATACAACACACGTGGTAGTTTTTGTCTGTACATGCTGTTGTAGAAAAGATCAATAGGCTAGTCCACACAGAGCGAGCAGCCACGCGAGGCAAGCATGTAGCCAATTAAAAGAGTAACTAAGAGCTACCCAATTTAATAAGATAGTGAGGTCTTTCATCAGCGACTAAACATCTACCTCGCAAGGCGGCTCGTTCTGTGTGAACCCGCATATTAAGAAAATGCTCCATTAAACTAATAGCTGATACTCTTTCTAATGGATAAATTGACGGCCTTTTCTGCAACAGAAAGTTTAAATTGTTTTTTCGTAAAGGAAATTGATAAAAAATTATGAATGAATAAGAAATTGTTTTAAATGCGCCCTTGAGATGGTAAAATAAAAACTAAAGAGGTGCTTAAGAATATTAGGGTTGATCGTAATTTGACCTGATTTTTTTTTAAAGTTTTAAAGAACGTTCCTTTTCGGCCATCTTTCAAGTTCAACATCCGGGCAATCAAGTTTTAAATTCACTATAAGTTTCAAATGCAGTATAATTTAACTGATCTGCGTTTTCCCCGTTTTCGTCTATCAAATACTGTGACGAGTACGTTCGAGTTGCATGACGTCACTAAGTCAGACACGCAGATATTTCCCCGACGGGTTATTAAACATAAAGAAACAAATTCTGAAAAACATCGTAAACGGTTACCTGACTTCGATTTTGTAACTTTTTTTGCCTGAGGCTAAAACAATAAAGAATCCGGCTTAGGTTGGACCACACGCAAACAAGAGCAATTTATTTTCTTATTGTCTACTGGTCTTGATAGTCATATACCTCTTCCACATTTAAAATCAGACGTGAACTTTTTCAGTTAAATTTGAACGTAATTTTTATTGCCTAATTTATGACATGCGTAAGTTGTTAATTTAAAATTCAAAATTCCAAATGAAAGTACAAATTAAACATAACAAAAGAATAAATTAACACCACGGTAGTTAAAAGTTCGCTGTCCCGTTGTTCGAATAAAAAAATCGATTAATTCAATACGAAAAATACCGAATTTATTATTATACACCCTTGTTTCGTTCATATGTAGGTATATACGTAACGCATGCATACGCGTGCCCTTGTATGTGTTTGTATGAGGCAGCTGCAAAACTTGAATCCTAGCGCCCCTGGTTCCCAAACTTTTGTTAAAACTATGCGGGTACAGGGTCCTATAAACCTTGCCGTTCCTCAACTCATTTATTTGAATTAACAAGTTTGTGTGTTGTTTCCTTGATGAATAACATTTCAAAACTTTTCAGCTTTCGCCTTTGCATTTCCGTGACTTTTGTTAACAAGTGAACAAATATAAACTTTGGATTTAGAACAAATAGGTGCACATACTGTTTAAATTTTTGTTTGATTTTGATAAGTATTTTTTCTTTTGATTTTCGTCACTGGATCTATGTTCATTCACTGCCTTAAGTATCATCACCTGAATCTCGTCCCCCATTAAAAATCTTAATTCGGAAATAATATGACAGACCTTTTTTACAAGCTTTTATTTAGTTTCACCTGTCCCGTTGTCTGTCGTTCTGTAATCAAATCTTGCAACTTAAATTTGATCCACTTCCCGGTTTCCGATTGAGCTGATATTTTGCATGCTTATGTATATCGCGTGACAATGCAATATTATGGTAACATGGAGCTGATCTGATGATGGAGCTGGAAGGTGGCAATAGGAACTCCGTAATTAAATGATGCAACCCTATCGAGTTTGGGCTCATTAGATTCGTCTTGACAAGTACTTTGATACTATATGGTAACCAGGGTCTGATGATGGAGCCGGAAGGTGGCCATAGGAACTCCGTAATTAAACGATGCAACCCTATCGAGTTTGGGCTCATTGGATTAGTCTTGACGAGTACTTTGATACTATATGGTAAACAGGGTCTGATGATGGAACTGGAAGGTGGCCATAGGAACTCCGTAATTAAACGATGCAACCCTATCGAGTTTGGGCTCATTGGATTAGTCTTGACGAGTACTTTGATACTATATGGTAACCAGGGTCTGATGATGGAACTGGAAGGTGGCCATAGGAACTCCGTAATTAAACGATGCAACCCTATCGAGTTTGGGCTCATTGGATTAGTCTTGACGAGTACTTTGATACTATATGGTAACCAGGGTCTGATGATGAAACTGGAAGGTGGCCATAGGAACTCCGTAATTAAACGATGCAACCCTATCGAGTTTGGGCTCATTGGATTACTCTTGTAGAGTACTTTGATACTACATGGTAACCAGGGTCTGATGATGGAGCCGGAAGGTAGAAATAGGAACTCCGTAATTAAACGACGCAACCCCATCTAGTTTGGGCTCATTGGATTAGTCTTGACGAGTACTTTGATACTATATGGTAACCAGGGTCTGATGTTGGAGCCGGAAGGTGGCCATAGGAACTCCGTAATTAAACGACGCAACCTCAACTACGGACTTCGTAACGGAATAACGCTGCTACGCGCTGCGAACTACGTCGTAGTAAATCTCGAATTAAAAATAGAGGTACTAAAAAGTTAAAAATAAAATTAAAGAAAAAAAAACCTTTTTAAAAACAAGCTTTTATTATTTGTTTATAAAATGAACTAAAAAGTTAAAAATAAATTGACTCTAAAAAGAAATATAACACTTTGTAACTTGATTGTAATCTTTAACGACAAATAAGCGTCTTCGTCTAGGACAAAATAATTCCATATTGTACAAATTTATTTAATTTTAACACTAAAACTTTTCACCATACATAATTATTCAGTCTCGTCCCCCCTCTTTATCATAGTCCCCATTTATAAATGAAAGCGTGTTACATTGTGATAGCCTGAGGAAAATGTTGTGATGTATTAATTAAATACAACTTATATGTTGTATTTAACAAATTAAAAAGAAAAATGTTGTGTTGTATTAATTAAATACTCATTTTCCTCAAGCTATCACAATGTAACACGCTTTCATTTATAAATGGGGACTATGATAAAGAGGGGGGACGAGATTGAATAATTATGTATGGTGAAAAGTTTTAGTGTTAAAATTAAATAAATTTGTACAATATGGAATTATTTTGTCCTAGACGAAGACGCTTATTTGTCGTTAAAGGTTACAATCAAGTTACAAAGTGTTATATTTCTTTTTAGAGTCAATTTATTTTTAACTTTTTAGTTCATTTTATAAACAAATAATAAAAGCTTGTTTTTAAAAAGGTTTTTTTTTCTTTAATTTTTTTATCTCGTGAAACCAGTGCGGATCTTAGGATTCTACAGTACAATAACCTTTATGTTTTACAACAGCTAAATTCGTTTAAATTACAATTAATTAATATTCCTATGACTCAGACATGTTAATTTACTAGCTTATTCGACTGATTGGTTGATAGGGGAAAATAATAAATTTATAACGTAGATACAACTTTTTTGATCATCATCTTGAGTACAATGAACGCTGGCAGATCGCCTTGAAAACAACAACTTGATTGCAAAAACACAACGATTAAATATAGGTATCGCTATAATTTCATACGGCTGTATAACTTTTAACGTATAAAAGCATTCAGGATATGCGGTAGAATATGAAAAAAATCAACTCGAGTCAAATTAAAATAAAAAGTTTCAGAATTTCAGGTAGTTGGATAATTTTTTTAAAAGTTTCATTTTATTAAAATTTTGAGAACCGCATATTTCGGGCGATAATATTTAGGGTTCTTTTTTGTTGTAGCCATCTCTGCCGTAACGCACCCATGCCTTTGCCTGTTCGCCTTTTTTTTTCGTCCAAAACTTTGACCCCCTCGGCTGCAGCCAGTCAGTTGTGTTCCGACCGTGCCCGCGACCTGTTGTATCGCGCGATCGGAAAGAATTCTAGTCACTGTGTCCAAAATTGTATTCTCGCTAGTGTTTTCTCTAGTTTAAGCGTGTTCCTAGTTTAAATTAAGTTAATTCGTGTGTGTTTTAATAATTAATTTAAAAAAATATTAATTTTGAAAAGTTGGAGAATTTAAGCTGTTTTTTTAATGAACGGATTTGGATTGCTTTGGTAAGTTTTACATTCATAATTTATTATAGGTACTTAAAAAAACTCAATACAAAAAAAAATTAAAAAAATCCGTTGAAAAGTAAATAAATACGAATTAAAGCCGGCTCCAGTCTTTGTTGTCGCGCATCGCACAGTGGCACGCGTTCAGAATAACATCGGACAAAACTAACCTAAAAACATTTACAATAAACTTACAGGTACAGATAGGTACGTTATTTGCTATATATTAAATTTATATAGCATTGATATGTATCTCAAGGCCAAACAGTGATGTCATAGCAACGTATTTTAACTGCCGTTCAACGAACGTTTCAATATCGTCACGAGACGAGTATTTAGCCAATTGAAAACGTATCTGAAGGTATATTATATTTTTAATTTACCTACTTTTTATTTTAATATAAACATTATATACTTGTAAATATATTTCCATTTTATTGACGTCAAAATGCTACCTTAGTTGTTTTTTAAGGTGACCGATCATTCTTTTGGGTTTCAGTTGGTAGGTATATTAGGAATCAGGTATTTAAATATAATTCCTATAATTGTATTTTAATTAGAAAACAAACTTCTGCGAATAACAAGTCATATTTTAATATAATATAATAAACTAGAAATTATAAATATGGTAGACTTAATTAAAACGATTTTTTATTTAAACAGTTTTTATTACTTATAAATAAGTTATGAACAATAGTTACCAACTAAGTCTAAAATCTAACCCAAAATATTTAATTAAAACTAGCTACCTATATCACAAATTAAACGTCAATCAAAACAGGAATTATACAATTTAAATATTTCCAGATATTTTACTCTAAAAGTCACTGACCTTTTTCGTTTAGGTCCTTCCAAAGGTCATTTAAAGAAACCTTAAATGTTAAACTTTTGATAACATGACTCATTTGGTATTTAGAATTCGGCTAAGCACTAGACGGTACGTTTTTTCCCCGATGACGAATGCTACAGTTTTTTTTATTTCTTTTATATTACAAAAGGCGTTTATAAGAATTCGGGGTATAGGTATTAAATATTATAAACCTGCTATAGATCAACGTGGTCTTTATTTTTTGTTCACAGTCTGAGCCGAGTCGGCCCTGTTGCTAACCAATTCGGTTTTATTATTTCAAACTGGCAACCCTGAAACGGCTTTGACATTGACTAGATATTTCGCTAACTTAAAGGTCATTATGATTTATTTCAAAACCGTATTTAATCGATTTCTGAACGATTTTAAGATCAACTTTGAACAAAATCTATAAATATAAAAAAATATTATCATTCTTTTTTACTTACAATTTTCACATTAAAAGTAGTTTCTATTTGTCGTTATAAAAATATATTTTTTATTTATATGCTCTTTATCTTTCATTTATAATTTCCACTCATGTTACTTCAATCTATAGAATTTCCTTGTCCGAATACGTTTGTCCATCAAAATAAACTGACCAAATCAAACAGGTTACTACATTTCGTATTCCTTATTTTATCAAACTTATATTTATAAACAAAAAATAACTCAAGTTATATTGTATTCGGTCGAATCATTTCCCGATCTACAATCCAACCACACCTGGGAAAATGATAAATGATTGCGTACCAAACAAACAAAGGCTGACTTGCTTACTTTTGTCGTTTGCTTCACGTTTTCTATGGATTGTCTTGATTATGTGAATTATTGTTACGAGAGGCCTAAGGCAGATTATCTTTTGTATGAATATTATTAGACCTAATTCCGCAATCATCTGTACACATAGTGAAGTACCTGGCTATAAGAAAATTAACTAACAAAAAAACAATAAAAATTAACTTCTCTTTTCTTTTCCGTCACTTTGTACTATCTTCTTGCAATAAACTTTTAAATAAATAAATAAATAATATTTAGTTATTTAGAATTCAAAATAAAATCTAAAAGGCCTTGGCAAAGAGACATAAGCAATAAATCAATCTGGAAGGAATGCCGTTCTTTTATCCCTTAAAAGGGCTTCTTGGTTTCAAAAGAAGCATCAAAATACTAAATATAACACTATCGATTAAAAGAAAAAATGTTGTCATTGTTTCTGGACCTATAACCGAATTTTCTCTAGTACCTAAACAAATACGCGAACGTAATCGCTTCTTGCAACAACCTGAGTCATTTTACCTGTTCGACTGAGTAGGTGCACTAAAATTGTACATCAACCATCTTATTTTAGAATTTCCTGGTAAAGTTATGTCTAGTCTATGGTCGCTTTACACTTATGATCAGATGACGCTTTGTCTCTGGTTCACCTACTCGTATACCGGATACAGTTAAATCTAAGATGATTTATGAAATAGGTCAAAGAAAATCATGGCTATCAAAGAATCCTTCGAAACCAAAAGACAAAGAATATTGAATACGCTTATGTTTAAGTCACGCGGAAACTGTAACAAAACTTTAAAAAGATAACACTTACATGCACATACATCTGTCACGACTTTTCCCATCGGGGTAGGCAGAGACCACTTCCCTCCACTTGCTACGATCCGAACATGCTTTGTTTGCTTCATCCACATTCATAAATACTTAAATAACTGAAGAATATCAGAACTTGGGTCAAAGTACGAATTCTCTTGACACTACCAGCTTAATTATTTTTCTAATTGTACATTATTCATAGAAAGATCGATGTCTTGGCTTGATCCCTTCTTATCTACTTACTAAATAAACCAAATGGGCCTCGTTTGATAATTTGGCCGCGGTTTGATGAAATCCCGGTTTTAGTAGAAAGGTCCTATCACGTGATAGTTCAAATAGTTATTAGTACAATTTCCATCTCTTAGTTTAGGGTGCTTTTGTAAGGGTAGAAGCGGAGCGGTTTCGAAGTCACGTATTTCGAGTATTTGCATTTTTTTGTCTCGCTGCCATAACTTAATGATTCTTGCATATTCTAATATTCTGTACCTACTCAACATCTTACAAAGGAGAACATATATCAAAAGCTTATTTCCTAGAAGTAGTATTTATTTATTGAAAAAAAAAATCATTTATCATATTATTGTACATGGTATATGGTACTTAAATGTATCTTTTAGGTTCAGTTTCGGAAACAAACTTTAAAGATTAATTTTAATAACAGAAAAGATATTTTAAGTTATTTATAATATCAAAATCATCAGATGACTGCATAGTCCTCTGCTTTTTGACAATATGTCAGGTATAAGTTTAACAGAGCGTTAGTTTTAATGACACTTTTACTGTTCTCGCTCCGCTATCTCCCAAGTCCCCAACCTACCTACACTCCAGATTTGCCATTCAGATTTCAGTTAGCCTCTCGGGCTTGAGTTGATTAATAGTTCTGTCGAATAATACTGCACAACTTGAAGTTTGTTACTTCGAATTTCATTCGTATAATTTGTTCGCTCAGTTTAAATTGATTTTCGTTTGTTTATTAGCGTATCTTTACCCGACTGCGCCCGAAAGAAAGTTATATTTTTCGAGAGTAAGTAGGTATGTATAATTCTTTGGCATGCTCTATAACCTTGATGGATTTTAGCTTGAGAGGTGTCGTTAGATTCGTTTTAACTGTGAGAGTGATACTAGGTAAGTACATAATAGTTTTTTTAAAGTTAAAAGGTGAGGTTAGTTTGTATTCAATTTGTCCTTTATTTCTTTAATCAGTACTTCAACCATGATTATGGTAACAAATAAAGAAGCACTTCTTAATAAGTCTTTCTCTAGCATTGTCTCAAACATTGAATTTAGTCAGAATATCTTCTTTGTTGCCCCTTTATGCGCATCTCGGTAATATGGAAGATGCGGGTCCCAAAAAAACCTGACCATACCTTTAAGAATGGGTAAATAGATAAACAGCTCTATTCAAAATAGTTTGGGTTTAAAACTTAACGGTCGTTTTTATTATAATTCAGGTAAGATCTTTTTTTATTTACATTAATACATCTTGGAAGTAGCAGGTACCTACCTAATGTTGTATTTATTGTGGATATTCTCTATGTTATCTATCACGTATTCCAGACTCATTAGGATTTATTCATAATAGTTTTATCCTTCTATTACTTTGAAAAAGAAGTTTGTAGGACATCCAAAAAAACTATATTCCAGATTAATATAACATCATTATGAGCATGAAAAGATGTATTGTTATTCATCAGGTACATAATGTTCGTAAAATATAATAGAATCTACTAATGAGAATTATTCGGCGGAATAATATCAAATGAGTCCGTATAATTATTAATGAATTGGGTATTTGCTACCTTTTGTACAGGTATTGCTTTAGCTACCCACGTTCTCATTAGTTTTGTCCTAAGCTGAGACAATCTCAATCAAAATCTTTAGATTTATCGAGCGATTTATTGTATTTGTGAAGGTATAATTTATTAACTCCTAGAAATTACAATTTCGTATTCATTATAGTGGGTACCTATTTAGCGAAATTAAAACTGAATAAGATAAATTAATTTAAGCATATTCTCTGCATAAAATTCTGCGAAAATTAGAATGAAGATACTATACTTTTCAGGTTTTAATGCGTTTCAAACACATATATTTATTTTTTTGCCATTTAGATCCCACTGCTGGGCAAAGGCCTCTCCCGCGACTTTCCACTTAACACGGTCTCCGGCAGCGTCCCGCAATTCTTACCTAATCAAAAAAAATATTCGTATAACATCCATACTCCCGATCAAAAGATGTCAATTTTGATAAAATTCGAATAGCTTTTATATTCTCAATGCAAATATTGTACACACAAGATCACAAGTCGAGAGAAGCCCACCACAGTTCCATTACTCATCACAGGATCGCTTGAACACCACTTGCGATTAATCAAATTAATTACGAGCATTTCCTCGAGCGAGAGGCAGGAGCAGGACTCTGATGTCAGCGAATTTTGAATTTCAATTCAATTTCAAATACATTTGCTGTTAAAATGTTAATATTCAAGCAATTGCCCACTCCAAGCAAGATTTGAGTAACAATAAACAAATAATCATTTGTATCCTTTTGTGTTAAATCTGCCGAATGCTGACTGTTAACTGATCAAATATCAACCAAATTATACTTTATGACAGGGTTATTTTGTATTTGATGTAGCGATGTGTCGTTGTCGGTTTTTCAAATAACGCAACGGTAACGTTATTCCTCAGCAAATATCGTTGTCAAAACCATCTATTTTCAACAACTATCTATTTCCACAAAAACCGTTATGAAATACATTTTATGTTGTATCACATTGTATTAGCTATTAATATTGAGTCTTAACGTTTTCGTGTACTTAACATACTTAACGTATTTATTTAGAATAGTCAGACATTTCCTTATAATAAACTGTTTTGGGTCTCTTTCTTACTTTAAAAAAACAATAAAAAACTCGCCAACCATGTAGAAGGCGCCAAAGAACCAAAGACAACGAACGAAAGAGCGAGAACGGAACGAACACGCGAACGAATCACTATTCACTAGCTGTCAACGTCATCAACGGCCCAACGGCGGCAACATCACAACGGCGGCAACGTCACAACGGCGCCAACGTCACAACGGCGCCAACGTCACAACGGCGGCAATGTCACAACGGCGGCAACGTCACAACGGCGGCAACGTCACAACTGTCAAAACGATGTGTGAAGTGCCAACGTCAGGTTATGGCCAATAGACGGATAGATGGTTGTTGGATAGCTAGATAGCAGGTTTTAGTTGTCAGAACAAATAGCAGTTTTCAAAAGCGTCTATCGCTAATAACGCCCACCGCTAATTTGATGTATAAAAATCTCTATTTTTTAACAGCTGTAAAAGATTAGGGACGTTTAATTTACTATTTATTGATAAAGAAGAATGAAAATGGAATAGATCTATGAACAACAATTTTGAAATCACAAGGATGACACGTATCAAGCATTGACTTACCAACAACGGACTCTAGACATGATCCCACCAACATACTCGTAGAATTAATGCCATGTTTTTGTCTAGAGTTTCACTGTTCTGTCAACATTTTTGTCGTAGGGCTATGTCAGTAGTATCAAGTATAAAATATACTTGACTATATCGCCATCCTCTCCACTTTTACACCAAATCCTCAAGTCTCGTCAATGTTGCCGTTTCCTTAAATGTCTTTTTGGCAGGTCATTTAATTTCAAACTTTTCGAGTTTTCTTACGGAACGCACCTTTTTACGTTTCACAGATAACGACTTCAATTAATAATTCCGTGGCGAATTTTCTTTACCTACTGCTTTTTCGTAATGTTTTCGGGTTTGCGTTTTTAGAATGGTTTCTGTTTATCTTTATACATTGACTTCCATAAATGTCCTTCTTACTAGTCTTAGTTCTTTCAAGCGTATCTTTGTTTTAATTCAAATATATTTCTTCAACAATCATTTCTCATTTGTTAACTTAGTTCAGTCTCTTAGATAATACGACCTAAAAAAATCCTATCGCCTTCCATAAAAGGCAGAAAAGCTTCTTTATTTAGGTATTAATGCGATTCGAACCTTGTTAAGTTGGCTGTAGGCGGCGCAATTTGCAGACAACTTCGTTATATACGTGACGTCACGGCCCGAAGGCTTTAACAGCCGTAAATGAGTTAGATACTCATCATTGATATAGTTTCGTCCTGTGGAGATGCTTGGTTTTCTTTCAAGGAGAAACAATAATAAAGAAAAAGCTTTTTATATAACTCTTACGTGATATCTTTGTACTCAATCTAGTAGGTACTCAACTTGTGTAAACATATTTTAAATTCCCATGCCAAGACGCATTTTGATATTAGTCGTATTATAACCAAAAAGTTTATTCGTCTTGAAAAACGTTAAAACCATTAAACATACCCGCATTGTATTCCATCACATTTAATATTCAACTTTAGGTCAATGACATAGGATCTTAAGATTGTATTGTGCTATTCTTTCTTGAACAATTATGGTCGTAACCCCGTGTGAGAAGGCATTCCCCTATTTAAGAGCTACCCTCGTCTATGAGCGTTCTCATAGACAGGTGATTTTTTTTAATTGACAAAGGAATAGAGCCAAACCTGCTGCTAGAGAACGTAACGGTTTTTGAGAATACGTTGAATTGACATGTTTATCTCTTTGTTGACGCGGTCCTGTGGGAATTTAACGTTAGAAATCTATTAAGCCATACATTTACTATTAAAACATCCCTTGTAATTATTAAAGAGTTATATATGATACATTGAATATAGGCTTTATTATTTTTAGATTAAAAGTAATTATATGAAATCTTCTATAATAACGATAAAAGCGTACGAAGAAGAAATGGTTAGCATCTAATCTTACATAATTAATTCTCACCTCTTCTTAATACGAAATATTCTAATCTATAAATCAATAGGTGTCTAATACCTAGTAATGACTACATATCTAAGTAAAGACTAATGAATCTGCTCTAACGAAGCTAGCCGACTGTGTTCTAGTATTCGAGACCTGATCGCCCTAAGCCGTCTGATGATTGAAGCTAGACGAGTATTACCAATGTCAAAGAATACCTTTATTTCCAAGAACGTGTTCAACTAGGCTCCGGACTAACGTGCTAAAAACATTTTGGTACTTTTGTAATCCTAATGGATTTTTGCTTTGGTTTTTATTCTAGGGCCTTTTATCTTGTTACCAACAAAGCGCGTGATTTTTATTTTAGTTTTCATGTAAAATACTTTATTGCTTCTATAGTCAAGCATTAACAATAACGATAATTGATCTAATCTGGGCTGTTTCACCATCTACTGATAAAATTTATCTGCCAGATATTTTATACCTGTCTCTGTCTAAAACGTCATGTTTTATGAAAAGACATAGGTTTATCTGTCAGTTAAATTTTATCTAAAGGTGGTGAAATTGACACTAAGTTTGACATTTACCCCCATTTGCATCATTCCTTAATTTAATCATTATTAAACATCGTGCCATCTTTTTCTGATTTTTGACAATTAAGGTCACAGCACACATATCAACTCGGAAAGGGATCGACACCGTATCGCCTCGAGCCGTTCAGTATTCTTTGTATGAAACTCCCTACTCCAACGCACACTAATCGGCATCGTAACGTAATAGCCTCGCATCGGAACAGGCTCCGAACCGCGATGCGGCGCGTGGTCAACTTGCAGTTCCCGTGCTTACGGCTCGTCGTTCCCGCGCTTACGTCTCTCCGTACGCGAGCTCACGGCTCTTCGTCCACCCTCGCCCCTGTCCGTCCCGCGACTTGCCTACCGAACGTGCCACCGCCCGCCATTCGCAAGGCAACTTCCTTTCGTGTTGCGCGTGAGTTTTATTGAATTTTGAGGTTAGATAAAAACACAAAATAACGATGAAAAGGATTCAAACTGATTTGGTGCCAACCAGGTCAGCGAGCCGTAAGGGCGGTGTCGCCTAGCCGTAGCCGAGTTGACATACAGGAGCTGCTGATACGCTTCGGGTACATGCATACGTTAGGTTGACGCCTGGTTGACGGCGAGGTGAAAGGCGATACGGTGACGTTCCCTTTCCTAGTTGATATGTGTGCTGTGACCTTTAGAGTGACGGATATAGAGCAATAGAACGTTTTTCTAATTGAACTTTCTTTCAAACTAGCTGTTAATTACTTTTCTGAATAGATATCAATCATACATTAAGCGTAGATAACACTAAGCGACGCCGAAACGGCCTTAACTTCACGTAGATTAATATTAAATTCCGCTCAGAATTTAGAGGAATTTCTACGCAAGTTGCTACACCTACTTGTTACCTAACTAGAATGCCAAGAACATTTCGTAGTCCTTGCACTGCGGAGGTTAACTTAAGACAAATGCAAGACAAATCCCGTGTAATGAGTCCCACCGCACATTATTTACCAACTTGTTTCCCTAAGTCCGTCATACATTATGTGTAGGTAAACGTTTGTCTGCCGCCAAGGAAGTTCTGCCTTCACGAATTATTTATGGCACACATGTAGGTATCTTATGTTAATCGATGCTATATGTGACGCGACTCGCAAAGCCTTTTGATACGCACTCCCTGACTCATTTGTTCGAGCATTCATAACGTCTAAAAAGAATTGCTCGGCAGCTTCAATATTCGGTGAAAAGATTTCGGGAAGATGACGGCAAAAAAATTGCTGCTTTCACAAATTCAAATGGCTGAAAACGCCTTAGATGTTTATTGATGGATCGTACGGTGTATGGAGACGTTTTATGGTGTCTACAGTAAAAGCCTTCGGTATTGTAACATAAAAAAACCGGCCAAGTGCGAGTCGGTCTACAATTTGTGAAAATTTCAACACTCTTTCATACGATACAGCCTGGTGACAGGCGGACAGCCAAGTCTCAATAATAGGGTTCCGTTTTTTACCCTTTGGGTACGGAACCCTAAAAGTAGGTTCTATTATTATGTAACTCAGCATAGGTGATATAACGTAAAGATTTGAATGCTTCCTTTAGTACAAGAATTAAAAATACCCCCTGAAAGCTTTCCTCTCTCCCTTTGTTTAGTTTTCCTTAAACATTTTCGTTCCAGTTTATAACCTACTAAAGTAGCATATAAATCTGTATTACTGTTGCATATTTAACGAACAAGCGTGGAAACAAAACGTTATACCTTCTAGGTCGACAACTTGCACCTCATAAGCGAGTTTCCCCCAAAACAAACCGGAATTTATTTAACTTACGTGTTTAGAAGCTGTAAAATTAAGTTGACGAATCGCCTGGCTGAGAGCGATTTAACCGAATGGAATGTTCGCCTTGTTAGGTCGAGTTCGTAAAGTCCACAGAATATCCTTTACGCAATCGGGAAAAAATCTAGGAAATAGCTGAATGACTTTTCAGCTAAGGACTTTGATTGGTAGGGAAAATATTGATAGTATTTACTTACTTATTTTTTCTTAGTTTAGGCTTGCAACACTGAAAATTCGGTAAAAAGATGTAAAGAAAGAGTTTTCAAGAAATACACTGTTGTGGAAAGTTGTGACTCGCTTTTGATTGTACAACTTAAGGATTAAATCGTACTTATATTGATTTTTGATTATACTTAACACATTGAATGTCATGTTGCGAATTTTACTTCAATGTGATCGATAAACCGCTTCATTTAATGAATGAATGTGGATATGGGTGAAGCGAAAAATACGTGACAGATATGTACTTAGTACTTAAGTAGGTATGTACCTCCAATTTTAAAAGTAAATACACAACAAACTGAAATATTTCAGAAATCAAACCGCGAATAATATATTTGGCTTTTATAGATGGTTTCAGTTATGATTACACTTTTATATTACCATGATTACACTTTTATGTACTCGTAAAAATATAAAATTTAATAATTTACCCGCAGAGAGACCGTGCCCTTTAATATACTAGGGAATAACCCTCTATTCAACGTTGAAGCTTAAGTTTAAAACTAATTTACGCTGATATTGTTTAAACAATAACACCCGACCCAGCCGCCATAAATATAAAACAGTTCTGATTTTGGAGTGGAAAAATTAATTCTTGCTGCCATTCTACTTTAAACGCAATTCTGAGTTTAATTAAGATGAATTTCCTTAGCTTTAGGGTTTGGGTGACAATGTGTAATGTAAGGGATAATGTAGGAACCCTTTATAACGAGATTTTTCTAATTGAATTTGTTATCTCTCGGAATTGCTTTTACATCGTTATTCAGATAAGTCGTTGAAATACTTTATTACTAGACTCTGCCCGCGACTTCGTACGCATTTATCGTTTTGGAAAAAATCATGATATCTTAAACTGATAGCCTATATATTCTGATGTACCTAGGTACAATATTGCCAAGTTTCATCAAAATCCGTTTAATAGTTTCTACGTTAAAGATTAAAACATCCATCCATCGGCACAAACATTGACATTTATAATTACTTATTAGTAGGACTATATAGGTATTTATTTTTACGTTATACCGATCTGAAGTTAAGAATGCTGTCCTTAACCCCCCTCTTCCGGATATGGCGCGAAACTTACTCCATTAACACCGAAATCCGAAATGGAAACGTTTTTAATTTGGTCGAAACCCTTGTGAAATTAATGGACCGTTACCGGTTGCTATCAGAACGCTAAAAATAACGTTAAAACGCGTTGTTTGGAAGCATTTACCCTTTGTCATTGATGACGGGCAGTTTTGTGGCTTCATCTAGAATTTTCTACGTTGAATTTTTTAACTTTTGAACGGAATATTTGTATTTTGTACGTTTTCTGAGTAAGCGCCCGTTTCACCATCTATAGATAAATTATCTGACAGATAAACCTATGTCTATTTACGTTTTAGATAGAGATAGATATATCTGTCAGGATTTTTTGTAGATGGCGAAACAGCCCCTAAATATCTAATATTTTCGCTAAAAAGAAATGTTTTGAATATATTTGTTTTTTTGTTTCGCGCCGGGAGTAACTACGTATTGCTTTTTTTTCCACTAGGTGGCCTATTTGGCTTTACGTTTTTATAAAAAGACTCTAAATTAACTATATATTTTTGTCAAGATTTTTCCTAATAAAAGAGTACCAAGGTACCTACCTAATTATTATGATATTTAAAAAAAACATATTTTTAAGATTACTCCGTGACATCCGCTTCAACATAAATTCTTACCCCACTTGTAGCATCAGCGATATCGTTGATTTACGACCATGGGGTGGTTTTTACCAGCTTAATGTTGCCATTGCCAATTTTCCATTAACTTTATCCAGCGATAACGAATTTATTAGGCTGAATGAAGTCAAAATTTGGTTAGAACCGATGTAATCAGGGCCTCCAGAACTCGTAAACGAGATTGTCATCAAATCGAGCGTAATTGCTCAGGGTTGCCAGTTGAAAGTTTATTTTAACTTTTTAAACTCGTTGAATCAATCCTTGTGGCTTGGCATCCTTCATAGAAAACGTTAAGGCTCGTTTCATTACTTACAGATAAAATTTAACCGACATTTTATATCTGTCACTGACTAAACTAAAACGTCACGTTTTATGAAATATTGATAGGTTTTATCTGTCAGTTAAATCTATCTGTAAGTGGTGAAACTCATGAAATCAATCATGCCTGCTTCCTTCATCAAAAAGCTAATCTTGACAATTTAATGTTTCGGGAAAAAGATGGTACGGCCGTGCTGCAACAACATTGCTGTGCTCCCAGATCGAAAGCTATTTAATGTGGGCTCGATTATTTATATATCCTTTTTATTTAAATTTCGAAGATAATTGTAAAGAAATTAAATATAATTCCTGTCTGACCATCATCATCATTTCTTTCAGCCTATAATACTTACCTGCCCTCTGCTGAGCCCTTTTGTCAAAAAGGAATCTATAAGTTCTATGCAAATTAAATATCGAATAGCAAAATAACAGCTGTCGTTACCATTTAGTTTTTCATGAAAATACAACGTTTCTAGAACACAGCACTAATGCTATTCTAGCCGTTTTTTCTAAAGAGTTATTTAAGTTACTTGGTAGTTACGTTTGATTACTCGACCAAGTGGCATGTAATCAAAATTGGATTGGAGGAAATGCTACCCATAATTTTCTCCCGCTGTTTAAATTTCAAAGCATACAAAGATTTTGTGTTTTGATTAGAAATACGACATTGAAGCTATGCGTTTTATAGAAGGTTGTTAAGAAAATCAAATTTCTTAATTAGGGGTTGCAAGTAGTGCAATTTTAAAGTTATTTTTTGTGCAGGATATGACTACATATTTTAAGGCAATAAAAAATATGATTGCTTTTCTATATTTTTTTCGACTTCCTTTTCAAATACAAACCAAAATCGAAAGACGTAGTTATAACAAATAATGATAAGATAAGCCATCACAAAGTTATTTAAACTTTTACACTAAACACTTTTTGCATCCTAAATCCTAATATCTAGTTGAAAAGGTTGAAAATACGATAACCTTTTAAACAAAACATTTTTGAAACAATAGTTTATTTAGCTAGCTCCGACCTGTGTTATCGGTTCACCTGATACATGGCAAAAGTTACTGCACGTATATTGCCCAAAACCGTTTCACCGTTTTACCTCACTCAACCAAGTTTTGGTCTTTTAGTTCGAACTTTTAAAGGTTACTTTATGGGCCTTTGTCTTTGTGTATTTACCTCTAGATTTGAGTATTGTTATGCCTTTTATTTTTTAGAAGATATCTATAAAGCCGTAGCTTAACATTGCTGCAGTTACAAAAAAGAAAAAATAACCGATTGAATAGTATAGTTCGATTGTCCATTATGTAATTTTCTATATCAAACGTTAAATTACGGTAGCAGATTAACCGCGTGATGAGTGAGGGTTCTATAGATGTAATAGTCTTGAATAGAGATATATAACGTCATTTTATGTATTCTATGATAAAACGTATTTTAAGTAACTAGCTCATTTAGTTGCCTCAACACCAACTTACGTAATATCCTCCGAAAAAAGAAATACAATGAATAACATTACAACATGAATTGATTAGAATTTCAACGTCGTCCGTACTTCCTATTGTGCTTATTTAAATTTGCAGTCGGTTTTGGATGAGCCCTAGCATACGATTAGCGAAGGCCTGTTTCGTCGTTCCCTCACGTACTTGATTGAAGATAAAATATAGCGCAGTTGCATAGATATACCTAAGTATTACCTACTTTGTCTGTCCATGACGCCAAAAATCAACTATAAAAAAAAAATTCAGAAGCGTTGACAAAAATGACAGTTCTTTGTTTTCCCGCCTGCTGCCAATGGGTTACGGTATACGATAAAGATTGCCTATTTTGTTCCAGTCAAAAGCCTACTTGCTTTCCCTTCATAGTTGTATTCTGAACCAAAATTGGTCAGTCCTGGAACAGTCGAGTTCATTTTTCCATGCCTAAGTCTGTGCTTACGGCATTACCACATTTTAATTTAGAAAAGCGACTGCATTCACAAAAACGCTGTCGCTAGGGAAACGAAGGCTACCAACTCCCTTATTATGTTTGAAAATCATTGAGCTGTCTATGCCATTTCTAGTAATTTTATATTCAGAGGCGCAGTATTTAAATCAGTGGCCAAAAATGCTAACTCCCTCGACCAACAGGCGGCGCGACGGTTGTGTTGAAATAAAATCTGACTTAAAAATATTTGGCATCAACTTGTGAATGTAAATGAAAGGACTTCTAAAAGTCTCTTGGGTGAAATTGTTAAAATTGACTCAGTTATTTCTTTCAATTCTAAGATTTTTATGTCTTCACTGGCATGGTTTTTTAGAGATGATGTTTTTAAAATAAAACGTGTTCTGTTTTTCGTATTTTTCGTAAATGTATTCCTAGAAATCCATAGACCTAATAATATTAGGTCTATGGATTAAATAATATAAATCCATTTATATAAATAATATATTTTGTATAAAAGTTTATACATTTTTTCTAATACATAAAACCATTTCAAGATGGTTTGAATTTGAAGTAAGCTACTAATATAATTACATTCATAATGTAATGGCATAAATTAACATACGTTTTATTACATCATTTTATACTTTTAAGAACCTTCTTTTTTTTCTTATTTAATTTAGATATTATTATTAAGTTAGTGTCAATACAGTATTTACAGGTAATTAGGTATCAATACCGGTGTAATATGCAAAGCAACAGAAGCAGTGCAATGCTTGTCTATTTGCGGAAACTAATCACGAATATGATTGTAAACGTAAATTACAGACTGATTAAAACGTTTCGAGTGAATCCTAGTACGACCACGCATTGCATTAAATAGAAAACACGTACAAATATAAGGATTTTCATTTATCAACGTTACAGGCTATATGTCGGAATATTCACAATGATTTTGTCTTAATGTTCATATGCAATTGTTATAGCTGTATTAAATTAAGTTTCATCATCCATTCATGCATACTTTTTATGTTCTTGTTAGTGAAACTCTTTCCACTCTATTCTGTCCTCTGTTTTCCTGATATGTCTTCTTTACTAATATTAAGATGCTTAGATAAATTGAACATTTTAATGATACAATAAAAACCTTATTACTACCTCAGTATTTTAATGATCTATTAATAATCGTGTAATCGCGATATTTACAAGCCCCCACGGTTTGAAACCGCATAAGTTAGATCGTTTACCGACTCATTTACAGCACAGTTCAATCGAGTGTAAATCGATTTTAATTTGTTAAGTACTCGAGAAAATCGAGATCTCGGTCTTTGAAATGGGAACGTGTATTCGAAATCATATAGTGTTAAATCACGCTTCGCTTACCGTGCACTCGGTCCAGTTGGCTTTCGATATTTCAGGGTATTTGCTTATATATCATCATTTAGGCTTGTAAGCGTTCATAAAGGAAACCTTAAAAGGTATTGGAGATTCTCTTCTTAAGATCAACTTTTCAAACGAATCTTGATTAAATCGTGGATTTGTGAAACAAAGTCAGGAGAAGTGTTATGTTTGAAGTCAGTAGAGTCTATACCTTCTATTTAATGATTTGATCATCTTCCTTATTACTTATAAACATAAAAAAAAATCTGTTGATTGATGGCAGGCTATTTAGGTTTTTATAATAACGCTTATACCAAAGTTACATTAAACGTATTGTCAAAGTACGTGTCGTCACTGTCTCATTAATCAAGCTCTAAAATTGTCACGAAAATGTAGATTGTACAGTACATGTCATAGATACAACCTAAACGCCTTTAAACCAAGGAAGTGATGTGTTAGTAAACAAAGTTAGTAAACATCAATATTACTTACACTAAATATAGATGGAATTTGATATCATCAACAGGTTTGATATACATATAGGTATATGTACATAGACATGTGTTGTGAATGAGTTTGTTCTTAAAATAACTGTCACAACATATCCTTCAACAAGTGGGCCTAAATGTTTGGACATGGGCGTAGGCGAGTCCACGCAGAGCGACCAGCCTCGCAAGTCAACCGTTTGGCCAATTAAAAGAGGCCCGTAAAAACTACCTAACTTAATAGAAAAGCGAGGTTTTTCCTGAGCGAACAAACATCTGCTTCGCGAAGCTGCTCGCTCTGTGTGGACCCCAGCGACCCACCCAATTGACTTGTATTTATTTCTGATCGTGATTAGTTCTATAAAAGTTTTGAAACATTCATTAGTAACTTTCTTTTTTATTGGTGTAACTTCTAGGTGTTTTAATCGATTTTTAAGTAGGCGTCAAAGTTGCTTTAGTTGCTAATGTACCTTCTTCTACTTTTGTTACCAAGGCAAGCGTTTCGTTAAGTTTTTTTTTTTCAATTTTGTAACTGAAAATTATTTTTCTGGCAAACTACATAGATGGGGAAAATAATCACAAGAAAGCAAATTCTTTATAGAAATACGTACAGATTTAAATAAGTATAGGTATTTACAGGTGCCCTAAATTCAATTCACAATATCCTTCCTTAACGCAGGTGCTATTCGAATAGGAAATCGGAATCTGATAAAACGACCGATTTTAAAAGTCTAGTCACCTTATATTCTATTTCAGATGCGTTGACTTTTTTATTTCACAGTATTTTAGCTTTCGTATGTTCTTTACATAAGTGAAATAACCTTTTTATTTAAAAAAAAAACCGACTGCGTTCAAAAAATACAATTGTTTATATTTGGATGTACCCAGTGTCACTCTCACTACAAAAACGAATCTAATGACACCTCTCAAGCCAAAATCCATCAAGCGATTCAGGCTGTAGAGTGTGCCAAAGAATTATAAATACAAACATACATACATACAAAATATAACTTTCCTTCTGGCGCAGTCGGGTAAATATAAAAGAATGTGATATTTCTACCAGTAAAAGTTTTAAACCCAGTCGGCCATTAGGAAGCCAGATAAAAAGGGATCCTTAGATTGAGCTAAGTGCCCTTCAGATATCAGAGAGGTAATTAACCTAGTGATAATGAACCTTTAGAGTTATTACCGAGATAAAATGAATTATTATACCTTAATTGCGGGGTAGCGTGTTAATTACTATAAAAATATATAAAATAGAAAGGTACCTTTGAAAAGCTTATTATTCAAAATCATTTAATGTGTTTTTTTAGAATAAAAAGAATATAGGGATCGCGCTACTGTATGTACTCGTATATCAAAACAATATCCCTTTTTCTCAATGGAAAACAGCCAAATACTTGAAGCCGTCGGTACTCGTCGCACCCTCGCCCGAGAACCTGTTAAAACCAATTCTTCCTCAGGTAGTCCCATTGGGTGATGTTTGTCAATCCCATTGTAACCACGGCTTTAACACTTACCAATATTGGATCACTAGTTCAAATAGAACGACTAAGGCCATGTTTCACCACTTACAGATTAAATTTAATTGACAGATATTTCATACCTGCCACTGTCAAGTTTTATGAAATAGACGATGATTTATCTGTCAGTTAAATTTTGTCTTTAAGTGGTGGAACGGGCCCAGTCGGTTGACATCTAACAGAAAAATGCGCAGAGCGTATCATCCGTCGCACTGACCGATTCTTAGATTTAACTGCTAAATGTTTAAAGTTTGAAAAGTCATGTCAAAGTTCTTGATAGTGATGTGACAGGTCAATCAATAAGCATTATTCTTCTTGAATTCATTTTATAGCATTTTGAGCTAGATATAGAATGTTATATTAAAGTGAATGCTCCTCTTAACCTACAGATATAACATTGTTGTTGCTCAAAATCAGAACTAATCAATTTATTAAAAGAGACTTTAATTAGTCTAGATGAGGATAAAATGCTAGTTATATTTAGTTTCCTCAATTGGAAAAAGATTTCTCAAACTCAAAAAGCAATTTCTTTTATAATTTTCTACCAACATATCTATTCCACTAAGATTTTTTTCTGTACCTAAAAATGAATGCTATTTTATTATTCCGCTTGAACATCGACCGAACGTATTAAGTAGATATTTAACGGGAGCAATAGGAAAATTTGCCACTGCCTCGTTTACGTTGCTATTTTCTTTTTAACTGAAAAGAAATGGGCAGGCGATTGTAGAGCTGGCTATTGTGCCATCGATACTTAAACAGTTTTGAATAATAACTATCCTACATATAATAAGCTAAGAAAAAGAAAATTTACAATTTAAATTACTTAATGCACAATTTTTTTAGCCTATTTCGTCCCACTGCTGAGCAAAAGCATTTTCCATGCTTCTCCACTTTATCACATTAATGCACCATTAAAAAACATGGAAGTAAATAGATATCTGCTTAGGTAAATGTTACGTTACCTAACACTACAATTGCTAATTTAATCCTGCTCCTTTCAATGCAAAAGATTTATACATCCCGAAGATTATGTAAAATTACTTCTAAATAGAGCTAAGGTTATAATAAATCTAAGGTTAAATTTACCGTTTATTACGTCTTCCCTTCAATGGATGAGATATCGATACGGCTTTATCGATAGCACATTAATGCCCAACACTAGTTGGCTCGTTGCCAAGCGAAGCTTTCCCGCCATTTAATGTGAATTTTCGTAAAATTTTACGCTACTATTTTTTTCCGATAACAGCCATACACTGGGCCTTGGAGTGTGTTGAACGTTTTCTTTTAAGATTAGAACTTTTTGTTTGAGATTTTCTAAACTACCTAAAAGTGTACTACTTTATTACATTTGTATTATCATACAGCGATTGTTCATTGAACTTTTAATTCAGTAGCAAAATGGATTTACTTTGTGTTTCTTATAAAAGAATTTCAAGTCATTATTTTCGTATTTTCATCTCATTTCTGAATTCCATTTATTCCCAATATTTGCAACATTTCGTATTCTTTTGTTCTTTGTATAAAAAACAATTACTTTGATGTACATTTTAAATGAGCAATTTTTTTTTAGGTAAGTACGTGAGTGCTGAGAAGCCGGTTTCTGCTGAAATCGTATAGGGAAATCCCTTTACAAGTAAAAATATAGCGTATTATTTTGAGAGAAAATGTTAATTTCGTATGAGAGGCTTGAGGCATCCAATTAAGAAATATCGGATTCGGTTCGATTTTTTCCTCGTTATTATTTTGAGTAGAGTTTACACTGGTACTTCTCATTGGTAATATTGCATTTGGAATACGATTTACTCTTTATTTTTCCTTATTCTATTATCATTTATGCTTACTCTACCGTCTGTCTAAATTCCACTCGGGATGGACAGAATAATTTGCGAAAAAGAGAAACTTATCGCGATGTGTGTATACTGATGAATGTTGATGTAGCGAAGGAAGCGGGTTGGATCATTGCAAGTGGAGGGAAGAGGTCTCTGCCTAACCCGATGAGAAAGACGCATGACAGATATTTATGTAAGTGTATATTGATCTCTTCCACAAATATCTTTTCGACAAATTATCATTATAGTAGCGAGTTATTATTTTGAGCCATCGATCTTAATGATCTTGATGCATTCGCCGTCAGACACGACAACAGGCTGGTAAACTAATTAAGAACACAATGTACCTACTGCTGTATTGTACATAGCTTTTGTTTGTTGCCTAACTATATAGATATACCTAGGTATACCTACTATGTTTATGAATACAATGAATGAATCGAATTCTTATTAAAATAGGGCAAATATACGCTTAATAGAATTTGAAAAAGATTGTTTTTTGACGCTTCCGTATCTGCGGTTGCGGTTCGGCGGATCATCCGCAAATTTATTTGTTACACAAAACCGCGCGGCTTCTTACGCACTAGCAGCGGTCGATTGAAGTTATTCACGACTTTAAACAGAAAAAATATTGACGCGTTTTATAGGCAACGCCTGGTTCATCCGCTTACGGAACCGCCTTAAGTATTTAGATATCTTACGTAATAAGTTTCTTCGTGTTTAAATTAACTTACCTAACTCAATTTTTCTTTCCCATTTAAACACAAGAATGTAAAACTAGCTTTACAAGTTTAGAAGCCGATAATTAAAGAACAATCAGGCAAATTTCTAAAGGTGCGTATTTCCCCTCAGCAAACGTTCCTCAGTTTCGGCAGTTTTCACCGATTCGTTAATTAAATTTCAGTTGATTTTAAGAGTGAGTGAAAAAGATTTTTATTGAATAAAGAAAGAGGAAATTTCTTTTTGGATAAAGTGTTTTTAATTGTTGGGTACTGTAGGGATGTCTATTATCTTTAAGTATTATTATTTAATGTACAATAATTTCAGTGAAAAGCATCTTGCGTCCCAATAATTTACAAGACTGCGGTGATAAAATCTTTTTCATTTTTGTTCATGAAAGGCTAACTTCCAAATCATTGGAAAACGTTAAAATTAGTTTGAAAGAGCTGTTCATAACAAAACTATGGGCCCCTACTGTAATGTCCGATTATATCGTTCTCATTTAGTCCGGGAATGATCCTTTAAAACGCCACGTGTCGACTAAATCCCCGTCTGATTGTGAAGGGGGAAACCAATTTACCCTTTGTGCTCTGTAAGCTACTGTAGAACACCCATCCCTCTCACTCCAATTCATAAAATCCCAAGCACAAAAGAGACAAACAAGAGAATTCGCAATAAAGTAATCCGTTTGGTTTCCTTTGAAAGCTCGTAGTGTAATTGTTTTTTATTAAATATTTTGGGTCCATTTTTGCGCCATAAATATTACTTTACTTGCTTATTTGCTAAAACGAGGAAAATGTTTTGCGTGAAAGGACACAACGCGTTTATTTATAAGCAAGTAAGCAGAAAATTGTGCAAAAGGAAGCCTTTTCTCAAAAAACCATTAGGTATAATTTTCTGACAATTCGCAAGGTGCTTATTACATTTACATTTTATTTGACTTGCTTTCGTTGGAGGAAAGGTCAATTACGCTAGCAGTCCATTACACCTGATGCTGTCTCTGTTTTTATTAAAAAAAACCGAATAAGACAACACTATTGTTAAGGGATACACATCTTAACGATCCTCTTCAGCAATTGAAGGTTAAAAAAAATAAACTTGCTACTAATAAATATAATAATGTCATGTCCGTGATGTTTTGTCTATAGCCAAAACGTCATTTACCGGAATTAGTTCTAGAACTATATTTTAAACTTTTAAATCAGTTTATTAAAACCTCACTGGCTTAGTGTAATTGTCAGCCGGTAGTGTATAATGCTTATTACCCAGTCAAGAACAATGCAGAAATATGTTATTTTCCTCCCTACTCTAGTTCACATGCAAATTTCTAGTTTTTCAGTGCTTTTTGCTTACGTGTTCTTTTGATTATTCCCGGCTGGTAACTAAGGGGTCAGTTCTGTATTTTAATTCAGTGTTTCATAGAAATTAGCATAAAGTCGTGTTATTAAAATTGTTGTAATAACGTGGTTCGTTAGTGGTTTCACTCGTAATTTATTTATCAGGACATTTTCTTTCGTGTCATGTTCTTGAAAGGTTAAATTTGCTTATTGTTCAAGCATTTGCTACGTTTTTTCGATAACCCAAAAGCTCGTGTTGTATTAACGAACTTAGCAAAAAGAATTTTTATATAAGTAAATAATTACTAGCGCTTGTGTTCGTCTGCTACCATAGCTACAATATTGTAAAGTTTCATTGAAATCAGTTCAATGGTTTTTGCGTTAATCAGTCACATGCAACCATTCTCAAAAAAAGCATTGGTTTTTGAACAAAGGTTTGCATTGACGGTAATATTAGCAGATATTAGATGCTGGACTAGGTGTTCCTTCAGTTGCATAAAAGAGTCATACATTAATAATCCATTAAATATTGGCGTCCTATTCTTTTTTTTGACAAAGATAGTGACAGCTATAGGTGTAATGAAGCTCAATTGATCTGTCTATCAACTGGCCATTAGATTACCTTAATAATTCCTTAATAACCGTAACTATTCTACAGACATTTAAATAAATTGCTAGGTAAAGGCATCTATAAAAACTTGCCTAACCATTTAATTAGTCTGCGAAGTTTAAATGAATTTGGCTTAACTCCGCCGTAGATATAATCTACGGGTTGAGTTGAAAACTACATTTTATCGGAGAGCCGATCTTGGGGTGATAAGTAACCGTTACAAATGTTTACCTCAATGAACGTTATTGGGTATGTCTCCACCAGTGCGCTTCCACGTTCATCTTGCGTTTTCATGCCATAGCGCATACAATAGCGGACGTCTCATTTATCAAACAGTATGGCACAACGCTTGACGCAAAACGAACTGAAAATTAAATCGCAAGCTCATGAAAAGCAAAACGAAAGGGCGCTGGTGGGGACATACCTGTTGGTAGATTGGTACAGGTTTGGGGTGTATTGCTGAATTTATTGGCAGTTGTGTAACTATTTGGCGAACATTATCCTTATAGGTAGAGTTGCGTGATTTATTGGTTACTGTTTCAAAATTCAATAAGCTTTCGTAGTACCTTCGTAGTTTCTTGTTGCTTACGTAGACGTGAAATTCGGGTTGATGTAGAAAACTTATACAAGTAAGAGATTTAGAAAATTGATTAAAGTGCTAATAGAAGGCCTTTAAGAGCCTACTAGAAAAAGACTTAAAATTATCTAAAAAAATAAAAACGAAAATGGTCCACAAGAATTTCCGGCGCCGTATAGATTCAAAGACAAACTAACTAAGATCCGGCACTGTTAATTTTTTTTTGCCCTAAACAAAGCACTTAGTGTTTTTCTTACGTCAAACATTACCTTACTTTACGTATTTTGATTGTTATAGTTAGTCAAAAGGTAAAGTTATTAAAAAATATTGCTATGTTATTTCCACCAAAGACTTACCAAATCAATAACATTCTAAATGCTTCTAAAACTAAAACCCATGTTCATAGATGTACTAAAAGATAAAAGCGCTGTAATTATCAACGGTTGAAAACCTAATCTTCGCACTGGGTTCACCCCACAGCTCCATATTATATGTCCCTCCCCTCTTGCTATTTACTCTATGAACTATCGATTGAAATGTGATCATTAGGGTGCGACTGCCAACACTGACGCCCCACCTTGTTTACTTAGCGTACATTACGCTTGTTATGTTATATTTCAGTTTGGATATATAGTTTTATTTTATAGTCCTAAGTCTAGACTACCTCTGATTACTACCTAGTTTTTTCGAGTTGAAATAAACTTTTTGATTGTATTGATTACTTTATACTGTTTAAGTAAAAGCGTTTTTGCTGCATTATTCTAGCTTTGTAGTCTAAATGCTTAATAAAAATAAATACATATAACACGTCGGAAATATCTGCGGACCTCGCTGGAATGCGCTTTCCCCCGCGCTTCCCCCGTTTTCGCCTATCCAGTACCGTGACGAGTACGTACGAGTTGCATGACGTCATCAAGCCAGGTCCGCAGATATTTCCGACGTGTTATACATATCCGTCACGTCTCTCTCCCATTGGGGTAGGCAGAGAACACTTCCCTAAACCGACGTGCATGTATGAGGCGATTGATGAATGTGAATGAAGATAGTATGTTTGGATCGTAGCAAGTGTAAGAAATTGGTGAAAAATAAAATAGATATTTCACGACATTCTCCTTTCTTGTCTTATGGATTACCATTGATAGAATTTAACTAAAAATGCAGCAGAATTACATGTAAATACAGTAATAATCTGACTAATAAATGGATATTTTCTAAAGATACTATAAAAATCTAACAACATTCACTAAATTATACAACAAAAACCAATAGATACATCAAACTGAAAGCCTGCCCGTCGAGGTGCGTGTCCCAAAACGCGGTAGTTAGCTAAATGACCGATTTCCGTAAATGTGTGCGACATGTCCACAAAATGACGCGATTAGCCTGTAACCACGCCTGTTTGTTTTGCTAGTCAAACGGCTGTTTTGGGTCAAAACACACTTTGGTTCCATGAAAACTGTTATTGATCGTAGTTTACTGAAATCAGTTAGTTTTACTATTGTTACAATGTTACATGAACTTGTAAAATTGTTATCCAATTAATAAGTTAGTTGGTTAGTTAAGTTAATATTTGTGTTTATTAAGATCAACATCGATTTTCATAATAATCATCTTTATTATTACTTAATAGCGACAACTACAAACACAATGTAATTTATTAATATCTTTTGAATCCACACTAACTTGATTTAGTTCAAAATTTTTAAGAAATAGTTAAAAAATATATATTAAATAATTATGAGAAAAATCTATACTTAATCGAATAATATGTCCCACTATTATCACAAACACAAACTATAACAGTTCTACTATAACCCATCCTTCTGGCGCAGTCGGGTAAAAATAGATGGCACATACTGTGTAAGTAAAACCGTTTTTGCTGCAATTAGGCCTTATTCCAGCTTTGTAGTCTAAATGCTTAATAAAAATAAATACATACATATCTGTCACGTCTCTCTAATCTACTTACCAATTCTACAAATTATTCCATCTTGTTGCCGTCTGTTACATTTATAATTCACTACGTTTCAAAGATTGGTATCTTGCGACCAAAAAGCCAAATTCTAATGAAACGAACAATTGTGTATAAACAGTTTTATGCTCGGACATAAATTCGGTTTTCACTCGAGACAGCTTAAAAGCAAGCCACTAGTAGTGCAGACTGTAAAACCAAAGGCACTGAATGATACATTAACTGATTAAATTGCATTGAGGGTTGCCAACCTTTACTCGGATAGTGTTGGGACATTTATAGAAGTACATTGTCGAGTATCTGTTATATTTTCTTTTGAGTTTTTGGTGTGGTGTAGAGGTTCTGCTGAACTTGAAAGGGACACGAACTAGGAGTACCTTTTCGTATTATTGTAGCTTTGCAATTTTAGTTGCCAAAATACGTTAAGTATGCTTTTCAATTAGTTAGTTTAATAGTTAGATCTTTGCTTAATCAATACTAACTAAATATGGATCAAGGTATGAAATAAAAAGATATTATGTTATCTCAAAACGGAATTGACTTCCTTCTGATTCAAATTTAACACAATCTTTGGATAATCCTCTTTCCCTACTCCTATTGTTTGTATTCCTATTGTTTACTTACTATGTAGGTAAATATTTACCTCTTTTAAAATAAAGTAAAGCGATCTTATCCGAAATTCGAATAGATGTAATCCCGACTCTACTTTAAGAATCAAGTATAAATCGTTCGGAAAAATGGTCCAACGAGAGTGGCGATTAAATCCCGAAGGGCTTCCGAGTACTGCCGACCAATTATGTACCTTACAACCACGTTTACCGGGCTTTGTTTGACTTTATATATGCCGACAATGTGTGATAAATAAACGCTTTTTATTTTAACAAACGAATCTGATTAAGTCAGCCCAAATTGACGGCTATTAGGCACGGGGAAAAACTTTTTTACAATTCGTTGCGAAAATGTTGACTTTTGGCCAAATTTTTCGACGACTGCCCTGGAGTCACGTTAATGGAATGAAATCAATCATTGCTGGCCATCGATCACGCACATTCAACAAGTAAAAACAAAACTGTTATCGTCCAACCCTGAAACTCGGTCATATAATAGAAACACCCGACGAATACAAGGTGTGACGAGTTTGTGTGCGTTGAGACGATTGCTTGCTTTGTCTGTGTGCGTTCGGTGTGTCAGGGGTGTTCAAACAGGGTTGGCTGACATGTTCAATAAGTAGATAGGTTACGTTTAAAAAAAATGAAAAAAATCCGTAAGTATTTCCGTAGCTACTGAAGTTTTACCAATTTTTAAATATAATTTTTGTCATAAATATTCTTAGTAAATTAAAATAAACAGACCACACAAGTATATAACGTTAACTTCTCTATATCTCTAACGGTTGAAGAATAAATACAGTGAAGGAACACAAAACGTTTATTCCATTTGGTTCCATTCGCATCGCTAGCTATAATTATGTGGTACAATAAAGTATACAGTGTAGCTGGCAATAAAAGTGTGTTGCAGCCCTAGGAGCGCATGTGTAGGGCCAGCAGATGCGGCGTTCGCACGCAGCTGTCACCATCACTCCCCCTTAAGCTGTAAAGTACCCACAGCATAATACGGCACGCGCTTTGCTTTCACGAAATTATGCATTATTATTACCCAAACATTTTTAAGCTTATTATTAAAAAGAATGTTACAAAACGAATTGTTTCGATATTGTTGCTACGCCGCCATATTGTCCGTCATGTTTTTTCGTAGCGTGTTCCCCGCGGCGACATGAACTATCATTAAATCGAGTATTTATTTACGAAATAAATTGTGCAGCTGACAACTTATTTATTTCAATTTTCTGTATTTCATTTTGTTTTCAGAGAATTGCTCGAAAATTCACGTTGGTTTTATAACGGCTTAAGTATTAATTGGTTGCCTTGTATTTCAACAAAAGCTAGAATACGTTTGTTTCATTTAAATTGCTAATTACAAGAATCAGGCCCTAAAAATGAGTTGGTTTAGAATTACGAATGTTGAAACGCACTCGAGCAAATACAAGTAGAGGCACCATATAAATATTGTTAATGTTTTCGTTCCATCTTCTTGTTTCCTTTATATCTCGGCTAAATTAACGTTGGTAAGCCTCTCCAGTCTATTCCCGCGAACAAGGGGTGAGAAATGACCCCATTCTGACTACACAGGTTCGCGCTAACTTTTATTAGGATGTATGTGGGTGGTACTTTCAGAAATAACGTAAGTGCTTGGACGTGTCGGTTTCAGATTTCATGTTGTTGTCTGATGGAATTTTTGCGCTGGCTATTGAGATTCACGAGATAATATGGCGTCTTTTTTACCTAACTTTTATTATACCGGTACCTACGTACAATCGACAACTAAATCAGTGTTTCTGGTAATCAAAATAATGAACTTTCAACAATTATGAGGTCTGCACATTGATTGTATCAATGCTTTTGTTTTTACTTTGTGTTGAAACGATCTTCCTTCAAGAATCCGAGGTATAGAATCGTAAGTGGCAATACATAATACATCAAGCGATATGATAATAAAATTCGAAAAATAAAATCGTTGCGAGATACGGCAATTCTCTAAGTGCCTTCGTTCCTTACGAATTGAGTCAAAGTCCGGTCGTTCTTTTATACAATTTTATTTGCTTCCCGACTTCGCTTGTAAAAGTTTTTGTAAAAGAATTCTTTGTGACAATCAGCCCCGATTTTGAACTTTAAAGTTTCTCGTCTGATTTTTTATGTTTTTAATCTTTTTTCTGGTTAAATTTTGGCAAATACTTGTTCCTTGCGTACTGCGCTTGATATTTATTAGGTTGCTTTTAGTGTTTTTAGGAATATTTAGGAATACAAAGGTTCAAAGATCGCAATACAATTGTCGCCACAAAACATTATTTGGCGTCATGCTTAAGACTTCTTACTATAAAATATATGTTAGCTCTTGGGAAATCAGCAATATGTTGTCGTACAAAAATCTCGTTTTGCTTTTCAACTATTGTTTTCTTTTAACAACTTTTACTCTTGTTTTGTAAGGAAACTGATATTCATGTCCTTATGGCACTTATTATAAAATTAATCATGAATGCAGGGCAGATTGTCTTTTGTTTCTTATCTTATCGGCATACGTTCAACACAAGCATATTTAAGAACATTACACTGTAATATCTGCACTAACCAAAACTAAAAGAAAATACACCCAAAATACTCTTATAAATATCGCTAATGCTTTTAAAGAAACCAAAACACTTACAAGCCAGTATAACCTCTTTATAACGTTTGTAGTAGTTTTAACAAGTGTTTTTAAAATGCAAAGGTGCTTGCCAGACGGTAATCTACGCCCATACACCTGCAACGGGCACTTCTCCAACTTTATCCAGCCTTAAGTCGGTTTGAATCTCATTGCAACCTATAAAAGCTTTAAACCCGCTGTGCCAGACTTTTTATCTCCCTAGACGGCTTTAAAATACTTTCCAATAAGTTTCTGGAAAATGATGTTTTTTGATTATTAGCTTTAAAGTGGGGTTATGTTTTGAGAATTGCTGGCTTCAACTTTCCTTGCAGAATCGTTCTGTTAGATTAAGATTTAAAAAGATAGATAAAGATTTTATTTTTAGGTTCTGAGTTCTTTTCTCATCAAGATAGCTTCTAAATCAAACCACAGCTTTTTACAGTTTACAAAAGCTAGTCATTCTTAATGGTTCTTTCTTTCCAAATCAATGCAGTAAATCGTAACTTATCCCATTTGCCAATACTAGTTTAGTACAATCGTCTAGGGACAATTTATCAATGCGTCTATTACCATAATCAACCGAATCTAGTATAGAGTAATGGGACCCGAGCGCATTGCCCTCACAGATGGCGGAATTGTGAAAATTTGACGTTTATAAATGTACTGGTAGTTCAATATGACAGTTATTAATAGTGTCCCAGCATGCTAGAGAACCCAAACTCTCAAGGGAATTAAGTTTTCGTACGTTTTTATTACATTTGACTGCCGTCTTGAGGGCTGTATGTTTGCATTTTATGTCTGTTAAGTTTGTAGCGAGAATAGTTTTGCTTAACGTAGTTCGTTGTATTTTTATCTGATATTTATGTTTGGTAAATAAAATGGTGTTTTCAAATTGAATTCCTGTTTAGTCTTAAAAGACTCAGATGTGACAAAAAATGAACCTAAATCCAAATACAGAGATAATTAGCAGATAAATGTAAAGTAGGTTAAAATATAAATACGTCATTATATCTTACCCGCACATATGTCGGACATCTGAAGCGTGTTGTTGAAAACCTTTTTATTAATGAACTGTCATCATAATCACATACTAATTCTTCGGTCAAGCGTCGCTCGTTACGGAATCCCTGTTTTTGCGACCCTCGAATTAAGGTCTCGTAATATAAATTTGTTCTCGCTGGAATGTTTGCTTGCTAAAATTATGTTCGAGCGAGTTTATGGTATAAAATCATGGGATCTCACTGATGAGGGGCGATGTTTTTGTTGACGTACGCTCTTTGCTCTTTGTTTGTTCCGCAATACGGTAAAGATTTCCTGTCACTTTTTATTTTACTTACTCGGAAACACCTGTGTTGGGGCCTGAAAACATTGCTCGATTTTATTATGAACTCTGAAAAATTTAATCAGTACATTTATTTTTAGCGAAAGGAGTGTGTTTGTATTTTAGTGAGGAGATACGTTAATGTACTTGAGCTAAAATCTTTTGAATATCCAATCAATTCAAGAATCCTGTTCAATATTACTATGACTTAATTTATTAAAGAAATTACTACTCGCTGTGGAAATACTTATAACATTTGAAGAGCTCGCTTGCCTTGCATTAGAACTTCCGAGCAATGTTTACTTACGATATCTTCGAGTCGATCTTTCTCGAATAAAACCGGGAAACTTCTTACTTCCGAATCCAATTTCATTGACTAACAAATTTAATTATAAATCTTCACTTCCATTTATAGAATTTATTTATTCAATCTGTAATGTAAACTAAATTTTGTTGCCGTTTTGTGATCTTCCTTTTCTTGTATACTGTGTAACTAATAGCACTTATGCGATACTAAGGCACGATAAGGGGAAATTTCCGTAAAAATTCGACGCAAACTCCTCTAGCTGCATTTGAAGAAAAAGGTCTGAAGATTTGGCTATTGAAATGAAAATATAGAATTAAAAGTAGGGAACTAAATTTTTGAGCTGTTCTATAATTATTCCAGCTGTTAATAAGATCAGTTGAAAAACATATTGAGTAGTTATTTAATTTTTTGACGGTTTATTAATTAAAACGGGGTCCGTAATTTAATATCGAAACTCATATGTTCGATTAACGCTAGTTCGACTGAACGTTTGTGCGAAAAGAGATTAGTGCGAAAGAACGTTTCGTCGACAAACGCTTGTTCGACTGAACGTTTGTGCGAAAAGGGATTAGTGCGAAACAACGTTATGTCGCCAAACGCTTGTTCGACTGAACGTTTGTGCGAAAAGGGATTAGTGCGAAACAACGTTTTGTCGACACACGCTCGTCCGACTGAACGACTCTTCGAAAATTTCAGAATCGCTCAGCACATATATTGTGGTTTAAAGTCCAAGCCACATTCATTGAAAGCATGTCGCGTTATGATCTCAAAGAAAATATAATAACAATTTTGCGTTTTGTTACTTAGCTTACTAGCCCATACACATTATATTTTTTAGTAATTCATTAATTATAGTAATGTGTTGCCCTAATCCGTATACCCTAATATATACTATAAATGGATTTGTGGGTAATAAGGACCGCGCTTTCAAACTCGTACCGTTATTGTATGGATTTTTAATAGATTATTAATAACAGTTTAATAGTATTATTACTGAAGTACTTACTTTCAGATAATTACAACAATAACATGTATAATATAATACAATACAACACATGAGAGTCAGACTGATTACTTACTTTATTATTTAAAATAATTTAATTTAGTACCTACAAATACATAGTACCAAAAATACAATTAATACCAAAAAATATTATTTAAAGTGATTTTATTTTTCATAAATATATATTTTATTTATCTTTTTATGTATTACTATCAGAACTAAAAGCACTAAATACTAGGCCCTAAATAAACTTAAAATCCGGTGAAATCCGTCCGGATTGAAAATGATACCGGATTGCAATCCCTAACCACAACATGTGCTGAGCGATTCTGAAATTTTCGAAGAGTCGTTCAGTCGGACAAGCGTGTGTCGACAAAACGTTGTTTCGCACTAATCCCTTTTCGCACAAACGTTCAGTCGAACAAGCGTTTGGCGACATAACGTTGTTTCGCACTAATCCCTTTTCGCACAAACGTTCAGTCGAACAAGCGTTTGTCGACGAAACGTTCTTTCGCACTAATCTCTTTTCGCACAAACGTTCAGTCGAACTAGCGTTAATCGAACATATGAGTTTCGATATTAAATTACGGACCCATTAAAACGACAGTAAAACATGGACGGTAATAAAAAAATAATTTGTCTGTTCTAAAAAATATATTTGACCAATCCAAAATCTATATGATCAGTAAAATGAATTAATGAGCAGTTCGATAAATAGTACAGCAGTTACCAGCGAGCGGTGACATCCGAACTTAAATTCATTGAAAAGAGAGGTAAATATTCGTTCATTAGGCGGAGTTTATGAGCGCGGTAGCGGAAACTACCGATCACAGGCTAGGTAACCGTGTCCCGTGACATCGCGTTTTAAATTTTTGCATTTTTTTTCGCAATAAGCGTGCGAGTGCATTGTTGTTATCCAAATCAAGCCCAATCGGGTCTTAAGGCCAAATATGTATAAAGTATGCGTTGCGTATGCGTTGCGTATGCGTTGCGTATGCGTTGCGTATGCGTTGCGTATGCGTTGCGTATGCGTTGCGTATGCGTTGCGTATGCGTTGCGTATGCGTTGCGTATGCGTTGCGTATGCGTTGCGTATGCGTTGCGTATGCGTTGCGTATGCGTTGCGTATGCGTTGCGTATGCGTTGCGTATGCGTTGCGTATGCGTTGCGTATGCGTTGCGTATGCGTTGCGTATGCGTTGCGTATGCGTTGCGTATGCGTTGCGTATGCGTTGCGTATGCGTTGCGTATGCGTTGCGTATGCGTTGCGTATGCGTACACGTCGACGTGATGCGTAGCCCGGTGTCACATCGGGTTACACAGTGACTACGCGCGTCGCTATGTCGTGCTTACGTCTACGTTACGCATACGCATCCGGTGTGTTTCAGGCTTTTTTATAAGAGTTCCTACGACATCTACTATTAATTTTTTAATTTAATTCCTTCAGTCAAAGTATATTACTGTTTTTTTATGTTATGTTACCACCTCATTGTTTATATAATTGCTTCAAATAAGATTTCTCACCGGCAAATTCCGATTTGTTACTGCCCGCACGTAACTGCTCATTTATAAATTTTTTACCGATCAATTACATTTTCACCTATAATTTCGTTATTTTTTATTACTCATTTTTCGTTACTTTACTGCTTAGGTTTAACTGCTGAAATAGTTATTGAACGCGCAATTGATAATTTTTATCTTACCAAAACTGCTATTTTTAACTGCTTCTTTAAATCAGTGCCTTAAAAGTATACATGTAAATAAGAAAATTTTACGAACGACGCGACGCTCCACGCAGGCTTTTAATTTAAAAGTATTTTGAATGAATTTTTTTCGAACTTGCAGTAGCAGAGGCTCAAAAATGTAACGTCTCTTTTTAACTATAAAATAAAGTAAAGTAAACTTAGAGTAAAGATATGTAGTGTACGTAGTTGGATGCAATGGCTGCAGTGCGGCGGTGCAGGCTGCAATACATTAGGGTATTGCACTCCTTTTCAGCGCCGATTGCATTGCACATTTGTGGCTCCCGGCCCTGGCATTCCATGTGGTTTCAAATGTAAATTTAACGTACGAACCCACGTTTTATTTGCCTAAATTGAAATGCGGTAATTTCGATTGATAGCTTGTTTTGTTGGGCACTTTAAATGATAGACTGGTTCAAAAATTCTGCTATTTATTTACCTTCGCAAAAGTTGGTCGCATTTCTGTTGTTATGCTTTACATCAATTACGAATAATTTTAATTACTATTACATGGATATCTGACAGTGCTCATTCCTCTTCTTTGAACCCGAAACTATTATGAAATTGCTTTTAATGTTTAAAACATTTTAAATTAAATAAGTCAGTAACGTACCTCGCTTTAGCTTAACGAAGCATTTTTCTGAAACTATTTCCGAATTCGTTATAAAAAGGTTTTTACAGAAAAGTTCGCCAACTTTTCGCCAAGCTGCACTGCAATGAAAAGTACTTGTCTGTCAGTTTAAATGCATTTACAAATGTTATGTCTGACTCCGACAGTTATAGCGTTTCGCGTCGCCTCAACTAAAAACTATAAAAGTTAAAATGTCAGCGAACATTGAAACGAATTTAAGTTTTTTCCCTATCTGTAGTAATTGATTTTTATTGATTTTTTGGTTTAAGAATTTAAAAAGTACAATTCTATATTTCCAACGGCCCAATTTCAGTTGTCACTAAAATACAATTTTCCAAATTCCAACAGCTACGCCACATAAATCACAATTGTGATGTTTCGTCAAAGTTTCGCGAAACAATCGATTAATTACAATTAAACCTTTTGTTGTCCATTAAATATTAAAACTTCTTAGCTTTACAAACGGAACGGCAACTGTAAACCAAAACTGTCAAAACTTCCCACTTAAAATCCCCTGTTCCCAGTTCAGTCAAACAAGCGGACGCCAAATTGACTCGTATTGCCTCAACTTTACGAATAAAGTCGCTTAACTAAACCCAACCCGCTGTCGCAATAATCCTACCAACTTCAAACACTGCTAATGAAATAGGATTCCGCATTACACTCAGTAGTTCTCAATTTATGCGGATAATAAATGCATTCCAATTAATTTGGAATGTTTGGACTGGTAACATTTAGTTTTAATTTTAAAAATCGAACGTACTGCATACAAATCGCGTGTCGGCCAGTTCTTTTTTGCATCACGAGATCTGAAGCACAGGAACTGTATTATTCAGCCAAGTTAACAATGTTTTTATTGTTTCGAGTTAGCGGACATGCAATGTTGGCGAAAATCACACTTAAGCGAAGTATTATAATAACTGCAGTCATTGTAAGAACCAAGTTGTGGAAAATAAATGCGGAGGAAATTATGCTGTTTTGCTGTTTTGAGGGAAAGTTACAGCCATAGAGTATAAAGTGAGGGAGACAGCTACATCTTTAACAGCCAATATCCGGTCGATCAGCTGTGCGCCGGAAACAGCTGGCGGCTTGAGTGTGCCATTCACTCCCAGCTTTTTTTCTCGAGTGACTAACGATTTTTCGTCACTAACTAATTCTCGGCAATTTATTTTTTTCTATGAATATTTCGACGGGCGACGACTGTTAGTAAAATGTGCTGCAGCTTGTGACAGATGTTCGTTTTGTAACGAATGAAACGATTTCGCTGAAATTTTATAGTAAATTTATTTTTCGCTACCTTTCAAAATGTTAACTGATGGAAACCGTTAAGTTGAAAAATTATTTTTTTGTCAGCCTAAATTAAACTTTTGATTTTACAATTTTCATAAATCAAGTTTCAGCTTATTTTTTTGAATAATGGCAATTTAAGGAATAGGTTTTATTAAAATCAGTATGGTACTGAAGCGTGACGTCAAGAGGAACTTAAAAGCAGTGTATCCTTGTCATTTTGGTTAAAATCCTATCGATGGTTTTTTTCAAACTTATTATAAAATTTCTAAATTAACTCGTCGTATTAACAAGCTTAACTATAAGCTATTAATAATTTAACAGCATGTAAATATACTCGCAACTCAATAAATATTGCCTTTGATTAATATGCTAATGTATATTCTCACCGTACGATTGCGGTTGTCTGTACGGAACTACGGACAGCAAAACAATGTCACAAACCAAAATACATATGTCGAAAACAAATAACTTCAGTTCGTTTTTTACTTTAATACACTTTTACCTATTTCACTTATTTACTTATATGTACAATTAGCTTTTCTAGAATAGATTAGGTATAAAACTAAATAGAAACAGAGCCAAATAGAACTACGAAACAATTTTTTATTCTTTTTAACTACCCGCATGGCTCTTTGTGCCAGGATTCAAACTGAAAAGAAAAAGTAGATGTCCTCTTTGATTCAAGTTTTTCTGCAGTCAGTACTTTATATCTAAGTATATCTGTTATACATCTTCGCAGAACAGAGCTATGTGTTATGTGTAATTTATTCGGTAAATTGATCAATTCTGAAATTCCAGTTAATGTAATAACTTAATTAATCGAGGATTTACTCGTGAGTCTCCTATATCATTTTACCTATCACCTTGCTCTATATATTAATCTGGTAGGTGGTTTGATAGATACATATTCACATCATTTAATTGAAATATATATCTAGGTATGAGTTCGTTTTACGTAGAATAGAGCGTCAATTTAGTGAGAGAGCTTCCTCGTATTTTTTACTTAAAAAACGTGATTTCGTAATAATAAAACTTTTAAATTTAATTTCTCATTTTCATGTCACTTCTAAAAAAGCGTTATTTTATCCAAACAAAAAACTTGAAAGTATCGCGTGACAACCTTACACAAGTAATAAACAGAACAACCGTTCCTTTTTTTAAATCAAACGAAAGTTAATTTGAAAATCGTAATTGGAACTAGAACTTCCGGGAACAATGGAATTTGAAAATCGACCAGAGATAACAAACAAGAGGAACAGATGTTTGGAACAAAAGTAATCGTGGGACAACAGGCGTTACATAATGCAGCCTCTAAGTTGCCAGTTTAAATAAAAGGTATTTGAATTTCGAAGGGAGGTACCTAATCAAATTTGTCTGGACAAAATGAGATTTTATACCTCCCTATGTAGGTGTGTTTGCGTTTTGAAATTGGGGGATGGAATTGAAAGGAAATGTGCGTTTATCATGTTCAAATTATATTTTACTTGAGGCTGCTCGCGATTTCGTACGCATTTATCGTTATATACTAAAATTTACGCAATATCATAAATATCCACACATCCATCCATTGACACAATCATTGTTTATCAGCCATTGCAGATATCTATCAAACATATTAGAAGAAACCAAAACATACATACATATCCGTCACACTTTTCTCCCACCGGGGTAGACAGTGATCACTGCCTTCCACTTGCTACAATCCAAACACACCTCTTTCGCTTCATGCACATTCATCAGACGCCTCATACTCGGGTTAAGGCAGTCCTGACTTGGTCTTTCCGTAACAAAGTCCCCGGTATGATTGAGGTTCGATCTTTTAAGACACCAATATTGTATCATATTAACTTATAGTTGTGAAACAATAAAAAAATATTGGCTTAAATATTTTCGTCAGGTACCAAAGCACTTTATTTACGACATTGTTAAAGGTATACCGGTTTTAACTAGTTAGGAAGTCCACTTGCCGTAACTGATAGTACTATAACTAGTTGAAGTTGTGAACTAACAGTAACGAGTATGTGAAGTTAGGTCCTGCGCTAATAATGTACTTTGTTATTGTGCAAAGGTACCAAATAGCTGGAAAATAGGGTTTAGTTTAAACCTTTTAAGATTAATTCAACAACTTACATACATACATATCCGTCACGCCTCTTTCCCATTGGCGTAGGCAGAGACCACTTCCTTCCACTTGCTTCGATCCAAACACACCTCTTTCGCTTCATCCACACTCATTAGTCGCCTCATACATGCCCGTCGGTTTAGGGCACTCTTGATTTGGCCATTCAACAACTTAATTAGGTAAAATGTCAAATCTATTTGATTAGAGAGTGATGCGGTGTCAACAGTCACGTAGGTAATTTGTTAATGTTATTTTTTACAGTATATTTTTACAGTAGGTATGGTAATATTAAATAAAAATTATAATTCTTTACATGGAAGGATATATTAATACATTCATAAATGTTATTACTATTTTAATACCTAGGATATCTCATTATTCCTACAGGAATATTACATAAATCATAATCAACAATTTCCCCTTCAATAAACAGCCGAAATACTCGTAGTACCTAGAAGCTTATCAAGTACATAACAGATTACGTTACCTGACTAAATATGAAACAATGGTAACATTTAAGCCAAATGTTATATAAGATATATAAGATAATATAGTTACATAGTATGGGCGTAATTCCGACTGAAATTTTCATTCTACGTCCAACGCTGGATGTCTATTATCCATTTCCCTAATTAGAAATTTGGACTGTTGTTAACTAAAACTGTATTAACTTTTGATATTGACGAGGTAAAAGGGCTCTGAGTGCTATTGCGAGGGATCTGATTGTGTTGTAGGTAAGGCATATAAATAGAAGAAACAAATCAAAGAATATTTATCTACAACTTTACTTAGTTTTGGCCTATTATAATTTTCGAGAAATTTTGTACTTTTCAAGATATGATAAGTGACAAAGTAGACAGCAATAAAACATATTTCATCGTAAACATTCTTTTCTATAACACATATCCTTAAAAATATTATCTATAATAATATCCAGGCCTATCTTACGACTTCGCGATCTGCAATAAATAGTGTCCGACCGAAGGTCTATTTTCGGCCGAAGCCGAAGCCGATTAATCGGCAATCGCCACAATCTTCGGCAGAAGCCGAAGCCGAAGGTTTATAAGCTCTTAGTAATTTTGTTCAATATTGTCTACAAGCTACAATTAATGTTATAGATTATTTCGAAACTTCAATATTGAAGGTTTATATTGACTGTCTCATATGGAAGTGGATTCAAAGATGATAAAAAAAGTTTGTGATTTATTCGTAAAAAAATAATCATTTATTTATTAAGTAATTCATAAATCACAATCAGACCAATCAATCAGTCTTTGTTTACTCGACTAAGCCGAAACTAGACTAATAAATAAAATGAACAAACACCAATTTCTTAATAAATAATTAAATGTTGGTCAATTAAATGCACAGTTTAGAAAATATTAGAAAATTCAAAATAAATGTAACAATAACAATAGTTATAAATAATCAAGTAATGTCTGTTTTGCCAACAACAAGTTATAAGAATAATATTCTATTTTACTAAGCATATTTGTACTTAACCTTCTCTCTCAAGAACTTCTTAATTAAAGCTACATTGATTTAAATAAAAATCCCATAGTAATCATCAAAATTCTTCGCTCATTGTTCTATCCCGACGGTTGCTCGGATCTTCAGCGAAACCTTCGGCTTCGGCCGGGTTTTGGGCCGAAGCCGAAGGTTTCGCCGAAGATGTTTTTTTTGGCCGAAGGTGGCCGAAGCCGAAGCCGAAGCTTCGGTCGGACACTAGCAATAAACTACATAGTTTTTGAAACTTAGCAGGCCGAGGTTTTTCCGTGTCATGATGTCCTTTTACATTCTATATGCCATTTTTTGTCGTTTTGTCCCGGAAAGTTCCTTTTATTAAATTATATAAAAGCAAATAATGAACTCCATAGCGTAAAATGTATGAGAGTCGTGTATTTTTGCTTATAAAGAAAAAACAAGACCGTTTCTTTGTGCAACCGCCAACGGCGTCAGAAACTTGTAGAACTTCTCCAGATATTAGTATTTAACCTCTGTTTATACACTAACCTAGATGACTTATGTTGCCAACTAAAACTTTAAACTCCTTAGGGCATACAAGCACCACTGCATTTGTGTTGTAAATTGTTGCATACAAGAAAACTTTGCCACGATTAACTTTTGAAACGAGTCAAAAGCAATTTACTTGTAATTAGTTGTGGAATATAATCAGACTTCTAAGAAGTGGCTCGGTGGTGTTTCGTTCGTAATTAAAAATAGTTAATGTTGTTTTTAATGCCTAGATTTTGTAGCGGTACATTAATATACATAGTAAGATTATGACAACCTAAAGTGATTGTTTATCTACTCGGTGTCCCCATGAAACTGAACAACTTTCCCCATGAAACATGGGTCGTAACATGAAAAAAAATTTCGCCTCCCCATACAAAATGTCCGATCGAGTAATTATGGGCGATTCAAAAATTATTTTTTCGAGTAACGACCCATGTTCCTAGGGGAAAGTTGTTCAGTTCATGGGGACTATCGCTGTGTTTCGGTATTATACCTTTTCAGTTACATCCTGTACTACATGTTGTCTTATAAACTAGCTTTACATAAGCAATTTCCTAATGCTAATGCACTAACTTTGTAAAGCGTAAACACACCTCATTAATTATCTTTATATTCATTACAAATTCGATAACTTGAAGCACGTTATAAACCGTTTTCTTAACTGGTATCTTTCTACCCAAATAGTCATACTTTACCAGATGTAATAAGTTTCTTATTATCATCACGTGCTACTTACAAAGTAGCTGTTGTACAGCTTCTGTAGTTTTAGAATTCAAGGCACAAATCACATCTCTTGTGTTCGCGGGCAAAGTTTCATGTTATCTGACGGCATTCGTAATAGCGAAAACAAAAATATATACTTTTAGTGCCCGTTTCACGTCCTACTGATAAAATGTAACTGACAGATAAACCTATGTCTATTCCATAAAACTTAACGTTTTAGATAGAGACAGGTAAAAAAATATTTGTCAGATTTTCAACTATAGATAATGAAACGAGCCTTTAAAGTCCTATTTCCACTCCTCGATTTGTATTCGATCCAAACTCCGATTTCTCATCAAAGGACTTTAATAAAGAAACTCAATCTGGCTAAAATCAAATTTCACTTCATATTCTTAGAGAAAACTCCCAAAAATCCCCCTAATTAAGCTATTTAGCTTGAATGAAAGACGAAATTGTTTCGAACGCTCCAGGAATTTTGATTTGAATCAAAACAAACTTTAGCCTCGTCTTGGTATAAACTTTTTTTCTATTTAATTAATCGTCATGCAGGAGAGGGGCTGAAAATTTTTATTTTTTGATAAAAAAAAATCCAAAAAAATTTCAATTTTTTGTTTTGAAGTTCTGTAGAAACTCTCGTCATATCAAAACTTTTAAACTAATTACATTTCTAATAAGTTTGTTTGTTTCTTTACAGGTAAGTATCCAGTACGCTACACTGGAGTCCTCTAGGAGACCTTACTAGTTAGTTAAAACCCTGAGGCCTTCAGAAGCATTACCACACATTACGCTCGGTTACTTTGTAGACAGTTCTAAGTGAGTTTAATATACCTTTGCTATAGTATAGATAGATAGAAACACTTTAAGGTACTTAAACAGAATAACTGGGGCCCAAATCTGCTAATTTAAAATAGCCTCAGTTGTGTGTCGACGACAGTGTCAATGGTATTTTTGACACATTCGGTATTCTGGTAAGCATGGCTTACACTGATTGCGACCAAATGTATCAAAAAATGACGTTGACACTCTCATTGAAACTGCCGATACACAACTAAGAATATTGTAAATTAGCAGACTTGGGCCCCTGGACCATAACTTATAGACTATTGACATCCAAAAAACTATTGTTAGCAAATATTGATTTCATACATGACAATATCGCGTTAGTTTTTTATATCTTTGAGACTACTGCTACATTTTAGTTTTTGGTTCTGAAAGTTATTATTGACGCTAACCTACAATTATTTAGCCAGATAGACCACGGGGTCTCGTTGGATGCAAGCAATGAACCAGTCGCGATGGAGAATCATTTGAGAGGCCTTTGCTCAGCAGTGGTCAGCTATAGACTGAAATTTTGATAGTTATTTTGTGTGAGGTTTACTTTCGAGTTTGTCTATTATAGAATATTCCTTATCAGCTCTTTGAACGTCCCCGCTTCAGGGGCACGAGCCTTCTCTCATACGAGAGAAATCTAGAATATGATTTATTTAATAAACTAGTAGAAATATAGCAGTCTTCATTTCCATCGCGGTAAACCGACGCTTGTCTAAACTTCTCAATTGAAATAGTCAACATCTAGGCAGATTTGTTGACAAATCAAAGGACTCCTCAAATTCGAGTTCGCGATGTTTATCATCCAATTAACAGTGTTTGTCTAGAGATATTTAGTTTGAACTATGTAGTTATATATTTTCTTTGATTAAGATCTCTCTAATGAATACTGTAAGCGGAGGCTGAAATTGTGATATATTTTGAAGCCTTTGATATAAATGATAGTATACATTATCCATGTTATAGTGTAGCAGCTTCTTTTTTAAGTATTTAGGTACGTTTTAGGCAATAACTCTGATATAAAGTTGTTGTAAAAAAGTCTACATAAGCTACCTATCTGAATATGTTTAAAAGTAACATGAAATAATTATTACCGTACTTGAACTTTTCATCACACATCCACTTCATAAAACTTAGATAATTAACGCTCTAGGCAGCGGTTTCGTAAATAAATTATATTGAGCTTCCAAGAAACTCGGTACAGCGCTCAAAACAAAAGTTGTAAATTATTCATTAATCCATTTAGCACGATTACTTAGTAACTACATCTCCGTATTCTAAATTCGATTTGCAGGCGCCGCTGGATTCATTACCTTCAATTTCAAATTTGGAATCGCCTCAGAATTTTGATGAAGGCAATTTATGATATCGCGTAACGTTATCGTTGTGCGTAAGCGCCTTACTGCCGCTGAAATAATTGTCCTTAAGCTATAATTAATATCACTCGGGAGAAATTGTAAATGGGAGCGCTTTTCGGCTGTCACTCAGCTATGCTTTATATGACACAAAGCGCTAGGAGCGCTGAGTGGCACAACTCGCGCGATTTGCATTCCATGTATGATTCATAAATTAAAGCTACGTAACATGTTCATGTTCACACTTCTTTTTCGGGTTTAGTTAAAAATGAAAATAAACTTTTTTTTCTATTCTAAGTTACCAGGCACAAATTAAAACTGGAAGGAAGCAAGGCCTTTGCCCCAAAGTGGGAGACGACAATCTAGTTGTATTTTTACCTGCAACTTATCTCTCAATACGTATCAAAGCTTTATCGTAATTAGATACTCCCACGCTTACTTAATAGATTAATTTATAGAAAATTTAATATTCTCCACAGTCAACTAAGCTGCGTTTATTAATACCTCTCCCTTCAACGACTCACGACTCAGCAACACTTGTTACATAATGCAAAAGCACTAAAAAGTACGACTTTGACACTTAACTTCTGAAGTGTTCACATTTCACACATTTTACATCGTAACATCGACGCCGGTTTTATTTTCACATAATAAAACGTTAATATTGGACGTCAAACATACTGTCAAATAGGGAACCAAATTCATGCATTATTTATTTACAAAAGGACAGAGATTTGCATATCTCCGACCTTATTGAACAAGTTTTTATATTTCTTCATTCAATATTAAAGATAAGAGATACGTTGGGGAATAACTTTAGCATCTTTAAAGATGTCATAGGGATGGGGACGTAGTCGATCTGTATTGATAACTTATTTATTATTTTTAAATTACTTTTTTAAATTGGAAAGTACCTTTAATTAATTGCACATCAGAATATAACGCATCCTTATCAGCCCTTTTTAATGTTCCCACTTCAGGAACACGAGCGTACTCTCATACGAGAGTAATTAGGCCGTTATCCTCAACGCTGCTGGTCCAATGAGGGTTGACCGATTTCACATAAACCTTGAAATTTCTTCTCTAGTTTATGCAGGTTTGATCACGATGTTTTCCTTCACTGTTAGCGAGTGGTATCGAAAATTCAATCCGTACATGAGAAATAAATCTCAGAGGTACAAGCTGGGTTATATTATTTAAAGATTCATAATGGTACATAATTTTTGAAGATTATGTACCATTATAATATAAATGCGACTGAAGTCGCGACCGACCGCTAGTTGGTATTATAGTACCTATTTCAAATAGCAATCAATATAAACTTAAACTGGAAACCCAACAAATGTTTGACTTCATCGGGTAGTGTGAGTTGTGTTAGTTTACGGAATATATTCATTGCAAACATTACACACATCTCTATAATACCGAAATTTGATGTTTATTACGTAAGTAGTTATTTGGATAAAGGTATTCCTGTATATGAAAATATAGGTATATTCTATGTTTATGTCGGTAACTACACTAGGTACAATACCGCTTTGACTTTTCTCATACATATAGGTACATATATCCGTCACGCCTCTCTCCCATTGTGTTAGGCAGAGACAACTTACTTCTGCTTAATACGATCTAAACATACTTCTTTCGTTTCATCCATTCATCAATCGCCTCATACTTTTCTCAATGGCAATGAAATCCATAATCCTTGTACTACTTACAATTAAATCAATAACAATAACACAAAGTAATGGAAAGGAAACAAACTTTAGGCTTTGCACATGGGAATTCCTCCAGTGTCTAGCAGTTGGCCGAACGCCAAACTAGCCGTGTGAGCTCCATGTATTAACAGTTGCAACCGTTCGTGCGAAGACACTGCGGCTTCGGAAAATCTCTTACAACTTGTAATGATGCGGATTTTTCTACAAGATTTAAATTTTTTTTTTTTCTCAGCAGGGTAAGCGCAGTTCAGTTTCTCGCTGCTGCCGTCTCTTTTTAAACGCTGCTTAAGACAGAATGCGAGAATGCGTAATATTTTTGAATGTTTTGACATTCAATTAAATACATCGTACCTATGAGCCACTTCTAGTCTCGCGATAGTATACCTGTCGTGTTAATATTTGATTGCGTACAACAGTCATTAATTAGCGTGCAATTCTGTCATGAGATAGCTCAGAAATACCAAGACACTGAGATGCGACAACTGTTTGCAGTTGATGGACTAAGTGCCCGTTTCATCATCTATAGATAAAATTTAACTGACAGATAAACCTATGTCTATTTTATTAAACATGACGTTTTAGACAGAGACCGGTATAAAATGTCTGTCAAAATCTGTAGATGGTGAAACGGAGGCTAAGAGTTGTCTTACGTTGATTGGTCTGGTAACCGTAACATTAATTTGCTTTTTATATTACTACAAAGTAATGCGTAATACATTATGACATCTGCTCTATAGAAATAATAATATGGTTAAACACACATTCGTCACACGCAACGCTATCCCACGTGGGATGAATCTGTTTTTAGCTTGAATGATACTGACAGAATATTTTGGTAAATTGACTACCGTCTCAGCTTCAACTCGTAAAAAATTGAGCTCGGTTTACGCCGGAACGAAATTATTCTGGAAAGTTTTCATTAAATATAGATAATGTGGCTCTTTGTTGAGTTTGTCCCCAGTTTCAAGTTTAGTAATAAAGGCAGCATAAAGATTGAGGGGATATTACGAACTTCATTTTCGTGCGTCAATCTGCCTTCTTGTTTTCGTGACGAAAATTTTAATAGGAGAGATGCGATAGGTACAGAGATACAAATACTTGTCAGTAAAATGGTAATTTTTTACCTAAACGGCCACCTTAGCAGGCCGGTAAATGAAAGTTGTCGGTACGCTCAGCCCTAATGCTCTGCCCACCGCTGAAAGTTGTAAAGCCTATTCCTACACACATATCCGTCACGCCTCTCTCCCATTGGGGTAGGCAGAGACCACTTCTTTCCACTCGCTACGATCCAAAAACACTTCTTTCGCTTCATCCACACTCATCTGTCATGGATCACACTTATACATGCCCGTCGGTTTAGGGTACTCTTGACTTGGCCTTGACTCTTGACTTCCCTATTCCTAACTACCAAAAAATGTAATCTAGTATGTTTCACTACAAAAAAGGGACCTTACAATAAAAAGTCAAAGCTGTCTATATGAGACATGTCCTGTTTACATTTAAAAAACAAGGCCCCATCCCCACATTATCTTAATACGTGACGTCATAAACGTGCGGTGCTGCCGGCCGTGAAAAATATGCGCCTTGTCCGGACATGTTCTCATGAATTTTAACGTTTACAAGTGTCTAGTTTTGAATAATGTACGTGTGGCAACACTGATGCATCAGTAGCATTAATTTTTTTACATTTTAAATTTTTACATTTGCTCTCATGTTATTTTACTCGGCTTTTGACTTAACACTGACTACTTCACAAAATGAAATTTTATCTCGTAATTGTAGATTTTATATTACTTTGCTGTTTCATCGTTAAATAAAATACGATGTAAAAAGTTTTTTTATTATTTGTGTCTTTATAAAGTATTCATATAACATAAAGTATTCGTCAAAATGTAGCCCTTTACATAATTTTTGTTTTTATGACTCATCCAATGAAAATGAAGAATTCAAAATTTGGTATTACTTTAAATTTGTGATGCTATTTTTTTATCTAAAAGGACTACTGTTTCACTACCTGTCGGTACTTATAGTCGAGAGAAAGAAATAAAAGCATCTGAAAAATGTACCATATCATTCTCCCCTAAATAACCTAACAGCTATAAGTAATGCAGTAGAATTAGTACGTGTTACCATGAAATAATGGTCAAGTCTACCTTCGCGCGCCGCATGACCACAATTCCCGCTACCCATCGGATTCAATTGTCTGAAAACCTTATACCCAAAACACAACTTTATTCCTTACACTTACCGTCTCTTTTAGATTACCAGAGATATTGATTTAGTACAGTTCGGAAAGCCTTTCGGGTTTGGTAATCTGCTTTGGCCCAATCGCAATTAATGGGTTCCCAACACGGTGTGATGGTCTTTGACAGAGACGTAGTGTGTCTGGAAATACTCTCTTACTTTCGTCTAGTGAAATTCTTATAAAATATTCTACTAGCAATTACATACGAATACATACCTACCTACATATCTGTTACCCCTGCACTTGTTACGACCCAAACACACATAAAAATGAGATATGTATATTTCAATATAGATTTTGAATTGTAATCGTACTTTTTTTCTTTAGTTCGTAAAAGTGAATTGTTACCTTTTCTTTTTTTTTCTTTCTTATTAAAAATCTTTTTTTTGTATACAAAAACGTAACTTTAAACGCTACCACACTCGATTCCTTTAATCTTAAAATATACAATGCAACATTCAGCTATAACCTACATTATTTACTATTTTTATTTATTAACTTCCTTAGTCCATAAACCTTAGCATTTTCCTCTCCAGACTCTAGATCCTCGTCTAAAACTAAAGGAACACCTTCCCTAGAGATTGGCTCTAACAATGCAATACAATTTTCTACTATTGCGGCGGACGTTGCTCTCAGACCTACAGTATAACTTAAATTAGGTTGCTTACGAATTTACCAATCCCATTTACCTTTGTGCGTGGACAATGGCAAGGTTCCTACCTTAATTTAGCGAAAATTTCCGAAACATTTGATGCTGAAGCCACGTATTGGAATCTGAAGAACCGAACACTGGAACTTTTGGTAAATAGTGAAAGACTTTCTCTTTTTTAAATTATAAATAAATGAATGACTTCGAAAACTTATTCTTATAACAAAGTGGCAAAATGCAAAGTCTAATTTTTATTGTCTCTCATGGTTGCGGATTTTCAATCTGCCAAGAAATCCTGAATTCTGCAAACCATAACACGTCAGATCAATATGGACATACGATATTGTAACCCTTAGGGGCCCGTTTCACCACTTTCAGATAAAATTTACATACATACATAATACATATCTGGCACGCTTCTCTCCCATTGGGGTAGGCAGTGACCACTTCCAAAACCTATGTCTTAATAAAACATGACAATTTAGATGCTTTTTTACCACCATCAGTTAAAACGTATCTGACAGATATTTTATATCTGTCTGTCTTAAACGTATTTTTTTATGAAATAGACATAGGCATATCTGTCAGTTAAATTGTATGTGCAGATCAAATGAACACTTGGACAGGTATAAAACAGATAGATAGATAGATAGATAGAAATTCTTTATTGCACACAAATAAATACAGATACAAACTTAAAACTAAAACATTGTGCGCAAAGGCGGCCTTATCACTATAAGTGATCTCTTCCAGACAACCTTTGGAGTAGGACTAGTTTAGGAAGACTGTAGAGTAGAGCAGGGCAATAAATAAATACTGTAATTAAATTGTATCTGTTGATGGTGAAACCGGCCCTCAGTCAGTTACATTTGCTTTGATCAATGTAACATGACGCCAGTTTGATGCCTCAAAGCAAGTGGATCAGCACACAATAACTATGTAGGAATCTAACTATGCAATATTACAATGTCTGATGTACGAGTATGCTGTCAAATTGATTGTACTATTCATATTTCATTGTTATTATCGGAAATGTGGTGTCTTATCTTGAAACGAATTAGTACCATTAATAATGTTAGTGTTTTAGTACCTATATCAGTAAATAGATGGCGGGATGTGTACTTTTAGTATACGGTGTTAAAAGTAAATCTCAATGCCTCTAAAAGTGTCTATATTTATTCTAGATACCTCACAGTTACAGTAGAAGTTTGATTTAGACACATTTATAGACTATTATTATTTCATGAAAGTAGATAAGGAATAAATTACACTCGTATGAAACGTTTTTCTTCTCTCCCATTATTCGCTTACTTTCCGAACACGTATCTGAAAAAAGTCAGTTCTAAAAATGCAAATTCAGTGCGATCGTACATAGAATCGAATAGGAACAACGCTTAAAGTGTCCCATTAACGGATCCCATATTCATGCAATGCCGGGCGTAGCTATCTCCAACGTATTTGAACGTATTGCGACTGCAGATTGAGTGCCACTGTAATTAGAGGTGCATCGTATGAGGTTGCGTTACGATAGGCACCGGCTTTGAGTACGTATCCTTATTGAAAAGCTACGAATGGTCAGTGGAATATTATTGAATCTAGGCCTTGATAAGTGGAATGGACAAATGATACTCAAATAGAAATCGACAAAAGTTTGCATTTAACTAGACGCAGCTTAATGACTACGTAACTAGATTTTATAAAGCTATCGTTGCAAGTTTTAAATAATCAAAAGAAATTAAGTATTGGTCGATCATTGAATAGATGAAGTTAGATTATATAACGGTATCTTATTAATAAATAATAAAGTTGTTTATTTAGGTATAACCCATCACATCAGACATACAATATTATAGAAAATACGAAAATCATAATAAATATCTTTAAGGTAAGAAAAATATAAGAATACTTACTTAAATACTAGTCCGTTTAAGAATAAAACTTTCCACCGGACACAATTTATCGATTCATTTAAACAACGAAAACATATAAGCTCCTTTCAAAGTTAAAGGCATTCATTAACACAAAAACTTCGGTGTTACGATTTGAAAATTTGCAAAACAAAATTCAGCTCCGTATTGACCGACGGAGTTTGTAAGCCGGATGTTATTTTAATTAATTTTGAATATTCTCATGAAACTTTTATAAGTGGTTTGAGCATTGTTGCCCTTAGATGAAGCTATTTTCATCAATTGCAAAGATTTTTCAATGTTTCAAAACAAATATTTATCTCGCGAAATAAAACTAAAAATGCTCGTAACTGAGCTGAACCTAACGATTCATATGTTCAAAATTACACCAGCAAATATTGTTAAATGATTTTCCAATTTCTATTTCAACTGTACAACGTGAAACATGCAAACCAGCACAGTAACGACAATTTGCTGATAAAGTAGTTTTAGAACGGGTAATAAATGCGCGTCGTGTCAAAACACGTTCTAAAACTGTCGTTTCACAATAGATCACGTAAAGCCTATGTAATTCCCGATACGAGTTTGGATATAGGCCTCCCGAGCCGTAGGAATTCATGTGATGAACGAGCAATACTTTAGTAGACACCGACTATGACGTTCTGCAGAATTTTGGAACATGAGTTACAGAAAATTCTGAAATCGATTACATTTTTGCATTGTCACGGTCAATGTCGAATGCTCCCCTAAATTCATAGTTGAGGGGAGTGAATGACTCATTGGAACTTCCTAATATTATGTACCTAGTAGCATTCAGTTATTTACATGTTATAGGTACACAAAATGTATCAAATGTATTCTTTTTTGAGTCTTACATGAACAACAATAACAGGTAATACTAAAAATAATCCTGTAATCCTGTATTGTATTGTAATAATCCTGATTCTTTTAACTTATTATTATAAGTTACAAACTTTAGAAAATCTTTTTTATTTACGTATATAATAAAAAGTAAATCAGCTGTAGGATAGTATCTAAATGTAAGTTTTGAAATCCTAGCTATAAATTTCGAGTAACCCCTACATAGTGTGTTTGATAGTAGTTAGTCCCTCGTGACGCAAACGTCGGCTCGATTGCAACGGTGCAGTGCATACGAAATGACCGGGACAAATGGAGATGTTGAATTGAACATGTTTTGTGGTTAGGCTCTTGTAATGTCATGCGCTCGGAATTACGTGCCCGTGTTTTCCTGATTAATCGCTGCTAAAAGCCTAGCACTAAAGTCTAGTTTTGCGTTGATGCTGTTTTGCGATAGCGTGTGATGTAAGATACTACTTTGCTTTTCTCATTGACACTCGTATTGAGAATTGTAGAATGTACCTACCGAGAATTTTATAAAATAGTGTTATTTGTATTCATAATTATCGTCTTAAATATTGCCAAGTTCAAAATGAAAGCAACTGTTTCCACGCGAGTTAGTACCCATATTTTAATACAAAATGCAGAAACAGACCGACACTGTAATTTTGTTTCGTAATTCACTACCATTTCATGGCAAACGTTACGACGAAAATTAGACTTCAATTTTAAGTTTAACAGCTACCATCCTCCAATTTGGTACCTTTCGTTAAACATAATTCCCGACCAGCTACTATAAAACAAGGACATTCACCTCGCAAATATCTCCCCTAAGGTAGCCCAGCTAAACATGGGGGAGTCGAAAATAAATTTCCACCCTCACCCTAATTCGAATAACACGAAGTATCCCCTTACGATTCGCCCTATGCGTTGCCATGACGACGCGGCCCTTTGTAGAAACTGCATCGTGCTGGGATGTAAACATTCCTCTTGACGGCCCTGCAGTTTTGGACCGCCTCCCCGACGCCATTATTGATGTTTTCGGTGCTCCATTCCGCTCCTTCCGGCATTTCGCTCGGTTGGCCGTAAATTCTGCCGAAATATTGAGTAAAGCGTCTCTATTTATCACATTTATGGCAAAGCTCTTCAGTATCTATAAGGTCAGGGGCTCGGGTAAAACCGTTAACGTTGTATGCCAATGGGTAGTTGGAAATTTGTTGCTAGACGATCTAAATCTATTTTACGTTTATGATTTTATAAAATTTGGGTACGCTACTATGTTTTTTATCTATAAATGTAATGTTTGAGTGAATATCATGTAACCGTATGTTTTCTTTTGTTGCAGGGATGCCGGTTTCCTGAAGATGGCCTCACGCACCCCGTCCCTTGAGTCGCTGCCCGGTGCTAACTCTATAGGTTCGCTGGAGCGTGGCTCCTTATCGCCTTTGACCCTGAGCGGCTCGTCACCTCCTGCAAGTGACTCCGCCGTATGTGACCTTCGCGAATTTGACGGCCTCGACACCATCTGCGCGATCTGCCGAGAGACATTCGTCGATCCTAAAGTACTCAATTGTTTCCACACCTTTTGCCGGGCTTGCCTGGAGAGGGAGCAAACACACCCAGACAAAGTAACGTGTGTGACTTGCCGCGTAGACAGCCAGTTACCACCCGCGGGCGTCCCCGGACTACTCACCAACCTCGTAGTAGCTGCTGCGGTAGAGCAAGACGCCGACCTCCTCCCGTCTGCCCGCCAGACGAGCTCGCCGTCTGCCCGCTGCACGGGCTGCAAATCAAAGGAATCCGACGCTGTTGCACGTTGCGTCGACTGCGCCAATTTCCTCTGCCCGAATTGCGTCATGGCGCACCAATTCATGCACTGCTTCGAAGGCCACCGTGTGCTGGCATTCACTGACCTAAAAGACGAGAAAGGAATGATCACCGGCGACAAAACGGCATTCTGCCCGAGACACAAAAACGACATTTTGAAATATTTCTGTCGCACGTGCTCCGTTCCCGTGTGCAAAGAGTGTACAATTATTGAACATCCTGCCACATTACACGACTGCGAGCACCTGTCCGATGCCGGACCTAAACAATTAGAGCTTATGCAACAAGCTGTCAACGAAGCTAAAACACGTGCGACAGAAATAAGGCACGTAGTGAAAACAGTGGAGCATGCCGCCGGAAAACTCCAGGTGCAATACCACAAAGCTCAAAATGAAATTAACGATACGTTCCAATTCTATCGCTCAATGCTCGAGGAACGCAAACAGGAACTTTTAAAGGAGCTCGAGAGTGTATTCTCAACGAAACAAATTGCCCTCACCGTAGTTGGACAGAAAGCTCAAGAGACTGTTGATAAGATTTACCAAACTTGCGACTTTGTAGAGCGGCTGACGAAATGCGCTAACATTGCAGAGATACTGATGTTTAGGAAACTTTTAGACACAAAATTACAGTCGCTAATGAGTTCTAATCCGGAACAAAGTGTCCAAACTGCATGCGAGCTTGAATTTGTTTCCAATTATCAAGCAATTCAAGTTGGAGTACGAAACACATTCGGATATGTGCGTTCCAGTTCGGAAGCGAATGTTGGTCCTACAAAGCAACCACCTATTGCCCGCCCTACCAATGGCTCTCTTTTAAACGGTGGTTCATCTTCCAGTAGCAGTAGCGTTAACGGAAGCTCTGGAAGTTTGAATGGTGGTATCCACCTACCAGCTGGACTCAATGGCGTGCTTGACCGCCCTTACACAAACGGGCTTCTCGGACCAACCAGCCAATCGACGTCGCCTTTTGAGTCGAACATCATTTCCAAACGATTCAACAGTGCCAATAGCCTCGGCCCTTTCTCTACAGCCATTGGAGACATTAACTTAAATGGAATAAATCCTTACGAAAAATGGTCTAACGGAGGCTGCGACTCTCTGTTCCCGCCTGCGACTACTGACCCTTACTCACTAACAAGCAGTGCGCACACAGACCCAATCTTAGATCTGACAAACAAACTCATATCTACTGCGATCTTCCCTCCGAAGTCTCAGATCAAAAGGCAAAAGATGATCTATCACTGCAAGTTTGGTGAGTTTGGTGTAATGGAAGGCCAGTTCACAGAACCCAGCGGCGTTGCTGTCAATGCTCAAAACGATATTATTGTCGCCGATACGAACAACCACCGCATTCAGATCTTTGACAAGGAAGGTCGTTTTAAATTCCAGTTTGGAGAATGTGGTAAACGAGACGGTCAACTCTTGTATCCAAATAGAGTGGCTGTCGTAAGGACATCCGGTGACATCATCGTCACAGAGAGATCGCCGACACACCAAATACAGATCTATAACCAATATGGGCAATTTGTGCGAAAATTCGGTGCCAACATTCTGCAACATCCGAGAGGTGTCACGGTTGATAACAAGGGCCGCATTGTTGTAGTAGAGTGCAAAGTTATGCGCGTCATCATCTTCGATCAAGTCGGCAACGTACTTCAGAAATTCGGTTGCTCCAAGCATTTAGAGTTCCCCAACGGCGTAGTTGTGAACGACAAACAAGAGATCTTCATTAGCGACAACCGAGCGCACTGCGTCAAAGTATTCAACTACGAAGGCATTTACTTACGCCAAATTGGCGGTGAGGGCGTCACTAATTATCCTATTGGCGTTGGCATTAACGCGGCAGGCGAGATTTTGATTGCCGACAATCACAACAACTTCAACCTCACTATATTTACCCAGGACGGGCAACTGGTATCAGCACTGGAGAGCAAAGTGAAGCATGCGCAGTGCTTCGACGTGGCCCTCATGGATGACGGCTCGGTGGTACTCGCCAGCAAAGATTACCGGCTCTACATCTATCGCTACGTGCAAGTGCCGCCAATAGGCATGTGAGCCTTTCTTTCTGATCATAGAAGATCGGAATGAATGACGAGCTTTAAGCCAAGAATCGACACCATGAAACGTAACCCACATAAATAGAGACTAACGGCCATACGTGTCAATTTTTGTGTATAGTGACAATGAAGTGAATTAACAGAACTTGCTAATTTTTGTAAGTGCAAGTGATTTATAATTACGGCTGTCTCGGTGTGATCAATTAAAGTAACGATGGAAATCATATGCATATTTTCGGCATGAGATCTCTTTATGCATTCAAAGGAAACTGTAATGAGATTAGCTATAGTATTGACATTGTTATTCGAGTACCTATTGGAGGATTCGAGATTATTCAGTTGGATAGTACCAAACATGCGAATGGAGAACATCCACCCCTATCATTTTTGATCTATTGAATGATATTTTTTCATATCCCACATCGTTAAATTAGGGATGAATATTAAGGGCATTTGTATTATTTAGCCCATTTGTTGGACCAATATTTTAACTATTACTTAACAAATTGTTAGGCGTTAAGCGTGTGATTTTATCGTAATAAGAGATCATCGAGCGGTATTGTTGTTAGTTTTAAGGATATTCTTCGGCACAATGGCACTTCCTGTTTTTAATTAGCACTTATTCTGTGTCCGATGGAAATATGATTATGAAACTAAGTAAGAAGTTGTTACATTATTATTAGGTAAGTGTTAAATTGATTGAGCTGATATGGACAATCTTTAGTTACTACCCCTCTTTGTAGTTACAAAATTGTAGGGAAATGTGATGGTAGGGGTTTTATCAATGACAAAGTCGACTGCGGCGTTATACTCGATAGGTCTTCGGTATTTAAAACATGTCTCCTTTCGATTACCAAAACACTAAACATCACAGCGCGAATCAAAAGTGTTTTATATCGCTCAGTTAGTTTCGAAATTCCGCCAATCTTCTGACTTAAACCTTGAGTATTATAAAGCATTTTAGATTACTTTGTAACTAATTTATAACAGATAGTGATGGTTGTAGTTATTTATTCTTCGATTACCGTAGACAGTTTACTTTAACGACCGTTCATGTCATTACCGCCTAGTCACTGAGAGCCCACGGACCTTAAATTTCTCATGTTTCGTTATTATTTTTTAACAATTATTAGTAACATTTGGTTGATAATATTGTTCGTTTATTTTACAAATATAGTACCTAATTGAATGTTTTTTTTTAGTAATTGGACACGGTAGTAACTAGTAGAGCACTTTAGGCATTGATCGTCTCGCTAGAGTTGGTTTTTCTGAGATTTTAGCTGAGTTAGAACACGTCGGGGCCACGTGCACGCCCCCGTGTGATACATCTAGCTCGCTATACGAAATGATATACAATTTGTTAATCTGGTAAGATATTTTTATATGGAAACAACTTTATTTTTGTAGTGGTAGTATTATACGGTGCATGTGTAACGTTTATTTTTGTATTTTATGAATATTATGCTATTATTTTTTAACTACATTACCGTGTGTTTGAGTGTGTTAGCGGAATTATTTTAGTTTGATTTCATTAGTTTTTGGTTTTTTCTTTAGTGAATAATGGTTTTAGTATTTTTATTTGCTGAATCTATGACAATAAAAGATCTGATTCGTAAGCATTCGGGTCGCTGATCGTTTTTCTTAATTTTTGATCTGCATTAGTGTATTTAGGTTATATGCGTTTCGTTTGGTGATATTCCTATGTTATATTAATGAGTATTGAAGCCACGTCTGTAGACGGAGCGGTTGGTCGTCGGCTACACCTGCTTGACATGTGCCATAATCATGTTGTGATTTAATGAGTGATATTTAGTATTGTTTGTAAATATGTACCATAATCTGATTAAATCTTATCGTAAGGTTATTGATCGAGTCTTATCTATATTAGTGCAAGATAGTATACCGATAATAACGACAATCCCACCAGCGTTTGTTAGTAATTTAAGTTTTATTCAAACAGAGGCATTTGCCGTTGTGATATTCATGTTGAACTGTTTTTTTATACCTGGATCGATAAAGACGTGTTTATGTTTTATTGTTTACATACTTGCACTAATCAGTGATCATTGAAAGCCCTCCCTCTTCTCTCAGTTATTTTGCTGTAATTGCCAACGACCGCCTCGCTGCCGTCTTGACGTGTCTTCGATCGACTAGTTAATACCGGAGCTACACTAGATTAGGTGAAGTGGAATGTTATGCTCACTCCAAATACTCAAATTGTACCTAAAACTTTATGTACGGAGGAAAATGTTAATAATACGATGAAATACACAAAAATGAGATTTTGTTTCTTTCTCTTTACATTCAATTGTAAGTACTGATTATGTGTTTACGTTTTGAACAGTTCGAGTATTTGGAAGCAGATTCTAAATTCAGTGATTATCACCAATGATATCGATATAGGCTCAACGTTCCTAATAAATTTATCATTTGAATATAATTTCACTTCATCTGAATCTACTGAGATCTTATTTTGCTATTGTCCATTGGAATAGCCGAAGTAGTTTGCTTTGCCTCAGTTTTTTGTCGAATATACATAATTAAAATACTTAACTTTCGCAATGATGTATTCCATCGTAATGTAATGTATTTAATGAGTTGGTAATATCTCGCAATGAACTGAGGTTATACATTTAAATATTAAGAATTTAAAGTTTCCAAGTTTGGTTTGCGCAAAGTTACGGCTCAATACGTGTTAACAAAATGAGTTGTACATTTTGCAAGTAATTACTTATTTTATTTTGGTAACAACATACGCTTCTACTTAATTGAGATCCTTTAAACGTATTATATTTATATTAAGTATAGTATCAAAATTTTCTATAGGTAAGTTTTTCAAATTATGACAATTATACCTACGTTTAGTGAAGTCGTGTAACAATTTTTTACCGATTTTTTCCAATGACAGTAATGTTATGTTAATTATCTTAACCTGAAAAAGGTGTTTAAGTTTCATTTTATAATGATTATTATTACAAACTAATTTTTCGTTCACAATTAACTTTTTTTGTGTTTTGCATAATAAGTAAGGGAAATACAAAAGATTTTCAATACGAAAACTTTCATTCTTAAAATTGCATTTCTAAAGCTTGAGGACTGATTAAAATTGAACATGTTTTGTCTTTAAATATATTTTGTCGATGTTTGTTGTTATAATTATTATATTTTTTTAATTATTTGTATAAACAATTGTTCTTTAAATTAATGTACATCGTTTTGTTTTGAATTATTTTTGTTGTATAATTGCTTTTTATAATAATACCAGTTCATTGCAGTTTTAATGTGTGTTTTATTTTGATTTTTCTTTGCCCGTAGTAATGCTTTTTTGGTAGCGTTCCTTTTCGGTCACGACTTTTTTATTTTACTTTTAAACAAGTCTTGACTGAAACTTGCATGTACCTATGTGCCATTGAAATAAGTAAAATAGATCAATCTCATCATATTTCCTTTACTACTCCACACAATATCTACAAATTGACTTAGATATGCTGCACTACCCTTTTCAAAGTAATAAGTACCTGGATTTTCTTAAGTAGAATTGAAAATCTTGGATAAACATTAGATTTTTAATAATTCTTTCACGTCTAAATTAAAGTTTTTAATATAAAGTACCTACTTACAAGGATTCATATCTCAATTAGCACAGTCTGTTCAAAATGCCATGAAAAATATCAACCTAAAAACAAGATAGATTCAACAGAAATAGATTTGACACATTTCGGAAGAAACAGAGTGATCCCACGTACGCAACGTACGTAATGCATTATGACAACGCTCTACAAAGATATGATTAAAAGCACACGTGTCACTCGCAACACGGAACAAGTGTGTTACTAGCCATAATATTCCTATGGAGCAGATGTCGGTCGTTCCCAAAGGTAGCTATTCCTCTGTCACTTGACTCTTTCCTTTAGAAGAATCTCATTTTTTGACAGCAGTAGTTTTATAGGGATGAAAGATTCTAAAAAGGATAACTATGACCTTATGCGTTGCGTACCTAACGTGGGATGAGTCTGTTTCTAGCTTTTTAATTTCTTTGGCACAAATGTCACGTGGAACCGGTGATGGTTCAGTGTGTGTGTTTTATTTTAAACTGTGTGTTCGTGTGTGTTATGTGGTGATATTTCAAACAGTTGGTATGGGGAACAAACGGTGGTTTGCCAGTCGTAAGTATTGCTTTAGTATAAGTATCTACACTTTATTCCTTTGGCCACTGATTTTGGTTCTCATTTTATTCAATTACTTAAATATTTCATAATAGATAAGTTCATTCAAAATATCATTCAAAAAGTTCGCACTGCCCGTTTGTCACTATTTTAAGTATCACCTACTCATAGAAGTTTAACTGAATATCTTAAGTGGACCAAAACACGACTAAACATCGAAATTCGATGTCATTTAAAAACCTACCTTAACTTACCTACTCTTAAATCCGCAAATGAGAATCAATTAAGTAGCCAAAGGAATACCCAAAGCACTCTTAAGTTGGTAGTTTTATTGCATTTTAAGAGATCCCAGATCTTTAAGTACTTTGATAGAATTTCGACCAAATATATTTATATGTTTTAGAAACTGTTTTTCGCTTGGTAAGCTTTATCAAGATGAAGCGTTTACAAGCGAACTTTTTGAGGGTTTTCACGTATTAGCGGATTGGCTGTCTGACTGACGTTTAAGCTGGAAACACACTGGCCCTACGTTCGCAACGTAGGCAATGCAATATGACATCTGCAAGTAATATAATTAAGAGCACATTTGTGATTGTGACAAGTGTTGTTCCGAACGTGGGAGCAGTCTGTTTCTAGCTTTATCAGATAAATCTGCGTTTATGACGCGATTTCATCAAACGTCAATCCATAGACACGTCCAAAACACTAACGCGTTATAGCCCATGTTTCTTTAGGACCAAAACTAGGGTGTCTCGATGTTCCTTCAAAAGGACTTCATCTACGTATAAGTTTGTAAGTTTCTGTTCATTAAATACCGACATAGTACAAAATATTAAGTCAAAACGTGATATCTCAGTGACGTAGACGGTAAATCAATTAAACACAACCTCAGCACACCTGTTATCTATAAAGGATACAATTCTTATGAATGTAGGCTATAACTTCGACTAAGGACTATTTTTATTCTAAACGTAAGTGAAACTCCCAACTAAGCTTTACTTTTCTACGGCGGCGTAGTTATAAATAACCGGTCAAGGTTGAGAGCACTGGCAGCGCTACGGGTCTCATTGAGAGAGATAGCAGATGGGTTTTTACTTCCGTGTGAATGAGATGACGGATGTAACCGCAGCGTATGAATGTCTCGTACGTTTGCAGGCGACATGTGAGCGACTGCGTAGCGTTGCTCGTCACGCATTCAGTCTTTAAAACTTTCAAAAGAATCCCCCCTACCTCCCCCCTCTCCACAGCAGCACTGCTTATAAAATACTCAAATAAAGCGCTAACCAAAACCACTACTTCCAAGTCAATTACTATAGGGAACATTTTTACTAAACTAACTTTAGCACCTATTAGAAACGTAAGCACGGCTAGGCTTACAAAATTGTTTATAATTTTATACTCGGCAGTTTTCCTAAGGTTAAAATTAAGATTCAGATACCTACACCTAACTGCTTTGCGATCCAAACGCGACGTAAACGTAAGCATCGACAGTTTCATTGTAAAAAGCCATGCATTTCCACCTTCCATTTTAGACGTATCCAATATTGCTGCTGTATCCTGATCTTACTCTCTATGGTATGAGACCGCTCTTTAAAAGTAACGTAGACACTTTTCATTGATGAAATTTCAAGCTTCTGCCTCGTCCCTTTATCCTAAACTATTATTTCAACAACCAGTTCGACTTACCAGGAAGTGTACAGAAAATTAACTGTAAATAACTTAGGATTACGATGTTGGTAAATGTTAGAAGTAGATGTAAGGAATGCCGGGATCTGCACAAGATGAAAACGATGGGAAATTCAAACTGGAACGATTTATAAGATTGTGTATTTTTGTAATAAAACTATGAATCAACGATAGGCTAAAGGTAAAATGTTAGATTCCATTTTACATGTATTTGTTGTTGATGCAGGACCGGGCCGGTATCCAAATAAGATGCGAACTAATAAGGGTTAACAATAACCATATCTTTAGATGTATGTGTAATCTTAACATTGTTTGAAATCGGTAATTTTGTGACAGTTATAAATTCACCTGTTATTGTAATCATCGAGGTAGATATTGTATCTATGTTAGCATGTCAAATTGTATGTGGTTGGCGGTTGGGTCACATTATATAACGTAGAGCATCGTTGAATTTTAATAAAACTTAACCGATATGTTGACTTGTATCTCGATATATGTAAATACAGCTTCTAAGTTCCTTTTGTAGTGAGTACTGCGTAAGGAACGCCGCGCAATTTTCAGTTGCACGATATTGTCGCGAGAAACGTGTACACAAAGCAATCGACTTGATTAGGCTGCATTCTTCGTGCAATTTGAAGTTGTAAGTGTGCTAAATATTGTGAAAATACGCGTAACATTTGCTCAGGAATTGTAATTATTTTCCCATTACCTCTTAAGTATTTTAAACATCGCTTTTATGAGGTACTTATGTATATAAAGTAGCGATGTTGTATCATTGTTGAATTTCATTAATTCGCTACTCATTTATAGTGAATTGCACAGAATGTTAGTATTTCACTTGATTTTTGAGGTATTTTTTTCTTGGAAGAGAATAAATAGGTATTCGATAATTTACCTGTATTCGATGACTGATGTTGATTTTGAAAGTGAATGATTAAAATTCGTTGATGTAGGTCGTTGGACTGATAGGGGAGCCACTGGCTGCTGGTTCCATAGGCAGCGGGCTTTGGTCCACGCGCGTTGACAATGTGATTGTTGTAAGTTAAGGTAATTAACAAAGCACATATGAGCACAAACCATCCATCCTCAAAAAAACTACGCTGAATGTTTTAAATTTAACTCACGTTTGAATTTATGATACATTTTATTGAGAAAAAAAAATATTTTACTATCGCTTATGTTAGTTGAAACGTTTGCAAATAATAGTATTTATTTTCACGATGATGAGTAATTTTTTTAAGGCAAGGTTTTGGAGTTCGTAATGTATTTTATAATGATATGAATTATAACTTATTGATTATAGGTATACAGCTGTAACTTTTGGTTTAATCTCTACATTTACGTTGAAGTTTCCCATTTAGTTTAAATATCCTTGCATCTTTATGCGGCGGTTTCATCTCTTTCTATCCTACAGTAATGCTTTGTAAAAGAAAGAGATGAAAGCCATCACAGATTAATAATATTTTCGTGTGTTAGGTAATTAATTGTAAGGTGTGAGATTTTACATTTATGTGTTTTTATACATAGAAAGATTCCAAAATAAACTGGATGGAGAAAATGATGGTGTAGCACATAACATATCAAGTAATGTTTCTAATTTTAACGATTTGTGATTGGTGGTAAGCTAGTGAATGGTTAGTGACGTATACGGTGGGAATTGTGTATTGCTTCGTTAGATTCGGACTCTGGAATATTCGAATGACAGCCAGTAGCAAAGGACGAAGGGCGTCGAGGTTTTAGACAAAGCAAGTTGATGACGGAAAGCGAGTTATTCGAATATCTCAGATCTCGAACTCAGTATATTTTATTTAACATGACAATACTGATCCTTATTCAGATTATTCCAATGTTAAAAAGAATTAAAAGGTTTAATAGGAAATTATTTCGGACAAAACGAACATATCGTCCACATAGTGGCGCCATAGATGAAATTAGATCAAAATTCGTGTTTCGTTTAAATAGTTTGCAATGAGGTGGTTGCGGGAGATCGATTATTTGGAATCTTTCTTGACGGAGCTAGTCGCCAAAGAAATTGCTTTTAGATAATTAAATGTTAATAATGTGTACGCACGTAAGTTTTAACCTTAATCTTAGTTATACGATGCTTAAATTGTCCACACACAAATCGATTTTACAACACTTAATTAATGCCATCCTGCCAGTTTAAGGATAACACATGCTTATGATGAACTAAATTTAATATCCTATCTAGCATATTGATGTAGTATGTATTTTTAGATATTGCATTGTCTATGTTAGATTAGTAATAAGTACACCTTGAGCTTCGTACAGCAATGTCTGTCACCAATATTTTTACATACGATAGTATAACGTTATATTTCAAGCTGCGCTTTCCCGTAGACTTAAACTAGGCTTAAGGAGTAACGCAGTTTTCACATAAAAGCTTTTTGCACGAGAATTCCTTTAAAAATATAAGAAACACGCGACGGCTTGACTCAATCTCGCTTCGAGCTGCACGTGTTTATTCATGCACTTCGCATGTCACTGTACATAAGGCCAACCATTAGATCACTACATCCTAAAAACTAAATTTAAAATTCAGTAATCTAACTATTAATATACTGAAACACCATTTTGCGCCGTGGCCTTAAATTTGAAGGAATGTGTTAATCCTTTTATAAAAAGAAGTAAATTCAATTTGAATTTGTACAGACTAAACTATTGTGTGTCTCACACGTTCAAACATTATCAATACTGTTTTAGTGTAAGGGCTACTTCTAAATTTGTATTGTACCCTTTATCTAGGTTAGATGTTATAGTAGAGGTCTGTGTAGGTACCGCTTTATCTAAGTCCTAATGTGGTAATATTGTTGATTTCAATATTTCAATTCGTGCATATCCCCATTGAACACGTTTGATAATTGTTACCTACTCATTAGTTACTTTGAGACTGTTCAATATGTACTTTATCGAGTTTTTCTGTAAGGAAAGGGCTGTTTTAGCAGATATTTTTGATACTTTGAGGATAATCGAAGGGAAACGATCTTGTGGTAAGAAACGGTGTCTGCAGTGGTCGGGCGCGGATCCACTCGCGCGCAGATCTCCGTGTCTCGCGTTGCAGGCGAAGGGATCGCAGCGTTCCCCCACTCCACACCTCTACTTCGTAAGCGTGGATAATACAATTAATGTTACTGTAATGAAAAAAAAAACAATGTTGTTCTTATATAAAATGCGACGGTTTTCGCTGATAAAAAAATACTTGTTGTTTTTCATATATTCATAATATTTCCTTTATTTTTTGTACTCTTTAGTATTAAGATTAATATTAAAATGAAAACTATTCAATGTTGATTACTCTAAACCAATAATATTGTATGTGTTAAGGATGGTGTAAATTAGTTTCCCCGAGAGCCTTACTAGTGGAGAAGCCTTTTCCTTAGTCAGGTAATTATTAGCGTGAAGCTCCGATGTATGAATACCGAACTTGGCATACTAGGGACGGAGAATTTTTGAACCCGATTAAAAAATTACAAAAAATCTAATATATTACAATATAAAATCGTCGCCTACACTTTATACTTAATGGTGACATCTTTGGGCTAGCGATTTGGTGGGAAATTGAATCACACGATCAAATAAAGTATCAAAAGATCGCTATCACAAAGATTACATCAGCCTCCCTCTTTTAACTCCCTATAATAGTTCTTACTTACCTACTTCCACTTATCTACACTCAAACCTCACATGAAAACGATGTTAGCTCTGGCCTAGCAATGATTTAAGATAAATTTAAGGATTCATCATTTATTAGTTAGAACGTATGACTCAATTTTAAGACTGATCACAGTAAAGGAAAAAAAGGTGGACTAATATCCTGGATAATTGTTTTCGATTAGGAAACCTTTGGTTCAATGTTGGTTGGCGAAGTAAATTGTGTGGTAGTTTAATAAATGAAATTGATAGCCAAAATTCGTGTTGGATTGTTTGCATTGCCAACCAATATTCTTATTCTAATGTCGCCTATCGATTCACGTGTTCTGTCAGCTATTCTATGTCTTCTGTCTTAAGACGATGAAATTAAAAACGAAATCGATAAAATTTGTATGGAAATGACAATCCATAGTAATGTTAACTCGAATATGTTAACGTTACCGTTAAATTGATGGGATAAAAGTAAAATAATGTTTGTTGCCAAAGTGTTGTTAGGGATAAACATGTAGATATAAAAATCGGTTGTCACATTCATAATTAAGTTGTTCTTGGGTGGTTCGAAATTAAGGAGAGAAGTTGAAAAATATTTCCAATGATATATTTTTTCATAACTTGAATGCTAATCAATATTTAGGATTTATATCTGTGTAGGATTTTAAATTTAACGTGTGGTAATACGTCGTTGCCACGATTTTGTTCTGTGAAGAACGAAATAGCCACAATCCGTAGTGATAATTTTAAAAAGGCTTATTTTGCTACATAATGGTTCCCGATATAACAACCGAAGGAGTTCTTGCTCAGACATGAATCAGCAATTCTAATTTAAACATTTTGTAGCTTCAAAAACAAACGCAATTAACTTAAAAACCATGTTTCGTTTGTTACAAACAATAAATACCCAACTAAAGATTTACCGATTACAATTTTAAAACAAATGACAAAACTCTTTTTCGAAAGTCAAATACACGCTTAAAACTTTATGATTTAATACGAAAACTAGTCGAGTTGTTGCAAAACATAATAAAGTTGTCTACAGATAAATCGTGGCAAATGATTTAGTTGTTTAGTGTTAATGTTGCATTAGAATGTATTTAACAGTTCTATCTAAACCGAACTATTGCCCTTTTAATGCACGAAATGCGATCCACTTCCGCACTTACGTTATTTGCACGTTAAGTTAATGAACTCGTTATTTTTTCTGAAGAATCCAAAACAAGTTGATCATTTTTGTAATTCTGTTTTTAAAAGTGAAGAATACCTTCAATTTGGAATAAATAAAACTGATTTGAATTTACTTAAATTAGTAGTAGGTACCGACGTTGCTAACTTATTTTTACAAAAGTTTGTTTGTACGTGTTTTATATTTAATATTTATTTCAACATATTTATTGTGTGTGTTCGCGAAGCTAGTCAGTGAAGTTTCGATTAAGTTAGCCACATAAGTTTCTTGCTAGTTTTATTAGTTAAGTTCAGCGTAATTTATCTTTCTTGTATTATATTCTTTAATTTGGTTTCGCCGAAGTTTCCCGCTTCCTTCTAGTCACAGCTTTCGACACTTTTATGTGTCCTCATTATTCTTCCCTTAGCTTTTATAAGAAATACAATTTAGTTATCCTTTGGCCCTTCGGGGCGTTTCCCTTAATTGTAAAAACAATTATAATGAAACTGAAATATGTAGACTCAGTGTTAGTAATTGAATGTCGAAATAGTATCTACTGACTGTGTATTTATTGTTTTAATTAAATATATAATAATTGTAGAACAACGTATTTTGCAGTTGTATGGAATTTGATGTTGACTGTCATTTGTCTTTAAGATAAAAAGATCCTACTTTATTATTATGTTTTCAATAAGGATTATTTTCCGTTTACCTTCCACTTCTTAGTTATCGTTTTTCCGAATTGTGTGTTTGCGTTTTTAATTTTATTATTAATTTATTGAGTTCATTTATTGGGCCTGTCCGCAGTTTCATTTTTGCATTTAGTTTTAAATCGGAATTAACTTTGTATTCCAAATCGGAACATTCCATGTTTGAAGGGTTTATTGAATTAAGAATTTGTTATTCATCTGTTTTTGTGTATTTGTCAAATTGAAACCAAAAAATGCACATTATCATTGTCAGATTTCTGTGGCCAATATTAAACAACTGACTATCTATTTCGGCTTGTAATGAGACACAACGTAAAATGGATTTGTCAAACAAGTCAGCGACGTAATAACCCTGTTGTTGATTTGACAAGTTAAATTTCATGTTTGTAATTGTATTTGAAACCACAGTTTTGCTGACAGGATAATCAGTGCATACCTTTAAACCGAATAGATCTATTAACTTCGATCGGACTGTATTCGTGTGGATTATCAACTACTGCTATATTATTATAAAGTTTACTTGACGTGTACTTTCAATGAAGCATGATAAATACTCATAACTTGTTATTCAGGTCTTAGTTAAGGTAGCCAGTAAGAATTGATAAATAATATCTGATGATAATTTACTTGTATGTTGTATTAAAATGATGAACACGAAATAAAGAAACGGTTTGAAGATGTGTGTTTTATTTGTTATACCGTATTTTTAATTGTTATTTATAAGCTGAAACCGGTAATCGGGAGAATGTTTTCTAAGGGTGGCCGTACATGGACTGCTTCAAGTAGTTGAGACCCGACTGCTTTAAGCCGCGACCACGCGGTGAGCTATACCTTCATATTAATTCGCTGCCGTACACGCGACGGCTTCAATAGTTTACCGCGCTGTCGTGGCTTCAAGCAGTCGGGCCTCAACTGCTTGAAGCAGTTCGTGTACGACCGCCCTAAGCGCCAACTCAAAACTGAATCGAAAATGTAGAAAATCTTTTTAATAAGATATGCTGTCATTGTTCGAAAAATAAGCAGGATTTGACATACCATAAATGGAATCGAGCCCGTACACCCCCTAAACAAATTATCACATGAGAAATAAGTCGTTTTAAAACTAATTTACTTTACAAGACACATATAAAAAAATAGATGACTAAATAAAAACGAGTAACAAGCTACAGATATACAGGGGATTTTTAATTAGTGAACCATAGAAAAAGATATGCATGCACTCGTGATAACAAACTTAAGTATACTATAGAACGAAGTTCATTAAAAAAATTGTTCTTCCATTTTACACGATCAGCTGGTGCATTTTGTGCGGGTAGTTCGAAAATTTTTGAATGATTTCGAACTTGGTCCCATAGTAAAATTTATTTGTTATCACGAGTACATGCGTATTATTTCCTATCGTTTACTAGTTATTTTGATTACAAAGTGATATAATGAAGTAGCGACGAGACAACACCTCTACTCTGACGTGTCTTTGAAGTAAGTACTATTTTTATGACATTTTCTGGAAACTAGAATTTAAGACAAGATTCACAAACTAAATCTGTCACGCCTCCTATGAAAAAAGGTTAAGAGTCCGAACGCGACTTCGTACGCATTTACCGTCATTATCTCAGAAAATTTACACAATATTTTAAAATAATGCTGCGTGTTAATCTGTGTGTACAATATTGAAAAGTTTTATTACAATCTGTTCAGTAGCTTTGCGTGAAAGAGTAACAAACAACCTCACAGCCAATTTGACATCCTACTTCCTACTGATATTAAAAATGTCAATGTTTGTGCCGATGGCTGGATGTTTGTAACTCTTTCACGCAAAAACCTCTGGACACATTTTGATTAAACTTGGCAATGTTGTTGCTTATACATCAGTATAACACAGTACATTATTTTAAGATATTTTTTTGCTAGATATGGCGATAAATTCGTACGAAGTCGCGGACAGCCCAGCCTCTATTTATAATATCTATGTATAGGTATATTAGTAGGAAGTAGGATAAAATCTGTCACATACCATACAAGTTTAGAGATCCGTAACCATCCTTCAGTTACGGTTAAAATGACGTCATAATGCCCACGTGCGTGCTCATCACGTGCTTCTAACGTCATTTCAGTGATGTAAGTGACCGTCTGCCTCCTACGCACTATGTAGTGGAAAAATAAACGCGAGGCTGACAGGTCAACCTTGTTACTGACTCATACTAATGCTAAACAAACGTTAAGGCATTATCGTATTTGTTTCAATATCATTGGGAATTATTTTGACTTGTTTTAGAGTCTGTTTTTCTGACTGTTTTTCTGACAGATATTTTATACCTGTCTCTGTCTAAAACTTCATGTTTTATGAAATAAACATAGGTTTATCTGTCAGTAAAATTTTATCTATAGGTGGTGAAATGGGCACTTACTGTTGTATAGGATAAAAGACATTTAAGTAATAAGGTACTTAAACCGCACTTATAAAGCTTATATCCAATAAGCAAGAATAAACAATGTTTTGAAAAACGTAAACAAATTTAATTTAAAAGCGTACAATTAGAGTACACATCGTAAAATCCGATGATTCACTTCCGTAGCAGTGCTACGCCGTAGCGATCTCGTAGCTCGTAGCGTACTACGCCTCCAAAATTCATGACCTCCCTTTTGAAGTGTAAACTCCTGTAGCTTTAAAGGGAATATGTTTGAGTTGAAAATGTTGCCAGCTTTATATAAATTTATGTAGGGTTGCCTGGAGCGTGGTAATGTTTGCTTTTCCAAAAATGTGTACTCATGTATGTGTAGATATGTATAACAGAGTTCAAAGGTACTTTAATCAGTTGTAATGGGGCGAAATTGTATTTTTTTTTTATTATGTAAGTAAGTAATTTAAAAATGACATTTCGATTTTATTTACGAAAGAATTGCAAAGTTTTTTTTAATATTATTGATTCATTTTCGTTAAGATAATAAAAATATATTTATGTTTATTTTATTTCATATCTTTTGAAACAGGCTTTTTAATGATTGCTTAAAATATACCTAGAAATATATTTTTTTAGTACCAATGCTCGTAATAAATTGACTTACCAATAGGTAATAGGTACACATGATATTTTTCACGGATACGTTTCCAAGAAGTAAAAATAATTGGCATGTCTGTCCAGTCTCCCGGTAGGCTAAACCGAGACGAAGGTGCGGTCAGAAATCGACGTCCCCGAAGGTATTTTCCATTTCTTTTGTAAATTGTGCTTGTCACTGCTGAGGTCAATACTCAATACGTTTAAGATCTATCTACACACATCCGAGCCGGGTCACTCCTGACGGGCCACGGCCCGGGCACGGCCCTGATGTGTGTACAAACCTTTATTTATGCTGATTTTTATGCACTCTATCCCCCTTATTACAAAAAGCATTTTAAAAAGTTATAGTTCTAACACTAATGTCATTTTGGACGTGTTTTCTATAGCCGAAACGTCATTTATCTGAGTTTATTCTAGGACTATAAATAAAACTGTTTTTGTAATAAGAGGGTATAGTTCTTATTAATATATAAATATAATATAATATAATATAATACAGGGTGTAACAGAAAGGGTATATAAAGCCGAAACACAGCGATAGTCCTCATGAAACTGAACAACTTTCCCTAAGGAACATGGGTCGTAACTCGAAAAAAAAATTTCGCCTCCCCATACAAAATGCCCGATCAGCTGATCGAGTAAGTATGGGCTCGCCAGATGGCGCTCCTAGTTTAAACATAAGCTCCGTAATGTTTTTATTATTTAATTAGAAAAAAGTGGAATTTATATTATTCAACATTGTTGACATGAAGAGGCAGTTACAAATTTGAAGTGTTATCGTTTGCACTATTTTTCTCCGTGGGATTGCTCGCTTTTGGGAAGCTGGAGGTGCCGACCAAAATTCTCGCAACAGTAAGTCATTATTGAGCCAGTGATTGTTGGAAACAGTGCGGAACATATACATTGTCCGATCCAAAGCAAAGTGCCACTTGCTGAGTGTTACACCTGTGCGTATTTTTAAATTTGTGCAAACCAACGGTCATCTTAAACCTATCCCTTTGTCTCAAACATAAAAGTTGGACTTTGGACCATGCGTCGTCGTCGTTCATTGCTGCGCGTGCGCATGTAATGTGCGCCTCACCACTACACTGGAGGCGGTTATAGACCGTGTTTTTCGTCAGCGTGTATAGAAGATGCAGTGGCCGAACGGTCACTGAGCTCGCTTTTATGCGCAATTAATAGTTCGCGGGTTCGATACCCAATGCAAATTTAAAAAAAATGTTTTTCTTTTTAATTTTAAATCTCTAGTTGTTCAGTTATTTTTTTTACATTGTTTATCGTTTTTAGTATTATTAATCATTATTTTTTTAGTCTTGACATTTAGGTAATTTAAAGAATTGTAATTAATCAAATTTTTTTATTTTTTATTTTCTTGACATTTTTGTTTACGTTTTTAATAAAGTTTAACAGGTTCTTTGTTATTGTTTTTATTTAATACTTTACGTTCTGTGATAGTTTAAAAAAAATGTTTTAGTAGAAGTATGACTGATTGTTTAGTTTTAGCAAATCGTTTGTTTATTTATTTTAAAGATTGTTTTTTTTTTATTATGTATGTTGTCTAACGTTAATTAGGTAAATTATTGTTTTAAATATAATTTTTTTTTTAAATTGTCTGTGTTCATACGTATTTTTTTTTTTTTTTTTAATAATTTTATAATCATATTTTCATTGTTGTGAAATTTTGAATTGGAATATATTATAAATTATTTAGTTTCATTTTTTTTTTCATGGTTTTCCTCTTTTGCGAACGGTACAAGTACATGAATTTTTCATTTTAGTAACACACCTTTCGTATTTGCAACATGTCGCTGTCAGTGCCCCCAAGCTCTCAGGCGGAGCAGGAGATTCTTTCTCCCGGGGTTTCCACTGGGGATGATTATGTTAGATGTGAGTTGTGTCCTCAGCCCCGTTTTTTTAAGGGCAGTCGGGGCCTTAAAATACATATGAGCCGCGTTCATCGCATTCCGCTTTCTCCTCTAGTCAGTCCTTGTTCAAACAGAGGCACTGACGTGCCCGTTGCAATACGGGCTGCACCCATGTCGTCACCTACAGACAAGCCTTTGTGGAAGACTCTGGCGGAATTTAAGAACAGCATCCCGCTAACAAGGAGGATTCCTAGGGGGGCTAGATTTGCTGTGGCATCAGCGCTTGTCAGTGCCGTTGATTTGGTGGTCAACAGAAATGATCGTGATAGTTGGGTGAACTTGTTTACTTTCGCGTATCGGACGTTGCACGTTAAAAATGTTGGAGGCTCTGCCTCGTTAACGCAAAAAATCAAAAGTAACTGTGTCGCTCCTAATGGTTCTGAAGGTCTCAATCCTGTACCTAGAAGGAAAACATTGAAACCAAATGTCATTAAGAGCATTGAGTCCAAAATGAATGATGGGGACGTTAAGGGCGCGGCGCAGTTGCTCTTTTCTAGTGACGTGCTTGCTCCTTGTAATGCCGAGACACTTCACTCTCTTTCCTCGAAGCATCCATCCCCTTTGGCTAATTCACGACTCCCGGATCCCTCTTCGGATGTCGATCATTTCCTGCAGGTGACTTCGGATGATGTCAGGGCGGCCATTTTATCCTTTAAAAGCGGATCTGCGGCTGGTTTAGACGGCATTTCGCCGCAACACCTAAAAGATTTGATTGGCTGTTCTATTGCAGAGGTAGGCACCAAGCTGGTGTCGAGCATAGCCTCTTTGGTTAATTTGATGTTGTCGGGTAAGATTTTGGAGGAAATTTTAGATGTTTTTTATGGAGCTAATTTAATTGCTCTTAAAAAAAAAGACGGCGGTATACGTCCAATAGCTGTAGGCAGCACTTTTCGTCGTCTAGCATCCAAGATCTGTGTAAAAAATATCATCCCTAGCCTAAGTTCGTATTTCCAACCCAAACAACTAGGTTTTGGGGTAAGGGGAGGTTGCGAAGCCGGGGTCCACGCTACAAGATCTTTCTTAAGCGCGAACGGCGGCGAGGTGCTGCTCAAGGTGGACGTGAAGAACGCATTTAATTCAATAGACCGCGGTGCTTTGTTGACAGCGGTTAAAGAGCACATTCCGAATATATTTCCCTATCTGTGGCAATGCTATGCAACACCTAAACATCTGGTGTATAAGGAGGATTTGTTGAGTTCCTCATCTGGCTGTCAGCAGGGCGATCCATTGGGGCCAGCCATCTTTAGTCTGGCTATCCACCCAGTGATTGAAGCTCTATCGAGTACTTTAAACTTATGGTACCTTGACGATGGTACTTTGGGTGGTCAGGGCTCCGTCGTTGCGTCAGATTTGCGGTCCTTAATTGGTGCTTTTGCTCCGTTGGGTCTGGAGTTGAATTTCGCTAAATGCGAACTTTTCATAAATCCTTCTGTTGACCCTGTTACAAGACACCACATAGTTGCGGAATTTGAAGCCTTGGCTCCGAATATAAGAATTTTGGCATGTGACTCTCTCCGTCTCCTTGGTGCTCCAATTTTGGATGAGTCCTATCCCTCTTTCGTTGACGAGAATTTAGACTCTTTTCGTTCGTCTTCCGATCGTCTCCGTCAGATAAACGCGCACATGGCTTTACACATTATCAAGTACTGCTTGTTCCTTCCCAAGTTCACCTACGTCCTCCGCTGCACCCATTTGTGGAAATTTCCAGATCTTCTGGGAAACTTGGATGGCTTAATTAAGGAGACACTTATATCCGTCTTAAACTGCCCGCTAGATGATAGGTCGTGGACTCAGGCTTCTCTTCCCATTCGTTTCGGTGGTTTAGGTATCAGAAGGACGTCGGCGGTTTCGCTGCCAGCTTTTTTGTCCTCGGCTCATGCTGCTGGTTCCCTTTGCGGTAATATACTTAACCCTTCATTGGGCTCCGTGGGGATCGCAGGGTTGGCTGAGGCGAAACAGTCTTGGCTAGCGAGCTGTCCTGGCGATTTTCCAAAGTCGCCGAACGTACAGAGGCAGTGGGATGAGCCTTTGTGCAAATTGCAAGTTGATTCATTGCTGTCTGGTGCTTCCTCTCTTGTGGATCGCGCTAGAGTCTTAGCGGTGTCGGAGAGAGAGTCTGGTTTATGGCTGCAAGCTTTTCCTTCAGCGAATTTGGGAACTCTATTAGACAACAGGACGCTGTCCCTGGCTGTTGGACTTCGTCTAGGGCTGAAAGTCAACGAAGCGCATCGTTGTGTCTGTGGGGATTCTGTTGGGGGTGCTGGATACCACGGACTGTCCTGTCAGAGGAGCGCGGGCCGGCTGTCTCGGCATGCCAGCCTCAATGATATTATTCGCAGAGCGCTCGTTTCAGCTGGTGTCCCGTCGATTTTGGAGCCAAGTGGAATGTCTCGTGCGGACGGAAAGAGACCGGACGGTTTGTCTCTGGTCCCTTGGAAGTTGGGCAGGTGTTTGGTGTGGGACGTAACCTGTGTCGACACCCTAGCCCCGAGCCACCTTCCAGCCACATCACAGTGCGTGGGAGCAGCTGCGGTTTCGGCCGAGTTGCTCAAGCGGCGCAAATATGAAAACTTTTTAACGAATTATGTGTTTGTGCCGTTCGCTGTTGAGACTATGGGTTGTTTGGGTCCAGAGGCGAAGTCCTTTTTGTTGGATCTGTCGTCGCGTCTCCGCGAGGCATCCGGTGACCCGAGAGCTGGCAGCTTTTTGGCGCAACGTATTAGTGTTGCCATACAAAGGGGTAATGCGGCCAGCTTGTTGGGGACGATGCCTCGTGGTGACGCACTGGATTCAATTTTTTATTTGTAATGTGTAATTGTATATTTTTTTTTGTATTTTGTATGCTTTCTTTGTGTTTGATTAAATGAATTTTTTGTTTCACAAAAAAAAAAAAAAAAAATAATATAATATAATATAATATAATATAATATAATATAATATAATATAATATAATATAATATAATATAATATAATATAATATAATATAATATAATATAATATAATATAATATAATATAAATGTAGGTATTATTAATAAATCTTAAAACAACTGTAGACCCTGTTTAGGGCACGGCATTACAGTATAGTGCAGCTACGATCTTAATTCTAAATGAGATCAATTAGGTCTTGTCAATACATACATACATACGTCTTTTTCCCATCGGTGTAGGCAGAGACCACTTACCTCCACTTGCTACGATCCAAACATACCTACTAAATCCGCTTCATCTATATCTACACAGCGAGAGAAGTGCGTTTTGATCGTAGCAAGTGGAGGGAAGAGTATCCATACGGGAGAGATGCGTGACAGATATGTATGTATTATATACTACACGCATATTTTATTTGATGCCTTGTAGATTAATTAATAATACTGTTTGAATATTACCTAGAATCAAAATTCAAATTCAAAAATACTTTATACAAAGCTGAAGCACAAGATTCTTTACTCATGTGCTAACACTTTTTGACGTATTTTTTACATATAAAACTACAAACGTTTCACTACTTACGTATACGTATAATGTATAGCTTCGCATAAATAAGTAAATCTACTAAATATATTTTGTAACTATCCCCACTTACATTTGGGCGTTAAAAGAATAAAAGCATGAGGGTGAACTTCACCCTAGTCATACAGTTTTAATATTGATTCACCACTAGAGCTGTGCATTTCACCTAATATTTAACATATAGATATATAATATAGACTATATTAAGAAATACTATACATGTGAATATGTTATTAAAAATACTATACTCTAATAAATAAAATATAACCACTAAACTTAACCTAACTAACACTAATCCGGGAATAATCCGCCCCTGGTCTCTCCTGGTGCAAACGTGCCCATCACCCCAGCTGCGTTTCCACGCTGGATAGCGATAGACAACTGCTGCAGCAGAAAAGACCCGGCACGGGGATCACTGGTCCTCTCCCTCAGTCTACCAGCTAGCTCTTTGGTAAACATTTTGGCTTCCTTACCAAAGCACCCGGTCGTTTCCACTGCCAAGGGGACGAATACATATTTAAATAGTATACAGAGTGTAACAGAAAGGGGTATAATAGTGAAACACAGCGATAGTCCTCATGACACTGAACAACTTTCCCCAAGGAATATGAGTCGTAACTCGAAACAAAATTTTGGATCGCCCATACTTATTCGATCAGCTGATCGGATATTTTGTATGTGGAGGCGAACTTTTTTTTCGAGTTACGACTCATATTCCTTGGGGAAAGTTGTTCAGTTTCATGAGGACTATCACTGTGTTTCGGCATTACACCCCCTTTCTGTTACACCCTGAATAATAATTGGTTATCTATTGACCATTGGGAATAATCTGATCACTTAATACATTTAATTACATTAATTGCATAATTGGTTTGAGTAATATTATTGGAACTGCTGACCGAAAATGTTACATACATACATATCCGTCACGCCTCTCTCCTATTCGGGTAGGCAGAGACCACTTCCTTCCACTTATTACGATCCATACACACTTCTTGAACGAAGCGAAAATGTTTTTATGACATAAAACGTGACGTTTAATTAGTGAATGATAGAAAAGGATATGCATATACTCGTGTAACAAACAACTTTTACTATGGGACCAAGTCCGAAAATTGTGTATCTTTCGGACTCTCTTTTGACCACGCTGCTCGCACAAAGTTACTTTATGTAACTTGTAAAATACTAGTTACAAATTAACAGCTGATTTCAACTCTATTTTCCCGACTAGTTCCCAAGGGGAAAACTATTGATTGGACATCCCTATTGTCGCGTCCCTTCACAGTCAGACTTGTAATGCTCACGTGTTTGTGTATGTGTTAAAAATGTATGAACATGTATGTGTTTGTATGTGGTAGTGTTGCGACTAATTCCTTTAATTGTTGTAAGTAAATTAATGGTTTATTGTTCTATGTTTATTGCTTTGTTTTCACGTGATAGGGCGGGAGAGAGTTTAGTAGGTCTTAACATCAAACACGTAAATGCTTTACTCAAAATAATTAAATTTAAAGTTAGTTTTACCCTGCATATACACAGAGAGTATACAGAGAGTTTTAGTACACTCAGAGAATGTACTTAAGTCTAATTTTTTTTAGCCTATGCTGTCCCACTGCTGGGCAACAGATTTCTGATTTCTGTTGGTCGTCGCGCCATCGTTTCTTATTATGTCTTAATTATGTTTGTGAATATTAGAAGCCTTTGTGACTAGATTTAAGTTTCTAGATTTAAGACATTCAGATTATGTCAGATTCAATGTAACATTGTACCTTCCTATCTCTCTTTTTTCTCTTCTTCCGTTTGCGTCAATTAAAAACGGCTCAGGCTGCGTCCCTTGCCGACTAAATTAAAAGTTGCACTCGTCACGAGTCTGTCATTAATTAACTGGACAAAACATGCCGAGATACCCTAAAGGGACATTCACCCTTTTACCTTTACAGTTCTTCATGGCATTTGTTTTTTAATGGGCATTAAGGGTGACACAGACAAGTAGCAAACATTTTACAAACCAAGGGCCCAAGTCTGATAAAAAATAGCCTCAGTTGTGTGTCGGCAGAGTGTCAATGATATTTTTTGACACATTTGGTATTTTGCTAAACAATGGCTTACAGTGATTGCAACCAAGAGCATATTGTAAATTAGCAGACTTGGGTCCAGTACATGTTAAGTAAGCAGGTATTAAAAACATTTTCCGATCCTGGATAGTCATTTTGGTGATTTCAGGGTTTGGTATTGCTTAAGAATTCTACAAATAGGTACAGTCAGCATCATAAGTCGATGAACACGTTCATATTTTCAAAAGTATTATACACCATTATTAGACGAAAAACCTTACTTATTTTCCTTATTCTGAACCTTATTGAATGTCCATATAACTCTGGAGTATATTTTGCTAAGCGATTTTCTCATATTAATAGTGTATTTAACTTGTTAAAATTTGGATGTGTTAATCGACTTATGTTGCTGACCGTACTTATTTCGTTGCTCAAAAAAGTATCTATAAAGAAGTTATAAGTTATAACCCCTCTACGTACACATTTTATTATCGGAAGCCAAAATATACGTGCCGTGTCATGACAAAACATTATCACATTGTTTTTATTTTGTCTCTGTCTAAAGTTTGGAATGTGATAAGGACAGTGTTGTTATGTTGAGACGTCTGTACTGATTTTTATTTTACGAATAACAAAGTAACTCACATAAACCCTTTTTGATGAAAACCTTATCGCTCTACACAAAAATACGCAGAATAAAACGACTACATTTCTAGAAGCTCCAAATAGTAGAGATTTAAAGCAGATAGATTTACATTTGAATAAAACTCGTCGCGTATTTGAGTTTGCTGAGGGACGGTTGTGTGTAGTCTGGATCCGTCCCCGCTTATGTACGGACATCTGAAATCCAATGCAATACGCCAACACGTCCGTCCAGTAGGTACATGACATCCAGTACATAGGTGCAGTCGATTTTGTACCCAATAGCTGGACTTCTATTCCAACTGGTCAAGCTTCCTTTTCGTGTTATGATGGCTAGGTAAATGTAGAATGTAATTGCGAACATTTTGCGAAAAACTTAATAAAAATATAGTACCTAAATGTATGTAAGGTACCATAACATAATAGCATAAAATGAAAAAAAAAGTAATAATTAATGTGGATGTGACGACTGATGAATGTGGATGAAGCGAAAGAAGTATACTTGGATCATCGCAAGTGAAGGGAAGTGGTCTTTGCTTACACCGATGCGTAAGAGGTGTGACAGATCTGCATGTAATGTATGTAAAATAAAAATAGTCCCTATTTAGTAGGTAGGCAAAAAAAAACGATTGAAAATATTCAATATTGTAAAAACTAAAAAATACCAAACAAGTATTTCAAATTTGAATTTTCACGCCAAAGGAGAGAATCGTTCGGGCGTATATTGCCTCTGCGGTTGCATAGTGTGTCACAAAACACGGTCTCAAACGGGCACAAATTGAAGAATTGCCACAAAGGTTTTGTTTTTTTAGGATTCCGTACTTAAAGGGTGAAAACGGTACTGTATTACTGAGACTTGGTTATCCGTCTGTCTGTCTGTCCGTCCGTCTGTCACCAGGCTGTATCTCGTGAACCGTTACAGCTAGAGCGTTGAAATTTTCACAAATGATTTTATACTTTATACCGTTGTCGCTATAACAAAAATACTAAAAATAAAATAATAACTATAATATTAAGGGATATACAACAAACGAGATATTTTAGCATTTTTTGGTACGGAACCATTCGCTCGCGACTCCGACTCCCACTTGAACGGTTTTTAGAATTGGTCTAGTTTTACTTTTCATTTTAAAAACATTCACTCATAGTTTTACTAACTTTAGAAGTAAAAACCTACATAATAACCTACGCTCACCATTTTTGATTGGAATTAGAAAAATAACAGACACCAATCTGTTTCACATGACAGATTTGAAACGCAAGTTATTATATCAACCTATTACTTACCTACTTTAACCGCCTTTAACAGACTTTCTGGCAACCAATTAATTATATAACAGAAGTTTCGTAAAATATATTAATTTTTAATGCAAATCTCTCTAGGATATACATATTAATGCGGCTTGACGTTGCAATTACACAGATGGACTTCTGAGTTTATGTTAATTCGGCTCCTTCCGGCTTCCGTACTTTGACGGACGAAATTGTATCGTAGATGCGTCTTTTACAAACTTTGTTATCCAATCATGGTTTTGCTAACTTTCTGTAAGTATGAATTTTTATATCAGTTGATATTTTATTGATTTAACTTTATTAATTTAATAGATTTAGATACATATATCTACTATCAAAGCCGCCTGCGTCTTAGTACGCATTTTTCATCTTCTTAGAAAACTTATTCAATTTCTTTAAATAACATAAGCTTTATGATATTCTAATGAGCAAGCTACAATACTGGAAAGTTTAATAAAAATCTGTTCAGTAGTTATTACATCCATCCATCGGCACAAACGTTGACATTTATGAGTAGTACATATATAGCAACCTCTTTTCAACAAAGTCACTTTGAAAAAGTTTTCATAGCTTAAAAATGAGCGGTAAGTATAATAAACCTAACCTTTTTTAAAAAAAACCGACTGCGGTTAAAAACACATTGTTTTTTATTTTGATGTATCCTGTGTCACTTTCATTGTAAATACGAATCTAAGGACACCTCTCAAGCTAAAATCAATCAAGCCGTTTAGGCTGTAGGGCGTGCCAAAGAATTATACAAACATACATACTCTCGAAAAAAATAACCCTCTTTGTGGCGCAGTCGAGTAAAAATTGCAGTTCTATTCCTGTTTACGCAAATGTCAACCGCATAGATGCACTCCCGAATTTTCAAAGTGCACAATGTACGATTCAAATGCAGATGTTTTGACTGAGGGACGGAGGGCTGCACCCTCCCAGACATGCGTATTGATTTTTGGATCACCCCTAACTGTGGGGTTGTTATTATTCAATATAAATGGCGATGAAATCGTATTATTTCTATGTGGTAGGTAGCTGTAGGTTAACAGTAGGTAAGAGTGTTCTCTGTTATGGTAGAAATATATTTTAGTACTATACTTTTGTTAACTTTAAATAAAGTCTTTGTTTATCGTAATCAATCAAAAAATCTGCGAAATCAATTAATCATGAAGGCCAAAAACACACAATTAGTACATACTTTTGTTCTGCTTAAAGCACGCAGTGCAGTTCGTGTTGTTTTTATTAGTTTAGCAATAAGTTTAAGTTTGTATACCTTTAAATAAAACATGTATTCTTGTATAAACTGTTGACGATCCTAAATTTATAAATAAAATAAAATAAAAACAAATAAAAATAAATATTTAAGAATTTGTAGGTAATTAGCACAAATCAATTTAAATTTATGCCTTTATAAAGCAACTCTTACTTCCATAATTTTTTTCAGACAATATTAAGTAGGTACCTAACAAAAATAATGATTTGAGAAACCAAACTTCAATAAAAATTCAAAAAAAATATCGAAATTTTATCCGTGTAACTGATTTCATTGAAAAGTCCTCGTGTGATTTATTTGGGTTTATCGAGACAAATTTATTCGCTCAAGTTAGTCGATAGTATCGAGTATGGGCGAGTTATCGTTTCTTTGGCTACCGAGCACGCTTGAACAACTCTATGTGCAGTCAAGTGGATTTACGAATAAGCTGCATTTTATTTTATTTCTTTTCTTAACTGAATGGATGGCTTTGGTATAATAATGATGGATGCTTAGGTACTTATGAACTTTGATCGCGAAATCGCTCGGTCGACTTTTGTTTCTTTACTTGATTGTCCTTTATATCGTACCCTTGGTAAAATAACGCCGTATGTGATCATAGGTCAAAAGTGTTTTTATTACTTAAATAACCTTTAAAAACTATGTTTTATGTAATACGAAAACAATTTTTCTCTTAACTTTTTTAATTCTGGAAATATTTTGTGCGAAAAACGACGTAAGTTATTAATGGTCGTAAAATAATGTTGTATCTGCACATGTATCGTTGTTTTACGTCGCCGACGGGGGCGCGAGGCGGCGCACGCGCCGCCGTATTGTTACTTGCGTCGTTGTTACCGGACAGTGAGTATGTGTCGCACATCGGATCAAAATTCCCAAAAATGGACATGGGAAACGGATTTTGAATGGTAAGTAATTCTAATTATTATTTAAATAAGTTTTTGTAAAATAGTTGTATGTGCACTTACGGCTGTTTTGGTGGTAATGACTGGCATAAAATAACACGTCGCATGATCACATGCGATACTTTTTATCTTTTTTAGGTATATTAATGAAAATGTTTTTAAAACCTATTTAAGTGTATGTTATGCTCTGAAATTTACGTATTTCTCATGTTTTTTAATAAGTGGTCTTATGTTTACTTGCGTCTTTATTGTACGAACTCTTCCTAGCCGCTTGTAAAGATGTTGCGTTATTTGACGTAACTTTAGGGACCGCATGTGCACTTGCGTCGTTATATTAGGTCATGGTTTATGATACGTCGTTTTTCAAATTTTTAAATGTATATAAAAGACACATTTATTGCACAAATGTAACAGTTATTTATTTATTTATTTATTCTATAGCATACTTTAGTAATTTTTCTAATGCATTTTGAACCTAATTTTATAACTTTTCCAACTTATTTACACACTGCGAATTTTGAGTTAGGTATGAAAATATTGTGCACGTAACGAAGGTTATTTTAATTATTTGTTCTTTTCAGTTCCGAAAGCAGTTGCGGAGTGTACGGACCTCGAGTACGTGATCGTGACAAGTCAGCGAGCGGGAAAATATTCCTGCATCACGTAGCCTATGACGTCCGCAGATATCATCGTGCAGCCAGCATCTTAGTATATAAGCGTAGCTCTAAGTCATTACTGTTGTCCAGTCCAGAACTTCCAGTACGTCCAGTAGCCTAGAGTTATATCACCATGTAACTTCAAATATAAGTTCTTGCAACAACGCTGCGCCGTCTTTTTGTCAACTATTTTATCCTGGCCGGAACAGTGGTGACCGCCGCCGAACACGCACCTTGGCTACTTTGAAGATGGATCTCAAGACACTACAAGCTCCTCATCGAGTCACTCCAGTTCCGGCTTCTCACCAGCTGATCTCACCGATTCTGGATGAAGAAGTGACGAATTCAATATCTACATAGTACGGCCAAGCACAACACCAATCTCTGGACCCGGCGCAGCAGCAACTAGGCACTTTTGCAATGAATTCAAATTTATTTTTACTATTACCGGCGAAACGAAGAAATTTTTTGAAAAATATCAAGATGATTTATTGCAATTGAGTTCGCTGCACTTGCCGCTGACACAAGCGGATTCCTCAGTGAGCGAGAATTACGCACGAGCAGCACAAATGGACAAACGACGAAACGGGGTCAAGTTTACAATGAACCACACTACATTGAAATTTTACTATAATTATTGAAAGTAAGACCATCACTTGGACAGACAACGCATCGATACGGCCACGAGACGCACCATTTTGGAGAGAATGATAGAGAAAAAGGCTCATCGTTCGATACACACCAATTTTTGATTTTCGCAGCGAGAAGTCTGAAGTTCCTCGCTCTGCCCTATTTGCGGTATTTTGTACCTGACTCTGCATTACAAGTACGTGAAACAATGAAACACGTTAAGAACGCTTGGGGCCCATGAACAGATTTGGCAACCGCCAGTGTATGCAGCCCATGACTGTAAGAGAAGCGCTCCAGCGTGGAAGTATTACGAATATGAAGAATTTGAATATTGATTTATAAAGAGACTGCGCAACCATCACGATGATGTCCGCAACGCAATACTCTGCAGTTATTAATTGTGAAGAAATATTGATTAATTGTCAAACGCTATAGTTTCCTTCGATTATTCCGGAAAAGTCAAGGGAGCAGCTATTCGGCGAAGAAAGGAGCAACGAGCGAAGTTTTAGCGGCATTTAGAAGTCCAGTTTTCTTTTTCTTTTCCAAAGGGGGGAGTAGGTACTGTGCAGACCTCCAGTACGTCATAGATAAGACAAGTCAGCGAGCGTGAAAATATTCCTGCATCGATACGGTTCCGTTGCATCAGCAATCACGTAGCCTCTCACGTCCGCACATATCATCGCGCGGCCAGCATCTTACTATATGTATAAGCGTAGCTCCAAGTGTTTACTGTTGTCCAGTTCAGAACTTCCAGTACTTCCAGTAGCCTAGAGTTATATCACCCCAAATATAATTTCTTCAACTACGCCGCGCCGTCATTATTTGTTATCTTTTAACCTGGCCGGAACACGGAGTCAGACCCCCTTAAATTTAAGGGGGTCTGACTCTCACTTGGCTGGTTTTTGTATGTAAATACAGAATAATTTAAACTCAGACGTGTTTTCTTTAATGAAATGTGTAAGTTGACTAAGAAATTTCCCTGGATAATTCAAATATGACCATATACTGATGACGTTTTTTGTAAAAAACGACGTATGTATCATGGGGTGCTTCGTATAATAAAGATATATGTGCACATACGACTCGTAGTCTTTCGTCAAATAACGACGCATAGTCACATACGTTAGCTAGGTCTTGGTAAAAGAGTGCCGTATGTGCACATCCGACATACGATTTTTAAAACTTATGCATTAAATACGAAGCAATATAATGTATTCTATTAGTTTCATTCACTTAAATACGCATGCAAAATTTTGTGAAAATTCCTTTCAATACCAAAAAGTTATACTCAAATTACACTCACGCAATCTTTAAACCTCTCTCCTGTAAAGTTAACTTTTTGCAGATGCGGCGTTATTTTACCAAGGGTACGATATGTGTGCTTGTTATTTACTAGCTACTTACATTACAATTTTTTTTTTAAAACATGTTAATAACATCGGACAGAACTTTTTTTCTTTTTTTCTGGCACTTGTCACTTGTGGAATCTGCCAATGTCACGTAAAGCTTATTAAAATTATGTTTTATATAAATACATAGGTACATAATTGTACACTCAAACACTCCTTACCTCATTGCTCTCAATCAAATTTTGCTGTTCACCAGGATTTCTTCTTCACTGAATAGTAGAACTCGTCTCGCCTTATATCTTTGCAGAATCATTTCAAAACGATATAAGTACTTAAGTCTGAAAACGAATGTACTTCGCAATGAATACATGTATAAAAAAACCTCACCTTTTAATTTAAAAAAATGTTTTTATTATTTTGATGTACCTACTCAGTGTCTTTGTCACTGTAAATACAAATCTAACGACATCTCTCAAGCTAAAATCCATCAAGCTGTTCTAGCTGTAGAGCGTGCCAAAGAATTATACATACCTACATAAAAACTCTCGAAAAACTTAACCCTCTTTCTGGCGCAATCGGGTAAAGAAGCATCACATCACATAGATTCGCCATACACGTAGTGTAGTGTGCGGAATAACGAGTAGGATTCTGATTTTGACAGGTACGTTATTTGGAATTGGAAATCGCACTAATTTGCACTTAACTCGATTGCGAGCGCTATCAACATATTCACTCCATCGCGGCACTCGACACGAGAAATCCGGCAGTGTAAATAAAAATTACACATTTTCCATGAAAAAGCCGAGATCTTTTCGATTTGTGTAGGATATTAATGTTAATTTGCGGTTTAAGTTGTTCAAGGAAGTAGTGGAGTTAGGTAGAGACAAAAAGTTGCCTGTGTCACTCTTAGATTAGTCGCTCCGTTTTCCCATGAAAAACTTTCGCATATTAAAATACTAGAGAATTAAAGCGACTTCGTACGCATTTATAGTCATATCTTAGAAAAAAATATGATATCCTAAAATAATTATAGCCTATGTGTTCTGATATCCTGATCTACAAGGTACAATATTGCCAAGTTTTATCAAAATCTGTTCAGTTGTTTTTGCGTTGGAGTAACAAACATCCATCCTTCGGCACAAACATTGAATATATGACTATTAGATCCTAATATTGGTAGAACGGATTGAGTAATACAACCAAGTAATCAATTAGGTACGAAAACAACTCTAGCCCACCCAATAACAGACTTAAACATATTCTTAATTAAACAAATATTCAATTAAAAGCCTTAGAAGCACGTACCTACACTGTTGGGATATAAATAGCCTTTGTAATACAAAACGGTACTATATTGTAAACGATTATTTGAGATACCACCAACCACAGTAGGGCGTGTCTGTGTATAAGCGGTAGCGGATAAACAATACTTATAAAATCGACGGTCTAATTAAGATCCCACCAAAAACATAAATGTGAAAAAGGGTGGCCAATTCAATATGAAAATTATGCTGAGAGCTTTGCCGTAAAAAGTATGGAGATCTAAATGAGTGCCAATTCATAGGTATGCAAAATAGAAATATCTATTTTTATAGGAAAAAAATAATGCCTATTATGAACAAGTAATAATAAACTCTATTTCTTTGCTTTGTTGGATAACTTAAAACAATTGCTGTTATTAAAAAAAATATAAGATCTTAAAGGAGGTTAGTTTTATTTGGCCAGTTTTCATTAAATCAGTCATTTTATTTATAAACTTATTCAATATTTTAATTCTGATGAAAACTGGCCAAATAAAACTAACCTCCTTTAAGATCTTATATTTTTTTTTAATAACAGCAATTGTTTTAAGTTATCCAACAAAGCAAAGAAATAGAGTTTATTATTACTTGTTCATAATAGGCATTATTTTTTTCCTATAAAAATAGATATTTCTATTTTGCATACCTATGAATTGGCACTCATTTAGATCTCCATACTTTTTACGGCAAAGCTCTCAGCATAATTTTCATATTGAATTGGCCACCCTTTTTCACATTTATGTTTTTGGTGGGATATCATTACTTTTTGTACAGAGAACTAGGCAAGTAGTAAGATTTAGTTCTGTTTTTTGCTTTTCCGCTGCGTCGTAGAATGCGTGCGTTTCATAAATATTCTTAAAAACGCACTATACAAGTACAACGTAAGTTTGCTGCTAATGACGTCAGTGTAGCGTTTTCTCACTGGAACTAGGACTGAGTGAGTGAGACAACAGTAGCAAACTTATAGTGAACGGGTTGTATAAATACCTAAAGTAAGCAAATGTTTTTTTCCTTTGCTTACTCGTAATTACCGAGCTGGATTCCAAAGGGGTTTGAATATAATGTCCTACCTAAACATGTGTATGGTAACTTTTTCCACAAAAATGGCGGCAGTCTAAGAAACCTGCATTAATCGATAGTTCAAGTCAATACAAATCGAAAATATAACTAGATGAAAAAAAATTATAAAGCGTCACGTTTCCGAGATATAGTGTGCTTTTCCACCAGAAATGTGCTATGCTACGTTGCTACGAATGCGTTTGAAATCCACCAATCATATTCATTGTTTTGTGGAAATGGATTCAGCTAAGCTATGTTTTTCACATAGAAGGATGCGTGCTATGGATGTGTGCTATGGATGCGTGCTATAGATGTGTGCTATAGATGTGTGCTATAGATGTGTGCTATAGATGTGTGCTATAGATGTGTGCTATAGATGTGTGCTACGGATTCGTGCTATGGATTCGTGCTATAGATGCGGGCTATGGATGCGTGCTATCGAGCAAAGCTATGTTTTTTTATATTATCGAGATACGTAGCATAGCTCGAGATGCGCATCTTCCTCGCACAGCCACGTCCCGCCCTTCAGTACTCCATTTAGCACGTATGCAGCTTGCTTAGCATGGCACTCCGTGACAAGACGTTGTCGTGCGTTTGTCACGCTTACGTCTCTGTCTATAGTATTAAATGTGATAAGGACAGCATGCGTGAGATAATTGTCGCAGCGCGCCATGCTAAGCCCCCACAGCAGCGCAGTAACAAAATACTCGGTAAGGAGTATTTGAGGGGGCCATGCTTTTGGGAGTTGGTTGACATAGGTTGCTTCAAAAACTCTTATTTTTCAACCACTATAAATTCCCACCATATTTATACCTAAAATAATAAAAATTACAAGTAGTCTGAGCATCTTGGTGGGAGGGAGGGGCGTTGCTAAAATAAGCCAGGATACTTTATTTAACTGCTAGTATCAATTTCCAATACAATATGTGCCATTTAATAACACCAAAACACAGTTTTTCATGTTCCAATAGTTACTGGCGCCACTAGTCTATCTTTGACAGCCTATATCTCGAAAACGTGACGCTTTATCATTTTCTTTTTTCATCTATTTTTTCTATTTGTTTTGACCTGAACTATAGATTAGTGAAGGTTTCATTGACTGCCGCCACTTTCGGAAAATTTAAAAAAAGAGTTGTAGAGCACTCTCCACACTAAAATCTTCAAACCCCTTTCATCCTTCTAGGTCATTTCGAAGTAGGTTAAGATTAGCTACTTTAAATAGTCAGTCAATCAATACTAACTAGTTCTAAATTTCAACTCCATGGGCATAGTGTTAGCTGGCCTAAAGTAAGCGTCATGGTAAAATGTTTCTTTCGATATTTTTAGGTCCGTGGTTCGATCCCGTTGAGATGTGGTGTTGGCGAAGAATGGAGAGGATAAGTTGGACTGAAAAGAAGAGAAATGAGGAGGTATTACAGATTGTGGGAGAAAAGAGAAGTTTACTAAAATCTATTGAGAACAGAAGAGGAAAGATGCTAGGACATTTGATACGACATGATTCCTTCATAAAAAACATCATAGAAGGAAAAATTGAAGGGAAAAGGAAGAGAGGAAGACCCAGACGGACGTTCCTAGAACAGGTGAAGGAAAAGGCGGGTGTCATGTCGTATCAAGATGTTAAAAAGAAGGCAGAAAATAGGGAGGGATGGAAGAGGCTCCACCGACAAGAGCTTAGCTCTTAAATAAGAAGAAGAAGAAGGTTCGATCCCACATGAACGAATTTAATTTTTCAACTTTTTTCTTTTTTGTTAAATATAAATTGTGTCTCGATAACTGTTAATTTAATGAGTTTTAATTTTTTATTACTTTTCTGATACATTTACCACTTTAAATCACTACCACGTAACGCCATCTATAAAATATAAATCCGTACCAGTCTACGTTTCTGCGATAATATGTGGCGATATGTTACATTACATACATACAATGAATATACATACACTTAACGTTTATAATTTAGATCAGAGTATCAAATAAGCACATGTATCTAAATGTCGTAATACTATCAACAGTTATGGTTGGCGCAATAGTTAAGCGCCAAGTAAGAAGATACCTGAGGTGTTCGGGTCGGTGGTTCGATCCTACGTGGATACATTTTACTTCTTATTTTTATTTTATTTTTGTTCATTATAATCTATCTTCAAATAAATCTAATGAAAGACGCAGCATAAAACGCAATCTAATAGGCGAGTTTTTTCTAGACAACCGGGCATAACGAAGACGCTGCTGGCGCGAGTGAGCGCCGCTAAGAGCATACTTTGGTTCGTTCGCATTTTAAATCGTATATCGCTTGTTTTTTGTTTGATTGGCTGGAGTGACAGATTAGATACTTTAAATAAGCAGATCTAAATTTCGTAGTACTATCAACAGTTATGGTTGGCGCAATAGTTATGCGGTAAGTAAGAGGTCTTCGGGTCGGAGGTTCGATCCTACGTGATTACATTTTATTTCTTATTTTTATTTTTTTTATTTTTTTTTTGTTCATTATAATCTATCTTTATGTATCAAGTCATGTCCTTGTTATTAAATTAAATCTAAAAGAATTGTATAATTTTTTATACCACTTTTAGTGTGTATTGCAAGTTTTTTGTATGGGGATAATAAAAAAAAATTGACTTTTTTAAAGTTTTGGATTTTTTCCTACGGTCAAATGTAATTATAGAGCTGAATTCCAAATCTCAACCTTCTAGGTCATCTGGAAGTAGGTTAGGTTTTGCTACTTTAATCAGTCAGTCAATAACATATTTTGCGATTTTTGGAACTCCATATCTTCATAACCGTTTGAGCTATCTTCATGAAATTTGGGCTTCTTCGTGTCGTTATGGATAAGATTGAACATGCGTAGTTTTATGTCTTTACGTTAAAGAACTTTTGAGTTATGGGAGGGTGAAAAGTAGTACCAAGTGGTTCGTGTAAAGATACACTGTGGCGCTTTGTCTTTGAATTGGCCTGACACGCTGCCGGCGTGTCTCGATAAAGCAGACTTGCTTGGCTTTACCTTAGGATGAAGACCTAGGTAAGGTTACTGTTTCCTAATTATGCTAAAGTAGTTGTAAGACCCAGAATACACGGTAAAACGCAACTGAAACAGCTACCTAGTTACTTTTGAGTTAACGCAACTGAAACGAAACGTTTCAAACTAGTTGCGTCGTGTGTTGTTTTCTAAGGAAGTCTATAGCAGAAACTTCGATGCAACTCAAAAGTTTCAGTTGCGTTTCACCGTGTGTTTTGGCGCTTACTTACAATGTGTCTGCTTATGGACGTATAGATGGATATGAGGTGTATGTATTCTTTCAAGCAAAAACCACTGAACAGATTTTGATGAAACTTGGCAATATTGTAGCTTACACATCAGAATAACATATGGGCTCTATTTTTTAAAGATATTTTGTAAGTTATTTAAGATTTTGTGATAAATGCGTAGGAAGGCGCGGGCAGCGTCTAGTGATTTTATAAAATGGGCATATTAAACTCAGGAAGGAAGTGTTTTAGATTGTAATAAGTGGAGGAAAGTGGTCTTCGCTTACCCCGTATCGAGGCATGACAGATATGTATGTATAATCTCGCTCAGTACATTACTATAACAACAACCTAACCAAGCTATCGCGCTTTCCAATTAACGAGCGGATTTGTCAAACTAAACACAGGGCCGAATTTAGTAAACAGTTTCAAGCGTTTAAATAAACAATAACATCTTAATTAATATGGAATTCGAATGTTCAGGTTATATTTAAGGCAGTGTACACGTCATGTCGACGGCGTGAAAACTATACCAATGTAACATTTGGGAACCATTTTATATTGAAAAGCGTTATGTTTTTACCCATCTTATCTTAAAATATAATTAGCCTATATGTTACTCCAAAGTATAAGGTACAATATTGTGAAGTTTCATCAAAATCTGTTTTGTGGTTTTTGTGTGAAAGAGTAACAAACATCCTTCCGTCATTTGTCTATAATATTAGTAGGAAGTCCGATGAAATTTTTGAGTACATCCCTGTTTAAATGTATTTAGAATCGCTTTTACTCAAACACATTTGAATTACGAGAGATGTATTTAAAACTGGGTCACCTTATTTTTAAAATGTGGTACAAAATATCCTCCATATGTAGGTAGGTACTTAGGACGCAAGGTGCTGAGGCATTCAATTCACATAGACCGGTCGCATTAGCGTTTTTATGCCTTTATTGGGATGTATTTTAAGTTCATATTTTTTGAGTAGGTATGTGTAGACTTTCAATTGTTTTCATTTTAGTATCAGTTGCTTTGATTCTAAAAATAAGCTAGGGAAAAATCTTCAACAGAAAAAAATGTGTTAGGCGATTTAGATATTGCGTTAATAAAACTGTGGTAAAATGAAATATTTTAAAATAGACGTTCTATTTCATATGCATTACAGTAAAAGTGAAGTTCGATAGACTCAAAGTAAGTAGGTACCTACCAACATAAAACAAAAATCAAAGAAAAGTATGACTTTCATTACTCCTTCTATTGGCTTCGCAGCAGTCAGGTAAAGGTCTATCTACACAAATCCGAGCCGTGCCCGGGACGTGTCCGGTTGTCATGACGGCGAATTGTTTTCCCTCCTGACGGACCCCGGCCCGGACACGTCCCGGGCATCTGTGTGGATAGACCTGTAGATGCATATAGGCATAATAATGATTTCGAACATTACTTCGGAAAACAAACGTTTATATATTTTTTGTTATTCAAAGGTATATTCTTCCCGGACTATATATTTTCGCGAGTGAGGTACGTAATAATAACATTTCGTGCCCCGAATGATAAACCGGCAATTTTATACTCACTTATAATGTATTTATTATTGACAGAAATAAGGAGACTTCGAGAAGGTAATTGTGTCGAATTCAGAAAGGTTTCTAAGTGGTTATGATTTAAAATTAAGAAAAAAAAGTTGTGAATGTACGATTTTTCATTTAAAATACTTTAGAAAGTTGATATGTAAGTAAGTTAGGCTTTTAAAAAGTAAGGCTGAAAAAAAATATACATGCCTGTACGCCTTTTTCCCATTGAGGTAGCCAGAGACCACTTCCTTCCACTTGCTAAGATCCAAACATACTTCTTTCACTTCATCCACATTCATCAATTGCCTCATACACGCTCATCGGTTTAAGGTACATCATCATAAAAATAATATTATTAATTTTCATTTAATCATTTAAAAGCATTAAATTAATACAAACTACGTGATTAAATAAACACATTAACCGCTTTAACGCAACAGTCGATATTTGCTAACTACACGTTTAGCCTTCGCAAATATTTGTCGTAGCACATTCTACGTGCTAAGAGCTACGGCGTAGCACGCCTACAACTGTAAACTAGGCTTGATTTAAATTACATTATAACATAGATCCTGCCTTCATGCTATCACTTCTCTCTCTGTGGGGTCTGCAGGAAGAAATTTCTTTTAGAAATATGCTGTACCTTTTGTATAACTTCTCTTTTTTTTCTGTCTCTATGTACTATCATCTTACAATAAACTGTTAAATAATAAATAATAAGATTATAATTACGTATTTTATTATCGGAAGATTTAACATACTTTACTTTTACGATAATAGTAGGTAGACATTCCCTTTCATCAGTGTAAAACGTACACTGACTGCTGAGGTTTCAATTTGGTAACGCCGTCGCTATTCGACATTTAATATAGAAAACGTGCACTATAGGTACTATTGAATTGACAGATTCCTCGCCTCATATTATAATGAAAATCCTCAGACTTCAATCAATCTTTTTAAAATACTTATAAGTATGTATCTACATATAAAACCTTAATCATCGATAAGTACCTATTTTGTCAAGTATATGGTAGTCTTAAAAAAAATTGTGTCAAAATTTTGTGGCTACTTTATGCTATCTATATACCAAAGCCGCCGTGCTAGGCTAGCGGCTTTACGTCATACGAATGGCAGCTGTCAAAAAAGCCGGCGGCTTTGGTGTGTAGATACTTTTAGCGTAGTAACTATTATGTAATCTGTGCCTTTACATAGATTCTACGTACCTAAATTTTTTTGAGTATTGTAGCTTCTAAATACCAGTTTTCGAATATATTTTTTGAAGTAAAAGTTTCTATGTTTTATAACATAGCTTCAGACAACATTATGTAATAAATGTAGCTCGAATTTACTACTACATTTCATTTCGAGTGCATTAATTCGTCCGGAAAGTCTGTCTCTCCAGTTTCATTTCATAGAACTTTGAATGTGTAACTAATAAATTTATTTCAGGGAATTTCCATTACCTACAATACCATTTCTCACTAATTGAACGTTGTCCAGTTTCCAAATAACGAATGACGGATAACCGATAACTGAATATATGAAAAGCACAAAGTTTTTTTATTACAAATAACGTGGATATCACTGTAACATTAAGGCCTTAAAGGATATTTACTATTGCCTAAAATCACTAGCGAACACTCTTGACCTAGCAATTGCAATAGACATACCTACATACTCGTACATATCTGTCACGCCTCTCTCTCATCGGGGTAGGCAAAGACCATTTCGCTCCACTTGCTACGATCCTAACACACCTCTTTCGCTTCATCCACATTCATCTGTCGCCTCCACGGTCGCTTCTTTACATGCACGTCGGTTTAGGGTACTTTTGACTTGGCCTTTAAAAAATGGTATAGGTAAGTTAATAACTAACCAAAAGAATTCTTTGCATCCTTACTGCCTACTCACGAACGTCACAAACTGGGAACATTTCTGTCGACAAAGTCTCTCCACTAAAAACGCAGTAAAATAATGCAATCTGTTTCATATAATCTTTCAACCCAATATATCCTGATACTTCTAATTTGACCTTTTACCACGTAACGCTGCAATTCCGGCTAACAGGCCAATATTGGGAAGCATAAAAACTATCTCTATCACGTTCGTTTATCGTCTTGAAGCACTTTGGTTTTATTGACAGTAAAACTTGCGCCGATGTCTAAGGCAATCTGTCTGCCGCCCCCGCGCCCCTACCTTAACCCCCGCACACCCTTACTTCAAATAAAGCCCATATATATTGACTCTTTGAGATACACAGGTCGTTTAGCTAGAATTTTCGTGGAATTGCTTCAGATTTGTTACCTCTGTAAAGGATTACAAGGAACTAGTGTTTGTTTGCGATGAATGCAATGATTACGAGATGAGTTCTAGTTGAGATTTAAGTTCAAAATCTTTATATTTCAAGAATACTATATTCAAACAGAAGTTCAGTTTTATATCGTACACATGAATAATATAGCTAAAATGAATAATAGATATATGTATATTTAAGACTAGGCCCTTTAACATTAAATTTTGAGGTATTATCTTTCCCTACACTTGCTTACAAGAAACAGTCCTGCTTATCAATGTTATTACATCATAGATTCAAGACCATACTTTCACAGAATCACCATTAGTAACATAGTGTTTTCATGACTTAAAAATGTGTATTTTCTCTTAATACATAAAAAAACTCACACAACAATTAAGTAGGTACCTAACAAAACCGCTTTTAGAGTTTAAATACGCCAACACTTTAAGTAAAAAGGATCTAACAAAAGTTTTTACTAAATAAACAATATTTACTAAATTCAACATTTTCGAATACTTACATTTCTACTATAACTACCTACTACAAAATTTATTTTGATCTTTTTCCGCACCGCGGGAATTACGGCTTAAACTATATCCCGTGAAAATACCTACTATTTTGTGGATTTGTTTTTGGTTTGACAAGAGTTAGAAAATATTAAAGCTTAGTAGCTTATTATGTCATAGCTTAAGTAGCTATAGTTTATTTATACATAGCTTATGCTTATGCACGTAAGTCATGCGAACCCAATAATAGGCAAAAAAATACACATCTTGCTCACAAAATACAAAACAAGAGTAACCAAAGCAATAAACTAAAATTACTTCCTAAATAAGATTCTCTCCCCCCCTCCCCCTTATTACAAAACGAGTTTTATTTATAGCCCTAGAACTAACTCAGATAAATTACGTTTCGGCTATAGATAAAACGACAAAAAATTACATCAGTCCTAGAACTATATTAAAAACTCGTTTTGTAATAACGGGGATTGAGTTAAAACCACAGTTAAAACAGTCTGTAACTACCGAAATATACTTAAATGAAGCAACCACATCTCAGATTCGTCGCGGAGATATCCTGAAGTTCCATATTTACATTGCGAAGGAATCTCATCAACTAGGCGCCGTCGTCTCATCGAAATCAAACTAAAAACCAATTTTTGCTACAGCCCCCGAGAGAGCTGTTTGCATCAAATCGAACGATATTACGCAGAACCAATATTTGTTTGTGGTTAGGACAGAATACATATTTATACGACAAATATATGCTAAGATATAAGTACTTATAACACAACGGTGTTCAATTGAAAGTGTTCTTCGTTCAGGTGTAGGGTCTATTACTGAAAATCTTTGAATGTAACCTTTGAAGCGTCTGACAGAAGCTTGGGCCCAACAAAAGTGTCTGATTCTTATGATTCGACCTTAAATAGTATATTCCATTTAAAAATAAGTAAAGTTACTCTAGTTTTTGGCAGCCTTCCTCATCCGATACCTACCAAGGGTCCCTAGTGTCAGTTACACAATTATACGCAGGTGTTCAAAGCACATGAGAAGCTATTGAGAACCTGAATTTTTATCCATTCTACTGTAAGTTAGGTCAGATCCTTCCGAGATCTTGTTCTATTATAATTTATATCTTATCTAGCCATCAGTTTCCTACTGCTAGGCGACGGCCTCTCTCCCTCCTCCTTCTCCACGATTCTCTATCCTGAGTCCTAAGCCGCTCCTGCTCAGTCATCCTTGAAGGTGTCCAGCTCATCTCGCCGCCTTTCGCGTGGTCTGCCGCGAGGTCTTTTGGCGGTTTGTTGTTATTGTGTTGTTGTGATTTATATGTTAAAATGTAATTCTTTTAGTACCTACTTAAGTAGAAGAGTACGCTAAGAACGCATTAGCGGAATCGGCTTGTGTTAATTGCTTACGCACATATACGTACGTACAATATCTGTCTAGCCTCTTTTCTACCGGGGTAGGTTGGGAGAGACTTACCTACCTGCGATACTTATTTAAATAAAACCTGATTTTCTTTTGTTTATTGAAGTTTTTTTTTTATAAAAACGGAATCTGTTTTACGTTTTACCGTAAATGATACGATGGATTTTCATCGTAATTAATTTGTTTATAAAATGAAATGAGATGTATTGGAATAAAACATTTTTAAAAGCATCGTAAAAAGAACAACTCAGCTAACACGGAATCGAAATGGATCCGTTAACGATTATTAATTATCGAGTTTAAAAACTGTTTCATGAAGTCGTTAAAGTCAATAATTTAGAGGTAAAGGCCTTTGCGCATTATCAGTTGAGCATCATTTTTTTTGTAGGTGTAACAATGTTTTAGGTATTTGATAAACAATGAAATGAACTTAGTTAGGTAGGTACCTATAAATTTTCAAAATAAAGACGTACCTATTTGAAAAAAGTCACTGCGAAGAGCTAAATATCAAATGGACAAGCATACAATAGGTACTGACCTCCTACTTGAGCATACCATGCGACCACAAACAAAAAGAATACTGCAATGTTCACAATAAATTCATTTCAGTACAAATAAATAAAACAGTATCCCATTAGTGGCACTCTGTTGTAAAATAGTTCTCTAACAATGGGTGTCCAGAGTTCCTATTTTCTCCTGTAGAGTTACGTAACACATCATTAGTGTCGTCTCAACGTGACATGAGATGCGAAATGGTAGCTTCTAGGTTAGTCTTACGGTTCCTTTTGTATTCCACGAATGGGGAGAGAAAATTCTGGAAAAATCTTTTATAAATAATATAATGGGTACAATACATTCATTAAGATAAGCCTGCGGATCCTGCGGTAGGATTGTCTTTTGAATTGTCTGCAACGCTTTAGAACAATATTATCACTAGCTACGAAGTAAGTTTAAGTATAAAGTATAAAGAGAATATAAAAACAAAGAGAAAAATAAAAATAGTACACAACTTATATATTATGCGCGATTTTTATATGTGAAAAATAAGTACATTATGCACGCATAAATAGAGCGGCTTTTCTTTTTTTAAATGCGTTTTTGTCACGCTTATGATATTTCTACCAATTGAAGATTGCAAGAAAGATCGTCAAATGTCGTAGATACTATATTAGTCGCAGAGTAAGGCTATAAAACTAATGCATTTTGCGTCTAGATATGTATATCAATTGTTGTTGACTTCAAACCTAGTTGCCTTAAAAAAAAAAGTGCTAAAACTATAGAACCTACCCTGTAACCTTACTATGCCCTTAAGCTTTAAAATACTAAATTTAGCAATTAATATCTCTCGAAAATTTTATAAATGGCTACAAAATCCCTCGTTTGGCTCCCAACATTTTCTTTTCCACTTTAAGCGAGTTCAGCTCAATCTTCCATTAACTTTTTGCGCCCTCTGAGCGAATTTAAAACCTAGGCTTTCATTAAGTCTGGTACTAAATACATGAAAACGTTCCTTATTTATGGTTTAGTGAAAAGCGCTTGCTTTGCTGTTGTTAGAGGCACTTTTAAATACTAATATTCTGGAGCGATATATTATGTCCCTTCATCACGAAATTAATCCATGGTTCTTTTAGACATAACTTTAGTTTTGTTATCTTATTTCAGAAGTGTGTTTGGATCGTAGCAAGTGGAAGGAAGTGGTCTCTGCCTACCACAATGGGAGAGAGGCGTGACTGATATTTATGTATGTATGTATGTATTCTATAGGAACAAAAAGTATGGAAATATATAACAAGTATTTGTGGAATAGACAAATATTAATAGACAATTAAAAGTAGTTTTTAAACCTATAGCTTTTGATTACTAACAACATTATTTTTCGTAGCTAAAAACTCTTCAATAGCACACAAATTAATTACTTAAGTACTTACCAACATTTAAAATTCAAACTAAACAACGCTTAAAGAAGTCTTAAAGCCAATTAGCATTATCTTAGTGTTAAGCAGAGTGAAGGATAATACTTACTTTAGTTGAAACAAACGCTACTTGCTTTAGTACAGTTCTACTTGCTTGACAAAGTACTAAAGAACTTGCTTTCCAAGTAATACTAGAATACTCTACTAAACTCCCTCGCTAATATACATATTTTCTTCCCATTCGCAGTGGAAACGACCGGGTGCTTTGATAAGGAGGCCAAAATGTTTACCAAAGAACTTTTTGGTAGACTGAGGGAGAGGACCTGTGATAACAGCGCCGGGTCTTTTCTGTTGTAGCGGTTGTCCGTCGCTGTCCAGCGTGGAAACGCAGCTGGGGAGATGGGCACGTTTGCACTGGGAGAGACCAGGGTTATTCACGGATTGATCATCTTATTTTGTTGTTGTTTTTGTTAAGGTTAATTTAATTGTATTGTATTATTTAATTATGTAAATACAGTAAATATGTAAATAAATGTCCGTTATTGTAAACTACTGATAATAAAACATACGGAAATGGACTTGGTGTTGTCTATGGGAAGTCTGCCGCAAAGGTCGCTCAGGTGGCGATCGATGCGACGCGACGTCTACCCTCACCCTCCTGCCAATAGACTGCGTTTTCGGTACACCTCACATATTTGAAATATCCCCTCTATGATTCACCTTCAATTTCATACTACCTAGGTAAGTATTTTACAAAAGTTCAGGATAGTTTTCTGAATATGTTTCCAAATTGAACAAAGCTGTTACCTACAACGCCACCAATTTGAAAAGAAATTGTAACTACATAGTACCTACCTATATAATAAGAAAATATTTAGTACTACTGTAACTGAAAATAGTAAGTAATAAGAAAAGCATTTGCAAAAAAAACTTAAATTGTTCTAAGATGCATTACCCACTGTTAAACGTAAGTAAACATTTAAGAAACATTATGTTCCTTAGAGTAACTTAGATGTGCACTAAGTTAAAGCTCTCGAGGACCAAGTTTGTAGTAAAAGCTCTTAACATTTAATAAATAGGTACCTACTTACTTACAAAACTATAAAGCAAAAACATTTTGAATTTCGATTTATTTATTTTTCTTAAAATTTAAATCCTGAGGACAATGGTAAAAAATGAAGGATATTTGTAATTAAAAGACTTCTTTCCATTAATTTCCTTGTCCCAGCTTTCTCACATAACGTCTCTATTTTGTATTTTCTGTTCATATGTGACAAAGACCGAATGACGCGACGCGAGATAATTGTCACGATACTACGAGATATCGTCATGTATCAAGTAGTCAAAGTATAAGCAGAAGATGGACCTAATTGGCGGATACTCCACAGACAAGAGTCTAAAGGCCCGTTTCACAACCTACAGATAAAAAATCTGTCAGGTGGTGAAACAGCCCCTAACTCTTAAAATATAATTATTATAAAATATCAATCTCGCATATGATAGTAGTCTCGTGCAGTGGGGACATTAAAAGGGCTGACGATGATGATGATGAGGATGATAATAAAATGTAAGAATAATAGAGATGAAGACTACATTTAAAAATTAAAAAAAAGTAATTTGTCCGTCTTTTAGGCTATTAAAAAATATTTGAAACACATTTTTTACCTAATCAAATGCATAAATCAATACAAAGATACAGAGCATCAAAGTTACGGAGTGGGGGGGTATTGACGTCACTCCTGGGTAAAAATCTTACTTAGATATGACGTCACGAGCAACTTTAACCCAGTGTATCTTTGTCATTTTTAATTTAAGAGTAAAAAGAAAAAATACGTGTCGAATATTTTAAAATAATCAATGTGATGGACTAAACAATTTTTTTTGTCATCATGCCTATTATGTTGACGTACGAGTAAGCTAAAGTCACAGGACGCTACTTGCAAGTATCAAGTAGTCATTACAACGTTTAGGTTATGATAAAATCAAACCATCGATGTAATAAGTGCATCTGAGCTGCACGCATCGATCGTCTACCATAGTTGAGGGAGGCTGGAAGTAGGGTTACCTACTTATATAAGGGTGGCTCTCAATTAATGAACGATAGAAAAGGATATGCATGCTCCCGTGATAACTTACAACTTTTACTATGGGACCAAATTCGAAATAATTAAAAAAAATGGTTCGCAAGTTGGTGTAGGTACTTATTTGGAGTTCGAAATTTTTTCAACTTGGTCCGATAGTAAAAGTTGTTTGTTATGACGACTTTATATCCTTTTTTATCGTTCAATAATTAAATGCGTTAAAAGTTGTTAACTTAAAAATTAGTGCTAGCTAATATTTCATTAATAAACAACTTCTACTATGGAACCAACCCAGTAAAACCGAAAAAGGGACTTGATAAAGCTGGCTTCATTATGGTTATCTTATTCAGGTATCATTCTTTAAATGCTGAGGGGCATTAAGCTTGAGACCTCTCTATTTTTCATCGCCCTCGATTCCCCAATCATCAATCACTGAACCATTCATTTATTTAAGTTGCCAATGCGTTTGTGGTTTTGACAACCCTGCTGCGTCGCGACTGGCAAATAAAACAAAATGCACCCCTCCCCTTCCCCATAGTCTAGTCAGTAGACAACAAAGGGTGGTCGCACCATGCTATCCCTGCGTATAATTAATCTAAAACCGTTTCTATTTCAAGTGGATAAAGTGGTGGTAAGTGTAGATGTAGCGTGGTATTATCCTGGAAGCGACGTGTTAAGCGAAGTTTTAGAGTTAATTGCGTTTACAGATTTTACGTTAGCATTGTTGACGGCTGTGGAAAGAGATGCTCGGAAACCAACGCAGCTGATACCTCCTCGTGTATTCATGTGGCGACTCGGTAACATATATTTAATAAATCATGAAAAACGTTTGCACTCGGTGCAGTACTGTAGGAAATCTAATTTTGCTGGCACAGACAGTCTGCGCTGCACCAAGCCCAATGTTTTTTACTAACCTGATGTTGGTAGTATGAGACGAGTAGGTAGGTAATAACTTACCTACGAAGTTCTAACTACTCTTAAGTTACATTTTTAACCGACTTAAAATAAAAACTATGAAATGGAAAAAAAAGGAGGTGGTTCTCAATTCGAGTGATTTTGTTTTTTTAAATAGGAAAGTAGTTGAGTACCTAAATGAGAACTATTTTTACATCGTTAACGAATATAAGTACGAAGATAAAATAAAGACGAAAATAATATCGTGGGTAATCATTGATACCTAATCAAGTTCTAGTAATGTAACGACCTAAGGCTAGGCCGTTAGGTATTTTACGATTCCTTTCCTCTCCAACTATTATGAAACATAATTTTAAGTAGAAATTGTCGCAAAGCTTGGCAAGCCGAGTCATCAGGTACCTAGTTATAAGTACCCGAACATGTGTTAAGGCGGAATGGTTACTTAGAATTGCATCATGGGAAGTCAAGTGATACAAAAACAAAAGGGATGATTGTAATACTTATGCGTGGGATGGATGGTTGTAAGGATGCGTTCTTCGAAGGTCTGAAACACTTAGGGCCGATAACGGGAGAAGTGTTAGTTTGTATAAGATTTACGGGCTTTTGAGAAAAAAAGGTAAAATGAAGAATTGCATGTGGAGGATGAGGTAGTTAGTGTTCGACAGTGGTGAAGTGCAGTGGTCTTGGTGTTGAGCGTCAAAGAACGGCCTACGTGGAAATCAAGAGTCTCGATATTGTCTGTAAGTACTAAGGTGCTACAGACTAACCGGTAAGTGACTATCTGACCTTGTAGTAGTTATTGTTTACCCATGTAATATAAGACATTAGGTTGAGATGGGATGAGTTAGTCTTAGTAGTGTTCGTAGGGGTTTCTATTTCGCATTTCTTATTCCTATGTATAGGTCGCACTAGCGCATCTGTTTATTAATAGCACTAGTAGGAACTCACCAACGTCCTGACGGGGAGATCTCGTGCAGTTCTAGCATATACTAATTATTTTTGAAACCAATGGGACCGCGGTCGCGAGGGTGACGGATCGATGAGGTGTAACTCGCATGACGAGGGAGTTCCCAACTCTGTGTTTGATGCTCCATTTCTCCTAACCACCTTTCGTATGTCCACGAAATCTGGCAAAGGGTGTCTAAGCTAGGCTCCCCAAAGTCTGATCCACACACAGACATAGATTTATCTATGTCTACAACTTCGCAACTATTTATAAGTTCTACCACCTAAGTTAGTTAAGTTAGTCATAAGTTACTTATAGTTATTTATATATGTATATAGATCACAAATACATTTATACACAACTCAAAGGCTGTGGCCTAACATAAAGCTAGGCCCTTTGGCACATGGTCGTGTATATACGCTGAGAGTTTATTGTGTTGTGTAAGCCTGACTCGTTCGCGTTTGAGAATTTTATATGTAACGTATCTCTAAATACACACTACTCTGTCAGTTGCTCAGCTTGCATGCATCGGCATAGGCACTTGGCGCTAGAGACCGTAATCGTGGATCATAAACTTGTAGGCGTGGAGTTTGCGATTCATGAGGTAACAATTGGGTTGTTAATTTTAAAGGTTAAAGTTAAGGAAATTCTCAAATCAATTTTATTCTAATTACATTGCACTAGACTCTCCTAAGGAAGCTTATTATTAGATTTTATTGCCCCCTTTTGATCATCCTCTCGTAACGCATGCTAGTTTTACCTTGGGTGCATGTTTTACCATATATGGCGGAGGGTTGTCCAGTCAGGAACGAGTCCCACGGGGTGAGACAACATTTCTATTTCATAGATTGCAGCGATGCAATCTGGTAGTATTATAAATTCACAATCTAGTGTTATCAATTTGCAACCAAGTATTATCAATTTACTCTTTTATTTTAATATTACTTAAAATAGAAGTGTTGTCGGCGCGGCGGCGGCGGGGCGCAACCCCCTCTTCAAGGGCCAAAATCCTTTACATCTAAGCTGAGTTTTATATTTGCATATTTTTAAAATTTTCGTCAGGTAGGGGTTGGGTGTAGAACGTTACAATACGTACAAATACAATTCTAGAAAGAAGAAAGTAAACTTATTAAAATGAAGACAACATTTATCTTTGGCTTTATGGAACTATTTGATGGAACTACGGTTTTGTTTTACTTTTATGAAATTAATTATTGGATTGATCGATAAAATCGGTAGAAATCCATACTAATATTATAAATGCGAAAGTATCTCTGTCTGTCTGTCTCGCTTTCACGCTAAAACGGCTGAACCGATTAAAACGAAATTTGGCACACAGATAGGCTATAGCCTGAGAAAGGACATAGGCTACTTTTGATTTCAATAGCGCAGGTTAAGCAAACGCGACGCGAGCGCCGCGCAAGATAATAATAGTATAAATGCGTACGAAGTCGCGGGCAGCCACTAGTAAGAAATAAGTCAAAGTTCATATCGACCTTAGTACTAATAAAAATAATGCTTTGGTACCTACCTATCTAATATAGATACCTACGTAGGTAAATCCTATCCTACTTCGTACTTATAAGACTTATAAGTAAATGTCAATGTTTGTGCCGATGGATGGATGTTTGTTAGGTACTCTTTCACGCAAATTACTAAACAGATCTTGATAAAATGAAACTCGGCAAGATTGTAGCTTGCACATCATTTACACATAAGCTTTTTACTTACTTATTTTAAGCTATCATGTTATTTTACCAAGATATATAATGATATAACGATATGATGCGAACGAAGTCGCGGGCAGCCTCTAGTAAATATCTACCTACTTTTCATAAGTACTTATTAAAAGAAAAATAGGTAAATAGTTTCTTTAAAACAACGCTAACTCTTAAAAAACCAGCCAATGCTAAACTTACTTCATTATTAAAAATCCGTTCCGACGAAATAAATTATAAACTTTTCCATTTAGAATTGTAAAATTTTTCATCACAAATGACCGTCTACCGCCGACGGTGTATCTATAAGAACTTGCTAATTAAAAATCTTGAAAGTCAATTAAAGTTTTCTTCCTCCTTGGCTCCGTCGATAGAAATGAATCGAGAAAGTCAAACTTTGATATCATAGTATTGTTCCTTGGCAAGTGGTTATTGATTGCAAGGGTAAAAGTTCACTTTGAGCTAGCTTAGGTTGTAAATAATGTTTATCTATCTTGTTTAAATACCTATGAATGAAGTATAACGATACTCGTATCTAGATAAATACATAGTAGGTAGGTATAATTACAAGGTACCCACCTATCTACGTGGGCAATAAAAACTGTTTTCTTTACAATGAAATGTAAAGGCATAAAAGACTTTTATTAAAACTAAACTCCATTTAACCATACAGAAGTTAGGTTTCCTATTTTGATATGTAAATAAGTAAGTTAAGCAAGACAGACACAGAATACAAAAGTAAGTAGGTAGTAGGTACTTAGGCAGGAACGTAAAACCTTTTGATACCAAGGGCAACGTAAATAATAACAGGAATAAAGTGTCTACCACACAGATTTTACAACCCTGTAACTGAATTAACTTGCTGACTGTACCTACATTAATTTTCTCGGCAACAACATCGGTGCTGACTGTACATGCCTACCTTCTTCTCTTAAACAAAATTATATTTTAAAGTCAATTAATGTGCGCTTCTTGGTTGCGTGATATCATTAAGCTTGTCTTAAATAGATGTTTTCGTAGAATTTTGCTTCTACCTACCTACTTAGGTACTCGCTTGTCTACATGGCTGTTTCAAAAATGTGAAAAAGACCTGTCAAGTTCCACAGCTGGGCAAAGACCTCTCTCCACTTTCTCCATGATTCTCTATCCCAAACCGCTTCTCTCAAGACATTCATGAAGGTGTCCAGCTCATCCTGCTACCTTTTCCATGATCTGCTGCGAGGCTTGTTGGCAGTTGATTGAAATTGGGATTTGGGTCTAGGTACATTGGGTTGTTAAATACAATTAATACTACAACGAAACATTCACAGTAGATTTATTAAATACAATTAGCTTGTGTAAAAAATTTGGTTTGAGTTGGAACGCGAAGGCCTGAACCAGCAACAATTCGACCAGTTATGAGATTGTCGTACAAAACATGATTCAGATGAGGATACACTTGCTTCGGCATTTCTACCAGTTGTGGATAAACTTTTGGTATATTCAAACGAACTCTGTAAGCGTAACCCGGCGTAGTGTTGAAAATAATCTTTGCTGATTTATATAAAAATCCACCGTACGCGCAAAAATTCATGGCATTTAAAACCGGCAGTACCTATATAGGTAAGTTTATCTAGAAGATTTTTATTTTCAAATATTTTTTTCACTATTTGACGTAAACTTCACACAAAATTCCCAAAAAAGAATAAAAAAATAAAACCCACATAAAACCAAAGCATAAAACGTGCATAAAACCTATCCTTCAAATAAAACCACAAATAAAACACCTTGGTTACAACATGCAAGAAGTCAAACCCAAAATTTAAAAAAAAAACTTGAATGGCACGCCAGGCCAGAAAAGAAACCAAATATTTTAAGCAAAAAATATGGCCGCCGGCCGTTTTCCGTTGTCGTGTCGTTGTTGCTGCTTTTTCAAGCGTTGTTAATTTTATAATAATTAAGCTAATTTCAATGTGATAATCGTTGTTTTAATAGTTTGAAAATGTCGTTTTCCTTCGGCACTCCATCGAGTGCCCCAGCCACGTCTGGGCTCTCTTCGGGATTCAGTTTTGGCGCTAACAAGTGAGTAGGCTTTTGTTTGATTTATTTACAAATTATACCTCTTTACATTTTACGTAAGACCTCTGTTTACCAAAATTAAAGCAAACAAAAGCAAAACTACAAAAAAAAAAAAAAAGTCATGGTAATTTTACAAAATTGATTTCGTCTGATTATAACCTCCAATTTTGTTCAGGCCTGCGACGCCCGGTTTTGGCTTGACTGCAACGTCGCAGCCTTCCACTGGTTTGTTTGGGAGCACACCGGCGACTTCTGCACCTGCTTTCGGGTCCACTACACCTGCATTTGGCGCTACTTCAGGGTTTGGGGCTGCTAGTACCCCTGCATTTGGAGCCAGTGCCACTCCTGCGTTTGGTGCTGCCTCGGCCACCCCTGCCTTTGGAGCGGGTAAGCAGAATAATACCGACAGTCCAGTTTATTTTAAAACTTAAGTACCTAACATTTTTTAAAACCTCAAATAGGTACCTACCTATTTACATGTGTTAATTATTCTTACCTTCTATAATAATACTATTTTAGTCTTTGTAAGGATATGTAGGTATCCTTACAAAGACTTAAATAGTTCTAAATTTATATTTTGTGACTGACCGGGTGATACAGTCAAGGTTTGGTTGTTACTATATAGTACTGTTAATGTATATTTTTTTGTCTAAGTTGGTTATAATTTTAATTTTTCCTCAGGTACAACCCCAGCTTTTGGAGCAACTTCGACTGCTCCGGCATTTGGGGCTAGTACGACACCAGCATTCGGGTCCACTCCTGCTTTCGGGGCCACGTCTGCAGCTCCAGCCTTTGGGGCCTCTAGCACTCCTGCGTTTGGGGCCACATCTGCTGCTCCTGCATTTGGTAATGAAATAAAATTAACCTGCAAATTGTTTGCAGACATTAAGATGTTTCATGGACAATGAAAGGTTCATTGTATAATGTTTTGGACCCAGCAATCCAGCATTCCATAGTATTTGAGATGTGATGAACAAAACACAAGAAATTTATAGTGACTGTACTTAGATATCCATTAGAAATATTACTTCTTCTCAGCATATAGCTCTGCTGCCCACTGCTGAGCATAGGCCTCTCCAATTTCTCTCCAATGCGACCGGTTCAATGCTAATTTTATCTATTTCAAGTATCTTTTATCTCAGTAGCACACTGCTTCTAATTATAGTTTTTTGTTCCTTTTAGGTTCCACCACAACTCCTGCATTTGGCGCCACAAGTACAGCTGGATTTGGCACTGGAGGACTAAACTTTGGTGCTGGCAGTAATACATCTACGGCCGGCGGTGGTAAGATTTTTTTACTTCCATCAGTTAAGCTCAATTCCAATGTCTTGTAGAATGTCAGCTTCATTTACAACCAACTGTAAATAACACGACATAAAATTTAAGAGTTTGAATCAATATTGAGTAGAGGATTGGACAGCTTAAGTCTTAGTAAATGTTTAATAGTTCTACTAATAATATAATTTTCATGTCAATGCCGATAGATGTATGGCTGGATGTGAAGATGTTTGTTATTCTTTCATGCCAAAACCACTGAACAGATTTTAATGAAACTTTAATAATGTAGCTTGCACGTCAGAATAACACATAGGCTATATAATTTTAAGATATCATGTAGTTATCCAAGATATGATGATAAACGTGCACTGCTTGTTATTGTGTGCTGTAAGGATGATGTTATTTATTAACTTTGTAAATAAAAAGCTCCATACTCGAACTTCACTTGTTCAAAGTGCTATTGCCTACAATATGTAAAATATAATTTTAAGGGTTAACTCTTGGAGCACCAGCCTCTACAGCAAGTGCAGGTCTTGGTGGGCTTGGGGGTTTCGGTCTTGGACCTTCTACGGCCAGCACTGGACTTGGAGGAGGATTGTTTGGCACCACCTCTACAGCTGCTACTGGGTTTGGTAAGTATTCGGTTAGGAGACTGAAGGGGAGTAAAGGAACACCAAGACAAGAGTACCCTTAACTGACGTGCATGTATGAGGTGATTGATGAATGTGGATGAAGCGAAGGAAGTGTATTTCGATTGTAGCATGTAGTATGCCGGTTTAATGGTGCTTCCAAAGTGCATGTACTATAAAGTATTTGTAAACATTTTATAATACACTTTTAGTACCTATACAAAACATACAGTGTGTGAGCGACATTATGTATGTGAGATACTTCGCGATTTGAATCGTTTCTGCGATTGTAAAGAGAGAAGGGGCTTACAATGACCAATGAAAAGCTAAAAGAGTAAGCTCATGTCCCTATACGGTAGTGGGGATGTTAAAGCGCTGATAAGGAAAAAAGTCTTCCATGCCATGCCTTGTTAAAACTTGCAATTTGGAGTTGGGTACCACATGTTACTTTACATTTACAAAGATAGATACATAATATATTTTTAAGAGTAACAAGCTCAGTTATAAAACTTTTCCTACCAATATTTCCAGAAAAATGTTTCCCCAACAATTTGGAAGTCCTGTAATTCAGTTTACCCCAACGTTTCAAATGTTACCAAGCACTTTGCAACCTACAAATTTGTATACAGACAACTATGATTCTAGTCATAGATATTACGAACTTAGATGCCCTACGAGAGATAGTTATAGGATGCTTTCTCCTTCCTGTGGTGAGAATACTTTATTTATCTGCTTCTGTATACATAAAGAGTTATCAGATATAGTACAGATATAATATATTATATTTTCAAAATATATAGGAAAATCTTATTTTTTGTTAACTGTCTTTACTATACCTACCTAATAATTATGACCCTTAGATCCATTGTCCACGTAACAGCACCTTATACGCACATTTTCGTCAATTGACGATTGCAACTTGCGTATAAAAAAAAACAAATCTGCGTACGGCAATTAAAGTCAAAATATGATATGCGGTTACGTGGTCAATGGGCCTACTTTATTCTTTATTAGCTAGGGTCTATCTCAATGTTATATTTGTATCTTTTCAGGTGCTAAATTGGGAACAACTTCAGTCACAGGTATTCAACCTTCTACGTCAGGTAAATTTTGTTAACTTTATTTATTTATCATTTACATTAATCCAATAGACATCATCCTTACAGGCTCAAGACCCAATTTGATGATGTCATACATAACATACATTTGACTTTTTTTACAAATCCTCATTTATTTTTGTTTGCAAAGTATGTTTATGTTTTAGTTCCGATTTATTATCTATTATTTATTTATATTATCATTTCCATATATTCCAATTGAAATTAGATTAGTATTTTCATAAAATAAAGCGATTAAAAGAGAACGTAAAAGATTTTTTTCAAATATTCTTATAAAGCCAGCGGTTTAACATTATGTTTTGTTTTCTAACTTTAGCGGCCCCTACTTTGGGTTTGGGTGGAGTAGCTCCCGCCGGCGCAACCAATACTACCGCTTCCGGAGATGGTAAAAGTGAGTTTTTTTTACATTTATTTATTTATTCAATAGGTTTGACAACAGCTTTACAACCAAGACTTCGGGCCTGTTTCACCACTTATAGATAAAATTTATCGGACAGATACCCGTCATATTTTATAAAATGGACGTAGTTTTATCTGTCAGTTAATATTTATCTGTAGGTGGTAAAACAGGCCCTTAATCTATTAATCTTTTATTTTATTTCTTAATCTATCTTTATTTCCATTGTGTAAAACTGATATTCTTGTTTCTGTAATCCTACTTATATTAAAAATGTCAAAGTTTGTGTAGATGGATGGATGTGAGAACGTTTGTTACTCTTTCACGCAAAAATCACTGAACAGATTTTAATGTAATTTACAATATTGTAGCTTACACAACAGTATTATTTTTTACTACCACGTATCTATGCCCCACTGCTAGACAAAGAACTGGATGTCTCTAAACTAAAGCAACATATCTGTCATTTGTTATATAAAATGGTTCTTTTTTTTTACAGCTGAACCACCAAAGCAGACTAAACTACCGAATGAAATACTAACTACAGTGGACTCTTTCAAAGATTTCGTTAAGAAGCAGAAATCACTTAGTTCCGAGATTATGAGAGTTTCTATCAAACCTCTTCATAAGGTAATGTTTCTTCGCTTGTCCTAATTACATACTAGGACCTTCAATTTGTGTGCCATTATTTTTGTAACCCAAACTGTTTTTGTTTGGTCAAATATTTGTCGCTATAATATCATTATACTGGATGATTTCAAACTCGGCCCCATAATAAAAGTTGTTTGTTATCACAAGTACATGCATATCCTATTCTATCGTTCACTAATTAAAAGTCACCCTCTTGTATAGCTTTTCGATCACAACGAAATGAAGGTTCGTACCGTTGATGCAGGTGTCCCGCGAGGTGGAGTACTCGCTGCGCGGCTGCGCGTCGCTGTGCGGGGAGGTGGGGCGCAGCCGCGCGCACTGCCGCCGCCTGCGCGCCGCCGCCGCCGCCGCGCTCGCCGCCGCCGACGCCGTCTGCAACGACCCCGGTACCTACACATACATACATACCCGACACGCATCTCTCCCATCGCAGTAGGAAGAGACCGCATCTTCCACTTGCTACCATCCAAACACACTTCTTTCAATTCATTCATATTTGTCAGTCGCCTCAACCTTGGCCTTTCTTCACCGAATCCTCAACGGCCTTCCCTTGCCAACATTTCCATCCACTCTTGCCCTGTACATCTCTTTTGTGAATCTTCGGTCGCTTATTCTTTCTACATACCCAAATTGCTCACGACATCCTTTTTCACTCCATATTGTTTCCTTCTATGATGTTTTTTATGAAGGAATCATGTCGTATCAAATGTCCTAACATCTTTCCTCTTCTGTTCTCAATGGATTGAAAGGAAAAGGAAGACCCAGACGGACATTCCTAGAACAGATGAAGGAAAAGACGGATGTCATGTCGTATCAAAATGTTAAAAAGAAGGCACAAAATAGGGAGGGATGGAAGAGGCTCCACCGACAAGAGCTAAGCTCTTAAATTAGAAGATTGTTTCCTTATTTCTAACCCTGTCACTCAATTTTAAATCACTCATAGTTCTCAACACTTGCATTTTTACTGCATAATTCTACTTTCATGCATTTGTTACACGAATGCTCATTGTAAAACTCCTTTCTTATTCCACAGTTTCAGAATTAGAAGGTACAGCTCCACCCGCATACGTGAAGGAGCTGATCTCTGAATTAGAGCAACAGTTAATTACGTTCCGACGACAAATGGACGTAGCCGACAAACAGATGCAGTCCTCACCTAAACTACTTACTGAGCAAGGTATGTCGTTTGATAAGTCTTTTTGTAGACTATTGCCTACTTCATTGTAACTTGTCTTTTTAGGTTTTTGATCTATAAGTTTGTTATTTTCATTTGAAATTCTTAAGCTATTAGTACCTAAATATTAACGAAAATAAGTGGCAATTATTTTTTAAAACAATCTGTATAACTATGATAAAAGCCAACTCATGTTCTGCAAAGGTCATTATAAATTTAAAATGTACAGATAAGTCTCCACCTCCTCTCATTCTGTTAAAATGTTTTATCACTATACAAACCTATATGTATGTAACTCTTGTGTCGTTTCAGTTTACAGTTAATTTGTATGCTCTAAAATCCCTATTCTCTTCGCAGAATTAACACTAGGCATAAGAAGAATGCACGAGTCTCTCGTGGCGTTGGCTGGTAGGTTACAAGTGGTACATTCTCAAGTAGAAGACCAGAAGGCGCAGTATTTGAACCTGAGGAAGTATGTGCTTAAAGATCCCACCAATGTGTTCGATACGCCTGATAGTAAGTATTTATGCCTATATTTATTTAACTGAAGGCTTACCGCGACTTCGTAGGTATTCATCGTCCCCTTTTAACATCCCTACTACAGGGGCACGAGCCTACACTTATACGAGAGTGATTAGGCCGCTGACCCAATGCGGGTTTGCCAATTTCACATATACCTTCGAATTTCTTCTCTACTGTATGCAGGTTTCCTCACGATGTCTTTTTTTTCACCATTAGTGAGTAGTAATCAAATATTCAATTCGTACGTGCCAAATAAATCTCAGAGGACGGGGATTGTAACCGCATCTCCAAGATTGGAGACGGGCGTTCTACCAACTAGGATACCTACTGTTCACCTACGAAGATTTATTCAAAATCAATATTTATTTTTCAGCAAGTTCAAGCTTAGATCAAATACTTCGCGACGTAGAAGGTACAAGAAAGAAGAGTAAATCCGGTGTCTTGACGCAAACCAGCTTTAAAGGTTCGGTAGTTGATCCCCGATCTACTTTAGGTAAGGTTTTTAGATCTATTTGATACACTATTATATTCAAAATTATATAAAATTCCAACAAAATACGATCAATGGGTAACAAAATCTTACAAGTACTTAAAAACTAATGACTCATACGTCCAAGCTCGTATGCCCCACTCCACGTGGTCGCACGGCTGCGCAATAGTTTTCTAGGGAATAATGGGTACCTACTTCAGAAAAACTGTTACTTCTCAGTAAATACTTATACAATGGTAAAGACACCAGTCATGGACAATGCAAATTACTTTTTTTATATTATTTTGATATGTGGATTGTGTTATCTTTAAATAAAATAACCTACTAGAATCAAGATATTTTGTTTGAAAATTCTTCTTTCAGATAATATTTTTAAAAATACAAAGGTTCTCAAAAAAATCATTTTCTAATTAAGGATTTGTTATCACGAGTACATGCATATCCTTTTCTATCGTTCACTAAATCAAAGTCACCATATATATTTTAGAAGGTTTTAAATATTAAATAGTTAAACAAATTATAACAGTTACCTACTTCGTATACATACTAAGAACAAAATCACAGATGTAAGGTGGAATTTGGAAGTAATCGTCTGTTGCGTCAGTCCGCCGCGTCACAGACGCCGGCGACAGCGTCAGATCGTGCGCTATGAAATAGTATGCGACCCGCTTTTGAACTGAGCGTTAGCAACGCGGCGTCGGTCAACGCGTCAGTAACTATGCGCATGCGTACGCGTTGATCCAAATGTTAAAAATTGCTATTTTTGAAGCAGGCTGAGGTTACAGGTTACACGGAAACTTTCAATTTTTGATCAATTCTCTTTTTGTTAGTATAATTTAGTTATATGTCAAGTTTTTTTATGTCTCCGTAGGTAAATTCCGTCCGATAAGTCATTGGTCTAGTCGTCTTCATTGTCACAATTTTGTTACCAGTCGTTAATAATTATTAATGACAATAATAAGAAGAAAAAAACGTAATATTTTCTACTATTTCCCGCCAGTTGGAAAGTTGTTCATACAAAAGCCTTTAGTAGAAGATATTTAATGGATTAGGTATCCATATAGTTAAGTAACTTAAAAACTATTTATACTCCAGACGTTAAATTGCGAAATATATTTTAATACGTCTTCTACAACATGCACTGTAAATTATTTTTAAGACCATTTTGTAACTTTGTGGAAGCGCAATAAATATTATGATTATGATTAATATGAGGAGAGGAGAGTCTGCCTATCCCAATGGGAAAGAGGCGTGGCAGTTATGTATCACATTATGCTCACAACTTAGTGTTTTCTAGGTAACCTACAACAATTGGCCGGACCTACGCCGTTCACTTACATAGGCAATTCAATGTCCTACCCCACACCGGATAACACAAGTAAGCATAAGTTTTATTAAATCAAATCTAGAGATAAGTTAACATCTTAAATCATAATACGCTCAATAGGGTAATTATTAATGTGCCTAAAAATACGACCAATATCTTCTAATGACAATGTTTGTGCAGATGGATGTAAGGATGTTTTTTACGATTTCACTCAAAAACCATTGAACAGATTTTAATGAAACTTCGGCATTTAGCTTACACATAAGAATACACTTGTGTGGTTTTGTGCAACCCGCTCCCAAATACACAGCTAGAACACGCTTGGTGACCCCACGCCACTAATGTTGTCCGTGAACAGCAAAAGAACTAGATTAACAGTGTCTCTCAAACTGTTTTAGATGTAAGTTGGCAGCCGCAATCCCAGCCTACATTAAACTCGTCATTCAACACGAGTTTGGGAGCCACTGGTACTGAGACTGGAGCGTTCCAGCTTCAGAAACCGCCGGGGAAACGAACGAAACAATGATATTGGCGTTAAACGTCCTTGGGACAGTGAAAGACTTTGGTGAATGTATAGATAGAAAATATTTGTAAAGTTGCTTTTGCATTGCTCCGGGGTATATATGTCTGGTAACCATAAAGGCGCGTATTCATTGGCGAGATGTAAGTGTAACCGTTGCACACACTGTAACCAAAATACATAGCGTGTACGCTCGTAACAGGTTTACGTACACACAATGTTTTTTGGTTACAGTGGCAGCTCGATTACAGTACCCAGCTTTACTACGGACGAGTACCCGTGCCGCCGGATCTATACCGGCCCGGTACCGCGACTGTGCAAAAGCAGCTTTACAAATATAGTTTCGATGGACCAACACCTAAAGACTAATAAATGTGTTAATTGGTGAACTATTTGATAAAAGATGGATGTTTAGAAAGTAAGATTAAAGTTTGGTTTTGGAAAGTACTGTCTGAAAATAGTCCAATTTCTTTCAGTTTTTAGAAATGTTGTACAATACAATGCATGCGCGTACTCATTGCGTAACTGCTGCGTGAAGTGTAACCTAAAAAACAGTAGGTACATTTACGTTGTTCGTTAATGGTTCGCTTTGCTGCGAGCGCATACCCTATGTTTTTTAATTACAGTACCTGCAACTGTTACGGCGGCCGCTCGCTAATGAGTACGCGCCTTTATACAATGTATGTCCATATCTACACTATATTAGAAAGAGGAAATATTTGTTACTAATTGGCTCCGAAACTACTGGACCTGTTTGGAAAATACGCTTCACATTTTTTCAAAATATTTAGGGACCCGCAAATGCAGTTGCGGACAGACGCTAGTGTTTTGATAACATAATTTGTATATAATGTGAATAACAACTACCTAGTCGTAGTAAAGGCAATTAAAGTAAACGATGTTTTAACCCTATAACTGTCACTTTGGATTTAAATGTCAAGGTGTTTAATGAATACTTATTTTTAATAGCATTTTCTACAAAATGATTAGTTTAATATCACTTTAAAATAAAATAGCAAAACAAAGTTCTGATATTTTGAAAAAAAATATGTGTATAAAGAAAAAGGTTTGTTTTTTCATTCATTTTTTATAAGGCAGCAGCCTAAAAATATAAAATGTTATAAGTTGCATAGCAACAGTGTTTTGGTATTGACTTATACGTAACAAAATCGTGAATAAGTTTATATTATAATGCCCAAATAGACAAATTTCTTTGCATCGATAACAAGTTATTGTTTTCGTGTTTGAATTTAATTTAAGCACTTAAGTATTCGGGGTCCGTATAGAGCTGCCACCTTTAAACGATTTTCTCTGCTATTTTGCTGATAATGTTGAATTATGTTCCGTCTCATTTGAATCTACCGTTTCCATATCAAGTAATTTTGTCTTGATTGAACCTGCGGTTATTTGAGGTCCAGAATGTTCTATAGCCATATTCATGGGCAGGAATCGTTCTGGTAATCCTGCAAGTAATAATGACCCAATCCACTCATCATTGATGGCGAATTCCTGTTCCGCTCAAACGTTGAGACGTTTGCGTCACATTACTAGTCATATTTTCACAGTTTTCCAACCTTATTGAAAACAAATGATGAAGCAATGTTATCCTCCGAGAAAATCCTGAATCGTCGAACAAAGATCGCAGTTTTGCCCACAATTCCTTCATTAATGTGCACGTATAGGGATGAATCAATCGTCAAAATCATTTTGGCTCGTGTTTTTGCTTCCGCCGCAGCCGTAGCTTCGGTTACTTTTTGCTGTAGGCATTTGCCCGCACCGTCCAAGACAAAGATTTTCTACGGCGAACGCCCAATCCTCAAAGTTCTCACGACCTTTTAATTTCAGTTCGTTCGCTATATAACCGGAGCTCATTTTTGGCTTTTCTAGCTTGCACAACACGAAGAAAATATAGTTAAATTATTTTTCGCAATGGAGGATTGCCCATAACCTGCCACCTTACAGCTGCCAGTTCTTAGTAGCTGTTCCAGAATATTCTGTGTATATTTTCGTTGTTGGCTAACGACGTTGATGGATTCTGCGCTGGCTACTCCTTTATCACTGCTGGAATTCCCAAAATCTTCGCTCCGTTTAAAAATTCTGCCATGAAGAATAAATAAACAAGTCTCGACATGAAATAACGCTCGCTCACTCAACCGAACTTCGGCCAAATTTGAGATTTTAACCGTACGAACTGCCGAAGTTCGAATTCGGTTCAAACCTCATTTAGCCCATCACTAAAGATCGTTTCGTTTGATTTTCAATACATTGTCTCAATTTTGAAGTTGTTTCCCTATAAAATTGTATGTTATAGCTGTTTTGCCTACTATTCTAATTAAGTGCGACTTTCGTTCAAGCCTTTTGCAACATAGAACGATTACTAAGGCCTAGTTCACATGACATTATCCTGCATGATTTTTGCAGTACCTATAAGTCTTACACTTGCTTAGATCCATTCTCATGGCGATAGTATCGTCATGTGAATGGATCTATGTAAGTCAATCTTGTTGTATGGTTGTATGGTCACTATTTATTCGCTATAGATGTCCAGTGCATTATTTGCCTGTTGCGCCGTCTTCCTAGTAAATCGTATGCTGTGATTATGTCATCTTCACTTGACATTTTCAATACGACGACGTGCTTCCTCGATGCGAAGAAAACTGAAACGTTTTGTAACGTAACTGATTTACTTTTTTTTTTGTCTCAGTTTCTTTGCATGAAGTAGAGTGGACATAAAAAATATTCAAAATATGTCTTATCTTAATTTTTAGCTTGCGTCCTACAAAAGACAGACAGGACAGTAGGCCTTAGTGACAATCAGTGGATTTGAAAAAATATTTCAGTCAAGTTTTCATACATACTAGTTTGTAGTATGAAACAGCTGTTTTGTTTTTAAAAATTCTTATGATTGTCATTTAGGAGTTTGTTCTGGATTTTGATTCATATCTGGTTTGGTTATTCGAAATACTCCATATATCCTGTGGTATGCCGAACGCAGCAATTTGACACTTACGCTATCTGCCGCGAAAAACCGCGTGATACGAACGCGCGGATCCGCGTTCCGGCAAAGCCATGTCTATTTGTACATAGGATGTTCCATTTGTTTTTGAATATTTTTTTGTATTTTATTATTGTATTACTATATCTATTTTAGTTTAGAAATAAAACAATGTGAACTAAGTAAGTATAGTGTAATGGTTTTATTATTCATAATTCGTGTCATTCGTGATAGGCACGCCAACATTGGCCTACACACAGAAACACTTTACACTGCGAGCAAATTATGTTTGTTTCCTTTCGTTGTTTGTTAACTAGACATTGCACACAACGTCCTCGTTTCTGGCGATTTTGACGCTTATTAGTCCGGTTTGTTGTGTCAACTGGTACGTAGTCTGGGACATGTCCATTACAGCTTCGACTGTTATCCCCGGACGACACACTGGTATCAGACCTTATGCGCTGTGTTATATTATGTTCCTTACACAGTGCATCTGCTAGAATAAAACGAAATTTCCTGTGACTGTAATTTGCTGCGCTGCGAGATTTATGTATGATGAAACTGTTTAGAATACTGCAGTTCAGCAGGCGCCGAAAAACTTTCAAATACCATTTCAGACCTCGTTTTCGTTCTAATAAATACATGGAGAGCTTCTGGTCTTTTAAGTCCACGCCCCCCATGTATTTATTATAACTGTGGACTGCAATGGGTTTATCGTAAGTGACTCCTGCTCGGCGGCCTGGAGCAGTTTCGGGCTTATGGAACGTAGATATCGTGGTCACAAGCCTGACATCTCTCCAAGCCGTTACTGCTACGTCGCCACAGTGGCGAGAGACAATCTGCCCCCGCTGGATTTGTCCTTCTCTTAAATTTTTTATATCTGACGGAGTGTCGACTGTTCGTCGATTTAATACCCCGACAACGTCGGTGTGTTTGTGCTTTAGGAACCGTGTAAGACTAACTGAATTAAAAAAATTATCCATGTATAGGCAATAGCCTTTTCCTAGATAATCTTCTATCAATTTGAGGACGACTTTTGAAGTTGCGCCAGTAAAGCCATGTACAGGTTCAGAATTTTCACCTTTACCAGCATATATGTATAATTTTACCAGATATCCGGTTTCCGCCTCACAGAGCTCATATGTTTTAATACCGAACCGTGCTGCTTTGGAACGGATGCACTGAATCCAACTCAGGCGTCCCTTCCAAAGCAGCAGCGACTCGTCAATACTGATGGCTCTGTGAGGGGTATATATTTTTCGAAATTTTTTGTTGCAGTGTTCCACAATATTAACAACTTTTGATACCTTTCGCTCATACCCGCGAATATTAGGACCGAGTTCATCATTGTCAACAAAATGTAAGAATTGCAAGAGTAAGAGGAACCTGTTTTTGCTCATTAGTTTTCTAAATTCCGGCATGCCTAGTACGCACGTAGTCCAATACTCATCAATTCTGCTTCTGTAGCATAACCCCATATATATCATAATTCCGAAAAATTTGTATAACTCATCTACTGTTGTCTCTTTCCAGTCATGGAGACGGGATTTAGGTTTAATACCATCCTCGACTTCGGCGGCAGCAGCAATTCTTTGCCATGCGTAGTTGTTAGTTTCTTTAACAATTTTTTCCATAATAGACCTATCCCAGATGGATTTAAATATTTTAATTGGAGTATCTTCCTGGACTGTGGGTCCTGGATGTTCTTCAAATCTCTCTTCTGTACCAGTAAATTCTTCGAAATTTTCAGACCACGTGAAATCATAATTTAACATAACTTCCTCTGCCCCTCTTTCTTCTATTTCTTCATCTTCGCTCGTTTCCAAAATCCTGCGTAAATCATTTTCATTAAGATCGTCTTCTTCGTCATCTTCACTTCCTGAATCGACTGCTAAAGCCTCAGCTAGTCCAGGCATCAGAAATGTATTTACGACCTGAAAAACATGTCGGTAAAAATTAAGTTATTCTTAAAATTAAGTTTAGGACAATTCCAGTAGATAGATAGCAATTATTGACATAGACAAATATTCTCTACTATAGATTTGACATGGTATTACAATATCCTTGGTTTGTACGGACTAACCTCATGAGAGGGTCTAGGTGAAACAGAATCGCTTTCATCATCAAAATTGAACATCCTGAGTTGCTGCATCGCGTAAGACTCTCCTGCCACATTCCGCACTGGCTGCAAAAAAGTTGGATTAATTAAAATGTTACATTGTGGTCACTTGGGGCAAACACGATTATACTTGTTTGACTATATTTAATATTTTCGTCCTGTTCTTTCTTTAGGTAAAAGAACAGGACGGAACGACCAAATAAGCTAAGACAAGGATTTCTTGTTTGCCCGAATCGACCACATTGTTTGCAAAAAAGGGATATGAAATGTAAAAATTACAATTGTTTACCCACAATACAATCGTACAATTGTTGTGATTGTGCAAATCAGTACCAACCTCATTTGAGGGCCCAGGAGCGTCAAGATCAGGCGAAGAATTTAAATCTAATCTCCTCCGAATTTGAGGTGGCTCAGAGGATTCTTCGTCATTGGTTGTCGTTCTCAGTAGTTGGCTGCCAACCTCATTTGAGGGCCCAGGAGCGTCAAGATCAGGTGAAGAATTTAAATCTAACCTCCTCCGAATTCGAGGTGGCTCAGAGGATTCTTCTTCATTGGCTGTCGTTCTCAGTAGTTGGCTGCCAACCTCATTTGAGGGCCCAGGAGCGTCAAGATCAGGTGAAGAATTTAAATCTAACCTCCTCCGAATTCGAGGTGGCTCAGAGGATTCTTCTTCATTGGCTGTCGTTCTCAGTAGTTGGCTGCCAACCTCATTTGAGGGCCCAGGAGCGTCAAGATCAGGTGAAGAATTTAAATCTAACCTCCTCCGAATTCGAGGTGGCTCAGAGGATTCTTCTTCATTGGCTGTCGTTCTCAGTAGTTGGCTGCCAACCTCATTTGAGGGCCCAGGAGCGTCAAGATCAGGTGAAGAATTTAAATCTAACCTCCTCCGAATTTGAGGTGGCTCAGAGGATTCTTCGTCATTGGCTGTCGTTCTCAGTACCTACAACGAACGAATATTAATGTAATGTAGAAATTTACATCTGGATTCGAAAAAAATAATAATCAGCTGTTTCATCTCAAAAGACACAAAATGTATGAAACAGCATATTCTATCCCCCCTAATTAAAAGTAATGGCATATGTGCAATACATACATGTAATGTTCCGGATAAGGATTTTTCCAAATATACTCTTTTATGAGGTCGTGCATACAAAGAACCGTGGGGCGACATCTGTACTTCCATACCCACAATGGGTTGAGTTGCTTCCCACTCGGGTGGTATAGAATTTCTCTCATTTGATTCCTCATCTAGAAAAAGTATATGAATGTTATTGTGTATTAAAAATGTTGCCTCTGCAGTATCTTGGTAGGTATGGTATCTGTAATAGCTAAGATTTTTTTATGAATAAGGCGAAACGTGTGACATGTCATGCTCGCTTACGCCGTTGCAGTGGTGGCGCTGTGTGTCGGGTCTCCTACTTCCCTAAAATATGTGGAAGGGGTTGATGGCTGGCACATGCGTTGAGACCTGTGTGAAGGTGCTGCTGTGATGGCCGGTCATGTCATGCGGATTCTATGAAACTAAGCCTTTCACTTCTCTGTTTCCCATTTATTACCTTACTTTTCCTGGATATTGCGGGGTCAAATTTTTATTTATGGATAGCTCTTTTGAAATATTAATTTTATTAGGTATATGTTTGTGTTTATGCCTGAGATTTGTAAAACTTAAATTGAAAAGAGCAACCCTACAGAGTTTCTTGCTAGGTTCTTCTCTGGGGAAAACTGCACTTTTGCGAATCTAGCATTAACTTTAAAAAATGACCCGTCCTAAGTGTTGTCAAAACCTACAGGATTAAATGATCATTTCATTTCATTTCATTTCAAATAATTAACAAAGCAAATTAGGAGGTAAAATTATAATGTAAAACATGAAGTCGAAATGTAAATAAATTACTTTTACAACATTTTGCATAGTCTTGCTTTGTCGAAGAATAAAACTAATCGTATGTGTCAACTTTTTACTAGTTTTAAACAAATAACAGTAACCTTCTCATTGTAATAATTAAATTTTCATTATTTAGAAATCAGCACAAATGTTACATTCGTCGGTTATATAATGTTCATATATAGCAAACATACAGTTTTGACACCAAAAATGTTTAGTGTGCAATATCATTTTAAAAGTACTTTTCTTGTCAGTACGAAGACATAAATGTCGAGGCATTTTACAATTCGTGCGTTTTTTACATATGCAACAAGCACTTAATTTTATAAAATGAGTTTCTTTCCAAGGCCATTTAGCTTCACGAAGACATAAGCGATAATCTTTTTTGTTGAGATACTTATCAACATCTAGGTACACCACCATTATTTTATAACCTTGAAAAATAATGTTGTTTGTAAATAATTAGGTAAGTACGTAAATAACACTAAAGAAAATAAGCAAGTAAAGTGCGTGGTAAAAATTTGAACACACTGTACATCTTTCATTTACGAGCCGGAACGCGGATCCGCGCTCAATTCGCGGTAAGACTGTCGAAAAACAAAGATTTTGAATAAACTATGAATTATGGACGAAAACACTTTGCAAATTGAAGATCTTGACAAAAAAGTCTTCAAAACTGTATATAACACGCACTCAGAATGAAAGAAATACAATAGTTATCAATAAATTTGAAGAAAAAAAAACACTACAGCACGTTTCATAAAAAATTACGATATTTTTTTGACGTTTAAAGATCCCACTGCTGAGCATGTTGATTCTATTGTTTTATATTTATTATTTCAGTCTTTCACGTCCAAGAGTCCACATCGAATGCAAAACTGCACTTCTATAGCGACACTTAATGCTATTGTAAAAGCAAAGCAGTCTAGTTTTCATACAAGATCCCGGAGATATTATATGAAACAGCTGTTTTGTTTTTAAATTAGTTTAATTGTTGTCGCTATAGAATTAGTATTGTCCGATTTTTTTGTCTGTTATATCCTACTGCTGGGCAAATGCCTCCCCCGCATCCATCTTTCTCTATCCCCGGCAACTTCTGGCCAGTTTGCCAAATTGTCACGGATACCCCCGGCGGTGGTAGGTGACGAAAGTGGAGGAATGAAAAGTCTAGATGGAAATAAAAATCTGGAATTATGTTCAGTATAAATAATTTGGTTTAATTATCACCAAAAATTTATTTGAAGTTCTAAATATTCAAAAGATTCATTTCAAATTCATTTAAAGGTTACCTCAACAAAGAACCTAAAAGGGCAAAAATTGTCTCATGACCTGGCCTCTGTTGTGGGTCTGAAAAAAGAAAAAGGTTTTATCGTCTTACTTGTTACGGACTTAGTAAAATATTATTTACTTACTTACTGTTCCTGAACCTCAGCCACTTGTTCGTCAGGTTATTCACAGTTACTGTTTGGCCGATTTCAAAAGGCAGAATTCACAGCTAGTTTGGCCGCGTTGGTTTTCAAAGAAATAAGGCCCAATGATGACAGATGCAAAAATAGCACACCAGACTGTAACTTTGGGTTTATGTAAAGGCTCTTGATGCATTTGGTAGCTTAAGCGCATCCTAAGGGCATCGGAATCTATAAAAACTCTGAAACCGGAAAATCTTATGAGGCTCAACCTCGGGTTAACAGGACAACACCGTTCTAAAACAAAAGTATCACTTAAGACAGACTTCACAATAACTGAATTAATGAGTTTCACTTATAGAAATTTAAAGAAATACATACCATAGCTTAAAAGCAATGTGCTGGAACATAATAGAATATTATCCTGTTAATCCGCAGTGAAGATTCTGGAAAATTCAAAGAACGTTTTTGTTTGGAATTTGAGGGTAAAAACAAAATGTTGGCCATTGACTCAAATTCTTGTAAAACCCCATGTGCTGCATACCTGAAGATTTTCTAAATATGTGCCAACATACTGAAGATCATCCTTTTCAAAAGGAAGTTTATATTATTCAGAATAATATAAACTTTACTAACTATTGCAACTTTATAGCACTATGTGGCTTCGACACAAAAGATGAAATTTCTTTCAAAAGAACTCCAAAACAATGAAAAATATACTTACAATTTTATTTAAACAAACAAGATTTGTCTACTTGTCTACATTTGGAAAGATGTCCAAATCGAATTTTTTTTGGTTTATCTACTCCTAAATAAACACAAGAGTTTCAAATCCCTTACCTTGGCTAGTCTTTAACTATGGACGTTCTTTTTTTGTCACACTACCATGGACGCGAGGTCTCACGGACCGCTATATTTCATGGTAAAATTAATGATTAGATACTTTTATTTTTATTAGTTTTTTATTATTATTATCAACTAGAGGTCTCAATCTTACAGACTTTACATGTAGGTATTTAACCAAAACTTATTTTATTTTTTATAAATTTTAACAAATTATAATTTTAAGGCACTTTCAGTCTAAATTTTACCTGAGATCACTTAAAGCAAGAAAAAAAATTAAACTTTAAAGTATTTTGATCAATCATATAAAATATCTTTAAATCTAAGGTTTAACGAATATAAAAAACAAAAAATGTACTTCTCAAAAAAAAAAAACTGACAATGGTCCAATATTGGTAACATTATTGGCAGTCTTTGCACAAGGGCTTGGAACACTGCAGGCAAATCGCTTGTTTACAACTTACACAAGCGTACAGTACCCGGCGATAAATATTGCACATCGACCTTTGGAAAGAGACAATCGGCTAATTTCGGCTTCGTAGAGCGTTATCTCTGTCGCGCGAAATACAAACAGTCCGGTATCTATTAGGAGCTGTTAAAACAATTATGATTTGCTTCTTTTGATAATTCTTTTTATTCTTTGTATAAAATACACCAATTTTTGTATAAGTGATGGTTTTAGGTTGGGGTGAAATAAAATAAAAAAACATGTTCACATTATGTTTACGTATTTAATTATTTTGGAAAATTACAGCTGTAGTGTACATAATAAACACCATTATACCTATTGTTAGAATGAGACATTGTAATAAAAATAATAATAATTCTAATTCTAAATTACTTCCATTTCACTATCTGTGCTCTCAAATAGGTCAATATCACTGTCACTGTCAGCCGTATTTATCACTAGTCTATCAGTGTAATTGTCTAAACCGTGTTGAATGCTTCTATATTCATTCTCACATTTGATTGCATGATCGCAAACCTTTTTCCACTCTTCAGCCCCGATCATGTTTACTTTTTCAATCAATAATGTTTTTACTGTAGTTAAATTCATACCCACATTTCTAGAGGCTACATAGCCTTTCAGTTGAGACCATATATTTTCAATTGGATTAAAATCCGGATGATATGGTGGCAATCGCAACACAGTGTGTCCATGTTCGGCAAGTACTTTGTCCACGGAAAACTCTGTATACCTCTCCTTGTGCTGACATATAATAGCGTAAATCTGGGTTTTTGTTAATTTTGGATCAACTGGAATTTCATGTCTGTTTAACCAGTTGATCATTTCCTGTTTAATGGTGTTTGAATTGGGGGGTCTTTCAACATATTTGTTGTGATAGGGTGCGTTGTCGATAACTAGAACAGAATCACTGGGTATATTTGGGATTAATTGATTAACCAGCCATTTTTCGTAGTTACCGTTATTCATTTCATTGTGATAGTCACCTGTAGTGTCTGTGGATTTATACGTTAAAAAGGCACCGGGTACAAAGCCTTTTTCATTTCCCGCATGAACTATTATCAAACGTTGACCTTTTGAAATTGGCTTTTTTACTCCTTTTTTCTTATCATCACTCCAAGATTTCCCTTTAGTGTGGGATGTATGTATGTAAGACTCATCCATGTAGACGATATTTTTTCCTGATTCGCGAAATTTGCGTATTTTATCGAGGTATTCTATTCGTTTGAGACTTACATCGTGCTTTTCCATTAGAACTTTTCGATTATCTTTCATTTTAGTGAATCGAAATCCCATCTCGTGAAGTATTTTTCTCAACGTCTTTTCAGACCCATTGTAATTAATAGCTTCAGATAATTTAGCTTTTAATGATTTTATTGTTGGCAGTTCATTAAATCGTAAGTGAAAATCATACACCATTCTTCGAACAACATCATAATCAAAATCGTCCATATCCAAACGAAATTGCTTTTTTGGTCTCCCTTTTTTTGGAGTGCTGAACTTAATTTCAGTAGAATGTGTTTCAGTACTGACTTCGTTTAATATATTGTTCAAAGTTCTTCTTGAAATTCCAGTGGCATTTGCAACTCGCTCTTGAACCTTCTTAAAATAACAACTTACATTTTCATCTTCATTTTTTTTAAATCTGTCAGCTTCGGTTACAAAATATTTATAAACATTGTAGATAATTTCGCGTGACTGACCTCGTAAAGGTTTCCCTCTTTTTCCTAAAGATGCCATAGTACAACTTTAAATTATTTAAATTTGGGGGTGTTAACAACTCTAAATATATATTTTGAACTGGACGCGACCGCACTCTATCGCACTTGAACAACGACTGACAAAACGTCACATAGGTAGTGTAGACAGAGATAACGCGCTACGAAGCCGAAATTAGCCGATTGTCTCTTTCCAAAGGTCGATGTGCAATATTTATCGCCGGGTACTGTAGTTAGTCTTTCGTTTTAATTTTGACGGACACAGCCAGCACGTCTTTCGCTTAGAATTATTCATTTCCGGTGTAGAGGTCTCTCCAACAGGCATATCTGCACCTAAAATTCGTGTCAATGTCAATTTCAACTCCTTTTGCAAATTTGAATTTAGAGCACGTCTTTGCATACAAGGAACTACCAGAGACCGTGCTAATGCCTTGAGAAAATCTTCTCTCTCGATTTCTTTGGCCTGATGCTGGTTGTGTAGAACGTAAGCGTTTACACCACACAGATCGAGGATTCTATAAAAAATCACCAGAGGCCACCTCCTTGTTCGTCGACTGCTCGAATAAATTGAACACTTCTTATCCGTCTCATCCACTCCTCCCTTGGTGGAGTTATAATTTTGTATTATCTCAGGTTTTTTGGAGGCCTCGTCTACTGTGTCGCTGTGATGCATAGAAGATATCAAGACAACGGCTTTATTTTTCTTTGGGACATATGAACACACAGTTTTATCTTTAGTGAAACCAAATAAAATTGACTGAATTTCTCGAGACTTCCCTGGTTGGAATTCTTTTGGTATCTCTCTTATTTTTCTTCACAGTCCCAACATACGTCAATTTTCTCTTTGACAGTTCATCTACAAGTCACGTTGCGATTGGTCCCTTGAATGGGGAATATGCATGTTTATTTTTTTATTTTTTATATGTTTCTACTAGTTATTAAATTACCAAACATACAAATATCACGTCCAAAATATAAACTATTATGCAAGAAATTAAATATTAAAATCGCGATCAATTTAAACGCGGCCATTTTGGCGCGCTTGCTCGTGACGTCACCATTACACGAGTTCGATGTCAACAGCAAAGTGTTTGGTTTACAAAATTACCAAAAAATAAATAAAGTGAGTGAATATCGACTTAATTACCATGGAAAAGTACAAAAAACCGTATTATAAATATTGTGTCGTTCCTATGTGTCGAAATAACATCAACACTGCACCTGACAGAGTGTATTTCCTTATGCCGAAAGGTGAAAATCTAAGGAAAAAGTGGTGCAAGGCGATGAGAAGAGACAATGTATTGTGTTTGAGCTGTTTATACTGTTGTGAAGATCATTTCAATGTAAGTAAGGATATTAAAAAAGTAAAATACATATACAAATCATTCTTACTTTTACCTACCTAAGTACTTGTTTTGTTTACAAACCTCTACAAAAACATAACCTAGTTTACAAAAAGTTGTAAAGATATTATTAAAAATTCTTATTCGATATTCTAAATTTATCTTTATGTATGTACGAGGTGTGTTCAAAAAGTAAGGTGACTTTGTATTTTTAAGAAAAAATATTTATTTATTTATCAATATTTATGTTGTCCCCTTCAAAGTAATCCCCCTCAGATACAATACACTTATGCCAACGGTTTTTCCAATCCTCAAAGCACTTCTCATAAGCACTTTTCGGTATAGCCTTGAGCTCTTCCAGCGATGCAGTCTTTATCTCTTCAATCGATGCAAATCTCCGTCCTTTCATAGGTCTCTTTAGTTTTGGAAACAAGAAAAAGTCACATGGGACCAAATCCGGTGAATATGGTGGCTGAGGCATGATTGTGGTGTTATTTTTGGCCAAAAAATCTCTCACAAGCAAAGATGAATGAGCAGGGGCATTATCGTGATGCAAAAGCCATGAATTGTTTTTCCACAATTCTGGACGTTTTCTTCGTATTGCTTCTCGCAAACGGCGCATAACTTCAAGATAATACTGTTTATTGACCGTACGTCCATATGGTAAGAACTCCTGATGCACCACGCCATGGCAATCGAAGAAAACAGTGAGCAAAACTTTGACATTTGATCGAACTTGGCGTGCTTTTTTCGGTCTTGGCTCATCTGGGCTCTTCCATTGGGACGATTGGACTTTGGTTTCGATATCATAACCATATACCCATGATTCGTCACCAGTTATGACCCTTTTGAGTAAATCTGGGTCGTCGTTGACGTCATTCAACAGTTCTTGAGCGATGCTCATGCGACGGTTCTTTTGGTCAAAATTTAGCAATTTCGGAACGAACTTCGCTGATACACGTCTCATGCCCAAAACGTTAGAAAAAATTTCATGGCACGAGCCAAGCGATATACCAACATCCTCAGCAACTTCTCTGATAGTGATTCGACGATTTTCCACAACCATTTTCTTCACTGCTTGAACGTTTTCATCAGTTGTTGACGTGCTTGGGCGTCCAGAGCGAGGCTCGTCATTGGCATCTTCCCGGCCATCTTGAAAGAGTTTGTACCACTTGTAAACATTTTTTTTACTCAGAACAGTTTCACCGTATGCCACTGTCAACATTTCAAGTGTTTCGGAGCACTTTATTTTATTTTTTACACAAAATTTGATGCAAATCCTTTGATCCATATTTTTCGATAGCAAGAAATCGCCGAGCACGCAAAACACTTATAACCTTTACGCCTCTCACAACCAAACAAAAAATGCTATACACTTGAAACTTGGTACAGATGTTCTGGAAGAGTGTACCAACATAACAAAATAAAAAAATCGATAATCGAAAGTACGTTGCCCGCCAAATTTGAAAAGTCACCTTACTTTTTGAACACACCTCGTATAAGTATTATTCATAAATAAAAACATCTAAATTATTAGAGTAAGAGGCAAGTTCGAGACTAGTTTTATTAACCTTTATATTATTTTTGGGTTTAAGATTATCCGACTGCGCTTAAACCGGTTTCAGTCATTCTCTAAGTCCTTCTTCACAATTAATTAATACTTTGAACACATAAAACTATTAACTTAAGATAAAAAACAGCGACACAATACAATAACAATTATTCCTCAAAAAAGAAACCATACAAATAGCTTGTTGACAGCAGACGTCTCGTGTAAAACTGACGTCACGTTTTGTTCCACCAATAGTGTTGCGTTTCGAAAATTTGCGCGGTAATTTCAAAACAGCCACTTTTTGATGATTAAATTTCATTATTAAATTAAAATAAATTCTAAAAATAATTGTATAGTGTGTTTTCAGTAGCAATAAATGTTACAAAAAAAAATATTTTGTCCATATTTAAGTCACGTGCATATTCCCCATTGGTTTCGTCAAACGAATAACACATTGAGTAGGAACGAGAAACTTCTTTTCATCTTCTGATAACCCAATGCCATCAGAACCTTTACCTGAATAAATATAGCCGTTGTAAAAGTAAAACGTCTTGGCGTCACACAAGGCGCGCACAATAAGCCCATATTTTCCTAGTTTCTTTGGCATGTACGAGATCATGTGGCTTCTGCCACGAAACTTCACCAACATCTCGTCAACAGTGACGCACTCGCCAACTTCGTAAAGTTTTTGAGAATTTGTGACGAATTTTTAAAAAATAGGAGAAATAGCCGCCAGCTTATCATTCTTTTGTCTTTCTGCGTGATTAGCCTGGTCATCAAAACGTAGACATCGTAAAATGACTAAAAATCTAGTTTCCGACATGCAACATCTAAATATTTCGCAACCCGTACTATCTGTGGCGAAAATATAACTTGTACTTTCATGGTTAGACTTCAATACAGCAGAATAGTACAGTAATCCCAAAAAAAGCATTCAACTCGACCATATCCAATTCTTTGAATTCGGGTCTTTCCTGCCTTTTTGCCTTTTTTTGTGTAAAATAAAACATATTTTAACGTGTTAATTAACAATTTGAGGCAATTTTCAGTCTTAGTTGACATAAGATCTTTGTTTAGCATTTTAATAGACCTTATATAAACAATATGAGAAATTAAACTTTTTTTCTTAAAATCTAATTACCTAATAAAGAACATAAAAACGACTTCTGAAATAAAAAAATAAAAAAATTCTGATACCTACTCAATTTGGCATAAATTATTGGCAATTTTTGCACAAGGGGCGAGAGCATTTCAGACATATTGTTTTTGCAACATCCTACACATGTGTTCACTGTCATTCTGTGCAGTTTGGGCGGGCAAATACTGCATGCCCTTCGCTTACCCTGACTTGTTTCAGGAATTTGGGTGTCCTCTTCAACCATATCTTCACCCAGTACTCGTTTTATCACTAGTCGTAGCTCCCTTGGTAATTGACTGCACACAACATGTCTTTGCATTTGAGTTGGCACTAGCGAACAAGCTAACGACTCCAAAAAATATCCTCTATCTATAATCTTAGGCTGATGCATATTGTTATATAACAAGAGACATGTAGCCTTACAGGCTACAACCGATTTTCTAATAAGTATTTACCGATGGCGACTGGTAGGGTGAGGTGCTACCACAGAGCACCCCCTAATAGAGTGTACTTGCAAGGCAATAGACGCGCACCGTACATATGTCTTTTTCGGCAGATGTAGCAAAGCGAACTATGTCATTCAAGTCAGTACTGACCAGCTGTCACATCCGTACGCACAAGCTTTTTCGCAATTTACATGGCTCTTATTTTGCTTTAAAGCGTAATAAAATGACAGTGTGTTCTGTGAAATGGTACGGGAAAAATTCTGGGACATCTTGCTTTAAGAAAAATGGAATAACTTTTCACCGATAAGTATAAACAATTTTTGTTTTATATTACGCGGAGTTCATGTTACACTGGACAACAAATTTTGATTTGCCGACATCCCTTTCTATCACTATGCTAATTACTATGTTTATCCTTTTTCGTTTCCGAAATTTCAGTACTAGAGTTGTAACAAATTTATCGACTGAATGGAATCGATTTATTTTTATCAAATACAATAATAATATACACTTTTTGTTTAGATGAGATGTAGATAAAAAATAACTATCTAATAATTATTATTAATATGTAAAGAACAGTACTTCGATATTTTTTTATTACCTATCATCGCAAATAATAGAATAAAGTTAGTGTTTGTTTTCTTTTAAAGATTTCCTAAATGTCCTGAGCAAAAAAGGTACAGCATATTTATTAGAAGTTTCTAAATAATAACCTAGTTTTGGGTTATTTGGGACACTGAAATTCAGTTTTCGGAAGCATGTATTTATTTTCAAATTAATTTTACCGGTAAGTGTCGTCAATTGTCATGCAATTTTAACTTAACCTCTCTAATTATTTAATTTTGTTATAACATCGAATTGTTCAACAATAAAAAATGTAACACACTTATGTAAATGTTTTATCGATAAACCTAACTGTCGTCACGGCACATCTCTAAGCGATGCGTTGACCTTGATTCAGCAAATCACAGCATAGTTGTCACGTCCCCCGCACTTCATTCTTGCCGCCTAAAGTTGTGAGTTTTGTTTCGAATAAAATTGTAATGATTCGGGCTCTATTAGGGGGTGCTCTGTGGGTGCTACTTAGCCGAAGCTAGACTCCGAGCACCTAATAATAACACTTGAGTAGTATACAGTGGAGTGCTTTAATGGTGTAGAGCCAAACCTTAAATACTATGTTACCGAGTACCGCGACAAACCTAATCGCCCGAACGAGTACTATCTCCGTTCGAGCCATCACGTCTTAATCATGTACAAGATAATGCACATGTAAGATAGGACCGCTACAGCTACTTCCCCCTTTACAAAAGAAAACCGATGTTTACAATACAAAGTAGAAATATAAAGAAAGTACACAATATAAAACAACCTTAATAACTACGTAAGTGTACCGATGTTAACAGCCACAGCCGACGTCCCTGTCCTTGGCAGGTGGTGGATGAAGCCTCGAGTCCGCGAGGGCATTGAGCTTGCCAACAGCCAACCGGCAGATGACAGAGAACAATCAGCCCGACGGTGGTCCATAAACTTGTCCAGAAGAATTCACACAAGTCGCGGAGCCCTTGGCTAATTTGCTCCATAATACCGTGAATTCCGGCGACTGTCCCGACCTCGTTCACCGTGATACTCCGGTCAACCTCTCTGGTGGCTGTGTTTCCCATAATGGAACTCGGTGCTGCTTTCAATCACGGAATGGCGCCTCCGAACAATGTACACACATAAATACTGGAGTTGAAAATACGTCAAGACCTACCAAAGCCTACCTACCAAACGAAATCTGGTGGTGGATGGATGATGAGCTGGTGGCTGCCGGGGCCCGTGCGGTGAGCCTAGAGCCTTAGCGAGAGCGAGACGGAAGGAAATTATAACTAGTAAATCAAACACATGTGTTTACCGTAAAGCTGCCCGTTTAATACTAGCTAACGCAATGAAAAGACAATGCATATTACGTATAGCTACTTACAACTATATCGCACTTATTACCAAGTCATTATTCATAATTAAGTTACTTGTTACCAAGTCAGATTACACACCACACCCACTTTATATAGGCTGTGAACAGTCACAGCCGATGCTTGTTGCTGATACTTTCCTTGTTATTAACTATATTTTTGACGAAGCCTGTTGCTGATTTATTTTGTTGTTTCTTAGGTTTATTTTGACGAAGCCTGTTGCGGATTGTCGATTCTGTAAGTACTTTTATATTTTTTATTTTTTTTTATTTTTTTAATGAAATAAACTATTTATTTAAAGTGGGTGTGGTGTGTGGTGCGATCTTGCTTCGATAGGATTAAATTGGTGGACTGTATATTTTTTTTTTTTTAGTAGCCTATTGTGTCCCACTGCTGGGCAAAGGGAGGCATGGAAGAATGCGGGGGCATTCTTCCATGCCTCCCTATGGACTGTATATAATTAATAAAAATTGTAGGAATTTTCTCGACCTTACAGTTCAATTGTGCCGTCAACCATCTTTGGGACGTGCTTTTGTAGCTTATTGATGTATGGACCCAATAATGCTATATCGTTGCGCAAATTGTCAGTGTCGTAATTTGGCGGTATTATTTCATCGGCATTAATCAGTAGATGATTTTGCCATATAGCTCCGGGTATAGGATTATTCTCTTCAAATCTTCTTCGATAGCGTTCGGGTGTGGTAGCATCAGCCAATGCAACTACGGTCTGGCGGAGATTGGAGTATAAAATACTCTCTGCTCGTGGAATGAATCTTCCTCTGTCGTCATTCCTTGGTGCAGCGACGGTAGGAATGTAAATTCCTTCATCATGGTGGTGGCGCCTATCTGGGTGGAATATCCGGTAGATTCGCCTGGCTTCTGCACTATTTCCATTTCCCATGACTACGAATAAGTAACACTAATTTAAGATTTCTTTTGCCCACCCGAAAGCATATAAGTACCTGCTGATAGTGTGTTTTCTCTATAGGAAAATGTGTTGATTTGCTGTTGTCGTCCAACATAGTGAAAACATCTGTAAGCTATCTCTATTATTCCTGTGATCACAATAGCGAGCAATGATTGGTAATAAACTTGGTGTGTTAGATATAATGACTGTTTTTACTGGAACTTGTGTCGTGTTTTCCGGTTCTTTTATTTTATTTACCTAAAAGTAAACACACATTTAATGGTTCATTGTCATCATTAAAACAGTGATGTGAATCTAAAGCATAAGGCCAAAAACAAAAGATAACTTAAGGGTATCTCAGGGGCATCCTAAGGTAAAAATTTAAGAACCAAAATAACATGGTCCTAATAGAAAGCACTAAAAGAAAGAAACTAAAACAAAAGTAACAATGTACTAAAAGAAAGGGCATCGGAATCTAAAAACTCACTGAAACTGGAAAGACTTAGGTTCAACCTTGGGTTAACAGGAATACACCGTTCATTACTTAAAAGCAATATGCTGGAACATAATAGGATATTATCCTGTTAATCCGCAGTGAACATTCTGAAGGTTTTCTGTATATTTGCCAACATTCTGAAGATCATCCTTTTATAGGACGATAACTAAATTAATTCTAAATAATCCAATAAGATTTATTTACTTGTTAACATTTGGAAAGATGCCCATATCGAAATTTCTTAAATCTGCATTAAAATACAGAAGATGAGGAAGGTTTCACATCTTCAGCATCGCACGCACAGATTTACACCAAGAAAGGTGCGTGAGCGCTCTGCAAGCGGTCCACCGCAGAAAAGAAAGAAAGACCTCCAGTCAACGCTGTGTTGACGACCCACGATTCACAAACAGACAAATCCAACAAATAACTTCAAACCTTGAAACTATTAACCGCATTTTTTTTGTGACGAATTGAAGATTTCTTGAGCAGCTTCAAATACTCTTTGCCGTAGTTCAGCCTCAGACCTTATTGGTCTTGAATAAACCTTATCTTTTAAACATCCGTGGAAAAAAAATACCAAGGGACTTAAAACTGGGGGACGCAAAAAAAAATAATGGTTTGATTTTTATGACCGTAATACAAATAAATAACTGATATTTATTCGTATAACGGTTTTAGGTTGTCTTATTTTACACTCTTCTATTGAAATGTCATAACTAATAAATAAAATCACTATGTACCTACGCCAGCTTGTACACAATTATTGGGTACCGCACAAACTGTATCTAGGACTAACTGTTCTCGCGTAATAACTATTTAAAACGGCATGTAAGTAAGCAACTGAAAAAAATATATAAATACTTAGGCGCTGTTAGCTGTGTAGATTATGTTGGTTCAAATAACCATCTTTTTTGCTAAGACTGGGTACGAGGGTTTGGGGACTTGGGAGGGCTAGGAGATTTGGCAGGATCAAACCTAGTAGATCGGGATGCGTCGGCATAAGACCACCGTACTCGCGGTTATCTCTGGGATGCTTCCTGGAACGAGATGTTCTATTTCATCTTCTTCTTATTTTAGGGCTTAGCTCATGTCGGTGGAGCCTCTTCCATCCCTCCCTATTCTCTGCATTTGTTCTCCATTTGGACATCAGAATTTTAATATCACGTTGTCTGTGATGTTCAAGATAGAGTCTATAGCCACGTGCACCCGAACAGTACAAACAAGTAGGTATTTTAAAACACTCACTCAGATGAGTGAGGCTGAGCATAACGAGGCTTAGGCTCAACTCACACCGAAAGAGCGGCGAAGGGCAGCGAAGCGGAGCGCAGTTTAGTGTCATATGAATTTTAACTTTATTTTCATTACTATAATACTTATTATCGCAAGAGAAACTCGAACGAGTCGCGCGGATGCCCGCGGCGCCGCAGGAAGAAAGTTGCGGGACTCGACTCCGCGCTTCGCTGCCCTTCGCCGCTCTTTCGGTGATAGTTGAGCCTTAGACTTAGACTGGTCAGTAACATGCCCAAAGAGGCAGCATTTGAAACACTGAATTACAGTAAGCACGTAGGTCTCAACGGGAAGCGATGTGTAGAAGCAGAATATTTTTTTTAGGAAAGACTGCCCGGAAAAGGTTAAAACTACAGACTGAGGTGGTACCCAGTTTGTTACACCATCTTTGTTTACTTTCCTATGAATACGTCTGGCTTTGAGGATTCTACCAAAATCAGAAAAAATCTCTATAGAATACATCATCCATAGACCACTCCACCGGAATGGTCCTTACAATGCCCATGTGGGCTATGTGGAAGATATATTAAATATAAAGCGGTATATTTGGCGTCATCCAGAGCAGGTATAATTAAAAATAGGTAAGCAGATGCATCGTTTTTGAATTCCAATGCAACCCTATTTCTCCCTACACTCTTTACACTTCCTGGTATAATAATATCTTTGATTTTGTGCTGATGCAAAAAGTAACCAAATTTAATGGTTCTGAGGGTGGTTCCAGCGAAGAAGTCATGTGAGACATAGATCAGGAAATGTCCTGTGTTTTTTATTTTCTCCTCTCTCAGGTTTATCCTGACCGTATACCTACCTGCGTATAAAACGCTAGTCTGAAAATGCCCTTTCTGATCCATCACTCACGCTATTGTAAAAATTGTCCATAAGTAAACAACGGGCAGTATTTAAATATTTCGACATCAGTTTAATTACCACTTGTATCTGCGTGGCCGTGACCACTTCTTACCCCAGTGTTCTGTCTCCCTTGGTACATGTGTGTCTGAAGCGATATAAACCCGGGGGGGGGGGATGGTGTTGCTAAAATATATAATTTAATTCTGTACTTATGGCGCTTTGTTTGGATATTCTGATAGTAGTGAATTCCAAGTTGCTAGTGTATTGTTTATTTTAGTTATAAAGCGGTTGGTGTCGAAGAGTTCGATTTCTAACCTTAAACACACATCACACAACGAACTGATTGCAATTCTTCAATTGCACCTCGCAGGCGGTGCAGCTGTGGGTAGCGTGAGAGCCAGCCCTACTCCGGATTATTGATTGTCCAAAAATCTTCATTTCGATAGTTGAATAAACACACTAGCGTTGATTCGTCTGACCACAGAATAGACTTACTTTTTTTTTAACAATAAACCATTCACAAAACGCTATCCGAGCATATAGATCGTTTGGATGGATTGCAATTTCATGCACTTGTCTGAAGTGACACGGGTGTAATCCTTCACTACTCAAGAGCTTCCACACCTAATACTGGCTTTCATTGAAGTGTGTTGCTTGATCTTTAAATCAACAGTAGATGATAGGCTCAGATGGAACAAAAGAGCGGAGGACTGTAGGTTTTAATTATAGCAGGGATTAACAATTTCGAATTAAGTATCGCGACGAATATATAAAATTGGCTATAATGAAGCACCTGCCGGTGCGTGCGACAGATGATGAGTGAGACAACCGTTGAATGAATGAAATGATAGTTGCGTCAAAACGTTAAGTCGGAAGTTTTGATTAACTAAAACAGAATAAAATTATTATTTGTCATTGTTATCCGACCTATCTTCAATATTAGATGTTTTTTCTTGGTGAATATCTGTGCATCCATCTTTCACAGCACTTTGTTCTGCTGCCATGAAATCAACGTCACTAAATATGTTTTTATTTAATGGCCAAAGACCTGTTACACGAAATCCGTTTGCTGCTATTTCCCTAGTTTGAACTTTCATGTAAGCTCTTCCGAATAGCTCCATAATATCAAAAGGACCCAGTGTTCTGTTGTTATTCCTAATCCAAATTCTTATTTCTTCACTATAGTAAACTTTTAATGGACCCATAAATGTTTTATCTAGTGGCTGCATCTTGTGTGTCGTGTGGGGTGGTAAAGATATAATGTCAACGTTATTGTCTCTGGCCAGGTCTATAACATCAATGTTCCTCGTATGGCTGAAGTGTCCATCTAAAATCAGTAAAACCCTGGATTCTGGAGTTGGATTCGTGTGTTTTATAAAGTGTTTGAACCAAACGGTAAATATATTCATTTGAATCCAGCCGGATGGATGAGCAACACCTTCAGCTCCAGGTGGACATCCTCTCATCAGTTGGGAGTTCATATTTTTTCGAGGAAATATAACAAATGGTGGGACAAAATGGCCAGTGGCATTCATGCACACTACAATTGTTACTAAAGAACCTCTTTCGGCTGAAGTTAGTGCAGCTATTTGTCTCTTTCCTCGGTGTCCAATTACTTGCGGAATTCTGCTTTGCACAACTGTTAAGCCGGATTCATCTACGTTGTAGACACGATTTGGAGGATATTTGTTTTTTTCGTAAATCTCGTCCAAAAGTTCAAAAAAAATTATTGACATTGTCTTTATTAAACTCAAATGCTCGAGCAAATGACGTTCCTGTAGGCTTTCTAACAGAAAGTTTGTCTTTGTGTCGTTTTAGGAATAGTCTTAACCATGTTTTACCAGCTAATCCAGATTCTTGAAATGTATTGGGCAAATTGTTACGTTTTGCCAACATAATAGGTTGGGGAAAAAGTCTTTTCGCATATAGTATGTATGAACTTGTATTAAAATCTCTTTGGCTATACCATTTGTATCTGGCTGGTTTTGGTATCATTAAAAAGTTTTAATTTTAAAGAAGGCACTTCCAAATTCAAATTAGGAATTTGTGTGATTTTCATTTGTTATTGTTGTTGTTAAAATGAGTGAATCTAAAGAAGAAATTCGATACATTTTAAAATTTTACTATAAAAAAGGTAAAAATGCAACTCAAGCCGCGAAAAAAATTTGTGATGTTTATGGACCTAATGCAGTATCTGTGAGAGTAGCGCAAGTTTGGTTTAAGCGTTTTCAAGCCGGAAATTTTGATATCAAAGATGCATCTCGCTCTGGTCGCCCTGTTACGGACAAAATTGATGCCATTTTTGAAAAAGTGGAGCAAGATCGGCATATTAGTAGTTACGATGTAGCTGAAGAACTGGCAATTGACCACAAAACGGTTTTGACTCATTTGAATAAAGCTGGGTACACTAAAAAGCTCGATATTTGGGTGCCTCATGAGCTCACTGAAAGAAACCTAATGAACCGTGTACTCATTTGTGATTCTTTATTACGACGTAATGAAACCGAACCATTTTTGAAAAAGCTGATAACTGGTGATGAAAAGTGGATCACATACGAATGATACGACAAGAACGTGCGAAAAAGATCGTGGTCAAAGGCCGGTCAAGCTTCACAGACTGTGGCAAAACCCGGGTTAACTCGCAACAAGGTAATGCTGTGTGTATGGTGGGATTGGAAGGGCATCATTCATTATGAGCTGTTACCGCCAGGCAGGACCATCGATTCAGAACTGTATTGCGAACAATTGATGAGATTGAAGCAAAAAATTGAGAGAAAGCGGCCAGAATTGATCAACAGAAGGGGTGTGGTTTTTCACCATGACAACGCTAGACCTCACACATCTTTAGCCACTCAGCAAAAATTACGAGAGTTTGGCTGGGAGGTATTAATGCATCCGCCGTATAGTCCTGACCTTGCACCTTCAGATTTTCATCTGTTTCGGTCTCTGCAGAATTCCTTAGGCAGTGTCAGGTTAACATCACGAGAGGACTGCCAAAACCACTTGTCGCAGTTTTTCGATCAGAAGCCTCAAAATTTTTACAGCAATGGGATCATGTCACTACCAACAAGATGGCAAAAAGTTATGGAACAAAATGGCACCTACATACTTTAGTCAAATGTAAATAAACTATAAAAAAAAACTTTTTGAATTTTCATATAAAATACGAAGAAACTTTTTCCCCAACCTAATATACGAAGATCTGACCTTGTTAATCCATGAAACTTACTCTCCATCGTCAAAACATATTCAACTAACACGTTTTATAACTGTGTACCTAACACTGTCTTTCTACCTAATTGAGTTGCAGCCGCTTCTTCAGGAGTAAGGTCAGTTTTGTGGGTTAAACGTTGCAAAGTTGTTCTTGGTACATTGAAAGTTTTTGCAGCTTTTAGGGTACCCATCTTCTTTTCACGACCCATTTTGATGGCTTTAACCATTTGTTCTTCATCCCAATCCTTTCTGAAATGCTTTGACTGTGTCGGTGCCATTCTAAAAAATAAAATTAAGCACTATGAAAGACTACTCTAGCGCTGTATGTATCGATACTTAAATATGGGCTAGCCTATATTTAAGACCCCAAACATAGCCCATATTCAAAATTCATGATTAAGATAAATTTAACCTTGTATTTTTAAAATAACACAGAGCAAATAAGTAAAACATCCAAAAATATGAAATTAAACTCATATCCTACTAATAACATAGATAACCACTTTATTACACCCTTTTTTTATTAAAATAACAACATATATTTACGTACCTTACAAAATTTTGCGGCAGCAGCCGAGAGTCAACGTCCTACACTAGCGGCAACTCGCGTCGAACTGACGAGACTGAGTGATAGCGATCACGGGGCGAATGAAAGCGACAGAATATAGTCGCTTGTTGCGGCCTTGGGTTGTTTGTTTATGAGAAATGTTACTAGCCCATAATAAAACACTAGCCCTCATTTAGTTACTTTCCTCTAGCATTTTTATATTTATATCAGGTTGAACAGCCAATACTGACCAGAAGAAAACTCGAAGAAAAATAATAATAATGGTAATTGGTTACAAAGTGGGATGGATATGGTATGGGGTTTTGAGGAATTAAAGAGTTAGGCTTTTCACAAAATATATCATTTCATAGCCCTATGGAAATCTGTAACCGATTCTGACGTGTAAATTACTCTCCGTCTCTGAAATACATAACATCCAGTCTTATTGACTTTATCTTTTATATTAATTTCATTTATTAGTAGGTCCTCTAACTGGGGGTTAACTCACTTCTTCGGGATTAAGTATGAATCTAATTGGTTCCCGAAGTTTTTCGCCAATCGTTTCCAAAACTGCGGCCAGTCTGTGAATTGCCCGCGTATGCGCATGCGTAGCCTCAGCACTCAGCCTCTTCATTTCTTGAAGCCGCGCTGTAGCTTCCCGCATATGTGGTTGCTCGTTTTAAACAATAACACCACATATCATGGCGTAAATAGCTTAAAATTCACCCAATGCTCGACTCTCACTTTGCTGATTTTTTAAAGTTGTTTAAAACAAACTGAAGCTCTATTTGGAGGAGGTGAGGAACGACGCCGACGACGTTTTCTTGGCAGTGCGGCGAGAGTCCAGTTCCAAAATAAGTAGGTTACTAACCTACTTCTAGCCTAATATCTTCGGACCCGTCTTCAATCATACCGAGGAGCAGTGGATCACGATATGACGCCCTCGATTTCTTTTTCCAAACTTTGACTCGTCTATTTGTACGATTTTGCCGGGACCTCCTAATTTGCCTGTATTTTCTTGGCTTTCTATATAACGAATCAGAAGCCTTAGCACGAGTTCTTGCGAAAAAGTATTCGTATCGTCATCGTCGCCAATTTATATGAAAAAATGAGCAGCGCCTCTATCGGGCGTAAATGAAACTAAATATTGTAGCACAAGTTTTAAATTTGTACTTTCGTATCGCCAACGCGTAGTAAACGTGCGTAATTCGATTGTTTATACGATTGTAGGCAGCACGAGTGATGATTTGACATTTGATATCGACAATGACGAAGGCTGGCTATCGAGAGATGACGAATGTTTTGTCACTTACAATTTGTTAGTGAGAAAACTTGCGTTACAGTACGTAAATCCTTTTTTTCTTCGGGTTTCTAGCAAAAATATTGCCTTTTTTTTAAATGCAAGTGGATAATATTGTTCCAAGACGTTCTTTATATTATTTTCTTGCGGAAAGATTAATCGGAAACTATGCAAGAGAACCGAGAGAAACAGAGTAAGTAAATTAATGATTTTTGCTTATTACTACTTGTAAGTACGTGTACCTATGTATAGACAAACTATTAAATGCATTTAGTAAGTAATGGGGAATTTATTGCTTATAGAGAAATAAATCGAAGGTAAATAAAAGAAAGTTTAACAATATTTTAGACATAACCAATAAAGAATTTAAAAAGAGATTTCGGCTAACCAAAGCAGCGTTCTATTTTCTATGTGAGAAACTAAGAGAACACTCTAATTTAAAATCAACACAAAGAATTAGTTTAGAACTCAAGGTAAGATTAAATTAGGTGGTCCTAAACTTAAAAAACATATTATAAATAAATAAGATGCCTCTGTGATATTTTGTTTCGTTACAGGTTCTTTGTGCTCTTTCTTTTTACGCTAATGGGTCCTACCAAAGAATTATAGGTGTGGCAAAAAATTTGGGTCAAACTACAGTTAGCAAGTATGTAAGGGATGTGACAGAGGCACTTATTTCTCCTAGACTAATGAATAATTTTATTAAGTTTCCTGAAACGAGGCAACAAAGGGATGTCGTAAAGAACAAGTAAGTATAAAAAAAGAAAAATTTGTTATAAATATATATTTTTTTGTAGTTTACATAAGTTAATTACCCTATTATATAAGTACACCTAAATTTTTAATAAAGATCGACAAGTAAAGTGTTAGTACTTAGGTACTTAACATATAAGTAATATAAGCGAAAAATTGACGTAGGTAGGTAAGTAATATTAATTTGCTTATTTTACAGGTTCTATAGAGCTTTTGGATTTCCTGGAGTTATAGGATGCATTGATGGATGTCAATTTCATATTTTCACTCCTAAGAAAGATCGAGACCATTTATTTTATTCTAGAAAACATTTTCATGCATTGAATGTTCAAATGGTAATTATTATTATATCCATATTATAATAACAACAGATACCTATTTTATGTCAAAATACATGTAAAATATCTTAGGTAGAGATAATTTTTGTATGTAATCTTTTCACCATACATTAATTTGTTTTCAGGTTTGTGACAGTGACTGCCGTATATTAAATGTAAATGCGAAGTATGGTGGAGCGACCCACGACGCCTTTATATGGGAATTCAGCAAAGTTAATGCTTTTATGCAAAATCTCCATAGAAATAACGAACAAGTTTGGTTATTAGGTAAATGTGCTTTATAATGTAGTTAAGATATTATATAAATTAGAACACAAATTGTACTTTTGCAAAACTATTTGCTAGGTAAGTTTAATGATTATTATATTGTTCTTTAAAGGTGATTCGGGCTATCCACAGCGGCCTTGGCTAATGACCCCTATTCCCAATGCCGCTGAAAGAAGTCCAGAAGCGAAATATACAAAGGTTCACGGACAAGCCAGGGTCTGCATAGAAAACACATTTGGACGTTTAAAAAATCGATTGCGATGTTTGTGTAAGGATCGCACTCTGCACTATAAGCCAGAAAAATGTGCAAAAATAATACTAGCTTGTAGTGTTTTACACAATCTAGCCATCGACTTTAGAGTGCCTGAACCAACACCACAAATAGTCGAAGACAATATAATAAGGTTTACAAGGCCTTTTCGTGAGCAGTCTGACACTCACGACAATTTAGTAAGAGGAAGAGCTTTAAGAAGCATGGTAGTAGCTAGAATCAATAGACTACATGCTTAGCTATTCAATGCTTAATATAAAAATCTCTATCATTAATATAAAAACATAATTAAATTACAACATTGTTTTATTATTTTTCATCAGGTATCTTTATCTTTTTCAAAATATCTTACAATCACATTCAAAGCCTCTTTCATAAATTCCAAACACTGAGCTTGCAAATTGAGCTCCATGTCCCTCTGTCTTACCCTTTCACGCTGTTCTTGCTCTTGCAGTCTCAAGCGTTCCGCTTCTAATCTTTCATGCGCAAGCGCTCGCTCCCTTGCATACTCTCTGGCTAACCTATCAGACTCTAAAAATAATTCTGCCGTTTTTGAGGCTCCATCGAGTTACTTCTTTTTAGGCGGCGGCTTCCAGTGCTCCTCCTCCTCTACATTTAAAATTATTGGTGACCCCGGAGGAGAAGCAACTGGCTGTTCTGTCCAACTTGTAACAGTAGGTTGACTGCTTGTGCCAGGAGTATTCCAATCACCTGAAATAAAAAAATAAGTGTGTTAAATGTAACTATAATAATTATATTTAAAAACAAAATAAAAATGCTTATGTCTAAATAAGAATTCGTTTTTTTTTTTAAATAATATTTATTTTTGTTCATTGTTATGTTTTGGACATTAGTATTATAATCCAATATACCTACCATTAATTATTGTCAAAAATATTTTTGAATGCCAAAAGTGAAAACATGCAAGTATTTTAAAGGACCATGGGGGATTTTGTATGGACCCCGTCCCCACCCTACAACAGTCATAGGACACGTGTCAATTTGTTCATTGCGACCCAAAAAAGGATAAAGTACCTGTTTTAGTAGCAAAAACTATTGGGTTTATTTATAATAAAAAAAAAGTTTTCGGTAAAAATATATTTATTTTTAAACCAAAATAATTTTTTTCACAAACAAATATGCTTATTTCACATAAACAAGGACGATTCTATATAATAAAAAAAATACTTGGTTCTCAAACTGAAAATCATTGAGTAGTAATAATAATGCTTAAATAATATAGGTAACTATTAACTCATTATTACAGCCAAAGTCAAGCTTGATGTGCTCTTGACTGCACTAATAATTACATTAAGTCGTCTATTACAATATTATCAAGCATTTGTGCTGGTGCATTAAAGTCAATATGACGCCCTAATCCCATGTACCATACAATGGATATTATGTGCGCACAACTTCCCACAGTGCGATTGCCTGTAAGGCAAGTGCAGTACCAATGAGCAATAGCATGTCTGTCAGTCAAATCCCGGTCTATTAAAATATAACTATAATAAATACGGGAACGGACATGGCGCGACTGAATCCGTACTCTGACTAGCCAAACATTATTTAGCAGGATATTGCATCGCGGTAAATCGTTTAACTCGTTATCACGGTATAATTCTATATTATAAAGGCCATCGCGAAGGTGCTCGGCGCAGTAAGACTTGGCAAGCTTAATGTGATAGCTCCCTAGCGCGAAAAGAAACACTTCATCTTCAGATAAACGTGGGAAGTCTTCGAAGTTAGGAATATTTGCTTGCATGGCTTCAAAAGGCACTCTCTGTCTGTTAAGATTTTTCATATGCACATAATCATGCAAGTGATTGGACATGTTCATTCTAGAATGAATTATATTTACAATCTCGGCGGCGAATCTGTTGTCAACAGCGACTCGATAATAAGCGTTTATTATGGCCGCTGCAATTTTAAAGTCACAGAACATATGACTTAATGCACGATTAAAATACGTTTGACGCAACAACCTGAACCTATTCTTAAACTTGCCGTTGACCGCCTCAACAACCCATCTGCAAATCGTAACCAATCGGGACTTATTTGCCTGTTCTGTTGTCAGTTGACTAGCGGTCCGGTCTTTTGTAGGTGGCATGTGGACTTCATAGCCACAAGACTGGATTACACCAATGCTGTCTCTAAAGCCCCTATCAACTATAAAAACATCGCCACTGTTTAAAAACCAATGCAATGGATTTTCTTCATTCATTATTGACTGCATAATGGTAGCATCAGATGTTGTAGCCCGGAATGGACCAAGTACGTCTATTATGTAGCCATCACTGCTCACAATTATAAAAGGTTTTAAAAGATTTCGAAACTTGTGATGGCTGTAAGATTGGCGCTGAAATAAAAAATTGGAGCTTTTTTCAATATATATGTACGTTCCATCTAATATCAAAATAGCTTTAGTATTTTGCTCATCACCAAAAAACTCTTTAGGAATCAGTAAGTTTCTTTCTAGAACATTTTCTCTAGACAGATGATCTAGACCAAGATGTCTATTAACGAAATCTTGTGTCAAACATTCTCTCGCTATTTTTAAATGGTCTTCAAATGTTCGACGTGACATCCCAAACAATGTTGCTAACCTTTCATTGCTTTCACCAGTCCTTAATTTCGTCATATAGGCCCCAAGAACTCTCCGCGGATGTCTGTGTCTCTCAGCTAAGCTGGGTGTTTCCAATAGCATACTATTAAATTGCTCAATAGTTAGTCCAGTCCAAAAATGAAGCTCATGGGCATCCAATCCAGTCACGGAATCAAAGCTTAATCTAGGAGCATTCATGCCGCGAATTAACATTGTTGTCATGTCCGAAACAAGCTCAGCGTTGAAATAATTCGTCACGTTTACATTATCCAGTAATTCGTCCCAAATAATATTGGACAAATGATCTTGACACAGTCGTGTACTAGGTGGAAAATATAAGCTGTAGTTACAAATGGCGAACAGTCTTATAGACGCGGGGATTCGCCTCAGATCCAGATTTCTGCAATGCCTATATAAACAGGTTCGCGAAGAATTAGGAGCTCTTACATACTCAGGGACGAAGATTTCATTTGGTTGGGCGCCTTCAGCTGGATTGTTGACATCGACAACAACATTTTCGTCAGGAAGGTCTTGTCGATTGACATCATTGTTGGCTCTTTGCCAGCATCTGTGACATACAGCCATGATGTTATTGAAAATAACCTGGAATAAAAAAAAATACATTTAATATCCTATCACAATAAATAAAGATATCGTAGGACTAGGTTGCAGTGCACACAGAATATCTACTTTCTTACGACGATGATATAATGCACACCCTACGTTATATTATTTTTACAATGATTATTGTAACTCATCGTAAGCACTGTTAAACAAAGAAAAAAATAACATTACTTACTAACCTCTATTAGTCCATTTTGATAAATATAGTCAGCCACCGCTGGTGAACTTTGTGGCAAAGTATCTTCCAAAATGTGTCTTCTCTGCCTTAGGACAGAACGCGGACACATAACACATCGGCGTCCTGTATCCATAATTGTGCCAAAATGTTCTCAAAATCAAAGTCCTTTAACGTGCCAAGGTCAATCACAAAGATATTCTCACAGTCCGGTAAACAAGCAAGGGTCGTTGTGCGTCGTAAACAAGCCGATAATGATAACCACGTGCGTAGCGAATAACAAACGAGTGACGACTGCGACTACCTGGCTGGTCGGTGCGTGTGCGGCGATACCTGAGGCGTCGTCCTAATTGGGAGCGATCGTACGATGGCGCGATGCGTTCTCGTCGTGCGATGAGTTCAAACATACAAATTTCATCAGAGTGTCCTATTTGAACCTCGCAAGTAATCGTGCGAGCACATGAAATGCTTAATAACGATCGTACGATGCGTTTGATCGTGCGATCATGTAATCAAAGCAACAGATCTCTTTTGAGTGTCCTAATTGGTTACATACGCGATGCGTCGACGCGCGAGGGGCGCGGGACGAAAGAAAGGGGCAAGGGCCAACACCAGTGACACACAGTAGGTACTCGGCTCGCTCGCGGCCGGACGCCATTTTGTGTTTTCATTGTTTGTGTAAAGCGTTTGGCTATTCTGTTACATACAAGATGACATTCGAAGAAGATTTAATTAACCAAGTACGTTTACATCCTGTTGTTTGGAATAAACAGAGTGAGGACTATAAAAACAGGTTGAAAAGTGAAAGAGCATGGGATATAATTGCGAGGAACGTAAATAAAACAAGTAAGTAGATAGTAATTTGAGCTTAGTTTTAATCACAACCAGAATTATATAATGTATACCACACACACGGCTTAAGTATCGACTTAGTATAGTTAGATATAATTTGAATCGTAATCGTAAATCGTACCTCCGTTCATTACTGAAGAGGTTCTGACATTTTTTTATGAAGCCTGGCATAGTGAGTTCACCCATGAGGAGCCCCAGTAAGGGGAAAAAATTGTGACAGCCAATGATGAAACATGTGTCAAGTAAATTGTCGTAAGTGGTATACGTTAGAAGATATGAGGGTTTGAATCGTCAATATATTTTTTACATTTTTTATAATTTTATTTTCCCATAGTGGGGCTCCTCATAGGTGAATTTAGTATGCCAACCATGCACTAAGTCCTATTGACGTAAATTAACTGATAATTAGGAATCATTTCTATTAAGGAAATAAGTGGTGAAGAGTTCTCTAGCGTTAATTGCTGTTATTGTAGCGCGATTATTAACTCTATTACGAGGAAGTCTTCCATAATTGTTATTTAATTGATTATTTGTTACAGATAATTCTGATTCTCTCTTATCTCTGTGTATTATAATATTGTGCAACAGACAGACTGCCTTTACAATTTTAATTGAATTATCCACAGATGTTTCGATGCTTTTTAAAAGAATTCTAAATTTACTAGCAGCCATTCCAAAGGTGCATTCTATACCGACCCTTGTAGTAGACAATTTGAAATTAAATCTTGATTTATCTGCATTTCCTGTTGCTTGTGTTCTTGGATAAGGTCTCATTATGAACGTTTTCAAAGGAAAAGCCTCGTCCCCTAAAAATACATATGGTGCCACAATATCACTATTCGGTAATCGTTCCTCGGGTGGTAATTGAATATTTCCACTGTTAAGTTCTTGAAAAAATTTTGAATTGCTGAGAACGCCTCCATCACTATCTTTCCCGTATGCACCTACGTCAATGATGCGAAATGTGTTGTCTGAATCGGAGATCGCTAATAAAACAATTGAGTAATAATTTTTGTAGTTGAAATACATGCTTCCAGAGAGTTGTGGCTTTACGACACGAATGTGTTTTCCGTCCAGATTCCCACAGCAATGTGGAAATTTATTTTTATTTGAAAATGAATTTGCTATTTCCTTAAAATCTTCGATACTAGGAAACTTCATATGTATTTCGTTAAAATTATTCCAAATTGCACTACAAACCTCCATCACGATACTTGCTATTGCGGTTTTTGAAATGCGAAATGGCACTCCTAATTTCCGAAAAGAGGTTCCTGTTATTAAGTACCTGTAAATAATAACACGAATTAAAATTTATTGTTATTTATTACAGAAATGGACGTTAAAACTAGGTGGCGACACTTAAGGGATGTCTTTCTAAAAGAATTGAAAAAAGTTCGTAAGCCTCGCTCTGGAGATTCAGGAAGCCCAAATGAACAATATTACTCAGGAAAGTGGACCTATTACCAACATATGTTGTTTTTAAAGGATGTTTCAATGCCTCGACCAACCGAAGGTAATAGTGTTCATCAAGAAACTGGAAATAATGATAATGATGCCAGCCTACCATCCACTTCAAGATCAGAGCAGAATCTTCAGTTGCCTGATGAAGATAATTCTACTGCAATGATTAATAGATCCGAGACTTTTGTATCTTCTGATGACGAACCACTGTCTACCAGTGTGCGCAGTACAAATACACAGAGCTCGAGTGCTTTGTCAACTGAAGCTTTAGATAGTGGATTACAAAGTGGATCCCAAAAAAGAAAACGTAAAGAAAATCAATCTTTAACCGAATATCAGCGTCGAATGATCCAAATCGAAGAAGATAAAATTAAAGCGTTTAAGGAGAAAGAAAAAGAAGTTGAGGATGAAGATTTACTATTTTTGAAATCGCTAGCTCCATATTTTAAATATATGAATCCAGTGCAAAAATTAAGATTAAAAAGTAAATTACAGAATACAATAGCAGACGAAATTTCTCTAGCTATGCCATCACCCCCTTCAAACTCTTCATCTACTATGTCAACAATCATACCCTCACCTGTGCACGCATCCTCACATCCATCCATGGCACCACCAACAAACACACAACAATTCTACGAATCATTTAATGCTGAATATGATTCTTGAATATAAGATTTTTTACACCTCAATTTCTTTTTCTTATAAAAGAATGTGTGATTATTCCTTTTTTTATACCGTAATAGTTGATTATAAGATTTTATTAAAATTTGTACATCCAGTAGTTTAAAACTAGAATTCTACGTAATTTTGCTGACTTAAGAAGTGTTTTATATACTCTGTTGCACATTAAACCGACATAATGACTACCTATATGAAAGAAAAATAAAAAAGATAATAAATACATAATAAAAATATATAATAAATACATAAAATGTTTGTCTTTTATTTAAATGTACGCACACATAATAATAATAAAAAACTTACCTGATTGTTAATACCAATCTTTCTTCCACACTAATGGGTTTTTTAAAGTTGGTCACTCTATGATTACAATCGCTACGTATTCCATTGCAGATGTAGTCAAATGTTTCTTTTGCCATGGACAAATAATCGTAAAAGTCTTCTTCGTTATTTCGTACATCAAAATAAAGGTTGAAAAATTCACCGCGCAGATTTCTGGATCTATAAAGTATTTTATGTTGTCTACGTTTCCTTTTTTCAATGTCATTTGCAATTTTTAAAGCAATATTGCCCGACAGCAAAAACTGTGCATCTCTATAAAGAGCCATCGTTAAAGTGGCGTAAAGCGCGACGCCAGCCATCGAGCGACGGCATCGCACGATAGACATCGCGCGATCTATTAGGACACCTGTTAGGTCATCGTACGACCACTTTGATCGTGAGATGAAAAACGCATCGCGCCATCGTACGATCGCTCCCAATTAGGACGACGCCTGAGGGTTGAGGGAGGCAGGGGAGGGGTAGGAGACGCAGGACCTCTGTGCATGTCTCGACAAGCCCAAATCGGTTTCCTGTACCTACGCTATTAGCGTAGGTATAATTATTTTATGCGCAATCTAATTAAAAAGGAAAAAAATATATAAAACAACAATGTATCATTAAACCTAAACCCCACGTATTTGAAGTACGTCGCCATAATAAAAAAAATGTCTATCCTACTAGATGCTTCAAATGACACTTATTTCAAATCTGTTGGATGGTGGGGACATTTCTTCCCATCGTCCTTTATATTTATACTTAATCTTTCACATCCCAGAACAAAAAGAACAATCTATTGTGTCTTGATTTTATAAACCCAGGGTCAGTGGGATGTGAGAGGTTACGTAATTACTAAAAAAAATAAGACAAGTACAACTAAATATCTTACCTGTAAGAGTTTCCTGTGTAGAACTCATCGGCGTCTCTAGAGCTCTATCCTCTAAAATACTTTCTTCTATGGTGACATGGGTCCTTTGATCCTGGAAATGTAAAAATATTTATATACTTAGACAAACTAATGTTATACATGCTATACATAACACTATTCTTAATTGTGGAACTTTTATAACCTGTTGGAAACCAGCTTCTGCAACCACCATTCCAGTAGCTGCCTGCACTCCAATTATTGCCATGACCCTATCTTCTAACTCCGTCAGTGATAATTGAAGTGCAGGCCCTCCACCAGTCCCGCTAGCAGCATTATTTATTTTTGCCATCTTTTTCTTGGTATTGTTTTTTAAATCACTCCATACCTTTACCAATAAGTTTTAGTAAGCATAACTTTAACTATAACATAACTTCAATACAAATCCAAATAAAGAATAATGATTAATGACTTGGCCCAACGCTTGAAAACACTTGACATACCTTGCGCCATTTCTCCTCGGGTCGGGGATCTCCGGTTCCTTCACTATTCAACTTTTCCGTCAATTCCTTCCATTTCATTTGAATATAATGACGCCCTCTTGGACCCCCAGTGGGTTTAGATAAATCTCCATACCTTAAAATATATAGGTAAATAGAAAAATACACTTTAAAATAATATTTTATCTAATTAAATAAAAATGAATTGCTGTTCGTTACTCTCGCTAAAACTCGAGAACGGCTGAACCTAATATAAGATATTGTTTAATACAAAAAACTTTGCTTACCTCTCCATAAACTCCACCATAATCGTATATTGTACGTGACTTGTCCTCATGTTTTTTATATTATAACTAATTCTTATAGAAGTAAAACAAACAAAACACCTTCACACATCAACCGACACGAAACTTTTAAGAAGTTAAGAACAATGAGCAACTCGTTCAGAAATCAAATGGCAAGTATGTATATTCTTCGTTCATATTTGAATAAAAAAATAGAAATTATGTCCAAACACTCTTGTAAATAATGTTATCCACAAAAAATAAAACATATTGTGCTTTTTTTGTCTTTATTACTTGGCATTTGTTTAATTTATTGAAATTGCAAACTTTAGTTTAAATTTGACAAGTTACTCGATCTTATTCCTGAACGTTCATTCATTCAAAGTACTGAAGTTTCATTCGCCGAAGCCCGTCCTTATTTACGTTAGCATGACGTCACTATCGTCGTCCTATCGAGGGCTCGATGCGAGACCAAAGGTGACTTGTGCTGCCTACTATCGTAATCCTGCGTTATCGTAGCGAGCGCTCGACACGATTGCGTTACTATTTTGTTTGAATCTTGTGCTTAGCACTCCGAACGAATAAGATTGTCGAAAATGAACTGAGTTAAGAATAGGTCTTTTAAGGCCGATCCGCACACAACAGTGCCGGCACAGTGCCGACAGTACCGTACCGTACAGTGCCGTGACGTGCTATTCATACATGTCAGTACCGTATTCGATGTCTGCAGTGATTTTTAGTACTTTATAGCAGCTTCACGTGCTTGTAACATGCCTCGATATTCAAGATCACAGTTAGCAGCGATTGCCTTATTATTAGATGAAGACGAAGAAATTTATGAGAGAAGAAGGCAATGGGTTCATAACGTGTGGAGGAAAAGAGAAGAAGAGGGAGAGTTCGCTACCCTATATAAACATCTGATAGATGATGAATCAAAATTTTTTGAGTACTTCAGGATGTCAAAACATTGTTTCGACATACTTTTATCTAAACTTACTGAAAAGTTAAGAAAACAAGATACTCATTGGAGAAAAGCTATACCACCAAGGGAACGTCTGGCAGTCTGTTTGAGGTATGTGTCAATTAAACAACAAATTATAATCAAATTTTTTTATATTAACTTAGATAGGTTAATTATTGTTTGAAGGAATTGTAGTACTCCTGAATCCCCTGAACTGTGTATTTGTTATCGGCATCTTTGACGAGTATAATGTTATCTACATTATTGCCCACCACAACAGTGTCATAGTTCGCGTTAGACCCGTCTTGGCTCGTAATGACTCTTCCATAATCTTCCGCCACAACAGTTTCCAAGTTAGTCACATTAGATCCGCCTTGGCTCGTATTGGCGCTTCCACGATCTTGCACCACAACAGTTTCTATGTTAGTCACATTAGACCCGCCTTGGCCCGTAATGGCGCTTCCAAAATCTTCCACCACAACAGTTTCCAAAGACCTATTTTGTCTTGTAATGGTGCTTGATTCACACATAAGCCTTGGAAATTTGTTTCTCAATAGTTTTGATTCATATTTTTGTACAATCGCAAAAATTTCTGATTTAGCATCAAATAAATCACAAGGATGCAGTTCTTTTAATGTTGGAGCAAGAGAGGCCAAAAACATGTCAACCGGATGCTCATTTTGGCGAATCAAATAATCCATAACTACTGATGAAGCTGTTGGTGCAGAATCTTTATTCTCCTTGCGTCCTTTATATCCACTACGACTTCTTGCTGAAGCTTGAGAATGTTGAGAAGCTGGTGATGGAGTCGGCGAATATGTTAGCGAATGGGATTCAGAAGCGGGCGACGTGACTTGAGTCGGCAGTGGAGGTTCCGGAGTATTAGATTCATCATTTTGTGTTCTATCATCATCATCATTGACATTTTCAATGTTACTTCTGTCCTCAAAAAATTTTAGCAAAAAATTTAGTTGCTCATGGTATTTATATGGCTTTATTGACTTGCGACCTTGACCACTTTTAGTAACATTCTTTTGAAGACTCTTTCTAAAGTTGTCCCTTATATTCGACCATCTTGCTTTACATATTTGACCTGAAACAAAAATACCCGTTTCATTCATACTAAAATATCACAATAATCTATATAACATAATGTATTAAATTAAAATACTAATGTATTCTTATAAAAATTATCCTGTAAATTATAATTTTATATTAACCCTGATATATATATTTATTCTATTTCAGATTTTTGGCAACAGGGGACACATTTAAAACAATATCATTCAGTTTCCGTTTAGGACACACCACAGTACATGAAATTGTTAATGAAACCTGCAAAATAATAGTGGAGACTTTGATGGAAGAAATGTTACCAAGACCAACAACAGAAATGTGGCTATCCATTGCTAATAACTTATACTAACTGGAATTTTCCTAATTGTTTGGGAGCAATAGATGGAAAACACGTTACTATACAGGCCCCTGCCAATAGCGGCTCCATGTACTTTAACTACAAGAAAACCTATTCAATCGTCTTGTTAGCACTTGTAGACGCTAATTACAATTTTATTGCTGTCAGTGTGGGTTCATATGGTAAGAACAGTGATGGTGGCATATTTGCCAATAGCAATTTATTCAAGGCATTGGAACGAGGTACTTTATCTGTACCAACAGCTGCACCATTACCAGGCACAGATACACCAACTAACTATGTAATTGTCGCAGATGAGGCATTCCCATTAAAACCCTATATGATGCGACCTTATCCAGGACGAAATTTAGATGTGTCTAAAAGGATATTTAATTATCGATTATCGCGAGCCAGAAGAATCGTAGAAAATGCCTTTGGATTACTTGCTCAAAAATTTCGGATATATTTTAGAACAATTCAAGCTAAGCCAGAAAATGTAGACCATATGATTCTTTCAACATTAATCCTACATAATTTTATAAAGAAACATGACAATGATACATATTTACATGAAATCAGAATTAAAAAAGTGGCAAATGAAAGTGGAGATATACTTCGCCATCTTCCTTTACAGGGTGGAAATGCCACAAACGAAGCTTTCATGACCAGAGAATTATTTAAAAACTACTTCAACTCTGAAGCAGGATGGCTAGATGGTCAAGAGACGAGAATATAAATAAATTAATACTTAAGCTGTTTATTTGATTATAATTTAATTTTTTGTACAGAGATAGACAGACAGAAAGAATATTCCGAAAGAAAGACAGAACTTTTGCATTTATAAATATTAGTATGGATAAATAAATAACGCAGACAATACTTACATATTTTGCTTTTATTTTTCAGTCCTATTTTTACAAAATTACTTCCTAAACTATATTCAAGAACAAAACCATTACCTACCTAGCAACGTAAATTATAATAGACTAGCTGTGCCCGCGACTTCGTTCGCGTAGATTACCGTATACTTTACACAGTTCAATAGCACTTCCATACAAACCCCGTCCATCCGACCATGGAAATAATTCGTACTTAGAAAACATTAATTAATAACCTATCCGTAGAATTTCAAAGTGGTAGATCAAGCAATTTACAGTTTATTACAAGTATAGATATATAGAAAGGTAGGTACATACCGCTAACGTCCAATTCTCGCCCAATATTATTCCATATGTTTGCTTTGAAATTATTGTCCATGTATTTTCTATGTGAAAGATCATAAAGTACAGGATGTTCACGGACCAATTCAATCAACTTTTCGTCGTCCATCTTGAAATACGGCGACCGTGTCAGGCTTGAATATTGTTCGCAAGAAATTCACGTCGGATCACGCCGGGCGTCGGAGCAGCACTGACATCACTGAACGGCACTGTCACTGACGAGTAGGGATAGCGTCGTACAAAATGTATACAAGAATATCATTTATCACTGATACGGAAGGATACGTCACGTGTCGGCACTGTGCCGGCACTGTTGTGTGCGGATCGGCCTTTAGTTTATGAATGGTATATATATATTTAGTTTATGAATGGTACACTGAACATACCCCCAGTAAAATGCTGATTCTATGCCACATGTATTCGTAGGTGATGAGGCGTTTCCCTTGGATTACAATCTCATTCGCCCTTATCCAGCTGAGCAAGCACGCAATAACGATGAAATCAAAATATATAATTATAGACTTAGCCGTGCTAGAAGGATAGTGGAGTGTGCTTTCGGAATTTTGACGCAGAGGGTCGACATATATTCCAGAAGAATTCGTTTACAGCCTAACTAACCAATTAATAAAAGTAGTTTTAGCTACCATTAGTTTACATAACTTTTTGAACAAAAGAGGACGTCAACCTAGAACATCACATAATAATGCGTCAACACCTAACGTAGAACGGGCTCTGCAGAATTTAATGCCAATCGTAGGAAATGATAATAACATGAGTGCGATTGTGGTTAGAGAAAATTTTAAAAGATATTTTAATACCGATATTGGAAGTCTAACTTGGCAGTACGAGAGGGTACATAGGACATGATAAACTAAAAATTACGCGTTTATCAGTATTGCAGTAATAGATTGGACTATCAATTACTATATCTTGACCTAGGGAAATAAATAGTCTTACGACTGCGTCTAGCATAAATAATATGTATCTATTAGAATAATAAATACATTTTTCTTTAATATGTGTGTTTACCTACAAATTTTAAAAAATACATTGAATTCATAAAAATACTTACTCCTGAGATTTATTATTTTCCCTATTTCTTCCCAAGCATTCTCTTTACGGTGTTGGTCACTGTATTCCGCCGACTCCATGTCATAGAGACAAGGATATTTCTGCACTAAAACTATCAAATTTTCGTCAGTCATTGTTATTTCCATCCGTCCGTACGGCATGAATGAACAGGCTGCACTGAGCTGACGAGCGGCTGCGTGCGCCATTGTACGATAGAGTGAGACAGCATGCGATAACAAGTGATCGGCGGTGAAAGGATGCGTTAAGGTAGGCTTTCGAGCCAGGCGTCACAGACGCGGCGTCTATAGCGTGAGCGACTCCGCGTTGGAGACGCTGCGTCAGTGACGCCTCGTATGACTTTCGATGCTCGCGACACGTACGTCAGACGCTTGCGTTACCCTGAGCTGATCGCTAGCTCTCGTGAAATCAAATCATTTGTCATGGATCTACTGGAATTGATTAAAGAAGAGGAGGAAGATGATGATCTTCTACTTCAATACTACCTCAGTTTGGAAAGAGCCTCTACTAACTCGATTTTTCTAAGTAGAAATGAAGAGGGTTACTATAAAATTTTAATCCAAAAGTACTTGAATTCGGACGATGAAATGTTCAGGGACTTTTGTCGTTTTAATAAAAGACAATTCAAATTCATTTTAGGAGTACTAAATGATGGACTTCAGCCAAAAACGACACGGGAATGTATTAATTCAGAAGAAAAACTCTTTTTAACTTTAAGGTAAGTATGTTTATTTTATGTAATTTATTTTTATTTATTGATCGAGGTAAGCCCCATGAAATTGTATGAGAGATAAGTCAGTTGGTTCTGCTTCTTCCAAGGTTGCTTGCGATACAGGTGAATAGACAGGTAGATTAGATACCAGAGTATATTGAGTCAGAGTGGAATTAACTGGCAGTTCCTGTTGCTCAGGTGTAACACAGTGAACTGAGCTATTTGAGGATACATATGAGTGTGACGTCCCAGGGCGATTACTTTCTGTATCTGACTTAACATCTAATAATTCGTATTTCATGAGGATATCAAATATTTCTCTTTTTGCCTGTAATTTCCGTATAGGTTTCAGTTTTTTCAAAACTATTTTAATATGATCCGAAAAAGACACCAGTTCGTCATCTTCCTCTTTTTTGCTTAAATTTTCTAACATTTTCTGGCGAGCAATTTCTCTTTTCTGCAGGTATGATAATATGTCTTCTTTTTTTGTCCGTTTTTTAATAGATTTTGGAAAAGAAGGACGGACGGACGGTGAGTCTGGTGAAGGTGATAGTGAATCATGAGTTTTGTTATTTTCTGGCAGCTCATCTAATTCCACTGGTATAGGAGATCTGTCTTGGGTAGGCATTTGACTGCTTGAAGACTCTTGTGTACTGATTGCATCGTCGTGGCCAATGCTGCTGAGAGTGGGTCGTTCGTTTGGTACTGATTCCAAAAAAGAAAATAACTTAGTGTACGATGCAAATTTGGATCTTGGGTTTTTTGGTGCTGCAGATCCAGTACCACTCTTGTTTTTTCGTTTTTGACGGAAATATGTGTCCTTTAAATTTTTCCAATGTTTTTTGCAGCTATCACCTGTAAAAAAATGTAAGTGCATAAATTAACATATTATATCTTTCAGATTTTTGGCAACAGGAGAAACATATAAATCACTATCATTTGCCTACCGGATATCAGATTGTCATATTTCAACAATTATACGAAAAGTTCTGAGGCTGCTTAAACAAAAGTTAATGCCAATCGCAATGCCTCCTCCAACAGAACAGGATTTTAAGAATATTGAGAAAGAATTCTGGGAGAAATGGAATATGCCAAACTGTGTGTCTAGCATAGATGGGAAGCATGTTCGTGTAAAAGCACCACAGCATAGTGGTTCCCTTTATTTTAATTATAAAGACTATTTTTCTATTGTAATGCTGGCCTTGGTTGATGCTAACTGCAAATTTGTAGCTGTTGACGCAGGTTCATATGGAAAAAAGATTGCGAGTAACAATTTCCATATTCCTGGACCGAAGTTTCTACCGAGAACAAATGTTAGTTTGCCTCATTTTTTGATAGGAGATGAGGCGTTTCCTCTAAGTGCGCATATGATGAAACCATACTCGAGAAGGTCTCAACTTGATCATCAAATGGAGATTTTTAACTATAGATTATGTCGCGCTCGTCGCGTGGCAGAGAACGCGTTTGGACTCCTGAGCCAGATATTCAGAGTATTTTATACACCAATAGCTATTTCGCCGGATACTTGCACGGATTTGATATTAGTAGCATGTTGTCTGCACAATTTGTTACGCGATGGTTATTTGGAAGATAACAGCAGGCCGTTCTATTCACGCGATGAAACTCAAAATCCTACCGAAAACATGATCAATTTAGCACCTACAAGAGGCTCTGCATTCGAAGGTATTTATGTCAGAAACGAACTAAAAGCGTATTTTGACTCTGAAATTGGCCAAGTATCTTGGCAAAACAACTATTGTTAAAAATTAAATTAAATTAATTGATAAAGATACTTACTTGTTTTATTTAACTTTTCTCCAATTTCAGACCATACATTGTCTTTCATTCGGTTATTTTTATAATCTTCCAGATTTAAATTATAAAGTAATGGGTACTGAGACACAAGTGTAATCAAAATTTCATCTTCCTCTGCGGTAAACACCTCGACAGGTGCCATTTTTTATGAAATTCTATTGAAATAACCTCAAAACGCACGTGGACGGCAGCGACACTACAAGCGCGTGCGCGGCACTGACTCTAGCGTCCCGCGTCAATGGTCGCGGCGGCACTGACGCGGCGGCAGTGACGCTGCGCTCGAATGCCGTTTCCTACATTTACATAGTACATTCATCCGACGCTCTGTCGCGGCGCCACTGTCGCAGTGTCACTGACGCTACTAACGCCTGGCTCGAAAGTCCACCTTTAGGGTTAGCGCAGACGGAGAGGAATAATCCTCGCGCGGTCTCGGGCATTTTTTTACGGATCGCGTATGCTCGAGCATGCGCGCGACCGCGTGAGCCTGCGCGAGTAAACCGTTCTAGGTTACCACTCTACAGTAAACATGCCAGTTTGTCGCGAAAGTTCGTCAACGATGGTGGACTGGGATATGATTATAATTGCGCTTTTGGCGGAAGAAGAAGAAGAAATGGAAGAACATGTTAATAAAATAAGGCGTCAGAAAGTCAGACGAAGAATATGGGTCGAGGAATGTTGGCTAGAAAGGTGTAGTTTTGGTGAATTTAGTACACTTTATACAACACTACCATCGAAAGGAGTTTTGTTTTACGATTACTACAAAATGGATTATGAAAAGTTTCGAATGCTTGTGGAAATTTTACGTCCATATATTCAAAAGAAGACCACTAATTATCGTTCAACCATTTCTGTTGAAGAACGCTTAACCATTTGTTTAAGGTAAGTAAAATATCAAATGTAAGGTCATTTGTTTTTTATTTATTGAATTATTTAAAAATCAGAACATTTTTAAGATACGAGAGATTTCTCATGTTGGAAAGGAAATTAAGTACCTACTAATATTTTTCAGATACAAAGGGTATACGGTGGTTTTTGGTAAAGTCTGATAAAATAGCGTTGTTGTTAACTCTTTCAAAGCCACAATCGTAGAAATCACACAAAATATAGGTAAAAAAAGCATTATTTTTCTTCAAGTTCTACCCTTTATATCTGGAAAAAGGTAATACTTTGTTAAAACTAAACATACAACTGGATTAACTGCGTACTATTTTTAGTTTTAACAATGTGTTCAAACCGTGAAAGTTTAAAAGATCGAATGGTAATATTTATTCAAAATTATGTGCATTATCGGAATCTTCAGTCGAATAGTTCGTTTGCCTTCATCTGAAATAAGTTTACAAACTCGGGACCCACCTCTAGGAAATTTAAGCGTTAGCAATATGAATAAAGGACTTTTGAAATAACAAACTATTTTAATACAATTTTATTACTTAATTATATAAATTTAATGGGAAGGATGAAATTGTTTCCTATGTTTCGCCATTACAGTTTTGACATCTACTTCAACTTTAGTTACTCTTAATCGCAGTGAGTTTGATAAGTCCAATTTATTTCGGTATTTAGTTTTAATGTTCACCATATTCGAAAACCCAGCCTCACATAAGTATGAGGTAGTAAAGGGGAGGTGGACTTTCATAGCTTCATCAAACAGGCATGGATAACTACCAGCAACGGAGAGCCATAATTTCGTTAATTGCTTACGATTGAAACTATTTTTTTGTGACGAATCTTCTGATAAATCAATTAGTTCTTCACTTGCTTTTGTTGACATACCTACCAGTTGTCAGTCGCCCGCCGCCCGGCCGCTGGCTCGGACGGTTGGTACTATAGGCAGGGCCCACTCAATATTAAATAAATAAATAAATAAATAAATAAATAAATATTCGATCGCGACCCACCAGTGGGTCGCGACCCATAGTTTGGGAAACCCTGATCTAAGGTATATGAGCTACTTGTATCTAAGGACGTATAGTAACTTTGCATAGTTGGATTGTCTGTATTCGAAGTTATATTTTTAGTAGTATAGGACTTTGTTATAAATTCAACTGGTGGACTTTTTTGAAATTGAAATGATGTACTCGGAGCGACTGATGATGGTGTGTACGTGTATTGGGGAGTAGTATTGCGAGTCACTCTTGTTGGTACATATGTTGTGTCTTCAGTATTATCTACAGTATGTCCTGTAGTAGGATTTTTATTTGAAGGACGAGATTCATCAAAAGGTAGAGTTGGATTAATATCATGCTTAGCGTAAAATTTCAATTCCGCATCATTAACTATTTTAAATACGTCTTTTTTTATTTCGGCCTGAATTTGCTGTGGAAGGTTTTTTACAGTCGAAGCCATTGTTTTAAAAAAGATATCTACAGGATCTTCAGATTCTTTACTAAGGAGATATTTTTCTAAAATATCTGATGCACGTCCCCGATTCTGCTTCGGTTGTGGATACGAATAACTAGACATTTGGGATGATGGTCGTGGGGAGTCATTGTCATTGTCCAGGCTCAAAGTATCTGATGTCTGTGTGTCTTCTGGCGATGAATCTAAATTCGACGTTTGTTGTCTATGCTGCAAATGTGGTTTGAGAAACTCTAACTGACTTTCATACTTTATTGGCCGACGCTTGCCACCAGCAGCACCACTCTTGTACTTTCTTAAATTTACAGCCTTTCTAAAATTGTCCCGTATTGATTTCCAGTGTTTTTGACAATCTGAAACTAATAAAATGAACAATAAATATACTTGTAATGTACTTACTTTTAGCTACCCTAATAGGTCAAAAACATGTAAAAGATGATTTTACTTTTTTTTTTCAGATTTTTGACTGTAGGAAGTAGTTTCAAATCCTTGGCTTTCAACTACCGCATGGGTTACAGCTCAGTTCGGTCAATAGTTTATGAAACTTGTGCTGCAATTTGGAAAGTATTGCAGCCTATTGTCATGCCGAGGCCAACAGAGGAGACTTGGTCGCAAATTGAAGAAGGATTCAAAAATATTTGGCAATTCCCGAACTGTATTGGAGCACTTGACGGCAAGCATGTACAAATACGATCGCCCCATAACAGTGGAAGTCAGTTTTACAACTACAAGAAATCCTTTAGTACCGTATTGTTAGCCGTTGTAGACGCAAATTACAAATTTGTTATAGTTGATGTTGGTGCATACGGCCGCAATAGTGATGGCGGTATATTGTCAAATTCTAAGTTAGGACAAAAATTAAACAATAGCACACTCCATATACCTCAGAATAAGTGTTTACCATCCACAAATAAAGAAATGCCACACGTATTCGTAGCTGATGAAGCATTTCCGTTAACCAATAATATAATGAGACCTTTTCCTGGAAATGTCATTAGAGGCGACGAACAGAAAAAAATATTCAATTATAGACTGAGCCGAGCCAGACGCATGGTGGAGAGTGCATTTGGAATAATGGTACAGAAGTATGAAATTTTTCAAAGACCACTAAAAGTGCAACCTCATCATCTAGACAAGATCATACTTGCTTGTACTTGTTTACACAATTTTCTTATTAATGAAAACTATATTCATACTCAATCTCACGAGTCGAATCAATCTGAAAATATATTTCAAAATTTTGAACAGCTAAATGAAGAAGAAGAAGACAGAAATAATGTAACTGAAAGTATGAGGATACGAGATGAATTCAAACAATATTTTAGTTCAGAAGCTGGATCAGTTCATTGGCAAGATAATATAATAAATCGACGTTGTTAATTCATAATACTTAAAATAAAATATGTTTTGATTATTATTTTTAAAATATATTGGCCAAGTTTTCTCGTTGGTGCAGTGATAATGACCCTATCCCCTGAGCCAGAGGTCGCGGGTTCGATCAATCCCCGCTCACGATAAGCAATAGGAGTACTATACCTACATAAAACAATTTTTACACTTAATAGGTACCTACCTGGTTTTCCCATTTCTTCGGAAATTTTTTCCCACGCATTCATCTTACTACTTTGTCACTATATGTTCTGCTCGATACATTAAATAAACATTCATGCAGTGATACTAAACATATTAATTTTTCTTCGTCCATTTTACTGTTCGTTATGTAGGTACTTCGGATTAACCCTTTCAGTGCTACGGGACGCGTATGTGCATCATCGCAGACACTTACTGAAGGGCGCATGACGCGTCCGTGCGTCTTGAACTTGCAATGCTCAGAGGCGCATGACGGCTATACGCGTCATAACAAAAAATTGAAAAAGTCACGAATAAAGACTTTATTTTTCAATGATTTTGCGAAATCTTGTAATTAAGACCTGCCATATTATGGCAATATTACTAAATATTAAGTATGACTTATTTTAGTGTCATCAAAAGCACGTTGAACTTTGATTTGAGTTATTTCTTAGAAAAACCTAATAATTCCCAAAAAAAATAAAAACATTTAATATAAGTTAATATTTACTTAATTTTAGTATCGAAAAAACTTATATATTTCAATTATTTTGAGGTAAAATAACGTGCCGCCCCTGCGCGTCCACCTATCTCGAAGTTTTACTTCTGTTACAGACTTCTGGGTACTCTGTTTTTAAGCTTCGCTTGCAGTTGTCACATTGCCATTGCATTTTTTTTTAACAATACCGAGGCTATCTGTATATCCGGCGACATAAACAGTACGCTGTTTTTCAAATGTTTCAAATACCTATATTATTTTCAAAAACTTCCAATAACTCCGCATCATAATCAATACCATAATCTTCAGCACTTAGGTGCAAAATAGGCACTTCAGTATCTTCAATTAATTAAATGATGACTCCTTGATAGCGAAACTTTTTAGTAATATCTTATACAACAAACCAGTAGGTACCTAGTTGCCTGGTTTGTGTTTTAAATCTAAGGGCTTGTCCTTGAGATATGCTCGACTGCGCGTAAGTAGTAAAGCTTTTGCACTTCATCGATTGACTTGTTTTGGTGAATCACATTACAGAGTTACACAGGTTTTTGAACGGCACAAAATCGGTGAACTTACCACTGAATGTAGGAATGTCTATTGGAGGCAATCGTAGCTTCGCTTGGCTCCATCGGAGGCGATGAGGACGATGTCGCATTTTGATCGCGAAGACGGCCGCTGCTGTTACCATTACGGCACCTAAGTTCTGTCACAGAACAGAACACAGAACTTCTGTGTTAATTACGGTCAAGATTTTAAAATATTTGTTCTCAACGTCTGCGCTATCCTGCTTATCGTCAGAACTTTGGCTTAAAAGTTTTTGTTTATAATTTCCGTACAATTAAAAGAAACATTTCGTGTTCTTGCAATATGAGATTAGTCACCTCAAATTGACAATGTTTCATTCTTTTAATAGTTTATTTTTATTCTATATTGGAATGGCGAGGCGTGTAACTAGCCTGCGCCAGGCGGGATCTTATAAGATTTGGATCAGAAGTACCTACTGCCTACGTTATGACTCAAGATTACCTATTCGGTCGGTCCGTGTAAGGGCCGGCGCCCATATGCGGAAGCGCAGCGCAGCGCAAGTCCGCGAAATTTTCCAAACGCGTGACACACTAGACGAATTTGCGCGAATGGCGCGCGGACGCGCGCGGATATGCGCGTATGCGCGAGCCTGCGCGCGGATTCGCGAGTCTGCGCTAGACTAAACACCGTCGTCATTCGTTTTGCAACTTTTCGAGAGTCCAAACGTGTACTTAATTGGATTGGTGAATAAAATGATGGATTGGGACGTGCTGTTGATAACATTACTTGCAGAAAAGGAAGAAGAGGAATTAAAAAAGAGAAGAAATGTACAGATAAGTAGAAAAAGACGATTTTGGGTTGACGAAATTTGGCAGTCAAGATGTTTGGATGGTGAATTTCACAAATTGTTTATTAATTTGAGAGGCATAAAATTTCGTGATTATTACGAAATGGATTATGAAAAATTTACTATTTTAGTTAATCTTTTACGCCCGTATATCGAAAAACGAAAATCTAAATTTCGTTCTACCATTTCAACTGAAGAGAGGCTATCTGTATGTCTAAGGTAAGTGAAAATAAAACATACATAATCAATTAATCATTTATTTTAATTTTTGATTTACAAATGAAAGGAGAGCCAGTATTGCGGCTCTAGTAATAATTTTCAGAATTATTCTGTGTCTGGATTTGAGTGACATCATTTAGTTGTGTTACATTGGATGGATTGTATGTAGGTGTCAATGTTGTAATTCTTGATGGTACATAAGTTGCAGAAGGGGCTATTGTATTATAGTTTTTTGCAGATGATGGAATATATGTGTGCTGGGTTATGTTAGATATATAAGTTGCAGGCAAATCGTAGTGACTGTTGCTCACATCTGAATTATCATTCAACTTTGCTGCTTGGTATTGCTCTTCAGCATCATTTATGATTTTAAAGACATCCCGCTTTATTTTAGTTTGCAAATATGGGGGCAAAGTTTTAACAGTTGTAGCCATTGTCGTAAAGAAACTTAGTAACTAGTTAAGAAAACGTTCTATTAATTCCGAAGATTTTGAAACTGGCTCATGAGTTGACGCAGAATGTTTTGATAATTCCGATTGTGGCCGAGGTGATGAAATATCTGCATTTTGATCTGATTGCGTTGTTTCTTCTGAAGATGAATCTAAATTACTAACTTGTTGTCTCTCTTGTACAAAAGGACGCAAGAATTGTAATTCTTTCTCATATTTTATAGGGCGGCGCTTACCACCAGCAGAACCACTAGCATCAGTTCGGGCTTTCACTGCTTTCCTATAATTATCACGTATTTTTTCCCCATTTTTTCTGAGTATCCCCAACTGAAAAAAAAAATTGTAGACTGATGACTCATTTAAGCCACGGATACACTAGGGGACAAATGGAGCAACATGTTGCGGAACTTGTTGCTCAACAACTACGTGGAATGTGCCGCCATACATGTCGCGGAACATTTTGTCGACCACACTTCTCAGTGTTTATAGAAATGTCGCCCGAGGAGGTTGTGGCTATTAGTGCTGCGTACATAGTAATTATATCGAGTGTGTTGAAACGTAAGAGAAAGAGAAGGTGGTGGATGCGGAATTTCTTATTACAACGAGAAAGAAGAGTAAATATTCTAAGTGATCTCCGAATGTCTGACGGATCGTTTGTGAATTTTACTCGCATGTCATCATCTGATTTTGAAACTTTTTTGCAAATGATCGCACCTTCCATAGCCAAACAGGATACAATATTACGGAACGCTATTAGTCCTCATATCAGACTTGCCATTACATTGAGGTACTTGTCGACTGGAGATTCTTATGCTTCTTTGTCGTACACTTTTCGAGTGTCAAAACAACTGATACGTAAAATAGTACCAGAAGTTTGTAAAGAACTGATAAATAAATTGAAGACATTTGTAAAGGTAAGTTAAAGAAAACGCATATATTTTATTTATAATTGTATTTTAATCTTCAGTAAAATAAATTTTAAAGAGTACAAGATGGATATAGCGACCAACGTAAATTAATTAGTATTAGTGCCATCAATGCTATTAGTGCTCGAGGAATCCATAGTTTCAAGTATATTTTGTATAATATGCTCTTCAGAAGGCTCGGGGCTAATATCACTGGATGCAGTGCTATAGCCCTGTTGAACAACTGGCTGGCTTTGATTATTATAACTTGTACGGTATTTTCCTAAGCGTGCATCTAATAAAATATTATTAATATAATATTTAGCCATAATTACACTGTGTTCGTCATTTAATGCACGTAACTCAGTTCCTACGTACTGTCCATAAACATCGAATTCATCTCGGGACATCATTCTGTTTTTAGCAGCATGCAGAACTTCATAAGCCTCCTCCAATCTATCTTCATTGGGGTGGCTCCTCTTGCGAGTTGGTCGCGACGATGAAGGTGTTGGTGCAGGGGTTGTGGGTTGCTCTGCTTGATCAATGGTAGATTGCGATTCTAGTTGATGAGGAGATTGATATTCCGGAACGGTAGATTGAGACTGTAGAACGACATCTTCATCCGGAGACGAAATCGTGTTTTGGCTATGTGGACTCTGAAAAATTAATGATATAAATATTAAATCAATTATTATAATAAGGATAGACTATAAAACACGTATTGTATTATTTCAAACATCTGTTAGACATGAATCCTTAATTATTAGTACGTAAAAATAGTATTTAATGTATAATTATTTCTTTACAGGTCCCAGCTACTGCAAATGAATGGAAAGCCAAGGCTAGAAGCTTTGAAAATATATGGAATTTTCCGCATTGCGTTGGATCTATAGACGGTAAACACGTTTTGATCCAAGCTCCTTCGAATTCGGGAAGTGACTATTTTAACTATAAAGAACAATTTAGTATTGTCCTATTGGGTATTGTCGATGCAAATTACAATTTTATCTATGCAAATTGTGGTGCTAAAGGAAATTCTTCTGACAGTGGAGTATTCCAAGAGACTGCTTTTTATAAAGCTTTGGCTGATAACCAACTCAACTGGCCGACTCCAGACCCAATACGACAAGATGGGCCGAATATGCCTTACGTACTTGTAGGAGACAGCGCCTTTGCACTGACAGAAAACATGATGAAGCCATATCCCGGTAATCATGACGTGGGTACAACAAGACGCATTTTCAACTATCGACTGTCAAGAGCTAGAAGAATTGTCGAAAATGTGTTCGGTATCTTAGGTGTTGTATTTCGTATATTCCGAACTCCCATAACCATCCTACCCTTTAATGCTGAACTTGTTGTAATGGCGTGCATATACCTCCATAATTTTTTAAGGCGAAATAGTCAATCGAGATCACTGTACAACCCACATGGAACTTTTGATTCTGAAAATGTGGATCACGATATTTTAGATGGATCTTGGCGCAGAGAAGCTGGCTCTGTTAATATGTCGAATTTAAATGCTATGGGACGACGCTACCCTGAATCTGCTATGGAAATAAGAAACAAATTTGCTGAATATTTCATGAGTGAAGAAGGACGTGTTCCCTGGCAGAATAATTTTTGAATGAATAAACTAGTATTGTACTATATTTTTTCTTTTAATGTTTTTAAGATTTAGATTTGTATGAAAGTCCTTCAGTTTTAAAGTTAGGGGCTTGAAATTTTGTATTTAGATTAAGAAAAAGTAATAATTTGACACAGTGTTTCAGTGTTTTTTTTTAAATCGCTACTAAACGGGGGTAATAGGGATTAGAAGTTTTAATGCAAAAGTACGTCAGTTTAAAAGTAGGAATCGTGTAAATTTGGAATTTGGTTGAGAAAAATAAATAATTTGACAAATGTTTTATTATATTTTTTTAATTCCTACATCTAGCGAGACAATAGGAATTAAAAGTTTGTATACAAAGTTATGGTCAATTTTGAAGTACAGAATGTGTAGGGAGAAATAAACTATTTGACGTGTTTGAGCATTGTTTTAAATCTCTACAGAGGAAAATAGCAGAGATTTAGATGATAAACGAAAAAAAAATACAGCATCATATGGGCAGAAAAAAGGAAATAGAAATAGAAGAAAGTTTAAATTAATAAATTAAGTATGTATAAATTTAGCTACCCGTGCGAAGCCGGGGCGGGCCGCTAGTAAATATAAATAAATTATAAATAAAAAAGTATGACTTACGTTTGTGTCCAAAGTGTCCAAGCTTCCAGACGTTGTGGCTCCCTTTAGCAAAAATTTCATTGCATCATACGCAAACTATGCACTGGACTTCACGTCCTCTCGTCCACTGCCAGTAGTTTTTGACGATTTCACTTTCTTCCTTTCTCGGACAAATTGCGAACGCAGGGTATGTACTTTGGTTTCTATTTCTTTTCTAGGCAATTTAAGCGCCTTGGCAATATCCTCCCATGCATCATTTTTCTTTATTTTATTTCGATAGTCACGGTGTGAAGTATCCCACAACAAGTCACGACTTTCGTAAAGCTCTATAAGCAAAAGCACGGTATCATTTCCCCACACTACAGACATTTTAAAGGCACGTTGCGTACACTCGGTGACAAATGGCGCAACACTGACGCGGGACACATGCGCTCGCTCACGAGGCGGGAGCAAGCAACATGCCCCGCGTCACGTACAATGTTGTGGGTCATGTTGCGGGACACTATGCAACGTTGCAGCGTCACGTATATTTTGTGTTGCGCGTCATGTTGCGGGACAAAATGTTCCCTAGTGTATCCGGGGCTTTATAATACTTTCTAGATTCTTAACAACCGGTACCAGTTTTAAAGCTTTGTCTTTCAATTACCGTATGGGATATAGTACTATACGAACGATCATTCATGAAACGTGTGCGGCTATCTGGAAAGTACTCAAACCTATGGTGATGCCTAAAGCCGGGTATCCACTAGGCAACATTTGAAGCGCGACATGTTGCACAACATGTTTCGCAACTTGTTGAATGTTGACGCGGAACTTTTGTTTAACAACGTTGTCTGTCCACATATTCTCAGTCGTCGACAACATGTCGCCCGAGGAACTAGTGCTGATTTCAGCGGCAGTGGTTATAATTTTATCGAAAAAAGCATCAAGAAGAAAAAAGCCACGTTGGTGGGTTAGAAATTACTTACAAAATAAAAACAATGTGTTCAGTGATCTCCGTGTGGTTGATGGATCTTTCTCGAATTTTACCCGAATGAGCAAAACTGATTTCGAGATACTCTTACGAAAAATAGAACCCATAATATCGAAGCAAAATACAAAATTTCGAAATTCTATCAGTGCTTCTCTCAGATTGGCTGTTACACTTCGATATTTGGCAACCGGAAATTCCTATACTTCACTGTCCTACACTTTCAAGATATCTAAGCAATTAATCAGTAAAATTGTACCTGAAGTTTGCGGAGCCTTGATACAGAGTCTAAGTAATTATGTAAGGGTAAGTACAAGTAAATGAAAAGACTTGATTAAATATTGATTTATTAAAATAATCAACGTTTATAAATGATTAGGAAATTATCAACGTTTATAATTTGTTTGGAAATAATCAACGCTCATAAATGGTTCGGAAATAATCAACTTTCATAAATGATTTGGATATAATCAACATTTATAAGAAATTGTGAATCAATCCTGTACATCTGATAAGATATTAGTTAAGTCAATATCATCAACATTTTCATCATTTTGTTGAACACTGTCCTGGGTTGTAGTACCATCATTACTTGCTGAAATTGATGGTGTGTCATGTGTACTGCTCCGTCCTGTACTGTAGCCGTACGTATTATACTCTTGCCGATATTTTCCAATACGAGCATCAATCAATATATTATTTATGTATTGTTTAGCTATCAAAGTCGAATATTCGTCTTTTATATTTCGTAGTTCCGAGGCCACATATTTCCCATAAACATCAAAGTCATCTGTTATCGTATCTCTGTCCTCCAATCTTTTTTTGACATTCTTCATTATTTCATAAGCTTCATCTACTTTTTCATCGTGACTCCGCTTCTTCGCTACTTTTGTTCCAGTTTGTCTAATTGTTTCGGTTTGATCTGTTCGCGCATCTTCATTTTGGTGTTGAGTATCTTCAATTTCACGTTGCGTCGAGTTATTATCTTCTACCTAAAAATATTAATATATTAAAATTGTGTATGAATATTTCAGATTCCGTCAAATGAAGAGGATTGGAAGGAAGTCGCAAGAAAATTTAACATGCTGTGGAATTTTCCTCACTGTGTCGGTGCTATAGATGGTAAACATGTGGTTATTACAGCGCCACCAAACTCTGGCAGTGATTATCATAATTACAAGGAACAATTTAGTATAGTTCTTTTAGCTATTGTGGATGCACAATATAATTTTCTGTATGCAAATATCGGTGCCAAAGGTAAATCATCTGACGGAGGACTATTTCGTGAAACAGCATTCTACAAGAAATTAACTGACAAAACACTATCGTTGCCACCAATGGAAACTTTAGAATCAGCTAATGTGCAATTACCATATGTGCTCGTTGGAGATAGTGCATTCGCGTTGTCTGAAAACTTAATGAGACCTTACCCCGGAACTTACGAAAAAGGTAACGTGAAACGAATTTTCAACTACAGACTCTCGCGGGCACGAAGAATCGTAGAAAATGTTTTTGGTGTGATGTCTGTTGTTTTCCGTATATTTCGGAGTCCAATAGAACTTAAATCTAATAATGTTGAGCTTGTTACTACAACTTGTATATATTTGCATAATTTTTTGAGTCGAAATAAACGTTCCAGAACTCTGTACACTCCACCAGGAACTTATGATAGGGAAGATTCTGAATTTAATGTAATAAACGGCTCTTGGCGTAGTGATGTAACAGAAAATAATCTACTTCCTTTAGAAGAGTATGTACCTTGCTTTCAACTTCTTTTACAGGCACATCTAATGTTTTCGCTATTGAGTCCCATGCATCTTGTTTTATTAATTTATTTTTATATTCTCGGTGAGCAGTATCCCACAAACATTCATAATTTTGGTACAATTCGATTAATTTGAGCACTCGTTCATTACACCACACTACAGACATTATTGCTGCGCGTCACGTCACGTCTCCACTAATTGACAACAAACAAATGCTCAACTGCGATGCAAACAACAAGCTCCGCGTCATGTTGCGCGCCATTTGGCAACGTCGCGCGTTGTTTTGCAACGTCGCCGAACATGTTGAGTGGCACGTGTTGCGCGTCAATTGTTGCCTAGTGGATACGCGGCTTAAACCTACAGAAGAGTTATGGAAAGCCGTTGAGGAAGATTTTACAAATATTTGGAACTTTCCAAATTGCATTGGCGCTATCGACGGCAAGCACATTCGTATAAGGGCACCTCTAAAAAGTGGAAGTCAGTATTATAATTATAAAAAGTATTTCAGCACAGTGCTGTTAGCCGTTGTAGATGCAAAGTACAGATTTATAATTGTTGATATTGGGGCATATGGGCGCAATAGTGATGGTGGCATAATGTCACATTCTAAATTGGGTCAAAAGATGCAAGGAAACAGGCTAAATATACCACGAAATAAAGTTTTGCCTGGAACGAACCAAGTTTTACCACACGTATTTGTGGCAGATGAAGCTTTTGCCTTGACGGAAAACATAATGTGCATGGGCACATTAGGATATGGATCCTGGAAACCAAATTGAAGGAGATCGGAAGAAAAAAATATTTAATTATAGGCTAAGTAGGGCGCGACGTACGGTAGAAAGTGCTTTTGGAATTTTAAGACAAAAATTTGAAATTTTCGATAGGAGCCAAAGAATACAGCCCAAATATTTAGATAACGTAATACTAGCTTGTACATGTTTACACAATTATATACTAGATGGCGAAAATTTAAGATTTGTGGATGCGATATACAGGGTGTAACGGAAAGGGTTTATAAAGCGGAAAAGGGCATACTCTGTACATTATGTAAAAGTCTTCTAGCCGTATTTCATATCAAAATAAACACTTTTTTTTTTAATTTTGATTAATTTTAATTTTAGAATGTAAACAAACGTGTCCCAACACTATTGAGGTCATTCGTCTAATCATATGGCACTGTACACTATCACTAGCCCCGCCCGTCTTTCTTCTCTCTTCATCATACGACACCCCCGCCCATCTTCCTTCTCTCTCCTTGCACAAAGCCATGCCGCGCATACGCTCAAAGCGCGCCGGTCGGCAGCGGCGGCTTTATCAAAGGATACCGACCGAGGCGGCAGCGTTTGGCCTTAGCTCGGGCGCGCGGCCAAGGACGGACGTCTCTCGAAAACGTTCGTACGTAACGCGTTGTAGGTATCGAAGCTGAAACAAAAGTAAGATAAATTAGTATTTTTTTGCTGCAGTAGGTACCATTAGATAAGACAGCGACCTAAGTACTTACGTAAAGCGCGACTCGGAGACTGTGGGACTTGCGTATTACGAAAATCGTTCGTAAATCGCATCATAAAAGTCGTAAAGTAACATAAATTAGTGTTTTTATGCTTCAGTAGGTACCTAAATAATAACCTAAGGCGGCTCGGGCGCTGCAGGACGTGCGTGTCTACGAAAACAGCTGTTCGTAACGCATCGTAGGTATCGAAGCTAATCAAATAAATTAAAACTTTACTTACATTTACAGAAATGGTTCGAAATGGCGTCCTCCCTGCTGGATGCTCAAACCAGCTCGCCTGTAGGTAGAGGCTCTAGTGTTTCTTAGCATCTCCGGCGTCACAGTACTAAACGCATCTCTAATGCGCTGCTCCATTTGCTCACTAATAGAGCACTCCACGGCATAAACAATATTCTTTATGTGCCCCCATAAAAAGAAGTCCAGCGGGGTCAAGTCTGGGGACCGCAGCGGTCGATTCACCAAGCGACTGAAACAGCCGTACGAAGGCATGCGCCTAGCTTCATCAGCTGGTCTCCCGTCGATGTAGCGCTCACGATAGAGCTCGCGAGCTGCACTTAAATCACCGTTGGTAAACCCAACGCACATAATCATGTTATAATATTCCGAATTGGAATCATAAGACATGGCGAAAGCAAAAGGTAGCCACTACACAATTAGATACGAAAGCACAAGTGCACACGCGACAACGAATTGAGAGCGACTGAAGGAAAATTAATGAGCCGACCGCCGCCGACCGAGCCCATACGAACTTTTCCGAACGCTCTCCCGCCGCCCTGCGCCAGAGTCCTGGTCACGCCCCAACATAATGTCATTGGTCCTTTCGTTATCGAATTATCGATCTTCTTGATCCTTATTGGTTCAAATTTTCAGCGCGAGTGGTGGTTAGAGTTCCTTTGTAAAATGGTTTCTAATTATCGGTCTGAACTTCTTCATATTCGTCATTTCCTGGTAGCGTGGAAACACTAAACCACTCCGATAATAAGATTTTTTGTTTTCAATTGGTCAGTTTTGAGCAAGAAAAAAAAACTTTAAAATAAAAACCAACCGTTTTTTTTTTACTTTGAATAAAAACCTAGGAATGTAAACGAGAAATCGACAGACTTACCTTCAAGTGATTTAAAAAGGAATTTTAGTTTTAATTAGGGCCAGCCAGCAGCTCTGCGTAAGGCGTACTTACAGAGTAGGTACATACTACGTCGCGCGTACGAATGTGTTACGTTTTACGCGTTTTATGTTCTTTATTTAATTTTCCTTTTATGAAAATAAAAAAATCATGTTACAAAAAACATGTAAAAACGACATTTTATTTACAAACGAAAAATTACTGCGGAACCCACTTTGACATGCCAGGCGTACAGATAGGTGTAAAAGCGGTGGGGACAGCGGTCAATCACCCTAACAGCTGATTGCTCAATAGTGATGGGCAATATCAGGCAATGTGTTGCAGAAGTCTGCAATTCAAATGCGTTTTAAAAATCGTAGGATGGACTTAGAGAGCTGATATTTTGGAATATGCTTTGTTTCCCCTTCCAGAGTTACCCCCTTTCGGGATTATAAACCCTTCCGTTACACCCTGTATAATACATCACACAGCACAGTTTTAGGAAATATCGAATCTGATCAAGATAGTAGTGGTTTGTTACCAATGTTTGTACGTGAAAAATTTAAGGATTATTTTTCAGAAGAATTACAGTGACTCGCCAAGTAACACACCCTTACTTGGCAAGATGATATCATAGATTGATGTTAATATAAATTGTAATATCAGTTTAAAAGTAATAAAAAATGCAATTTTGATGATGTTTTTACGTACCCGTTTTACCTATTTCAGCAGCAATTTTTTCCCACGCATTTATTTTCATATGTTTATCACTGTAATTGCGTGACTCGATATTATACAAACAATCATGAGTTTGAATCAATAATATTAATTTTTCATCGTCCATATTTTTAATTAGTGGGAAGACAATTGCATTCACTTGAAAGAGTGGCTAATTCATAACTCACTCGAATGTTAGGTTGCTTTTCATAAATTGTCATATAAACCTGGGCATTAACTGGGTTTTCACAATAATAGGTGTGATGATTAGGCGCGGGCACTGATTCGATTTCGAACCATGATCGAATTGGAGTTGCAGAATGTGATGAATCGAAGGAATTGTTTCGAAATATACAGTATCCATTCATTGAGATATGGTTACAGGCGAATTTGTTGTTTGTTTTAACCTCAGTAAAAACGTTTTCTCCGGAATCGTGAGTGAAGAAACTGTCAAATAGAAATAACATTGAATCCATATTCAGCCGCTTTCGTAGCATGTGTTCAATTTGTTCGATCATGAATTTTGAAATATTGTAGGACCCACGAGATTGTAAATAAATCGCGTGCAGAATCATACAGCTTCGCTCTGTTGGTGTGAGACTTGATTTCTTTGGACATCTACGTGAACTCATCCTGATGATCCTTCAGATGCGCAAGTTAAGGAACGAATCACAGTAATTTTCAACCTGAAACGGTGGTAGCCCAGTTGGTAGAACGCTTGCCTCGAACTCCGAGGACGCGGGTTCGAATCCTGGTACGGGCACGTACCTCTGAGTTTATTTCTCATGTACGTATCAATTTATTCAATTACCACTTGAAGGTGAAGGAAAACATCGTGAGGAAACCTGCATACACCAGAGAAGAAATTCGAAGATGTATGTGAAATCCACCAACCCGCACTTGGCCAGCGTGGTGGATTACGGCCTAATCACTCTCTGTATGAGAGTAGGCTCGTGCCCCTCGGTGGGGACATATATGGGCTGATAACGACGAACGACGATATTTTTAATAATCACAACGTAATATTCACTGCACGAAAATACCGTACGGTAGGTACGAGTGTTGACAACAAAATGGCGCGCCTCCCGCCCCTACCGCGCGAGCGTCGTTCGGCGAGCCCGGCGACCGAAAGCGGCTGCGCGCGGAGTAGCGCGCGTGCTCGCGCAATCGCGCTCCTGCGCGCTACCTTTAGCATGTAGTCGCTTCGATGCTCTCACGAGTTAATTGTTGTGTAGATGATTTCCGATTTTATTTCAACGCTTGCAACGTCGTTATCAGTTTGACAGTGAAAAATGCTCTGCGCTGCGCTTCCGCATATGGGTCCTTTCACACAGACCGGCTAAGAGAGCATCGGCGAGCATTTTTCTTTTCACACTGGTGGTAAATTTGGTATAAGTTTTTCGGTTAACCATTTTTTATAGTTTTCTGTATCCATTTCGTCATGGTAGTCTCCTTTGCTACTTTTGCACTTATACAGTAAATCTGCACCTTCGACGAACCCCATCTCTCCTCCTGAAATTAAAAGATAGTTTCACATTATACATAGGCATGATAAAATATAACCGTGTATAAAGAGAGTAAATTAATTGTATGTGCATTTTACTAAAGTTTAGGAGCGTTTATCAACGCGTATCCCTTTTATTATCATCACCATTGCTTAGAACACAACAAAAGTAAGTAAAAAAAGGTTTCTGCCTGCGTGAACAATAATCCAGCGTTGCCCCGCACTGTCGTTTTTTCTTATTCCAGGTACGGTTTGACTTTGCCAACATTTATTCACAGTATAATGCGAGTGCACCCAAGTTTCGTCCGTGAAAATAACAGGTTTTTTTTCGGCGCCCAAATCGTCGTTTTCTTTTAATTTCCGCAAATAGCGAGCACGCCATGCTTTTATTTCAGGTCTCTCAATGAGCACGTCTCGCTTTCTGGCACATTTCTTGAATCTAAATCCCAAATTTTGGGTTATAATTTTTCGCAGAGTCTCTTTGACCTGGAAAGTTCAGATCTCGCTTAATAGCTCTTAAAACTTTCTTTAATGTAGGCACTTCTTTGTGTACTGTATAAAAGCTTTCGATTTTTGTTTTTATGGCACAAATCATGAAGTCATCAATATCTAATTTTTTCTTTTGTGTTCTTTTTTTCCCTGGAGTGCATAATTTAATCCCGACGACGTTGCGCTTGATGTACCTGGTTGCGGTGAAGACTGTCTCTCTAAAACAGTTTGTTCCTCCTTTTTTATTCTGGTTAATGTGCGTCGACTGATGCCAGTAGCCGCGCACACTCGGTTTTCCACTTGAGTAATTGGAATAGTTGTCCCATTCAACTTTTCATTCTCGAAAAATGACAGAACTTTTAATATGAGTGTCCTTTCGGCCCCACGGATTGTCTTGTTTTTACCCATTTTGAGGTTAACAAAACAACACGATTGTCAAACAAAACAAATTAACAATAACAATATTAACACAAGAAACAACAATAACAACAAACTAATAATGAAAATCTCAAGAGACGAAAATAGCACGCGGTGTAACTCTGCCAACGACGAGTACACGACTGGCGGCACTAGGGCCAACGCGGGGAGGTGAGACGAGGTGCGGGCGCCATAACCGCATTCCTGTCATGCGCCTAAGGGGCAACGCAAATAGAAAACGGCGAGACGAAGGTACGGCATAGACACGGCGCAGATACGGTGCAGGCGCGATATCTGCGCAAACAGACGCGGGGACGGTACGGCAAGTTAAGTCATTATAGAGCGTGATATTGACGGGATAAGACATGTATTCCTCTTCAGACGAAGATGAAGATGCACTGGCTTTGCTACAGATTATTAATTTACAGCAAAGACCAAGAAGGTATTGGATACATCCAGTGTGGAGAAATGCAGAAGAGCACAGATTCCATAAAATAATGGAAAGTTTATATGAATATCCTGATCGTTTTCGCACAGTTTATAAAATGTCACTGGAATGTTACCATATCATATTGTCAAAAGTAAGAGAAAGACTTCGGAAGCAAGTTACAAATTGGAGAAAACCAATCAGCCCTGAAGAAAGACTACTGATAACTTTAAGGTAAGTGAAACTATTTTTTACAGATCAAACTTTTATTGACAAATCAAAAGATAAGTAATATTCATTGAAAATGTTTTTGGTTTAGCATCTTTGCTACAATTAGTATTTATAAATTGCTCTCTGTGTTATAGCTAATTTGAGTATCTGTCAAGCTGTCATCATGTGCTGTCCTTATCTCACAATACAGAATCAGCGCATGCGGACAAGGACAGCACATGACTACTCAAGCTAGCTGTCGCACTAAGAGCCATTTATATATAAATACAGGCCTAGTTCAAGGCATTGGATAGTTCTCATTAAAATCACTTATTTCGTCTTCATGAGATTGGATAGATGTCTCTGGATTCGGGTGAGGTGTAGCTGGGGTTATAGGTGAAAATATTGGCAAATATAATGAAGTTGGAGTTGGAGTTGCCGGAGGTGCTAAGGATTGTGCGCTTTCATAAGCTCCCGGTCTCCGCGTTTGCTGATATTCTGAAATGCTGAGTTGATAAGCTTTATCATCATGAGTTCGGTGTCTTGAAGGCCCAGCTATTTGTTCAATTACAGCCACTGCCGCCGGTGGTGCTGGATTTATATACTCTCCGGATATCAAGGAAGGTGCTGGACTTGTATTAGCTCTGGATGTAAGAGTCTGCTGGGTTGCACCTTCATAAGGATCATAATCTGTCTCTCGTGTTCGTGGATTATACGGCTGTGTCCTAGGATAACTAGGTACTGGGTCATTTAAAATTTGCTCCGATAAATTGAGAACGCCCATTTTAAATCTTCGTTTTTGGGCTGGTGTCATTGTTTTCATATCTGGAAGCATGCTTTGAAAAAAAGCTAGATCGGTGTCTGTTTCAGGTTCAGCTCTATGTATGGTCTTCATTTGTAATGCTCTTTGACTGAAATATTCATGTGCTGATTTATTGACATCTTTTAAAGAGATTGCCCTAGATTTATTTAATAGTGGTAGCAGTGGCGGTGTTGGCGTGGATTGATTGGAGATGGAATCCGAATTTGAGTTTTCACAAGCTAGTTGACCAATAAACCGTGTCTCATCGACTTCTTCACTATCATTACCGTCTGTGCTATCATATTTGCTTAAATTGCTTTTGGTTGGTCGGGACTTCAAGTAATTGTCTAAAAATTTTAGATATGGTGAAAGGTAGTACTCTTTAATCGTCTTTGCACCTGATCCAGATGGAAAATCTAGCCTTTTCTTGTTTTTGCTGTAACTACATCGAATATTCTTCCACCGTTCTTTACATTCTTGGGCTGAAAAATATTGAAGCAGATTAGTTACAATGTGTGTTTAGATTGAGGTGCCACTTTTCGCATCGTAAAGCGACTAATTGCTGTTTTGTTTTTGTTACAGATACTACGCACATGGCTGTTCGTTTACATCACTTTCTGGATATGTATTGAGAGGAGGCAGTACCGTCCGGCAAATTGTGCATGAAACCTCTAGCGTTTTGTGGGAATGCCTACAGCCGGAATATATGCCTGTACCTACACGACAAAAATGGGTAGAAGTTGCTGAACGGTTTTAGGGCGTTTTTAGTGTCACGCGGATTTGCTCACGCACGCGGGATTGGACCGCATGCGTAAAATTTCACGCTGCGGATCATACGCAGCATGAGTTTCAGTTTTCTACGGGCTGCGTAACGGTATAGACGTGTTCAAAAATGATCAATGTCAGAAGAATATCTGTCGCTTACATACTTTACAAACGACGAAACAAGAAGACAAGAGTACATGTTGATCCCTTTCTTGAAAATAGGCTTCTTGCTGGGGCGTTTGTTACACACTTTGGAAAACTACAAAATAATGAACGTAAATTTAAAAATTACTTTCGAATGTCCATTCGTTCTTTTGATGAACTGTTGTGTAAAATTTAGAATAAGCTACAAAAAAGCAGTTTACGAAGGATTACAATACAACCGATTGAGAGGCTCGCTATTACATTAAGGTAAGTTTAAAATTTTAAATATTTAATTTCCTGCTATGATTTAGTGGAAAGGGATTTGAACAGGTAGGATAAACGTACCAATCCCAAACCAGTAAAGGACTTTTTTGACTTCAAATTACTGTCATGTGTAAATTTACATGTGCAAAAAAAAAATTTGTCATGTACTCTGGTCAACTGCAAAAATGTTAAACAAAAATCAAATCAATGATTTTTTCGGTAGTTGACCATCGTGGTCAACTATTGAGACATCATACAACACATGTTCTAGTAATTATCCAGTCTAAATAAACGGTATAATAATGATTTTTTGTTTGAAATATCGTAAAGTAACGCGTCATTGGTTATTAATTGTTGAAATTTCATAAAATAAGATTATTTCACTCATAAAATGTCACCATTAAAGTGGAATCATTCCTACCTTTCATCACACGCTACTTATTATAATATAGATAAAAGTTATAGGTTTGCACATGACAGTAATTTAAAGTCAAAAAAAGTCCTTAATTGGTTTGGGATTGGTACGTTCAACCTACATACACAATCCTTTTTTTTATCTGATAAAGTACACATGGCCACAGATCAAGTTACCCAAAACCAGCATAAATGGAACTCGCGCCTTGCGTATTATCATACTTAGGTAACCCGTCGGAGTCCCGCTTATACTGGATTTGAGTAACTTGATCTGTGCCGTGTGTACAACCGCACTCATATGACTAAACAAACAATTAGAGAGAAACTGGAGAAAAAAAGTTAATCGTACTCATTTTAATAAAAAGAGTTTTATTCATAAATTAAAAAATCAAATTTTACATCATTCATTTCTTTGTAAATTTGTATCCTGAGCGTTGACATTTCTTTCGCCTGTAGATGATGTTGTTGCTGGGGTATAAATTACGTCATAAGATGTGATATTAAACAAGCCGCTTTCAGTCGAAATAAGAGTTTCATTGTCATTCACTGCAGCAGAACTAATAGCATTGTCGTTAAGACTCGAAGTATCCTGGATTATACTATTGGTTTGGTAATCTTGATTTATCGGTGACAAACTGTCAAGCTCAGTAAAAGCACTAGAACTTGTTGTAGGTATGGGACTGTAGTATGCAGGTTGTGTTTGACTTTCCATTTCCATAACTATATTTAACACTTTTGTTCTGAACATTAGTTTTTGATATCTAGTGAATCTTTTTAATGAAGGCTGCAGAGACTGAAAGAAAGCCAAATCCTCACTTTCTAGCTCCAGTTGATTAGACTTTAAGCATTCTAATAACTGTGCCTCAAATTCAGATGGTGCTTGCTTTTTAGATTTTACTTGTTTTTGTTTTGATGTTGGGTGAGAACTTTCTTGACGTGAAGTATCTGGTTGCGTGGACTCATTACGTGTTTCTAAATTACGTTGTGATGTTAGTTGAGAACTTTCTTGACGTGAAGTACCTGGTTGCGTGGACTCATTAGGTGTTTCTAAATTACTTTGTTCAGACATTTCTTCACAGAGTGACTCTTCTCCAACAGTTTCCGTTGTACTGTCTAAGAAAGTCAAAATGTCATAGTAAGAATATTTCTTCTTCTTCTTACTCCCAGAGCCGGATGGCTGATTTTTTTCAGATATCTTGTCTTTCTGGTAAGTGTCCCTTGCTGTTCGCCAGCGTTGTTGTATTTTCTTGTCTGAAATGACAAAATATAATAAGTAAGTGGCAAAAGTACACACAGTTTCAGATCAAGTTACCCAAAACCAGTACCAATAAACGGAACTTGCTAGGGCCTCGCCGGGTGGCGAGTCGTCTACGATAATAAACAACGCATGAGTCCTGTTTATACTGGTTTTGGGAAGCTTGATCTGTGGCCGTGTGTACAAATCTGATATTAGTTGGAAATTTAACTGCATTCGATTAAAGGCCCTCCTTAATTCACACATGTTGTCAACTTTACACTGTCTCATGAAGCATTAGATAAATCAAGCAATATATATATACCTATACAGTAGGGTGGTCCTTATTCTTAAGGAAAATATTTTTTTTCTTTAATTTCGGGGGGCACCACGTAATTTGGTTATATACCTTAAGAAAATATTACAGTAATTTTTTTGAATTTTTTTAATAACATTTAGAGGTCGCTACCAAGGTTTAAATTTTAAATAAAAAGCCAAAATTTGTTTTTCTCAGAATCCTTTATTTTTTTTAACCAGGTCTTAAAAATATTACACAATTTTTGTTGATGCTATGAAATAAAATAATCTGAATGATTTACTTTTAAGATGCAAGGGTTGACTTGTTAGTATTGGGATACTTTTTTCTATACTCTTTTACCAACAAAAGCAAATATTGCTTTTGTTCTTCATTTGTGGTAATTAATTTATTGTATTCTTCCATTAAAGCAACACCACGCTCAGCTATATCATTCACTACACGCAATGAATGAACAATATTTTTGGCAGCTATATAATCAGGGTCTTCGTTCCAGGTTTCAACGTCTTTATAAAAAAAATCTGATGAGATACCTAGGACCTGGAAGAATTTTAAAGAATTACTGCTCACAAAGTTTTCTATATTTTTTTCGTGGATGGTCGCCATGTCAAGGTTTATTCGTTTTAAGCAATCATGTGTGCCTTCAATTTTGAGTGCTTCTACCATTTTTTTCTTCTCTTGGACTGAAAGTTCGTCATCGAAAAATGCAAGCGAAACCAGCTCTTCCGACAAATACCACAAGTGATTTAAAATCTTTTTCAGCGCAATAGTAGCTAGATTTTTGTTAACACTTTCAAAAGCTTTAAGGTCTTTTAATAATTGTAAGTCGTTTCTTGGTGCTGACTGACTGGTAGAGGCTTGAAACCAATATTTGATATAAATCATCACCGTGAAAATACATATTTCTCTCACAGCCTTTTCGTCCTTTTTCGTTAGCTTTAACTGATGCTTAAATAAATAAATTTTTAAACAGTACAAGGCTCTTGCCATCCATCTAGCTCGATGTAGACCAGCAGGTCTCCGAAATGAAACGCCTTTTTCAGGAACACCTCCTAAGAATATGATTGTAAGATTTAACATTTCTTTGTAGTCATCTCGAGGTTGATGTACTTGAAGTTGCTTTTTGGCAAAAGAAATCCTGTCTGCGGCCACTTCTGCAAGAATATTTGCCTCAGCGTCATCTGTTATTGTTTTGAAGTCGCTTTGGTCAATAGAGTCCCAACTGTTCTTAAATCTTTTGAATAATTGTATATCAGGACCACTAGATGGGGCAAGCGATTGATCCACTACACCTGACAACATAATTTCCATTATGTGGTGACGACAAGCAAACCAAAGCATATTTTTATCCATTTTGCGCTCCAAGAGAACGCATACTCCACTTCTTAAGCCGGTATTTACAGCAGTAGTGTCAAAACACAAACATTTTACTTTATCGCTCAAATTCCATGAATTTATAGCGTCGTAGACAGCCGACGCACAAGCTTCGCTTGTTCCACGTTCTAATTTTGGGACGGCGAGTAATTGATCGACTCCATGTCCTGATACCAAAATTGGCAGCCGATCTACAGTTTTGTGTCCAGTAATATCTTCTATAAGTTTACCGTCCCAATGAATTGTTAAAGACGAACTAGGTTTAAACTCGCTTTTGAGCGACTCTGCAACAGCTTTGCGATTTTTGACACGCTGCCGACGAATAGAAGATCTATTGACATTAAATTCTGATGGATCACAGCCTGCGCTTTTCAAAGTAGATGTCACGACCATAGTTGCTTTTCTGTCACTCAATTTAGAAACATCAAGACTGGAAGCTAATTGACTGTTAATAATATCTTTTCGAGCTCGTTTTTGAGGTGGTTGCATCTTCGTCAATTTTGATATAAATTCGGAGTCAGATGGAGTTTCTTCCCCACTTATTGTGGCAGACGATGACGAAATAAATGATAATGAAGACAATGAGCATTTTTCTGTTATAGACGAGATATCTTTGTTTTCACGCTCGCGCAATTTATCAAGCCATTCTTTTTTCTCTTTTATTTTCTTACATTTGTTTAAACTTTTTCTGTCGACTGAACCAATCAAAAATTGGCGTCGATTTTGCCGCACTGCTAACAAAAACTGTTTATCTTCTTCTAAAGTCATAATATTTAAAGCATCACGATGAGCGATGTCAAATAAATCTTCTAACTTTTGTTGCCAGTTTTGTTCTTTTGTTTTCAATGCTTCTGAACGTTTTTTCTTGTTTTCTTTATTTTTTTTTAGATTCTGCCATTCTTTGAACAGCTTTTCAATTTTGCTGATGACATGTTTTTTTAATTGAATAGGTATGCCAGCTTTTTCCCACAAATTAATAACCCCACAAGCCGTCAAAGTCGCAGATTCACGAATACTTTTCTTTTCTTCATTTTTGTAGTAGAAAAAATATCGCAACACTTCGCCAATGGATGGTAAGGTTGATTGGCTTAATTCAGATAATAATTGACCGATAAGCCAAATCTCACTTTGATTTCTAGTAGTTATACTGAATCCGCTACTAGTAGACGCCATTGCAAATTGAAACACTTCACTGTAACTTTTACAAAAACAACACGTGCGCTCTTGTTGCTTAACAGAACTGAAGTGCGGGGCGATCGTAGTACAAATGAGGGGGTCGAGGAACGGAGAGGGGGGAGGGGGATTAGAAGGTATAGTCTATGCTAGTTTCACTCGCACGTAACATGTTATGTAACTAAATTTTAAATTAATGGAATCACCATTTAAGCTGTATTTGAACACTTTTTGTAAAAAATTGACAGCTGGTAGCGACCTCTAAATCTTAACAAAATCAAAAACAAAAAAACATTTATTTCGTATTTAGAGGTATATAATCAAATAAGAAAGTGCCCGGAGGATAATTCGAAAGTTGAAAAATAAGGACCACCCTACTATACAGAGTGGAAAAATAAGGCCGCAGTTGAAGGAAAAGTACCCATAATATTGATGATGGCAAATTTTACTGAATGGAAATAATTCATTTTTTACAAAAATAATTAGAACTTCATTTAAGGATTTTTGGAAAAACACCGGATTGAATCGGGAAATTTGTTTATTTGTTACAGTAAAATTTGCCATCATCAAAATTAAGGTGAAAACTTCCGGAAGTCACTAGCGCTGTAAGTTTTTAATTGTTTTAACAAAAATTTTCTTTATTTGCATCTGTCAACCTTCATGAAGGAGGACTTCTGGCCGCAGGGTGTCGTGTTTCGGAAGTTCCGAGGGCGGCTGCCCGCTGACACCGTGCACACGTCGGCGACATTACGTGTGAAATAATTAAAATAGTTTTTGTATATAAAATAATATGTATGTTAGTCTGTAAGGTATATATCTATGGGCCTCTGTTTACATTACCATCTTGTAATGTAAATATTGCCTGAAATAAACGATATTTTATTATATTATATTATATATATTTATTAGATTCCTTTCATTTGCCGGAAATTTTACCATAGGGGTTAATTTATACAAAGAAGATTTCTTATAAAATATTTACAGCATAGTTATGTGTCTCAAATCTGCTAAAAGTGGCCACTTTTAGCAGATATGAGATACATAACTATACTTCGAACTTTTCATATGAAATTATAACTGCATAAATACCCCCCTATGATAACATTTTCGGCAAATCATAGAAATCTAACGTAGCTATAGTACTGTAGTTAAAACGAATTAAAAACTTCTAGCGCTAGCTACTTCCGTGCCCTTTCACCTTAAGGGTATTTATTTTTCTTCTGAAGTAAAATTCGAGCGGTGCATGCTGTCTTATGTCTGATGTCAGCATTATTAATATATTATGTTATCATATTATTAATATATTGTTTTTGTTTTCAGATATTTGGCAACTGGTAATACATTCACTGATCTACACTATTCCTATGTGATTGGAATTGCAACAATTAGCGAAATAGTAAGACAAGTTTGTTACATAATATGGATTGAACTAAAGTCTGAATGTATTCCACAGCTTAATGGGATCAAATGGAAAGAAATCGCAGAGGGATTTCTCACATATACAAATTTTCCTAATTGCTTGGGTGCTATTGATGGAAAACATATAAGAGTGATTCGGCCGCCGCACAGTGGATCACTATATTTTAATTATAAGAAATATTATTCTGTAGTGCTCCTCGCAATGTGTGATGCTGATTATAATTTTACATATATTAATGTCGGTACCAGTGGAAGCAACGCCGATTCAACCATCTTTAGAAGGAGTCAATTGTATACGAAACTGGAAAGTAACACGTTGGGTATCCCTGACCCGCAAGAGTTGCCTATTATTTGCCCCGAAGTAGCTTATCCATCTAGTGTAAGAGCAAAGTTGCCGTTCGTGATAGTGGGAGATGAGGCATTTGGTTTATCATCACATGTGATGCGGCCTTATGCTCGTGATAATTTACCTTACAAAAAGAAAATATTTAATTACCGTCTGTCCAGAGCTAGAAGGTACATAGAATGCACTTTTGGAATTATGTCAAATAAATTTAGAATATTTCACAGATCCATGACTGTCAAGTTAGATCTAGCACAATTAATAGTCAAGACGGCATGTGTACTTCACAATTTCATAAGGAAACGGGATGGCTACATGGTCAGCCATACATTTGTCACAAATGGTTTTACGGGACCACTACCCAGGCAGCAGACTGAAAGTAGTAATACGTCGGCAAGTAATATCAGAGATATATTTGCAGATTACTTTATCAATGAAGGAAAAGTCTCCTGGCAACACCGATATATAATTAATTAACTAAACTCAAAAGGTTTTAGAAGGTTTTTGATGTTATTTGTGAATTAAATAATTATGCTTATATTAATAAAGTAATGATGCTTGTATAAATAAAATAATGAACCAAACACATACCCGCCACTTTTCTTTCCTCTTCGCTCAAATTTTCGTAGTTAGGTGCCAATTCCTTCAAAATATCTCTCCATGCAGCCTCCCTCGCGTCCCTGTTTTTGTATAATTCATTGCGTTTATCCCACAAAACGGGCCGCAAATGAACTTCAATGATTACTCGTTCTGTATCGATTTTCATTTCGGTAGTACAATACGGCGCGTGCGCGCCCCGCTCGACTCTAAAATGGGCACTGAAGTTGTAGGCAGCGCTTACGCATGCGGATACCCCGCACCGGGGTGACGCCCCGCACAGCGCCCCGCGTCCCGCGTGCGTTTATCACGCTTTACAATAGATACCTATATGAAATTGTTCTTTGCGGATGCTACGCATGCGGGCCAATCCCGCGTGCGTGAGCAAATCCGCGTGACACTAAAAGCGCCCTTACACTCTCTGGAATTTACCGAATTGTGTTGGGAGTTTAGATGGAAAGCATATTAGAATTACAGCGCCCATCAACTCGGGTTCGACTTTCATAAATTATAAGGGATATTTCTCTATTGTATTGTTAGCAGTTGTAGATGCAGATGGCTTCTTTTTAACTATAGATGTTGGTGAATACGGCCGAAATAGTGATGGGCGAGTATTACAAGTTAGCTCTTTTGGACAAGCTATGGATCTAGGCGATCTCGATTTACCGAACCCTACACCTTTGCCTGGAGAAACACAAAATGTGCCTTTTTATTTTGTGGCAGATGAAGCTTTTCCACTAAAAAGAAATATTATGAGACCATATGGTCGAAATCAATTGACTAATGAGAGAAGAGCTTATAATAACAGGTTGTCAAGGGCACGTAAGTCAGTAGAATGTGCCTTTGGTATGTTAGCGTCAAAGTTTGGTGGACTTAACACGCCTATTCGCTGCAAACCAGAATATGTTGATAATATTATAAAAGCAATGTGTGTGTTGCATAACGTAATTCGCACATGTGATGGTAAAAAATCAAATCCACGGTTTAGAAATAATTTGATAGGAGCAAACATTAACATGCGATTAATGGGAGAAAATCCCTACCATATCAGGGAATATCTTACAACATATCTAACACAACGATCTCCGATTCCGTTTCAGACTAGACATAATGTTTAAAATTTAAATAAAATACATACCTGTTGCACCGACTTTTATTGCTATTTCTTGCCATATTTTGTCTTGCACATTTCTGTTACTGTACCCTGTCTTAGTGTAGTCATAGATATTCGGGTATTGCTCAATTAACTCGCAAAACTCAATATTAAATTCAATATCGTCACGCATCCTGTATACGAAGCGACGTGCGTCTTGCGTTATCTTTTGTTCGTAACTGAAGGCGGCAAGCGGACGGCGCAGGCACGCCGCGCCTCGCCCCCCGCCACGTCGCCAGCTGATGTAGTAACGGTAATGCCCGCTACACACTTAACGATATATCGTAGCGATTTCAGACTGTGCAGATAAATCGAACGTCCCTAGTGTCTCCACACGCCTCCGATATCGGCGTCGATCGGCAGTTCTCCGCAGAATCTCACGCAAGAAACACGCATGATGACGAACGAAGATGATGACGCGCTCGCAATATTAGGCCTGGTTAGCCTGCGGGTGAGCACTTGCCCCGGGTACTTGCTCTATTGTTTAATTTGTGTGTTTGCCATTCCTACTTGCCAACTGATCTGATGAGGACGGTGGTAGTGCCAATTCTAAAGGCCAGGACGGCGGATGCCTCTGACAGGTCAAATTATCGTCCTATTTTATTAGCCACTATTATAGCGAAGGTTTTTGATGGAGTACTGGACAAGAACTTGGCAAAAAGTATACACCTGAACGATGCCCAGTTTGGTTTTAGGGAGGGCCTCTCCACTGAATCTGCCATTTTATGTCTCAAGCACACTGTCCAGTACTACACTGACCGAAAGACACCTATATATGCGTGCTTCCTCGACCTGTCAAAGGCTTTCGATCTAGTCTCCTACGACATCCTTTGGGAAAAACTGGCCAAAGAGAGTGATACTCCGCGTGACCTCATCGCCGTCCTCAAAGCGTGGTACGGTGGGCAGATAAATCAGGTGCGATGGGACAATGCTCTCTCAAGCGAGTACAAACTGGACTGCGGGGTGCGTCAGGGGGGGTTGTCGTCGCCACGTCTTTTTAATCTTTATATAAACCGCCTGATGGACGAGCTCAATAGCACTGGCATAGGATGTTCGATAGAGGGTACCATAATTAATAATATCAGCTATGCGGATGATATGGTGCTGTTGAGCCCGTCTATTAGTGCGTTGAGAAGATTGATTAAAGTATGTGAAGGCTATGCCGAGGAACATGGCCTCAGGTATAATGTTAAGAAGACCGAGCTCTTGATTTTCAAGTCGGGCCGTAAATGCCCTTCTCAAGTTCCACCCATTTACATTTATGGAGCTCTTGTAAAGAGAGTCGTGCGGTTCAAGTACCTGGGGCACTGGGTCACGGAGAGTCTGTGCGATGACGTGGACGTTGACAGGGAGCGCAGGGCGTTAGCGGTGAGGAGCAATATGTTGGCGCGCAGATTTGCTCGTTGCAATGAAAATGTTAAAACTACTCTTTTTAAGGCCTTTTGTCAATCTTTTTACACGAGCAGCTTGTGGGCCAGATACACGCAGAAAGCATATAATGCCCTGCGTGTCCAGTACAATGATGCGTTTCGCGCTCTGATGGGCCTGCCACGATACTGTAGCGCATCAGGGATGTTTGCGGCGGTCCGGGTAGCGGATTTCTTTGCTATTATACGCAATAGAGCGGCATCCCTGTTGGGCAGGGTGAGGAGGAGCCCGAATAGGCTCCTGAAATTAATAGCAGGCAGAGTGGATGGCTATATATTGCTTCACTGTACTCGGCTTCATACGGCGGGTACAGTGACGCTTTGGTGATATTTTAGATATTAAGATTAGGTATTATTGTTTTACTAACCCTAGTTATTTAAGAGACATTGTAAGTACTAACCAGAATATGGATTAATCCGAAATAAAGAATTATTATTATTATTATTTGTTGGTACATCTACAAAGATCTCGGGTCCAAAGGGACCCGGTCATTTGGGAGGCGTGCATGGGGCCAAAGCCAACATGTAGAGGCCCTTTTTAGTACCATTTATTATAAAATGTGAGATGGCATGCACCTACCGGGGTCTATTATTATTATGTGTTTAAAGAAAAAAAAGGCGCGGAGTGTGTGGTGTAAAGACTGGCTCATGAAAAGGAAGCGATTTTCTCATACCAACTTATTAAATGAGTTGAAAATTGCTCCGAAAGATTGGCATAATTACTTGAGGATGAATGAAGAAGCATACTTTAATCTGCTGGCTTTAGTTACTCCACTAATAAAGAAACACGACACTGTAATGCGAGAAGCAATAAGTCCTCATGAAAGATTATCTGCTACACTGCGATTTTTAGCTACAGGACGTTCTTACGAATGTATGAAGTTTTCTACAATAATATCACCGCAAGCTCTTAGTCAAATCATTCCTGAAACCTGTGATGCTTTGTACGAGGTTCTACGGAAAGAGTACTTAAAGGTAAGCATGAGACATAAAGAATACTGTAATCATGAAATTATTTATTAATTAAACTTACACGACGTATCACAACCAATAATGCTGTTTAGGTGTCGTCACATTTTACAAATCATCATTAAAATTACTTAAATAGGTAGCAATTGTGTTATCAGATTGTGCATCCTGATTAGGATGTAATGGTGATGTAGATTCCATTGAAGATACACTTGAGGATTCATAGTGGACTACAGCATGTTCTTGAAAGCTGTTTTGGTTAGCTTGTAAGGCATATTGCCTTTCAGTGTGTGGTCGAGTGGAAAGGTTTTGAGTGTTTGGCTGAGTGAAAAGGATTTGAGTTTGTGGCTGAGTAAAAAGGGCTTGTGTGTGTGGCTGACTGGAAAAACCAGTGTTGGGAAAGTCATAATTTTTTCTTACAGTGTGTGACATAGTTAAGCTACCCATTTCAGCCAAGAACAGAGTTTCGTTAATTATTTTTTCTGCTATGATTCTCTGTTGTTTTGGTAACTCTTGTAGTTTCATCCCAACATTTTTTCCAAAAACCTCAAAACGATTGTCGGGGAGTTTGGGCCGTTTAAAATGATCATTTACGGACTTAAGTACGTCTTCGGTTAATGTATTTCTTCCTGGTCTTGGCCGACTGCGACTCGTGATTGGTGTAGCTCGTTCGCTGTCAGGACGGTTCGGGGTCGGTGTGTCTCGTTCGCTGTCCGAATAGTTCAGTGTTGGTGTATCTCGATCGCTGTCAGAACGGTTTGGGGTCGGTGTGACTTGTTTGTTGCTCGTTGAGTCGTTGCTGGCGGCCGCCTGATTCTGTAGAATATAAGAAATATTATCTTATCTTATTTAGCCACTCGTGTCCCACTGCTGGGCAAAGGCCTCTCTCCTCATACGCCAAGACTTTCTTTCTTGAGCTTCCTCCGCCCAGGTACCCAAGAAGGTATCCAGCTCGTCCCGCCACCTTTTCCGCGGTCTGCCGCGACGCCGTTTGGCAGTTGGTAGCCATTGGGTAGCTGTTTTTGCCCATAAGTCTTCTGGCATGCGGCAGACGTGGCCGGCCCAATCCCACTTCAGCCTGGCAGCTGTTTTTGCCACATCAGCAATACGCGTTTTAGAGCGCAGTATGGTGTTTCTTACCTTGTCAGTAAGTTTTACACCAAGCATACTGCGCTCCATAGCCCGTTGGCAAACCTTGAGTTTGGACTTTTGAGCTTCAGTCAAAGACCAAGTTTGTGCACCATACGTCAAGGTTGGAAGAATGCACATGTCCACGAGTTTGCGCTTTAGCGCTAAGGGAAGGTCGCCTTTTAAGTAGTCCTTCATAGACCAATAGCTCTTCCAGGCGTTTTCGGTGCGTCGTGCAACTTCTTTGTCTTGTCGCGCCTGGAAAGAGACTATTTGGCCTAGGTAGATATACTCGTGGACATATTCCATTCCTCCGCCATCAACGGTGACCTGTCGTTGGGTGCTATTGGTCATTAACTTGGTCTTTGACTTATTCATCTCCAGTCCAACCTCAAGGCTTGCATTGCTGAGTTCTTGAATCATTTGCTCCAGTTCGATTGCTGAGGATGAAAACAAGACAATATCGTCGGCAAAGCGTAGATTGGTTAGCCTGCTTCCACCCAAGTCCACACCCCGGTCCTGCCATTTGGTTGAAAGTTTACGGAAAATTTCTTCGAGGGTACTGGTGAAAAGTTTAGGGGACAAAGGGTCACCCTGTTTGACGCCTTTATGTATGTGGAATAGTGGACCAGAGGACTCTAATTTTATTGCGGCAGTACTATTAGCGTAAATGGTTTTTAAAATATTTATGTAAACTTTATTTATATCTTGATTATGTAAAGCGTCAAACATGGAGGTGTGTTTTAGAGAATCAAAAGCTTTGGAATAGTCAATGAATGCCAGATATAATGGAATGTGAAATTCTTGATGCTTTTCTATAAGCTGATTTAAAGTGTGGAGGTGATCGGTGGTGGAAAGACCAGGTCGGAAGCCTGCCTGTTCGGGTGGTTGATGTTTGTCGAGCTGTTTGGATATGCGGTGTTCAATTACTTTTATGAATAGTTTGTACGCGTGTGATAATAAGCTTATTGGCCTATAGTTGTTTATATCGGACTTATCTCCTTTTTTATGAAGTAGAATAATATTTGCATGACAAAAGTTGTTTGGGATTTGACCTGTTATTAAAATACTATTAAAAAGTTTGGTAATATGTGGGAGTAAAGTAGGTTCACCTATCTTTAGCACCTCAACTAAAATACAAACAAGAAATATTATGTTACTAAAATAATACTAATCATGTACTCATTTTGTTACAGTTTCCCAAAACAGAACAAGATTGGAGAATAATAGCGAGAGAATTCGAGCAGAAGTGGAACTTCCCTCACTGTTTAGGTGCCATTGATGGTAAGCACGTTGAAATCGTGCCTCCAAGTAACAGTGGCTCGTTTTATTATAACTATAAAAATAGACACAGTATGGTATTGCTGGCAATCGTTGATGCAAAATACAGATTCCTGTTAGTTGATTTTGGAACAAATGGAAGGGTTTCTGATGGTGGAGTATTGTTGAATACGAAATTTTATGAAAAACTTGAAAGGAAGACGTTAAATATTCCTACAGCAGAAAGGTTGCATGATAGTCCACGAATACTTCCGTATGTATTTGTAGCTGATGACGCGTTTCCTCTGAGAAAGGACATGATAAAACCATTTCGGCAAAATGACTTAGATAGTAGAATTAAGAAGATATATTATAATTATCGGACATCGCGAGCACGCCGCATTGTCGAAAACGCATTTGGGATACTAGCGGCAAGGTTCAGAATTTACAGAACACAAATGAACCTGTCGCCTAAAACTATTGTGTCCGTCGTAAGAGCAACCTGTGCTTTGCATAATTATTTGACGTCAACATCGCTTTCATACGCTTCTTCAGAATGTTTCGATATTGAAAACTTTGAAGAAGGTACGATAACGTCAGGGCTCACAACAAGAGCGTCAACACTTGAACCATTACAAAGAACTATACAAGGCCGTGCACCTCAAACAGCTAATCAGATAAGAAGTCAATTTATGACGTATTTTGTAAGTGAAGGAAAAGTTCCTTGGCAAGACAATTTCATTCATTAATGTCAAGCAAAATGGTCTGCACCTTGTATTTGTGTTAATTTTTTTTCTTCAATATAATTATTTTTATAATAATTTGTTTTTTATTTACCATTATTCATAAAGCAATAAATAATTTTTGAAAAATAAAAGCTTACCTCATTATCGTCCTCATCCTCATCTATATTTGATGTCGATGGCCTCGGTACTTCTTGATCGTACAAAAAACTTAGCAACTCGAAGTACCATAAGCGAGGAGTGTAAATCTCGTCAGTTCCTGCTCCGGATTTGCACGATTTTTTTATTTTATTTAGCTCTTTTTTGTAGGTTGTTCGAAGATTATTAATCCTCTTAACTACTATATCCCTGTTGGCATTTGGATCAATGGCTTTATATTTTTCGACTAGCCTGTTGTAGGCGGCATTCTTTTTGTTGCGATCGTGGTAATCCTTAGATTTGGTCATCCAAAGGCAAGTTTCGCTTCTGTAGCTCTCTATGAACTCTTGCAGTTGTTCGCGGGGACCTCTTTCTTCTTTCGACATGTTTCACAAGAGCGCCGCACGCACGTGCGCACACAAGCGAGTTCCGCGAAGTACTGCCGAAATCGCATCGATCGCCATCCAGACGCGACGATAAACTGCGCAAACGCAATCGACAACGATTTATTTAATGTAAATTGCAACTGCTCCGATCAACGATAATCTGCAACGATTTGTCATACACACGATCGATAAATCTGCGCAAATCGGTCTGCACAGATTAATCGCTACGATATATCGTTACGTGTGTAGCGGGCATAAGGCGCAAGCGGCGTCTCGCATTATATACAGTATGAACAAAGATACGTAGCGATATATTTTAAACTGTTCAAATTTTCGTCCATATGGATATTTAATCCATGATTTTAATGAAAATCCGATGTAATTTAACTTATTATGATTTGATTTATGTATTTCGATGTTATTTTTATTTTAAAGTACTTAAATAGCAAACATAGCGGTTAAATATTGCAAACGTAAGTACAGTCGACAGCACATCAAGCTATACAGTTTGACCTTGAGCACGCCTTTATTGCGCTTGTCATAGTGGCGGCTTTCGTAGCGCAATGTTACACTTGATGTGCTGTCGACTGTACATAGGAATTATAATGATACAAAAGGAGGGAATTAATATTCTAAAAAAAACCGAAAGGATGTGTATTAAATGTTATTTCCACTAAATAGCACCTTGTATAATAATACTCTGTGCCGTATCGTCCCCGCGTCTGTTTGCGCAGATATCGCGCCTGCACCGTATCTGCGCCGTGTCTATGCCGTACCTTCGTCTCGCCGCCGTCTTCTACAGGGTGTCCGGTGGCAGAATCAGGATTTAAAATATAAATAACAAAAAACTACGTGAAATATACATTTATATTTTTAATCATTATAAAGAAGACAAATGCGGGTTTTATTTCTTAAAAATTATGTCGTCTAAATGTTGACCGTCACGTCGGATACATTCATGGAATCTGGCTTCAGTATTTCTTGCCACTCGCTGGAGAAGTGCCGCCGAGATGCCATGAACTTCGCGAACGATATTTTCTTTTAATGATGAGATAGTCGCCGGGTTTGTTTCGTAGACTTTATTTTTGAGATATCCCCACAGAATAAAGTCCATGGGTGTAAGATCCGGTGACCTGGGTGGCCAGGGGATATCACCGAAACGGCTTATCAGTTGGTTGGGGAAGAAATCACGAAGTAGCGCCATGGTCTCCCTAGCAGTGTGCGGGGTGGCGCCATCTTGCTGAAACCATGTCCGTGAAGTGTAGGAAGGATGGTCTCTCAATGTTGGAAAAAAAAAATCATTAAGCATTCGCCGATAAGCAACACCAGTCACAGAAATTGCGTGCCCTTGACCATTTTCAAAAAAATAGGGTCCAATTATTCCCCTGCTTGATAATGCACACCAAACCGTCACTTTGGGACTGTGAAGTGGCTTTTGGTGTTTTAAGTGGGGGTTTTGTCCTTTAGGAGACCAATAACGACAATTCTGCTTGTTTGCCATTTAAGTGAAAGTGGGCTTCATCACTCCAAAAAATAGTGTTCACCGTGCGAAATCGCTCCAACATTGTCTCACAGTAATTTTTACGCAAGTTGTAATCATTAGGCTTAAGCGCTTGCACAATTTGAATTTTAAATGGATGAAGTTTAAGATCCTTCTTCAATATCTCGTGCACCATAGTTTTTGGAAGCCCCAAGGCAGCCGCTCTCTTGCGAACGGACTGACGCGGATTATCGCTCAAACTGGACGCGACGAGTTCCATGTTTTCATTTGTTCTCGACGTCCGGCTGGGCCCCGGTCGTGGGTTATTTTCTGCTGAACTTGTTGCCCGGAACCTTCGCACCCATGATCGAATCAAATCTTCACTTGGGGCGTCACGTAACCGTCGAATATTGTAACGTGAACAAAATCTTCGACGAGAAATTGCACACGAATCATTGGCTTTAAAATACGCTTCGATTGCGAACGTACGTTGTTCACCCGTCCACTGCGACATTGCGACTAAAAAACCCGCACGAATGACGAAGCCAACGCGGCCCCCTCCCCGCTCCTCCGTGCAACGGTTACGGAGAAATTCGAAATTTAAATCCTAAATCTGCCACCGGACACCCTGTATTTGCGTTGCCCCTAATTGTTTTGGTCGGCTTGTACCTACACGAGGTTTTTGTCACTGGCGCGGGTGGGCGCGGGTTGCGGGGGGCGCCGACTGACTTCTAAATATTCGTGTGCGATTTTTGCGATTTACAAGTCAACGCTGACTTCCCACCACTGTACTGACTTGAAATCAATTTACACGGGGTTTTTTTCGGGTCAGCGCTGACTTGTCTCGATTTCGGCGCCAGTCACTGACCCTGTCTAAATCTGCCTTAACAGTATACACTGAAATCCTAGGTTAATATTATTAGAGCGCGTTATTTAAATTTGGAATAATAGATTGAAATTTAAAAATTAAAAGTGCACAACCAATGAAACTTTATTCAATTTTTAAAAAATCCTATTTTTTGAATTTTTTTATGGGTATCATTTAAGCTATCACCAATTTAATTAGTTTTGTGTTTCTTGAATAATAGGGTTTGTCCTCAAAATAGTAGATCTGTCACCAAAATGTAGTCACCAAACAATGCAAAATCAGTTCCACAATAAATCACCTAAAATCCTGAGATATAAGGTCTAGTACCAAATAAATGTTTTTGTATGTATTATAATAGGTGTGTCCTAATAAGTATTTAAACAAACTAATTTAAAGAGATCACCAATAAATCATATTATGTTACTAGAAAATTGCATTAAGTTCAAATAAAAAAATAGGGTTGTCATCATCGTTTCAACCAAAAGATTCTGCTACTTATCTAGACTCCCAAGGTTCTAAATTTCCACTGGTAGTATAAATTATATTTAAATAAAATTTTTAGCAGAGTAGTAAATAAAACAATTAAAGTCAAAATAATCAATATTTATTGTTTAAAATAATTACCACTGAACAATCAGCGCTGGTTTAAAATAGCTGGCTTATGGCTAGCCGAATAGTAGATAAAACACTTAATTAAAGTTAAAATAATCAATATTTATTCTTAAAAAACAATAATCACTGAATAATCAGCGCTGGTTTGGATTTCGAAGGGCGCCCCCTTTTTCTTTTCTGGCCGATAAGCACATTTTTTGCTTCTGGTGGGGGGTTGGCCAGCTTTAAGCGTATAGCTAATCCGATAATATGTTTGCACATATATTTCTTGTAAAACGCAGAGCAGTTGCATTTCCCATGCATCCAATCAATATTGTGCGGTAGATCCACTCTCCATTTGCTGAACCATTGGACTTTGTATTCATCAAAATCAGTCCATGTATTTTCAAAGTTTTGTATTTTGTTTGCCTTACCAGCCGGTACTTCATAGTGTTTAAAAGCATCTTCACTATACGTCAGTATTACTTCTTTAGGCAACTTAGCCCATTGGTAGGCTTCTGTCCAGTCTTTCAGAGTCATAGTTGGTAATGTCGCAAATACTTCATCGACAGCTAACGACCATCCATTTACAAACTCTGAAGCAACTGTCAAAAAACGAGACAGTGGCAAACGTTCACGGAGCGTGTATTCATCTTTGATTCCTCGGTTATGTGATTCTAGTGCATTATTAGTCGCTGGTGAACCCATGTGAGCCCCCAAATACCAGTTACGGTTTTGTATGAGCCATTGCTCCTTAAAATACTGGATGAAAGTTGTCTCAACCTCCCATTTCTTCAAGAATGCTTGTGAAGCTAACTCGAACGTTTCTGAATCAGTCACTGCTTGGAGAGAATCCACATCTGTCAACAAATCTTTGTGAACATTTTTTTCGCGTATCTTTCTCTACATGAGCTTGAATTTTTTTTTAGCATGTGTCCAACACATTCGAATTGTGACATCTCCACCAAATACCTCTATAAATGCATTTTGTATTGCTTTCGCTGCGTCACATACTAGAACTTCTGGTTTGAAGGTTTGTGAGTACAAGTTAAAGATATTAGTCTTGATGGCATCGAACAACAACTTAAAGTCTTCTTTTGCCTCATTAGTGGCAACCCCAAGCCCGAATGGATGAAATCGTTTATTTTTGTCTGTACTTCCAACGACAAGAACGGGGAATCCTTGCCACACCAACTTGTATGTAGCATCAGCATGAATAACTTTTACGTCACGTGCTTTTTGCAGCAAATATTTTGTTGATAGTACAAATCTAAAGCGTGGTGAACTAGTTTCTTCAATCACTTCATACCCAATAACATAAACTTCATGTTCGTTGTCAGGAATTGGTGAATGAGACCTTAGCCAAGCTTCCAATTCACCTAGGCTGATCGTGGGCTGTCCGTATTTACAACGGCGTCTGTCAATTAAATACGTCCTTACTTGGGACAATTTTGGCACTTTAATACCATCAATTTTAGTCAAATTTGCAAGTATGGCTTTTGGTTTGAGATGTAAGTCGTATAATTTGTTTATTTCTTCCTTTACTCTGTCACTAAGCCCATAACAAGCGAGCGTTTTTGAATCGTGGTCATGATCAGAATCTGTCCGAAACAACAATACTTCATCCGAGAATGAGTACATGAGTAAATACAACTGAGCTGAACACTGTGGTCCCTTCCGCACCACTTTTTTACATCTAAAGTACTTTTTTCTCCCTTCCTCTACATCATGCGTTCGCAGAAAAGACCAAATTTTTTCAGCCTTTATATACTCCTCAGCACTGTGTTTGTCTTCAAATTTTTTAACGAAAATCCAATCCTTGCTTTGCGACCGTTTCTTCTTTGGTATGGTACCTTCATCAGTGTCAGTACCTTGCTCATTTTCCTCATCAGACTCCAATATCGGCACTTTCTCCACGAATGATTGCTCGACAAACGACGATAAACTTTTTGAATGACTTGCATTACCTTCACCACTACTTGATGCCATAATCAAAATAAACATTTAAGAAATTAACTAAAACAACAAATTATCCACAACGATAATAAAATGCACAATACAATACAATACAATACAAATATTCTTTATTGCACAAAAGATATAAGGTACAGACACAAACAAGAATATAAGAAGCAACAGGCGGCCTTATTGCTAGGTAGCAATATCTTCCAGGCAACCTACAACAATGAACGTGAAATCGCGAATCAAGTAAACTTGCATCTCTCTCGCACGCCGCCAGCGTCGCGCATCGTGTGATCGAACCTAGTTACCTACTACCCATCGTTGAGGCCGGATTGGTCAATTTTTAAAGCGCGCCAATTTGTCTCCGCCCCTTTGATCATTTTTTCATTAAAATTATAAATTGATGTATTAAATTGGTAACGAATACTATTAATTTAATATCTGAACGAAATAAAATGTTACTACTGTATTGGTGACAAAATATCAAATAAAAATGAGTCGCAGTCAGGGATCGATAATAGATTTATTTGGTGACAGATCTACCATTCTGAGCACAGAGCTATTATTTAAGTAACAAAACTGTTATTATAAGAACGAAGTTTATATTCATGTAATGCGATATAATTTTATTGGTTATCGATCTCTTATTTTACACATATATTAACATTAATTTGATAATTCATACCTGGGAACAATTTTTGTTTATCTGAGAACGAAAATATTTCGTGGCGATAGATCTATTTATTAAGGAGTCTACACACCAAACCCGCCGACCCACCGACACAGCCCGGGCGGCGGCTTGGTGTCGGCGACCCAAACCCGCCAACCCGCCAACATGTGTCATGGGGCTGTGTCGGTGAGTTAGTCGGCGGCAAGAAATCAGTACATCTTTTTTAGTTAGTGATTGCAGTATGTACGAACGTGACGTGTTGTTTTTCTCGAATATTGCAGCCTACAATAAACATGGATACTGATGCTGATCTAATAATAGCAGCATGTGGAATAATTTTAGCTGGGTCCCTGAAGAGAAAACGACAGTGTTGGGTTAGACCAAGCTTAATGAGTCGCAGTCGTTACAGTAACAGTGATAGAATAAAAGATTTAAGAACAGACGATTTGATTGTAAAAAGACCCTTACATTTTAAGACATTTATGTCGTTAACGTTTACCGACTTTAAATATTTACTAAGCATTGTTGGACCCACAATAGTTAAAAAAAATACAAATTACAGAAGTGCAATTTCACCACCGGACAGATTATCATTAACATTAAAATACCTGACTACGGGAGATTCATTCAACAGTCTTTGTGACACCTTTAAAGTATCTCCTCAACTTATTTCCTACATTATTCCAGAAGTGTGCCAAGCTATCGTAGATGGACTTTCGGATTATGTGAAGGTATGTACATATATGGGCGTTTAACCTTCTTTAATCTTCCAGAAAAACTATGTTCCGAAAAATTACTATATAAGTAGGCAAATGGCTATCCTATCACCGAGCACATTTCCGATTTCAGATTCCACGAACATCAAACGAATGGACAAAAGTTGCAGATGGATATCTGAGTAGATGGAATGTACCTAATTGTGTTGGATCTATGGATGGAAAGCACATTAGAATTGAATGTCCAGCACGAAGTGGAAGCGATTATTTTAATTATAAAATGTATTTCAGTATTGTACTGTTTGCATTAGTGGATGCAGATTATAAGTTTTTATACGCTAATGTGGGGTGCCAGGGTCGCATTTCCGATGGTGGTCAATTTGCTAACTCTTCATTATGCAGAATGTTATATAATAATGATTTAAATTTGCCAGATAAAAAACCTCTACCGGGAAGAATTATGCCAGCACCCTATTTTTTTTTTGGGCGACGATGCGTTTCCTTTACAAACCAATATTTTAAAACCTTATGATGGTAATCATGCGAAAGGGTCTCCCAAGAGAGTGTACAACTATCGCATGTGTCGAGGTCGAAGAGTAGTTGAAAACGTATTTGGACAATTAACAAAACAATTTAAGATAATTAACAAACCCATCCAGCTAAATCCACAAAAAGTTACTATTGTAACATTGGCATGTATTCATTTGTTCAATTATGTAAAACGACATGGTATAATACAACAAAATGAATATGATACTGAAAATAGTAGGGGAGAAATCAATCCAGGAGATTGGCGCAGGGAACCACGTGAAAATAATTTGTTTGCTGACTTGCCTAGACAAGACAATACACATTCCCTTGAGGTTACAAGGACACAATCTCCTGAGGTTATAAGGACAGAATTGGTTCAATATTTTCTTTCCGATGTCGGGAGATTACCATGGCAGAATGATCAATGACTAACTCGTAAGTTTTAATGAAACTCATACTTGTATTAGTACTTGTATTTTTATTATAATTTGTATTAAAAACTTCGTAAATCACTTGTTTTTGTTCATTTATAAGTGGTTTTATTTACCGAGTTATTCTATAAATCCCCACCGCGAAATCCCCACTGATGTTTTTATGCATTTTGAGTATACTATGACGATTCTATGACAACAACATTAAGACGAAATACTTGTGCCTACATAACGTTATCTCGCATCAGGTGATAGGGTTATTCTCAGAGTGCATACGGTGGGGATTTGTGGAATAAACCTATTTATCTGACTCAATAGATGATAATATGTTCTCAATATCACCACTCTCTTGAAGCGACACACGTAACGAAGGTTCAATTGAAGATGTTGAAGGTTCACCAAGAGGCGGTGAAACAGGGTTTGTTACGGCAGAGTTGGATGATGAGTAGTAGGAATTTACATCACATTGATCCATTGTATAATATCCTGGGATGTAGAAGGTCTTGGCGAAGCTTCGAACATGTCTGAACGATATCCAGTTTCGGTTTCAAAAAAGATATTGTTAATCCGATGTTTTATTATTGCCTTTGTTGTTTTATCAAATTTTCTAAGTTGTGTCGCAATATATTCGCCAAACAAATCGTCCTCATCTTTTATTTTTTGATTTGTCCGTTGACTGACTGTTCTCATTAAATTTAATGCTTCCGACACCATCTCATTACTTGGATTAGGTTTATAACGTTTATTCGCTTGGGGAATGATGTTTGACGTTTGAGGTGAATCGTTTTCCCCATGTTGAGCATCATTGTCCACATGTTGGGCATTATTGTCAGTTGCTGTTATCTCCTGAAATAATATTTTATTTGAATCACCAACAGTTTACTTATGAAATGTATTATACACTAGCTTTTACCCGCGAGTAGGTACACCGCACGGAATATATGAAAAAAAAGACAATGGTCATAAATCATACCTAATACTAATTGTTTTAGAAATATTATTATTAATTGTTATTTACATTGATAATTATTATTGATAATAATTTCTAAAACAACCTAAAAAGAAAAAAAAAAGAAAATGGTACGGAATCTCTCGGTTTATAATAGAAATTCGGCGAAATCAAAAGATTGTTGAGAAAAGAGTTGTTAGTTTTTAAAAAATACATTTGCAATGACTATTATATCTGTGCACATGCCATTCCAAGAAATAATTTGTTTAGAAATATTTCGGTGCAATAACAATAGCGGCAGCGCAACAACAAAGGCAGATAAAATAAGTACCTATGTCTTTATTTACCGCGCGCCTCTCTTCACTCGGGCCAAGCTTACATATTATTCTTGTGTGCTCTAATAATTAGGTTAGAAATAAAATAATACAACATCACTGAAATGTTACACACCGTATCGATTGTTCCAGTAGGTTTATTTTTATTGAGCAAGAAATTCAAAGATTTAAAGGCAAACCACTTGCTCTCATGAACAGAATCTGCGCTGGTTCCAGACTTTTTTGATTCAATCGTCTTTTTTCTTTCTCTATAATATTGGCTCGTCAAATTTTTTATCTTCCGTTCTATTTCTGTGACATTTGTATTTAATTCGTTTGCCATCTCATTTAGTGCATCAAAACGTTTAGGTCTACATTTGTTATCCAAGTGTTTTGGATTCCATAATAATTCCTTTATATGATACAAATTTATTAACTTTAGAGTGGTTTCTTCGTCCCATTCCATTATTGCAGAAAATCGCAAAAAAAACACAAGCACGTCACTATCGCTGGAGTGTCGGCGGGCAACTGAGCGTGCGCGTACGCAAGTCGCCGGCCATGCCGCCGACTTGCACGCGCGGGTACGAGTCGCCGACATGATTCTTGAAGCAAAGTCGCCGACACCAAGCCGCCGGGCTGTGTCGGCGGGTCGGCGGGTTTGGTGTGTAGACTCCTTTAGGTGATACAACTTGATGACAAATATAAATTTTGGTGATAGAAAATATAGTCCCCTTTTTTATTGCTATTTTCAGTGTGGATTTATTAATTTATTAGTTTCTCATTCTAAAACGTCGTAAGTCCATCTTTACAGATTATTAATAATAGCCATTGCCCAAGAGAACATTAAAAAAAAATTACATTTGGTATTTGGTAGTTCATTAAAATTTCAATTTGTTTAATTCAACGGGTTACTTGGCAAAAGCTTTTGTTTTATTATTGTTGTTACTAACTTCGATTTTTTTTAATTATAAGTTATAATTTATAACCATAATAAAGATATCCGAAGATTTTCAAGCCGCTGACGATAGAAAGACATTGATCATTTTTATATGGACGTTGGACCAAGTGCTGCCCAGACTGAGGACATAGTGAATTACGTACCTTAGACTAATAGTAATCTGTAAACGAAAGGCCATTAAAATGTACCCGAGGAGTTTGGAGAAAAATGTTTTTGTTGAGATTTTTCATAGTGAAAAATGACAACAAGTGGTACATTGACATTATTACAATGGTTTACATCTAGACCTATCTTAAACGTGTTCTTAATAGTCTTCATCGACATCAATAATAATTGTATCCAGTAAAAGAGCAGGTCACCTAACAACATCTTGGTGCCTAGGCTTAGCCCACCCTAAAAATCAAACTAGGCACATTTATAATTGTTAAATTAGATGTAATAAAAATCCCTTTTGTTTTTAATTCTGTTGTTTTTACAGTCTTTATGTGATATATCATACAGAACTGGATAATTTTGCACTGTTTGAATAAATATCTTAGTCTTTATAGGCATAATTTCACGCGGTACACGCGGCCTGTTGTAAAAATTCGCAACTGACCGCGTAATGGCCGCTTCATGTCGGCGCGCTCTTTCACGCAGAAGCGGTGTCGGAGTGGGCGGGGCTTGCGGCCGCGGTAAACCGCGCTGTGACCGCGTCCAGACTGCGTGTGTCTGTCGTTCCTAGAACTCCCAAGTAATCCAACTGACCGCGACCGCAGGCCGCGTCTGTCTATGACGCCCTTTATTTAGGGTGCTAGCCCTGCAGACAGAGAGTCGATGAAAGAGGTTAGAACGAATGACAATGACATTACATTCAGTGGCGTGCCTAGGGTCTAAAGCAGGGTTTCTCAAACTTTTGACACCACGTACCCCTGTTAAAATTTCCAGGTGACAGCGTACCCCTAACTAACTAATTAATTGTTCCCCCCCCCCCCAAAGAAAATAATAAAATTGACTATTGAAGAAAATAAGGTTTTTATTTTAAATAAAAGGTAATAAACATAGTGCCAAAATAAATGTCTTTTTAATATTAATGTGATGGATGTGCTTGTTTCTTGTCGCAAAGGGATTCAATTTTAGGTGTAATTTTGGTCAATTTTAACCTCAATGCTGACTCGGAATCAAATCGATTTCTGTACTTAGTTTTTATCATGACCACGCGCGCCACCATGCGTGTCGGTCGTGCGCGTCTGCCAGTTATCAAGCCGCCATTACGTAAATCTTGTCGCGTACCCCTTGCCCTCGAATGGCGTACCCCTAGGGGTACGCGTACCCCTCTTTGAGAAACCCTGGTCTAAAGACAGGGCAAGCCAGAGATACTAAAAGGAACGTTTTTTACTCAATTTCGTAACTGAACGTTAAAAATCTGTGTTTTCTTACCTACGTAGTTTTGTTATCAACATTTTTCTTTTCTTCTTTTAGCACTTTGTTCTTTTTAGGTGGTCGGGTTGAGAATACGAGTACGATGAGTATATCAAAGCACACAAAAAGTAATACTAGACAGAATTAAATACATGTCAGTAATGGCATACTTTCGGTGGCTTTGATAAAAGCCGTTTTTGATAGTGTGGATGAATAGATAAACTCAGTCTTGCTCTGGTTTGAAATGCATGAAAACAACTACGAAAGAAGGCGCGTGAAAACTAAAAGAAAACTGAAAGAAAACTTGTTATTGATATTCTAAATCAAATCGCCTATCTTTTTGTAAAAAAGATTTTATTACGTCTAAAAAGTTGGTGACCGTCTTAGTTCAACCAACAACTGTTTCTCAATCGTGATTATTGATAACTCAGAAAGCCGCTCTTGTCCTTGAGTGTTTCTCAAGTATGTATGTATACGCTTTAAAGAGGAAAAAGCTCGTTCCGCGGAAGAACTCGTCGCGGGTATGGTAACAACAAGAAGCGCCAATTTAAGTACCTAGCTCAGGAAAAGCGTTTCAAGATTATTCTCGTGAATAAAACCAATTAATTCGAAAACGTTCAGCTCTTTTAATTCATGTGAGGAATACAAACATACTAACTGGTTTCTCAAAGTTTGGCAGTCGAAACGTTCGCCGTAAATATTAAGCAATGACTCTAATTCTGCTTTATAAAAAATTGAATTATGTTTCGCGTATTGTTTGTTGTTAAGCAACTGAAAAAACTTTAATTTGAAAATTTCAGAATAGCGGTCGTTAATTTCGCCAGATATGTTATCAATTACTTGAACAAAAATGCGTTTGTATTCCGTCCGTGCGCAGGTTAAGTTGCGTCTTAAGCGAGGAGCTGTGTTATTCAGCAAAGCTTTGTCATAAATCTCGTCAAATTTCGACAGTTATTCAGCACATAACCATGACTGAAATTCGGTAATTTTATTACTGCAATAACCGACATCAACTTGTGATTTTTGAATAATACTGTACAGTAGGGTGTCCCGTCAATGTATGGGAAAAATTTTTTTTAGACTTACAGCTACGCAAGAGGTATTAAAAGTTGCGTATTAATGCATAGATAACGAATAAAAAACAAATCAATTAAATATCTATCTTTTTGAGGCCTCTACCGGCCCGAGAAGTTTTAGAAATTTGCCATTTTGAGAGGTATAGAACAAAATCCATAAATCATACAAACACAATAATTTTAAGGTTTTTATTCAGTTTATCCATACAAAATGACACATTTTAAAGTTTTAATCAGTTTAAATACTTATAAATGACTTCTTAACTTTAATTACGAGACTGGTATTTTGTGTCCAAAAACTAGGAATTTCCCCGCGAGACTTTAATCTTCCCATCCTGAGCTGTAGCATCTGTGACACTCTCAGAAGCCTTCTTCACTAGCTTTTCACAACTTTCCATAGATTCTGTACGACAGAGCAAATCAGCAATATCGAGGCTGTGTCCTTTAGCCTTCAGTCTCAGTTCATCGCCGGGCATTTTTCGCAAAATCAGTGGGGCAAGACTCTCACATTCTGCCAAAATATCAAGTCAATATGATCTTGCTCATTAAAGTAAAGCTTTGGTACTTTAAAAACCCCGCGAATATTGCTCTTTTCTGCTTTTCTGACCTTTAATATTTTGTGAACAGCAAGCTCTCGAATATGCTCTCTGTCGTCGAATAACATGGTAATGTAATGAATAAGTTTTCTGGGTGAGCAAAAGTGTTTCACTCAATCACTGACTTACTAATAGATCTTAGTTGTTATATATCATATTTAGTAAATAATATCAACGTAATAACGTCCTTTATTTAATTTATAACAGGTAATTGGCGATCGTCAAGTTCTCTATATAACCCCAAAAACACATGTAGTTTCACTTCGTCTTGAACTCATTTTTGTATGTAAATACCTATTAAAACCACGTATTTTATTACAAAGAAGTACACTAGCTTAGACAAAGTAACATTTAAAAAACGATAGCGAAGTTAGAAAAGAACAAAATGTATGGGATTGACATAAGCCGCGCTAAATCACGTGGTCAATCGACATCGCTATCGCAAATTGGTAGACAATGTTAAAATCCATTACGAAACCATAGATTAACGAATTGTTATCGAACGTTATCCATGTCGTTACCATACAAATGCGTAGACAAGCAGCACTTTTTAGGTTCGCCTTCGTTGCGATCGCGATTGTCAAAAAAGTTATCGAAGCGAACACAAAGATGCTGTAGATATCGAAACAAAATGGCCGATTTCATTAGTCAGCTGTTATTTTAACTAGACGCGTTTAGGAGTTTATCAGTGGAAAAAGTAAATATGCATTCTTTACGTTTATTGTGGGCTGCACACAATGAGAACACATGGCAGAGGCGCCAAAGGCGATTAATATTAAGAAGACAATTGGAAACAATTGAAGATATGCCAGAGTTGTTGTTCATGCAACATTTCAGGCTAAACAAAGCTGCATTCAGAAAATTGTGTGACGACCTACGAGATCATGCTAGATTAAAAGGATCCGCTGAAATTTCCCTGCAAATAAAGGTAAAAATTGTATATATATTCGGTATCTAACAGTGATGTAATGCAAGCAATTACGTGCTTGTGAGTACAGTTTTGTTGATTGTTGTACTTAATTATACTTACCGAAATTAGCATTTTAGCATTAACGTTTGTTGGTTACAATAAATACCTACCACACAATAGTATGTATACAATACTCACAAACTAAGTATCTAGGACTTCATAAGTATTTTCTAATTTTCAGGTCTTGTGTGCCCTTAGCTTTTTAGCTACAGGGTCTTACCAAAAAATTGTGGGCATAGGCCAACATTTGACACAGCGGACAACAAGTCGTTGTATCAGGGAAGTTGTCAACGCCCTTAACCATCATTGGATGATCACCAGGTGGATAGTGTTTCCACAAACACCACAAGAAAGATCTTATATCAAAGAGAAGTATGTAATAATATTAATACCTATATACTTAAATAAATAAAGAATTGGAAGCTTTCCTGAAGCTGACGGTTCCTACTTATGTATATAGTTACTTGTTGGTATATATTGTTTATTGTGAACTGATTTACAGATTTCTAAGAAAACATAATCTGCCTGGAGTGATAGGGTGCATTGACTGTACCCATATAGCAATTATAAGGCCAGATGAGGAAGAACACATTTTTTTTAATAGAAAAGGATATCATTCCTTAAATGTTCAAATGGTAAGTAGCTAGAAAAATTCTACTCATATGAAGAATATAAAAAGTGTAAAAATAAAATTATGTAACTTTGATTCTCACTACTTATTATTATATATTTCATCCAATTCTGTTGTCTGTGAAAACCAAATAATATTGCTATATGTACTTAGTTAGCCTACTTAGTTTTATTTTATTTACAGGTATGTGATTATGACCTAAGAATCATAAATGTAAACTCCAAGTTTGGTGGAGCAACACATGACTCACACATATGGTCTGCAAGTCAGGTGGAGACATATATGCAAGAGCTCCATAGTAATGGGGAACAGGTTTGGTTATTAGGTAAGACATTGACCCTGGAACTGGATGATGTGTTCAATCAAAAAGGAATAATTAACGAAAATTAATAAAGGATTTTAATTAACAATTGTTTTTTTTAGGAGATTCTGGCTATCCACAACGGCCCTGGCTAATGACGCCTATATTAAATGCTGAACCAGGATCCCAGGAAGAGGAGTACACTCGGCGTCATGTCCAAGCCAGGTCTCGCATTGAGCGCTGTTTCGGATTACTCAAGGCACGTTGGAGGTGTCTGCTTCGACACAGAGTTCTTCATTATCACCCTGACATGGCTAGCAAAATCACCAATGCATGTTGTGTGCTACACAACATCGCAGTAGCTGCTAGATTACCACCTCCGAGTGATATGCCAGCCAGTGGTCTTGAAGGTAATGAAGACCATTCTGTGCAACAAAGAACCACCACTAATGACGATGGAAATGAGTTAATTCGAGGCAGGGCTATGCGCAATGTTTTGGTTAGAAGAATGTAGCTAAATTAATGAATTAAAAAATACTTTTACGAAAGATTAAAGATTTTGAATAAAACTTTTATTTATTAGTATATTTTAATTAACAGTCATCCTTATAAATTTTTTGGACATAGGTAATAAATTCTAATAACTTGCTTGGCATAATCTAACACGCAAGCTAGATTTACTGATTACAAATTTCTTACATATTTGTGTCAATGTGTGACACTTACTAAAATTAACATATAAAAAACAAGGAGCAGTCTTTACAGTTGAACAACATTGTCGAACAGTCTTATCGCAGTCTTAAAATTAATGAGTAAAAATTTTAAATTAGGCAACAATAATTCGACAAAATCTTCGTACCTATTATACAACAATTATTTTTATTCTATAGGTAACTGAGTAAACGTAAACAATTCAACAAATATTTTTTAAACATTCATTTGGCATAACTAGCGTATTGTAAAAAAAAAACTCAAATAAAACAATGTACCTATTTTAAAACAATCTACTTATAAATAAAAACAAGGTTTGAATACTTTGAATACGATCGCAATAGGGACAGCACCATCGCTGAACACTGAGATTGTAAAAACGGCTGTATCGATTTTGATAAAACTATCGGTAAACTCAACAAAGAAAAAAATAATAAAATAATTAATAGATTTAAGAAGTCCAAAACCGCGTTTTTAAATGTCCTAAAAATAAGAAAATAACCCTACGGGACTGAGAGAGGGGCCATTCAAAACGTGGGGGGCGTAGGTATCTTTGCAAGTGTCACCCACAATCTACGCTACGCTTGGAGTGGCCCCTCTCAGCCCTGTAGGGTTATTTTCTATTTTTGGGACCTTTTAAAAACATGGGTTTTTGGATTTCTTAAATCTATTATTCAACATTTAGCGGTTCTGTGTTGTCCCTGCTGCGATAGTAGTCGAGCCAGGCTTGTGCGATATTTACGATCGCACCCAAAAGTTCATTTCGCTCGTGATCTACGTCTAAAGCTCTCATGTCGCGCTCGTGTTGTAGATCCATAGCTCTCGAGTCGCGCTCGTGTTGTAGTCTTGTGCGAGTTTCCTCCGCCGCCAGGCGTCGTGTTTCGACGGCCACAAACTCGGAAGCCGCTCTGTCAAACGGAGTCGGTGCCTGCCTCCGGCGGCGGGCGCGCAGACGCGGGCGGCCGGCCGAGCCCGCAGACTGCGGCGTGTCCGGCGACCTCCCCCGCCCGCGACGTCCGGCGGCCGGCGGAGTATCAGGCGCACGGGGGGCAGCTGTCCGCCGCCGGGGGGTAGCGGGCGCTACCGGCACTACTGGCCCGGCTGGAGATGGTGAGGCCGGTGGAGGTGGTGGGGCCGGTGGAGAAGGCGGAGCCGGTGGGGCTGGTGGGGCCGCCGGGGATGGCGCAGCCGGCTGCCGTCCCTGAGACGAATGGGGAGTGCGCGAGAGCGGACGGATTGGCGGTGTTTGCGACTGCGATGTGAAAAGAGGGAAAAGCCGATCGCTCGAAGGCTGTGAAGAGGAAGGTTCTAGAACAAAAAACGAGAGTTGTTTTGAAATATTACCAATTCTATTTTAGAGAACTGGAGGCATGAATTCAATAAAAATTACAGAATTCAATGTACCTACATATGTATTACAATAAAATTAATCTACTCAAGAAGACATACCATCAACAGTTTCCAAGTACTCCGTATCATCTACAATGACAACTTCTTGTGCAGGATATTGTGATCTCTGAAAAATATATTTTTTTTGCTATCATACCTAGGTTGATTGAAAAAATATTACATAGGTACAACTGCTAATAACCATTACAGAATGAAAAAAAATATTAAAAATCAAATCCATCGTCTAATCTCTACTAGGAATAAAACCCTGGACCTTTGGATATTGTGCCTTGATTACTGAGCTATTGAGGTGAAAAACAGTAAATTTTGAATTCTATACTACTTTTCACTATAAGCCAGCATAACTTCATGAGAGTGATTTGACTTGCAATAATACCTATCTTCACAGAAAGCAATTTTACCTTTTTTTTTATAAAGATGTTGTTTTGAATCAATTGTAAAAAATCCATCTTAATCAATTGTAATCATTACAGATGATGTACAATTGAATAACAAATCAATGAAATATTAATTGTACTTATGCGAAAACTCGTTTAAAATAAGCTCAGTGCTCAAAGACTAGGACTATCTATGTTATGTTATATTATGATTCCTAGCCAAGGTGGGAGGTATTTTTCTAGAATATATTATATATATACTGACATTAAGTAAATAGCACTGTAAATGCAAAAATAAATAACTAATTTTAACATCTTTTATGTTTGTATTTTCCATACTATTTTATGAATTCTAGAAAAATGGGAGAATGGTCAGCTTTGAGAAGTAGCCTCGAGATACTTACATTAAATCCAAGTTCTTCTATGGAGGCTTGTCCTTCCACCGCTAAAACCCCCATTACAGCCAGCAGCCTCTCCTCCATAGGCGACAAGGTTTGCCGACTTGCTGGCCCTCCTCCAGTCCCTCCTGTGTGTCGCCTTATAGCCAATCCTTTTTTTTTGGTCTTTGACTTCCAATCCGCCCATACCTATATTGAATATATATCAGTCATAAGTATTTGGTAAGCACTGGGAAGACTTGAAATATTATTTGAACTTTTTGTTTATTTGATTTAATAATGCAATATTTGCTACTGAAATTTGAAAAAAAAAGATTGAAAAAAATGGAAAACTGAGCTATGAAGTTGATAGCTCACAGTGGTCCAGTCTTGAACAGTGAACAGGAAGGTTGCTAGTGTATTTGAGTTCCATTCGAGCTAGTCATGTAATGGATACTTCATCAACCATTTTCTGATTTGAACTAGTTTTATAAAAGCTAAATATAGAAAGTATTGCTAGTCACTGTTTCATACAATGAATGATTTAAAAAATATTCATGGTTCTTACTTTTTTCCACTTATCTGTCGTCTTGTTGACGCCACCACCAACAGCATTTAACATACTTGCAAGTTCCGTCCATAATCGGTCCGACCTAATTCGACCTTGTGCTCCCGCAAGAGGCCTAGACAGGTCACCATGACTGTAATATAAACAAACTTAGATTCAATAAAAGGGTCCCATTGTTACGGTCGCGTCATTGTTTACATTAGATATTAAACTTGCCGGTGTCAAAGTTTTCTGCTTATGAATTAATAAATGTTAATTAATGAATATAACCTGCATTTACTTACGTTTCCATATACTCAAGCAGAGTTGATAATTGCTCAGGACTTGCCCGTACTCTTGAATCCATTCTATCACTAAAAATTAACGTAGAACTTCATTTTAATTAATTGAATTTGCACCATCCACAAAAATCAATCTATTTTGAATGCCAAGTTTTGGAGGCTACTTTATATAATAATACTCCATTTACTTACCACACTATCAATTTCAATAAGGTTTTTGTTTTAATATTAATAACGCAGCAAAACTTTTGAAACTATTACACAACAATGTTCAGTTGACTTGCTTGATACTTCATGACACTGACAGTGACAGCTAAATTGGCTATGGTATCGAATACCATAGCCAATATTCGTTTTCTTAGCGAATAACAATTTCGCCACAACGATCGCGACAGTGGTAGTACTTTGGCTAGGAAATTGTTATCGTTATCTCAAAGACGATAGCGAATTTCGGTATCTTTTCGCTACGAAGCCATGTTACTTTGTCTAAGGACGAGCCGCTGCTCATAGGAACAAAATCGTAATAGAAATGAGCCCAACTCTCTTGTCATAGAAGTAGCACATATTTGAAAATCAAGTCAAGGCATGAATTTTATAGGAATTTTGTAAGTTTGACCCAAACCAATTCTTCGCTGTTATTAACTTATCAGAGCTTCTAAATTATAGCAGAAGGTATTTTTAACGATAAAATAACAAAATAGAACGGGATTGATGAGTAGAACATAGATTAGGCGATATTGACTAGAAGGTTGTTTTTTCGAATTTTCACAAAATAAAAATGCCAGTCAAAGAGCCCTGAGGATCTTTTTGAATATTTTTAAATTATTTTTACCGTAATCTATGTCTAATTACGCAACTTTTGAGGGGTCTTGTGTATCAAAAATCGAAAAAAAAGATTTTCGGGACACCCTACTGTACAGGATATCGGTTTTTTCAAATATCGCATGAAAAACTGATAGGAAAAAGTTGAAATTGAATGATTTTAGTTGATTGTAAAAGTTTTCTGCTGCTAAAACGGTGTCACCGTCCCAATTATGCGCATTATCGGAAATATCAGAAAACAAATCAATAAGATTTTGTTTTTGTTCAAAAATCTTGTTTACAATGCGTGAAGAATATGCCCAACGAGTCGCAGGAGTTTGAGGTAACTTTTTAGTGCAGTGCGTGTTATAAAAAGCAGCTCGTTTTGTACTGTTGCTAAAAAAGTTGACGAATGCTTGAAGAGCGGAGAAAAAAGAACTAATTTCGGCAATCCTATTACATGATTTTGATAAAACTAAATTTAAAATGTGTGCATAAAGGTGCCCATATATGGTACGATTTGTCTGTACGATCGATCTGATGAAAATCGTGACGATTGGTCGCATCGCAAATGACGCTCATACACGAAACGATTGGTCGTACGTAAGTAACGATCGATCATTCATTTATTTGAAACTGAAGTATAAACACGTGTTCTAATAATTCAATACGTGCCTAAAAAATGGAAAATGAACTTCTTTTCCTTACCTATGTGGCGGTAACTTTGATTCGGCTACAAAACAAAAAAAGAAAACCTAGAAAAAAGAAAAATGTGGGTTAACAAATGGCTATTAAAGAGAAACCAGTGTTCGCATATAAATATTTTAAAGGAATTAAGGTTCCATTCAGAAGATTGGCATAATTATATGAGAATGACGGAACCCACGTATCTAAAATTATTGAAACTGGTATCACCTAAAATACAGAAAAGTGATACAAACATGAGACAAGCTGTCAGTAATCACGAGCGTCTTAGTGCAACTTTGCGTTTTCTAGCCACTGGACGATCATATGAAGATAGTACTTTAAGTACTCAACGATAATTTCACCACAATTATTGGGAAAAATCATCCCAGAAACCTGCGCCGCCATTTTTATACAGCATGTCATGACTATTGTAAGGTATGTACTCTAATAAAACAAACATTCATCTAATTATAATTATTTATTTTCTTTATATTCATTATAAAATAAAATCGTAAGACATTAGGTGTCAAAGTTTTCCAAAAACGTTATTAAATTTTGTGCTTTTTCACTTGCTAACTGTTCTCGCGATGATGTCTGTGTGGTTAGAAGTAAAGGTTGATAATGAGGTTGGGAGGACTGATTTTCAGATAATATTACAATATGCTCTTGTGGTAGTGTCTGGTTTTGTTGTTGAGATGGAGGAATATTCCGAGTTAAATGACTCTGTGAGTATGTATAGGCCTGAGCTTGTGAGTATGGAGAAGTGTTAGGTTGCGAGTATGGAGAACTGTGAGGTTGAGAGTAAGGAGAAGTGCAAGGCTGTGAGTATGGAGAAGTTTGAGGTTGCCAATTCGGGGAAACGTTATTAAAAATATTATTAATTTTAACCACGGACTGTCTACTTAGGTTTCCAAGTTCTGCTTCTGACAAGGTTTCATAAATATTTTTTTCTGCCCAGATTCGTTGATCTTTTGGTAATGATTTCAATTTAGAAGCTACAGTTTTTCCGAATGTGTCACATGTATCGTCAGGTTTAATAGATAATATTTTTTTATTTATATTTTGAAGAGTTACATCAATTGTTGACACCTGCGAAGATTTCTTTCGTTTAAAAGAATTTGGTGTGGTGGGTGGAGGTAGAAAGTTACCGTCAATTTCTTGAGTTTGATTTGGAAAATGTACCTCAGAAGAATTCTCGTTACCATCATCTTCATGTTCTTCCACAGGAACGCTTTTTCGCGTCGTCGACGGCGTGGTACCTCTGGTTGCCCCCCGTCTGGCCCTGCACCCTCCGGTGGCTCCGTCGTTGGCGGTGACGGTGGTGGTGTCACCGCCCCCAGCAACATGCACCAGTCGGAACGCTGCAGGTCCTTCTCTGTATAATCTGCTGTCTCGGCTGGCTCGGACTGCACGGCTGGATCAGCTGGTGGGGTCCAGCTTCGGTGCACCTGCCCGTCGCGTCCAATAATTATAGTAGTTCCACCAGCTGGCCAGTATGTCGGCGTTTTCCCGTTGTTGGTGGTGGGCAGGGATGGGTCGGTCGGCGCTTGGTTGGATCCATGCTTCTTTGTCAGCTGTACTTGCTTATGTGTTACGTGTTCTACTGTCATTTTCATCTTAAGTTTGACAGGTGTATTTTTTTTGTTACCCTCGTTTTCGTCTGTTGTTTTCATATATCTACGTTAGAAATAAAACATTATTAAAAAGAAAATGTTATTGCCTGTAACAACTCTACATCAAAAACGTACTTACACTTAGGGATGTTCCGATACCACCTAAGTATCGATACCTACTCATTTCGATAATACTCAAATCTTTTTTCGATACTACTTAAATAAGTACTCCTAAAGTATCGATACTTACTGATATCGATACTTTTTGGAACTTTTATTTTGTTTTATTATTTTGAGGGTGCTATCAATGAACGTTGAAGGACAATAATTTAAACAAAATTGAGAAGAAAAAAACTATTTATTTATTATAAATGTTTGTTAGGCTTATTATTAATTTAAACAAAAAACTCTTCAGCATTAAGATTGCCCAAAAACAGTAACTGTTCAAGGTATTTTGAAGATAATCTGTTCCTTGTTTGTGTCATTGTTGCACCGGCTTTGGAAAAAACGCACTCGCTAGGAACTGATGTTGCAACAACAATTAAATATTGCTGTGCATACTTGTACAGACAAGGAAACACCAACTTCATGTCATCCCATTCTGCAAATGGGTTGCTTTTAAGAGAAACTACTGGATTTGATAAATAAAGAGAAACTTCATCTCCCTGGTGAGATTTTTTTTTCTTCTTGTGCCCATGTGCTAACTCTATAATGTTTCCAAAAATCGTATTCAGGTGGTGCAGTAGATGAGACATCATCTTCTGACTCACTTGGGCTACTTAGTTGTCCGACAACCATAGTTCCATGTTTTTGAATAGCTCTTCCGCATGCAGAGGGGTCTTGGAAATGCAGATTTTTAAACCTTGGGTCTAGAATTGTTGCAATGGCTGCATGATCGTTTAATTCAATCATCCCATACCTCCTTTTCAGCTCTCTCAATAAAACATCCTTACATTCTTTAACGATAGCGGAGTTTGGAGTGATACTATTCAGTTCTGTAGTTAAGCAATTAAGCATTGGTATAATTTTGGAGATTGTTACATACTTTTGGCCCGATGTTTCTCTTGTTACATATTCAAAAGGATTTAATACAGTTGTAAGCTCATTCAAGGTTTCCATTTCCACTGCACTTGGCAAATTTGGAGCCAGTTAGTGTAAGTTACACTAACTTAACTTATGACTAACTTAAATTTTAGGGTTTTGTACCAATATTGAGTGTAAAATTAAGAATTTTTATTTATTATTGATCTATAAATAAGTATAATTGTTTTCGTTAAATGTGTGCGAATTTTTTCGGTAGGTACAATCAATATCTTAATTATATAGTGTATCCTAATTTTTAAATATTTTTGTGCTATGGACTTTAGAAGAAAATTTCTGTGATAATCATAGAAATAAGTGTGAGTCCTTATAAAGTGCACATATTAAAATCAGGGAAACTACACCCCATTTTATCGACGGGAAAAATATTTAAAAAAATTAAAAAAATTATTTGAGTTTTTTATGATGTTTTTAAAATTTTGAGTTGCACCTGTTGACCCTATTTAGATAAAACGTCATAATTTTTAAACTAAGTGTGTTATCGCAGTGGAATAAATTTTGTGATGATGACTAATAATAAGCCGTACCCATAAAGTCAAAATATCCAAGAAAACTAACCTTATAAATTTATAATTAAGTGAAACTTGAAGAAAATCTGGATTTTTTTTCATCATTTTTGCAATTGATTTACAATTTCTCCTAAAATCATGTTATTAACCCTACTTTTTTTTTATTCCAGCATATTCTACGTATTATTAGCTTTCTAAAAGTAAAATTTGCAAGTTTATTACTTAGATACAACTTCTTAAATCAGCGTTTAAAAAATGCAGTTATCTGAGTTAGAGCTGGAGGATGATTTAAACAAAAGTATTTTTCAAGCATAAATCATTTATTACCTTTAACTAATTAAAAATAAATCAAATCAGTAATTATCCTAATGCATCAAATGTTCGAAATGACCACCCTGTTGTTGCATACACATTGTAGCGCGAAGCAAAATTTGCTGCGTTGCCCTTTGAATCATATCGGGATCATTTTTAATTTCATTGGCCACACGCAAAACCCTTTCTTCAAGTTCCGCTTCTGTATTAATTTGACTGCTGTACACCCTTTGTTTCATGGTCCCCCATAAAAAATAATCCATAGGTGTGAGATCGGGGGAACGCGCCGGCCACCCAACTGGTCCTCCTCGACCAATCCAGCGACGTGGATAATTGTCATTTAAATATGACCTGACGATCAGCGCATAATGGGCGGGACATCCATCCATTTGGAGCATCATTCTGCGACGGGTTAGAAGTGGCACATCTTCCAATAGCCACGGCAGTTCGTCTCTCAGAAGTACAAGAAATCTCTCTCCAGTTAACGTTCTTGGGAGTATTATAGGACCAATGAGAAAATGGTCGATCATTGCGGCCCATACATTTAAAGAAAATTTCACTTGGAACGTAGAAGCCCTTTTCAACCTAGGGTTTTCACCTTTCGGGCACCACCGATGTAAATTTCGGCAATTAACGATGCCATCTCTAGTAAATTGGGCTTCGTCTGTCCAAAGAATCTTTTTAGGGAACTGTGGATTGTCTCTTGTTTTTCTTAAAACCCATGAAGACATAACGCACCTTGGACGTGAATCCACATCTTGGTGTAAATGCTGCACCCTTTGATAGTGGTATGGATGCAACCCTGCTTTTCTTAAGATGCGCCAAACTGATTTCTGGGACACGCCATGACGTAATGCCAAATGTCTCGTACTGGTAGTCGGGTCACGAAACAAATCATCCAAAATTGCTTCTTCGATAGCAACATCGATAATAACACCTGGTTCGCGGCGATTCCGAGGCACAAAAAGTCCAGCGCTAGCCAGTCTTCTATGGACTTCTTGGAAATTACGGGCTGATGGCACGGGGCGTCGATTCGGAAATGCAGTTAGATAAGCTGCGCAAGCAGCTCTAGCACTCCCTCGGTACATTCCATAGTAATAATGGATATCGGCAATGTGTGCTGGAGGGAAATCACTTATACGTGGCATGGTGACCACAAAGCAAACGCGTGATACGTAGGATACGAAAACTGATAACGTTGGTAGGAGAAATACAAATAGCAGCGGCGAAAGGTTCGGAGCGACTGGCTGGCTAGGCTACAAAGCATAACGAACGTTCAAATTGTCCTTCAACAGGCCCCCCTCTTCCCCTTTCGTACTTCGACCCGCGTGCCTCTACAATGACTCACCAAAAAAAAGGTCTCTACCTGTGATAAACAATGATGCGTAGCCAAACAATGCGCATAGGCTTTTTTCAAACGGTCATAGAAACTGTTATTTTTAAGTAATAATCGTGCAATTTTTATTTTTAGAAAGCTAATAATACGTAGAATATGCTGGAATAAAAAAAAGGTAGGGTTAATAACATGATTTTAAGAGAAATTGTAAATCAATTGCAAAAATGATGAAAAAAAATCCAGATTTTCTTCAAGTTTCACTTAATTATAAATTTATAAGGTTAGTTTTCTTGGATATTTTGACTTTATGGGTACGGCTTATTATTAGTCATCATCACAAAATTTATTCCACTGCGATAACACACTTAGTTTAAAAATTATGACGTTTTATCTAAATAGGGTCAACAGGTGCAACTCAAAATTTTAAAAACATCATAAAAATCTCAAATAATTTTTTTAATTTTTTTTAATATTTTTCCCGTCGATAAAATGGGGTGTAGTTTCCCTGATTTTAATATGTGCACTTTATAAGGACTCACACTGTATTGTTCTAGTGAATGATCTTTTAATTCACAAAACATTTCTGATGGCAATATATTTGCTGAAACTTTGTTAACAATCTCTAACAATTTTTTTTGTTGCCGGAGAAATTTCGAACCCATAAGCACTTGATATTCTCTTAAATTTTTTTCGGAAAGTTGACAGATCTTGGTTAAGTCTGATGTTGGTTTAAATAAGCCTCTTCTATTTTTCATAGCTATCAAAGATCCTTCGCGAAAACACTCAATGTTTTCAATACTTTTTATGAATTTTTCGCATTGTAAAGATTCTTAAAATTTCCTTTCGATGAAGCCGGCTATGTATTCTACGAAACTTTTAGAATATTCTGTGAGAGCCGATGGGTTCAAATATAGTCGCGATCTGTCAATTGGTCAAAACTATCAAGTAATTCGGATTCTTAACGTCGTCCGCAACTGGTGCTGACGTTTATGGGTTTTTTAAAATTAGAACTACAGTTTAATACAAAGTTATTACAATTAACACTCCGGATATATGATAGAGCCTCAATAGCAATCATCTCAGCGGTCATAATTGAAACTCGGCTACTTATTGAAGACATAGCATACTGTTTTCAATAAGTAGCCGTGTTTGCACATCGAGAAACGCCGCCCCTACACTGGTTTCATCTTTAGAACCATCCAAAAAGATATTGTAAAAATGATAGTACTCTTGTTGCAATCAATTTTGGGATATATTTCTCAGATTTGAAACAGAATAGTTTCGCTTGCTTTCAGATAACTGTTCGATGGATGGTTTAAGGTTAACAGACATATCAATATTAGTAACCCAAGTTGAAAGCAAATACATATCTAACTAAAAGGAGCTACTGATGGGGGTATCCCTTACGAAACCGAAGACGGTGGCCAACAGTGGACGCTTTCTTTTATTCCAAATCATAGAGTCAGAGCCACTAAGTTCCTCCACGGAGTTACTGTTATTTTGTCCAGAGGGATGCAATTTCCGGAAGTACCGCCTTTAAACTGAGCGTGGACAAAGAGTTTCTTGTACGCAACGCAGAATCTACGTGCAGAGGGATTATTGTTTAATCCACATTTGGATCTGATGGCAGTAAAGAAAATCGTTTATTAGTTTCAAATAAAATCAATCACCTCTTCATTAATTAACCATAAACACCTAACCTTTCGGCCCGCCCTAAACAGATATCGATATTAAAGTGGCGTACTCGTAAATTCGACGAAAGTTAGGTGTCTAGGGTTAAAAAAAAAACAAAGTCTGGAATTAAAGTTAACTTTTTGTAGATTTTTGTTAAGAAAACAAAGTTTATTCAAATTATGAGCAGATAATCTGTTTCGCAAATCATTTTGTATCCGGCCTGCTGTTGAGAAGAGACGTTCTGAAGCAATTGAGCTAGTTGGATAAGACAAGTATTTTTTTGCTAGTTTTTTTAATATTGGATATTTAGTTCTTGGCGCTAATAGATCTTTGGATCTTGTTTGATTGGAATGTTTTGAACTCTTAAATAAGATTCTACTTCTTCTTGCTCAGGCTAAATAGACATGTTTGGTTAAACCAATATTGAACGATGTATTGAACTCTCCGAAAATATGATGCTTTAATGTACATCTGCTTGTTCTTTATACATTCTGTACATCTTAATTCATGAAGACGCTGCTGCCTGTCTTCATATTCGTTTCGAAGATCATCGAATGTGTGATCTGTGCGGTAGTGTTGGTGATGAAAGTGGACAAAGGGGTGGTGTAAAGATTTGTGGTGGACGAACTGGAGGTGTCCGCATCTGGACTGGACGTGGTGGTTGAATTGATGGAGTCTGGGGAGTTATAATTACATATGGAGCTGTTGATGTGGATGGTGTTGGGTCAGGAAACGGGAAAAAAATCAAAATAAATGGCCCCAAACGTGGCCAAAACTTTCACGTAACTTATGGACAGATGACGGGTGAATCCTCGCGATCTGGCGCTAGGGTAACCAGATTTTTTCTATCAAATATAGTATTTTTGAAGTTATTTCCTGAAAAAATGTAGTGGATGGCAAAAATAGAATAAAAATATAGTATGTGGTTAAAATGTGATTTTATTTTTTAAATTAATATTTTCTACTACCTGCGCTACTACTTGCGCCTTACTATTTACATTTTTATTTTTATAAAGCGTTCATATGCTTCATTGCAATCAATTTTTAGGTTGAAAACACCATTAATTCAAATTTTATTAAATTTAGAGAGGCCCCGTTACGCTCGTCTCGCCATTTAGTTTTCATCACAGAAAATATGCGTTCTGTAAACGCTGATGTGGCTGGTATTGAAAAGAGAAAAGATACAATTTTTAAAATGTTAGGCATTTCTGAATCATTTAAAAGAAAAACTTGTTGCCGTTTTTCAACACTTGACTTAGCAGAAAACTTTTGGTCAGCAAGTACAATGTCTAAAACTTTATTGGTTTGGTTGAGTTCAGAGTACAAATTATTAAAATTTATTTTTAGTTTCTAAGTTATATCTAATATTTCTAACAACTTTTCAACTTTAGAAAATTCAAGCTTACCACAAAGCCTGAAGTCTTGAAAAATTTAGCCAATTAGTTTCAGAATTATCAAACCACTTCTTTAAATAATCCTGAGCTTTTGTCAAAAACAATAACAAATTATTCTTAGTCAGTGGAAATTTATCAGGGAATTCTTGTTCTAATTTTTTAAATCTTGTTTGTTTCATACCCAAAAAGGCGCCAGACTGGCGCCGTCGCACGCTAAACCACCTAAACTCAGCCGCCCGTCCCCGGCGCGTGTAAGCAAGAAAGAGGCTTAACTCAAAGAGATAAGAGAAGACCGAACAGGATATCTCTTTCTTTCGCGTAAGCTTTATCTTGTCTGGCACACTGAGTTTGCACTAGATAGTACCTAGCCGTGCGCGCGCTTCGTGCAGCGATAGCCGATAGGTAAACAAATTCAAAATAACCAAACTAGGTATCTAGTCCTCAGATTACGATAGATGATTCGAATTTCTCCTTCATACTTTAACGAGCTTAGGACCGTCAAAACTAAGAAAGTATTTTTTTTATTATTATAAGGTATGTTACTTTTAAAAAGATAGACATTATGTATCTTCTCTTAATTTTGGCGTACCTATTTAAAAAATTATCAACGCTATGTACAATAATTGAAATCAATGATCAACATACCTAATTAATGAAGGCCTTTTCTCGTCTACAACTAATTAATCAAATTAAACTACACGTATTTTAACAATTGTTCAAAATGTCTACCTTCTTCCTGCACACACAGTCTCGCACGTTTTTGCACATTTAGTGTCACATTTTGTAAAACTTGTAAATAACGTTCATCCCTTAGTTCATCAAAAGCACTTTCGATTCTTGCTTTTAGCTCATCGTATGTTTGGGGCTCCCGTAAGTAAACCCGACGTTTTACTTCGCCCCACAAAAAAAAGTCACATTGCATTAGGTCAGGTGACCTGGCCGGCCACTGAACGGGCCAAGCACGACTTATCCACTTTTGTCCGTACTTCTCATTGAGGTACTGACGCCGCGAAGTGAGGAGGCGCACCGTCTTGCATGAAATAAAAGTCTGTCTTGCAAGTGGTAGCTCGTCCTCGATATACTCCTAAATCACACCGCGCAACATTTCGAGATAGGTGCCCCCGTCAACCGATCCCAATGAACACAGGTTGTGTTGTGTGATTGTGTTGTTGTACACCCCCGCCCACACATTGGCGCTGAAGCGCTGTTGGTGGTGCGACTCTTTTATTTTATGTGGGTTGCTGTACGACCACTAATGTTCATTGCGGATGTTGTAAACTCCCACTCTGGTGAAGAGAGCTTCATCAGTCCACAAAATGTTTTCGTTGGGGTGGTCCAGCAACCAGCGGCAAAAGGCTAGACGTGGTTCTGCGTCATTGGGATGCAGTGCTTGAACCTTTTAGTAGTAATAGGGGTGCAAGCTCGCCGTATTCAAAAACTTCCATACCGCGTACTAACTGACGCCGAAGCGCCGTGCCGCGTCGTTGGTACTTAGTCTTTTTCTGGGGTCCTCTTCGGAGAACTCAAAAATTTCGTCCTTCAACTCCACTGCCAAACGAGGACGTCCACCACGACCTTGGGCATGCGTCGGCACAGTAAACTGCCCGTGGTCTAGCAGCCTCTGCATAACCCGCTTTGGGGTGTGTACAGTAGGTACTCGTGGATCAATAATGTCGGTATTTTCCAGCCGTGGGACACTCTCTCCCGCGTAAATCCGCTGAGCACGTGCCGTGTTTTCCCCTCTATTTACAACAATTTAGTAAGAGGAAAAGCTATAATCAGCATAATAGTAGCTAGAATCAACAGACTACATGCTTAGCTATTCAATGCTTAGTACCTCTATAATCAATATAAAAACATACTTAAATTACAATATTGTTTCATTATTTTTCATTATCTTTATCTTATTCTTTTTATTATCTTACAATCACACTCAAAGCCTCTTTCATAAATTCCAACCACTGAGCCTGCAAATGGATCTCCATGTCCTGTCACGGGTACCCCCGGCCTGGTAGGTGACAAAGTCAAGGTATGAATTTGGTGTAAATAAAATCCGGAAATCTGTTCAGTATAAATACTATCTTTAATTCATTACCTCAACCGTAATACATAATTTGTAGCTCAGTAACTTCAGGTAAGAGCCTGTGGGTTTACATTTATTTTTAGTCATAAAACTAAATAAATTTAAAAGAATGAAACTATAAACCACCAACAGAATTTATCATAAAGTTCATAAAATTTAAATTTATCAAAAATAATCCCTTACATGCACTCAATGGTTCTTTGTCATAATTAAAACTGTGTTATTAAACTAAGGCATAAGGCCAAAAACAAAAGAAAACTTAAGGGTAGCTCAAGGGCATCCTAAGGTCAAAATTTAAGAACCAAAATTACATAAGGGCCTAAAACAAAAGCACTAAATTAAAGGGCTAAAACAAAAGCCTAACTGAAAAGAAAGGGCATCGGAATCTAAAACTCACTGAAACCGGAAAGACTTAAAAATGTTCATCCTCGGGTTAACAGGATCACACCGATCTAAAACAAACGTAGCTATCACTTTAGACCAGGGGTTCCCAAACTGGAGACCGGGGTAAGATGGGATACTTAAGGAAAAAAACGTTATAATATTAACACTCTCACCGCCACCTATATATAAGGAATTCCGACTTCAGCGGGCCATGCGGTGCGCCCGCGGCCGCAGCCTGACCCACGCGTACAGGCCAAAGACAAAAAGCTAAAGCTATTGTAGCACGCCGTGCGGGCTGCCGGCGGGCTCAACATGTGTTTATAGAAGCAGGCCGTGCGGTCCGCTACGACCTCGCAATTTCATACGATTTTTACAGAGCCCGGCCTGCCGCTATGGGAAAACAAAGCCAACAGTTAAAAAATTTGATTCATTTTCTGCAATTTAAAAAAAAAACGAAGTTCTAGCATGACATTAAGATGGATTATTTAGAGGGTGATTTTTTAAATAATAAGCCAATAAAATGTAATGAAAATTAGTTATAATAATGGGAAAATGTTAAAATGAAGCACTTATTGCCTAACAACGTCTATATGCTCATTTTCACTACTGATTTGATGACACTGACTGATCTGATTCACTACTGCTGGTTGACGAATCTTTACTTAAACTACTGTCAGACGACGGCTGATAGTTCGGGTCTTCGTCAGAATCCGACATGGTAAAGGTTAGTACAAGCAGAAAGCAGAGATGTGCAAAAAATTAGTAATTAGTGCAAAAAGCGCGCGAAAATCCTCTCCTAGCAAGCCAAGCGGGCGGCCGGCGCACATAGGTGGATTTCTAGGATTTAGGCGGCCAAAAATATTTTATGCTTTATTTCAGTAATAAATACGACTACAAACGCAAATCTTTTATTTTAGACTCAATATATAATGTTATAACTATTTGTTTAATTAAAAGTGTCTTTTTCGGTACAAAAAACATTTTTATGAACGTTTTTTCGTAAATAGCGCCAAGTTTTTTAATTTTCTTTAAATCTCCTTTTGGCGTAAAAGATATATTTTGAGTTCATTTGAATAATCGAAATCGGCTTAGCAGTTTCTGAGATTTGGGTTAACAATTATCACAATTTGTAAAGTAAAAGACGGTCTTACATAAAAAATAAAAAAAAATCTCCAATACTCATGCCTATATCTATTGAAAATACGATATGGATAACACTTAAATAAAATTGTCCACAGTTATTACCATATTATTATAATAAATGTCACTTACAATGTTAGGTATACGTAATCATAAACAATTAGAACAATATTTTAAGAAAGATTACACAGATTGAATTATAATAAAGATATTATATACACTTCTGGACACATCTATTGGCCCACCTTAGAGTTAAGGTTTCGATGGCCCCTACCTAAATATTATTGCTAGATTGAATAAAAACTATTGATGCAGTTTTAAACCTGATACATTTTACCATCTTTTTCGACCATATTGTTTTAAATTTGAATTCAGAATACCACACAACATGGGGCTACGCCTTACAAGTCGGTATGCGCCTTAATAAAGGCAGTTGATTTTTGAATAAAAAAACAAGTTTTATCAAATAAAGGTTAAATTTAATAACGAGTGTTGCCTCCGAGGGCATCTACGACGGCTCTCATACGGTTAGGCATAGAGTTTATCAACCGCTCTATAAAATTTTGAGGGATCATCTCCCATTCCTCTTCTATGGCAGTTTTCAACTCCTGCATTGTCTGGGCAACTGGCTGACGAGCTCTAACACGTCTTTTTAGCTCGTCCCACATGTGCTCAATCGGGTTCATGTCTGGGTTTCTGGCTGGCCACTCCATAACTGTGATGTTCACATCCCGAAGATATTCCCTGACGATGCCGGCTGTATGGGCTCTTGCATTTTCATGCATAAAAAGGAAATTTGAGCCCACATTGTCCGCGTATGGCATCACGTGAGGTTCTAAGCACTCACGAATGTACCTTTCAGCATTTAATGTTGGCAGCTGTGGTCCCGAAACAACCTCAAGTTGAGTTTTGCCGCTCGCGGATATACCGCCCCAGACAGTCCATGAGCCACCCCCATACGCAACTCTCTCTTCAAAGCAGCATTGTGCAAATCGCTCTCCCTTACGTCGGTAGACCTTCTTCCTTCCATCATTGCCATGTAAGGTAATTTTAGACTCATCATAGAAGAGTACACGGCTCCAATGCTGCTGAGTCCAATTTAAATGAGTGCGCGCGAAATGAAGGCGCGCTGTTCGGTGGGCTCGCGTTAGTTTGGGGCCATTAGCTGGCTTGTGTGGTACCATATCACGTTCTTTAAGCCTTCTCCGAACGGTTCGAGCACTCACATTTACTCCGTGGAAGTCGCGAAGTTGATTTTGTATCTCAATGGAGGTAAGGTGACGATTTCTCAAACTAGTCGTCACGATGAATCGATCCTGTCTTTCAGTTGTGACCCGAAATCGTGGCCTTCCTTGGCGACGAACAAAGCCGCCAGTCTCTAGGTACCTCCGATAAACACTTCGGACCGCCGATCGACTTAAATTAAGTCGAGAACTCACATTTCTTTGGCTGTGTCCAGCCTGGATAAGTGCCACAGCTTGGGCGGCGACTTCAGGCGAAGTATCCATAAATTTATTGAGAGAACTTCACCTTAATGTTAAGAATAAGTAATGTTTATTGACAAAACAAAGAGACAAATCACACTTTCAAGAATAAAATCCAAGTAAATCAATAAAATCAAGTTTTCTCAGTGTTTGATTTTTTGACATCAACGAACAGGCTCCAAATTTACTTTTGTTTCTTTAAATTCTGTGTTCGAAATTCAAAAAAAGACTATTGAATGAAATCATGAATGTGCCAGGTTCAAAACTGCATAAAAACTTTTTGCTCGACCTACTATATTTTTTTAGCTAGGACCAAACGAAACTGAAAATGCAAGGTGGGCCAATAGATGTGTCCAGAAGTGTATTTTATTCGTCTTACAAATAGTTATGTTACTCTTTAAAAGACAATTCCTCCTCACCGTCACTTTACATGCATTTATCACAAGTGCCTTTTGTATTTGGCTCTGCAGGAAGCAAAAGCTGCAAAGTTTCCTGCAAAAATGGTTTAGAATGCATCTTCTTTTTTTTTCTCATTGAACTGAAGAGCGGATCTGATGTCAAGAGTAACCTGTGATAAATATCTAGGTTACATTCTTCGCGCGAAAACTTTCGAGCAAAGTTTAGACGGTATGACCGAAAGTGTTTATTACGAGCTTCTGCAGCTTCTTCCGAAAGTTGACCAATAGGCACTAGGGAATTTTCAATAACTTTTCCACCATGTATTAAAATTTTATGCATGGTAGGAGTCATAGGATGCCAACCATATAACTCTATATAAAGTTTTGCTGTCTCCATGGCGTATTCATCAAATTTCGGGACATCTATTTTGTGACCGCTTGATATGGCTTCCAAAATGACTTTAACTCTATAAATAAAATTAAAATCTATTCCCGTTATTACAGCAGCCAGATGTGGGTTTTCAAAAAATCTTCTACTAGTGTTGCCGTCATTTGTATTACCAAAATTTCATTTTGGCATATCTACCAAGATACCTACTTCTTCTCTAAATCTTTGCTGAATTTCTTTTTTTTTTTTGTTGTTCTAGCATCTTTTCTGCTTCGGTTCTTCGTTCTCGATATTTCTTAACGGGCAATTTATAAGCTAAATGTAAAATACTCTCGAATAATCGAATTCTCGCATGTAAATTTGATAGGCCAAATTCAAGCGATTCTGGTTGAATTTCGTTTTTTTTACTTAGGTCATTAAAGTCTTTTGAAGTGGCTCCGCATATGTAGCATCTACTCGTTGATTTAGTGTCAGTCGCCGCATTGCAGACTTTACCGTCCACCATTGTCATTTTAAGACTGTGGCTAAACGAGAATGTTTGCCCATTCAGTTCGATTTCCGTGGCTTTTAAAAATCACTACAATGGCAACACTGACAGTTTTAATTAATATAATTATAATCTTTTATGGCGCTAAATCACATATTTTTTTGGCAAATATGAACTAAATGGCACATTTCAAAGATCCCGTCTTGCCCCATGATCGGGGCAAAACGGGAAACGCCATGGGGCATAATGAGTACACATTTTACTTTGGTTGACATCGTTCACATATATGTGCGTCTTCATCGTCCTCGTCTACACCTGCGCAGGAATTATGGGCCCAGCCAACACGCTACAAATAACCCATCCTTCAGTGGACTGTGAATATAAGTACGCACAATATATGCAAGGACAATCATTTGCATCATCTACAAATGAACTTTCCGTGACACTTTGTCTTTTCTGTCTATTGTTTTTATTCTGGGATTTCTATAGTATACTGCCGCACGAATTATAGGTTTTTTTGGGGGGGGGGGGCGGGGAACCCCCCTCCCCCCACTTAGGAAACTTATGGTTTTCGAGATATTCATGGTTAAAGTTTGAGGTTATGTTGTACCCAAAAACAATAAAACCACACTATATAAGCTACTAATTCATAGTTTTGGGGGAAGGGGGAGAGGAATCCCCCCCTTTTCCACTCCCTCCCACTTAAGAAAACTAATAGTTAAGTAGAAAAACCAATTTTTCCGATTCTAACCTCAAAATGACTAAAATAATTAGGAACATCAGGGCCAAGTCACACAACATTAACTATAATTAACCAAATGTCTAGGTCACCTAACCTAACCTACAGCGTGTTTTGTGACGGTCGCCGGCTGCTACCGCAGCACACTCGCTACGCTCGCTCGGCTCCCTCTGTGTTGTGGTCATGTTCTAACCTAACCTAACCTACTTTTGGATTTTCTGGGTTGTTTTTTTTTTGTTTTGGCGGGGGGCTGCGCCCCCCGAGCCCCCCTTTCGGGGGGGCTGCGCCCCCCCCGTCCCCCCGCTTCGGTGTTTTGCTTCTGCTCCGGCGCTTCGGGAAGTGCACCCCCTAAGTAGAAAAACCAATTTTTCCGATTCTAACCTCAAAATGACTGAAATAATTAGGAACATTCTAACAATAAATGAAATGTGATGTGGATTACTTGTAAATGAAACTCAGTAATAAATTTAAAATAAAAAATATATTTTAAAATTTATAAACAAAATTAATGGCATTGATTAATTCAAAGAATGGGTCCAACTTGTTCCTCTGGACCCATCTCCGCCACTGATATTCAATAATCACATCGGCAAAATTGGACGGGTGGTTAAAATTATCCTTTTTGAACCACCTTTTCACCACCCGCCACTGGGACTCAATACGCTGCGTATGAGTCCCATCTGCACCCCTAGACAAGTGGCAAACGCTTCGTAACATTTCTAATTCTAAAAACGTTAACGCTACAACGATAACGTTATTAGATTGGTAGCCAAGATTACACGAACTACGCTAACGCTCATTCTATTCGTTCAGACGATAAAAAACGAAAATTGTCTATGGTTGCGTTCGAGCGCTTCGACGGCAGACGTCAAATCAATTGTCAAATAAGTGTGCGGCGCGAATATTGAGTTCTGTGATAAAATTAAAATTACTTGTGAAATAGTAAGTGCTTGTGAATTTATTCATTAATTTGGTAAGTATTTCGCAAAACTAATAACTCACTTTAAATTAACTTTTACCTTCTAAGCGTATCGTTATTTATTGTTGAGAATGTTTAGAATTGATATAATTTCCATCTTTAAAGTCAACTTAAACTTTCAGTGATGGAACCGAGGTTGCGTGCTAGTCCTGAGCAATTTTCAGCTCTTATAGAGTTCATGGAGAGGTATTTTATGAAAAACATCTTTTACATTTTTATTCACACATATAAATGTAGTTCTTACTAAGCTATGCATAATATAAACATTGATGTCATGCACCACTTAGAATACAAAGAGCGTGTTTGTATGAGCTTTGATTGTTTATGTTACACAGGCATGGTGACCTCTCCAGGCCCCAGGCCGGTGCTCAAGGACGATTGAGAGCGGATCGGCTTTGGCAGGAGCTAACGAGTTTACTAAACTCAATTGGTGGTGGTGTTGAAAAAACACAAGATAAATGGAAAAAAGTAAGTTTGAATACTTATTTTATGTGCACTTTCAATGTCATTCGCTGATTATCATTATTTTTGGATTTGCCAAAAGGATCATATTTATATATATATTCACATATAGGTGTGGGCTGACTGGAAGACAAAAACAAAAAAGAAATTTTCGCTTATTAGGCGTCATGCAAGCGGTACTGGTGGTGGTCCGAGCAGTAGACAAACCCTAACTGCTTTAGAAGAAAGAGTAGTCGCAATTATAGGAGTGTCTGCTGTTATCGGTCAAGCTACCATAGAAGAGCAAGGTTTCAATGTTCGTACCGTAATATTGTATCTTTTATTAAATACGTACCATAATGTATAATTTATTTATTCAATCATAAATATTCTAGCACTAAATAGATTACTATTTTATGCATTATATTTAAATGGTGCTATTGGTAGCGAGAGCGACCCTGCTTCTAATGCCGGGTGTTGTGGGTTCGATCCCCATTAGGAACAAACATCTATTCAATGTCATGAAAATGTTCAAAATTAAATATTCATTCCCGGCTTTGATCATGCATACCTACTTAATAAGGTTTTTAAAATAATAATATGATAATTGGGAAATGACATTGTGTTAATTAAACTGTAAAAAAATTACAGACAATTCCGCAACCAAGTGAGGAACCAAATCTAGGGAGTGCAGGAAGTGAGATTCAACATATTTTGGAGGTTTCTAACAGTAAGTTATCAGTATGTATGTTATCAGTTTAAATAAGAATATAGTTCTCCAACATACATTTTTAATATATAGTTTAATACCTACATATACATAGCAAAATGCTATTAAATAATTATGTTGACAACCTCTTATAAAATCAACAATATTATGTTTTTTCCTCTAAACAGTATTGTGTGCCAAGCACTTGAATTTTAACATATTATTTTATTACTGGCAGCACTTTCATCACCACCATCACCACCACCAGGACCACCTGCACCAACATTGCCGCCGCCACCGCCACCACCAGTCCCAGCTACACAGCCGTCCCAGTCGCAACAATCCCCACCCCGGTATCAGCCGCGTACCCCTCCGCGAAGCTCGGACCGACCGGCATCGGCCTCTCCGCGCTCTGCAGCTGCCACACCGCGTCGTCGCCTCCAGATGAGGGCGCGCAGAAATCGGGGGCAAACTCCATTCGACCGAGCTGCCAGTGAGTTTGTCGCTGTTGAACAGCGCCGCCTTCAATTGGAGGAGATGCGTGAAAGATATCTGCACGAGCGCGAAGGTGAGAGGCTTAGACAAGAGTCAGCAAGAATTGGGGTGGCTCGCGAGCACAACCAACTGCTACGGCAGTTGGGTGTTATTGCAGAAAGATTGCTTGACACTTTGTCTCACAGCAGACCAAGTTTACCGTCAACAGATATTCTCCCAGACACAGAATAATAAGCTGAAGTTAATTATTTGTGTCTGGATTTAATATCTGAAATGGTGGCAATAGTTGTCAAGCATCTTTTGAGCCACATCATCCTCTTTTCCATTCTACTACACGAGAACATTATCAGTTTTGCCACCAATAATACAAGTAATTTAATGTCCTATTACTCATGTTACTATTGCGGTTTATAATTATAAGAAGGAATATATTAAATTACTACCATTCAGACTAAAATAGTAAGTAACATAATTGCCCTTGCTACTAATGTAATAGTAAGTTAGAAAAAAGGAAATATTACTTACTTACACACTTCCTAATAATAATTCTTTTCTCAAACGCCTTTTTACCAACACGAATTTAATATTTCCTCTCTTACAATTTACAACTGCAGAAGCAAAGGTAATTCAAAAAATGATAAATAATAGTGAAATATTGTGATTGTTGAAAATATATTAACAATTCTTGTATATATTACTAGCAGAGTTTAATCTTTAATTGATTATTGTGACAGGGATTAGTAGAAATAAAACTGTGTGCCTTTGCACATTATATATTTTAATTAATACTGAACATCAACCTAAAGTAGGCCATACACGCTACGGTCTACCGGAGAGGTAATCTGTGCAGGTATGCCTGCGCAGGTCAACCGAACATTGGTAGCGTGTATGGGGACGTTCCGGTGTATCGGAGCGGTCTTCAGTTCTTTTTGCGATGGCATCGAATGTGGACGATGACACGCTGGCATTGCTCGGTCTTGCTTTAATTTTGAAGATGAATAATACGAAAAAGAAGCGAAAAAAGTGGTGTAAGCATTGGTTATTGAAAAGAAAAACATATAGTCATGTTAATTTATTAAGTGAATTGAAATTTGAACCAGAAGATTTTAAAAACTATCTTCGAATGGACGAGAAAACATACCTTAAATTACTTGAAATGGTTACTCCTATGATAAAAAAAGAAGACACAGTTATGAGAAATAGTATTTCTGCGCACGAAAGATTATCAGTTACATTGAGATTCCTCGCAACTGGCAGAAGCTATGAGGATCTAAAATTTTCAGCAATTATTTCGCCTCAGGCACTTGGAAAAATTATTCCTGAAACATGTGAGGCTTTATATAAAGTACTTAGAAGAGATTATTTGAAGGTAAGTCATTAAAACACTGTTATATTAGAGATAATATTTATTGAAAAAAATATGTACGATTTTAATCATTAAAGTAAAAAACTGTCACGTACATACAAGTTATTCATTATGAACATTGAAATTAGTAAGGAATGTCGCTGCCGAATCTGGAATTGATAAAACTACCTCTGTTTCATTGGGCTGATTTTCTGGAACTGTAGTTGTTCGTATTTGTGGCGAGTAGGGATTGCCTTGGGAACTGTTGAGTAGATGGTTAGTTTGAAATGATTGAGAAAGATACTCTGAATTTTGACTGGTGGGAAATGGAAAACAGGGTGGGCTAGGACTTCCGGAAGAAACAAAACTTACAGGGGTATATGCCCTATTGGAATTAGGAGAGGACTGATATGCATGTTGTCGATATTGCTGAGCAGGAACATAGCTTCGTTGATTTTGTTTCAAAATATCTCTCATGTTAATATAGGCGTGCTCGGGAGTGAGGTTTCCTAATTCTGCTTCAAAAAGTAAATCATTAATAAGTTTTTCTGCGACTATTAATTGTTTCGTATCTAAAGCTTTCAATTTCATCGCCACGTTTTTTCCAATAATATCGCACCTATCTTCTGTTACAATTGGGCGAGGACGCTTAAAGTGATCTCGTACCGATTCCAACACTTCATTTGCTAAGCTTTCATCTTTTCTTTTTGTTTTACAAGGTTTTGGTGGGCGAGATGAATTATTATTTGACGATGTTGATCGAGCCTCGTTGTCGGTAGATACGCTGTTGGATGAATATTCTTCATCGGCATTTAAAGAGTCTTCAGTGTTGTCTTTCTAAAAACAAAAAAAATTGATACATTTTTGTGTGCATACACTATAGATATTTCACATCAATAATAACTACTTTTGCAAGTATATATGATAAAACCTATTATTTTTATATTACAGTTTCCTACATCTGAAGAAGAGTGGAAAGAAATAGCAAAGATGTATGAAGAACGATGGAACTTTCCTCATTGTCTTGGTGCAATAGATGGAAAGCACATATCGATTGTTCCACCGGCTAATAGTGGATCGTATTTTTATAATTATAAAGGGCTACATAGTGTGGTTCTTATGGCAATTGTTAATGCAAAATACCAATTTATTTATATAGACGTTGGCATGAATGGCAGAATATCCGATGGAGGGGTTCTACAAAACACTAAATTTTTTGAAAAATTAGAAAATAGTGATTTACATATTCCAGGCAGTGAATTGTTAACAGGAAGTAACCGAAATTTACCATATGTATTTGTGGCAGATGACGCGTTCCCATTACGCCCCGATATGATAAAACCGTTTCGACAGGCAGATTTAACATCGCAAGAAAGAAGAATCCTGAATTACAGATTATCTCGCGCGAGACGGACTGTTGAAAACGCTTTCGGGATAATGGCATCACGATTTCGGATATTTTATACTCATATAAATTTAGAACCCGAAAATATCGATAAAGTAGTGAAAGCATCTTGTGTATTACATAACTTTTTAATTGAACACTCAAAAAAGTCTTATGCACCTCAAGAATGTTTTTATCGAGAAAACTCTGAAAACGGGACTATAGTATCTGAAGGATACAATACACAAAATAGCACCATGGAAAACTTGGAAAGAAGAAACCCAGGAAATACTTTGAACAACGCGAAGATAGTCCGAAACAATTTTATGAATTATTTCAATCAGGAGGGAAGGGTACCATGGCAAAATGATCATGTAAATTAAAAAATAATAAGGCTGAACGGGCAGAGTAGGTACATAATTCTAAATAGTTATAGTTATAAAAAAATATGTTATTATTATATTACTTAATAAAAAAAAATACTACAAACTATGAAATATTTTACTTACCTCACAACTATTTTCGTCATCACTATCTAAGTTGGATGAAGATTCCCTTGGAGTGCATTGATCATGAATGAAATTGAACAAATCGTAGTACCACAGTTTAATACGATACACATCATCAGCAGATGCCCCAGACTTTAAAGATTGCTCATATTTCTTCTTTTCCTTTCTAATATTGCTTCTTAGGTTATTGATCTTTTTCACAACTACATCTTTGTTCGCATCTGGCTCAATTATTCTCAATTTTTCTATGAGTAATTTATAAGCAGCTTCTTTTTTGTCTCGATTATGGTAATCTTTGTTTTTAATTTGCCATAGACATGGATTACTTCTATAAATTTCGATAAATTCTTCAAGGGTTTTTTTAGTTGAATCTGGTGGCGCCATTTTCTGGCAATACGATGCGAGCGATGAGACGCCCGTTTGAAAGAAACACTAGAAAACAACTGACGCGACCTGCGCAAGCGACCGGAGTACACGCACACACGCACAGGTACACCGTACGGTGTCACTCGAAAGAATCGATTTTCGAATTTGCTCCGGTCGCCTGCGCAGGTCAAAAAAACTGCACAGGTCGGTAGGCATACATGCTCCGGTCGACCTGCGCAGGTACACCTGCACAGGTAGACCTTTCCGGTAAACCGTAGCGTGTATGGCCGGCATAACATAGAGTGCGTTCAGTGTTTAAAAATTTGGGCACTCCTATTAAAAGTATTATGAGACAACATTACATACAATGTTTTGCTCTGAAACAAAAACCAAGACTCGGGAACCTACCTGTTTCATCAACAGGCTTTTTTCCTGGCAGGGGAATCGAACCCGCAATCCTTGCATAAAATGTGGCGTTGGCGGCAGTCACTGTGCCAGTGGGTCGTCAAAATTTCTATTCATACCAAAGGTTTCTATTGAAACATTAAATTTAAGTTAGTTTTTAATAAAGTTTAGCGATTTTTAAATAAAAAATGTGTTCTATGTACAACTTTGTATTATTTTTCCTTCACTACATTCTATTAATTAAGCCATTGAGCATTGCTCTGCCACGCATCAGGTCATCTTGGTTGCTTGAAACAGAGGGAGCTGCCAGTATGCCAAAGTTATCATCACCATCCCCTTGTTGCTCCACTACGTCAGTTGGTGGTGGTAGCCGAGCATGCAGAGCAATGTTGTGCAGTACACAACATGCATGTATTATTTCACTAGCAACATGAGGATGGTAATGAAGTGTTCGGTGCTTAAGCAAACACCTCCAACGAGCCTTCAGCATGCCAAAACAACGCTCAATACAATTTCTGGCTTGAACGTGGCGTCTAGTGTATGCCTCTTCTCGCGAACCTGGTGCAGCATTTAATATTGGTGTCATTAACCAGGCTCTCTGTGGGTATCCGGAATCACCTAAAACAATAAAAATCATTTCAACTAATATGATAAATATTTCCATGTCTATTTCTAGTCTATGTATTTCCATGAATTCCTCATAAAAACTTTATTTTTTGTTTATAGATAGTTAATAAGCAATAAGAATTTCTTACCTAATAACCAAGTTTGTTCCCCATTTTGATGAAGACCACGCATATATTGTTCTACATGACTGGACGACCATATAAAAGAGTCGTGCGTGGCTCCACCAAATTTTGCATTTACATTTAATATTTTTAAGTTGTGATCACAAATCTGAAAATATACATTAAAAATTTAATACTAGGAACATTACAATATCTTATGATAATAATTTCTTATTTCGAATAATATTACCTACAAGGCCTATCTGACACCTAAACCAAACAAAAAGTTTTGATTATATATAGTTTCTGAATTGACCCAAGCGAGGATTGACAAAGGATTTTTTTTCATTTAAGTTGAATTACCATCGAGGTGGTCACACTGTATTAATTGAGTCATCAGTATAAGAACATGAAACGATAAGCTGTTAAATGAATAAAATCTTACCATTTGCACATTTAATGAGTGGTATCCTTTTCTATTGAAATATAGATGTTCATCTTCATCTGGCCTTACAATTGCAATATGGGTACAGTCAATGCACCCTATTACACCCGGAATATTAAATAATCTCTGGAACCTGCAAATAAATTAAACAATTTTTAGTAAATGCTTCAGAAATTATTTATGATTAATTGTTACATAATTTTTTGATAAATCCGAATTTAAGTCTGTACTTTTTTATGCTTAAACCACTAAATCAATTTTGATGAATATTTGTATAGAGATTAGGTAGACTAAACTAGATAGTTTGATAGTCTGCATAGATATGCAGATGAAGCTGTGGCTTCAGCTAGTAATACACGTAAATAAACCATGAGTACCATAACATATAAGTGTACATTAACTTACTCTTGTCTAATTCTTGACCTCTCTGGTTGTGTTTGTGGAAACACTATCCATTTCTTTATAATGACTTCATTGTTCAGTGCACTTACAACTTGTCTAATACAGCGGCTCGTTGTTCGCTGTGGCAAGTGTTGAGTGACACCTACAATTCTTTGGTAAGACCCTGTAGCCAAGAAACTCAGGGTGCAGAGAACCTACGATTGAAAAAAATCCAAATTATTAAACATAACACAGCTTATGATACATAACCTCTGAAGTAATTATTTCACATTTACATATTTAAAATCTTACTGGGTACTTACCTTTACTTCCAGAGGAATTTCTTTAGTTCCTCTTAATGAAGTGCAAGTTCTTAGGTCGATGCAAAGTCTTCTAAATGTACTTTTATTTAACCTAAATTGCTCCCTGAATAATAACTCTGGCATCTCCGCAATTCTCTCCAAGCAACGACGAAAATCGTTTCTTCTTTGACGCCTGAGCCACACTTCTTCATTATGAGCAGCCCACAATAATCTTAACGTATGCATTTTAACAAAAAAATCAATGAATTCGATCACAAATAACACGAATGTCCATCAGCTGCTTATACAAATCGCCATTTTGTAGCGAATTCTACGAGGTGTTGGCGTTCGCCTACCTAGCGTACAAAGAAAACGCTCACGGAGCGTTTTGGGTTGTCAAAAGTGCCACTTGGCTGAGGACAGCGTACGGCTATGCGTTTTGTTTGATCGAATAGAAAATTAATTGACACTTGTCTACGAATTTTCTAATCGTTACGCTTGCTATGAAATCATTTCGTGAGCTAATGTCAATTTCATACATTTTTTATTCTATTCGATGAGCGTATACGCTTTTAGACAGCCACTTGTCTAGGGGTGCTGGAGCCACAAAAGGATTATCTGGATCGGAGTGGTTCACTTTTTTATGAATAAATCCATGTTCTGCCAAGCAATCGTAGGACCGCCAGCAGTCGGTATGTATGGTCGTCCCCTCAGCGACGTGCTTTTTTATGAGGGGCACCAGGACCTCGGCCGTTCTTAAATTGTCGGGGCAAACTTCCAGGCGAAGGTCTTCACTCCCATCTTCAATCATCCCCAACACCCAATGGCCTTCCACTCGTCGACCTAAAACAAAGAAACATATTTATAAAGCAAAAGTTGTTTCCAGGTGGCAATAAAAAAATACCTAACACCCCGAAGGCTAAGGCTCCGCTCCGCTACGCTTCGCTTCGTCTTAGCCTTCGGAACCTAACCTATCCGTGTCGGGGTGCCCCGAATTAGTTCTGTCAATATAGTACTTTTGAAACAGAAGTTGTTTCCGGGTGGCAATAAAAAAAATACCTAACACCCCGAAGTCTAAGGCTCCGCTCCGCTACGCTTCGCTTCGCCTTAGCCTTCGGAACCTAACCTATCCGTGTCGGGGTGCCCCGAATTAGTTCTTAATAAACTAATAAATAAATTGTGCTCACCTTTGTTGTATTTCCGAACGCCAAACTTCGACTCATCAATTTGAACAATCTTACCGGGGCCTCCTATTTTGCCAATAGCCTCCTGTTTCTCGATTTGGTATATTGCCACCGTCTCCCGGCATACCAGTCGGCGATTGTGTTCATGGATAAACAATACCCCTGCATGTCTGAGGCCTCGTTTCTGGAGACGCGTGGCTTCGAGCGTCGCGTGCGGCGGCGCGACCCGCACTAAATTCAAACTTACGGCGTTGTATGAGAGCGTTTACGGAGAGGCGTTTTTACACGCGTTTGTTTGAAATGTAGCATTATTTGCGGATGACGACGCCGCGTTCCACGGGGCGTCGGTCGCAGCGTCGTACGCGGCGTCGGTCGCAGCGTCGTGCGCAGCGTCAGCTTTCTTGTGTCCTGGGCAGTCTTGTTCGAATAGTAAAACGAACAAACGTGTGTGTAAATATGGACGATTTAGACTTATTATTGCTCGAAGACAATAATTGCTTAAAAAGTTTATTTATCGTTAGAGCAGCACCTAGATTTACATTAGACGAACGGGAACAATTTGGAGAATATGCAACTCTTTACCAATCAATAAGATCAAAAGGTTATGACACGTTTCATGGATATACACGAATGTCTGTTGAGGCCTTTGATTATATATTAAATAAAATACAACACCGCATAGCTGCTCCTAACAGCAATATTTGCCCAGAAGAAAAACTATTTTTGACCCTTAGGTAAGTAAAAACATAATTTAGTTTTTAATTTCTTTAATAATCAGTATTATCACATATTTTTATGAACAGTTTAGTGTAATTAGTTAGTAGTAGTAATAAGTTGTTACAAAAAATATCATATAAATATTAATTAATATGGTATCATTATTCTCAAGTATTGGTTTGATATTTGTTGGGGTTATGTATTTCTTCTTCCTGATTTACATTTCCTAATAATGATAACTCGGGTTGAGACACAGTCATTGACGTTGAGGGCATAATGGTTGAGTCTGAAGTGAAATATTGGGATTGAGATGAAGTTGTTGACGCAGAAGGCACATTGATTGAATTAGACGATAAATATTGGGGTTGAGATGTAGTTGTTAACGCTGAAGGCACATTGGTTGAATTAGACGATAAATATTGGGGTTGAGATGAAGTTGTTGACGCAGAAGGCACATTGGTTGAATTAGACGAGAAATATTGGGGTTGAGATGAAGTTGTTGACGCAGAAGGCACATTGGTTGAATTAGACGAGAAATATTGGGGTTGAGATGAAGTTGTTGACGCAGAAGGCACATTGGTTGAATTAGACGTAAAATATTGAGGCTGTGGCTGATATCTGTCATTTAACATATTATTGGCATACTCATCGTATGACATTTCCAACATTATTTCAGTAATCTTATGACGAAAACTAAGTTTTTGATAATTTGACAGCCTTTTCATTGATGGCAGAATGCTCATCAAAAACAAATAATCTTCATCAGTTCTTAATTGTTCTTCCTTTTTAGATTCTACAATTCGTGCTTTAATTAAAGCAATTTTCTCTTCTTCTAATTTTAACATTTGTTGTCTTTGTTCAGCTAGACGAGGTCTTGTTGAATGTGCGCTTCCATCAAATGACATGTTGCTTTCAAGAGATTGATTTGACGCCAATGTATTCTCACTATCATCGTTTAATAAATTGTGGTGTGAGAGCGCTGCTGTAGGTGATCCAGAAGAAACCGATATGTCTTCTTGAGATGAAGTTTCTAGTGGCAAATTCAGGTTACCAGAACCTTGTTCCGGCATAACTTCATCTTGAAGGAAAACCATTGAATTAAAAAATTTCCACTGGGGAACCCACTCCGTTTCTTCTCTTGAAGCGCCAGATCGCCTAGGGGGTTTTTTTTTAATTTCTTTTCTAAAGTTATCACGAAGACTTTTCCATTTTTTTTTTAAATCAGCCACTGAAAAACAGAGGAAAGGCTGATAAAGCAACAAAAATATAAAGGCAGCCTTTAAAAGGGTACACAAGGCGACAGATCAACCTACACTGAACTAATGTAAGCCGAGCTCGGACGGATCGGAGGCGCGTATTTACGTTCTGTACAATGCCAGAACGGTGTAAGGGACAGCGTCCCGCAAACTGATAGGGGTTGCTCAGTCGACGAAACTGAACAAATATCACCAGAATTTTTTTTCAGGAAATGAAAAAAAATTTTTTGCTTTTTCATACAAATTGTCTGATTGAGGTGGTCATTTTGTATGAAAAAGCAAAATTTTTTTTCATTTTTGACTCTGACAGCTCTGACTGAGCAACCCCTATCAGTTTGCGGGACGCTGTCCCTGACACCCCGTATACGCGAGCAATTCCTATGGCGGCGTTCTGGCCTTGTACAGAACGTAAATACGCGCCTCCGATCCGTCCGAGCTCTGTGAGCGTCAGAATCGCGGGTGAAAGATGACCAAATGGTTTGAATTGTTAATAGATAATTGTTACCTCATTGTTACTATTTATTACCTATATTAGAGAATTATTACCTCGCTATTTACAAAGTTATTAAGCAAACAAAATGAGCCGCCGACCAAACATCAGGATGGCGGGTAAAATCTGTAAAATCACAAATCTTTGAAATATCTCAAAAGCGGAAATGCCAAATTTTCTTACCTAATTGTTACCTTCAGAAACTATAGTCAAACATTTTGGATATGGCGCTAATAATAATAAAATAATAGGTATAAATATCTGAAAAAAATTTAAAAACATTAACCGACTTTCAAAAAATGAGGAGGTTCTCAATTCCATTGTGTGCTCACCCTTAGTTCAGTGTAGGTTGATCTGTCGCCTTGTGTACTATTTAAAAATATTTTAATTGAACTTTATTTTATTTCAGCTATCTAGCCAGCGGCATTCAATTTAGTAGGATAGCATATCAGTATCGTATGGGAAAATCAACTGTATCAAAGATAATAATCGAAACCTGTCTAGCAATCTGGACAGAGTTAGTTAGTATTCATATGCCACAACCAACAGAAGAAGATCATAGAAAGATTGCTGACGACTATTTTATTCTGTGGGGATTTCCTAACTGCATTGGTTCAATAGATGGAAAACATTGCAAAATAAAGTGTCCATCAAATACAGGATCTAGTTTCTACAATTATAAAGATTATTTTTCTGTTATATTACAAGCAGTAGTTGACGCTCATAAGAGATTCATTGCAGTGGAGATAGGTGGCAGGGGTCGACAAAGTGATGGTGGAACATTTCATTATTCAGTAATAAATGAACTGATAGAAAGTGGCAGATACAACATACCACCGGACACACATATACCAGAAACATCTTATTGTTTACCATACGTACTTATAGGGGATGAGGCGTATCCTTTGAAAACTCATTTATTACGTCCATTTCCATCAAGAAATTTAAATGCCGACAAAGAATATTTTAATAGCCGTCTCAGTCGTGCTAGAAAATGTGTTGAGTGTGCCTTTGGTATAATAAATGCAAAATGGCGAATTTTAAACAAACCTATAGAAACAAATTATAAACATGCTTGTATAATTCTTAAAGCCATATGCGTTATGCATAATATAATACGAGACATAGATGGGGACATCGACAAAGAGTACAATAACACAACACAGATACAAAGTAATAGAAATCGTCATCATAGAAGATACAACGCAGCTACCACCAATGCAATCAATGTTCGTAACACATTTATGTCTTACTTTTGTGAAAATCGATTATAAATATTAAATCACACGTTTGTTAATAAAAGAGTTGATCAATTATACATATTTTTTGTTTATCTTCTTACCTCCTTTACCAACGATTCCAGATACTTCTGTCCACTTTCGTTTTACCACAATCCTATTTTTATGTAGTGGATGACAAGCTTTCCACAACTCTGGTCGGTTTTGGACTGCTGTTATGAACATTTCCGTTTCCTCGTCGTTCATTTTGGATCACAAAATACACTCGCTCGCCTTCGTTGCCGATTGCAAACTAGTATGCGTCACGCACGCATGCTCCTCCCCCTCCCCTTTCTACCCCCCGCAGGGTTAGCCGCGTCCGCCGCCGCGTCCACCGCCGCGTCCGCAGCTACACTTCACGCGACGCGCCATGACCCTCGTCTCCATGAACGAATTCGTACTTAATCATATGTTTGTTTTTGTGCGTGTGAAGACGCGGACCGCTGCACGCGCCGCCTCTTTGTGAACGCAAAAAACGTCCAACGCGACGCTAGACGCCACACTGCACGCGACGCGTGAAGCCACGCGTCTCCGTAAACGAGGCCTGAGTCCTCTTCAATGGCTGTTTCGTAGCTCCACCGGCGGGTGAAACAATACATTAAATAAAACACCCGCGGGAGTGAAATTTTTGCCTCCTCAAACCACGTGCCTTTTGCCCGGGTAATTCTGCCACGGGCCTGCCGACACGGTGCTTTGTGGCAACGAAAATACCCCACATTCTCGCCAGTCAACTCAATGGTCATTGGTGTACGGTGTCGGGGGCATCTTTTTTCAAGCGGAACCATGTTATTTGCTTCCGCAAATGCAATGCACTGCTCCCTCGTGCCGCACTCTCGCACTAAACGAGGGAGATTCATCCTCTTCAATATCTCTTCCACGTACAAGCGTCTTGGTATGTACTCGCCGTAAAGCTGTCGATTATCGTCGTAAGGATCCGGCAAGTTATCTCCACCTTCGTCCTGGTCGCCGTCTACACGGGGAATGGGCTCCGCGGAGCCCGAGGGGCCCGCCAAGTCATCGTCAGCAGGTAGTTGGTCCATTTTAAACAAAGCGTGGGTCGTCGTTCGGGCAAGGTCCAGAGTCCAAAAAAACGTAAGACGGTCGTCGGGGGAAGCAGGTACAAGTCCAGGTAGAGCGCGGGGGTCGTTAGAAAAGGCACAAGAACACAAAGAACAACAGAGCACATTCCAGGTACGCAAGCGCAAAAGGAATGACGCTATTTTTTTTTCTCTGTAAGTTCACTCTTTACGTTCCAATTTATGACAGCAAAAAAATATCACGTCACAAACTTACATACATTTTGACACATCAATGCACTAAAAAGTCAAAGTACAGTGAAATGGAACGTCGTGGTGCGCTTTTTATGCAAAATTTTAAACAACAAAAGGGGTAAATGCGCTTTTTTGACACAAAAAACCATAAACTTTAAAAATTCATATCTAAAAAACTACAAGTTTCCTAACTATAATATTTTGGGATTATAATCTTACATCATCTAGCTAACTACTAATATAATAATTATCAACAAATTCGTGCGGCAGTCTACTATAGCCAACCCTTTATTCTTTTTTCCCGGTTTCTTTTTTTCAGGTCTTTTCTTTTCAGTCTTTTCATTGCCAAGTTTCTTTTTATCAGTCGTTTTATTCCTTGTTTGTTTTTTATTCATATCTTCAATGAGATCATTCTTATACGGAGAAGCTGTAAGTATTGCAGTTTTATCGCGCTTTCTTATTTTTCTCTTTTGGGTTCTTACTTCCTTGGGTATAGACATTATATTTTCTGGGGTCACGGAAAACGAGGATTTTGCTGGCTCTATTTGTCTGTCAGGGGTCTTTTCTTTAATTAAGTATGCAGAAGTCGAAGGCTTAGATAAAAGCACAGTGTTCGTTGCTTCCGCAGCTGCAGGGTCAGTAGAAATATCTTTTTGTGTTGGAATGGATGGCTCATTTTGGGTTTCTTTCGATATAGCTGGCATTGAAAGTGTGGGCTGAGATGTCAATTCTATATTTTGATTTTCAGGTAGTAAACACTCGATAATTGATGTTTCAATAGATGTAGGTTCATGGGCAATCTCATTATGACCTAGAGCAGACGACATTTGTGTGGTTGAATCTAAAGGAGTTGATGTCGAAGTTGTTGGAGCCTGAGTTATTGATTCAAAATTTAGATTTTCAGACGGCAAAGTCTCGGTGTTTGTTGTTTCAGCCGCTATAAAATCTGCCTCAGTGAATACATTTCTGTCAAGTGGCCATATTCCGCATTTCTTAAATCCGTTTACAGCTGTCAGCATCGTCGCTGCTTGTAAATATGCTTGCCCAAATAGCTTTGCCACTTGATAGGCTGAAACTACGCGTCCAGGGTGGTCTCTTAGCCACTTTTTTACTTCTGCGCCATAGTATGTACTCAGTGGTCTCATAAATGCGACGTCCAATGATTGTAACTTATGTGTGCAATGGGGTGGTGTACACAAGAGTATTACATAATGCTCCCTTGCATAGTCAATCACATCAAGGTTTTTTGTGTGGGACGCATGACCGTCAAGTAGCAACAAGACTGGTTTTTTTTAGTGGGTTTTACGGTTTCGTCAAACTTTTTGAACCAATCATAGAAAATTTGTGAAGTTATCCACCCATTGTCACTACAGGTCCCCCAAAATCCCGGTGGTGCTTCGTCCAATAACTCATTCTTCATTCGTTTTCGGGCGTAGATCAGCATTGGTGGTACATAAGTTCCAGCGGCGTTAAAACAGATTTCAGCCGTAACTAACTGCCCTCTTTCTGCTGATGACAAGCAGCCAACTTGCTTTTGACCTTTGAGTGATAATATTTTCGACTGACTTTTTGGCACAGTACTAACGCCAGTTTCATCCACGTTATAAATTCTGTCAGGCGTAAGGCAGTGCTCTTCTACAACACTTTCCAACAAAGTGAAAAACTCATTTACTGCCACTTTGTTAAATCCCATAGCCCTCGCAGCAGAAGTTGGCTCTGGTCGTCTCAATGAAAGTTCAGGGTGCCTTTTTAGGAATCCATTGAGCCAGTCTTCTTCAGCCATTCCAGTCTCTGCGTTAAATGGGTTCTCAATATGGTTTCTCTCAGCTAACTGGAAAGCTAAAATCCGAAGCTCTTTGCCAGTTAATCCGAAAAGGCGCGATTCCATTGATTTAATATACTGACATAGTTCTTCTTCCTGTTCTTTATCGAAAACTGTTTTGAAGCGTCCTAATTTCTTCTTTCCGTAATCATTATTTGAATCAGTGTCAGCATCTTCAGCACTTCGAGCCTTCCTCAGTCGTCGTTCCAAGGTCGATTTAGGCACGTTATATGTGGCTGAGGCTCGAAGAAATCCCATTGTCTCATTCAGTACAGCTCTGACCGCTCTCCTCATATCGTCTTCTTTCCATATTCCCCGATCAGTTTTTCGTTTATAGTTCCGTACCATTTTAACTGCAAACAAAAAATAAACTTACTATTAAATAGGTATAAAACATTTCTCTACGTACACATATGGGGCAAAACGGGATGCAGAAGATGAGGAAGATTTTACATCTTCAGAGTCGCACGCACAGATTACACCAAGAAAAGGTGCGTGAGCGCTCTGCAAGCGGTCGCAGAAAAGAAAGAAAAACTTCGAGACATCACTGTGTTGTCGACCCAAAATTCACAGAACGTCAAATCCAACAAATAACTTCAAAACTTGACACAATTTAACCACCATTTTAACAAAATCACTAACCAATTTACACAAACTTAATCGCAACTTAAAACAGTTTAATTATTCATTATTTTAATATTTTTTATGCACATAATTAGCACCGAATTAAAACTCGAAATATCAAAACCAAACTAAACAAAAAAAAAAAAGATCAGCTGATCTGTTTAAATGACAGACAGCTGGTCACCCAATGAACTAATAGTTTTAAAATTTATGGCCTGACATCTGAACATTTTATGCAACGTCACTTGTTGAACAAAAACCAAAATAGATGGCGTTACTTGTTTTTTAAATACTTAAAAATTACCAAAATCGAAAAAATCATAACGTTACAGTCCCTCTGACTTACCCTTTCACGTTGTTCTTGCTCTTGCAATCTCAAGTGTTCCACTTCTAATCTTTCATGCGCAAGCACGCGCTCCCTTGCATACTCTCTGGCTAACCTGTCAGACTCTAAAAATAATTCTGCCGTTTTTGATGCTCCGTCGAGTTTCTTCTTTTTAGGCGGCGGCTTCCAGTGCTCCTCCTTCAAATTTAAAATTATTGGTGACCACGGAGGAGAAGCAACTGGCTGTACTATCCAACTTGGAGTAACATTAGGTTGGCTACTTGTGCCAGGAGTATTCCAATCATTGGGCAATTGGGCAAATGATCTTTCGTCATCATCATCACTGTCATCATTACGGACATTGATAATAAATGGTTCAAGTTTCACTTCTGTTATTCTGTCTTTTAATTTATATTCCTTTTTTAATATTGATCACCATGATCTGTACATTTCTTCCAATCTGCACTTGTTATGCTCGCAAAACATTCCCGTATCAAATTCTCCATTTGATCACCAGACACACTTAATTTTTTTGTTTCAATCTATGGTAAGTATCAAAATGTTTTGGCTGTACTTACTTGCAGCCGAAATAATTTCATCTAAAAGTCGTATTTTTTCCTCAATCCGTCGATTGTTATACTTTTTCGTTGTTCATATTTAGCCATCATCGGACACTACTTTTAAGGGGTTTCGCCATAATTTTTCTTACAAACTATTTCACTCGCCGCACAACAACAAGAAGAGGTTATAATGATTTCATAGGATGACATTTAGTTCGACATTTTAAGTGTTGCCATATGGCCAATTTGAAAAAATCCGTGTGCCACGACTCACTGGTCAGATTCTATTGATATACACTATATTATGTTTAGAGACTCTAGGTCTAGATAAAAATTCTCATTCTGGGTTTGTTCGGATGTAAATAGTTTCATCCTCTACGGATTCTTGGTCCGAACCTTCTTCGTTTTCTACACTTTCGTTGTTGGTTTGGAAATGCATTTTGTTTTTTACCTCTTCTACGTTACTAGTTGATGGATTTGATTTGAAAAAGGGCTCCTATTTTTAAAAAGGTGGTGGGTTCTGAGATGGTTTAGGTCTTATAAAAGGTTTTTTGTGTTATTCACTTTATTAAATTCAGATCTCATAGCTTTCAATCTAAGTTACATGCGTGTCTAAGTTGAGCTTTGATGGCTACCATTGGCCTAATTTTGTCCAAGAAAGTGGTTAGTGCCATTTGCTCATAGAAATTGCTTCTACTCCTATCAGATATTATCAAACTACTCATGATCAATCTAATTTTTTAACCAAACGCTTCTATTGTCTCTTACACTTTGGTCATTAACATTAGGTCTTGGACCAACTGAAGCATGGTCCTGCATTCACCGATTTTTTTTCTGCAATACAGATTTTACTTCTGGCCAAGTATTTACGTCAATACTCACAGACAAAGCCTCAGCAGCTTTACCGGAAATTTTGCTCTTTATTAGACAAATTACGCTAATATCATCTTTATTTTCGATTAAACTTAGCGCATTCTCCACACCGATAAAGAACGTAAGTGTGCGTTTATTGCCGTCATAACTAGGCAAAAACTTTCCTAGTGTTCCATAATCTATTGCGTATGGCTTATCATCACGTCCTTGGGCCATTTTTGCTGGCTCGCTCGTTTGCTCGTTCGTCACCGCACCCGCGAGGATTTTATACGAATCGCGCCTATTTTGATGAGTTTTCAGGATTTTGACTGATCACTTATCGCGACACAATCCTACCGACTGCGCCAGTTAGGTGTTGGGCAACGGCGATGAGGTTTTTAAAAAGACAAAATAAGACGAGTGCTCAGCACGAGAGCTAGTTTCAGACTGTTTTATTTCTATAATGTATCAAACATAAAGTGAACTTAATCCTTATAACAAAAGCATCATTTAGGATGTAATAATTAGAACTCAACATTACGAGTATCATCCTCGGTCCATCTTCCCAGTACGAGGCTGTAAAGATAAAATTTAGCAAAGGCATTTCTAAACTAATTAAAATACGTTACACAAGAACTTAATGTCACTGTTTTCCCTCCGCATGCCATGTTCCCCGAAGCTCTTAGAGATTCATGAGTAGTCTTGATTCAGTTGTCTGAAACGATTCACTTAGTCTGATTCAATAAAGTACCTATTGATTCGCTGACTGACCCGCTGAATGATATTTAATAATGTTTCAATTTCTTTATTTTGCACACCACAATCAAAATTATACCTACTCAATAAGGTTTAATAAACCAGTGAATCAGTGAATCGTTATGGTTTTGAGGGAATAGTTAAGTTAACATAATAAAAGTAGAAGGAATAGTAGTGAAACAATTCTTCATAATGCCTCTCATTCAGGTTACCGATGTCTAATTACAGAATGACTACAAATTCATTTGATGAACTGCATAACAGCATCCGGGATAACAAAAAAGCAAAATACTCACATGAGATTGTGTTTGGATACAGAATAAAAATTGACCATAACATTGAGGTATTATTTATTTTAATAAAAATTAACATATTGTACAAACATTTAATTATTAACAGTAGGTACATATAATAAATTTATTTATACCATGCACTACTCTACAGTCTTCGTTCCTTGTCCAAAGGTTGTCTGGAAGAGATCACTTTTAGTAATAAGGCCATCTTTGCGCACGTTGTTATAGTATCTGCAAAGTAATATCTAAAGGCCTTCCTGCTACGTTCAGCCATTGCCTTTGTGTTTTTACAAGTTATTTATCCTATTTTGCTTCCTCTTAACTTCCATCAGTTCATTGTGTTGCCGAATCCTAAATTCTCTCCATTCTCTGTCACTTTGGAGAAAATACTCTGCAGCCTCCTCAGCTGTGATGGCCTAGATCGCCTTGGAGGCGTTCTTTTCATAGGACTTCTGGGAGATGTCCTGGTAAATCTTCTTAGAGATCCCCTTGGTCTCCTTCGTGGAGTAATAATTCTTCCGGATGACTCCTTGATATTTCTGTGGGGCGATGCCAGGGCCACAGGTTCAGGTTTGGTGTAACACAATGAGTTTCACTATCTGAAAAATACATTTAAAATTATATTGTGAAATAGTAATACATATATGCAATTATGCATGCAACTTTTTTAGCCTACGTTTGCCTGGAAGATATTTTTACTGAACAGTTAGCTTGTTTTATTATTATTTCACTTGTAATATTATAAAATAAATAAATCACATTAATGAATAATGAATAATTATATAACAATGTTATCTATGCACCTGTGACATGCGTCAAACTAAGAGTGATATAATTTTTGGTCTAATTTAAAATTTCCTTTATTAACTTCTATATCTATAAAATTTTCTTGAAGAATAAGATCCTGGGGAGATGGAGGTGGGATGTGGATCCTACTTGATGGCCCAGGTTGATTCCATTGGCCTGAAAGAGAATAAATTATTATAAAATAATTTTCGTAAAAAAAGATAGTTTTAAATCATTTCAGACATCTGACACGAGAAGGTGCAGACACATTATTACTGGTGTTTTATTGTACTATTACATTGTATTTTACGATTTGATTTATATTGATAAATACACAATGGAATGAAATATCTAAGTTCCCAAGTTTAGATACATCTGTTAATCCATGTTAGGTCTATAAAAAAGGCTGTAAATACTTTTAAAGTAATTGTCTTACCTTCTAAAACTATTATATCTGATAGAGAAGCTGATGTTGCTGTTTCAGGTGTGTTTTTATCTTGTATATTAGTCTGTGACAAACAATAACACGCCTATTTTCCGGGTAATCATAAAAAAAAACCTAAACCTAACCTTGGGGATTGTTATATGCACCCTTGTCAAGATTTCATTACTTTTTAGAGTTATTCCTTTCCTGCATGCGTCAACTTTGTGTCAAATTGCGTCGATATAGTGTTGCCCGCTAATAAACTGGTACCCGATTATTGGGTAAAAGTTGCTGTGGTCTTTTAATTTATCAATATTAGTAAATAAAAAAAACTTTTAATATGAAATAGGAAGTTTATTACGCATTAATACGCATTATCGTAAATTGATTAGAAAAACAAAAAACACAACATAAACATAAGAATAATAGGCATGATGACTAAAACATTTTTTTAGTCAATCACATAGATTATTTTAAAATATTGGACACGTATTTTCTTTCTTTTTTTCCCAACCTCGAAAATTTGGGGAAATTTGTAGTATGGAGCCGTCCATTAATCACATGAGGTCGTTTTTCTCATTTTTTGACCCCTCCCCCTGGTGAGATTTGGTGAGGTTTGGGACCACCCTCCCTGGATCACGTGTATTTTTTGGGAGTCTATATAAAGGCTACTTTGACTGGAAAAATGGCGTTTTGATTCGAAAAATATTTATACGTATTTGCAATAAAATTAATGAATATAATTAATGAAAATGAAAAGTGTTTATTCAAAAATAGGCAAAATTCATTAGGTACACTTTTTTGATGTCACTTTTTTGATCTTAAACTACTGCCGATTCACTACCTGTATAGCCGAGAGGAAGAAAACGGCAAGAAACCATCGGCACAGGGCCCTACGTAATGTTCAATATATCTTTTTTTTTTTAAATGAACAGAGTTATACAGTAACATGTTGGTACTTAATTTGTTATCACAGTAATTTATATCAATATCACAGTATGAGTAGTTTTAGTTTAATCATAAATTTTTAACTCTGCAGTATCCAAAATAAACCAAAAGATGTTAATAGGCACTTAAAAAGTAAAAAGCTTAGCTTGATAAAAACCGCATAACATGACCAGCCACCACAGCAGCACCTTCACCAGTGTTGCCAACAAGGTGAATCTTAAACTTGCTAAACTGATGTTAAAATTTTGCCAAAGTTATGCTAATTGCTTTATAATATTGCCAGAAAATAAGCTAACATTTTTCAATGTCAAATAAAACGTCATTAGCCGGATCCACACCGGACGATCCAAAATGGATCGGCGATCCCGCGATCCGCGATCCAAGATCATGATGCCTGGAGCGTGGATCGTTCTAGGTCGATCCAACAAAAAAACTTGCGATCCTGACTGACTGCTCCAACGCGCTCCTGCCGATCCATACTGAATCAGTTGAGGTTTCTATGGAGTTGCACGTGCAACGACGGCGACGAATAGCCGTAGCAGCAGCAAGCTACATTTTACTCGTATATTTACGTCAAAAATTACGAAAACGAAAAAGACAGTATTGGGTTAAAACAATTTTTAAAAACCGGTTGGAATATGGGACTCGACTTTACAGAGAGTTAATTGATGATGGAGCTGAAGCTAATTTTGCACGAATGACGGCAAATCAATTTGACTTATTGTGTTCACTATTGGAGAATAAAATAAGAAAGAATGATACAAACTATCGTGATGCCATAACTGTTAAGGAAAGACTACTAATAACATTGAGATTTTTAGCAAGTGGAGATTCTTACGTCAGTCTACAGTATCTTTTCAGAGTGTCCAAACAGTCAATATCAAAAATTGTTCCTGAGGTTTGTGAAGCAATCATCGACGTTTTGAAGGATTATGTAAAAGTAAGTGAAATTGTTAGATTAAACTCTTTATTTCAAACTTGGCTTATACTTAAGAATATATAAAAGTTACATGTGTAAATTAAATTGGTGGTGATTGTGGTGACGGAGAAGGCTGCCAAGTTGAAGAAGAAGAAGATGTTGATGGAAGCGGAGTCATTGTTAAATCTGAAGGTTGTTCTGTATGCAATGAAGTTGATGGAAGCTGAGTTATTGTTGATTCCGAAGGTCGTTCTGTATATGATGAAGTTGAAGTGTAATATCCATAATTTTCTGATCTGTATCTGCCTGTGTCAGCTTCGAAAATAATTTGAGAAATGGCATGTTTTACATAAGTTAACGTTATATGATCATATTTTCGTAGTTCGGTAGCTATATATTGTCCAAAAGCGGTGTATGAATCTGTCTCTGGTTGTTGTGGTTGTGAACATTGATGAAGTAGTTGAAATGCTTCGGAAATGGATTCATCTGTTATCATAATATCTTCTGAACCATGTGAACATGTTTTTTTTCTTCTTTTATTTTGATTCTTTTTTTGGGTTTGAACATTCTGTTGGGTGTTTTGCACATTAGATTGGGCAGCAGTTTCTTCAGATGATTCAGGTGGTACGTTTTCTAGCGCATTTTCATTGATAGTATGTTCTCCGCTACCAGTGGTGCTATTACTTTCTTCCTATAACAATAACAAAAAATATTAATCATAGTTACATTTTTTCAGATGCCATCAAATGAAGAAGAGTGGCTCGTAGTATCTCAGGAATTCGACGAAAAATGGAATTTTCCACATGTATTAGGAGCAATGGATGGTAAACATGTCGTTTTGCAAGCGCCTTTTAATAGTGGCAACGACTATGATAACTATAAATTGTTTCCAAGTATAGTTCTTTTTGCATTAGTTGATGCAAATTATAGGTTCCTTTATGTGAATGTTGGGAGTAAGGGCAGAATATCAGACGGAGGCGTATTTAAAAGCACAAAGCTATATGAGAAACTTGAAAAAAAGGAGCTAAACATCCCAAGCGCAAAAATTTTGCAAGTTCCTTATAAAATTGAAGTGCCCTATTTTATACTTGGCGATAAAGCTTTCCAATTAAATGAATATACATTGAAACCGTATGAAGGTGATCGAGAAACGGGTTCGAGTGAACGAATATTCAATTACAGTTTATCAAGAGCACGTAGAGTTGTAGAAAACGCATTTGGAGTACTAAGCTCATGTTACAGAGTTTTGCGTAAACCAATGCTGTTGGAGCCAGAAAAAGCAACTAAAGTCGTGCTAGCGATAGTATACCTGTATAACTATTTACGAAGTAATTCTTATTTAAGATCACCGGTATCTTTTGATACAATACAGGGGAATGGAGAAATAATTCCTGGAACCTGGCGAACGGAACTGGCACCAACATCACTATTACCGATGGATGCCATACCACGAAGAGCATCACAAAATGCCAAAGATATTCGGTCCCACTTAGCAAGACACTTTATAACAAATGGGGCTATTGTTTGGCAAAATGAGTACCAATAAACTTATATACATTTTATTGTACTGTGTTTATATGATTTATAAGTTAGCTGCATTAAGAGGAATATAATGTAGTTCAGTATACTTTAACCAATTAACTATGTATTTTAACTAAAACTATCCTCTCCTTAAGACGCAGTACAAAACTCACCTGTTGGAGTGTATCCCTTGTTGTCCCGGGGTCATTCTTATCCGCCATGAAAGCAAACTCATCATAAGCAAACCATTTTGATTTGTAAGTATCTTCAGCACCTGAAATAAGCAATAAATTAATATAACCTGCAAATATCAATGTATGTGAAGTCACTCCTCTATCCAGAACTTATTAAACATTTTAAGTAGGTATATATTTTTATCACAAACTTAGGTAGGTACGATACTACAGGGTGTCTCAGAACGATCCAACTATTACAATGCTATATAGTTAAAATAAAAACTTTTTGTAACTAATATTTATTAATACCATCAAACAGAAAAATAATGAAATTTTACTTTTTAAAAATGACATTGTTCAAATGGCGTCCGTTTAGTTGTCGGCATTCCTCGAATCTTTCACGAACATTACGGAAGATTTTTCTTAGAAGTTGTCGAGAAATCAAGCTTATCTTTTCTTCGATATTTCTTTTTAAATGTGCCAAATTTCGTGGATTGTCCTCGTAGACAACGCTCTTAAGATAACCCCATAAAAAAAAATCTGGTGGGGTCAGATCGGGGCTTCGAGGCGGCCACTCAATGTCACCCCTCCGTGAAATGACCTTTTCAGGTAAGATTTCGTGTAATGCTGCTAGTGAATTGTTAGTGGTATGTGCCGTCGCTCCATCTTGCTGGAACCATGTCAACTGATTGTAATGTTCACATTCTTGCAGTCGAGGAGCAAGAAAATTGCGTATCATGTCGATATAGCGTGGTGAATTTACTGTGACTGCTCTGCCTCTGTAGTCCTCAAAAAAATAAGGCCCAATGATGCAGTTTGCTGACATAGCGACCCACACGGTTACTTTGGGGCTATGCAACGGGCGTTGATGCAACATCATTGGGTTAGATTCTCCCCAAAAGCGACAATTCTGGCGGTTTACATAACCATCCAGGTGGAAATGCGCTTCGTCACTAAAGAAAATGTTGTCAAAATTGTTAAATCTCTCCAACATTACATTCACATAATTGAGTCTTGTAACGAAATCGTTTTCATTCAGAGCTTGCACAATTTGAATTTTGTATGCCTTAAGATGCAAATCAGATCGCATGATGCGGTGAATCGTCGCTCTAGATAGTCCTAATTGTGACTCGCGCTTCCTGACGCTGACCCGAGGCTGTTGCCTTACTGAATTTGCAACTAACTATGTTTTCCGGTGTTCTTGCAGTTCGTGGACGGCCATGGTGGGTGTCGCCAATAGTGTTTCCGGTAGTGTTAAAAGTCTGGATCCAAGCGAGTATTGTTGCATTGCTTGGTGCTTCCCCAATATTCCGCAATCCATAATGAAGTCGGAATAACCGTCGAACACGAATCAGAGATCGATTGTTTTCATAATAAGCACGAACACAAAACGAACGATGTTCTCCCGCGTAAATCATGGCGGCAATTAAAAATTTAAGAACGGATCAGGCACAGGACACTCACTACATACAGCCAATTCGCTTAATTTGCGTTTCGTTCACTCTCGAAATAGTCGGATCGTTCTGAGACACCCTGTACGTTGTAGAGTTTTAAACAATACATTTTATTATTACTACTAATAAATTATAATTAAAGCTTCACTAAGAGTGGTAGGTTACGTACTGAACTCACCTCGTAAGGGTATTAACTGAACAAAGATTCGAACAAAACGAACTATAATTCCTTACCTGATCCGGTAATACGACTCTGTTTTTCTCTGAATCGTTCTCTTCTGTAGCCACCCGACAAAGACTACATTTTTTTTTTTAATTCCGTTATTGGAATATTGTTCATTTGCTGACTAATTTTTCGCCAGGCATCTTCTCTTACACCTCTGTTTGTGTAATTGGTGTCATTAGGATCCCACAAACATTTATTCTCCCGATATAGGGAAATTAAACGGATACATTGCGAATTATCCATAACGACGGATCACGCGAATCTAAGGCGAAGGCTAGACGCTCAGTATTTACTGTGGTACGGAATAAAACGGATCACATTCCGTACTGATGGAACAGGGACTTAGTCTACACATTCAGTATTTATTTCGTCAGTATCGAAGCATTCGTCGTACTGTATACGCGTTTTTACTCAATGGATCCACAAATTATAAGAACCAAAGCTTGTGTCGCAATTATCGTGGCAATTGCTTTAAAAAGAAAAATAAAAAGAAAGAAATGGATGAAAAAGTGGCTGCAAAAAAGAGAAAAATACACTCATCTAAATTTGTTAGCAGAAATAAAGCTTCAAAATGAAATGGAGGATTACAAAAATTATTTTCGGATGCCGGATGATTGTTTTGAAAATCTTTTGACATTAGTGACACCGTTTATAATTAAACAAGAAACGTTAATGAGAAAAACAATTACCCCAAGGGAAAAATTAGCATTGACGTTACGCTACTTGGCGACTGGGAGGCATTTTAAAGATTTGAAGTTTTCAGTCCTAATGTCACCAGAATCGATAAGCAAGGCTGTCATGGATACTTGTGAAGCATTGATCTACGTCCTTCAAGACTACATAAGGGTAAGCGAATAAAACATTGCTTTTTATTTGAGATTTTTATTGTTATAAAATCAATTTTCATTCCAAAAGTATGTAAGTAATAAAGTTAAATTACAGTAAGTAATTAATTAATTAAATATTTGTGTGCCTGTGGAAGTTAATCTCCTAAATATGAGGTAAAAAGGGAACCAATAGTGTAATTACTGTCTTGTGAGTTGACGTTTATAGGTGAAGTGGCATTGTTGTTATCATTTAGATGTATTTGGACATCCGTGACTTCTTGTGTACAATTATTTATAATGATGTTGTCATCAAGTACAGGTCGTGAAATTATTAACTGTGAAGGTACGCCAGTAACTACAGTAGATGATGGTTGATTTACAGTTAATGGAATAGGTGCATATATATATTTTGAGTTACTAGTAGAAGGCGTTGGGGTATGACAATAAACAGGTGATGGTGTTTGAGAGCAAATTGAATAAACTGGTGTGTGGTTGCGAACTGGATAATTTGGCAATGGTGTAGGTGTACGAACTGAATAAACAGGTGATGGCGTGGGAGAAGGAGTTATGGTCTGGTCATGTGAAAATGAATTAATGTGCACGGAGTTCCTCCCTAGATTTCCCAGTTCGGCTTCAAATAAAATTTCATTAATATATTTTTCGGCATACAGTTTTTGTGTGGGATTCAATTGGTTCAATTTATGACTCCAATATAAAGCTGTTGGATGCACAGTGTTATTGTTGTTGGATGTCATGGGTTGAGATAAAATTGTAACTGCTTTATCCAAAAGTTCATTTTGTTTAGCTATTGGTCCCATTTTTTTTATTTTTGGAGGAGGTGGTGTACTCATTGAAGTAAATGAACCTAAATTGTGTTCCTCTGAACTTCTTCCTTCATTCTGCTCTCGTGTCATTGGCGTCCCCTGCGGTATTGTGGAAGAGCTCTGAAAAGTAAATTTAATAGATTATTATTTTTCCAGTTACCAACTACACCAGAAGAATGGAAAAATGTTGCTGACGACTTTGAAAAATTACATAAGTTCTACAACTGCCTAGGGTCTCTTGATGGAAAACATATACAAATCAAGCATCCTCACGACTCAGGCTCATTATATTATAATTATAAAGGGAATTACAGTATAGTCCTTATGGCTTTAGTGAATGCCAAAAAGGAATTTATAATGATTGACATTGGATCTAATGGCCGAGTATCAGACGGTGGTGTATTATTTTACACTAAATTCTGGAAACATATGGATCAAAACCATTTAAACTTTCCACAGCCCTCACCGTTGCCAGACACTACTAATTCATTTCCGTATGTCATTGTAGCAGACGAAGCTTTTGCTTTAAAAACTAACTTAATGAAACCATATTCACAAAAGTCTGCAACCACAGAACAACAAATTTTTAATAAAAGGTTGTCTAGGGCACGATCTACAGTGGAATGCGCTTTTGGTATTTTGGCCACCAAATTTGGAGTTTTCCAAAAACCGATAAGTCTACAACCTTCAAAAGCGACAAAAATAACGGCAGCATGCTGTTATTTACACAATTATTTAATTAAAAAATTACCACAGATCTATCAATCGTCAAGTTCTAATAGTAGCGATTTTCAACTACAAGAATTACAACCAACGAATAATCGAAATGCAAATTCCAACGCTAAATCTATAAGAGACCAGTTTTGTCATTATTATAATAATGAAGGTTTATTGAGGTAATTAAATTTATGTATCCTAATCAGAAATAAAAGCAATATGAAAAATCCAATATGTTTTATTTCGTAAGAAATAAGTGTCATATTTATAAAGATACGTAATATAACACGACCTTCACCGATCGAGTAACCGGACAAAATGTATTTTTTATGAATTAAAATCAGTCAACTTGACACACATCCCCCGCGCGCCGCAAACGCCCCGCCCCGCTGCTTAGTTTGGGGCTAGATGGCGCTGTGTGAATAATGTCCAGAGATTTATTATTATTATTTATTAACTTATCTGTTCTGGTGGCCAAAATTGGAACAACAGTTTTTGCAATGCAAAAACGACATTTAATGACATAACTAAAACGACAGTACAGACAGTAATAAAGTTATAATACGATTCAACTTAATTGGCTCGTCCGAACATCGTGCGAGTACCTGCGCAGAACACAAAATATGTAGGTGTCGGAGGGGCGCACCCGCGCCCCGCACCTGCGCAAACGACGCTCGCAGCTAACTTCGGACGGGCCAGTTTAGTTGAATCGTATTATAGAACTCATTATTAAGTTGCTCACCTGAGTTACTGGCTGTTCCGTTGAGTTTAAAAAGTGCAACATGTAGAACACCCACGATTTTGGTTGATAAACAGCATCTGTGCTTGATCCAGAACGTTTTGATGTCACTATCTTTTTCAACTCTTTCCTGTAGTTCGACCTTAATGTATTTATTTTCTTTTTTACATCGTCTATGGTGGCATCAGTTTTGATTTTTTTGTATATGTTTAAAAGTTCCCCCAAGGCTTCTGCTCTTAAAAGATTATTTTTGTATAAACTTGAGGAGGAATCCCATAGCACGGGTAGAGATTCCAAGCTTGAAATAAACTCCTTCAATATTAATTGATCACTCGTAATAGGGCCCGAAATCTGCACTTCTGCCTGTGGAGAGCGCGTGCGCTCCGCCGCCGCGGTTTCAATTTTGTTCAATGCGTCTTCCTCCATCGCTAGCGCTCTGCGTACTGACGTAATAAATACTGACGCGAGATTACACGATCAGTATTTACCACGGTCCGATGGACCATCATTCTGGAATTAAGAAATCTGGATATTTGGTAAAAAATATTGACATCCATCAGTACTCTAGGCTACACCATCAGTATTCACGTCATTCCACGATAAATACTGATGGACCACAGTAAATACTGAGCGTCTAGCCTTCGCCTAACACAACCGTCCAGACCGCGCGCACCAAGCGACTGAGGCCCCTTTGAGCGTGAACAAAAAACCGACAACAAATGGATCGCATGCGGCGAGGAGCGCGCGCTCGCCGCCGCGCACATGGATCACGCGCGGCACGTCTACACTTCTCGCTCCGTGGAGCGCGCTCCATGCCGCGCGCGATCGGAGCGCGTAGGATCGTCCGGTGTGGATCCGGCTATTTAATTTTAAATGTTTATTAATCAACAAAATTTTGATTTATTCTACGTTTTAATCGACTATGTTAGTAAATAAAATGTTAATATCTTCGTCTTCATCGGCAGGCTCGGCAGCTGATGTGCATGTAGACGTGGAAGCCTTATTCTTAATACTATAACTCTCCTTGGTACCTATAGAGCGCAGTACGTTATCCGGAACTGTGTAAGAATAGCAGCATTTCCCTGCCCTCTTTAGGCCGAATCTGACGTATAGAATGGCATTAAAAGTTTTTATCGACAAACGGTTGCGAAGTTTAGTTTTGACTATATTCATTTGGCTGAAAACGCGTTCAATTTCTGCGTTGGAATGAGGTAGTGATAATAATGATATTGCTAACTGAGATAAATTTGCAAAGGGGTTATTACCAGCTGCATCTTTGTAATCAATTACTTCATTCCAGAATTCTACAGTGGAAGATGTGCGTTCCCATTTAATGTGCACTATGTTTCTCCATTGAGACATGAGCCTATCCATTGTAGCTGCATCCACTTGGAATTCTTGGGCAATATCGATTAGAGAAGGCTTGACTGCTTTTAAAGTTTCTTCTACTGAAAATAAAGATACTTTCTCAAGTATATTAAAATTAATTGGTAATCTAGAACGCAGCTCTGATACAAGTTTCAGTGTGAAATTCAGGCAACGTTGACGTAAATTATTTTCCACTTCAGGTTAAAGGTTGTATTCCCGTAATTTTGTTTCAAAAGCATATCCCATGTACGGTTTCGGATCCAAACAACTTTCTATATTTTGTGTAAAAATATCGACTCTCGCAGTTGGGTTCAAAATACGCCGACTTGTAGATTGAACTAAGGCACACAAATCTTTGTAAAGTTTTGTTGGGTCAATATTGTTGCTTTCAAATAGCTTGTTCACAGCTTGGACTTCCTCCAAAATAGGTTTTAAATACAATAAATACAAATGATTCACAGGATCATTATACATGGAGTATAGTGTTTCTGCCATACAGCAGTGGTAATCGCGCCTAGCAACTTCAAACAGGAGTTTTAATGCCACACATTGCTCCAGAATACGGTTGACTGCTGGTTCAATTGATATCCATCGGGTGTTGCACATCTGTGGTATTAACAATGGTTCGGAGCCACAGTTAATTGTTTGGTAGATATTTTTGTAATATAGTCGACGGTTCGAAGAATGACTAAACCAATTGTAGGTTTCTCTTATTAGAAATTCAACATTCCGTGGTAGAGTTTCTTCCGAAGCATGCGATAAAGCCAACTGTAATGAATGGCACACGCAGTGAACTAATACCAAATTAGCATTACCAGTTTCATTTTTTAATAGGGCATGTACTCCGTTGTTAGTGCCTGTCATCACCGTAGTTATCTGTGCCAATACCGATCATTTTTTTTATTTCAATATTTAAAACTAACAATAATCCTTTAATACCGTTGACTATGCTGTTTGCAGTGCCATCTTCAATCTCGACCAACCCCAAAAATGTGGATATTATTGTTTTTAAAGATCGGCTGAAATATCTGATCGATACTCCCAACATTTTGCTTACAGAAATATCCGTGGACTCATCGAGCAAGAGACTGTACTCTTGGTCTCCCAAATCTGACACAATTTCTTCAATAAAATGAGGCGCCAAAACATTTTTTATAATATTTGTGCATTTTGTACGATGGACTCGTAAGTCTCCACTTTTGCTATCACCGACTCGGTGTTTACATAAGTCTGATAAATGATCGACAGCCATAATCGAACAATGCGCGCACACAAACATCGCTAGTGAAGATTCTGCTCTCTGTGTATTTAGATCTCTTTTAACTTTGGGAAAATTAATTGTTCTTTGACTTTTTACTGGTTCTATAGCTTTCTTATGCTTTATTGACAAAATATGTAACTTTAAACAATGGACTTTTGCAATCATCTCGCACTTGCAGTACTTACAATAGGCCTTCGTCGTATCATCTTCGACAGGCTGTAACCAATCCTTGAAATCCAGCATTTGCTCCCACTCAGACCGGTAATGCTGACTGTATTAAGGCGGCATATTAACGACTATCAAGCAATAAATTAATAATGCACATAAAACTTTTAAACTTTCTTTCATTTACAGTGACAGTAAATACGTGAATACGCGGTAATCGCGGTAATATTTAGATTTGTTGGGGAATCCCCGAAACACGCTTGAGAGCGTTTGACGTAAAGGTTACCCTTGCCGTTAAGTTGGCACCATCATCAAATATCAGACAGTGATGCCCTATCCAACTATAAAGAAGTAGGTACATCAACAATAAAAAACAAATGATAATTACAGTATATTTTATATATATTTTTGAAGTATTTGGACTTAAAAAAGGAAAGTGAACTTGTTATTCATAATTATTTTATATGCCAAAAAATATGCTATTTGTTAAATAACTTATAAAAATGCTAAACAACATAAAAATATGCCAAATCTATCATAAAATTTGCTAAATTGGCAACACTGACCTTCACACAGGTCTCAACGCATGTGCCAGCCATCAACCCCTTCCACATATTTTAGGGAAGTAGGAGACCCGACACACAGCGCCACCACTGCAGTGGCGTAAGCAAGCATGACCCTGTAAAAGGTTTAATTAAATGCCGCAGAGCCAAAGATTTTTACATTTATTATTTATTAGGTATTCCTGTGGAGCTGATCAGTATGCCCCATACTCCATGCAAGGTGGTCATTCAAATAATCGTCTAGTCTATAATAAGCCTTATTACATAATTTTTTTTTAATGTAAGACTTAAACTTGTTTTCGGAGTATGCTAGAACTTCTTGGGGAATTTTATTGTAGTATTGCACGCAAAGCCCCATAAATGATTTATTAATTGTTGAAAGTCTAGAACCATTTGAAACTAATTTATTTCTATTCCTTGTGTTAAAGCTATGCAACTGACTATTTGTTTGAAATAAATGTAGATTCTGTCTGACATACATAATATTTGCATAAATGTATTGACATGTCACCGTCATAATATTAATTGTTTTGAACAGTTGCCTAAGGGATTCACGACAGCGGAGTCCGTAGATTGATCTAATAGCTCTTTTTTGTAAAACAAATATTGAACCTATATCGGCGGCACAGCAGCAGGCCATAAGACTGTGAAAATAGCTGAAATAGACAAGTCTTGCGGTAGGTATGTCCGTCAATTCCTTAATTTTTTTGACGGCGTACGCTGCAGAGCTTAGCCTCCCAGATAGCGATCCAATATGGGGACCCCATTGTAACTTCTGGTCGATTGTAATCCCTAAGAAAACTGTACTAATGTACATAATGTACATGACGACAGATTTTAGATGGTTATGTTATTTTATTGGGAATTTTATAACGATTTATGCAATTGTTACTGATGGTATGTGATTCCAGTATCTTTCTTTATTGTCTGTTGAATTATTTTTGCAATGTTTGATTACGCAAACCGGCATTTGTCTTCGGTTGTAAACGAAATTATCGTGACATCTGCCCCGTATGACAGCTGCGTAACGACGAGCGCGATTACGCCGTTTTCGGTGTAATATTTGTTGCGTAGATGTCAGTTCTTCCTGTCGTGTCGTATCAGGAAGTGAAATTACTGGCAGAGGAAAGGCAAAGATGGCGTTTACTCCACCGACAAGAGCCTGGCTCTTAAATAAATGGTGATGATGATGATGAGATGTCAGTTATGCCGGCGGTATCTAGTCGTAGCGCGCGAAGACCAAATTATTCATCTTCTTCGTCTCTCGTCTTTACCTTTATCGTCTTTACACCAACTATGTACATAAAAAGAAATTACAAGATTGGTCTTGGACAGAAGATATTAATTGGTGCTTGTGTTTTGCACATGTTATAAATAAATTGACATTTAGTGTGTACCTATAGCTATTAAAGTTTTTATATAACTTTTTAATATTATTTAAAGAGCTGTAATTTTTTAATAATATGTAAAAACTTTTTGGGTACCTATGTCTCTTTCAGAAATAATATTTTGAAAAAGTTTAAATTTTAGCTCACCTGCTAGAAAGCCCATTGTCGTTCCCATTGATCTGCTGAATAATTGTGTTGCACATTTCACTTTCATTTTAGCAATTTTTGCTGGATTCACATGCTGTTCCGTTAGCTTAGGCAGCATTTTTAAGCCTTTATGGACATGGTTTTTAGCATATAATTGCATAATATGTTCCCATCTCGCTGTTTTCTCGTCTCCTCCAATCTTACAAGCTAAGTTTTTTGTTAGAAAGTTATTTCTTATTCCTTTTATATGGTGACGTGGATCGTAGAGTTGAACTAAGAGTACTTCCTGGTCTTCTATTTCAAAAATGTTGTGTACACATTCTTTGTTTATTATTTGATACTTCTTTCTTGTTATTTCTATTAAATAATTTATAGCTCTTTTATTTGATGCTCCTTGGTCGCATATTGTGGGCAAAACATTAAGTCCGACATTTTTTTTTTTTTTATAATATCTTATATTTGTACTGCTAAAGACATTTTTGAAGTATTTCCTGCATAAAATGTGTAGGCAAGCGGCTGTTTATATTTCTTAACAATTCATCTGATCGTAAAAACTAATGCATGATCAGCATACTTTTTGTTCTTCCATCATTCACAAACCTAACAATTTCATATTTTCTTTTATTATAATCAAAATGAGGAGAAAGGGCCACTTCATCAAATAATAGTAGGTACATATACTAAGCCTGTCTGTCTCCGACATCTGTCGCTCTTTTCTTTAATTGTACATATATATTTTCATTCAGCCCGGCCCGTAAATTTGCTCTTGAAATAAGACAGCTTAAAGTTATTGGTGCAGGCAGAACAAAAATATTTCTCAACCACCTGTATGCTCTTGGGCCCTGTTTAAATAGAGATAATGCCATATTTTTTTCTTTTTTTGTGAATAGTCTACCCATTTTATTTTTGTTGATTTCTCTAAATTATAATAATGTGACTTTAGTTATCATAGATATGCTTATAAGATTGGTGGAGAGATTTGTTACAGCCAACACGTCAGTTAACACTACCTCTATCGGTTCAATAGCCAAAGAAACACTACCAGCACAATAGCATTGTAAAACTTCACCATTGGCTACATTAATTGAACTTTTAAATGGCCTAAGGTTACTTACTATGCTAACGTCCTTACACATGTGTGCAGTAGCTCCACTATCAATACGAAGTCCAAGGTTCTGTTTGAAGATGATGCGAGAATTTGTCATAGATGCGATGTCATCGTCAATTTCGGGACAGTTTTGTTCCCAAAATCTTCATTAGATCAAATGCTATATGCTATATGGTGTTTGGTAATTTGATACAAATATTGATACTGGAGGTACATATGGGCTAACTGAACACGTTTTGAATTTATTTTTTTTATCTACACGCTAGTTTTTTTTTACTTTTCAAACAAAAATATTAATTTATTTTGTGAGCACCCTGTTTAAGTACGTATCAGTATCACCGCCGCCTCTGCTTACCAGGGGTCACTGGTTGTTGGTAAATCAATTTAAAAAATTGCGACATCTGGCGACAAGTAGGTACTAGTTCGATGGTTTCGAAGACTTGAAAATAAATCTAACTAAACGAACATGGGTTCGTGGCCACCAGCCCCGGTATCGGTTCAAATTTGCAACCGATACCGAACGATTGTTGTAACGGATACCGGGGCTGGTTGCCACTCGAAAAATGAAATTGAATTCGTTACAACTGATACCGGTATACGTTGCATCGAGCAAAATGTTCAGAAAATTGTGGCAACCGATCCCGGTACAGGTTGCAAGTATTTTGTTCACTTTCTGAAGTAGGTACCTATTGTGAGCTAGTGTCTACATTTTATTTTTAATTGGTGGCCTGCTCTAGGCAAAATTCTTCCTCCATTACGATTGATAAATTTCAGTTCTGGTTTAGCACTAGCACTAGTACTAGCACCCTCCTCAGACATCTAAACATACAAAGAACATCGGTGTTACAAAAAGTAGGTATGTATTTATTTAAATATAAATCGTATAAGAAAAAAACATGAAATAAGAAAAATAATATTATAACATTAAAATAATTATGTAAATTAAGAAATGGCATACCTTTCAACAGCAAAAAATTATTCACAACTAACACCAAAAACACTTATACGTACTTCCTTTAATAATATTCGACTATTAGGTACTGAGATGTTCATTTTCGCATGCCCCTTCACCCCGTTCTTACCTGCGCTACCAGAAAGGGGCTGTGCGCGGGGGACGGAACCTGTTCCTATTGTTTTGCACCCTGTGAGCACAGTATAATAAAGACTACTACATACAGTATGGACACTCCCTGCCCCAAAAGTGCGGCCGCCCCGCGCTCGGTTACCTCACAGTTACCAGTTAGAAAGGACGCCACAACGAAGATTACTCAACTCAATTGGGAGGTTCGATGTAAATATACCTACAGATTTATATTTTTACAAATATTTTTTTACTACAGTGGTAACCTTTGATCATATGCACACAATTTACTTATGTATTAAAAGGTACCAACATTACCAACTGAGTAACTGCAATGCGAAAAGAGAAGATACGTCAAATATAAGATCCACAAGCGCAAGCGAGACAGACATATGAAAATAATAGACGGCAGTCCTCAGCTCGTAATGCGATGACTAAAGTCACTCACATTGTCATTCTACGAATAAATGAAGGCAACCAAACACGGTACGCGTGTAATTACACGAGCTAAGACTGTGCGCGAAGCCACGCCTTTTTTTCGTACATTTTAGTAGGCAGTGTCCGAGGTGTGCTGTGAGCGAGGCGAGGCGGTAAACAACAAAGAAGTTTGCTTATTATCTCAAGCGAAATTTTTAACAACATGCCTACCTAATGTAAGAGAAGTATGATGTATCACTATCAAAATACTTGCAACCTGTACCGGGATCGGTTGCCACAATTTTCTGAACATTTTGCTCGATGCAACGTATACCGGTATCAGTTGTAACGAATTCAATTTCATTTTTCGAGTGGCAACCAGCCCCGGTATCCGTTACAACAATCGTTCGGTATCGGTTGCAAATTTGAACCGATACCGGGGCTGGTGGCCACGAACCCTGAAATTGTGGCTAAAACAGCGAATTGCTTTGAACCATCTCAACATTTTAAGAATACTAGATTCTGAAGACTTTCGGAATTTTCTTAGAATGGATCAAGACACTTTCAGTGAATTACTTGAAATGGTGCGTCCAATGATTACAAAGAAAAATACAGTTATGCGTCAGGCTGTATCTGCTGAAGAACGGTTAATAGCTACATTAAGATTTCTGGCCACGGGAAGAAGCTATAAAGATCTCAGATTCAGTACAATTACATCATTTCAATTGCTTTCCAAAATTATACCGGAAACTTGTTGGGCGATATACAAGGCTTTAAAAAAAACAATCAAGGTAGTGTATTACAATAAAATTTTATTTACCCTTTTTGAAAATTAAAAAATCAGTTATTCCACTAGCAGGTCCTTCATATATTATGGTGTTCGTGTCATTTGAGATAGAATTAGGTGATGGTATGGATATTTGGTTAATATTTTCATTTTCATCATTGGTTGGTAACTGCGCTTGGAGTGTGGTAAACAGCAAACTGTTTTGAGGTGGTGGTGGTGCCTGCATGTGTTGTGATAATGTCTGAAAGTGGTGTGATGATGATGGCTGAGAGTGCTGCGATGACGTCTGAATGTGATGTGGGGATGGTGATGGCTGAATATGTTGTGTTTGTGGGGATGGTGATGGTTGAATTTGATGTGGGGATGGTGATGGCTGAATTTGATGTGGGGATGATGATGGCTGAATTTGATGTGGGGATGGTGATGGCTGAATTTGATGTGGGGATGGTGCTGGCTGAATGTGTTGTGTTTGTGGGGAAGGTGATGAGTAAGTAGATCTAGGTGATAGCGATGGCTGGTTAATAAAATGGGGTGATGGAAATGTTTGATAATGATGAGGTGAGGGAGAAGCATGAATCATATTATGATATGAGGGTGCTTGCGGCATATAAGATATATTGCTGGAAGAAGATCGTGAAAAAGTAACATTTCGAGATCTAGTAGTTGTTTCAACTCTTGATTCGAAGTTGAGATTTCCTGTTTTGGCAAGAAACAGCACATCGGAAATAAGTTTCTCAGCCACTTGGCGTTGAAATGTTTCCACTTGATCCAGTTGCTCTCCTACGTATAATCCAAACGAATTTATTTTCTTATGTGATTCCTTTCGGTCATCGCTTAATAATAATCCTTGTGCAGTATCTATTAATGCTTCTTTTTTCTTTTCCAATATATCACCTCTTCTCTTCCTGCCCTTCTCGTGTTGTGATGATCTGGACTCCTAAAAAAATTTTGTTTTTCAGTTACCGTCATCGGAAAATGAATGGAGAATAGCTGCAAAATCTTTTCAAGAACAATGGCAATTTCATAATTGTGTAGGTTGTATGGACGGAAAGCATATTATAATCGAAAAACCAACTGGAACGGGATCTCTGTTCTATAACTATAAGGGTACATTTAGTGTCGTGTTGTTTGCTATCGTCAATGCAAACTATGAGTTTATATATGTTCATACGGGTTCAAATGGAAGTATGTCAGATGGAGGAATACTGAAAGCTACCAAGTTTTATGAAAAACTTAGCAACGATGATTTTAAGTTACCTGAATCATTTATACTACCAGGTACAAATATGTCAGTACCGTATGTTTTTTTAGGAGATAGTGCATTTGCACTTGAAACAAATTTAATGAAACCCTTCCCTGACAAGAACATCTCTAAGGAGAAAAGAATATTCAATTATCGTCTATGCCGAGCTCGGAGAGTTGTTGAAAATGCTTTCGGTATTCTTGCTTCGCGTTTCAGAATATTTAGGCAACCTATTAGCGTTAAAATTGAAAATCTGGACGCAATTGTTTTAGCCAGCTGTGCGCATTACACAATTTTTTAAGACAGAAGTCGAAAATTTATTGGACTCCCTCATGCGTTGACATCGAAGATGTACAACAACAAACATTTAGATCTGGAGACTGGCGACAACAAAGTGCCCTGACGCCTCTTAATCGAACTGCTGAAAGGCATACTTATGAAGGGCAACAAGTGAGAAAAATCCTAATGGATTATTTTAATAGTACTGGCAAAGTATGCTTTCAAGACAAAATGGTTGATATAGTTATGGAAAGAAGGAACTAAAACTGTTTACAGTGAAACAAGCACATATTAGTGACAATAAAAAGAGTAATTTTTATATACCTATATTTTGTTTTACTTTACCTACTCTTACTTAGTTTTATAGAAGCATTAAAATTACCGTAAAACGGGGTTACTTTGATTAATTTTAAAATTCAAATGCTTGTTTTTCGGTTGTTTCTTACACCAGTTACATAAAAAAAAATACTGTAGTGACGACTTGGTATGTAGAATAAAATGGCATAAAGAAAAAACACCTAACGCTTCCCATATTTGAGAAAAAAAATAAAATGTGCCCTATCAACTCTATACTTGAAGAGGGGTTATTTTGATAGCACTTGTTTTTTTAACGGATTATCGTAGTCTCCCCTAACAGGAATCGAATACACAAACAAATATATTTTTCCTATTATTACTTTTGAAAATATATCACTTTAAAGTTTATTGGGGCGAATCTGATTAAAGGGGTTAATTTGATAATGCTTGCGGGAGTAATTATTTAAGCATAATTTCAATAAGAATCAAAATTTGTAATGAAATATTTTTATTATTATTTATTTGACTAAATAGAAACTTTTGTGTTACCTCTAAAATAACTTTTTGTTCATTTGAAAATAAATGCTGACATAATTAAAAGTCTCACTATGAAGTGTTTGTAAATCTTGTAACAACGCGGCCTAGTTTATCTAAATACGACTTAGAAAACATGCGAAGATCAAATGTAGTGAGTGGAAAACCCCAATCAGCACATGTAGCAGCAGATTTTAAAATCGCGGCCTCTTCAGCATGCGTAAAGATATTTATTGTATAAGGTGCCGTAAGGAATTTTGTAACATATTGATGCGGTGTTCATGCTCATATAGTAATCTTTTCTAGTGTTTCCTCTAAAGTCTCTTGAGAGTAGTTTTGGTAGTTTCTAGTACCTGGAGTCTTCTTATAGGTACGCACTATCTTGATTTCGTAGAAAAAAATTATATAGGGTCAATTTGATTATCATATTATATGCATACATTTTGATTTGTGTAGATCCTGGGGTGGATTTGATAACTATCAATGTCACCTCATGTCGTAGATCAAAGTAGCCCCACAATGTACAACAAGCCAAAAAAATAAAAATGGCAGACACCGGCACAAAACAATAACGGAAATGTATTCACAAGGAATCATATAATTACGTTAAATTTATAGAATATACCAGAAATTAATACTTACTCGTGGCCATTGGAAGTTTTAAAGCACAAAATTTTCAACACAATTACAGATATACAGAAAAAATAATTTTTATTTAATAAAAACAGGAGCACCGGCGCATACGCGTTGAAGAAAGATGGCGGAAATGTCAGGGTTGCTATTTCAAAAAATAAAATTAAGATTCGTTCAGAAACTTCAAAATTATTTAAAAAAAACCGAACTTTAAAAGTTATCATCAAAGTTACCTCGCATTTTAAAAGTCGCCCCATTTTACCCCAATGTATTTTAAGAATATCTACTAGGTTTTTAAAAATGATTAATATTAAAATAAAATGGAGGTAGGTACTTACTTAATCACTTGTCAGCGTGTCCATTCCGCATCTTGATTGATCATCTTTCTTTTCAAAGATAGGCAATAGCAAATTATAATACCAGAGGTTGGGAACATGGACGTCATTTGCCCCTGCTCCTGTCCGTTTTGATTCTTTAACCTGCGAAAAAAATAATAAAAAATGTCGAATTTTTATAGGTTAGGTAGGTAGGTACCTAGTTAGCGTGCAGCCTTGAGATCGATGTTTATAAAATTAACCTAAAAACCATCAACCAGTGACTTTATATAAATCATTATTATAATGTCAAACTCACCTTTTTGTACTCCCTCTTAAAAGCCGATCGAATATTCTCAATTTTTTTTTTAGTTGAGGCGATATTTATTATTTTATTTATTATTATTATTTCGTTATTTATTATTCTTCTTTAAGCTTCTCCATCAGACGCCCCCATGCTTGTGTTTTTTGATTTCTATCTTTGTACAAATCGGACCCAATGTCCCAAAGACATGGAAGGTCCAAATACAAAGATAGAAACTCGGTTAGAATCTCCCGTTCGCGGCTTTCAATTCGCGACTCCATTAAGACTCGTCCCGGTGACGTGCGCGCGCGATGACTGACTAACGCACACTGAAGCGGTCGAGTCGGCGGACAGCGATCCACACGGTCGGGACCGACCACCGACGCGGCCTGTCGCGAGGGATGCGCTCCCGATCAAGGCCGTTGGCGTCGACCAAGTTTTAGTCGGGTCAACCGATTTCTACACGGTCCATTTTTACACCAACCCGACCAAGGCCACGATGGTCGGTAGTTTTCCCGACCGTGTAGAAGGCCTTTTATCGCGGTCTGAACCGGTATATTCCGCCTCGCACGCGCCGCACGCTGTAGGTAGCCGACACGGCGGCGCCGAGCGCGCGGGGCGGGGAGGGCTGCCCCTCTCACGCCCTGCCCCTCTCTCGCTCATTGACATACAGGTCAGTGCGCGCGAACAACGTTGCTCACCGCACATGAAAATATTTTTTACGGAACCCTTATTGCCCTTTCACGGAACCCCAGGGTTCCGCGGACCACCTTTCGGGAACCGCTTAAGTTTCAGAAGCTGCTTTGTCTCTTGCTTCAAATCTTCTTACAACTTCAGCCTTTGCTGCGACTGCGAAATAAAATATTTTTTGGAAGTTCTGTGGTTGTGTAAAGGGTTTAACTCAACCACAGTTAAATATTTTTGGCATTTAGAAAGTCGCAAGAAAATAGAGGCTTTACAGTCTTGCTTAAGAGTTGTAGTCTTTCTTAAAGAATTTTCGTTTTTATCCACGACGGAACGGAGCAGGTATATGCGTTTGGGGTGAGAGATGTTTGTGTGTTTGTACAAATTTTATGTTCCCTCCTATCTTCTAAACTATTGATCTGATTTTGATGCGGTTTTCAATAACGGGTTTCTGTTTGATAGGTGCATGTTCTTAGACAGGTGTCATTGCTGTTACTAGGGGGCGCCACAATATTAGTGCAAAACAATGTTGCTAAATAATCAAAACGAAATGTACGATTACAATTCTGTTTTATTTAATAATAGACGAAAGTCTAACGCAATATTTTGAGACATATTATACGAGGGCGGTCCGATAAATACTTAGCCTACAAAAGAAAAACGAAAACGGCAATGACTTCCTCATTCGACGCAAATTTCTGCCCGGCGAGTGACTTTTTCAAGTCTGAAAATAAAAAGAAGTCGCACGGTGCCAAATCTGGAGAATACGGCGGATGAGGCAGCAGTTCGTAGCCCAATTCGACCAATTTGGCCATGGCGAGGGCGGAGGTGTGAGTCGGTGCGTTGTCATGGTTGAAGAGCACTTTTTTCTTCGCCAAATGCGGCCGTTTTTTCTGCAGTTCGGCGTCGAATCGGCCCAATAATTCGCCATAGTACAGCCCTGTGACCGTTTTGCCCTTGTCCAGGTAGTCGATGTAGATCACACCTTGTGAATCCCAGAAAACAGTGGCCATCACCTTTCCGGACGACGTGACAGTCTTCGCCTTCTTCGGAGCACGTTCGCCGAGTGAAGTCCATTGTTTCAAATGTTCCTTGGTCTCTGGCGTGTACCAATGGATCCATGTTTCGTCAACGGTCACAAAACGACGCAGAAACTCTTTCGGATTGCGCTTAAACAGCGTCAAACACTGCTCTGAAATGGTCTCACGGTTGCGCTTGTTGTCCGGAGTAAGCAATCGCGGCACCTGTCGCGCCGACAGCTTTCTCCTACCCAAAATTTCATGCAGGATATGACCCACGCGGTCTTTTGAGATGCCTACTGTCTCAGCTATCTCGCGTATCTCTAATCGGCGGTCTGCCATTACGAGATCGTGGATTTTTGTTACATTATCCTCCGTAGTAGCCGTTTTCGGGGCACCTGAGCGTGGCTCATCAAAAACTGATGTGCGACCACGCCGAAACTCATTATACCAATTTTTGACAGTCGCCATCGAAGGAGAAGAGTCACCATAGACAGCATCCAAGCGCTCTTTAATTTCGCAGCGCGATTTCCCTTCTAAAAACAAGAATCGAATTACAGATCGATATTGTTCTTTTTCCATTTTTCTAAAATTCGCGGACACGTCCGTTTCCACACGCGGTCAAAACAAAACTACGAACCCGATTCGGCTGAAATTTTGACAGTAGCAGTCTACGAGAATATTCTACACGATAGTAAATTTCTCTTGCGATAGTGGCGCCATCAGGCGGTGAGGCTAAGTACTTATCGGACCGCCCTCGTACAATTGTTGGAAACGCTGATTAAGGTGGTCCAAAATTGGACGCACCTTAAATAGTTTTGCCTCTGATCGCGTCATTAGTTCGGGATTACAGTCATTATTATCAGCGAAGTGAAGACACTTAGACAGCAGGTGGAACCGATCATAGCTCATGGTCCGAGCAAACCCAGGTGACGATAAGATATCTTTGAGCGTGTTCCAGTAAAGGTGGATTTACATGAAAAGAACATGGAGCTAGAGCTAGAACAAGAGCATTCTTTCGTGGTCTTTTAGTGTAAACAAAAACTCGTATTCAGCGTTTACATCAAACGAACAAAGAGCTAGAGCTAGAACAAGAGCATTCTTTCGTATTTTGTGTAGAGCTAGATCATTGAAGAACGAATGTTTTTTTGCTCATTCGTGTCAATTCTGTGGTTGATATTGGTAGTTAGTTCATTATGTCTGACTCTGATAGCGATATCATAATTACAAGTGCTGCATTTATTATTTTGTCGCAAAAACTAAAAAATAAAAGAAGAAAGAGACGTTGGTGGGTTACAAATTTAATGAAACGAAGGACACTGGATAACGTAGGTGAAACAATGACGGATATGCAAAAACAAGAAGAAAGTGGTCAATTCAAAAACTTTTGTAGAATGGCGCCAGAGGATTTTGATCATTTACTATCTCTGATCAGCGACAAAATTCGTAAATCAAGTACGAATTTTAGAGACTCGATTCCTGCTTATGACAGACTAGCAGTGACTTTGAGATTTTTGGCAACTGGAGATTCCTATGAAAGCTTGATGTATTTTACTAAAATGTCTAAATCTACAATATGTAATACTATATCTGAAGTATGTGCTGCGATAAATGAAGCATTGCAAGACTATGCTAAGGTAAGTTAACCAATATACTTATTATTTTTATACATTACTACACACCTATTATCACGACCTTAATTATTAGTGAAAATAAGTAGATAAACTAAGACAATTTATTTTTAAGACATTTATTTTTTTTTTAAATTCAGAGAACTAACTAGAAAAGAAATGTTACTTAAAATTGTTAATAAAATACAGCAAAGATTGACTGGTTTCTTCAGTTGCAGTATCCGGAATGTGTAATTGTTGGCCTATGTTCACATTGCTATCTGAACTGTTTTCCATCTGGTTGGGTGGAGGAGATTGATGTGTGGATTCAGAATGCCGAATGTGTGTATTTTGTGAAGTGTCTGAATGTGAAGACATCGGAGTTGATGCATAACTTGGCTCAAAATCAAATTTCCCCAAATCAGCGTCGAAAAGTATATTATTTATGTAATGTTCAACATATGCTTTCGTCCGTTTTGAATATTCACGATGTTTTGAAGCAACATGATTTCCAAAAGCTTGACTCTTGTCCCTTATTTTTGATTCATGTGTATCTTTTAAAATACGGTAGGCTTCGGCTACTCGAGGGTCTTCAAGTTTAGATTTTTTAGGTGGTATTGTCGTGTAGCTAGATCGCCGATGTGTTGAAGGTTGAGATTGTGGTGTAGTATTTCTTGATCCTACTGAAGCTGCAGGTTGTGGATGTGTTGTTGAATCTGACTGTGTATCTGCATTTGGGACCACTAACGCAGTTTCTTGTTCATTTCGCTCATTCTTCTGCTCATCAGCCTATGTAAAAAAGAAAAAACCAATTTAATTAATATACACTCTAAAATAAGTTTTTATTCATTTCAGACACCGTCAACAGAAACAGAATGGCTATCAATCGCTCAGCAATTCAATGAGAAGTGGAATATCCCAAACTGTGTTGGTGCTGTAGATGGGAAACACTGCGTCATACAAGCACCTATGAATAGCGGAAGCGACTTTTTTAATTATAAGTCTACATTCAGTGTGGTGTTAATGGCGATTGTAGACGCTAACTACAATTTTATATTCGCCAATATTGGTTGTCAGGGCAGAATATCAGATGGAGGAGTTTTCAGAAACACTTCTTTCTATCAGAAACTACAAAGTAATGAATTAAATTTGCCTAATGACCAAAGCCTTCCAGGAAGACAACAGAATGTGCCATTCATACTTGTAGCAGATGATGCATTCCCATTAGAAAGACACATCATGAAGCCGTATCCTGGTACTCACGCCAGGGGATCCGAAAAACGAATTTACAACTACCGTTTGTCTAGAGCAAGACGAATAGTTGAAAATGCGTTTGGCATACTTTCAGCAGTTTTTCGTGTATTAAGAAAAACTATGTTACTACAACCGGATAAAGCATCACTCATCGTAATGACCTGCGTATACCTACATAATTATTTGATGAAAAGAGAAGCTTCTAGGAAGCTATATAATTCACCGGGCATGCTAGACAGAATTGAAGATCACGTCGTTATTCCAGGCCAGTGGAGAAATATGGACCATTTATCATCATTTCTCCCGTTATCCAACATTGGACGAAGACACACTTTCCAATGTGAAAATATCCGGAAAGAATTTTCAGACTGTTTTAATTTTACTGATATTTTGCCATGGCAAAACAATATTGCATAATTGCAGGAGTGTGTACTAGGGTTTCAGGGCAAAAAGTTTTCGAAATAGTTATAAATGTAACTACCTACTTACTTAAAGTAAAAGCACCAATCATGGACAGTGTCTCAGTTTATATATTATCTCTGTTTACATAATGTAACGTGCAAGTAATAAAACAATGCATTTAAACAATTTCCATGACTAGTGCTTTTACCCTACCATTAAATAAGTATTAAATAAACATAATTACCTACAGTCCTTGTATTTATGATAGTGATGGGAAATGACGGTCACTTTTAACTTTGGTCAAATGACGAGCAGTTGACGAGCACATGTTTTGATTCACATCACTGTTAACAAAACCGAGACCGATTTTCTCAGCTGGCGGTTGACCTAAGGGTTGGAAGGGGGTGGGGGCGGCATGGCAGATTGTTAGCAACCCCCTTAAACCAAATCATATACCCCTCCGACCCGCAAATCAACCGTAACCATTGGAAAATGTTTTACGTTTGTGTACATTGTACGTAAATCCTAACTTCCTAATCCTAATCCTAACTAATATTATAAATGCGAAAGTGAGTTTGTTTGTTTATTTATTTGTTTGTTACGCCTTCACGCTTAAACTACTAAACTGATCGTCATGAAATTTTGCATACATAATGTCTGGGATATGGAGAAGGACATTGGGTACCTTTTATCCCGAAAAAAGAACTGTTCCAGAGGGATTAACATGAGCGCGGGCCGAGCCGCGGGCGAAAGCTAGTTCTAAATAAATGGACTATACTCACCGTGTTATTAATTTGGTTAGTGTCGAAATCAATTGTTTTCCTCGGTTTATATTTGTCCATCAAAAAGTGCATACTTTTAAATGCAAACCATTTAGAATTATAAGTACAATCGGCACCGCTGCCTGATGGCGTACTCATTGTTTTTTGCCTTTCTCGGCGATAAGATGCAAGAAGCGAGTCCATCTTCTTTTTTACTTCTTCAACATTACATTTCAGTAGTTTTGCAATTTCTTGCCAAGCATCTTGTTTGTAAGTTGTATTTTTATAGTGTTCATACGTCGGATCCCACAGACATCTAAAATTTTGATAGGCTTCTATCATTAGTAAACATTTTTCTTGAGACCAATCCATAATTTAATCGATACAATCGCTAGAACACAAGAACGCTTTGAAAAGACCGCTCAGGGGCGCGAGCACGTTCGAACACGCAAGAACGCTCTAAGTAACTGTTCGCGCGCTCTAGCGGCGTTTACATCAAGCGAGCGAGCATTCTTAGAATATTCCATAGAAACTTTGCGAACGCACTCAGAACAACGAAATAATGCTCTACGCAAAATAATTTGACATAGTGGGGATAGAATGAGCATTCGCTCGTCTCATGTAAATCCACCTTAAGAGTCTAAACGTGATTTCACAATAATCCCGGTGGCCAGGACTGTCTTCCTGTGCTGATGGAGCGGTAATTCCATCGCCTGGACTTGGTTAAGGCTTTCTAATGATCCACTGAAAACGCTGAAAAATTAATCTCATTTTTCTTAATTATTAACATAAGAAGCGGCATTAATTATTATATTTTCAAGCATTTTGTTAGTAGGTATTAATAAGATGCTATTACAAGTCAGAGACTGAGGACCTTTGTGCACCTAGGCCACCACCGCCACGCCCTCCGCGCGTTAGAACCCTGCCCCTGCCCCGTGCGTCCCCCTGCGTGCCTGTGTGCCCCCCACGCGTGACCACTCCACCTCTGCGAGCCCGGCGTCCTCCGCGAGACACGCCACCACGTATTGATGTCTTTTATTAATAAAAAAGCAACAAAAAATGTAGTTTATCAAAACTTGACTATATTAAAATCACTTAGAAAGTTTGTTATTGAATGAGCTAATAGTCGCAGACTGTTTTCTAGTGAATATTAACAGAAATCTGATTGACCTAATATATAAAATCAATAATTACTTACCCTTCCATCGTTTTCTCAGCAATTCAGCAAATAATTCAATAAAAATCTTCGTTTTTTGACGAGTTAAAGTTTTCGGTTTCACTCTGATAGAAGTCGAGTTTCAATAGACAAATTAAACTTTTTTTTCCACAGAGCTGCGCGACTTTATGGCCTTTTTGGATTGGCTGTTTCATATTTTAAGCCGCTTAAATGTATTAAAAGGAATAGAACGTAATATGACGATATACAAAGTAAAAAATAGCAACGCACTCGAAAGTCGAAACCGGGCCCCGGTCGCTCCACAGATAGGGCAAATTGCGCGAAAACCGGGAGCCGGTTTGTTGACAGACGAGAAGGTAGTTGAAGAAAAGTCTCGAAAAACAACTCAAAATTATTACACTTAAGATATATAAATAAAATTATTATCTATTCCTAATGTAAAAACGAAAACAAACGTTATGAAAAATTTAATTGTATCTCAAAGCGTTTAATCGCTTGAGGCAATTGAAATATTGTTTCTTACGTAATCTTTGATAATGCCAGATATTTTTTTATTCTGTTATACAATTTTTTTTGCTGTTTAACGTCACTAAAATGTAAATTGGCTTCTTTTTATTTTTAAATTGTCTAATGCCATACATACTACTTTACCTCTCAGGTGTTTTTCCGAGATAAATGCTTTAGTTTAGTAAACTCTGGATGGTCAGTGTCCAAAGTGTTTGTTGCACAGAAGTATCTAGCTACTTGCAAATCTATTTTGTGCTTTTCCTTTTGTGGCGTTTTTACTACAAACTGTGTCATCATTATTGACTGACTTGACGTCGACGCTGTCGAATTCTGTCTCATTTTCTTGGCAAATGGTTCTACGTCTACAAATTCCACGTCCTGAATTTCTCCTAAGGGACTATCAGTGGAAAAATAAATAAGTTTACAATAGGCTGGATTCGATACTACACTTATAAGTAAAAGGACTATAATAAATGCTTAATCCTCCTCATCTATTACCAACTGCCAAACTGAGCTGACAACCTGTTTTGTCGGTCAGGATTTTTTTTTCTTAACCGACAAACTAACCTAGTTTGTCAGTTAGTAATCATACATGTTATATTACTAACTGACAATCTAGGTTAGTTTGTCGGTTAGATGATTAATAGCATCAATTAAAAAGGAAGTGCATATCATCTACGATTGAGAGTAAGAAAATACGATATGTGGGTTTTTAACGTATTAAATATATTTTTCTTATAAAAGATTTACAATAAAACGCACAACTAAGGTATATTAAAATTATAGGTACTTTATTTAACTTTGTGTGAAAATTGTCCAACAGAAATCTCCGAATTCCGAAGTTGCATCCGACATCTTAATATGTAGGTATGCATCATTTTTAATATCGGCAACCTGTCTCTTAGTTGGTGCTTTGTTAATTTTGTTATGCAGGATTTGTTTTCCTGACACGGAATAATATGCCGCATTTTTAGTTAAAAAATTTAGTAATTGAAGAATGTTCACTCTTTTTCTTCCTACGTTACTATTTAATTTGAAATTCCAGCCTTCGGCAAAGTTCGTAGTACGGTGACGTTCGCCGAAGACTGACCAAATTTTGACAAAATCCTCGCTTCGAAGCCAATAACTTTCAAAGTAGGTAACTGAAAAAATTTTGAAATTGCGATTCAAGAGATTCATTTTTATATAGTCCCAAAACGCTGTCATTAAAGAACTGTAGGTACCGCTACATATTCGAAACCTAAATAAATTATGAGACCTGTCTGTTATCGCCTGGTGAGAATCGCCGATGTGACCGTTATAGTGATAGTGTGTTGTTATTATTATATATTTTTTTAAATACTAAATGCACAATTTTTTTTTCACCTTTTACTATATTATATATTTACAATAAACTTAAAAACTATTTACAATAAATTCTAAACTAAACTTAAATCCTTACTTACTTAATCTAAAAGACCCCCTCTGAAAGTACCCGATGCAAACGTACCCATGATACTTGCGGCGTTTCCTCGTGATCGTAGTCCAACAAATTCTGAGAATATTTTACCATTATTTTCATCTTTAAAATATCCTTGTTTCTTTTTATTCAATAAAGGAATCCCAAAAATATTATTCTCGGGATAATCAGAGGTATGAATATAATTAATTATATCTGTTGAAATCTCCTTGTAAAAATCTAAACAAAATATTTGATATAGGTACTAAACTATCTGTATCTATGTATAACATTTTTATATTTTCAAACTTACATTTCATATATTTATAGTGAAAATCATACATTAAAGTTTTGGATATATCTAAAATACTAAAACTTTAATATCCGATATATTTATTGTATAAAAGTATGTTTTTTTTTTTCAATTGAACTGCTACTAAAGTTTCAGAGTATTTTGAGAGACTGAAATTCCGGCCTAGAAATTAAACTTCGAACGCCCTTCGATTTCCTTGCTTCTCCCAATTATTCAACAACTTTACATTAACACGTTTTTCTATATTCTACATTGTTTTATTTATTCATTAATTTATAAAAATCCTTTTCGAAATCAGAAGATCCTAATGTACGTAAACGTGTATTTAAATCTATATATTTCTGTAACCAAGGACTTTGTTTATATTTTAGTACTCTATGAACCTTAGTGAGTTTTAGCCCCATTTCTAAACATTGCAAAAGATTTCTATAATGAATAACATATTTCGTCTTATTATTTAAATTAGAAACTAATTTTTTTTCTTTACAAATACCAATTTGTATATTTTCTGGACATAAAGGCAGGTCTGAATGTAAATCATGTAAACTATCGGGATATTCCAAATCGAATTAGGTACCTAATGTCTTACGACTATGTGTTTATTTTAGGTATATGAACACAAGGAATAATAAAAGTGAAACAAATTGTTTTTAATAAATGTAATTTATTTGGTTTGAAGCAAAATAAATGTTTTTTGTATTCTTAACCATGATTATTTTTATTTTAATACCTCGCATAATCACTTGCTAACGGTGAAGGAAAACATCGTGAGGAAACCTGCATACACCAGAGAAGAAATTCGAAGGTGTATGTGAAATCCGCCAACCCGCACTTGGCCAGCGTGGTGGATTACGGCCTAATCACTCTCTGTATAAGAGTAGGCTCGTGCCCCTCGGTGGGGACATATATGGGCTGATAACGATTTCTAGCCTAATATCTTCGGACCCATCTTCAATCATACCGAGGACCCAATGGCCCTCGATATGACGCCCCCGATTATATTTTCATTTTCCGAACTTTGACTCGTCTATTTGTACGATTTTGCCGGGACCTCCTATTTTGCCTGTATTTTCTTGGCTTTCTAAATAATGAATCACAATGGACTCCCGGCAATAATTAAATCAGTCGGCTATTGTTGGCCGACTGATTGTTCTAGTGTTCTCCTCTTTATATGGGTCTTCATGAATAGTTTGTTCGTAGCTCCACCCTTGTGAGAACGCATAAATAAGATAAAATATTGTTCTGAGTTCTAACTTCACGTTTTCGAAGAATGTGGACTTTGTTCTAGATATTTTTACTTTGTTTTTACACGTTCTTTTCGTGCAAATAAAGGATCCAAACGACCTGGGGACAAAACAATCCAGTATAAAATAACTATAATATGACAATTAACTACACTTTCATATTTTAATCGCTCCGGCACTACGGGAAGTGCAGCCCTTTCGCCCTTGCGTAAGAAAGTTCAGGTGCCTGGCCGAATTTAATATTACAAGTTTGGGCGACAATTCTGCAATAGGCTATCACACTGGAACGTCCCGTGAGGAAGCGAACGGTGTTGCGCGGCCGTATTGCAGAATCGAGTACAATATACGTTCATGGAAATATGTCCCACCAGGTGGAAGCACATACCAATGCGGTATAAAGTTCCCTAAGACTCGATCAAGACTCAATACAAAGCAAACCATATTTTCGGGGTAACCAAAACGAGTTTACACCTCTATAGCGCATTTCAGGATACATGTGATGCCATCTATGTTTTCTCCGACGTACTAATTGTATCCAGTACATTATCAACTGGCGCCGCCTTTATTTCCTCTGGTAAACTAATTAGGGTTGTTATAATTTCAGATTGGAATAGAATAAAATTATAAAAGCGTCAAAAACAAAAAAGTCACATTACATTAAAACGTCAAAAGAGTAAAAAATGTCTACGTAATGTTTTACAATTTAGCCTTAATCAATTTTTTTTCTTCTGTGGTCATTGGCCATTTTATGTACTTACTATACATTCCATTTTCGTTCAGCGCATTTGTAACCTGTCTCACAGACCTCGAAACGGTGGTCTGTGAGACATTCTGAGTAGCACTTTGACCCACAATAGTCTGGTACGAACCAGTGGCGAAAAAACCCAAAGCAATGAAAACCTGACTACAATAAAAATAAAATAATTTGTAAGTATGTAGGTACTTATCAGGAAAGTTTACTTAAATAGGTAAAGTTACATGGTTTAAAGTAAATGCAACTGACGCAGTTGGTACTCACTTTAAGTTTTATAGAAATACCATCTCTTCGTTGTCTGGGCATGAACGGTGTTATTTCATTAATGAGTATTTTTACAGTGTTTTTATTTAATCGACATGTTTTAATGAATTCCCGTTCTGGGAGGTCCTCAAAGGGATTTCCAACACTGCGCTGTAAAGCTCGCATCTGGCGACGCATTATGGTTCTTCGAATGCGACGACGGCGGATGCGGCTCGTTTCATGTTCATGCGCCAGTCTAAACAGCCTCCAACGGAGGAGTGGAGACATAAAAGGCCTCATTTTTCTTGTTAATAAAAACACCACACAGGCAAAAGAAAAACACGAAAACAATTTAGGCTAGAAACGCAGCAAGAGCAAGAGTGATCAAATGGTAGATAAAATCAAACATGACATAACAAAATAGGATTTTTCCCTCTATGCCTTCTTTCTGCCAGCTATGAATTGTTATCCAAAGAAACTTTATGTGTATAATTATCGAGTCTATATAAGATGTGAAGAAACATTGAAAAAGACTATTTATTACTTGGTTGCAGTTATGAAGGGGTCCGTAACTTAATATCGAAAGTCATATGTTCGATTAACGCTGCTTCGACTGAACGTTTGTGCGAAAAGTGTTTAGTGCGAAAGGCCGTTTCGCCGACAAACGCTAGTTTGACTGAACGATTGTGCGAAAAGAGATTAGTGCGAAAGAACGTTTAGTCGACAAATGCTTGTTCGACTGAACGTTTGTGAGAAAAGAGATTAGTGCGAAAGACCGTTTTGCCTACAAACGCTTGTTCGACTGAACGATTGTGCGAAGTGTTTAGTGCGAAACAACGTTTTGTCGACAAATGCTTGTTTGACCGAACGACTTTTCGAAAATATATTGATCAATGAATTGATTTTTCGACTGAATAATTCCCTCTCGGCGTATAATGTCACACTAGCGAAATGTCCCGTTTGAAAGTCACACTCGCTGAATTTTCCTCTCGCAGAAAGTCACATACCGCGAAAATGAAGTTTTCAATGAACCTATCTAAAACTTAACTATGATTTCATGAGAACTTATTTTTCAAATGTCAAATTCAGAGTAATGATAAAGAAAATTTGCAAATTGTTTGGTAGTTATGAAGAAAAACAACGTCATTTTCGTCCAAAAAAAAATTGGAATGGGGATTCGTATACCCCATGAGACAAGGTCTCATGGGGTATACGAATCACCCCCATGTATGTTCCGCAATTTTTTACGGTTTCCGAGTTATGACGTGTTTTCTGATTTTTTGAGATTTTTCAACCAACCCTAAAAAGGCTTGTAGAAAAAATATGTAAAAATATGTAAAAATTTAAAAAATATTACAATTTGTTTATTTATTTTGTTAAAAATAAACATGTTTTACATCAAAATAAAGTGAAATATATTTCTTTATAATATAATCTTTTAGGATGGCCACATTTTGTTGTATATTTTGAATATAGTCAAATACCCTATTGCTGTTATTAAAAAAAATATAAGATCATAAAGGAGGTTAGTTTATATTTGCCCAGTTTTCATCAGAATTAAAATATTGAATAAGTATATAAATAAAATTACTGATTTAATGAAAACTGGCCAAATAAAAACTAACCTCCTTTAAGATCTTATATTTTTTAAATAACAGCAATTGTTTTAAGTTATCCAACAAAGCAAAGAAATAGAGTTTATTAATACTTGTTCATAATAGGCATTATTTTTTTCCTATAAAAATACATATTTCGATTTTGCATACCTATGAATTGGCACTCATTTAGATCTCCATACTTTTTACGGCAAAGCTCTCAACATAATTTTCATATTGAATTGGCCATCCTTTTTACATTTATGTTTTTGGTGGGAGAAGGGTACAGGGGCAAAACAAGAAATGTCACAAAAACAAAAAAAAATAATAATTTACATTTTTATTTTTAAAAGTCTACATTTTTCTTAGGTACTACTTATACTTATAAATCTCTTATAGGAACTTTAGTTTACATTGTAAAGTTTTATTTTATGCTAATACTCATTCTTTTTTGAAGTTCAAAAATTCTAAAAATTAAGAAAAAAATAAGTAGGTCACCTTTATAATGTAAAAAAACTTGGAATGTCCAGAGCTTCCCATACAAGGAATGTCCAGTTGGACATTCCTTGTATGGGATACTTTTCATCACTAATTGGCATAACATTTTGGTTAGCAAATTCTGGCAATTCAAATTCATTTGAAGTAGGTATCTAGTCCTGCTCCCTTTTTTGCCACAATAGGTGATTTCTCCCACATACCGTTATAGTTACTTCTGTGTAAAATAACTCTAGGGTGTTCTCGTACACACAATAATTCTCTTTGGGACTGGACTGGAAACGAGCACTTTTTAAAGTATAGGTTTTGAAAAAAATCTGTAAATTTTCTGATGTGTTCACCTATTCCTACCTCAATCACCTCAAATGGTTTGGGTCTTTGTACGAGAGCCCACGACCAAAATTTTTGTCTCATAGCAATACGGCCAAAACCGCATCAAATCGATAGATACGATTATCCTGAACTCGAAAATACCAATATCAGACATTTTCCGCGTAGCGTTTGATCTGACCGAATTTTCAAAATTGTCAAAGAATTTTACCGAACTGCATCATAGCAATATGTCTGATTTGCAGACTGTAGTTGAATGATAGTTCTGAGATACCGGAAACATATTTTTCAGACGTTAGTGGTGTAGCGCAAACCCGTAAAATCACTTAAAAAAATTAAAAAGGAGACAAAAAAAATTTCTCATAGCAATACGTCTGAAATCTTTTTTATTAGTAAATTTTGGTTATTTGATGCGAACAAAACAATTTTCAGACGGAAATGTGAACGCATTAAATTTTGAGACCGTTTTGAAAATGTTAACAAATTTTACCGATCGGTATCATAGCAATATGTCTGAAAATTGTTGGACATGATAAAATAAGTTGTCCACATGTGCAAAAAATTTATATCAGACAAATTAAGTGTAGCACCTTCTCTATCAGACAACTTTTCGATACTCAGATATCATTTAAAAATCGTATTGAGGCATCTTGAATTTTCTGTTACAAACCAATGAATACGTTGCGACCCTGAATTTATTAGATGATAATTAACAAACAATTTACCAGAAACCGTAACATTGAAGTTGAAGGACTGAAATAAGTCGCACAAAAGGAAACTGGGATGAAGTTGAAAAAAAAACGGTTTATTCAAAGTTACAAAATATTCTCGTATTCAATCGCTGTCGGATTCGGAATCGTCGTCTTCGAAATCACTCTCGACGTCGCTCGGGAGATCTTCAACGTCCTTTTCTGTAAAATAAACATTGTTAGTGAAAATCACGAACTTATTTATGAAATTAGCAGCAAAAGCCATGTAAACTGTACCTGTTGTGGCTGATGATTTGTCGTCCAAAATAACGTTGCTCAACTCAGGTAGTTGGTTGCCAGAGAACCACGAAAACTGAAATCGTCCCTCGTCTTCATACCATCCGCAATCTGCAGGGTTCAGTTCGGTTGGCGTTTTGGTATGAGCGTTGCTCCAGACTTGTGCAATATATTTTGTTCGTAATAAATGTTTCTCCAATTCCGTTTTGCATGGTGGCAGATTGCAGGCGTCGTAATTGGATGTACCACCTGTAGATCCAGAATACCCAGTACTGCCAGAACTCCCAGATCTAACAAGGCCTACACTGCAGCAACGATCAAGAAATCTTGAACGAACTGTTTTAATAAATGATTATTTTGCAAGATTGTAAAATATACCTACAAGTTTCATAAAGTAGTTGAAGAAAACAAATAAATAATTTCTTATATACTTATGAGCTTTTATTTAAAGGAATTACATATTTTTCTTTACATCTAAATCAAGCAAAAGTAGTTTTTTTTTTCTCTCATTTTATCATTGAATTCACTAATTAAATTTATCAAAATTTAAGAAAAATTGTGATTTTCATAAGTTTAATACTAGAAATAATAATAAACTTGTTATGCCTGGTAGTAGACTAACTAATATTAATAATTCGTTTGAAGGGAACTGTATACGGTTTTACATCAAACTGCCTGATAATGTTCTAAATTTAACGGAAACGAAATTTAAGCGTTGTATTAAGAGGACTCTTTGTCAGAGAGCGTATTATAACACTAGCTTTTACCCGCGACTTCGTCCGCATAAGTTTTTTTGTTTTCTCCCAGCTGTAAGTCCCCCTGCAACAATGTCTCTCTATCGTGTTCCGGTCCTCAACTTCACATCAAAATTTGTTCAAAAGCAACCTAAGCACATAATGGATAGCTCCGAATGTTTCCTTAGTAAATATAAAAAGTAAATAATGTAAATCAATCTATCTATCTATCTATCTATCAATAGTTTTGGCGTAATGTGATTCTAGACAGAGTTTTAATGTTGTAGATAGGTAGCTATGTATACGTTCCTGTGGGAATGCGATATTTTCCCGAAGTAAAAAGTAGTCTGAATTTTGGTACCTTCCTACCCTAAAAGTTAAGTAGTGTGATGGAATGTTTCGATCCAAGTAAAACTGTTAAATAAAGACAGTTGCATCAAAATTTTATCGTAAATTCCATAAATTATGGCGCCTACCTACCCTCTAACTTAGAAAAGTGATTAAATACTAACTTGAAGTCTTAGTAACACTCAGTTTATAAAAAAAAACATCAAAATCATTTCAGTAGCTATGGCGTCATGCGCTTCTTAACACGATCACGCTAGATTTCCGTGGGAATGAGGTATTTTCCCGCCGTAAAAAGTAGCCTGTGTCCGTGCCTAGGATTCTATCTTTAAATTAACCAAGTCTTATAAAAATCCGTTCAGACGTTAAGGCGTGAATGAGGTAAACTTTTAAAACAAACGATTAAAAATCACAAACTCAATTCAGTTTTCTGCCTACTTCCTACCCCCTAAGTACGATGACGTGATCATTTTGATCTTATATCCGTTTTTAGGTAACCATCTATTACCTTACTAAATTTCATCAAAATCCGTTCAGCCGTTTAGACGTGAAAGAGCAAGAATCCCAACAAAAACGACTAAAAATCACTAAGTCAATTTAAAAAAAAATATTAACTCAATTACTATCTACCTACTGCCTACCCCCTAAGAACGATGGCGTGATTATTTATAGCCTATGACCATTTCTAGGTTATCATCTATCACCATACCAAATTTCATCAAAATCCGTTCAGCCGTTTAGGCGTGAAAGAGTAACAGACAGACAGACAGAGTTACTTTCGCATTTATAATATTAGTATGGAAGTATGGGTTTAGTATTAAGTGCCTAAATATAAAGTTCCATGGTTTTATCTTTGAATAATGACGATCTCCCATACTAACTTTCATCCCTTATTACTACCCCCTTAAGCCTTTTTTCGCGACAAAATATAGATTATGTCCTTTCTCAAGGTCTAGACAACCTCTCTACCAAATTTCATTGAAATCGGTTCAGTAGTTTAGGCGTGAAAGCGTAACAGACAGACAGACAGAGTTACTTTCGCATTTATAATATTAGTATGGATTAACGATTTTATTATTGACAATAGGGCATGGTGTGTAAATGCTCTAGCTCCACAGGATCATAATATTTAAGTTGTTCTTTTGTAAACACATGATTGTAAACAATATTTTTAAAAATAGCAACCTCAAGAGTTTCTTGCTGGCTTCTTCTCTGGGGAATCTGCCTTCCGAAGTCAGCGTAGCTTCAGTCAGTTAATTTGCTTTTACTTTTGTTAATTTGTTATAATTTTGTTTTTATTCTTATTTTGTTTTATATTTCTGACGCATTCAAGTGTAATTTTGGGTTACCTAAGAATAAATCTCTATTGAATTGAATTGAATTTCCTTCCTTCGTTCTTCTACTTCTATATCATAGATTTTCCTTTTGTGTTCTATTTCCAACAGAAGGGCTTCCCTTTGAAGACACACCAATTCCAATTTTGCATCAGCAAGTGCTTGGAAACTGTCATTACAAGTCTTTTTGCTCTTCTCATCTTTTTTTGCAGGACCTAAAACAGACAAAAGTAGTATATTAGTAGTGACGACATTCGGAGCAGTGACATAGTAAAATTGTTGCAAGATTATACATAAACTACCTAACATGGTAAAGTTATAAAAATAAAACAATGTAGGTATTTATAAATTGTAGTCTATGTGTTATTCCAAAGTCTAAGCTAGATTAATTGAAAGTTTCATTAAAATCTGTTCAGTAGTTTTTGCATGAAAGAGTAACAAACATCCACGCATATACCGGTAGAAACATTTTGAAATTTATATTATTTATAGGATTAGTCTAGGATTTTACTAAAAGAATCTGAAACTATGAAAAAAATATTTACTTACGCGATATATCTAAGGCAATGTCTTTATTTTTCTTTAAAATATCTTGTCTGTTGATGGGAGGTGTTTCTTTAATACATGGTACTTCTATGACTGCCTCATTTACACATTCTTCTAGGGTTGCCAACTTTTTTTAGCAGAAATAAAGTATATCTGATTTTAAAGGAGGTAAATAAAGAGTATGCACTTATAAAAAAGAGTATCATTTATTTTTATCTTTTAAAAAGGTATTTTTTAGTACTTCTTGCGGCACATAACAAATTTTCATTATTTTTAAAGGTATTGAATGAGTCTAAACATTCTAACTCTAAATTTATATATATCAAGAGCTCATTTTTGATTAAATTCAATGAAGCTCTGTTTCTCTCTTCTCGCCACTTCACATTCATGACCGAAAAGACTATTTCTGTAAATGCTGAAGTGGCGGGAACAGAGAGTATATAGCTAATAATTTTTTTGAAACAATCAAATTCTTGAGGACATTTTTTAAAAATATATTGCCATTTTTCAGCGGTGCATTTTTGTATAAAGTCTGTGTTATTAAACAATTCGGCTTGGAGCAATTTTAAAATTGTTACTTCTGAATATAAAGTATCCATGTCTATGTTTAGTCTTTTTAAATTAAGTTTTCCTTCTATAATTTGTTCTAAATGATTAAATTCAACAGTAGTCTTTAAAGATATTGTATTAAGTGAATACAGCCAGTTATCATTACTAAAATCAAACCATTTTTGTAAATAAGTCAAACATTTGTTTATACACAATGAAAAATTAGTGTTAATTTTATTATACAAGTCAGGTGATGATTGTTCAAGAGGTTTTAATTTCTGTTTTGTTGTATAGCCAAAATAGTTGTCTTTCAGTCTTTGCTGTAATTCTGATTTTAAATTTTCCATAATACCAAAAACATCTACAATTGTAACAGAATTACCTTCCAGATATTTAATAGTTTTGTGAAATATGTTTAAAATATGGCTGGCGAAATGTAAGTAAATTTCATTTAAATCATGCTTACTCCCTAACATCAACAGATTTTGAATTATCATAGGGCAGTCCTCATCAAGACTTTTAAAATAATCAAGTATTGGATGCCAATTCAATAATATAGTATCAATACAAGTTAGTAATGATAACCACCGAGTGCCAATATGTCTCTTAAGCTCATGAAAGTCTCCTTCTACTATTGCAACAATTTTTTTTAACTCTTCTTTTCTACAAGCTGACACTGAAAAATGGCTATATATTTTTAATATGACATTTTCAACATCATAAGTTAGAAAACTCATTCCATATTTCACACAGTTGTGCACAATATGTGCATGACAGTTACCCTTTATAATATCAGGTACTACATTTACCATATTAGTGTATAATGATGTGATGCACACCAAAATTTGAGTTTGTGTTATCTGCACTAAGGCCAGATACTCGATTAAAAGGGATGTTATGCATATCCATAGATTTTTTTATAGCAGGGTAATTATTTTTTTTAAATGACCATTGTGACAAAAATGAAACAAAAATGAAAGTGTTACAAAAATTAAACTTGTTACAAAAAATAACAAAAATAAAATATTAGGGCTTAATACTCACAATGCACACTTTATCTTTTACTATTTTCTTTTACTCATGTATTAAATGTCATGCAATGAAATGAAACACAATACCAATAATCAACACAAATTGTATTTTTTTTTATCAATAATGAAATCAATGAAGTCACTATATATAATAACAACATAAAAGATTATTCTCTTTAACTTAAAATATAAGAAAACATAATTAAACAAAATATTTCATTGACATAATAAAATAGAATTAGTAAAAAATATATGTGGCTGAGGCTTTTTTTACTGCATTTGGGTGCGCATGCACAATCACGCTCCGATTCTAATGTTTAAATTAGTGGTCCACATTATAGTCACCGATGTGATTACAGCTTTACTTCATTTTTGTAACGTCATATTTGTAACGTCATCAAAAATTGTTACAAAAATGAAGAAGCAACATTGTTTGAAAATAATCTCAAATAGTTTATGCCAACAGAAATCTCAATGAGTGAAATCACCGTGCATTTTTATAAAGATACATAATAAACTATTCCAATAAACAAGTTACAAAAATGATAAACAAAAATGAACAAAATTTCGGACGATGTTTTGTAAGTAAAAAATATATATTTAAAATTATTTAAATTAAATAATGTATACTGAAGAAATACGCTTTCACTGTTGTCTAGGCGATATATTCACTCATTATTAAATAAAGGTTCCAGTAACTTTTTTAGGTCAAATTTTGTAACGTATCTCGTGAAGAGGACAAATAATTTTGTATAGGGACCATCCGAACCCACCGAGAAAAAATTTGTATTATTTTTTTAATTGTAATATTTAATACATAAAACTGTTTAATTCTACTAGACAATACAACATTGTACAATAATAGGTACTTTTTTGATAGGTACTTAAAAGTATATTTAATAAAAAATATCGCGTATGGACAATTTTTTTCATCCAAATGGTCATTTTAAAAAATAATCACCCAGCAGCAAACATGCCATCAGCACTTTCATTAGCATTTTCATAAAAATCAAAAAGTTTGTTTTGAATTCCATTATCTACAGTGAAATATTGGACTACTAATGGGAATAATTTGATGTTTTTTTTATTAGATGCATCAGTTTGCAGACAGAAATATATATTTTCATCTTTTGAATCGTTAACTACACTTTCAAGAGCATGAGGTCCAAGAACTTCCATAACCAAAGCTTCCATTTTAGTCCTAGCTAATTTGATATTAGTAGCAGTTTTAGAGTCAACATATATTATTTTATCTAATTTAACGGAGCAATCCATGCTATTATATGACAAATTATGTTTGACTGTATGGAATGATAAAGCTAATTCAGCTGCTGTAACATTATCATTTTCAGATACTGGTCTTGAAGTTGAAGCTGGAGTACTAGGTACTTATCAGGAAAGTTTACTTAAATAGGTAAAGTTACATGGCTTAAAGTAAATGCAACTGACGCAGTTGGTACTCACTTTAAGTTTTATAGAAATACCATCTCTTCGTTGTCTGGGCATGAACGGTGTTATTTCATTAATGAGTATTTTTACAGTGTTTTTATTTAATCGACATGTTTTAATGAATTCCCGTTCTGGGAGGCCCTCAAAGGGATTTCCAACACTGCGCTGTAAAGCTCGCATCTGGCGACGCATTATGGTTCTTCGAATGCGACGACGGCGGATGCGGCTCGTTTCATGTTCATGCGCCAGTCTAAACAGCCTCCAACGGAGGAGTGGAGACATCAAAGGCCTCATTTTTCTTGTTAATAAAAACACCACACAGGCAAAAGAAAACAATGTAGGCTAGAAACGCAGCAAGATCAAGAGTGATCAAATGGTAGATAAAATCAAACATGACATAACTAGAGGTGCCACGAATATCATAAATCTTCATGTCCCAACAGGACCATGTGACTCGAAAAAGCAAGGAGGCTTTGACGGCACAACGTAACTCTTCGCGTATGACAATACTCACCACCAAAGAGATTTATGACGCATTGGGTGATGACGACGAAGTGCTGGGAACGAACATGCCTGATAACCACTCGCATAGTTCTATGACGTCAGCAGCATTATGCGCAAGCGTGTTTAGACGTAACACCATAGCATTTAAGTTGGCCGTATTCACTTGTACAACCATTGGTTGTTGATGGACTATGACGTGTTTGTGCATCATATCATTTACAAACCACTGATCGAGAGAGGGCTCCACGTCTCCGCCAATGAGGTGAAACTCAACAAAAGAACCAAAAGTTATTGTTGAATCACTGGATCGAAGCATTCCTGGCTTAACAACATACGGCTCAGGCAGTTTAGGTAGAGTTGTAGAAACTTGTAACGAATATGGAATATACCACGACAGATGTAGAGAACGCTGTTCATCTCGCGCATTATACAACGTATATAAAAGCGTACCACGGGAAAGCAACACACGCCATTCCTCAAGCGGAATGCTTCGAGTTAATCCCTGCGCAGAATTGCTTAGTATAACACCAGCATTTAATCTTTCTAAGCGGTTACGTGGCGGCAATTCATACGGCCTTAGGGCATAAACAACACGATTTGTAGCACCAAACCATTCGGGTTGCTCGAAAAAAGCAGTATACATTGAACTCAAGGCTTGTGACCAGGGAGTAACGTGCTGAGTACGCAACATTTCATCCATCCCCCCAAGAAACGTAGTAAAATGCATGTCAGTTAACGCGCTTATGATTTTCGCCAAACCACCTTTCACGCAATTTGAAACGCTTTTTAACATGTCTCTGATATTAACTAATTCATGATAGCGCATGATACGTATCATATCATTTGAGCGTCTTACTCCCTCAAGAATTAGCGAGATCTGCAGTGAAAAATCGGCTTCAATGTCTATTTGATTCATTGTAATGGCAGTTGAACTAAACTCCTTTGGCAAATGCAAGAAAAATAATAAAATGCTCTTTAAAGATATATTTAAGCGTATCGGTGGTCCTACGATACTTTCACGATTCAACCTTAAGCCAGCCACTGCCGCATGCGTAAGGCGCAGCCCATGTTCATAATACCGGTAAATAAATGAATTAAGACGTATAAGATAGACAGCATATCTTTCTTGGTAAGCAGACATTAGCGCAGGCAAGCCATCGTTATTTATAGATTGCACACTCGAAACTAATCTCATGATCTGTGTCCAAATCGCAGGAGTAGCAGCAACTAAATCTTCTGGCTGTATTACTGCTTCAGCGGGGATAATTGGAGCATTATTACCATATACAGGATAATGCGTTACCCCGTTGTACAGAGCCTCATCATATAGGGCTTCTGAAGCTCCAGCAGTATTCAACCATCCTTGTGCATTATCAACATCAGTTGCTAGTGAATTTGAGGCTTGTACGGCTACTATTCGGTATTCGGTCTATTCGGCCACTTTTTTTGGTATTCGGCCGAATAATAATTACTATTCGGCCGAATACCGAATACCTAAAAAGTGGCAAAACTGTGGACAAAAAAGACACATCATATGACTCAAGAGTTTTATTTATTACCAAATTACAATATTTTAATAAGTACAATTAATCAACGGTAAGTTGTGATGGATAAAAACAAGCTTTTCAGCATTTGATGAAACAAACATCAAATGACCGCCGCACGCCGCCGCACGCTCGCCCGCGCTCGAGTGGGACAGGTCGCGACACGATTTTGCGTTCGACAAGCATGTTCATGGTGCCGAATGTTCGGCGGCCTAATATTCGGCGCTTCGGCCGATAGCGTGGCCGAACATTCGGTATTCGGTTAATAGGATTTTTCCCTCTATGCCTTCTTTCTGCCAGCTATGAATTGTTATCCAAAGAAACTTTATGTGTATAATTATCGAGTCTATATAAGATGTGAAGAAACATTGAAATAGGCTATTTAACTGATTTGTAATTTCTATCTTGAATTACTTGGTTGCAGTTATGAAGGGGTCCGTAACTTAATATCGAAAGTCATATGTTCGATTAACGCTGCTTCGACTGAACGTTTGTGCGAAAAGTGTTTAGTGCGAAACAACGTTTCGTCGACAAACGCTAGTTCGACTGAACGTTTGTGCCAAATGAGATTATTAGTGCGAAAGGCCGTTTCGCTGACAAACGCTAGTTCGACTGAACGATTGTGCGAAAGAACGTTTTGTCGACAAATGCTTGTTCGACTGAACGTTTTTGAGAAAAGAGATTAGTGCGAAACAACGTTTTGTCGACAAACGCTTGTTCGACCGAACGACTTTTCGAAAATTTATTGATCAATGAATTGATTTTTCGACTGAATAATTCCCTCTCGGCGTATAATGTCACACTAGCGAAATGTCCCGTTTGAAAGTCACGCTCGCTGAATTTCCCTCTCGCAGAAAGTCACATTCCGCGAAAATGAAGTTTTCAATGAACCTATCTAAAACTTAACTATGATTTCATGAGAACTTATTTTTCAAATGTCAAATTCAGAGTAATGATAAAGAAAATTTGCAAATTGTTTGGTAGTTATGAAGAAAAACAACGTCATTTTCGTCCAAAAAAAAAAATTGGAATCCTTGTCTCATGGGGTATACGAATCACCCCCATGTATGTTCCGCGATTTTTTACGGTTTCCGAGTTATGACGTATTTTCTGATTTTTTGAGATTTTTCAACCAACCCTAAAAAGGTTTGTAGAAAAAAAAGTACCTTTAACATTTTTTTATAATTTTATTTTTGCATCAGATGCTTCATGACCCGTACTTTGATGCATAAAATATTCAGCTTCGTAACTTTGATAAAAGTTGGGGAAATGTAGGTCTGAAGTGGAAAAATCGTATTGACTGAAAACCAATTTTTGTTGATGATTATGAAAGCTGAGAAGTTGGCGCATTTTTTAAGCTAGCTTGGAATCCATAAAGTTGTCATTTTAACTTCTTAATTTAAATTTTAAGATTTCTTTACAAATTTTTCCTCTAGACCTACATTTCCCCAACTTTTATTAAAGTTACGAAGCTGAATATTTAATACATAAAAGTACGGGTCTGATGATGAAGCATCTGATGCAAGAATAAAATTATAAAAAGTTTAAACACTCATACTTAACAAACTTTATCTTGAGTGACATATTATTTTATTAACAGAGCATCTTATAGCAAGATACTACTTGAAATCACTTTTGATAATACTATTTGAAAACATATTCAACTTAGTTAACAGCCTAATAGATTAAATATAATAGGTTACAACTAATAGCCTAGTTAAAACAAAACTAAAACCATGTCAACTTCTAGCAATAATTAAACTCTTTTTAAATCAAAACCAACTACTTGGCTTAAAAATAAAAAAATATATAAAAAATTAGAATAATAGTATAAGGTCAATTCGGCAAAGACCGGCATAGTTTATTAAAAAAAAATTCAACCGACTATTTCTCCTCTCCTATAAGTTTACAGCCAAATCCTTTTGTACTAGACGGCTCCATACCTATTTGATTACTATACGGACTTGTCATATTTAATTGGAAGCCACTTATTAATGAGATAAACACAATTTAGTCACACAAAGCCTAGTAGACGGACTTATCCATACCTCGTATAAGACCGTCTAGTGCTAAATTTACCTACTTTTAAAGAGATTACATCATTGTAAGTATTATATAGGGATGCAATTTCCTGTGACAACTCAATGTATGCCCTATGGCCATTGAAATAAGGTTCACAATCGGTAAAATTAAAATATGTAGGATTTGTCGGGTAGGTTCGGCATATTTTGAAGTTCAGGGGTACGCCACTCATAATCCTCATGTTGAAATAATAATAAAAATATTTTTAGTATGAAAATATTTTATTTATCAAATGATAAACGTTGACAAAACAAATCAATTTAAAAATGAAATTTTACGTTTATTTGCAAACTTACTGCCATGAAAAATATACAAAAATAGGCAAATACCGAAATAGAAATCTACAAAAAATATCCATGAAAAGTGTTCATCCAACGAACTAAGAACTAAATACAGTCTTGTTTAAAAAGTAAATTATAAATGTTTTATATTTGACTTTAGCTTTAACTTTAGCATAACATAATAAGTGTAACTTTTTGTACTTTTGAGCATATTAACATTTAAAAATCTAAACTAAGTGGGTACTTACTTAATACAAACACTAACATAACATAAAAATTTCAATAGTCTTCTGAACAAGTAATTAGGAACGAGTAGGATAAATCAGTCTTCTTCAATATTTTGGCAATTTGCTTAAGAATACTTAATTAGAAACAAAATAACACTTATGAATGTTTTAAAAAACCCAAAAAATGAAAAATTAGTTAAGGTAGGTAAGTAAACATATTTAATGAATTAAATCAAAAACAGATTTTAAATATGAGTTAAAAAAAGATATTCTTAAAAAAGGTTGTAAATATCTGAAATCGGCAAAGATCGGCATATGACGATATTATCCTCCAAAATCTATACGGACTTCTCCCACTAGTTACATTTTGAGGTTAGTTTTTTAACAACGCGTAATTTTATTGATATTATATATAAATCGATTCTAATATAATGTTTACGGAAAGACAATAATAAATAATGAGCTTACCTGCATGGATCCTCAATCGCATTCATTAAAACACATGAAATATTTATTTTTTCAACGTGCGGCTAGCGTCGGGTGATAGGTTGCGACTGAACTAAATTCAAAATGGCTGTCATACCTCCTATAGGATAAGTAACGCCATCTGTGTTAGACCAATAGAATCATAACGATTTTTTTTGTTCTAAATGAGTATTGCCATTGTTTTAAACGTGCAGAATTCGTGGTATTTACTGTTAGACGGTCTTAGCTTCCGTACGGTCTTTGCCGAATTGACCTTATCTAAAACTTTATAAATAAAAAAAAAACACTCCAATTGAGAACCACCTCCTTTTTTTCTTTTTGATGGTTTTGTTTGATGGTTGGTAGTTTGAAATTAAATTAAAACACTATTTTTTTAAATGGCAAACATAAGCCGGCGCGCTTATAAAATCAAGACTATCCATGTGTTCCTTTTGACCTAAAAGTTTTTTTTTAATTTGTTTGTCTTCTTTTCTTGCTTGCTTCTTCTTTTTGTTAGGTGAAACTGACTTATCCTGGGCTCTATTTTTTTCAATAATCAACTCATTATTCTTTTGTTTTTTTTTCAATTTCTTTTATTGTTTTATATAAATTCCATTTCTTTCTTCCTAATTTAAGGAAAAAGTGCATTATAGAAGTAAAGCTATACAAACAACAATGGTGTCCAAAGATGTTGCACTTTCTTCTTATAAAATGTCAACTATTACAAGGTACACATCTCTATTTTTAACCCTCTGCGACTGAGGTGACTTTATAGAAATCATTCTAGTAGAATGATTCTACTGAGGTGGAGTCTGTCAGACGTCAATTTTGTAAGGCATGTATTATTTTGATAATCGTAGTAAATAAAATTATTTTGTAATTTAATGTAAATATAACTCATAAATAAAGCAAATGTATAATTTAAAAAGGTATTGAATAAAAACTTCATAAATTATAGAATCAACTTTAATGAGATCAAATTCTTAAACAATCTGTACTTAGGTTTATTTAACACAAACTAAAATTCCCTCGTCATTAGAAATAGTATAAAACTTAACTCTTATTTTGTTCTTAATAACATATTTATGCAAACAAAAAAAATCAACATATTCTAATGATAGGTTTAGGCACAAATCAGTCTTAAAGTTGGCCTTAGTCTAAATGCTGCAATTTACAGTCCGCACATATTGGCTTTGAACATTGAAGGCAAATCGCCTTCTCACAGGCCACACAGGTGAACCTCGTTTGCCTTTTCAGTTTAGCAGGACAAATACTGCATAATTTGTGTTTTGAGGGGCCTGGCGCCGCCGCCGGTTCAGCTCGAGGCGGCTGAGGCAAATCATTGCCTAAAACTCTTTTGACAGTGAAACGCAATTCCCGTGGCAGCCTGTCATTATAAACACGCTATTTTAAACTGGGAAGAACTAATTCTCTTGCTAAAGACAGTATAAAGTCTCCTCTTCGTAATTTGGTACCAGGGCATTCGTTATATAAGGAATAAGCGTTGACACTTGCCAGATCCAAAATCCTATAAAATACTGCCATAGGCCAACGGCGCGTCTTGCGGCTGTATGAATATATAGGGTGACTTTAAATTAGTGAACGATAGAAAAGGATATGCATGTACTCGTGATAACAAACAACTTTTACTATGGGACTAAGGTCGAAATCATTCAAAAATTTTTGAACTCCCCATACAAAATGCACCAGCTGATAATGATAAGAACAATTTTTTTTTGTGATTTCGACCTTGGTCCCATATTAAAAGTTGTTTGTTATCACGAGTACATGCATATCCTTTTCTATCGTTCACTAATTTAAAGTCACCTTGTATAGAACATTTTTTGTCTATTTCACCCACTCCGCCTTTGCTGTGATTATAGTCTACGATCATGGTGGGTTTGTTCTTGTCTTCATCCGTACTTTTAACGTGATGAGAGGAAGAGATCAAAATCACAGCCTTATTTTTCTTTGGGACGTATGATAATAAAGTGAGATCCTTAGTGAACCTATGGGTTATTATAACCTATGGGTCTTCTATTATTATTAGGCTGAAATTCTGGTGGAATTTCACGCTTATTTTTCTTCAGAGTTCCTAGATACGTCAAGTTTTTAGAATGTAACTTTTCTACTAACGGTATTGAGCTAAACCAATTATCAGCAGTAACATTTCTATTGGTATTTTCAATTGGTTTCACCAAACGTAAGACAGATTGTGTCGGAACTCCGAGCTTTCTCTCTGCTTCAGATAATCCTTCCCCATCAGAATTTCGGCCACTGTAAATATACGCGTTGTAGACATAGTATTTTTCGGCATCACAAAGAATTACCACCTTTATTCCGTATTTAGCAGGCTTTTTTGGCATATAGATAATAAATTTACACCGTCCTCTGAATGGTATTAGCATTTCATCGATGCAAATATTAGGTCCAGGTGTAAAATGCTGTTGGGAGTTCGTGATAAACTTATCAAATATCCATGAGACTGCCGCTAAAGTGTCAGTCTTTAAACGTTCTTGTCGATCGGCACCGTTATCGACTCGTAGACAGTTCAGAAGTGTACAAAACCGGTATTTGGACATCACACAACGGAAACTTCATGCCCAGTAGGGTAGACCGAGGGCATTTGAAACAATTTTGACAATTAGTTTCATACACAAAACGCTGTAGGCAGTATTCATATGATATTAGTACCAATCGATAGGTAATTTTATACACTTGCGAATAATTAACATAGAGAAATTGTAAACGATAAATATTGCGGTGAAAAATCGACTTCTCCGTAACAAGTCAATTTGTTTCAACTCCCCCTCACACCGAGGTAAGATGAAACAGGGGTCGAGGAGAGTTGAAACATATTTTTAAGAAGTATTGAGGGATATTATAATGAAAGTGAAGATATCATATAAAGGTATTTATTGAAATAAAACTTTTCAAGTACGAAAACAACTTTTTTATCAACATTTTTTACTGATATAATTTTCAGTTAAGTAGGTACCTAACTACAAGCTTACGAATAATCAACTCCTAAAGTAGTTAAAAGTACCTATCACAACGACCTATGTGTAACTTTAATCAAAATAACGATAAACAAAATGTTTTACATTCCTTTATGATAATATATATTCTAAGTCTTTAACATAAAATATCAGTCGTTTCTTAACTATTACAATCAGTCTTGATTAATCAGTATTTCTTTGAATATTTAAGTTACAATACAACTATCTCACAAATGACTAAAATCAAAATAATTATGGAAATAAAAATATCAGTCTGACAAGCAGTTGTGGCAAACATAAGAAAATTCCCCACCAGTGCAAGCTTCATGAGCCCAGTTTTTGCACTCCAGACATTGCACCCACTTTTCTTTGGCTCTGCTATTAGAATATGGCTCAAAACAACAAAGGCATAAAGTTTCCTCTTCTTCTTCACTGTTTTAATTTTTTCTTTGTTTCTTTATAACCATGGTCTTAGTTCTTAGTTTTAGTGTCAAGTTTTGAACTTTTCCTTTTTTTTGTTTCATGAAAGTTAGGTTTTTTCACTTTTTTCTTAGACATTCGAACTGCTTCGATTGCAGCTAGTTCATCCTTTACGGGAGTGTCGGTTAAGATAGCTGATTTCACTTTGCGTCGAATTGTTTGATTTCCTTTTCGTGGTGGAGCCTTTGGCAAGGGTCTAAGAGTGTCAGGTGAGAATGGAATTGCTGTCATAGTAACTGAAGTATCTCGTGATGTAGATGCTACCTACAGGTATTACATCAGATATAAAGACTGTAGAAGGAACAACGGGTTCAGATATCGCCAGACCAGGTGAATTATTACGAGGGTTTTCTGCATGTTTAACTAAGTCTTCTGCATTGTAGCTGAGTAGAGGAGGAGTAACCGGTAAATTTAAGATTGATGGACTTGGTGTACGGGAATCGTGTCAAATACTGTCGCAAGGGTAGAACATGGCACGGGTCTTCACATCTAGAAATGCCTTCAAAGTTAGAGCTCGATGGATCAGGACTAGTGGAAGTTGGCAAGGATCGATCAGTAACCTGACTGGGAAGATAATCAGCGTCTTGGAATATTTCAGTGTTAACTGGCCAAATTCCGGTATGGATGAATCCGGAAGAAAACGGCTCTGTCCATTGGCTGCAACTTATGAGTGTAGTGAGGTGGAAAAGTTAATAGAATTATGCCATTTTCCTTGCAGAACTCGATATTTTTAACTGCAGTGTGTGAAGCGTGGTTGTCTAATAACAATAGTACTTTATTTTCTTTAGATGGCCTAGCTTGGTCTTTGAAAAATGTAAGAAATATATAGAAGTCTTCTTCTTGCATCCACCCTGACCCATTCGCAGAGCCAATTGATCCAATAGGTCCATCGCGTATAAAGTGATCATTAAATCTTTTTCGCGGAAAGATAAACATCGGAGGTATGTTACCAAGGGCATTTCCTGCCAGTGCTATAGTAACTAATGTTCCCGTCTCTGCGGAAGTCATGGCACTCACTTGTTTCTGTCCTCGTCGGGCAATGATGCGGTCTGGTTTCTGAACAGTCGTGATGCCCGATTCATCAACGTTCCATATATCTTTTGCCTTCAACTAGGGATGCAAGGTTTTTAAAAATATCGATATCGATATATATCGGATTAAGTCGATATTGATACATCGATATATCGGTCTAGCAGGCCGATATATCGATATTTTATCTATATTTTTAAAAGCATATAAAAAAATCAATGTAGTTTTAGTTATATCAAACATTTATTGACCAGTAATCAGTATACATATATATTTAATTTTTATAGCTTACCAATGTGTAGTATAGCTTACAAAACTTAGACGTATAAAAGGCTTAAATAATAATTATCATAAAATTATTAAAAAATGTTTAAATCCAGTACTTCGTGCCAGCTATGGAACTTAAAAATAGTAACTTTGACAGTCTGCTTCCATGCAGCCGGTTTCTGCTCTGAGTTATAGTGGCTCCTGCCTTGGAAAAAAGACGTTCAGAAGGGACACTTGTTGCCACAATCGGTAAATGACGCATTGCCACTTTAAAAAGATTGGGATATACAATATACACCTTGCATCTCTTGCCATGTTTCAAGAACGTTTACTTTTAGAGTATTTACAGGAGCAGAAAGATATAACGTAAGCTCGTCGTCACCGTCAATTTTTTTTCTTTTTATTTGAGTGTGAGCCAAAGATTTGTGGTGCTTCCAAAAATCAAATTCACCTTTATCTTCATCATCTGAAGATGTTGATGAAGCTGTTGCGGCTGCGGCTGCAGATTTATATTCTAAAATTAATTTTCTAATTCTGGACATGGCTTTTGCACATGCGTCAGGTTTCTTAAAATGCAAGTTTTTGAAACGAGGGTCTATTAATGTCGAAACTGCTAACAATGTATTATATTGCAGTTGGCCGAAACGCTTTTCTATTTCCAGTAAGTATATCTTCAAATCTCCGGCAGTGCTCGAAGTGATCCTCAATTCGTTGTATTGGTCAATTGCACAACTCACCATAGGTACAACTTTAGAAATAGTGACATAATGTTCCGCAGAAGCCTCTCTCGTCATAGCTTCCAGTGGTCGCAAAACATGAGCCACATCTTTTATGATGTTGAGCTCAACTGCAGTCAGCATGGTAAGTGCATCCATTTTAAAAAAAATTATATCACTAATGTATGGTGCCAAATCAATAAATCTCTGAAGCATGTAATATAAAGAATTCCATCTTGTTTTTACATCTAGCATTACTTTCAGAGTTTTTTCTTCAGATACTTTATTTTCCATTTGCTTTCTTTTCAATTCTAATGTCATATCTTGTCTTTTCTTTATATATTTCACAATATTCCTCACATGATCTATTATGTCGTTCAATCCGGAAGTTTTTCTAATGGCCTCTTCAGCAACTCTATTTATCATATGAGCAAAACATGGGATATGTTTGTTTGCCCCAAACGTCTCTCGTATAGCTTTTATCATATTTGCCCCAGAATCTGTAACGAAAGCCATAACCTTGTCAATATCAATATTCCAACTTCTTAATATTTCTTTCAATTGTAGTCCAATATACTCGCAAGTATGACTTTCTTCTAATTCAAAAACCCCAATCGTAATGGATTGCAATTCATTCTGTTGCAAAAAATGGACCGTAAGTCCCAGATAACCAGTGTTAGTCATTGTTTCTGTCCAAATATCTGTAGTTAAACAAAAATGATCCACATTCTTAAATTCATCCAACACAATTTTTGATAATGTGTCATACTTTTTATCAATCTTTGCTTTGATTGTTTCTCGACAAGGCACTTTATACAAAGGGGCTAATTACTTAATCAAATGTCTAAAACCTTTTCCTTCAACTGCATATAATGGCCTATTATCAACAGCAATGAAATACGCAATAGCATCTGTTATCCGGTCATATTTTGCACCTCCTTTAGAATATTGGTACACATTTTCAAAGGCATTTTTAATTTTTGGAGTATTTGCGGATGTACTAGGAGTAGGCGACTTAATAAAAGGGGCCACAACCACAGCAGACGAACAAGAAGCTTCAGCAGAATCAGCAGGCGTTTCAGGGGGTTTAGCACTTTCATTCGATGTTTCAAGGTTAAGATTGCTTCCAGGACTTCTAGGTAAACTAGATAAAGTACCTCCAGAGTCAGTCAACTTACTGAAAAGAAAATAAAATAAACATTAATGATACTTGTTTTTATTTTATTATATAATTTCATCGATAACCACTATGATATAGCATTACATCAAAACACTATTTGCTTGCTTAGGTATATTTCGTCAAAAAAATCCGTTTGTCGATATAATCAATCATCGTTAACATAGCACAACACTTCTTTTCTGGCTTCCTTAGTTCTTAGGCCAAAGTTAGCAGCGGCATATTTTAAAAGATAGTCACAGAGTACTTTTTCTTTTGAAGCTGTAAAAACAGTCTTTTCTGGATATCCGACCGTCGGAGGATTCGCCGTTTCGTTAGCTTCATAAGCAGTTTTTTTTTAATATACCTGTATAAGGAGGTATAGTTCAGGTTGTAACTCGAAGCCGCGTCACGGAGACTTCCGTCGCAAGGTTACTTCTTCGGCTGCGAGATCATATATTTCGCGACTCGCCATACCTCTATCAGTCTTTCTTTTATAATCAGTAGGCATGTTGAAACAAAATGCCCAAATTAAATCAAAAGAAATATTGAAAATGAGGAGAGTTGAAACACCCTGTTTCAAATCTCCTCAGTAAGAAAAAGCCTCCCATTTTTTATTAAATCTATGATCAAGAAGCAAATACACAGAAACCAATTGTACTAAATATGTATAACAAATCTTTAGTTAATGAGCTTTCGAAACATATAAAATCAAAATACAAAACATGTAACAAAATAAAGGCATCGTAAAAATTCGTAGAAAACTTACTTTTCACGATTTTTGTCACATGGCACACTAAACTCCACAACCGCGCGACTTACGCTACGGACACGAACTGACATGTCCGCGGGTCCCGCGGACAGAGATTTTAAAAAGATGTCGCTCCAGGATGGTTTGTTCTTAACGGAGAACCAACAAGGGGCGTAAACTTTTACGACAAATGTGGCCAGAGTAATCAAGTTTTCTGATGATTATTCAGTTGCTGCATACAAGCGTAGTATACGATTAGCACGTGTAAGCCAACGAGCATGAGATAGTCTACCCGGAGACCTATTTGCCAGATCGTCTACAAAATTGCCTGATTGTACCGCTGAGACAATGTACAATTTTATGTACAGTTTTGCTTATGTAAGTCGCTGTAGAACTTGTTGATGTTAAATGGCGTTTGAGAACTGAGTCGCCTGCATCTATTCTAAATTTCAACAGAGCTCGAGAATTTCCTTCTGCGGAGGAGACGTCACTATGATGGTGTTCGTGCTTAAAATCTGGCCATCGTCTCTGTGGCCACGTAATGGTATATTTTGACGACCACACAATATTATAGTTTTTATAATTGGTCGTAAACGATCTCTGTTTTCTGCCACTTGAGCCTTTCTTTGAGTAGAAATCTGGTTAGCAATATCGATCTCAGGTTTATAATAATACGCCAAAAAATTCTTCCCACTTTCAACGGCTACCTTATAATGATTGCGTTGATGTTGCAGTAATAATCCGCCTTCGCCTAATAAGTTGTTAAAGGCTTTCAATGGTTTTGTCACAAAACGTCCAGGGTTCGATCTAACGAAATCAGTAGCAGATTGAGTGATAAATAAGGCACAATATTTGCAATAGAGTCCCTGATCTTTATGTGACAGCACAAGCCAATGGAATTTTTCAAGATGTGATTTTTGGACATATTTTCTGTACGTATTTTCGTGTTTTTGCAAAACTTGGTGCGAAAAATCATAGTTAGGTGAAGGCACCCAATGTTTTTCTAGTAGTGCAGCTTTAGTTGCATCAGGTAATTCATGCATGTTTTTTTTAGAAATATAGTTTCCAATATCTGAAGCAAATTCAGAGTTCAAGGACAAGCCACCACTAGTTATAGTTGATGATGATGATGCAGTTAAAGCTGTAGACGTATACTGATCAGAAGTAGAAGCAATATAGAATCTATTTACTGTTCTGTTACTCACTATAAGTTTCCATCTTTCGTTGTGTATAATTAACATAAGCAATTATATATATATAGGTATAAGGCATTACATAAATCACAGAGTAGAAAAACACAAAAAAAATTCAATCCAATTAAAAGTGAAATGAAAATCGAAATATTCAGTTGAGATGAAATGCCCTTAAAACGCCCCCATAAATAAGTACCTGATAATTTATTTAGTGAGCTATTATAATTAAATAAGGTTTAACATAACCAATTCGACAAACTCTATACTCAGATGCTCATAATATGGAACAAGTTTTACTATGCAGTCAACCCCGAATACGCGAAAAATAATCAGCTGTTCCATACGTTTGGGCGATGTAGGTATTGAAGTTTTGTATGGAACAGCTGACTTTTTTCGCGATATTTTCAAGTACCTAGGGTTTGTCGGATTGGTTTTGTTACAACTTATAGTATAATATATTAGATGCATAGCTGCAAAAGTAGATGTAGGATTTAATCACACAAAAAATCAATATACAATGCAATAAATTACATTCTTTGTTACTTCTTTTACTATAAAACAAAGTTACAAATGATGAAACATAGCGTAAGGCTTTGCATTAGAGCAGTAGAATGGAAATAATTTCATTAAAATAACTTTTTAATGAAATTATTTAAGACGCTGGAAGATGTGATCTTTGGTATGAATGAAATTCTTGGTGTCCATATGATGATGAAGTGGATGGCGATGCGTATGGGAAATTACTTGTAACTGGAGGCCCTAAAGCGATGAAAGAATTGTGAGTTAATGCGCCAGTATTAGCATAGTAAATGGCGTCCGATATTATTTTTTGGACAATTCTAAGTTTGGATTTATCTAGATCACGCAATTGCAGTCCTATTGACTTTCCCATTACTTCCCAGTCCTCATCTTTCTCTTTAAAATTGAGTAGTTCCTCAGCTGTAGCCATGAGTTTGTTTTGTTTTGCGAGAAGACTTTCTTGCGTGGGTCTCTTTTTTTTTCGTTTTGGAATATCCGACGACATACTTTGAGTTTCGCTTTGTGTTTCGTCATCTGCTGAAATATCCTGTAATTAAAACAATTATATATTAATTTCAGGTGCCAGCATCGGAATCAGAGTGGATACAAACTGCACAACTATTTGAAAAAAAGTGGAACTTTAATCATGGCTTGGGAGCGTGTGATGGAAAGCACGTTGCAATTGAAAAACCTCCAGGGAGTGGATCTATGTACTACAATTACAAAGGATATTTCAGTGTTGTTATGTTTGCTGTAGTGAATGCAAATTATGAGTTTATGTACGTGCATACAGGAACAAACGGCTCTGTTGCTGACGGAACAATCTTTAAAGGCACAGCTTTTTACGGAAAACTTATGACTGGGAGTTTAAATATACCCAAAGAATCAAGATTGCCGTATACAAATACATCTGTGCCGTATGTTTTCTTACGCGATGGCGCTTTTGGCATAGATAGACATTTAATGAAACCATTCCCTTTAACAAATATTACTCATGAAAAACAAATATTCAATTACCGCCTCTCCAGAGCAAGGCGAGTTGTTGAAAATGCTTTTGGCATCTTAGCCGCACGCTTCAGGGTGTTTCGAAGACCTTTCAATCTAAACTTGGATAATGTGGACTATATTGTTCTGGCATGTTGTGCTTTGCATAATTATTTAGTAAAAACATAACAAGCATACATAGCTACACAATCCGTCGATCGGGAAAACGTCAACACATGACGAGCCACCGGAATGCAGAAGGAAATGATGTCCGGGACAAGTTCATGAATTACTTTAATTCAAGAGGCAGTGTTTCTTTTCAGAATCAAATGATTAACGTAGTACCATTGTAAATAATGTGTATAAATAAACTTGTACAAAATTACCGTACCTCTATTCCTAGCGTATCCCTTGTAGTACGACATGATTCACTGTACGCTCCAAGAAATGTCATTGCATCATAATAGTACAGATTTGGCGTATATCTGTCGTCTGCACTAGCGCCGGTACGAAAAGTCTTTTACCTAAAAAAAATGGAGTAAAGTAAACGATACAATTCGTGTATTATGACAATATAATGCAATGTTTGTTCTTGCCCCCAGGCTATTTATGCCAAATTTCAAGTTGATAGTATTTGTAGTTGCTGAGAAAACCTGCTGTGACATAGACAGAAAGATATATAACGAAGTCTCATCACAAGAGTTCTATTAAGGGGTGGGTCAGGTGGAGCTTTTTAAAAAAAAGATTTATTACTTTAACTGCGAGATTTATTGTGAACAACAATACAAGTGTTCAATACGAATGCCGGAACCGAACTGGCTAATTATGAATTATAATTTAATAGCGCGATTTGCGGTGTCCGTAATGCAATAGGAAACAGCTTGCACCTTTTATTTTATATATCTAGCAGGGAAATTAGGGTTATAACAACCCCTCCGTTAAAATCGAAAATGATCTTTTAGATGATGTGAGATTAAAAGAAAGATTCGGTTTCGTTTTCGCTTACAAGGTTTTAAAAAATACATTTAATATAAGTAGTAAAGACATTTCAAAAATAATTATTTTTATTATTTTTGTGTATAGATGTACCCATCCATCGTAATATGGTTTTTAAAACAATGAATGCACAGAATCAAAACGCATCGTGGCTTTTTTTCCTTGCCAGAACGCGTTGTGACCGTTTTCAAAAGGGCCACAACACGAATTTCGCGTCGTGGCTGTTTTACTTTTACCACATCGCGTTGTGAGCTATTATTTCGCTCAATGTGCGTTTTCGGTCTTTGAGCGTAACATTTACATATATCCCATTTCTGGGGTAATACTACCATCTACCGCATGCTTGTGGCCAAACGGAAGCAGCCAAATCGAATTGTCTAGTGATAAAAATTTTGTAACCATTCTGCAGGTTTTATTAATAGGTAATACTAAAGTATTTGTTGTTAGAGTGACCATTTAGAAAAAAGTAACGCCCAAGCTGTAACGGTTCACGAGATACAGGCTGGTGACAGACGGACAGACAGACAGACGGATAATCGAGCCTTAGTAATACGGTCCCCTTTTCAACCTTTGGTACGGAACCCTAAAAAGGCATGCGTGGCGACTAATTAATCTGATATAGGGCATTGAAAACAATTACAATGAGTAGTAAAATTAATAGGTTTGCAGTTAAAGTGAGGTATTACCTAGCATTTGAAAGTAGCAGCTTTAAATTGAGTTGTAAGCTTGTACCTTTTGTAGAACATCCTACTAATAAGTACCTATTATAAAAGACAATGTTTGTGCCGATGGATGGATGTATGTGAGGATATTTTTTTCTTCACCACGCAAACACCACAGAACAGATTGTAATGAAACTTTAGAATACTTGCTTGCACATCGGAATAACATATAGGCTATTTACGAATAACTTAAGTATATTGTGTAAGTTTTCAAAAAGATAAAAGAATAAATGCGCACGAAATAAGTTTTAATCGCCCCAAAAATATATAGCCGTATACAAATAAACAAGAATTTAGCTTGCGTTAGGCAAGTTATTTTTTAAATATTGAATTTCGAGACTTAGTTTCTCGTTCTCCAATTTCAATTTTTGATTATTAAGGGCCAAAATCTCCATCTTCTCCTGTACACACTGTTTTTTCAAAGTAAAGTATTCCGCTATTGCGAGGTCTTTGGCCGCTTTGTAGGGTGGGGATCGGCCTGCCTTTTCAATGTAGGTACCTATAAAATATTAATAATATATTTGTCGACGAGACGAGTCATCAGAAGTGGCATTTATGCTTTTAGTTAAAATAAGACAGTGGGCGTGTACTGAACAAACTGGCTTTATTGCGTAATTTCCAATCCCACCAAAAACATAAATGTGAAAAAGGGTGGCCAATTCAATATGAAAATTATGTTGAGAGCTTTGCCGTAAAAAGTATGGAGATCTAAATGAGTGCCAATTCATAGGTATGCAAAATAGAAATATGTATTTTTATAGGAAAAAAATAATGCCTATTATGAACAAGTATTAATAAACTCTATTTCTTTGCTTTGTTGGATAACTTAAAACAATTGCTGTTAATTAAAAAAAATATAAGATCTTAAAGGAGGTTAGTTTTATTTGGCCAGTTTTCATTAAATCAGTCATTTTATTAATAAACTTATTCAATATTTTAATTCTGATGAAAACTGGCCAAATAAAACTAACCTCCTTTAAGATCTTATATTTTTTTTAATAACAGCAATTGTTTTAAGTTATCCAACAAAGCAAAGAAATAGAGTTTATTAATACTTGTTCATAATAGGCATTATTTTTTTCCTATAAAAATACATATTTCTATTTTGCATACCTATGAATTGGCACTCATTTAGATCTCCATACTTTTTACGGCAAAGCTCTCAACATAATTTTCATATTGAATTGGCCACCCTTTTTCACATTTATGTTTTTGGTGGGATATCATTACTTTTTGTACAGAGAGCTAGGCAAGTAGTAAGATTTAGTTCTTTTTTTTTGCTTTTCCGCTGCGTCGTAGAGTGCGTGCGTTTCATAAATATTCTTAAAAACGCACTATACAAGTACAACGTAAGTTTGCTGCTAATGACGTCAGTGTAGCGTTTTCTCACTGAAACTAGGACTGAGTGAGTGAGACAACAGCGGCAAACTTATAGTGAACGGGTTGTATAAATACCTAAAGTAAGCAAACGTTTTTTTCCTTTGCTTACTCGTAATTACCGAGCTGGATTCCAAAGGGGTTTGAATATAATGTCCTACCTAAACATGTGTATGGTAACTTTTTCCACAAAAATGGCGGCAGTCTAAGAAACCTACATTAATCGATAGTTCAAGTCAATACAAATCGAAAATATCAGTAGATGAAAAAAAATTGATAAAGCGTCACGTTTCCGAGATATAGTGTGCTTTTCCACCAGAGATGTGCTATGCTACGTTGCTACGAATGCGTTTGAAATCCACCAATCATATTCATTGTTTTGTGGAAATGGATTCAGCTAAGCTATGTTTTTCACATAGAAGGATGCGTGCTATGGATGTGTGCTATGGATGCGTGCTATAGATGTGTGCTATGGATTCGTGCTATAGATGCGGGCTATGGATGCGTGCTATCGAGCAAAGCTATGTTTTTTTTATATTATCGAGATACGTAGCATAGCTCGAGATGCGCATCTTCCTCGCACAGCCACGTCCCGCCCTTCAGTACTCCATTTAGCACGTATGCAGAGAAGCGCAGTAACAAAATAAACGGTAAGGAGTATTTGAGGGGGCCATGCTTTTGGGAGTTGGTTGACATAGGTTGCTTAAAAAACTCTTATTTTTCAACCACTATAAATTCCCACCATATTTATACCTAAAATAATAAAAATTATAAGTAGTCTGAGCATCTTAGTGGGAGGAAGGGGCGTTGCTAAAATAAGCCAGGATACTTTATTTAACTGCTAGTATCAATTTCCAATACAATATGTGCCATTTAATAATACCAAAACCCAGTTTTTCATGTTCCAATAGTTACTGGCGCCACTAGTCTATCTTTGACAGCCTATATCTCGGAAACGTGACGCTTTATCATTTTCTTTTTTCATCTATTTTTTCTATTTGTTTTGACCTGAACTATAGATTAGTGAAGGTTTCATTGACTGCCGCCACTTTCGGAAAATTAAAAAAAAAGTTGTAGAGCACTCTCCACCCTAAAATCTTCAAACCCCTTTCATCCTTCTAGGTCATTTCGAAGTAGGTTAAGATTAGCTACTTTAAATAGTCAGTCAATCAATACTAACTAGTTCTAAATTTCAACTCCATGGGCATAGTGTTAGCTGGCCTAATGGTAAGCGTCATGGTAAAATGTTTCTTTCGATATTTTTAGGTCCGTGGTTCGATCCCACATGAACGAATTTAATTTTTCAACTTTTTTCTTTTTTGTTAAATATAAATTGTGTCTCGATAACTGTTAATTTAATGAGTTTTATTTTTTTATTACTTTTCTGATACATTTACCACTATAAATCACTACCACGTAACGCCATCTATAAAATTTAAATCCGTACCAGTCTACGTTTCTGCGATAATATGTGGCAATATGTTACATTACATACATACAATGAATATACATACACTTAACGTTTATAATTTAGATCAGAGTATCAAATAAGCAGATCTAAATTTCGTAATACTGTCAACAGTTATGGTTGGCGCAATAGTTAAGCGCCAAGTAAGAAGATACCTGAGGTCTTCGGGTCGGTTGTTCGATCCTACGTGGATACATTTTACTTCTTATTTTTATTTTATTTTTGTTCATTATAATCTATCTTCAAATAAATCTAATGAAAGACGCAGCATAAAACGCAATCTAATAGGCGAGTTTTTTCTAGACAACCGGGCATAACGAAGACGCTGCAGCGCGAGTAAGCGCCGCGCCGCCCGCGCGCCGCTAAGAGCAAACTTTGGTTCGTTCGCATTTTAAATCGTATATCGCTTGTTTTTTGTTTGATTGGCTGGAATGACAGATTAGATACTTTGAATAAGCAGATCTAAATTTCGTAGTACTATCAACTGTTATGGTTGGCGCAATAGTTATGCGGTAAGTAGGAGGTCTTCGGGTCGGAGGTTCGATCCTACGTGAATACATTTTATTTCATTTTTTTATTTTTTTTTGTTCTTTATAATCTATCTTTATGTATCAAGTCATGTCCTTGTTATTAAATTAAATCTAAAAGAATTGTATAATTTTTTATACCACTGTTAGTGTGTATTGCAAGTTTTTTGTATGGGGATAACAAAAAAAATTGACTTTTTTAAATTTTTGGATTTTTTCCTACGGTCAAATGTAATTATAGAGCTGAATTCCAAATCTCAACCTTCTAGGTCATCTGGAAGTAGGTTAGGTTTTGCTACTTTAATCAGTCAGTCAATACCCTATTTTGCGATTTTTGGACCTTCATATCTTCATAACCGTATGAGCTATCTTCATGAAATTTGGGCTTCTTCGTGTCGTTATGGATATGATTAAACATGCGTAGTTTTATGTCTTTACGTTAAAGAACTTTTGAGTTATGGGAGGGTGAAAAGTAGTACCAAGTGGTTCGTGTAAAGATACACTGTGGCGCTTTGTCTTTGAATTGGCCTGACACGCTGCCGGCGTGTCTCGATCACGTTATAATATAACAAGAAATACGTGATGTCTTCCGATGTCTCTTCATCCTCGATATCCAATCAATAATCCATCATACATGACAGCATTTCAAATTTGAAAGCGCCAAAGTGACAACCAATCAAAAACAAGCCAGTTCTTGCATTTTAGCAGTTAAGAGTTTGCAAATGGTTCCAAAATATCCTTCATGAACGTAATCTCAGCTGTTCTCCGACATATATAAATACTGGTTTTACAAAGTACTGCAGTTTTCACGACTAGAAAGTAACATATAGAGTTCGTTTCATGAAATACTGCCTATTTCCGGAATGTTGGCAGCTAGAAATTTGTATGGCGATGACAGCTTGATTCGTGTTTCGCCATACTTATTTCCAAGCTGCCAACATTCCGGAATAGGCAGTATTTCATGAAACGCACTCTAAAGACAAATTATAGGTTCCAAGCACCAAACTCCATCAAATGTATAGACTATAAAGTAGAATTTTCTTATGAAATGAGGTAGGCATGGGGTAGGTTATGGAAGGAATGAAAAATTATAAACCATTACCCATTTTTTGAGTTTTAAACAACATCTTTTTTGGTCTTAAGTTTGGCTCTTCATGCTCATGCAGCACAACCACGTCAGAAACATCAGGCTCGGGGACCGAGCTAATGACATTTTTATCAACTCTGGCGTCATTAGTATCAGCATCACCATCACCTTCATTTATGATACAGTCGACTCTAACTATAATAAAATCCAGAATTAAAAATGCATATATTGAAAATCCATAATTAGTAAATAACAAAGAATTTGATACATAATTACAAAATACATAATATACCTACCTACCTATTTAAACCCCCCTTTTGGTTAAGTGGCCGTTGCCTATTTTTGCATTTAAATTTTAAACCTTCATCATTAATTTCTGACAAAACAAATTACCTGGTTATTATTGCAGCAAATTGAGGATGCAATTAAACACAGGACAAATAGGTAAGTAAGCAATATTGTTAAATAAGGTAAGTCGTAAACGATATACTTTTTGAGATAATTCAGTTTGAAGTATCAAAAAAAAAAATTTTTTTTTTCTCTATTTCTTTGGCAATTACGTAAAAAATATATAGCTAATGATAAATACCGCTTGTCATCAATGATATAAGTCTATTTATGTAAGATATTTCACACTAAAACACCGATGCCTTGTTTAAGTACACCTAACTAACTTGTTTGGAGCAGATTTTGAATGGTGCTGTTGAATCCCAATCATCAACCGCAAAATCTATTGAAATTACTAAACTCATCAATATTCGGATAAGAAAAGCGGCCAATTCATGCTCCGTTAAAGTTATTTTTCAATACCTGGTGCCAAATCCGCGTAAACAAGTAGTATCCATCGCTGTGGCTGTGTGGTTTTTGGTGTATTCAACGCACCCCAATAAATAAGACTTCAGCTTATTATTTTTATCTATAAAGTGTGCTGTCACTGCAATAAACGAGTCATTATTTATTGAAGTCCATCCATCTGTAGTCACACATACAGCTTCAGCAGTCTTTATGTCCTCTTTAACTTTCTCATAAATTTTATGGTAACTATATCTTTGGCAGCAAGCTTTCTGATACTGTTTTTCTGGTTGGTAAACTATAAGCTGGATTTAATATTTGAACAAATTTTTTGAACTCCCTGTCTTCTACTACACTGAAAGGCTGGTATTCTTTGGTAATGAGCTTAAGTAATTGTCGGTCTACTTCATTGTTTCGTCTAACATTTAATGGTTTTTTTGAATAAAAGTATTGCTGAATTGAATTGATGTTTTTCGGCTCAGGTCCTGGTAATGTGGTGGTAGAAGGTGGGAAATCTGTGCTGGAGTTGGATGTACTTGGAACGGGATCTATAACTGTTTCTACTGACTGGTGTATTCACTTGCCTTTCTGTCTCTAATGGTAATGTAGGGTGCTTGGTTTTCATATGTCTTATCAAATTGCCGCCACAGCCTGGTCCCACACTCAGTAATACCGAACAATATTTGCTTTTGGCCTTTTTGTCGTTTATTTGGTCAAAGTGATCCCAAACTGCGCTGCGTTTCTTCCGGTGTTTTACAGTGTCGTTCATGTGGTAGTAATTATGTTAAAAATCAACCAAAAATCAACTTCGAATTTGAATGTACTAAACACGATAATTCAAATTTCAATATTCCCGTACTTTTCAAAAATCTAACTGAAACAGTCTACTATGAGAACTCACTATTTACTCGTCTTCGAGTTATTTTCGGTTCGAACTGTAATTGAATCAATACTGAATTACTATTACTGCTTCAGGTCAGCTTAAATACCCGTAACGCTAAGTATCGAAAATACAAGATATTTCCATAAGTGGAATTATAAGCTCGCTATAAGGATATTCTCTGAAAACGTTATTCATAAACGTTCTATACTACTAAAATGCTTTATAGGTATTCGATAACGGCTTCATAACATAAACAATAGCGGACCTTACTTTAGGCTTCTAATAGATACAAATATGGCCGCTTTGCGCCACAGCTGATGTTTGTTTTACATTTAAAGAGGTTATGTTTTAGGTTAAATCAAATTATTTTGACGTTGCATTTGTAAAAAGGCATTTTGTGTATCGTACGTGGTTTTAAGGTTTTTCATTGAGGTATTAATGTACTACGTACATAGAGACGCCATGTTATACAAAAAACATGCACCATTTTGATGAAGTCACATTTAAAAGCAGCTGCAGCGCTGTAAACCGTCTAATCATATTAAATAAACACGCAGCGCTAGATCGCTGCTAGGACGTAGAATACTCGCGACTAAAGGCAGATTTAGACAGGGTCAGTGTACAAGTCAGTATCGGCGGCAGTGCCCGCGCCGAGATTGACTTCCACTGTTTACATGGAGTCAGTAGTCGCGGCTAGTTTTCACAGTGAGCACACGTTTGTCAAGTCAGTGGGAAAGAAAAATGAATTCACGAAAAGAACGAAAAAAACAACTGAAACAACGATTAAATTTCTTGATAAAAATTTTACCGTTTTGCTATTTAATGAGGTAGCAGAAATGCTAGAAACTGAATTAACTAAAAATAAACGAATTTGGATAAGAAAATGGATCGAGGATAGAAACGAAACTGGTGGCTCTGCCTTGTTGTTAAAGCAATTGAGTTTTGAAGATCCGGATGAGTACAAAATGGCTCTAAGAGTGTCACCGCAGATTTTTGATAAATTGTTGTCATTGGTATCAAGTTCTATTCAACGACAAGATACGTTCATGAGAGATGCTTTGCCAGCCAAGTTAAAACTAGAAATAACGCTCACATATTTGGCTTCAGGGATGTCGTATCGAAATCTCAGTCATTTTTATCGGGCCTCGATACCATCAATTTCTTTACTAATACCAGAAGTATGCTGGGCAATATATGAGGCATTGAAAACACATATTAAGGTAAGTCAGTTTTTATTATAAAGTAATTTACAAAAAAAACAATCACTTTTTGTTATAAAGTTATAAAAAAATCAATAATATTTTTTTTACTATAATTAAAAATTCAACAGTCAGTTTTGCATTTTAAAGTAATTAAAAAATCAGCAATCATATTTTTATTTTAAAGTAATAAAAAATCAACAGTCAGTTTTTATTATAAAGTACTAAATTAAAAAAATTACATAAATTTTTATTTTTATAAAGTTATTAAAATTAAAAAATTTACATAAATTTTTATTATTATAAAGTTATTAAAAAATCAACAGTCAGTTTTGACTTATAAAGTAATTTAAAAAAATCAGTAGTATAAATAGTGTTTACGCATTTTCAAAAGCACGCACAATTATAGTCTTGTTTTCACTTCCAGATTCGTTGTTAATCATGGTTCTGTTATTCTCCATGTTAGTAAACATTATTTGTCTGGGTTCTATATGTGTAGAGGTCATCGAAATTTGCTCCGGAGGATGAAACTCTAAGGGCTATATTTCACCGGGACACCATGGCGGCGCAACCAGTCGCGCCACCATGGTGTCCGTAAGCTACCAAACGAAAACACCAATACAGACACCAGAATCACCACAGTTTCAAAATGGACGTCGAAGAAATAGCACTACTGCTGTATTTACGTAGGAAAAGAGAGTTCATTAGAAAAAAGAAACGGTGGTGGGTTCATCCTTATTTAGTCGATCGCTCTCAGAAAGGGCAATTCGTGAACATATATGACGATCTAAGAAGATATCCGGATAAGTTCTTTAGCTATGTGAGGATGTCAGTGAGATCCTTTGATGAGTTACTGACTTTGTGTGAAAATGATTTATTGAAACAAGACACAATATTAAGAAAATCAGTCAGTCCTAAAGAAAGGTTGTTTGTAACATTAAGGTAAGTTAAAACCACAGACATATAATATACTAGGAGCAGACCGAATATAAGGTATTAAACAGTGTGGCAAATACACACACATTGAAACTCACCAAAGCAAGGGCCGCATTAAGGAAAATAAAAAAAAGATTTCATTATTTTTTCATGAAATATCTATACTATATGAAATATCTGGAAATACGAAATACACATGCTAATAATATAATTGATATCTTCATGGCTAATTTAGCCAGGCTAAACCGTTAATGATGTAATTAAGCATGGAGATAAAATAAACCCTGGTAAGTGAAATAGGTAGGCAGTAGTTTCTAAAATAGTAGTCTAGTACAATTAGGAAAATTGAAATAAAACAATTATTGATTTTCTTTATTTATTTTGAAATAATTTAAGGAAATTTCTTTGAGACACAATGGTTTCATTACATTGATGTTTGCATCTAAGATCAATATAAAATTTTACCACAACTTTAATAATTAAATGAACATGGTTTGTGTCATGTTCCGGATTGTTCGAATTAAACATTGAATAATGGTCATAATCAGATACAAATTTAATCACACTATTAAAATCGTTACTTTTGTTTATTTTGAAACACTTTTCACAAATTTCTATTAGTTTAATAAGAGCTTGAGACGGATATGTTAATCCACCTCGGTCTTTTATCTTGATTAAAGATGAAAATAAACGTTCTTTTTCTCCAATCATTAATATTTGACATAGGGAACAGTGAATTTTTTTAATCACCTTGCGTGCTATAAAACCCGCTATATAAATGATTATTTCTTTAGTATATTCGTCCAAAGGTGTATTAATTACATCATCAAGAAAAAAATCTATAAGATCTTCGTCAACATTATGAACATCCATTATATTTTTTTCAAATGTTGGAGTACTATCATTGACTGCATTTATTACACCTTTGGTCGAAGATACTGTAAGAATGGGTAAATCAACAAGCTTTCCTTCGGTATACAATTTTAATTGAGAACGAGTAGTGTTCTTTTTATATGCGGTACGAAACTGAATGACGTTTGGGTTGTCATTGTAACCTCCCCTAGCCCTCATCAGACCAAAAAACATCTCCAAATGGTCTTGACTGACTTTGTATAATGGTCAAAATCTTAATTTTCTTTTAATAATCAAGTCATCAAACATATTGATGGCACTTTGTAAGGAAATTATAAAACCCGTAAAACCAGTTTTGCGACCTGACTCTGTGACTAATTTACCGTTCAAACATTTTAAGTTAGATAAATATTCTTTACATTCTTTAAAAAAGGTAATACAGTTTTGAATATTAGCAGCACACAGAGCTTTTTTATATCCTGGCACATACATACATCGGCTATTTAAAATATCAAAAGCATCGTTGATCATTATAATGAACTTTATAGTAGCAGAGCAATCACGAAACTTTTCAATTTTTAAATTATCCTTGCAATATAGAAGTGCGTCTGCTACTGATCTACTCAGTAATTGTGTAGCAAGCCTTACTTTCATTTTTTGTTTGCTGAAATAAATATGAGCTTGCTTCAGTTTGTTAGCCAGGTGTAAACCTTTTTGCTGTTGTAATTCATGTAATAACATTATATAATCAAATTTAATTTCATTGCCATCTTTATCAATTAAAATTTTATAATCACCTAGAGTATTTCTTACCAGTTTGATCATGTGACATGGATCATAAAAAACATTAATTCTTATATCTTTAAATATAAAATATGGCTTCAATGACTTTAAAACAAAAACACACCCTAGATTAGTCGCCATACTAATATTTGAAGCAGCACCATCGAAGGTTAAGCCACAAACAAAAACATTAATGTTGTAAAGCATTTCTATTGCTGCTTTTACAAAACTGGCTCGTTGTTCACCATTCATGGACATTATAAAAAAATATGCTATGGGTAAATTAAACGCAGCATTTATAGCCGTAACAAACATTACCAAAGCCTGTGTTGCAAGAGGCAGGCTATCATCGGACACTTCGGTGCCCGTATCTACATAACCTTTGTATTTGCTTTCAGAACTATACCATACCAATCCTTTCCTTATTGCCATTTCATCTACACAAAGATTTACATAAATTGGATGTTTACTACATGTGGACAGTTTTTCAAGTGTGTCAAATGACTCTGTAGTAAATCCTGGTTCGGCATTAATTTTCTTATACCAATTTGTAATTGTTTTAGGATGGGGCAAAATTGTGTTAAATGTGTTTCTCACAAAATTGTATGCTCTGGGTGAATAAAAATTAAGTTGTAAGGCAAATGATCTTAACTCAGGTGAATATGATTTTTCTAAAGTAGAACCTTGCGCTTTTTTTAAATATCTTACGAGAAAATCTTTATTATTACCAGGAATATTGTTCAAAATGTGAATGTCATCGTAATTTAATTTATTTTTCAACTCTGAAATAATTTCAGAGAATTGTGATACCTTTTTTCTTAACCGTGTACGTTGTTGGCGCAATGCCTTAAGTTTTTTATTTTTCGAAATGAGCCTTTTCTTCAAGGATTCCACTTTGGCATCACCGGGCACTGAGACAGGAACTGGAGGTTGTGCAGGAGCAGGTACTACGACATTAGATGAACCTGGCACATTTTCTTCTACCTGAAAATTTATATAATTATTACATTAATTTAGTATTTAAACTGTCAATTATTACCTTCTTCCAACTGCCCGTGGCTTTGCCTTTGTGGAGTTTCTAACTTTTCCCGCAGGAATTTCAATGCAAATCAGGATAAATTGTATCCTATGTCACTCTCCAGCCCTCCAACTAATATCAATCCGTCACTCTGTTTCAACGCAAAATTATAAAAAAACAAACACCATTTCACATTTATAATATTAGTGAAAAGGATAATAGATTATTAAGATCAGTGTTATTCTTGTGACAAATACTTATTGAAGCAAACAAACAGTGACTGGACTATTTAGGACTGTGTAAGAATGCAAAACTGACCGCTTGAACACTTGACCGTGTGAACGCTTAACCGTGTGAACACCGTCTGTCTGAGAGATCCTTTAGGTCTCATACATAGACATATAAAGGGAAGTGAATCCCTTTATATCTGTGGTCTCATATTGTATCTCATATTTACGATATTTATGTAGGTAACCCTTATAATGTAGCACTTACTATTAAAGAGGTCTCGGTCATAGTAGATGTGGAAGCAACAGGTACTTCTTTATTGCATACTTGTTGAAGTACAGAAACGACTCTCCCAGTTGCAGTTCGTTTAGTTGATTTTAATTTTATGGCCCGGCGAGATACATTTTCTTTATCCTGTAAATAATAGATCAGCAAATGTTTATGACGATGAAGTAATCAAAAGTTGACTAGAATAATATTTTTTAAAAAATTGCATTGGCATAAATTATAATAGACCCTCATATTGGTGTATGTACGATTAGCGACTACTATGTAGTACCTAAAATATTATGCACTAGTTATACTCACTTCTGAAGCCAAGGGCAATTCGTCAAACAAAGTTGGAATTGCTCTAGAACGAAGTCTAGTCCGGGAACTACCAGCATCAAATAAGTGATCCTCAAAATGCTTGGAGCATAGAACGCTATGAGTATTGGGTTGCCAATCTTGCCGATTGATATTTTTTATCCATGCATTCCGAGTGCTTTCATCCTTTGGAAACCTGGAACAAAATTGTTTTGTGGTTTTTTTTTATTATATACCTGCCTGAAGTGGATTCAATGTTCCGAGAAATATGAGTAGATACGTTGATTGCTATCATATTGAAAATGCAACAAAAATACGAATGCCGAAAAAACGAATTACTTTGAAGCCCTTAGTTAGTTAGTTTTTTAAAAATATGGACTCCACCGCAGTAAGCAGTGATTTCGCCAATAATCTAGTTACTGAGTCCGTCCTTTGATATGTCAAGAGGTACTTCAGCTGTCAAAACTTAGCATTTGCTATCAAAATGTATCCTGATTATTTCTATTTCTTTACTTTTAGGTTAATACTATTCATCGGTAGTATCTAAGATAAATAACCCTACGTAGAAATTGTTAAATGTTACGATAATATTTAATTAAGCTTAGAAAAGACACAAAGACGTTCCAGTACACAACAAAGACACATATAAACTTACTGATGAAAGGTCAATCCTGGTGTTCTGTTGTAGGTAGCACTGGCACATCGATACGCACTGCACTTAACCATAGTAATTTAATAATTTCGTTTTTTAGTTTCCTCCCAGAAAAGCAATATTCATAACTGAACACCAAGAACTCGCACGTCCGATAAGTCATTAACAATATGGCGGCGAGGAATGAAAATACCACGCGTTGGCTTTTGTTTATGGGTGAGTCAGTGTTGCAATAGGTGGAAGAATGAGATGCCACTAACGAGTTGTAGCTGAGTACGAAAAGGATAAAAGATCATGGTTAGATGTTTAAATATAACTAGGTATTAATATTCCGTCTGCTATAGTATTATATGTCTGTGGTTAAAACAAACTACAAAAACTGTATTGAACTATGAATGTAGGTTTTATTGAAAAATTTAGACAAGCAAGCCATAAACACTTAAGGGCTATACAGATCCATAAGTGGTTCGGAGTCAAGGGAATCATGTGTGTCACTTGGAGAACTTGTATATATTGTGTTCATAGAGTTATATGGAGAATTAGGACTATTTGTAATAGTCTCGTTGTGATAATTCGTATTTGTCCTATAACTCGGTCCAGGTTGTTCAGTAGCAATCACTTGCCGTTGCGTCGAATAACCAGGATGGTAGTTCTCATGACTCACGATCCTGCCACCTGGATTCATTTCTGAAGTATGCCGAAATGACCGATCAGCATAATCAAACGTCCTGTTACCAGAAAAATCTGACGCGTCGTTCAACAAAGTTAGCATCTTTATTTTGGTAGACATTTTAACTTGAGGAGTTAGATTTTTTAATGTGCTCAACATTGAAAGCAGGAATAGCCGATCTTCATCAAGGTCAGCTGTCTCCCGCAGTCTCTGCTCTGCTGTCTCACGGCGTCTTTGCGCAATTGAATTATTTAAAGCTTGAACAAAGGGATCATCTGCTGTTGCTTTACGTTTGTTTGTAACTTTTTGTATAGGTAGTTCGCTTACTTCAACTGAATTTACGCTCTCCGAATTTTCTTCTTCTACACTTTCTTCTCTGATAGCTACCACTCTTTTAAGAAATTGTAACTGCTTAAAATATATGTAGGTATTCGCTTTTGCGGTTAGTGGCTCCAGATCCTGACTTAACATTTTTTTGGCGTTTGACTTCCCGCGCGTAGCACGATCTGATGCTTTTCCATCTTTTTTGCAGCACTATCCCTGAAAATTAAAAAATAATTATTCATCATCATTATCATATACGTCACGCCTGATTTATTTTTGTTAATTACATGTACCTCTCAAGTGGATGTACGATGAGGGAGTTGCATTATAACTTTCGTCTAGGTCAAACAACATTGAGCACAATAATAAGAGATGTGTGTGCCGTGATTTGGGATAAGTTGCAAACATGTTTAACACTTCCGGCTTCAGCAAATGACTGGATGAAAATAGCAGATGGTTTCGAAAAACATGCCAACTTTCCACACTGCATCGGTAGCATCGATGGAAAGCACATTAGACTGATTCAACCAGCTGATTCTGGTTCGATGTATTATTTAATTAAAATGACAAAACAACTATGCACACGTGTTGTCTGCGATGAGGTAGGGGCGTCACTGGTGGCCGGACTGGCGGCCGAGTGAGTGAGACACCATACAACGCTATAGTTCTTAAGCGTCGATTACACTGTACTACATCTAGTGCACTAGATGTAGAACTAGCTAGGGTCCTACATAAATGGCGTTCTGTTTACACTGCACTACGTAGGGAATCCTAACTCAGTCAAATACCAAACTCCGGCCATGGCACCCGTGCTTTCAAAAATGCAAAAAATCGGCATTGCTCTTGCTGTAACAGCGGGCATTACGAAGCGTAGAAAAAGAAGAAAATGGGTTAAGCAGTATCTACTACTGCGAAACAAATTGAGCAGCATGAACATTTTAGACCTTTTAGAACCAGAAGATTTCAGGAATTACCTCAGAATGAATAGTTCACAATTTGATTTCTTATTAAACTTAGTAACAGACTATATTCAGAAACAAGATACAATACTGAGACCTAAGCAGTCACTACAATGCCAAGTTCAGATGCCAGATCCGTCACTATCACAAAACCAAATCCAGTTAGATCATAACCAATTTCAGTTGAATGACCAATCGTCACAGTACCAGTTAGATGACCCATCACCACAGTACCAAGTCCAATTAGATGACCCATCGCCACAGCATAACTCGTTACATAACTCATCGGGTCAGGACCAAATACATATCGTTGAGCAATCGCAGGACTCTACTAACACGACTGCCGAAGGAAATATTAAAAAGGAGAATGATCTTTCGTCATTAGCTTCTAACAATGTATTGGTAGTAGAAGGAACAGGAGAGGATATGAAGAATTTTTTGATTTTTAAGAAAGCGCCACCACCTAATCAATAAGTGCCCTGATCCTGTTGGCTACAAGTCTGTAGAAACCGGTAAATCAGAACCCACGGTTGCTCATTAGCCGGGTTCTATTGACTTAAATCCATTAATTGGTATGCTCTGATTTTGATTAAAGAATAAAAAATTCTTATTATAAAATATTGTTTTATTTTCTTACCTTTATATAATGTTTTAGACATCTGTAGATCGCCCAACATGTTTCAGGTATCAGTCTTGATAACAGTGGTTCTGATATTAAAGAACTGAACTTAAGGTCTTGATATGAGTTTCCGGTGGCAAGAAATCTCAATGTGACAACTAATCGCTGTTTTGGAGGGACGCAAAATCCATTGTGAGAACATGTTGTGTGTTACACAATTTTGTACGTTCTAGAGATGGATATTCATATGATGATACTCTGACAATAACGGGGTTTCAAACGAGAACACAGCAAAATTTCACTAGAGGAGGGCGTGCTGCTACTCCAACTCGAGATAATTTTTCACATTATTTTATAAACGAAAACCCACTTCCATGGCAAAATAATTCTATTCATTAATAAATATGTACATGCATAACTGGCTTTTAGCCGTCCATTTTTCACCAGAATCATTATGAACATTTATTGATAATAAAAATGTGTTGTTTACTTACCAAAGCTCTTTTTTTGCTCAACGGTTTGCTCCTGCTCTCCAAACAAATCTACAACTTCCTCCCAACATTTCTTTTTCAAGTCTCTGTCGGAATAATCTGATGAGGAACTATCCCAAATTGATGGTCTACTTTGAATTTCGATAATAAACCTTTCTGTATCGAAATTTTCCATCATTTGCGGTTCCATCATTCTGTGTGGACATTTAATGGTCTGTGGAGAATTCTCATCGTCGTCAACGTTGGCCAACACCGCGACGAAAAAAATAAAATAGTTTACGAAACTGAATAATGAGTAATGTTCAAGTGGTGAAAGAAATATATAAATATGCTAGGAAGAATTTTCCTCGACGACGATTCATACAGAAAGGATTGGATGATACCTGGCAGATAGATCTTATCGATATGCAAAAATACGCTAGAGAAAACGCCGGTCACAGATACATACTGGTTTGTATAAATACTTTCTCGAAATTCGCCTGGGCGCAGCCGTTGAAGACTAAAAAAGCTGAAGAAGTCACAAAGATGATGATGAGAATCCTTCAAAATGTACAAAAGAGAAAACCTAAAAATGTACAGTCAGATGATGGTACTGAGTTTTTCAACACTAAATTCCAATCGCTAATGGAAAAGTATAATATTAATCATTACTCTACGTTTAGCGTTAAGAAAGCTTCTATAGTGGAAAGACTTATTAGAAAACTCAAAAATTGGCTTTGGCAACACTTCAATTTGAAAGGTTTGAAAGTCTACAAATGGATCAACTATTTGAGTAAACTGTTGGAAAAATATAACAATAAAGTACATCGTACTATCGGCATGGCGCCTAAATCTGTCAACCGGAACAATGCAGATAAACTTTTATCTGGAGTGTACAATACATCAAGGTTAAAGCACGCAACAAGTTTAAGGTTAACGATAATGTGCGAATAAGTAAATATAAATCATTATTTGATAAGGGTTACACCGGAAACTGGAGTACGGAGATATTCCAAATAGTCAAAGTGCAAAATACTAACCCACCCACATACCTACTTCAAGACTCTAAGCGTGAACCGATCATGGGCGCTTTCTATGAGCAAGAGTTGCAAAAAGTGAAACATTCTGATGTCTATCTCGTGGAAAAGATATTGAAGCGAAAAGGTAATAAAGTCTGCGTTAAATGGTTGGGAATGAATGAAAAAAGTTGGATTGATAAAAACAATATAGTGTTATGATTTCAGCTGTTGTGAAGTGTGTAAATACCTATGTAATACTTCATGTACGTGTCAATACATGTCATCTGTACTTTTTCTTTATGTAGTAAATAGTACCTATTTGTATTGTATAGCATTGCAGGATTTATAATGTTAAATAAAACACTAAAAGTAAGTTACGTTATTTCATTTTTATTACTTATCAGTGACAGTGACTTATATGAACAACTATTAGTATATACTAGATTTTTACAAAACAAAATGACGTACATTACTGGTATATCCACCTCTTAGTAGTTCTTCTCCACACGTTAACATCGCGGTAGGTGATGGATGCGGCGGGCGGTAACCATCCTCCTGACGACTGATATCACTGTCATCACTTAAAACGCTCTACCGTTCAATATGTTATTCATTGTATTCATTTTTATTTTGTTTTATTTTTTTCACACTGATAAGCAACCTGAAAGAAAAATAACCATTATTTAATAACAAAATACTCGCCATAGGTATATTTTATTTTTTTATTTTATGCAGATTTACTAAAACTCACATAAGTTAAATTTAAATTTGGTTGGATGCTATATTCTTTTCCTTAAAAGTCAATCGCCACGACTTCCCCGTTGGCCCCTCATTTATGAGGTAGATATTTCCAGATTTTAAATATATAATATCTTCCTCGCTCAACGTCTCAAAGCGTGAAGGAAGGCTAATCATCCCAATTCCATCTAACCGCACCACTATTTGCACTTTATCTTTGAAAAATTTAGAAGGCACGGTAAAAGAATCTATAATTAAGTACGGCTTGCATAATTCTAAATCACTCAATTTTACCCAAACACTACCTTCCCCAACAGAGTTTTTTTTTTTTTAAATCCAGCCATTTTAAAACGCACTATAAAGATTTTTTTCTTAAAAAAAAAAAAATTACTCGGTACTGCTACTACACTCAATGAGTTTGTAAAATTGTTTCTTTTAAAATCAAATTAGTGTAACCTTTTATAGTAATAAGTCCGTGTGAAATATTTTCCTATCAAACCCAACTTCCTGTCCTAACCACAGAAAATTGATATCTAAATATTTTCCCAACAGACAATCATATACGAACCGCAAAAAAGTGTGATAAACTATTTTATAGGAAGCGGTATTTTTACACGTGCTCTTATCACTAGTTATAGTGATAAATTTTGACTATTTATATCAAACAAAAACCGTATAGATACCTACATAGAAATCGAACTGTGAGAACATTCATTATCAAAACCACTTTTGTACTTACCACATAAAAATGATTAGGAAAACTTTGTTGCAGGAAGAGACATTCTACATGTACTCCTATCACTTGTTTTATTCATAATTTTATAAATTTCATCTTGCGTCCAATAAATCATTTGTTCGAGCATAGTCTTATATTCAAGACACTCTTTAGAAATTTCCGGAGGAGGTATTGCTGTAGATGATGTAGTTGATGATAAAAGTTTGGTAACAGTTGGCATGTCTGTATAATCTGATGATCGTGGTGTTGATACAGTTGATGTTGAAGCTGTTGAGGTTGAAGTGTGGTGCGCTGCATTTTTTTTGCTTTTATCCATCCAAGTTATCTCAATACCGAAATCGTCATGAATCACCTGAACGAACATATGAGAATCTAATGTTTGCTCAACGCTTACCTCTCGACGGACACGACGACGTTTCGAATGTTCCACAATCGTACTATACTCTTTCTTAATATCAAGCTTTGAAATTCTCATATTCGGCGCGCAAATAGGGAAATGCACTTGTTGGTTTTCAAAAACTTGAATTTGTCTCATGGGGAATATCTCACCTTTTTCAGCTAGTAGCAAATTCACTGACCAGAGTATTAATTCATTGGATGCATTGTCATCTTCCACTCGAACACTTCTCAAATACCAAGAATCGTTCGTACACATTGGGAACAATACGTCTTCTTCTATTGCTGGAACTTCAACCATTTCCCTCCTCCTTCCAGACATATTTTGAATTGTTAAAAACACCGTTAGCGGGATTATATTCGATAAAATCATGTTTAAGTGTTTAGTCCACTACTGTAATCTAGAACTATTAAATGTACACTGAGATTCTCAATAAATTCAACGTAAAACGAAATCTCGCATACATCCGCTGAATCACTGCTTATCATACACGTGCAAGATGCGATGCACCCACTCAAGTCCTTCATCAATTACAACAATGTAACTTCATTGCAAAGCTCTAACCACAGCACCACTGCTGTTACTGATAAGAATTTGATTCACATGCTCATTCATCGGTAGGTAGGTATAATTTCAACTTGATCAAACAGAAAAATAAATATTTTTCTTCAAAGTTAAAACAGTTCTTGTTTACACGTCGGAGAACATTTTATTTAGCTCCTTATCTTATAGTAGGTAGGGTAGACTGGGTACAGTTGTGCCAATTTTTGTTTGATCGCCAATAATTTTGCTAATATATTAGTTAGAGTGGAAAAAAGCAACTAATTTCTTAATTTGCACTTTTGCCTACATAAAAACTCCAAAATGTTGTCCCTTAATACTCTGTAAAAAGTACAGCATCAATTTATATCAAAAAAGGGAGAGTGGCACAACCGGCCCCAACCCAAGGACGGTTGTGCCAGTGCTTTGGGGCGATAGTGACAACCATCAATAATTCACAGAAATTGTTTCTTAATGACTTTTATTGTTAAAAAATGTTAAAACACAACATAATTTTCTTGTATTCAAAGTTAAGACTCATAAAACTTCTATTATTAATTTGTAATGGTGATTATCACTGATGCACTCTCCGTGGGACCACAGTCCATTTTTCCTTAGACACTTGACCAATTTTTCACCTCTTTATAAGCTTCTTTATATTTAGTAATGCCAACCTTGGTCTTTCAGTATTCTGCAAGCGTGTTCTGGGCATCTAAAAACAAAAATATTAAAAGAATGTATGGCACAACCGTACCCAAAAAAAATGTCACAACCGTACCCAGCACACACTTTTAGAATCAAAAGGTCGCCATGACTTTGCTAGATAATATTCGTTAAAACTAATCACACGTAATTGACTTCTAATATCCAACTTAAAACAAAAAAATATAGGACATAGACTTTCTGTATACAAATAAAAACAAACATTAAAAGAAAGTTAACAACATAACTTACTTTTGACTGTTAAAAAGCAATGTAGTCCCCTGATTACATCCACGTCGCGCGCCGGCTAACGCAATACATGGAAATTAGTTTATACACGTACGAGGGTTGCCTTTTATATTTCGGGATTAGAGAACAAAAACAAATATTAATCATCGAAAATCGCTTTATTATTTTTCAAAATATTCCCCATTAAGATCTATACACTTTTGCATGCGTTTGAACCAATTGTCGAAGCACTTTTGCCACTCTGATTGAGGTATCTCCAAAACATGCATTCTGAACGCATCAACCGCTTCTTCAGGTGTCGAAAAACGTTGACCTCTCATTTTATTTTTTACGCACGGGAATAAAAAGAAGTTGTAGGGTACCTACCTATAGCTATCGTATGTACTACGCATTCTTGCAACTTAGCAAATCATAGTAGCGTCGAGCGAATGAAGTCAGTCGTCTCTCCTTCGCCCGTCGCGCTCACACGGCTCATTAGCAGCCTATACATATTGTCAATTGTGTAACTTTAAATATCGTTTGTACTGAACAAGTAATTAATAATATACCCGGACTTTCGTGAACTGAACTTTATCGTTTCACTTGAACACCCTCTTTCTGATATCGTCATAATTATAGAGTCAACTTAATCAACCTACACACAACTTACAAAGTCATTCGGTGCCAAGTCAGGACTATACGGCGGATGACTCATCAAATCGATGTTTTGAGTGCTCAAAAATGCAGTTGTTTGAGCCGATGTGTGAGAGCTCGCATTGTCGTGGTGAAGAGTGATTGTAGTTCATCGCATTATTAATTTACTTAGGCATAATAAAATAAAATACTAACCAAGTTCTGCCTTTTCTTTATCTTCCATGGATTCACCGCCAAATATATCGATCACTTCAAGCCACAACTGCCGCTTAACATCTTTATTGGAGTAATCATTTGATGCTAAATCCCATAAACCTCTTCTATTTTCAACTTCAATTATGAACATTTCCGTGTCGAAATTGGCCATTGTAAAATAATCACTCTGTAGCTAGCTATACACGTCTGGTCGCCGCGGCCGATGCGGTAGCACTGATGAATTTTAATACAGAAGTGATGATCTCGACGGCCACGATTGGTCGCTGGTCGCGTGGCATCAAATTGGACGCCGCGGCCAACGGTGGCCGCTGGTCGCTGGCCGCTAAGTGCGTAGGGGCTATAGCGATTGCCATATAAAGTCCAGAATTCACTGGCCGCCAGTGCGTAGGAGGCCTAGAGGATCCAAACGACCTGTGGACAAAACAATCCAGTTTTAAATAACTGAAATATGATAATTAACTACACTGTGATATTTCAATCGCTCCGGCACTACGGGAAGTGCAGCCCTTTCGCCCTTGCGTAAGAAAGTGCAGATGCCTATCTATATGCACCTGCACTTTTTTACAGCGGGCGAGGACTGCTCTCCCTCCGTGCCTCCGGCTTTTCATAAACACTCTAGGGGTAGGGCAGACAGTACCACGTGGCATCGGAGTGGGCAAATTCGGATCTGACAGTAAATTTTAACCTAAACCTAACCTATATTCATTTTAATTACTTAAAAAGACATGTGATAGGGCTCACCTGTTTGTTGAGGCTGCGATACTCATAGGAGTACGGTGTGTCCGACATAGTTTTTCCGTTGGCACCAATCGATTATGCTCTGCAAAAAATATGCACTGCTCGTTGGTCCCTAAATCTTTGATGACTTTTGAGAGGGACCAAGCTCTTATAAACTCTTCACTTAGTAAATGGCAATTGATCGTTTCGCCACCAAAAAAAGGTCCGGTTGCGGATTGCTGTCCATGTCGAAGGCAAAATCAAAAGTCCAGGAGGTAAGCCAAAAGTAGGTTGTATAAGAAATCCAATCTGTGTCCAGTGAAAAAGCCAAGTCGTACGGAGAAGCAATCCAAACAAAGTCCAAAAACACAGCCAAAGTAGTCGTAAAATCACGGGAGAGCACTGAGCAGAACATTTATGAGCAGAGATGAGCAACGGAAAGTCAAAACAACGCGATGTCAAACAATACAAACAAAACGTCGGTGAAAATGACAGATATTGCGTTTCGTTTCGTAATTTGCAAGAAAAACGTGGTACTTTTCTCAATTTCACGTTCCGTTTCACATAGTGCAAATTTAAAAAAAATATGTTTTACACTCAATTACGTTCCAATTCACAAATTTTTTATAATTTTATTCTATTTTTATAAATAAAGTACGCTTCTCCGGCAGCCAAAATCAATTTAGAATGTTTAGTTATGATCTCTAGAATCCCCCTAGAACTTTAGTTGTCTCAGAATAAAGGTACTTGTTTCTAAACCCAACCCATTTTTGCCCAAGTTGCTTGCTTTTGGGATTGTTTGATGTTATCCGTTTTTTTACATTCTATGATAGAAGAGAACTTTTGTACAATCTCAAATAACCGTTGTTGTTCTTCTCTCGTAAAATTGGGAGCACGGCAGCTTAAGGTGCTCATTTTTTATAAATTCGAATTAAAACAGTGTAATGAGCGAAAAAATACCATAAAATAACAAAATATAATAATCACTACGATGTATCACCCACTTGCGAACTGACAATGACATTGACAGAGAGGATCTATTTTTAGGGCATTTTTAGATGTAGGAAAAAAAATAAACAGAGACAGCACGACTGTATTTCTTAGAGTGCTATCTCTCTTTAATCTGTAAGTGTCAGAAAAAAACCAACAAATTATAAACGGAATTATAGTTTGGCAAGTTAGTGCGCGACCTTCCTGCGGGGTGACAGACGTTGGCGGGGACGAGGTAGCACGCCTTAGTGACGTCATTCTAGTGCACGGCTATACACGTAGAAAAAATTGCCAGGATAAATCTTGCGGATAATGTTTTGACGAGATATAAGAGTGAATAAAAATATAAAACTATTGTTCACTATGTTCCCGTTCATGTAATCACCAAAAACTTTTGCCCATCTCAGTAAAATAAACCATTAACCGACACAAATATAAATTCCCACGAATTTACACATTTGCACGTGTTAGAAAATGGGATGTAGTATAGAGTTATAGAGAAGATCAAGGTGTTATTTACTGAATATGAGATGTCAGGATTTAATTGATTCTAATATGAAATGTGTACCTAAAGTTACTTTATAGTTGCCATGAAGCTATTGTATTGAAAATGTTACTAAGTAAAGGGATTAATATATTAAAGATGGAGGATTAATAGAGAAACAAGGAATACCATTAAATCAATATTGTATTGTCATGTTAAACAGCGATACAAAAGATAAACCACAGAACAAACGATAAATCACTAAAGTTATAATACAAATGGCCAACGCCCAATTATTTCTAGGAATATTCACAAAATACTTAACTTGTGTCCTGCAGGAAGATAGACGAACAAGAGAGGCGGAGTAGGTATCTACCCGTATTTATAACCACCACTATAATATGGTCTGAGACCACCACACATTACACTGGGCTACAGCCAATCACAGATTGACTTAGAGCCGCGAACATTTAAACACGTATAACTTAAGTAACAAAAGTCAGTATTTGTACTTATTCTAAACACTATAATTATTAACATAATTGTTGAAGTTCTTCTACAATAACTATCATGTTATTACGGTAATATTTACTAAATAAACCTAATAAATATTTAGTTCATTAGACAATGCTGCCACCTGTGACATAACAAATAGCTACTGCGGATATAATATTGAATTACATTTTAAAGTTCAACCTTAGTTTAGTCTAGGTATTAAAACCTAAATACCTAAATTAATTAAGTAGGAAATTACTCAAGTCTAAGTACTTTATTTAGTAGTCTCGATAACATTAATAAAATAATTAAAAGGTATATCTTATCAGGTCAGTTGCTGCCACCTATGTCGTAGATGTGGAACTATTACAAAGAAATGGCCCTTGACCTATAACCCGCCAAATATAAAAGTGAAGTATTATTTACAGCATAACTTACATTATAATGTCTAGGTAATTCAACACTTAGACTATGTTCCAGGCAATAAAAGTAATTTATATAATTAATACAATTAATATGAATAAGTATTATCATTATCTATCTATCGATGTTAAATATAAAATGTTAAAGACAATGATACTTGCCAACACACTGTGAGCCAGTGTGTTGTATCATTATTGAAGCCTTATAAGCAAGGGAAATGCTTTTCCTTAAAGATTAAGTTTTACAAAGTGAATTATCATGAAATCATAGTACTGAAGTACATATAATAAATAAAATAAAATAAAATAAAATAGCCTTTATTGCTGAACTTATTCTTACAGTAATTTTTCTTACAAATACGTTTATAACTTTTAACAGTTTCTTTTCTTTTCATAAATCAGGTATCGGTAAACGGTCGTTTCTACATTTCAGCTTGTCTTTCGACATAGGCCTCCTCTAAAGATTTCCACTCTGTTTTATTTTTCGCTATGCGCGTCCATATTGGGCCCGCCACTTTTTTGATGTCGTCCTCCCATCTTCTAGTCTGTCTGCCTCTGTTTCTTTTACTATCTCGTGGTTGCCATTCAGTTATTATTCTCGTCCATTTCTCCTTCTTCTCTCTTATCATATGCCCAGCCCACCTCCACTTTAAGCACCTGTATGTTGTGTATGCATTCTTAAATTTTGTTTTGTTTTTGATACATTTTAGTTTAACTCGGTCTTTTCTTTTAATTCCTATTGTGCTTCTCTCCATTCCATTCTGACAAACTTTTATTTTCCTTGCTTGTTCTTCTGTCAATGCCCATGTTTGGCACCCATATAGTAAGCATGGTAAGATACACATATTGTATATTCTCCTCTTGTTCCTCATAGACATATCCTGGTTCTTCATGACTTCACTGAGTGACCAATATCTCTTCCAAGTATTAGTTATTCTTCTTTCTATTTCTTTTTGCATACATTCCTCAGTAGATATTAACTGTCCCAAATACACATACTCCTTTACATACTCTATTTCTTCATCATTTACTGTTATGGACTCTGTTTGTGAGGAGTTAGACATTACTTTTGTTTTCGTTAAGTTCATTGACAGGCCTGCCTTCTCACTTTCTTCCGCTAACTGTTGCAACATTTCCTTTAGGGTTTTCGGGTTTTCCGAAAATAAGATTAGGTCGTCTGCAAAGCGTAGGTGACTCAGGTTTTCGCCATTTATATTTAGTCCTTTATTCGTCCAATCCAGATTTCTGAATATCATTTCCAGAACTGCTGCAAATATTTTTGGTGAAATTGGGTCTCCCTGGCGTACACCTCTCTCAACCGGAAATTCTTCGCCTATAGATTCTAGTTTTACTTGTGCGGTGCTTTTTGTGTATACGTTTTTCAGTATCCGTATGTATTTTGCATGTACGCCTTGATCTTTTAGTGCGTCCCAGATAAATCTATGTTCAAGTGTGTCGAATGCTTTGTTGAAATCCACGAACCCTATGTAGTAAATTTTGTTATATTCTTTAAATTTCTGGAGTATTTGTCTAAGGGCGTGTATGTGGTCTATTGTTGAAAAATGTCTACGGAATCCAGCTTGTTCTTTGGGTTGATTTTCTTCAAGTGTGTTTGTGATTCTAGATAATATTATTTTTGAAAACACTTTGTAAATATTGGACATTAAACTGATTGGTCTGTAATTTGCTATATCTCCTTTGTCACCTTTTTTATGTAGTAGTATAATTGTAGATTTTGTCCAATCCTCTGGAATGTTTTCCGTATTGATAATTTCATTAAATATATCTGTAAGTCTTGGAGCGATTACTGGTAACGTTGCTTTTAGAAGTTCGTTTGTAACAAGATCAGATCCAGGGGCTTTATCGAGTTTTTGTGTATTTATTGCTTTTATGGTTTCTTCCTTCATTATTTCCGGTATATATTCTTCATTAGTTATTTCGTCGTTTTCTTTTATAGTGTCTTTCTCTTTTTGACTTCGGTATAAGTTTCGGTAGAATTCTGTAGCGATTTTTAATATTTCGAGTCTTTTACCTGTACTATTACCATCTTTCTTTCTCATACTTGGTATCCAGTCCTTTTTGTAGTTTAACTCCTTCAATGCCTTTTTTATTCCTCCTGTCTTTTCTATGTAACTTTTCATTGTATTAGATCTTTTAGTTTTTCTTTCTTTCCTAAGTTGTTCACTGATCTTTTTGCTTACTTCTGTTACTCTTTGGCGGTTTCCTTTAATTTCCTTTTGTCGTAAAAGTTCTTTTCGTTCTTGTAATAATTGTTTGATTGTAAGTGAGACTTCTTTCTTGATACTTTTGTTTGTTTTTCTGGTTACTGTTTTTAGTTGATTTAGTAATAGGTTGTACTTTTCTTGTATCGATGGATATTCTTTCTTCTCTAATTCCGCGGCATCTAGAGATGTTTGAAGATTATTAAGTAATAGTTTAGGGTCACCTGAGTATTGTACCGCTAATTGTTTATTTTGAAATCGTCTTGTTTTCTTGAACATTCCTGACATCGCAACTCGAACCATCCTATGGTCTGTGTGGAAGTTTAAATTGTTTATGATCGAAATGTTCTTGAAGGCTTTTCTATTATTAGACATAATAAAATCGATTTCATTCTTATATTGTCCATTGGGTGAGATCCATGTCCATTTTTTTGATGGTTTCCTTTTATAAAAACTGTTTAGAATACTTAATCTGTTTTCCAGTGCAAAGTTTACTAGTCTTGTTCCGTTTTTGCTTCTATTTCCATACCCATAGTTTCCTATGGTATTTTCTTCCCCACTATTTTGAATCCCAATTTGTCCATTAAAGTCTCCCATCACGATGACGTTTTTGTGTGCGTTATCAATAGCGTTTTGGAGATTTTCATAGAATTCCTCAATTGTTTTTACGTCCTCTTTTTTATCAGATTCAGTTGGTGAATATGCCTGTATAATAGACCATCTCTCTTCTTTATCTCCGTTCACGGGCAGTTTTATATTAAGGATTGCAATACGTTCCGAGAATCCACTAAGTTCTTCTATGTTGTTGACTAGATTTACTTTCACCATGAATCCAACTCCATACAGCCCGGGCGTCTCCCCTTTATAATGTAGTACGTATTTGCCATGGTTTTCTATACCTTCTCCAAATCTGCGCATTTCGCTAATACCTATAATATCCCACTTTAACTCTTCTATTGCCAGCTCTAGTTCTTGGAGTTTTTCAGGTGTTCTAAGAGATCGACAGTTAATAGTTGCTATGTGGATGTCATTTACTTTGTTTTTCATGTTAGTGTTATTTTTTTCCTTTAGAGGGTCGTGGTCATTTTTCCCCACGATGACCAGTCGGCTTGGGGAAGTATTTTGTTTTGTTATTTTATGTTGGTTCATGTTGAGCTGTTTATTTTTCCGTTTACCGACAGTTAATTGTTATTCTTTGTTAGTTGTTGTCTTAGCGGGAAGAGACGAAAGAGAATTAGCTCTGATCCTCATTACGTCGAAAGCATTTGGTCTATTGTTAATCGGCGGCATTAGAGTTTGTTGTTTCCTTGGTTGAGCATTGTTTTGTGGGGATGATGATGTTTCTCTTTTGCGCTTTTCCTTATTTATGTTAGTATTTTTTCCTTTTACTACTAGTTTGTCAAATTTCAGGTACGCGATATTTCCCTTTTCTCTCTCCTCTTTTAGCTGCGCCTGCAACGTTTTCCTTTTCTCTATTACTTCCTTTGTGTAGTCTTCTGTAACATATACATTTTTGAAGTTTTTCTTCTTTCCCATTACTTCATTCTTCTTCCATTCGCTCGTAAAGGAAATCAGAATTGGTCTTGGTTTTCCAGAAGACTTTCCCTTTCCTAGACGATATATTTTGTTTATCTCATGTTCTTGTAATTGTATGTCAAGGTCAGTTTTGAAAATATGTATTGTATTTTGTATTAATTCTTGTGTAGACCTTTCGCCTTCATTTACTCCAAACATTATCAAATTGTTTTGCTTCTTTCCTCTTTTTAAACTTTCTACTTCCTTTTCGAGATTTTCTACTTTTATTTTTAAGTTTCTATTTTCTGTTATAATAGGTTGAAGTTTTTCGTCTAATCTCTCCATTATATTATTTGTTATCGAATCTTTCAATTCTATTGTTTGGTTCAAGATTTCATTCTTCATTTTATCAAACAATAGTTGAAACTGATCCTCCATTCTTGTAAACTAAATCTGCGTGTTATGGAACGTAATTAGTGGTAGTTTTTATTTACTTGCTCTGGCAACACTAGTTAGCTGTTACTGTGACAAGTGTCAATGTCATTGATCTTTTGTCTATGCTCAATATGATTGGTGAATTTCTAACCTCTAATTATCACTTTTTGGAGATACTTTTGTTGAAATTCAAGAACTTACGTGATATTGTGTGAAATCGGTAGTTCCACTACACGGACGACACTTCAATTTGTGTTTTGTGACGTCGCAGTCTCAAGAACAGTGTACGAAATTATTTTTTAGCACTCAATAATACGGAGCTACACAATTACGATGCTTACAGTATGACAGCCGGAAACGGATATATGACAATCATATTCCGTCACACGCCACAAAACTAAATCAAAATAAATGTTGTTGCGATTTTATGTGTCACTTGTGTTGACAACATGACATTCTGTGAATTTTTACTCAATGTTTTTAATCCTTGACTTTTATATTACAAACTTTTTACATGTCCCTTCCTATAGACCCTCCTTCATCGCAAGGTTCGGTAGGGGAAACACTCTCTCTGAACGAAATCGTGAGATGTGATTTATGTCCTGGACCGAGGTTCTTTAAGGGAAAACGGGGCCTTTAGATACATTTGAGCAGGGTCCATAGGATTGCAGTACCTTCGCCAGTTAACCCGAGAAGAGTGAACCTGACAACAGATGTGAAAACCGTAATACCAGTCATATTGGCTTGTGTTGCATTACACAACTACCTAAGAAGAAATAAAACTAGTAGAAATCTATACACACCACTAGGTACTTTTGACGGCGAAGACGAAAACGGTCAGTTCCTGTACCTGGGCAATGGAGAAATCAAGGTCATGCAGAAGGCATGAGACAACTTCACATAATACCAAGACGAACATCAACAGATAGTAGTCGTATTCGTGATGCTTTTGCTGCTTATTTTGTAAGCGACCAAGGAATGGTTCCATGGCAAAATTAATTAGTAACAGGTACCTATCTACATACAATTACTTTTATTAATAATACCTAAGTAATGAAAGTTGAAACACAACTTAATTTACTAATCTATTTGTAAGCAAATAAATAAACACATATTGTAAACCTATATGTTTTATTAATTGTAAAACTTTAACCAAACACCTATTACCTCAATATATTCAATATTAGACGTCGAATTCTGCGGTATGTTGCATCACATCAGGGTGACCATTTCTCCGAAAGCGAACCATTTTGATAGATATATTTGGTCTGCACCACTGCCTGTTCTCAGTTCTGTCTTTCTTTTTTCTAGTGTATATTGAGATCTCAGGCTTAGCCATTTTGAGATGACAGAGTTAATGGAAATTCCCATTAACTCCGCCACTTCCGCGTAGGCATCAGATTTTTTTTTTCTATTTTTATTTTCATTTGAGCTTGCGTCCCAAATCACGGGTCTTTCACGTATCAACGCGATTAATGCCAGTGTTGTCTCTACACACCAGTCCATCATGAACAATCTTAACCAGTGACCACTTCACGAGAAAGAAAACCATAACATAAAAAATCGTAATATAACCTCAAATAACGGAGCGAAACATCAAACTAGTGATTTGACACCTCTCTGGAGGAAACATCAAAATCATTCAAACTGAACCATTCCCCCGCGCGCAGGCGACAGCGGGGGATGTTTTCCAAAATTTTGGTAAACACGATTCGAGTTCAAATCGAATGACTTTGCTGAACAAAACAGAGAAAATTTCCATTATTTCGTTCGATTTGAAAATTTGTTCAGCCAAAACACGAGCAGCAGACGCGCCTTTAAGATAACGCGTCACCGTAGTGAATCGATTCATCTTAATGCTTCTCATTCAGTTTACCCATGCCTAAAAGTATTAGTATTAGCAATCTATCAATTTAGTGTAGTGAATGACTCTCCGACCGAAAATGTATCTGGATCAAAGTTCTTTTTATTTCTGGATTGGATTGAAAACATTAAAGTAAGTTTTAGGCTTAAGTTCTTTTTTAGCCATGTAAGTATTAGGTAAACAGCGTTTCTTTCTATTCTCAATGCTAACTTCCATTCATGATTGATTACCGACTCACGAGAAGTGTTTATCCCTTTCAGACCGGCGACGAAACTACATTAATTTCAGACAAAAAGACTATCAGGTTTACCTTAAAATGGTCTGGAGAATTCAAATCCGGGGTCAGTTTTCCATTTTCCGGCCGCCATCTTGGAAAATTTTAGTACCAACAATTGTATCGAATCGGGCCCAAAGATTTATGTTTTCAGAAAAGAAAAACAATATAGGATACAATTTAAAATCTTTTATTAACCCAAAATTTTATATATTTTTAACATTTCATCAACACCAGTGTCAAACATTTAAAAATCAAGTGTGTTTAGCTCCGATTTTTTCTATGTCAGGCGGATTAGTAGTCTTGTTGTTGCACATGATTAGGTTTTGGAGACACTTGCACCGGCATTTCTTTAGAATTTAACTTCTTTTTTTCCCATTGCATTCGACTTAACCATAAGTTATCATCTGAATCATCCTCAGTGTCTTCACATATCGCGGAGTTCTCAGAACTGACTGATACGTGCTCCTGAGGGCCCCAGAGAGGGTTCTGGGAGCTATTCATCGTCACTACCCTCGTCTCCAGATCCATTTAGCTAAGTCACAATCTCGGCTTCCGTCAAACCCCGCGGCATTTTATAAATTTCTGTAAAAACTGATAAATAACGCACAGCATCAAAAAGTATTAATTGTCTATACGGCCCTGCATGATACAATTGTCTCATCAAAATTCGTTAACGACTGGCCGCAATACTAAAAGCTATTTCAATGCAGTTTTCTGTTAAATACATAGATAATCTATTTAATATTATGATTTTAATACTTAAATCCCGAAATACAAACCAAAAATCAATAATTTTCTACTCACATTGGTGAAAGGTAGTGCCGCAAAAATTCACTGAAGTCGATAGGTTGACACTTGCTCTGAGACTAACTTACGCGCGAATTTCGTGCACAGGGTCAAAGTTCGGTTCACGCGCAATCGTGCGACGCCGGGCCCGTCCAGAAAATACGTTTAGTTTTTGAAATAAATTGAACTTTCAAAACCGCACAATTGTATTGATCGGTTCTGAAAGGGTTATTTACAAAATTAATAATATTTTCAATTAGTCTCCGTAATGTGATCTGTTATTAAAAAGTAAGTACATAAAGATAGGTGTTAAGTATGCGTTTGTCAGTTTTAATTGAAAAAGAAAACAATACAAGTAGGTACCATCAAAAGTTAGGTTAAAAAAGTTTATTTACAGTTAGGTATGCAAGTCAATTTAGTCAGTGTTTAGGAGAATTTTTAATTAGTTATGTTGACCTTTCCTTAACGAAAGGATAAAGGAAAGCTTTCGAATCGAACCCAAAGTTTATTTCAATGTTTTAATAGCTTAGTTTATTGGTACCTATGTTAGATTTTCGAGGCGGTGGTAGCCCAGTTGGTAGAACGCTTGCCTCGCACTCTAACGGTTCTCGTACATCAAAACCGATCCATCGGCCGTTTTCGGGTCGGAGCTGTTCGGACGACTGTCTCGGACGATCAACTAAACACACCGCAGACGATAAAGGCCGTTGTCGGTGGAACCATGTAGTCTGACTGTGCAACACACAGAGTACAGACGTGTTTTAAAAAATGGAGGATTTCAAAGAAATGTACTTTTTTGAAAATTCATACCGCAATTTTATTCGTCTAAGTCGAAGTCGTCGGCGTGAGTGGGTTAATGAAATATTTATCCACAGGAAACAACTCGGCGAATTCCATCACCTTTTTGAGCAGTTAATATTACAACCCATCAAATTCTTTGAATATTTTAGAATGATTTATGGTACAATTCAATACATTTTAAACGCAGTTGAACCACTTATTACCAAACAGAATACAAACTATCGGGAAAGTATATCATCGACGGAAAGACTTGCAATAACTTTGCGGTAAGTGTAGATTTATACAGGGTGGCCCGTCGATTGACGTCCAAAAGAAAAATTTGGATTCCTCGTGTAGTGGGGTACCCGAATCACCCCCATGTATATTCCGCGATTTTTTACGGTTTCCGAGTTATGACGTGTTTTCTGATTTTTTGAGATTTTTCAACCAACCACCATAAAAAGGTTCGTAGAAAAAAAAGTACAACACTTTTTCATAATTTTATTTTTGCATCAGATACTTCATGATAGAAGCTGTTTACGATACAGTCGTGCTGCTTCAAGGCCGTTTCCTTGTGCAACCCCGTAGAAATGATGCATATCTGCATAATTTTCTCAAGTTGTAACTGATCTCTTAGAGGTCCTCCAAAACCCTCAAATGCGTCAATCTTGGCCCCTTTTTTGTACTTTTCGGTAAGATAACGCTATCTTTAAACCTACTAATCATAAAATACGAAAGAAAAAAATAATACTCAAACGACCAATTCTGAAATTTTTCCACCTTGCTCTCTTTAAAGGTTGATTCTAGCAAAAGTACCCCATTAAGTACCAATTTTTTCGATGATTATGAGAGCTGAGAAGTTGGCGCATTTTTTAAGCTAGCTTAAAATCCATGAAGTCGTCATTTTAAACTCGTAATTTAAGTTTGAAGATTTCGATTATTTTTCAATCAATACAATTTTTCCTCTTCCGACCTACATTTCCCCAACTTTTAATAAAGTTACGAAGCTGAATATTTTATGCATAAATATGTCATCATATTTCATGGGTCATGAAGCATCTGATGTAAAAGTAAAATTATGAAAAAGTGTTGTACTTTTTTTTCTACGAACCTTTTTAGGGTGATTGGTTGAAAAATCTCAAAAAATCAGAAAACACGTCATAACTCGGAAACCGTAAAAAATCGTGGAACATGCATGGGGGTGATTCGGATACCCCACGACACGAGAAATCTAAATTTACCTTTTGGACGTCAATCGACGGGCCACCCTCGATGGTCCCTACGTACAATCCCCTAATTGCAAAAGTCAAATTTTAAGAGAGAGCGTCGCGGACCTTCAAACACGTGTAACTCGTTTCCTATTTATCTTATAAAGTTGAAATTTGGCATTTTATATTATCTTGTTATATACTTTAAGAAAAACAAAGAAATAATTCAAATAAATGACGTTAAATGTATTATTTTTCACTTACATACTTATACAGCGGAAATTTGCCAACGAAAATAACGTAACTGGTAGTAAAAGACTTTTACGTGGGAATAGTGACCACTTCAATATCACTATCTGCCACTTAGAAAATTTTACATGGGAGAAACGGATTACAATTATGCTCGCAACTTTAAGATATAATTATTATTGATCTTTATGTACCTACCTATCTAAATTCAGTGTCAAATAAATCAAATGGATAACTATATCAATATTATATAATAAAATAACTCAAAGTTCATAACAAAAATTTTTATTTTCCAAAAATTGTTCCTGACACGCTTTCAGCATTTTGTAGGCATAGTTTAGTTACTTGTTACCTAGTATAGATTATTTTAAAAACAATTTAAATATTAATTAGGTACGTACTAGTGTAGTAGGCATCACACTTTAATTGCTTTTTTTAATCAGCTACTTGCATCAAAAAGATTACAAATTACCTAATAGGTCAGTATACAGTTTCAAAGTTAAGAAAAATGTCCATTATAAAATATAGGTACCTAGGTACTTACCAACTTATTTTTAATTAGATTAGTACTTGCTTACTAAAGAAACATGATTATAAAACTTTTTTCAAAAATTTAGTACTTAAGTAAAAAAAGAAACCTAGAGGTAGGTATTTTTTACCCGACTACGGCAAAGCCAAAAGGAAGGGTAATGTTTTTGGCAGTCTATGTATGTATGTATGTATGTATGTTTGTATGTATGTATGTATGTTCCACCGTAGCGTCTAAACTACTGAACCGATTTTAATGAATGAGGTGTCAAAAGATTTGTAATAATACGGCGGGTGACATAGGATACCTAATTTTGCAATAAGTTCAATACTTTGCCCACTAGTGGGCAAAAAGTCACGAAGAAAAAAATAAAAGTTTGTAAATGGTGTGTGGGGTATCAAATTCAAGAGCTCAGCAAGCACATTCCAAAAATATATATATCACTAGGTTTTGCGCACGGGTTTGCTTGTAAACTGGTGGACAAGAAGTCGCGACGAAAAATATTAAATTTTACAAAGGATAATGTGTGGGGTATCAAATGAAAGGGCTCAGCGAGTATATTCCAAATATAATATATGTCACTAGGTTTAGCACGCGGTTTTACTTGTAAATATGTCTTTTAACGTCTTGTCTTTTCTATCATAATTACTTCAAAACTACTGATTACTTACCAACAGCTTGCCAAATCAGACCTTTTCAGAATTATGTTGACTGTTTTGGCTAGTTTTAAGCTAAATTACCTACAACTTGTACTACCTATGGAATCAACTTTGTTGGCATTCAAACATTTTCGGTCCCTCAATAGGTACATTTTGCCCACGTAACTTGTACGAAAAAGCAAACATTTTTAGACTCTGACAAAGATCCCATATTCAATGTTGTTTATTATCATGAGTTCAAGCAGTGATTTTAATTTGTAAAGCGTGTCTTAAAAGGGAAGTTTGAAATAAAATACAAGACTTCTTGAACTCACATTCATACTATGAACAAAGTAGTCAGTGTGTAGGAAAGTTTGGGTGGTGCAGCCCCCCGCCAAAATGAAATAAAACTCTTCTTGAACTCTACTATGGATAAAGTAGTCACAGTATAGGGGGGTTTAGGGGGCACAGCCCCCCGCCCAAAGACACGAAACACTTCTTGAACTCTACTATGGATAAAGTAGTCACTGTGTAGGGGGGTTTGGGGGGCGCAGACCCTCGCCAAAATGAAACAAAACCTTCTTGAACTATACTGGACAAAGTTGTCACTATGTGGGGGGTTTGGGGGGCGCAGCCCCTCGCCAATAGAAACGAAACACTTCTTGAACTCTACTATGGATAAAGTAGTCACAGTGTAGGAGGGTTTGGGGGGCGCAGCCCCCCGCCAAAATTTAACAAAACACTTCTTGAATTCTACTAGACAAAGTTGCCACTGTGTGGGGGGGGTTTGGGGGGCGAAGCCCCCCGCCAAAAGACATGAAACCTTCTTGAACTATACTGGACAAAGTTGTCACTGTGTGGGGGGTTTGGGGGGCGCAGCCCCCCGCCAAAAGAAACGAAACACTTCTTGAACTCTTCTGTGGACAAAGTAGTCATTGTGTCAGTTTCGGGGGACGCAGCCGCCCGTTGCAATAAGGAAATAGATACTTTTTACATATACTCGTACTATGGACAGATTATCAGTGTGTCTTTGGGGGCGCAGCGCCCCGTCAAAATAAAATAAAAGGCATCTTTGATCCACACTCATACCTATCCGAAACGGATTACGCTACTTACTTTGGACCAGGAAAGCGTTGAGCATCTGCTCAAAAGTAGGTACCTACCTATCTAGGTACTTTTTGTGTAGTTTTTTTAGTGTTATATACTCTATCAAAAAAAATGCAATATTTTAGGATTGTTACCCTATAATTATTATCCACTTTGAAAAGTAACTGTGGTGTAGATGACTATGAAGTCGCGGATGCCCGCTAGTACAATATGTTGAGATGAAAAGATAGATTGAAAGTGTAACATGGAATTTGAATAGTTGTCATGTATGTGTTTGTATGAGTTCTGTAGTAGGTACGTAGTTATCACTGGTTTAACTAAAAAGTGTGAAATAAAAAATAAGTTCTAAAAACTAAAACCCGCCTACGGAAAACCTGCGATCTTAAAAGTAAGAAACAAGAAATAATTCTTGTCTTCTTAACTAGGTACCCCATAAATGCACAGACGTAGTGATTTTCAGAGGAAAGCCGTGGTCGTATGCCTCCATATAACTATAAATGGCTGCCTGCAAGCAATTGATACCTACTTATTATAAAGGTAGGTTAAACAGGTTCCGACATTGCACGGTTATTAATATCAAGGCACAGAGGCATACGACCACGGCTTTCCTCTGAAAATCACTACGTCTGTGCATTTATGGGGTACCTAGTTAAGAAGACAAGAATTATTTCTTGTTTCTTACTTTTAAGATCGCAGGTTTTCCGTAGGCGGGTTTTAGTTTTTAGAACTTATTTTTTATTTAGGCTCGAATTGACTTGGAATCTAAAGTGAAGCCTGGTATTTCAGCCATGTCTTTACTTAAAACTTTCAACATCAATAAAAAAAAGATAGCAAAACTTAAACAGGCCTGTACCCATAACAAAAATAAAAAAATACTTATTATCCTAATAAAAAATTCTTAGTAAAAATGAGTAAACTTCAGTCATAGAAAACAATCAATAGGAACTTGGCATTATCTTATGTGTACTTAAAATTAACGGTAATTATTTATTTTTTATGAGATCAATAAAATTGCAAAGATACTTGAAGTTTAAGAATAAAGAACCTACTCATCATCAGACATTTCCTCGTTACCTGCTAAAAGAGAGTTGAAAAAGGCATGATATTGTCTAGGTATTATGTTGTGCTCACAATAGTACTTGAGATCAGCTATTTTGTCGTTGGAGATCATCAACAGTCTAGTATAAGCCTGTGTTAATTCTTCGGTTGTTTCAGCTTGACGCCTTCGGTTTTGCGATCTGCTTACAATCAAACGCTGGTAATCTTCATCGAATTGGGTTTTGTAATTGATCACATCAGGCTCTGAAAATGACACCTTAAGTTCTCTAATCTTAGACCACATAACCTTCTGATTTTTATCGTTTTTGACCCAGTTTTTACCCGTTAACAATTTCTTAAAATCAAAAATGTCCTCAGATGATACTTCTTTTACAATGTAAGGATCACCAGTCTCTTTAGCCCATCTCACAAGTGCAAACCATTGGTCAGGCGTATAAACTTCCTTGTTCTTCGCGCAACGCTCTATTAAGGCATGAATGCTGTCGTTTTCATTCTGGGTGTGGCCTTTCTCTAAAAATCGGTGAGTTATATTTACGTTAAACTCTTTGGCAGCTAACAAGTACATCAAGAATACTATTCTGTTTCTATTTTGACCGCCACAATTATCAGAATACAAGTTTATGGTGTGTATACCTTTTCTTTACTAGTGACTTTTTCTTGGGTTGCACTTGTGAGAGAAGGTTTGTTCCAGTAACACTCAACTGCACTTAATGATGGTTCAGCACTTTTTTTTGCTAACCAAAACAACAATAACAGGGAATGTTTACAGCCACCTAATATTAGTAGGTAATTATTATAATTAGTATAAGTAAGAAATAAAATCTTGATCAATGTAAGTTTTTACAAATCGATTCTGCACTTATCATTAATTTTGGGCTTATAAATACCTGCTTATGCTGGACAATCTTTACAAGTTGCAATAATATACTATCATTCTGTTCATCAATTTCACATGTAACTGTATACAATTTCTTGCTAATTCTGTGTTCAGGTACGACTTTAGCACTGATAATGCATTCACTGCCGCTTCGACTCACTTTTACATAGCCTACAGCAGTACTGATGTAAGCATCTCGAGACGACCTAAAACAATGAACACATTAGTATATTACCTATTCTATTCTACTTTTGTAATAATATCTTCACTAGACAGTTGCGTAGTATTTTACAAATGTCGAGTATAAAAATACCACGTTGTTTTACGGTAATCTGACTATACCGGGCGAATGCCTATACTCCAAGGACTTTTTACTATAGCTGGACTGCTTACTGAGAGCGAAAAAACGAGCCGAGCGAGGTAGGTAGTACGGAGGTTGGCTGTCCTTTTTAATAGGGTGACTGTAAGATTTGGCTGTATGAGACAAATTCGAATTTGTTAAAAATTAAAAACAGATTATCTACGCATATTAAAAAAACTAAAGGTGGATTTCCCACTTGGATAGGTGACTTAAGGTAGTAAAAAAAATATCTTGAATTTCTACGTGCTTCGGAAAGCATGTTAAGACCGAGTAGGTACTGTAGAAGTTAGATTAGATGTCTGTTTTTTGATAAAATTATGGGGATTAAGGAGGGTTACAAAATAATACAAATGTAGTAACGTAATGACACCAATAATGGACATGTTAAGGAGTTTTTAAATGTTTTTTGTAAATTTCTCATAGGTTTTTTAAGCTTTTTAGATATTGTTTAGTTATACCTTTAGTTCATTGTTATTTTAATGTTACTGACAGTATAATAAAAGCAATAATGCTTGTTACTTTAAATAATTTATAAATTGAAAATATTCATTTTTTTGTCTAATAATGGACAGAAAAAATCTAGTGATGGACACCCAATGTTATACCTCCAGTTATTACCTGTACAAGTAAAAAATGATGGTCGCAAATAAAATGAAACAATGTTGTATACGAATTATTTAACAAAGTATTTATTAATCATTTTGCATACTGTAACGAAATCATAAGAAGAAGAGTTCTACTACTCATCGCTAGGTGGCGGTAATTAATATAGTTCCGCTGCTCGCTCCTGGATGGCGCCACGTGTACTCTGAAACGCGGTATCGTTTGCTACACAGCCTATGTACTTAAGGTTTGACGAACCAACCCTTGTCAACTTTCCACTCACCAACAGGTGATTAGCTCATGACGGCTCCCCGGCGTAGCTAATTATCCTGGTTGACCGCTCAGTATCAGCCGTGGTCCTTAGACAAAGTAACATGGCTTCGTAGCGAAAAGATACCGAAATTCGCTATCGTCTTTGAGATAACGATAACAATTTCCTAGCCAAAGTACTACCACTGTCGCGATCGTTGTGGCGAAATTGTTATTCGCTAAGAAAACGAATATTGGCTATGGTATTCGATACCATAGCCAATTTAGCTGTCACTGTCAGTGTCATGAAGTATCAAGCAAGTCAACTGAACATTGTTGTGTAATAGTTTCAAAAGTTTTGCTGCGTTATTAATATTAAAACAAAAACCTTATTGAAATTGATAGTGTGGTAAGTAAATGGAGTATTATTATATAAAGTAGCCTCCAAAACTTGGCATTCAAAATAGATTGATTTTTGTGGATGGTGCAAATTCAATTAATTAAAATGAAGTTCTACGTTAATTTTTAGTGATAGAATGGATTCAAGAGTACGGGCAAGTCCTGAGCAATTATCAACTCTGCTTGAGTATATGGAAACGTAAGTAAATGCAGGTTATATTCATTAATTAACATTTATTAATTCATAAGCAGAAAACTTTGACACCGGCAAGTTTAATATCTAATGTAAACAATGACGCGACCGTAACAATGGGACCCTTTTATTGAATCTAAGTTTGTTTATATTACAGTCATGGTGACCTGTCTAGGCCTCTTGCGGGAGCACAAGGTCGAATTAGGTCGGACCGATTATGGACGGAACTTGCAAGTATGTTAAATGCTGTTGGTGGTGGCGTCAACAAGACGACAGATAAGTGGAAAAAAGTAAGAACCATGAATATTTTTTAAATCATTCATTGTATGAAACAGTGACTAGCAATACTTTCTATATTTAGCTTTTATAAAACTAGTTCAAATCAGAAAATGGTTGATGAAGTATCCATTACATGACTAGCTCGAATGGAACTCAAATACACTAGCAACCTTCCTGTTCACTGTTCAAGACTGGACCACTGTGAGCTATCAACTTCATAGCTCAGTTTTCCATTTTTTTCAATCTTTTTTTTTCAAATTTCAGTAGCAAATATTGCATTATTAAATCAAATAAACAAAAAGTTCAAATAATATTTCAAGTCTTCCCAGTGCTTACCAAATACTTATGACTGATATATATTCAATATAGGTATGGGCGGATTGGAAGTCAAAGACCAAAAAAAAAGGATTGGCTATAAGGCGACACACAGGAGGGACTGGAGGAGGGCCAGCAAGTCGGCAAACCTTGTCGCCTATGGAGGAGAGGCTGCTGGCTGTAATGGGGGTTTTAGCGGTGGAAGGACAAGCCTCCATAGAAGAACTTGGATTTAATGTAAGTATCTCGAGGCTACTTCTCAAAGCTGACCATTCTCCCATTTTTCTAGAATTCATAAAATAGTATGGAAAATACAAACATAAAAGATGTTAAAATTAGTTATTTATTTTTGCATTTACAGTGCTATTTACTTAATGTCAGTATATATATAATATATTCTAGAAAAATACCTCCCACCTTGGCTAGGAATCATAATATAACATAACATAGATAGTCCTAGTCTTTGAGCACTGAGCTTATTTTAAACGAGTTTTCGCATAAGTACAATTAATATTTCATTGATTTGTTATTCAATTGTACATCATCTGTAATGATTACAATTGATTAAGATGGATTTTTTACAATTGATTCAAAACAACATCTTTATAAAAAAAAAGGTAAAATTGCTTTCTGTGAAGATAGGTATTATTGCAAGTCAAATCACTCTCATGAAGTTATGCTGGCTTATAGTGAAAAGTAGTATAGAATTCAAAATTTACTGTTTTTCACCTCAATAGCTCAGTAATCAAGGCACAATATCCAAAGGTCCAGGGTTTTATTCCTAGTAGAGATTAGACGATGGATTTGATTTTTAATATTTTTTTTCATTCTGTAATGGTTATTAGCAGTTGTACCTATGTAATATTTTTTCAATCAACCTAGGTATGATAGCAAAAAAAATATATTTTTCAGAGATCACAATATCCTGCACAAGAAGTTGTCATTGTAGATGATACGGAGTACTTGGAAACTGTTGATGGTATGTCTTCTTGAGTAGATTAATTTTATTGTAATACATATGTAGGTACATTGAATTCTGTAATTTTTATTGAATTCATGCCTCCAGTTCTCTAAAATAGAATTGGTAATATTTCAAAACAACTCTCGTTTTTTGTTCTAGAACCTTCCTCTTCACAGCCTTCGAGCGATCGGCTTTTCCCTCTTTTCACATCGCAGTCGCAAACACCGCCAATCCGTCCGCTCTCGCGCACTCCCCATTCGTCTCAGGGACGGCAGCCGGCTGCGCCATCCCCGGCGGCCCCACCAGCCCCACCGGCTCCGCCTTCTCCACCGGCCCCACCACCTCCACCGGCCTCACCATCTCCAGCCGGGCCAGTAGTGCCGGTAGCGCCCGCTACCCCCCGGCGGCGGACAGCTGCCCCCCGTGCGCCTGATACTCCGCCGGCCGCCGGACGTCGCGGGCGGGGGAGGTCGCCGGACACGCCGCAGTCTGCGGGCTCGGCCGGCCGCCCGCGTCTGCGCGCCCGCCGCCGGAGGCAGGCACCGACTCCGTTTGACAGAGCGGCTTCCGAGTTTGTGGCCGTCGAAACACGACGCCTGGCGGCGGAGGAAACTCGCACAAGACTACAACACGAGCGCGACTCGAGAGCTATGGATCTACAACACGAGCGCGACATGAGAGCTTTAGACGTAGATCACGAGCGAAATGAACTTTTGGGTGCGATCGTAAATATCGCACAAGCCTGGCTCGACTACTATCGCAGCAGGGACAACACAGAACCGCTAAATGTTGAATAATAGATTTAAGAAATCCAAAAACCCATGTTTTTAAAAGGTCCCAAAAATAGAAAATAACCCTACAGGGCTGAGAGGGGCCACTCCAAGCGTAGCGTAGATTGTGGGTGACACTTGCAAAGATACCTACGCCCCCCACGTTTTGAATGGCCCCTCTCTCAGTCCCGTAGGGTTATTTTCTTATTTTTAGGACATTTAAAAACGCGGTTTTGGACTTCTTAAATCTATTAATTATTTTATTATTTTTTTCTTTGTTGAGTTTACCGATAGTTTTATCAAAATCGATACAGCCGTTTTTACAATCTCAGTGTTCAGCGATGGTGCTGTCCCTATTGCGATCGTATTCAAAGTATTCAAACCTTGTTTTTATTTATAAGTAGATTGTTTTAAAATAGGTACATTGTTTTATTTGAGTTTTTTTTTTACAATACGCTAGTTATGCCAAATGAATGTTTAAAAAATATTTGTTGAATTGTTTACGTTTACTCAGTTACCTATAGAATAAAAATAATTGTTGTATAATAGGTACGAAGATTTTGTCGAATTATTGTTGCCTAATTTAAAATTTTTACTCATTAATTTTAAGACTGCGATAAGACTGTTCGACAATGTTGTTCAACTGTAAAGACTGCTCCTTGTTTTTTATATGTTAATTTTAGTAAGTGTCACACATTGACACAAATATGTAAGAAATTTGTAATCAGTAAATCTAGCTTGCGTGTTAGATTATGCCAAGCAAGTTATTAGAATTTATTACCTATGTCCAAAAAATTTATAAGGATGACTGTTAATTAAAATATACTAATAAATAAAAGTTTTATTCAAAATCTTTAATCTTTCGTAAAAGTATTTTTTAATTCATTAATTTAGCTACATTCTTCTAACCAAAACATTGCGCATAGCCCTGCCTCGAATTAACTCATTTCCATCGTCATTAGTGGTGGTTCTTTGTTGCACAGAATGGTCTTCATTACCTTCAAGACCACTGGCTGGCATATCACTCGGAGGTGGTAATCTAGCAGCTACTGCGATGTTGTGTAGCACACAACATGCATTGGTGATTTTGCTAGCCATGTCAGGGTGATAATGAAGAACTCTGTGTCGAAGCAGACACCTCCAACGTGCCTTGAGTAATCCGAAACAGCGCTCAATGCGAGACCTGGCTTGGACATGACGCCGAGTGTACTCCTCTTCCTGGGATCCTGGTTCAGCATTTAATATAGGCGTCATTAGCCAGGGCCGTTGTGGATAGCCAGAATCTCCTAAAAAAAACAATTGTTAATTAAAATCCTTTATTAATTTTCGTTAATTATTCCTTTTTGATTGAACACATCATCCAGTTCCAGGGTCAATGTCTTACCTAATAACCAAACCTGTTCCCCATTACTATGGAGCTCTTGCATATATGTCTCCACCTGACTTGCAGACCATATGTGTGAGTCATGTGTTGCTCCACCAAACTTGGAGTTTACATTTATGATTCTTAGGTCATAATCACATACCTGTAAATAAAATAAAACTAAGTAGGCTAACTAAGTACATATAGCAATATTATTTGGTTTTCACAGACAACAGAATTGGATGAAATATATAATAATAAGTAGTGAGAATCAAAGTTACATAATTTTATTTTTACACTTTTTATATTCTTCATATGAGTAGAATTTTTCTAGCTACTTACCATTTGAACATTTAAGGAATGATATCCTTTTCTATTTAAAAAAATGTGTTCTTCCTCATCTGGCCTTATAATTGCTATATGGGTACAGTCAATGCACCCTATCACTCCAGGCAGATTATGTTTTCTTAGAAATCTGTAAATCAGTTCACAATAAACAATATATACCAACAAGTAACTATATACATAAGTAGGAACCGTCAGCTTCAGGAAAGCTTCCAATTCTTTATTTATTTAAGTATATAGGTATTAATATTATTACATACTTCTCTTTGATATGGGATCTTTCTTGTGGTGTTTGTGGAAACACTATCCACCTGGTGATCATCCAATGATGGTTAAGGGCGTTGACAACTTCCCTGATACAACGACTTGTTGTCCGCTGTGTCAAATGTTGGCCTATGCCCACAATTTTTTGGTAAGACCCTGTAGCTAAAAAGCTAAGGGCACACAAGACCTGAAAATTAGAAAATACTTATGAAGTCCTAGATACTTAGTTTGTGAGTATTGTATACATACTATTGTGTGGTAGGTATTTATTGTAACCAACAAACGTTAATGCTAAAATGCTAATTTCGGTAAGTATAATTAAGTACAACAATCAACAAAACTGTACTCACAAGCACGTAATTGCTTGCATTACATCACTGTTAGATACCGAATATATATACAATTTTTACCTTTATTTGCAGGGAAATTTCAGCGGATCCTTTTAATCTAGCATGATCTCGTAGGTCGTCACACAATTTTCTGAATGCAGCTTTGTTTAGCCTGAAATGTTGCATGAACAACAACTCTGGCATATCTTCAATTGTTTCCAATTGTCTTCTTAATATTAATCGCCTTTGGCGCCTCTGCCATGTGTTCTCATTGTGTGCAGCCCACAATAAACGTAAAGAATGCATATTTACTTTTTCCACTGATAAACTCCTAAACGCGTCTAGTTAAAATAACAGCTGACTAATGAAATCGGCCATTTTGTTTCGATATCTACAGCATCTTTGTGTTCGCTTCGATAACTTTTTTGACAATCGCGATCGCAACGAAGGCGAACCTAAAAAGTGCTGCTTGTCTACGCATTTGTATGGTAACGACATGGATAACGTTCGATAACAATTCGTTAATCTATGGTTTCGTAATGGATTTTAACATTGTCTACCAATTTGCGATAGCGATGTCGATTGACCACGTGATTTAGCGCGGCTTATGTCAATCCCATACATTTTGTTCTTTTCTAACTTCGCTATCGTTTTTTAAATGTTACTTTGTCTAAGCTAGCTGGAACTATACTGAGTAGTTAGCGAATCTTTTTGAGGGGAGAGTAGTTAGGACTCTAGTTTGTAAGCGCGTTGTGCTTGTTACATTGGCCTAATAAACGCCATCTTCAAGTAACCTGCGAGTTTTACTGCCGCCGTAACACCCACTCGTTACATCTGGCGCCCATCGTTAGGGCCGAAGCGGACATCAACCTGGACAGCGCGTCAACGTCTGGTTCATCGAAGCCTCGCCCCGGACCTGTATTGCGGCCGTCAAGACTTCGCAACCGCAACCGCAGCGCGTACCCCGAACCGAAGATTGAGTCCGTCAACATGTCACCGGAACAGCTGAAAGAGCTCGTTACTACGCTCGCTAGCGCCATCTCCAACACGCGAAGCCCTTCGAGAGAAATTACGTTTTCGGAGGCAAAGTTCACGTACGAAGGCGAGCGAGACTCAGCAAAGGTAGAAGAGTTCCTGTCGGCAGCAGCGGTGTTTAAGAGAATTAACTGCATCTCCGACGCCAACGCCTTAGCGACCCTACCTCTCGTCTTAAAGGGTGAAGCTACTACATGGTGGTTAGGTATCAAAAGCGACACTACGAAGTGGACCGATTTCGAAGAGAAACTACGGCACGCGTTCGCGCCTAAGAAAACAGGCGTTATGATTTTTCAAGAGATCTTCGCTGAAAAACAATCTGCTGATACGCTCACCGAGAACTTCGTCGCTAAGAATCGTGCCCTCCTCGCTCAATTGCCCTCACCTGGCCTCACCGAAGCGTTACAGTTAGACGTCATCTTTGGACAGCTGCACGTCCATATAAGAGAGAGAATCCAGCGCAATAGTATCACGACGTTCACAGAACTACTGAACTCCGCACGCAACGTAGAACGCCTACTTCGTGAGAAAGATGAAACAACAACGAAAGACACGAACAAGGACATCCCAAAGAAGCGCTGCGAGTATTGCCGAAGAAACGGACACGACCAGTCAGTGTGTCGCACTAAAGCAAAAGCTGAAGCGAAAAAGCCTGCGAATCAAGTCGCAGCTCAGAGGGAGACAGCTACAACCCAAGCACCCTCACCATCACAGCCAGCCATCTCCTGTTACGGCTGTGGTGCACCAGGTGTTATAAGAAGCAAATGTACTACATGCAAGGCAACAACCCGTACAAGTCTGGCAAGCATGGACTTCTGCGCACTCAACGTCACAACCGACGCACGTCCCAGACCAATTGTTGGTATTCGGATTCATGACATCGTCGGCACAGCGTACGTTGACACATGTGCCAAATCCAGCGTAGCTTCGTACAAGCTCTACCAATGCCTACTACGACGTGGATACCAGTTTGCCCGCCAAACCGTTACAATGAGTATGGCTGATGGAGTTAAGAAGATGAGAGATATTTTATCGGTGACAGTCCCGATCAACATCTGCGAGCGCATCGTACGTACTACACTCATCGTTCTACCTGAAGCCAGAGACAATAAGACCCTCCTTGGAGTTGGATTCTTGGAAGATGCATGCATGGTCATCAACGTGCCCCAACAAACCTGGTACTTCTTAGATTGTCCACTCAAACAGTACGACCTTGATACTGAAGGAGAAGATGGTTCGACAGTTGCCATGTTCGATCCCACACTGAAACCCAAGGCTGCATCTGCACCCGTCGCTGTCGATAGTCTGCAGTCTTGTGAAGCCGTTGCACCCGTTACACCCGTGGACCCCGTAGCAGCAAAACGCCCACGTACCTTATTCGATGGGTATGAACCTGAGTTTGCGGAATACATGTATGCAGACGCCGTCCACGCAATCAATGAGACTGATGTTGAATTATCACCAGAATCTGCCACGCTGTTCACTGGATACACCGCCGACGACATTGGTATCTACGCATTTGATTTAAAGGAGGTCCAGATCGGCACGGCTAACGAAGATGAGAAGAAACAGCTGCTGGAAGTATTAGATGAGTACGAGGATGTGTTCCTACCAAGCAGTAAGCCAACCACACTGATAGAACACAGCATCGAAACCGGTACTCATCCACCGATAGCGGTCCCACCTTACCGGCTATCCCCAGCACGCAAGACTCAACTTAAGACGGAGATCGATAAGATGCTTCAAGATGATGTGACTGAGCCGTCATCTGCCGCTTGGTCTGCACCTATAGTGATGGTACCGAAGAAGGATGGAACAGTACGTGTCTGCGTTGACTACAGGAGGCTTAATGCTATCACCGTTCCAGACGCCTATCCTATGCCACGTATTGATGACCTTTTGCAAGAGGCCAAGCCGACGCCATACATGACCACCTTAGATCTCCGTGCTGGTTATTGGCAAGTTAAAGTAAGAGATGAAGACCAAGATAAGACCAGTTTCATTACGCCATTTGGTATCTATAAATTCAAAAGGATGCCTTTTGGACTGCGCAATGCACCCGCAACTTTCCAACGCCTTATCGATCGCGTTAGAGTGACAATTGGTGATGTAAAATGCTGGCTTATCTTGACGACATAATTATACTCTCTTCAACGTTCGACCAACACCTGGAAGACCTTCGCAAAGTACTGCTGCACCTGAAACAGTTCTATCTATCAGTCAATCTATCCAAATGTCACTTCGCCTGTCCATCAGTGAGATACCTAGGTCATCTCATAACGCCTCAAGGTCTTCAAGTCGATCCCGAGAAGGTTGCTGCTATCGCCAACGCTCCGCGCCCAGTCAACCTGAAACATATGTTATCATTTATACAAACATGTGCATGGTATCGTCGCTTCATACCCAACTTCGCGAAGCTGTCTAAGCCATTGAGCCAATTGTTAAAGAAGGACGCACCATGGGAATGGGGACCCCAGCAAGAAGAAGCATATAAGTCATTAAAAGCTCACCTTACCTCAGCACCGGTACTCACACAGGCAGATGGAACCAAGCCTTACATCATCAAAACCGATGCCAGTAACTACGCCATCGGGGCAGTATTGGTCCAGGGGGAGGGAGAAGATGAACACCCAATCGAATACGCAAGCAGGCTGCTTATCCCTGCAGAACGCAACTACAGCACTACCGAGCGTGAAGCATTAGCTGTCGTATGGGCCTTAAACAAGTTTCGTGGTTACATAGAGGGAATGCCAGTGACAGTTCACACTGACCATCAGGCTCTGCGATGGTTATTCTCTATCAAGACTCCTACGGGACGACTAGCGCGGTGGGCGCTGACACTCCAAGCCTACGACGTAACTATCAAATACGTACCTGGTAAAACTAACGTAGTTGCTGACACACTCTCAAGACCCAACTGCAAGGATGAAACACTCGATGACTGTGGAGTTTGTAGCGTTGTTGTGGATGTTCCCGCACGCAGCTCTGCAAATATCCGTGAAGAACAAAACAAGGATGCCGATGTTGTCAAAATAATAAAATCCCTAGAAGATGAAAAGGATGAAAACGCTATGTATTGGAGTGGTAAAGGCTACGTCATGAATAACGGTGTTCTGTACAAGTATGATCCTGAGGGTGATGCTGAAAACGCCCAACTAGTAGTGCCTAATCATGAGTGGAAGAATATACTTGAAGCCTACCATGATGACTCGTTGGCCGGACACTATGGCGTAGATAAAACTTACCAAAGGATAGCACGCAGGTATTATTGGAAAGGGATGAGAAAATTTATAAAAACTTACGTAAAGAACTGTCTCCTATGCCAGCGTTATAAACCCACAAACCTGAAACCAGCTGGATTGCTGCAAACCACAGCTGTTAATCAGAGATTTGAAACCCTATCTTTCGACTTATTCGGACCTTTGCCTACTACACCAAACAACAAGGACTGGGTTCTGATTGTTGAAGACCTAGCCACAGGATGGATAGAGTTGTTCGCTCTAGAAACTGCTGATGCTGACACATGTGCTATGACACTGGTCAATGAAGTTTTCCTCAGATACGGTGTACCACGACGCCTACACAGTGATAATGGCTCTCAGTTCGTGAGTGCTGTCATGCAGAAGATGACACATTGTCTGGGAATACAACACACGTTCACACCGGTGTATCACCCTGCAGCTAACCCTGTTGAACGAAAGAACCGAGACCTGAAGACTCAACTAGCCATACTTGTCCGTGAGAATCATCGCACCTGGTCTGACCAATTACCTTGCATCAGATTCGCCATGAATACAGCCAACAGCCTCGTCACCGGCTACACACCAGCTTACCTTACCTTTGCGCGAGAGCTGAGATCACCTGATGATGTAGAGCACGATCTGAAACAAATCATATTATCAGAGAACTTTGTCGCCGAGATCACGCCGAAGCTCCTGCTGCTCGCTGATACCCTGAAAAGAGCTAAAGAAATCAGAAATGATAATGAAGAGACAAGGAAAGAAACAGCAGATAAATCACGAAGACCTGATCCTGGCTACCAAGTGGGAGATCTGGTACTAGTTGAAGTTCATGCAGTTAGCAAGACCTCCCAAGGATTGAGCAACAAATTCAGTCCACGTCGAGACGGACCTTACCTGATAACCTCGAAACAAGGAGCCACTTCATATAAGATCGCGTTGCCCTCTGACCCGGACACTGTTGTCGGCACTTACCATACGTCTGCCCTCACACCCTATAATGGAGAAGCACAACAGATGCCCGAGCCTCAACAACCAATCAGAAAGAGAGGTCGCCCAAAGAAAGCACCTGCAAAGGACGCCACACCGCCTGCTGCTCGCCGCCGTGGTCGTCCTAAGAAAACATAACTTCTACAACATCACTTTGCTGTCCCTCTCGTCGGGTCGCCTTCGAGGACAGAGGGGGAGTATGTAACGAAATCATAAGAAGAAGAGTTCTACTACTCATCGCTAGGTGGCGGTAATTAATATAGTTCCGCTGCTCGCTCCTGGATGGCGCCACGTGTACTCTGAAACGCGGTATCGTTTGCTACACAGCCTATGTACTTAAGGTTTGACGAACCAACCCTTGTCAACTTTCCACTCACCAACAGGTGATTAGCTCATGACGGCTCCCCGGCGTAGCTAATTATCCTGGTTGACCGCTCAGTATCAGCCGGCTCTCCTGGAACTATACTGAGTAGTTAGCGAATCTTTTTGAGGGGAGAGTAGTTAGGACTCTAGTTTGTAAGCGCGTTGTGCTTGTTACATTGGCCTAATAAACGCCATCTTCAAGTAACCTGCGAGTTTTACTGCCGCCGTAACACCCACTCGTTACAATACTTATATTAATTAGGAATAAATCCTCAGTCTCAAACAATATTAAACTTTATTTTTGTATTAGTATTTATCACAATATAATATCTCAACTTATTTGTTAACAAAGCACCACATTTTGTAGTATGGCACAATAAAGAATTATCCTTAATATAGAGTAGCCTTAAAAATACTGATTAATCAGTCTCGGATTATAATACTAAATAAAGACTTGAGATCAATTAAATTAAAAGTTGCAACGAGATCAAAAAATTACCTTACAAAATATTAAGATCACAAACATTTTAAATTTTAACAACCATCAAGTAACAGTAACAAATTGTTTTATCCGGTGTCAAACAGTGTAAATGTGGTATTTACTCATCTCTTTTATGGTGTAAAAACCTTTCTTATTTGTTAGTACTGGGGCATCTATAACTTGAACAATGGCGTTCTCATTGGACCAGATCTTATCTGGTTTTTCTGGCCATTTATAAGTATTCCCAGTTGAAAATGTCATAGTGCTTACTTCGTAGGACAATTTATCAACCTTTTCAACAACACCAGGAAAATATTCCCCTTCATACTTAACTATGACATCAATACCTTTGGTTATATTTCTTTTAGATGACGTTAATTTGCTTAGTGGCATACGTCCTGATTCAGAATCAGTAGTGTAAGTATTGTTAATCTTCTCAAGTACTGGACGTACTTTCCATAATTTATCATTCTGGCGAACCTCTTGCGAAACATTGCTGTCAACCACTAACTTAACATGATTTCTCAGAAGCAAAAATCTGTCTCAACTCATGTTTTCAGCAATTATGGACAGCTTGAAGGTTTTATCCCAAAACATGCGAAGTTGGGGATAGTTAACTGTGGACATTATAAGCGATATCCCAATAAATTTGTAGCATTCATTCACTGTCAGATTCAAAGGAACCTCATGAGAAATGTCGTAATTTTGATTGCTCGTATCAACAATAAGTTTGACAATGTCTTCATCGATGTACTGACTAAAATAATTGTATTCATCGAAGTTTTCGGTATCCAAAGGTACGTATGCTGGTTCAATAAAGGGTACGATTTTTTTTTTGGTGTATAATCATTTACAACTTCCCAATTTCTAGCCTCTTCATTACCTTCAATAGAATCAGCTTCCAATTCCGCATTGTTAGCAACCATACTACGCCCTCTTCCTCTACTACCACCGCGTCCTCTTCCTCTCCTAGTTCCCCTTCCTCGACGAACGCGTACTCTTCCCCGAATTCTGTTAGCAAGTTCAAAAAGTGGTACATTTTCGTCAGAATCTAGTGAATCTGACGACGAACAGACGGAGGTTGAATCAGTCACATCCTCTTCTTCTGGTACGTAGTCGTTATCGCTTAAGTCACTAACATCTAGATTGAAGCGTCCTACGTCATCTTCAAAATCTTCCTCAAACTCTTGCGCTAAATCATCGATAGCGCAACCTGTAAAATAATAATGTCCTAATGTTACAACCGAAGGTCCTTTGCAAAGGACTATTTAATTAAAGAAAGGAATATTAATAAAGGAATATAATAAAGGAATATTAATAATCAGCAAAACTATATCTAAACAAAACACTTAATAAATATTATAGTTTTTTTTTTCAATTTGTTAATAAAATAGTAGTAAAACAAACATTTTTTTTTTTTTTCTTATAGTCATCCTGAAGTACTCTTAGTAGCACCTTTTATTTTTCTCGAAGTATATTCGGTGTGTATAACGAGTTAAGAAAGAAAATTAATAACGCCGGTGATCATTTTACAATGTAATTAATATTTTTGATAAGTTTTACGCATTAAATCCCTTAAAATATAGAAATATTTAAAAAAATACTTACCAATATCGTCTGGAACAGCCATGGTGTAGCACTGAATGACATTTATGTCAACTGTCAATGTCATGAACTAACTCAAAAGCATTCTTATACAAAGTAGACATTTGGGGTGACCAATTAATAAGAACGAAATTACCCAAAAAGCACTATACCGAGAGTACAGCTTAGGCACATGATTGGTACTTTTGGAAGGCCAGTCGGTCATAATCACTACTTTCGATTTTGGAATTCCCGGTCGTAATAGAGTAAAACGTAGGTCCTTTTAAAGGGATGCTCGGCGCCAGGAGGATAAAGTCTGTGTTATTAAACAATTCGGCTTGGAGCAATTTTAAAATTGTTACTTCTGAATATAAAGTATCCATGTCTATGTTTAGTCTTTTTAAATTAAGTTTTCCTTCTATAATTTGTTCTAAATGATTAAATTCAACAATAGTCTTTAAAGATAATTGTATTTAGTGAATACAGCCAGTTATCATTACTAAAATCAAACTATTTTTGTAAATAAGTCAAACATTTGTTTATACACAATGAAAAATTAGTGTTAATTTTATTATACCAAGTCTGGTGATGATTGTTCAAGAGGTTTTAATATCTGTTTTGTTGTATAGCCAAAATAGTTGTCTTTCAGTCTTTGCTGTAATTCTGATTTTAAATTTTCCATAATACCAAAAACATCTACAATTGTGACAGAATTACCTTCCAGAGATTTAATAGTTTTGTGAAATATGTTTAAAATATGGCTGGCGAAATGTAAGTAAATTTCAATTAAATCATGCTTACTCCCTAACATCAACAGATTTTGAATTATCATAGGGCAGTCCTCATCAAGACTTTTAAAATAATCAAGTATTGGATGCCAATTCAATAATATAGTATCAATACAAGGTAGTAATGATAACCACCGAGTGCCAATATGTCTCTTAAGCTCATGAAAGGGTCCTTCTACTATTGCAACAAATTTTTTTAACTCTTCTACAAGCTGACACTGAAAAATGGCTATATATTTTTAATATGACATTTTCAACATCATAAGTTAGAAAACTCATTCCATATTTCACACAGTTGTGCACAATATGTGCATGACAGTTACCCTTTATAATATCAGGTACTACATTTACCATATTAGTGTATAATGAGTGATGCACACCAAAATTTGAGTTTGTGTTATCTGCACTAAGGCCAGATACTGGATTAAAAAGGATATTATGCATATCCATAGATTTTTTTATAGCAGCAAACATGCCATCAGCACTTTCATTAGCATTTTCATAAAAATCAAAAAGTTTGTTTTGAATTCCATTTTCTACAGTGAAATATTGAACTACTAATGGGAATAATTTGATGTTTTTTTATTAGATGCATCAGTTTGCAGACAGAAATATATATTTTCTGCATTTTTTATTACATCCTTAATGTAAGCTTCTTCATAGTCAACCCAAATAACATGAATGTTTTTAGTTGTTTCAAATAAAGGATCTGAAACACAGAATAATCCTTTGTTCTTTTTACAGGCCATCATCTAGCACAGTGTAGGCGAACCAATGGCACGCGTGCCATTGATGGCACGCGACACAATATTTTGGGCACGTCGCAGAATTAGGTATTTTAAGACGATCGAATATTTTCAGAGATGAATAACATTAAAAACTCGGTTAGAAACCGTTTGACAGATGAATCTAGTTCAGCATGCATTTTGCTAAAAGTAACATCTTACAACCCTAACATAAATTATTTGTCATCTAACCTGCAGCAACAGAAGTCACACTAATTTTACTGAAGTTTAATATAAACATACCAAAATGTACTTCTTTTGCTTACTTTATTTAATAAAGAGTTTTGATAGTATTTGTAATTATTATTTTCCAAATAATCAGAAAGTCAAAATTATTTGATGGCACGCGAATGTGACCCCATTAAACTTTTTTTTAGAAAAAATGGCACGTTGATGCATAAAGGTTCGCCTACCCTGATCTAGCACATTATTTGTGTTTTAAATTTTTCTGTAATGGAATCATTTTTAATGTAAGTTTTGACAGCCTTTTCTGAAAATGGACACTTAATCTCTACTACAAAGTCTTCTCCAATACCATCAGGCGATGCTCCCAAAATTCCATTTATGAGGATGAACCCAGACCGTTCTATTTTCAAATTCAATTTCTTTTCAATTGTTTGAAGTACGCTGCTTTTTAATCTCTTACCTCGTTGAATAGCTTTAGTTTCGGGCACCTTTTAACCTCCTAATATTTGTTCAACTAAAGCACCATCTGTACTGTGATGAGCAGCTTCATACAGTTTAGAAGCTGGGACATTTCACGTGAAGCGGACAGGGAAAAAAAAGTGAGGTTCTGAAAATCGACCACATTCGGCCCATTTGTACTTCTAGTAGGTATGAATGTGTACGCAAAATATTTTTTTTGTATAGTGTATATTTACCAAGTTATAGGTTTCAAAAGAATTTTCGTTGATTGGTACTACAATTTTTCGAAAGTAATTTTTCGAATATAACAAATCTACTATAAAATATTTTACATAGCGATACATATCTATACTAATATTATAAAGAGGAAAGATTTGTACCTATTTTTGTATGTTTGTATGTTTGTAATGAATAGGCTCCGAAACTACTGGACCGATTTCAAAAATTCTTTCACCCTTGGAAAGCTACATTCTTCCTGAGTAACATAGGCTATATAAAAATGTCAAAATATTTAGGGTTCCGTGTCAAATATTCGATAATGTAACCCAAGGTATGCAAAACGTATAAAAAAATATCATAATATCGCGTTTGCTGAGAAAACTATTGATATTAGAGCAAAGTGATGTACTACAGTTTTCATGAAGACATAAATATCTGCATAAAAGTCCACAAAACTATAGGTCCAACTATTACAGTGTTGCCACAATAACCATTTTTAAGCAAAAAATTGCGTGTAATTTTTTTTCATTTTTAACTTCATCTATATTGGTATCAAATGAAAGGGCTTGACGAGTAGAACACAGCGGACTTTTCAAAATTTAAATTCAAGATGGCGGCCGCAACAAAATGGCGGAAAAACTTTTTTAGTTTTCAATACAATCAATATGGGTGTCAAATGAAAGGGCTTCACGAGTAGAATACAGCGGACTTTTCAAAATTTAAATTAAAGATGGCCGCCGCAACAAAATGGCGTAAAAACTTTTACTGTTTTCAATCCTATTAATATGGGTACCAAATGAAAGGGCTTGACAAATAGAATACAGTGCCCTGTTCAAAATCTAAATTCAAGATGGCTGCCGCCCCCCATCTATTTATTGGAACGTATAGAGAAATGAACAGTGGGGGGCGAAGCCCTCCCCCTTTTAAAATAAATTACAGAGAAGAGACGAGCAGGGGGCGAAGCCCCCCATTCATTTATTGGAACGTACAGAAAAATGAGCTGCGGAGGGCGAAGCCCTCCCCTCTTTTAAAATAAATTACAGAGAAGAGACGAGCAGGGGGCGAAGCCCCCCATCCATTTCTTGGAACGTACAGAGAAATTAACTACGGAAGGCGAAGCCCTCCCCTCTATCAAAAGAAATTAAAGAGAAGAGACGAGCAGGGGGCGAAGCCCCCTATCTATTTATTGGAACGTACAGAGAAATTAACTGCGGAGGCCGAAACCCTCCCCTCTATCAAAAGAAATTAAAGAGAAGAGACGAGCCGGGGGCGAAGCCCCCCATCTATTTATTGGAACGTATAGAGAAATGAACAGTGGAGGGCGAAGCCCTCCCCCCTTTTAAAAGAAATTACAGAGAAGAGACGAGCAGGGGGCGAAGCCCCCCATTCATTTATTGGAGGATCGTACAGCAAAATGAGCTGCGGAGGGCGAAGCCCTCCCCTCTTTTAAAATAAACTATAGAGAAGAGACGAGCAGGGGGCGAAGCCCCCCATTCATTTATTGGATCGTACAGAAAAATGAGCTGCGGAGGGCGAAGCCCTCCCCTCTTTTAAAATAAATTACAGAGAAGAGACGAGCAGGGGGCGAAGCCCCCCATCCATTTATTGGAACGTACAGAGAAATGAACGGTGGAGGGCGAAGCCCTCACATCTATTAAAAGAAAGTACAGAGAAGCGACGAGCGGAGAGTGAAGCTTCTCATCCAATCTAACGTCTTTTTACTGAATCTTCCTATAAAGGATAGGGGCTTGGCCCCCGTTATACTTTTCGCTGTAATTTCCATTAATGAATGAATCAATAAATCATCATCAATTAATATTTCAACTCCTCTTTTTTGTAGGTACATTTCCGTAATGTATAGGGAGCCGTCGCCCCCCTCACTTCATTTCTCTGTACCGTTCTGTTATGCATGGGGGGCTTCGAACCCGCTCTCCTGTTTTCTGTAATTTTCATAAATGAATGGAGGGCTTCGCTTCCCTCATTTTTTTCTCTGCAAGTTTCCGTAAAAGTCGGGGAGCGTCGCCACCGGACATCGATTCTCATTATATTTCTGTCATGGATATCTGTCATGACTTTACCCCCTCATTTATTTTATCTGTAGTTTTCCGTCATGGTAACTTTCCGTAACGGATGGGGAGCTTCGCCCCCGCACATCGTGTCTCAGTATACTTCTGACATGGATGGGGGGCTTCGCCCCCCTCACTTATTTTCTCTGTACTTTTTCATCATAATACAAGGGCTTCGCCCCCGCATATATTTTCTCTTGACTTTGATGTAAACTTTAAAAAGTTAATTTATGTTATAAATAACTAACCATACTCCAAATAGGTGCATAGTTTAGAAGTAGTATATTTATGGTACTATACAAATACATACCGCAAACGGAGTTGCGGGCGACCGCTAGTTAAAAATATAATGTTCTTTTTGACAGTAAAAAAAAATAAAAAAAAAAATAATGGCAAAAACCGGAAGTAAACTTTTCAAACCAGAATTACAGTCACTTCGAACAATTTTTTTTAATTTTTGTTTTCTTTCAAAATATAGCTTAAATGATAACAAATGTACACTAGAAAATTTAAAATGGGATCTCTATTAATTTAGGAGATACGTTGAATAATATACAGCCGCGTCGCAAGGGGCGTCATATGTAGCGCTTGCAAGGTTGAGCAGTTTGCGTGATATTGCAACTTTATTAATATTTTATATCGTTTTAGCGTATATTTAACCTCATTTAATGATATGAAATTAGTTTTATTAATATAATATAATATAAATATAACTACATAATACAAATATAAGTAAATAATATATTATAAAGAAAAAACGTTTTTGGAGCAGTAGAAAAGTTTTATTATTTGCGAAACGTGACTAATAGCGCCATCTGTGAGTAACGTGTAGTACTTTTTTGTCTCAGATAGAGTCAAACGGTCAAACCTATCTACAAGAAAGAGATATAAATATGACGCCTAGCGGTTTCGTAATTTAAACTTTAGTGTTGTTTTAACCGCTCAGCGACTTGTGCACGTTTTAATCTGTGACAGTTGTTATTATTAATGGCGCCGTACGTACGGTGATCGATGTTTTAACCCATTTCACTTTGTACTTCAATTTAAAAATTTAAGGAAAATATCTAAATGTTTAGCTCAAAAGTGGAGTTTTTCACAAGATCTTTACGTATGTGCCTCCTGCAGGAAACGACTTTTGACTGAATCTCCTCCAGTAGCTAATGAAAACATTGTGCAATGCAGTCAAACATCTAGTGAACCTTCGCAAAACATTGAAGATGAACCGTTTATTCCCGAAGATAAGTTTAAACATATTTCCACCCAAACCGACACATGCATAGAAAACGAAGAAATTTTAAAGCAGCTAAAAGAGAAATTCAATCATCCTTCTACTTCTACTTCTACTTCTACTTCTATGAAGACTATGATATTAACAATAGCACCCACGTCATGGAGTGAAAATAAACTTGCAGAAGAATTTGGAACGTCCAGGCGACAAGCAAGAAAAGCAAAACAACTTGTCAATCAGTTCGGTATCTTGGTATCGCGGTGGTCATAAACTACCAGCCGAGACGGAGAACTTGGTTAAAGATTTTTATCTACGAGAAGACATTAGCCGCATAATGCCTGGTAAAAAAGATTTTATATCTGTTAAATTAGACGATGGAAAAAGAACGCACATACAGAAACAGCTCCTTCTCTGTAACATTGACGAACTTTATCAGAGGTTTAAAGATGAATACCCTAACATCAAGGTAGGCTTAACAAAGTTTTTTACACTAAGACCCAAACAATGTATCCTCGCAGGCGACTCCGGAACACATATGGTATGTGTTTGTACTTACCATCAAAACGTGAAATTGATGTTGAATGGAGGAGACATTGCTAATCTTACAGCTGGGTCTGCTATGCAACTTTCATCTTATAAGGATTGCCTTCGCCAGATGATGTGTCCCAATCCAACACTGACGTGTCATTTAATGATTTCTAAGACACCGCCAAATGAACGCTGTAATTCTTGTCCAGGCTTAAGTGCAATTCGAGAGCATTTAAAAATACAATTTGATAACCATCAAGTCACAGAAGTGCAGTTTGAAAAATGGGATGGCACAGACCGCTACACGATATCTACTCGACTTTTATCTTCCGATAGTTTTGTAGATGAGTTATGTGACGCTTTGGGCCTTTTGAAACCTCATGCTTACATTGCAGAGCAACAAGCGGTTTATTTTAAAATTCTTAAGGAGACTATCGATGAAGGTCAAATTCTCGTACAATGTGATTTTGCAGAAAACTATAGTTTTATTGTCCAAGATGCTGCTCAATCCTTTCATTGGAATAATGCACAGGCAACGCTTCTAACGTCAGTTTTTTACTACAGAGACGGTAATGAAGTAAAACACGAAAGCATTGTTATGATTTCTGACGACCTGAAGCATGACACAGCCACCTTTTATGCTTTCCAAAAGCTACTACACAAGCATCTTTTAGAAAAATCGATAGTTGGATCAAAAATTATATACATAACTGACGATGCTTCCCAACATTTTAAAAATAGATTTAACTTTGTGAATCTGTTTTATTACAAAGAAGATTTTAATGCAGATGCAGAGTTGCATTTTCATGCAACATCTCACGGAAAGGGGCCATGCGATGGTCTAGGGGGGAATCTGAAACGTTTAGCTGCGCGTGCAAGTTTACAGTTACCTCCAAGTAAAACAATTATAACACCAATGCGATTATATGAATGGGCAAAATCATCTTTAAAACAAACCGCCATTTATTTCTGTTCTAAAGATGATATAGAGCGTCAGAGAATTTTTTTGGAACCCCGGTTTGCGTCTACGGTCACCATTTTAGGAACCAAAAAGTTTCACAGCTTCATTCCAACAACCACAGGCCTTCTTGTAAAGAGGATCAGTTCTGCCATAGATTCCCATAGTAAAATTGTGAAAATTACAAAATAAACAGTTCTTGTGTTGTACCAATGTTGTTTTATTATGTTTCAACTATTTTATTACAGTAATTTATACAAGCCATTTTATTTGACGCCCACCAACCGATCTAAGCAAGCGCTACATATGACACCCCTTGCGACGCGGGTGTATATTATTCAACGTATCTCCTAAATTAATAGAGATCCAATTTAAAATTTTCTAGTGTACTTTTATTATCATTTAAGCTATACTTTGAAAGAAAAAAAAAGAAAAAAAAATTGGTCGAAGTGACTGTAATTCTGGTTTGAAAAGTTTACTTCCGGTTTTTGCCATTATTTTATTTTTATTTTTTTTTTACTGTCAAAAAGAACATTATATTTTTAATATGTATCGCTATGTAAAATATTTTATAGTAGATTTGTTATATTCGAAAAATTACTTTCGAAAAATTGTAGTACCAATCAACGAAAATTCTTTTGAAACCTATAACTTGGTAAATATACACTATACAAAAAAAATATTTTGCGTACACATTCATACCTACTAGAAGTACAAATGGGCCGAATGTGGTCGATTTTCAGAACCTCACTTTTTTTTCCCTGTCCGCTTCACGTGAAATGTCCCAGCTGTCAGTCTTCCTTGCCGTATATTATGCCAATATTTACTGTCAGCTTGATTTATTGTTTTTAGTTTCATTTCTTCAATGAAATTGTTGTTAAAAAGTCTTTCCAAATATCTACTAAAATTACTTTAATCGTGTACAGTTTCATCATCAACAAAAGCCAACATATTATCAAAGATATTTTTTGAATTTGTTTTATTACCTTGGCAGAACTTTAAAATAAGGGAGTTGCTTAAATTTCTTCTTTGACATTCTTCCTGAAAATCAGTAAGAACAGCAGTGTTTTTGGGCAAAAGTTTTGGGACTTTTGCCTTTTTAAAAATTTCTTTACTAGTGACTTTTTCTTGGGTTGCACTTGTGAGAGAAGGTTTGTTCCAGTAACACTCAACTGCAGTTAATGATGGTTCAGCACTTTTTTTTCTAACCAAAACAACAATAATAGGGAATGTTTACAGCCACCTGTAAGAACTAAAATCTTGATCAATGTAAGTTTTTACAAATCGATTTTTCACTTATCACTAATTTTGGGCTCATAAATACCTGCTGATGCTGGACAATCTTCACAAGTTGCATTAATAATACTATCATTCTGTCCATCTATTTTACATGTAACTGTATACAATTTCTTGCTAATTCTGTGTTCAGGTACGACTTTAGCACTGATAATGCATTCACTGCCGCTTCGACTCACTTTTACATAGCCTACAGCAGTACTGATGTAAGCATCTCGAGACGACCTAAAACAATGAACACATTAGTATATTACCTATTCTATTCTACTTTTGTAATAATATCTTCACTAGACAGTTGCGTGGTATTTTACAAAATGTCGAGTATAAAAATACCACGTTCTGTACACGTTATACTGTCCAATTTGAGACGTATACAACACATGCTAATGGATTTAATAACAGACGTCAAGAGCGGACAATTAGATACACATTTGCTACAGCCACAGGATCTACAAAGACAGTTGAACTCGATAGCAGGGCAACTTTCACATGACGTCTCATTGCCATGCAACAACAATGACGTATGCACAAGACAAATGTACAAGCTATTACGGGTACACGTAAAAATGACAGAAAAGTTCCTCATTTTCGAAGTAAAGCTGCCGCTCATCAGTAGTAAACAGTATGAGTTACATAAAATCATACCAATACCTAATCAAATCAAAATCAAATCAAAAATTATTTATTCGTAGGTAACATTAAATTTACACTTGAATTCGTCACAAAGTAAAAATTATAAAAAAAACATACTTAATGATTAATTGAAAGAACCAAAAAAAAAGAGAAAAACAATAAAGGAGAGAAGCTACGCTGACTTCGGAAGGCAGATTCCCCAGAGAAGAAGCCAGCAAGAAACTCTAGAGGTTGCTCTTTTTAAAAATATTGTTTACAAGCATGTGTTTACAAAAGAACAACTTAAATATTATGATCGTGTGGAGCTAGAGCATTTACACACCATGCCCTATTGTCAATAATAAAATCGTTAATACTATAATACGCTCTTTGTAAAAGAGTCCTCTTGATACACCGTTTAAACTTAGTTTCCGTTAAAATTATTACATTATCAGGCAGTTTGTTGTAAAACCGTATACAGTTCCCTTCAAATGATTTATTGATCTTAGCTAGTCTACTACCAGGCAAAACAAGTTTATTATTATTCCTAGTATTAAATTTATGTACATCACTATTCTTCTTAAATTTAGATAGATTTTTTCTTACAAACATTATATTCTCATATATATATTGACTTGGAAATGTCAAAATATTTATTTCTTTGAACAGTTCTCTCAGGGAATCACGACTATTTAGATGGTAGATGGCTCGAATAGCTCTTTTCTGCAAAACAAATACTGCCTGGATGTCAGCGGCATGACCCCATAAAAGAATACCATAAGACATAATACTATGAAAGTAGCTGAAGTATACAAGTCTCGCTGTAGGTATATCTGTGAGCTGTCTGATTTTTCTGACAGCGTAGGCGGCGGAACTTAGCCGTCCACACAGTTTATCAATATGGGGTCCCCATTGTAATTTCGAGTCTAGTGTCATCCCCAAGAAAACAGTGTCATTAACAAAGTTTAACATTTCATCATTAATACATACATTGCTAACATTATTGACTGCATTACAAAGCGAAAATTTAATACATTTAGTTTTTTTCGCATTTAACGCTAAATTATTTGTACTAAACCAATCATGAATTTGTTTTAGGGTACTATTTACTTTGAAAATATCTAAATCTTGACGTTTTCTATCTACTTTAAAGAGAAGAGATGTGTCATCGGCAAACAAAACAATCTGCGATAGACTTTCTATCATAAATGGCAAATCATTTATGTAAACCAGAAAAAGGAAAGGACCTAATATTGATCCCTGGGGCACGCCAATTTCTACCTGCGATCCCTGTGATGTTATTTCATTGACTTGAACCTTTTGAATTCTGTCTGATAAATAAGATTTAATAAGACTTAGAGATTCATTTCGTACACCGTAATGATTCAGTTTATTTAATAGTATCTCATGATGAACACAATCGAATGCTTTCGATAAGTCGCAGAATATGCCAATGGCATCTTGCGAGTGTTCCCATGCATCAAATATATGTTTAATTAAGGCAACACCAGCGTCCGTAGTGGAACGACCTTTGGTAAACCCAAATTGCTGATTGTGAAGCAATTTATTTAAATTAAAATGATAAAGAAGCTGGTTAAGTATTAATTTTTCAAAAATTTTACTGAGTACAGGGAGTACTGAAATTGGCCTGTAATTGCTAGGGTCGTTTTCATCCCCGGCCTTGAAAAGAGGTATGACTTTACTATATTTCATGAGATCACGAAATATTCCTTGATCTATACAGCTATTAAAAATTTGAGCTAAATGATATGATATAGTAGTAATAATAGATGCGCAGACTTTAACTGACATTCCCCAAAGATCTTCGGTTGCTTTTAAATTAATTTCTTTAAACGTTTTAATAATGCAATTGGGACCAACATGATGAAATCTGAATTCAGCTTGGCATGCGGGTACGTTGGCTTTTAGTAGAGAAAGTGAGACTGGAGGTGAGGAATTTAGATGCTCAGTTGTTTTAAAAGGTACTTTAGAAAAAAAGGTTTCAAATTCATGAGCCACTTCAGAATCAGAAGAGCACATTGTGCCCTGTTCATTACGCAAAGCAAAGCTACTTTGACGGTTTTTACATTTACCTGATTCGGTGTTAATAACATTCCAAACTGCTTTAATTTTGTTATCAGCTGATTTAATTTTATTACTCAAAAAAAATGATTTAGCACAAATGCAAACCTTTTTAAAAACTTTTGAATAATTTTTTACATAGTTCTGAAAGCTATCCGTATGATTATAATTTTTAAGCTCATAAAGTTCAAAAAGTCTTTCCCTACTTTTGCGAATACCCTGAGTCGCCCAGTCACTAAATTCAAACTTCATAGTAATTTCCCTTTTTTTAACTTTAAAGATATTATCAAATTGTGTATGTAATAAATTAAAGAATTCTTTGTATAAATTATTTGGATTAGATGAAACGCCAGAATTAACGTACGACAGGTTGTCAATCAAAACATTATTTAGATTATCTAATCTGCTAGCCGTGATGGGTCTAGATTTAATTTTAATTTTAGTAACAGGTTTTTTGGCAGCAAAGCTAATAACTTGACCCGTGTGATCCGATTGAATCGCATTTAAAATAGTTTTTTCCAAATAATCTAGGTTACAAAAAAAATTATCAATACAAGTAGCTGTGTTTGGCGTTATCCTGGTAGGTTCTAAAAATACATTTATCAAATTGTAAGACTTAAACTGACATACTAGCTTTCTCGAAAGACAATTATTTACTAATAAATCGACATTAAAATCACCGCAAATTATTATAAATTTTCCTTTATTAAAAGCTAATTTTAACACGTCTTCCATAACTGACTCATAAACAGGGAAGTCCGTGCTGTTAGGGGATCTATATACGCATACAACAACGTGCTGCTCCAGCTCAACACACGATAGTTCAACTTTCTTCTCAACCGACAATCTCACCACATCGGTTCGTTCCTTAGACTTGATGTTGTTTCTAAGCAAAATTAAAGAGCCCCCTCCCGTGTGAGATTTTCGACTGAAAGCACTGGCAATATAATAATTTTTATAATTTAACAATAATTCATTTTCTTTATGCCAGTGTTCCGTAAGACAAACAATATCATATTTATGTTTTTCAAGAAATAATTCCATCTCTAAGTGCTTTTTAGTAAAACTTTGAACATTCTGATGGAATATTTTTACAATATTATGGTTATGTTTTTTATTACAACGAATTCTATGATCATCGCATCGAGTCTGATGAGTCACACTGCTGGGACCAATGCTGGGCCTATTTAAATTCACATATTGTGAATCCCGAGTGCCGGTGTCGACCACATTTACACTAAAATTGGTCGAGACTGTTGTCTTACAAACTAGTTTAAAAAATGATTGTAAATTGATTCTATATTATACGCTACTAAAGTAGCGACACGTTTCTTAGACAATAAAGACAGATACATAGTATCCTGTTGTAAAGAAAAATCATGAATAAACTTATTCATGTCAAAAAAATAAATAGCATCGCTATGACGACACGTCAAATTATAAAATTGCAAATTATATCTATGTATACGATTATTTACCGTCGTGGATAAGTTGCTGCAAAAGGGCAGCGCACAGATAATCAATTTACAACCATATTTTTCTACTATATTGACTAGAACATTAAGGCACCTATCCACATCAGATTGACTAATATTTACACTACTTCCTACCATGATGACTAGAGTTTTATTGCTATCTAGGCTGAGTGTATTAATTTTATCTATAATTTTGGGCAATGGCATTTCTGGATAACAATAATTTGTTACTTTGTGATCAATTTTGTTACATAATAGAGGTCCAAATTGAGTGCCTAGCCTATCAGAGTATACTAAAGTTTCCCTAGGAGATACTAAATGACTAGAAACTAAGTGACTAGAGCGGGGAGACGGGATAGACGAGTTAGCGATGACAGCGACCGGTTTCGTAGTACTACTCGATGACTCAGGGCGGGCCGCGGTGGCGGGGGCGGCGGGGGTGGGGGGCGGCCTCTTGACCGCACTCGCGTACGACATCCTGGTCGGTCGCACGACAGTGGGTACGGGAGCAACCGCGGGCTTCGTGCATTCAGCGCGACCCGAGGTGACGACGGGTGTCTTCGCTGCTACTTGTCTTCTGCCTGCAGCTGATGTCGTGGCTGATGCTGTACCTCTTGCTACCGCAGGCCCACTGGATGTGCCTGGTCTCGCACGAGCGGCAGGTCTTGAGGTAACCCCAGCTCTGGTGTTGTTGCCGGGCGTGTTAGTAATGGCTGCGGTCGGCAAGCGCACTTTAGCCGTGGCTGGTCCCCGCGCAGGCAGCACCGGGCTCATCGTTGCGAGAGTGTTACAAGAGTCGGCGACAACGGGAGTATCCGAATCCTCCAACAGCACATTCGCAAGCTCTTCGTCATCAGCTAGAATAACTTTTATGAGTCGACGATACTCTGCTGCCTCCTTCTTCCAGGTATTAACTTCTGCTCGAGATTGCATGAGTTGTTGGTAGCAAGCTAGGTGTTCTTCTCTGGTAGCCTTGCAGGTCGCAGTGATGTTATCGATACCTAGCTGAAGATCTTGAGCTCTCTTCATTAATGTTACTCGTCCTACCCTCTTAGAGTGACCTTTTAAATACATTTTAAATAGCTTTAAATTATGTCTTGATCTCTTCAGTATGTTCTTCATTCTGCAGTATTTAGTTATTTTCCTCGATGAAGCTGGCAATTTCTTCTGCGTCGGTGTGTTTGATAGTTCGTCGAGCAGTGAGACTGCATGGGCATTCTGGGCACTTTCTATCTCACGTTGGACAAATGAGATTTGACCACGTGCCTCCATCAGCAGATCTTCTAGGTGTCTAATTCTGTCCTTAGCCCCATCCAACTCCAGCCATTGGGACTCTAAGGAATCGACTTGGTGTTGTAGTCGCTCAATTTCCATCTGGTCCTCATCTCTCGTTGTCCTGAGTAATGAGATTTTGTTATCTTGAAGGGTCAATTTCGCCTTTAGATTTCTTATTTCAATCTCATTTTCATCTCTGTCGCAGAGAAGACGGTTGTTGAGCTCATCGGCCCTCCTCAGGTCATCCTGGGTCTTCTGGAGCTTCTGCTGTAATGCCATGCTACTGCGTGTATTCATCTTGGTTGAATAGGCTGAAAAGACAAATAGAAAAGCTAAATATATGTATAGAGAAAGAGTAATTTTAGTTATTTAAGAATTATAATGTAATTGTAGGTAGGTAGGTAATAAAATAAATTTAAAACAAGTCAACTGATGTATATGTGCTAAAGACAAATTGAGTAGACACAGTTGTCAAATAATTGTGTAATTTAAGGTTACCTAAACATGAACAAAGTATCTCTAAACCTTGAAATAAGGTAGGTAGGTATATGATTTGAATTAAGAGAACAAAGAGACAAGTTAAATATGTACCTATATAAAATGCAGTTATAAATTGTGTCAGATGCATACAGATACCTACACAAGTCAGTAGTTAATAGTATGTGAGTATTTATAAAGTATAGGTCACTATAATTACTTGTAAATTCAAATTTACTCTAATTGAGTTCAAATAAGTAATTTCCTTAAGAAGTAGTCCTCAATATCTGCTTCCACAAGTATGTCAAGCAAACAGAGACTAGATATAGTTAGGTCTAAACAGGCAACTAATGTAAGTCAGCTGTTAGTCTTCCAATTCGCTTCCACAGTTCGTCAAGCAAACCGAGACAAAGGCGACTTTGACCATCAACTTTCTCAAGGAAACTATCAGATGTTTACCAAATTATATACTTTAAGTACTGACACTATATAATTATAAAGTGTTTTTAATAAAATAGTATATAAATAAAGGTGATAAATCAGGTAAAACAAAAGAAATACTCCCCCGGTTTATCCGTTAGAATTCAATTCTATTGTTCAGTTGACAGCTGAGCCGGCCGGTGCGAAGCGATGATTGTCGAGATGTTTTTTTGTTGAAAACACAGTTGTTACACTAAACTTTTTACTTGAACACTTAATTTTACTTAAATACTACACTTTACACATGTAAATTTATCGAAATTAACTTAATAACGAATTAAAAACTAATTAAATACAGCACAGCTGATTTTTATGACAGCTCCGTTCAGTGTTGCCCGACCAAAAAAGCAAAAAAGCAAAAAACCTACAATAACAAACGACCGCTTGACAACAATTGTAACGACGTCAGCGTACATTGCTATCAATTTGGAAAAAGACACAATTATTCCAATCACGACCGAAGACATGACGTCATGTGTACATATGAATGAACATAATTTGATTTGTTCCATAAACAGCCCTACAATGTCACAAAGGCCGCAACTACAATATGTGAAGCCCAAATATTAAATAATAAGGCAACAACAAACTGCGACACTGAAGTATCAAATTGCATCGACCAGTGGATCATGTTACATAGCCGATCCGGTGCGTGGATATTTGCTGTCTGCCGGGAAGATGCTACGCGCATTTTCTGCCGTACTGGCATGTCGACGCACACTCTGAGTGGCTGTGGAATCATCTCTATGGCTCCAGGATGTCTACTTAAAGGACATGATGTGGAAATTCGTTCGCACAACAATTACCAAAGTGAACTAAATTCCACTCTGCAACAAATTTACATTCCAGAATCATAGGTAAATGACATCATTCAGACAGACAATACTTACATAAACTTTACTGCTGAAAATCATAGCGACCAACTGAAGACGATTAAGCATCAGCTAGAGCAAATGCAACGACAACAAGATGAAATAAGCTCGCTTTCGGACTCACATTTCACATTACAATACAGTTCGTACGGAACACTTATTGTAGTGTTTATTATAATCGTCATAGCAAGTTGGTGCGTCATCAAGAAACACTTATTCACTAATCGTGTAACACAACAGGGAGTACCTATGGCAACATAACCTGCTGCGCTTACCTCAACTCACGTGGAAGACAATCGACCGAACGAAACAACATTCATCACCACCACACGGAACGTCGGGACATCACCACTCCCGGTTCAATAGTGTTGAAGTGATAAAACATAATTTAAGTTTTTTAATACTTTTACAGTTTATTTTATTTTTAATTCTATTTACCATTGTTGTTTTGTACTTTAACATATTTAAGTTTTATACTTTTACAGTTTTTATACCTTCACAGTTTACATATTTTACTTTTTATTCTATTAATAATTATTGTTTTCTACTTTAAGTCGGGAGCATGTATAAGCCAGCATGCACATTTTGTTTATGTTGCGTACGCGCGACCTCAATTACATAACTACTAATTTATGAGTTAGTGCAAATAAAGCATTCAAACGATTCGGTTGTTTACCTACATTGTTACATCCTAAACGCCGTATCTCGCGCACACAATTACAGCGCTCTACACAAAACTACAATTAAATGTTGGATTAAACCTAGGATCCAACATATTTATTTGACTTTCAGCTAGGTTTAGGTGAGATAAGGTTTCATTGTAAAATAAAAATAGTACTGAAACAAGTTTATTATCACTCTGCCCAATAGGTGACGGGCATTATGCATAATGCCCAATTTATCACTTGGTCCATAACATATACATCCTATTCGTGAGGTGCGCTAGCGTATTTTAGTAACTTGCTGCTGCTATGCCGTGTGGCTACTCGAACGAGCAGTACCAACTGATGGTAATTACCTACCATCAGGAGGGAGAGGTACTGGTGAGAGCGTGTGCTCGGTTGGCCGAAGAGCACGGCTTAGCCGGTAATGTGCGGACGGTGCTAGGTGCAGTACAGCGGTATCGGGAGACGGACAGTTATATGCCACGCCCCAATGCTGGACGCCCTCGCTACCGCCCCCAACTCGAGGAAGAGGTGCTGCAGTTCTTCGCCCGCCATCCTGTCGCCAGTACCTCCGACGCCGCGCGCGTTTTTGACGTGTCGCGGTGGTTCGTGTGGAGGGTGCTACGCGGGGCGCGGTGGCGCACCTACCACTTTACCTGGGTGCAAGAGCTGTTGCCAGAAGACCGCAATCCACGCGTCGAGTCTAGCCGGTGGCTGGTCAGGAACAGGCGTTCCAATGTTTTATAGACCGACGAGTGTACGTTTACACGCGTCGGTCTATTTAACATTCGTAACGCCTATTATTGGGCTGACGGGAACCCACACGTGGTACGCCCGGACCACTTCCAATATCGGTTCAGCGTAAACGTGTGGGCAGGGTTACTGAATGGATCTATTTTGGGCCCAATATTCCTGGACCGGCTAAACCTACCGGAACTACCGGAACCTACCGGAGCTGCTGCTAGATGTGCCGCGGCGATCGCGTCGCAAAGGAAAAAAAAGTGAAAGTGAAAGTGAAAATTAAAATGGAAATGAAAATGATTTCCAATGATTTTCATTTCCATTTTTATTATGCATTATGCCCAATTTATCACTTGGTCCATACATAACATATATATCCTATGCGTGAGGTGCGCTAGCGTATTTTAGTAACTTGCTGCTGCTGTGCCGTATGGCTACTCGAACGAGCAGTACCAACTGATGTTAATTAGCTACCATCAGGAGGGAGAGGTGCTGGTGAGAGCGTGTGCTCGTGTGTGAATGTGCTGACGGTGCTTGGTGCAGTCCAGCGGTATCGGGAGACTAGCAGTTATATGCCACGCCCCGGTGCTGGATGCCCTCGCTACCGTCACCAACTCGAGGAAGAGATGCTGCAGTTCTTCGACCGCCATCTCGTCGCCAGTACCTCCGACGCCGCGCGCGTTTTTGACGTGTCGCGGTGGTTCGTGTGGAGGGTACTACGCGGGGCGCGGTGACGCCCCTACCACTTTACCCGGGTGCAAGAGCTGTTGCCAGAAGACCGCGCCCCACGCGTCGAGTCTAGCCGGTAGCTGGTCAGGAACAGGCGTTCCAATGTTTTATAGACCGACGAGTGTACGTTTACACGCGTCGGTCTATTAAACATTCATAACGCCTATTTATTGGGCTGACGGGAACCCACACCCGGTGCGCCCGGACCACTTTCAACATCGGTTCAGCGTAAACGTGTGGGCAGGATTACTGAACGGATCTGTTTTGGGCCCAATATTCCTGGACCGACTAAACCACCGAAGCTGCTGCTAGATGTGCCGCGACGCGATTGCCGCTGCTGGCTTTACTACCAGCACTATGGCGCACCGGTACATTACACAGTGCGAGTGCGGGAGTTCCTGACCGAACGCTTCCAGAGACGCTGGATTGGGTGAGGTGGTCCCATCCCGTGGCCGCGACGTTCTCTCGACCTGACGCCATTGGACTTTTTCTTTTGGGGATTTAAATTATGATTTTATTTAGTGTATGGCAATCTCGGGTATAACATTCACACAGCAGCAGAGCTGCGTGCTCGTGTTGTGTCCGCATTCGACGCTGTGAGAAGTGAGGTGGACTTCTCAACAGAGTGTGCCGACATGGCGTGGACCGACCCAGAATGTGCATCAAGAAAAGTGGCCGCCATGTACAGCAGCATATGTAAATAGTGCAAATTTATATGTACAGGGTGTAACAGAAAGGGTATATAAAGCCGAAACACAGCGATAGTTTCATGAGGACTATCGCTGTGTTTCGGCTTTATATACCCTTTCTGTTACACCCTGTATAGACAGTGTAAATAACATTTACAGACACCATACGTGTAAATTTGTGTACATAGACATTGTAAATAACTTTTAAACACGCCTAACTAATGCAATGAATTAATTCTTAATTATTTGATGATAATGATAAAAACTACCTATTCGTTAACTAAGTACCTAACATACATAACGTATCTTACTTTTTTTTAAATTTAGGAAGTGTATAGAGAGCCGCTAGCGGCATTGTATCTCAATCGGTTCGGGAACCGCAAGTTTTGCGGTATGCTAGTAACGCCGTCTAATCTGCCGTAATGAAATAATGCGACCATTTTCAAGAGCCTTAAAATGTGTATTGCATAGCAATGTTAGTTGTTATTTTTATTTTGGTCGTATGTTCACTTGTTGAGGTTATGTGTTCATTTGTGGAGGTTATGTTTGTTATCGGCTTGTTTGGCAGCTGTGTTGTTTTTTGAAGTATAATGACTGAATTCACGTCTTTAGAAGAGTTAAATTCATATATTAAACTGTATGAAAAGCAAAATTTCATACAGTTATGGAAGCGCGATGCGCGTAACATTGAAACAATGAAAAAGGTATGCCCGCATAAACTGGCTAATTGCAATGAAGACCTACAGTACTACAGTCTAACTTTTGCGTGTTCAAGAGGTGGTCGAAAATTCCAGACAAAGTGTTCAGGATTGAGAAAAAGTTTTACAACTAAAGATGATTGCCCGATGAAAATCAAGATTAAGCTCTCATCAGACGGGAAGAAATTACAGATTGCATCTCTCGATGAAAATCATAATCATACTATTGACAAGGATACTTTTCATTCTTTGCCAAAACAGAAGAAGTTAGACTGTGAAGAAAAAATGAAGCAGAACAATTGTTGCAGCTAAAATGCAACAAGAAACTCCTCCAAGCATATCTACAGAATAAAACTGGTAAACCCGTTCAGTTACGCGACATCAGCAATTTGAAAAATAGTAAGCAGTGTTCTGTAACAAACTTAGAAAATGTTCTAAAGATATTAGATGTTGATGACAATATGGTCCAAGTCGCTGTTGACGAAAACAATACACTTCTTGGGATATATTATCAGACACCCTGGATGCAGTCCTGTTTCGCAGAATATCCCGAATTATTGATGTTAGATGGCACCTATAAATTGAATAATTTGGATATGCCAGTGTACGTATTAATGTCAATCAATGGTAATAACGAAGGAGATCCTGTAGCGATTTTTGTAGTAACTGAAGAAACCAGTGATATTGCCACATGATCAAACTTTTTAAGGAATACAATCCAAAATGGTCTTCCGTTAAAACCATGTTAACTGACAAGGATTTTGGAGAAAAGTCAGTACTTTACGCAGAGTTTCCTGATGCGTCTCACCACCTTTGCATGTTTCATGTATTGAAACGTTTTCGAACTGCAATATCAACCGAATCTATGAATATAAACAGTAGTGAAAGAAAAACTTGTCTAGAATTGCTACAAAATATTACTTTTTCGAAAACAGAATCAGAATATGAAATTCTTTACCAAAGATTGATGAATCTAAAACGTTTGCGACAAATTTGTGAATCTTGAAAGCTTTTTTGAAAATTTCAATATATTACTTAACAGTATAACAACGAAACGTCATCAAACTGCAAATTCAATGTTATTAAAAAAGCAAGTTACTAATTTTGAGCAAGGATCCACTGAAGACCGTTACTTAAAACTCCTGACACCACATGCATTTAAACTGGTGAGCAAGAGTATACAGAATACTTACAAGTTTGAAGTGTCTATTGACAATATGGTATTTACTGTAATTTCTAAAGACAATCCAGAAGAGGAACACAAAGTTGACATGGATTCGTATAAATGTTCATGCCCCTTCAACATTACCAACCATATTCCATGCTGTCATATTTTTGCAGTCAAGGTTATGGAAAAAAAAGATACCTATGATGAAGAGTTAATACACAAAAGACATTTGAAATCTACATACATACAACTTTTTAAAAGTTCATCTTTAGATTTTGATCCACTCTCTCAATCTCAAACTGGTATTCAAACAGTAAGTACAAAAAAACGCACCTTAACCACACAACAAAAATATAAAATAGCTGTTTCTAAATGTGAGAAAGTTGCATCTATTATTTCCAATTTTAATTGGGAGGAATTCAATGCTAGCTGCAATGAATTGAACACATTGATAGAACATTGGAGCCAAAGAAAAAAAATTAAAATATATCCATTGAGTACACACAACATAGTAGAAATGGTTAATATTGGAAATTATACGATTACAGAACAATTACACGGAAACGAGACAGGTGAAACAGAAGAAGAACTGATGATAAAGGACATAGATACAGAGACAGTTGGTGAAAATATAACAATAATAGACCAGACAAGACATGTAGATAATGATAATATCAGAGCGTTGGAGGAAACACAATCAGAAAATATAGTGGAAATGGTTAACATTGGAAATTATTCAGTCACAGAAGAACAATTATTCGGAAATGAGGCAGGTGGAATAGTACAAATCACGACCAAAGACACAGATACAGAGACAATTGGTGAAAATATAACAATGATAGACCAGACAAGGAAGGTATATAATGATATCAGTGTAATAGAGAAAATTACCATTACAGAACAAAAAATAGGAAATAAGGAAAACATATTGGTAGAGGACTTGCTGACACAAGACGTAGACACAGAGACAGTTTGTGAAGCAAACATAAGCCAAACAAAGCAGAGACATAATGAAAAAGACATAATATTAAACATAGCAGGACAATCTACGAACGAACAAGCGAACTTGATGGGAGCAATAAAGCTTCCAAGTGTAAGAAAAAGAAGAGGACGGCCAAAAGGTCATATGCCAACGGCTATAGGCTTGAAAAAGTCAAGAAAACGTTAAAAATATAATTTTCTTACATGTCCATTGTTGTACTTTATAACCTAATAGATAGAATCATTTCAATTTGTATCATTGCTTTTTATTATCCTTTCCCAATCATTATCCTTCTTCTCGAAACTACAAATATGTAAATTACAAGTACAATTTCATGTAAATTGCGTAGTTGACAAGCCGTCACGATATCACGAACTAACCAGCTACGCAATGTACATCAAATTGTACTTGTAATTTACAAACTTGTAATAGCAGCTCTCTAGGACAATATTCATATGCTTACGGCACTTTAACCGATCGCACTATGTTAATAGCAGCTCTCTAGGACAATATTCATATGCTTACGGTACTCTAACCGATCGCACTATGTTACCACTTGCGGCTATTTAAAAAATTGTACTAGTATGCAACAAGCTTACGGCTTCCTAACCGATCGTCCTATGTTACCGCTAGCGGCACTCTATACACTTCCTAAAATTTATTGCATTAGTTTGACAGTCCAAAGCCTGCAAGTGTGATGGAAAGTTTAAATTCTAAAGAGTTAAATGGAACTTAATAGTTATGTTTCGGGTGGGTGTATTTATACTGTGATATAAAAAGTAAGTAGGTACTTAAAAAAGTTTTAAATGAATAAAAAAACTTAAGAGTGTAAGTATAACTTGTAACTTAATCTTCATCTACTATATTATCATCAACAGTAGGTAAATTCTTCCAAAATACTTGTATATGCAATGGCATAAATTTACTTAATTTATTAATTATATCTGTTTTTCGTCCAGTTTTTATGCCTCTTGGTATTTGTCTATTAGAAATTACTGTAGGAGTTTCATTTTTAGGCTTTAAAAATGTGTCTTAAGAAAACAAGTGTATTTACTTCGCCATCCATATCAGTTTTGTAAAACAAATTAAATGAACCTCGTTTAAAAGTAACTGCAGAATATCTAGGGTTGTTTCTTTAGATAAACGGAATCTGGTACAAAAATCTACATCGTCGTATTCCTCGAAATAAGAACGCCGTTCTTTAAAAATTCTTGGACGTCGTACTATTGTGTCTAAGTTATCTAAATTTTCTAAAACATTATTTTCGAAAATAAAATTGTATGTGCCGTCCATCTTGATTTTAATTGTCTGTTACGGTCTAACGGACCTCTAGAGCGGTAATTAAATAAACGGCTTGTTATGACAAATAATCACGCGTTAAATCGTGGTGGGACACTCGATAACTTTAACACGCCCGTTAACTGACTTAACAGTACGTTAAATATTTAACAGGGTATGGTGAAACTGAGTCTTAGACTTCAAACTGTCATAAGATTTGTATGTACTGTGAGTGAGAGTGAGATTGGGTAGGTATATAAAATAAATAAAATCTATTCTTAATACGTATTTTTATTCCTAATAAAAATAAAGTGTTAAAAAAATAAACATTTTCAATTCGTCAGCAGTGTAAGGGTTAACTTCTAGCATTAAAACTGATGAGTATTTAGTAACACTGACAGGAATAGCGTCGTATCGCCGAGTTCTAGGACGCCACATCACGATAATAGGCGTGACGACACTATGAAATAATCGAAGATTTAATGATTTCAGGGGAAAATACACATTTAAAGGATTCAAAAAACTATTTTAGTTTTATTTAAAAAATTGAGATTAACAAGATTTTCTATAAAATAAAAGAGTAAAATACTGCAATCGGCCATTTTGAATGAAACGCCAATCACAGCGCATGACGTCATACTCATGTAAGCATCACCGTGTTGTTTTGACTGATTGTACGCTAGGATTGACATTTTGTTTATTTTTGTGAATAACTACAAATTTATTATAATAGAACCAGGGTTTATCAGGGCAAACAGTTCCAATTTGCCCAGGATCGATTTGCTAATATTGGGCGAGTTCCTGGCAACCAATAAAGAATTTTGCTCCTCCGAATTTAGAAACGTGAAAACCTCCTTGTAAGTATATTTTATTTGTATTTATCTTTAGCACTCAACGTTAGCACTAGATAAAAGTATAACCAAGTTGTAATTAAATTGGTAGAAGATTATTTTGATATACTTTCATAGGTTATTTTTACAATAAACTTGTCATTATTTTTAAGGTTAGCTCCCTAGCGGCATAGGTATATGTTTGCTATTTTAGAGTTATTACCTGATAAAACGAGAAAATTTGTATAACTTCAAAACAACTACCTGTACTTAAACACTTATTATTTGAAGTTGTGTTAGTTTTAGACTAAGGTTGACAAACAAAATTATGACTTTAATTCTTTGTAGCCTGCTTTCAAAAATAAACATGTTTTATTTGACAGTGTTTGTGTATTTGTTCTAATTAATTTATATTATTTTAGGTCTTCAAGGCCATCATATGGAGATGGTGCTATCAGTTATGTCCAACTAAAACGGGAAGGAAACATTTGTACAGTCAAATGCAAGATTTGCCCGGAGCATAAAGTGCAAAACTATATGCTGTTACATTGATAGTTGATGAAGACGAAGAAAAAGTAACATCAATTCAATGCCATGATTGTGTTGCTGCCCAAGGTATGCCAAAGCATGCCATAGCGCTACTAATGTGGGTTCATAGAAGAAGCGAAGAACAATCATGTACAGAAGTACAAGTTACTGGCAGAAATCAAGGCTATTAAGAACCCTGAAATTTATATCTGCCAAAGATTTATCTAAAGGTAGCTCTGTATTGCCTTCTAACTACACAGTACTAGAAAAATTTTTAGAGAAGGAAAGAAGAGAAATCTAAGTAACTGCGAGCTACTAAAGTATCAACATGATTATAATGGTGATGAATTATTTAGTGTCTCAATGCACCAACTTGTATATGAATATAAAATAGAGTGTTGTGACTTATTTTTGAGTAAAGTTAATTTGACAGTTGATCTTATTAATAAGATTGAAGCTGAAACCAGGGACCAATTCAAAAATAAACTCTGGTACGAACTAAGATATGGCAGAGTAACAGCTTCTAAAGCTTATGAAGCGAGTCGGTGCCAGACCGATTATGGGCGTAGCCACACTGGGGCAAGCTGGGGCACTTGCCCCACTCTGACCTATAAGGTGTCTGATTAAACAATGTTTTTTTTACTAACTCTAACTAACAACATCAACAATCATACTATCCGTAAGTTATTGCACAAAAAAAATTGTCGACTTTGAAAAGAGCGCGATCAAAACAAAATGCACGCTCGAGTTCCCGAACGTGCGCGGTGCGCGCGTCATTTGAAAGCGAGCCGTATTCCCTAAAAGAATAGGTACTATGTGGCGTAGCGAGCCGAGCCGTCCATCACCGCGCGGTCACTCATCCCCACCCGCGCCCCGCGAAGCGCAGACTAAAATCTTCTATGGCTCGTGGCGCGATTTGTATTGTTTGCTTGTTTTCTTTAATTTTAATTTTCTAGTTGATCTAGTTTACTTATTGTTTATTTTAGCAGTGCTGGTTGGTGTTGTTCTTTGTACACTTAAATAGAAATAGTTGAAAAGGACAAGAGTGAGACTTGTGAATTGCGAGTGTTTTGTTATGTGAAATATATACCTAGTACCTACCGTACTTTACTTATTTATTTTGAGAATATTTTTACAGACAGTGATTGTTGTGTGTTGCGTACCTGTGTTATGTTTCAAGCTATTGATATTATATGTACTTTTAACTTTTCGAAAATAATCTACTTAGTGAACATTTTGACAATAGATTTTTGGTGAATGGGTGGAATAGAACTGCTTAATTCTGGCTCAATACTCAATAGCAAGCAGAAACGAAATGCCAACTACTTTTCTATAGGTCTTAGATTAGTAAGAAACGAGATCTACAATGGATATTCGATCTTTTTTTAGCGCTGCCGCTGGTAGAGGTAAGTACCTACTTGTATTATACAACATGCGTGTATCTTTAAATGCACAAAATTAGAAAATAGTTTGTTCAGAATCCCGAGTCTACTTTTATAGGTTTACTTTATAGGGTTACCTACTTTTCTACTTTTATAGGTTGTATTTTTCGAGAAACCATGTTTTAAATAGCTGCTCGATCTAACGTTACATTACATAGATCTCCTCCATTGTACTATGCGGCGCTCGTTGTAGGTACAGTTCTCGCGCGAGTTCATTGCCCGGCCGCGCCCTACCAGAAACTTAAAAAAAATCATATCATAACTCACTCAAAAATTACTTTTCTTAATTTTTGATATCAGTAATCAATCACTTAAGAAAATTAAAAATCGTTTGGGTTGTCAGAGATTTTGCGCATTTAAAGATACACGTTTGTAATATTACCTACCTGACTTCTCGCGGCCGGTTGGGTTACCATCACGAAAATCATAGTGCTCATAGTTATAGGTTTATTACCTATTTACCTACAGTTTTTACGATTTAAATAAATACACTCGGCTTCAAAAAAATCGCACGTCCGTAAAAATAGGCTTTAAGCACTGTTAATCTTTAAGACAAGCAGTTATTCGTAGCAATATTGGTATCATTTGAGAGCCCTATAAAAAAAAAAAATATCCATTTCATTTGATTAAAGAAAAAGCTTGACACTTTAAGTCACTGTGAATGACAATGGAACTGATTCTCCTCTTCAAATTTTGTTTGTATTGTTTTGTTTTTTGGGTATAAAAGGGTCGATACAGCTTATTGGGGGATAAATTTGCTACCAACAGTCGATGAAGACACAGAAGAATATCTTTCATCAGAAAAACGTACTTGAAGATGGACACTACTGCTGCTGAAGCCGCCCAAGTTATCGCACTACTGCAATCAGGACTACGTCAGTGTGATGTTGCTCGGCAATTGCACTTGAGTCGCTTTTCTGTTCGAAGAGTGTACCAGCGGTTCCTGCAGACCGGTGGCTTTGTCCGAAGGCGTGGGTCTGGTAGAAATCGCTGCATTTCTGCGAGAGATGACCGATTCGTCGTATCGAAGTCTTTGAGAAATCGGTTCTCTAATGCTGTTGAGTTGCAACAGCAGCTTCAAGCAGTTCGTAGAAGGGCCGTGAGTGTCTCTACAGTTAGAAGAAGACTAAAGGAGAGAAATATTGTCGCTAGAAGACCTGCCACGGGTCCAAAATTAACCGCAGCGCATCGGCGAGCACGCCTGCAATTTGCTCGCGCCCACGTCAATTGGACCAATGGAGAGCTGTTCTCTTCTCAGACGAAACGAGAGTGTGCCTTTTCTGCAACGATAGACGCAAAAGAGTATACAGAACAGAATGGGATCGTTTTGCCCAAGCCTGCATCCAAGAGACGGTAGAATACGGGGGCGGTTCCTGCATGTTCTGGGGCGGCATATCTGCCGACGGCAAAACTGAACTTTCTTGCATCTCTTGGACCGGCGGTGCTCGCGGGCAAGGGTCGATGACTGCTCACCGGCACATCACAGAGATCCTGGAAGAACATGTGGTCCCCTATGCTGGATTTATTGGTGACGGGTTCACATTAATGCACGATAACGCTCGCGTGCACACTGCTGGAATTGTGCAGGGCTACCTTCAAGAGGTTGGGATCCCTGTCATGCAGTGGCCAGCGAGATGTCCAGATCTGAACCCGATAGAGCACCTCTGGGACCAGCTGAAACGCAAGGTTAGATCCCGTGATCCCGCTCCCGCGACTCTTTAGGAGCTCCAAGACGCCGTTATTGAGGAATGGGACAGAATCCCTCAAGAAGAGGTCCTAAAGTTGGTGCGATCCATGAGGGAGCGCATGGAAGACGTCATTAGGGCTAGGGGGGGTAACACTAGGTTTTAGGTTAGTTTTAAGCAACTTTGTTTTGAAAAATTAATCAGATTTCATTAGGGTTTTTTAAGGATTTTTATTGTTTTGTAAATTTTTCTAAGTTCCAATAAAAAACATTGAATGAATTATTGTTTTTGCATTCTCTGTTTCCTTACCTTTCAAATGATACCGAACATTACCAATATTTCATAATACAAATACGATTGAAAGATGTTTAAAATAGATTTCTTAAAAGGTGCGATTTTTTTGAAGCAGAGTGTAGTAAAATTAAGTAAATGAATGATAGTTATAAGTTATAATAATTTTTAATTGATAATCATTACCTGCCTGCAACAAATATCTTGACTTGGACGAGTCTATTCTATTTATTAGGTACTGAGATTCCGTTTCTTCATTTTTAGCGAGCCAGAAAAGGAAGAAACCTGAAAAAAGCAGTGGCAAGTGATAGTGATTTTAGCGATGGAGAAAAGTTGAGACAAAAGGATTTAGCAGCGGCTAACGATGACGCTGCCATAACTAGTACTAGTGCTACTGTACCTACAACTTCTACGCAAACGTCAGCAATACAACAAGTACAGCAAGAGCCATACGCCGAAAATGACGTGGGAAATTACTTGGTCGCTCATTTTATATGAGTACAGCACAAAAACTTGAAATCTTAAAAAACTGTTGGGTGCCTCCTCCAAGTTACGACTTTGGAAAGGATGCAGTAGTTCGAAAAAGAAAATTTAAGCATTCCTGGCTCGCGGAATATGCTCCGTGGCTGGCATATTCAGCCAAACTGAAAGGCGCTCTCTGTATACATTGCGTTTTATTCCCTCCAGCGACCAGTAGTAAAATAATGGGTTCATTCTCACTGCGACCATTCGTCAGGTACAAAGATATGCACGAATTCGCCAAAACACATGTAGCGTCTCAGTGTCACAAGACCACAATCACGTCCGCTAAAAATTTTGTTCAGAATATGCCCGTGGATGTGCAGCTAGTCAGTGCACATGCAAAACTAATACACGAAAATAAAAAAAAATGTAGCCTCTATAATTGATACTGTATTTTTTTGTGGTACGCATGATCTGCCATTAAGAGGAAAGGAACTTCATGAAGGTCTATTTGAAGACCTAATTAAACTCAAGATTGAGTCTGGTGATAAAATCTTAAAAGAGCACGCAGAATCATGCGCAAAAAATGCAACATATATGTCGCCTCAGATTCAAAATGAGATTATAAACATTTCTGGGGATATTATCAGAGATGATATCATTGACAGCGTGAAAAAATCAGAGGGATACATTATTTTGGCTGATGAAAGCTGCATAGCAGGCAAAGAGCAATTATCTATTGGCGTCAGATTTTTCGACGAAGAAAAAATGGCGACCCGTGAAGAATTTTTAGGGTTCGTCGAATTGATAGCCATGGACGCTAAATCTATTGCCTCTGCCATAGATAATTTCATCACAAACGTGAATCTGGATCCAGAAAAGTGTGTTGGGCAAGGCTATGACGGGTGCTCCACAATGTCGGGGAAAGATGGTGGCGTTCAAAAACTGCTTCGAGAAAAATATAAAAAAGCCCTATTTGTGTATGCTAAGTGTGCACAGACCCTTGTTCTGTGCACACTTAGCATACACAGGCCGCTTAAACGATTTTCGCTCATGGTTGAGCGAAGCCACGTTTTGACCCGCCGTAATGTGCTAAACGATCGTTCTATTGTACAGGTCGTACATGGCTGGGCAAGCAAAATAGCAAGCGCGGTTTTTACACTAGGATAAAATTGCATTTTCGAAATTTTGATCACATCTACCGGTTCCATCTCCTTCAATGCATTAATGTCCGTATTTTTTTCTTCTCACAAATTATACCACATTTCAGCCTCGCTTGGAAAAGTATCACTTAATTTATAAATGAATGCCACTATCACATCAATGGGCCAGAATTACACTCAAACATAAGCTCAGGTTTGTGCCCTTGTTATAGCTGAATTCACCAAAGTAGGTCTTGAGTATACATTCTCCAATAGAGCAGAATAATCACTCGTATGCCATTGCTAACCCTACCCTCAACATCTTGCCTGCTTTCAATCTTCGCTTAGATGAAATCAGATTGGGAGTAGGGAAGATGCCTATCAACAAAGCAGGTGATGTTACAACCAATATTGATGTAACTCAATATGGTTTGGTTCCTGCTCATCATATAATGTTAGAGGGGTCAACATACAAACCAGAGAGAAGATCTGCTATGGCACAGACTTTAGGCCCACTCACTGCAATCTTATTATCATTTAGATCTAGAGACCCATACAGACAGAAATGGCTTGAGGCAGTAAAAAGAGATGTTGGACATGTTCCAAATGCTCTAAATCTGACGAATGCAATGGTGGATAGAAGAGCTGAAGAAATAGCACCTGCTTTGGGAGCATTTGCTGATTGTTTGCTGATATGTGGAGCAAGGAATGCACAGAGAGCCTCCATCCCTATTAACATGCTACTCACAGCAGTATATGGCTTGAATAAAGATGGTGAAAGAATGGAAACAGATGAAACAATTCCAATAACCGTAGATAGAATCGATTTCTCCGGCAAAGGAATGTGGCTCATATACATACAAATCCGTGATGAAAATTTCCTTCACAATGGAAACTCTGATGGATGATATCACTGCTGGGCAAGTTGTCTACCATGCTATCTTTGAAACCTAAAATGAGGATTTAGGTGTTCTTCAAGAAATAACCAATCAGAGAACCCCCTGGAGATTGAGATCAGTAATTGCCGGATTATTCAGATCTGAGAACAAAACCTTAAGAACAATCAAGCTTCCAGAGCAGGTGTATTACTCAAAATTGGTTCAGGCTAACATGACTGGATTGTTAACTGAGTCTTCATTCCAAGTTGCGTGTAAGCAAGCATTCGCTATTATTCAAAATATCTCGATTCTTTCTATAAATATATGGAAAGCGAGGGCCCCTCACACTTTGTACTCACCATTTGATAAATTGGCTGAGGGAACATTAGAAATATGTAGTTCAATTACAAAAACCAGAGAATCAGAAACAGATGATGGAGATGGAAATGCAGTATAAATTATTTTTAAAAAATAAGTATCTTAAAATGTGAATTAGAATATAAAAATAAGTTTGTAATATAAAATAATCCTTATGAATATGTGTTTAAATACTTTTTGTCATTGAAATGTTATCAACACCAAATATCAGCACATCCATAAAGGTTTTTTAAGACACATACTTACTGAAATGTAAATTTTAAAATAAAGATACATTTAATTCACAGCTTCATAATGTTTTTATTAATAACTGTTAATTACAAAGAAGATGTATGTAGTGATAAGAATTGAGAAAGGGATGCTTAGATGGTTTGGACATGTCGAAAGAATGAGTGAAGGGAGATTAACGAATAAGATATACAAAGAGAGACTGGAAGGAAATGTAGAAAGGGGAAGGCCAAGACAAACGTATTTCTATGAAATCAGGAGTACCCTCAACCGAAGAGCATGTATGCGGATTGTGGCGATTGATGAATGTGGATGAAACGAAGGAAGATGTTTGGATCATAGCAGGTTGAAGGAAGTGGTCTCTGCCGATTCAGATGGGAGAGAGCCGTGACGGATATGTATGTGTTTACAAAACCCAAATCGAGCCCAAACAAATCGGCCGAACCATCCTTTTCTCGAAGCTATTCAAGGTACTTATGAGCCCCCAGCTTATTAGTGGATAAAGCTAGAAACCAATTTTTTGTATCAATCGAGAGTACATACTATAACTAGCTACTGTACCAAATTTCGTACTATTATTATCAATAGTTTAAAAGTTGCCGCCAGTCAAAGTTCACTACTTGACACTCACTGACTCACTGACCGATCATCAAAATTCTAAGGTACTTCTAGCAAACCCATAACCTTGCAATTTGGAGAGTAGCGTTTTTATACTGAGTAAATTCACGAAAAACTTAAAAAATATTAATTTTAAACTGCAATAATAAGTTAATCGCTTCTTTTTATTTGCGGTTGGTAAACAAAATCTCCATACTAAACTGTACTGAAAGTAATTTAAAGAGCAGCAAAATATAAGTTTGTATATGTAGTTAATTTTGAACTAAACACAACAAACTTTGTTTACTTATGTATGTGTTTAATTTTAGATTTAATACCATTATCTCATTGTTTCAGTTTGTTTAATCGACTGAAGTTTTTTGCGGTTGGTAAACTAAATCTTTATAAAAAACTTCACTAAAACTCATTTTCAGAGCCGCAAAAAATAAGTTTGTTAATACGACCGAGGTTACTTAGGTTAGGCGCGTAACAAGCTTTTATCTGTCGCGTTGTCTGTAATCAAATCTGAAACAATTGAGCTGAAATTTTGCATGCATATGTATATCGCGTGACAATGCAATATTATGGTAACATGGAGCTGATCTGATGATGGAGCTGGAAGGTGGCCATAGGAACTCCGTAATTAAATGACGCAACCCTATCGAGTTTGGGCTCGTTTGATTTGTCTTGAGAAGTAAATTCATACTTGATGGTAACCAGGGTCTGATGATGGAGCTGGAAGGAGGCCATAGGAACTCTGTAATTAAATGACGCAACCCTATCGAGTTTGGGCTCTTTTGATTCGTCTTGACGAGTACATGAATACTAGATAGTAACATTAATAACTACACCAAAGATTAAAAAAAATCAAATAGATTATTTATTTAATCTCGGCAATAAACAGCCATAGGTACTACAAACACTTTTTCGGTGTTCTTTGGAAAAATAGCATGTAATTTATGCAAAAAAAATATTCTGTATTTTAAGTTTGTCCTAATTTATTTACCTCGATTAATTCGAATGATTAATCGATTCACAAGTTGTGTAACGAAATGTTTCCATACTGAAGACTAGGATGTATGGTCTCTGATCTTTGCCTGTCTTGAATGGACGATTTAAAAAAAAAGGCAAAAACTGTCATTTGTTTTCTTTTTGACTTGCTTGATTCTTTGCTTGTTCTATTTACCGGTAAAAATACGTAAGTGCTGCGTGAAAATTTAATTAATTATGTAGGAAAATGAAAGTTTCGGTTTTTTGTTACTTAAGGTTTTACTTTAAAACTATTTGTGATTATAATTTCATTTTCTTCATCCTTTACCCAGTTAATCTGTTACTGATTATCGCCTTGCCGCTAACCTAACCTATACGCAGTGGCGTGCACTCCATAAAGGCAAAAAGACATTGCCTACCCTACAATATTGAATCAAATCGTAAATAAAATAATACGAATCAATCGAAATAACGTTGGTATAAAATCACAAAAAATTTAATTACACTAACAGCGCCACCTATATATTGATCATAGTACTACTAAGCCTATAAGCGAGCGGGCTATTAAACCATCGAGCCATCTTCGATTGACCGCGCACCTAGCGCCGCTTCCTTATGATTGCGGGAAAGGCACAAACTAATTTTGTCTTTCTTGCCTCGTAAACTACAGGTTGTTTGGTAGTGTGCGTGCTTGTAAATACGCAGGCAGACTTTGACAAAATCACGCACACAGGCGTCCAAGGTAGGCAGTGCCTTTTCGGTTTTCTATAGTGATTGTGCGACCATTTTAAGGAGTACGCATTATTTCATGCAATTGTGACGCAATTCAGGACCATTATTTTTTTGTCGTATTATATTTTGACATTACGCGACCACTATGAAGAGTAGGTTAGTTTCAAAGTAATTAGACAAAATTATGTATTATTGTTTTTTGTTACATAACCTTAAAATGTGTTTTTGTTGTTGTGCGTTATCGCGGACTTATTAATTGATTTTTAAATGTTGTGAAATGTATTTGAGTTGTGACTTGTGATGATGGTGTGGTGATGGTGGTAGGAGGTAGGTACTTATTCCCCGGGGTTTTGTAAATTATCTTTTATCGGTAGGTAATCAAGACATCATGACTTTCTTTTTGCCTACCCTGACTGAAAAGTCTGTGCACGCCACTGCCTATACGCCATTAATAAATTGTTTTTCTAAAGACAACGGAGCACATTCTAGTAAAGGATTTCTGCCTTTTAAATAAAATACATTGTGTAAGAGTCAAATTGTGAACAAGTGTAGTGAAGTGCTATCAATAAATAGGTACTTATAATCTATCTATTTAAAGTGTTAGTGAAAATTGTGGCTTTGGAACAAAGTTTTGTGTATTACTATCTATCTGGCTGGATTTGTCTGGTTTACTATAGAAAATAGGATTCTCATTGTGTAAGGTACGTTCTATTCACATGTAATGGTAGCTAAATAGCAGCGTGTCTATTCTCAGTGCTTATTTTCGAGTAAGGGTTTATTTTTTGACCAATAATATTTTGAAATCCATAAATAGTGTCTGTAACGATATTTGTTGTTAAATAGTAGTTTGTTTTTGTGCGTTCGTAAGTTTTAGTTGAAAAAGAAAAACACAAAATAAAAGTCTATCAAAACTTAGCTTAGAAGTTTGTTCATGCAAATCAAATGTGGTCCTTGTTTTTGTGCGTTCGTAAGTTTTAGTTGAAAAAGAAAAACACAAAATAAAAGTCTATCAAAACTTAGCTTAGAAGTTTGTTCATGCAAATCAAATGTGGTCCTGAGTCAAGGTAGCTAAGTATTTAGGATAATTTTTAATTAGCTGTGTTGAACCTATCCTTTCGTGTCGAACCCAGCGTTTATTTCAATGTTTTATTGTTCTTTTAGTGAAAGTTTAGGCAAATACTAATCAAATTAAATTATTGTTTTAAATCTCATCTAGTGTTTTTCTCTTGAAGCCTTTAGATTGGTCGCTTGTATTTTATTCTACTCTTCGAAACCATTGAGCTGTGCTACATGACCTAGTAGTTATAGGTTTTAGTTATAGGTAGGTATCAAAATCTAGGCGTCTAGTGCCATCTGGTAGACAGTAGCGGCCGCTGATACTTAAACAGGGTGTTTATTTACAAAATAAATTAATATTTTTGTTTTCAATCTAAAAAAAAAACTAGCGTGAGTTATGTTATAGTAATCAGTGTTATAAGTGTTTCAGAGAACGCTCTAAAACAACAAGGACATTAAGTTCTTAGGTAACGCGGCTGATGTTAGATCCAATTGTTTCATCCTGCTATTTATAAGTCTTCCTGATGTATCCTATGATAAAATAAAATCAGTCTGATACAAGCCCTCGTGCTAAGCACTCGTTTCATTTTAGTTTTTAAAAACGTCATCGCCGTTGCCCATAACCTAACTGGCGCAGTCGGTAGGATCGCGTCGCGATTAGTAAGCAGTCCAAATCCTGCAAAATCGTCACGAAAGACGCAGTCCGTGTAAATCCTCGCGGGTGCGGCGACGAAGAAGCAAACGAGCGGCAGCAGAAAGCAGAGGTGTCTACAATCGACGGTAGCAGACTCAACCCACTTCCAGGAAGCCTAAAATCGGCGATGCTTGTGGGGTAAGTATCCAACTCTACTTTCTTACAAGATTCCCGTGAAAAATCCTTGATTATCCTTGCAACTAGGGTATTTGAGTAGGTACTTTTACCAAATTCATTATATAGTTGATTTTGTGGTTATATCGAATAAAGTCTCGAGAGATAAACATGGCTCAAGGGCGTGACGAGAAATCATACATTATTGACTATGGTACATTGGGAAAGCTTCTACCTAATTACGATGGCAATAAACGTACTCTCGCATTTTACATAGGGAGTGTGGAGAATGCGCTTAGTCTCATAGAAAACAAAGACGACCTTAGTGTAGTTTGTCTGGTAAAAAGTAAAATATATGGAAAGGCTGCTGGCTGAGGCTTTGTCCGAAAGCATAGACATAAACACTTGGCCGGAAATAAAATCCGTATTACAGAAAAAAATTGGTGAATGCAGAACCACCCTTCAACTGGTTCAAGATCTTATGCTATTGACCAAAGGGTCAGAGACAATAGAGTCATTTGGCAAGAAAATTTGATTGATCTTGAGTAGTCTCATAATATCCGATAGGGGTAGGAGTGATTTTTAGGAACAAATGGCGCTCACTTCTTTTCTAGACAAAATTAACCCAATGATAGCAATTAAAGTGCAATTAAGACATACTTGTAATCTTGACGAAGCTATCACCTTCGCGTGACAAGAAGAGATTCGACTAAAAGCGTTGAGACCAGAACTTAACAAAACGAACAACGTAAATAAACCATTTTTAAAGCCGAAACCACCTCAGAACCCGGCACCTTTCATAAAAAGGGAGCCGTTCTATAAACCCAAACCATCAACAAGTAATGCGGAAACGGTCAAAAATAAAATGCACTTCCAAACCAATAATGACAATGTTGAGAATGATGTAGGTTCCGACCAGGAGTCGGCAGAGGACGAAAGAACGCCAGAACAACAGACAGAGGATTTTTTATTGGATCTAGAGTCGCTAAACATAATATAGTGTTCATAAATAACACACAGTCGTATAGTCGCTTGCCATATATTTATATATCCGAATTGGGAGGTAGATTTTTAATAGATACTGGGGCCTCACGATCTTTAGTACACCCTAACATTAAAAATAATGAAAATACTGGGATAAAGATAAAACAGGAAACTCATTTTATTAAAACTGCACACGCTACAAACATAAAGAGGTTGCATACATTACGTTACCGAAAACCTTATTTAATACTGTCATCACACATAAATTTCTAGTTTTCAATTTCGATTCAGATTTTCTAGGCTTATTAGGTCTAGACTTACTAGGTCGACTTAATAGCAAAATAGATATGAAAAATATGGTTTTATGTACAGACGAAGCGACAATTTCAATTAGAGATGTAATAAGGTTAGCATGCAGCGACAAGCCAGATCTGGACAAAGTAATGAAAAAGCGTTCACAGTTTCAAATATCACATTGAATGATTTACATCTGTTATTACTATTTTTCAAAATTTTAGTTTCTGTCTTATCGTTATCCTGGCTAATATTTTTAATTTTATTGTAACTACCTTGTCTTTTTCGACCATTAAAGTAATTTTGAAAAACTAATTCTTTTTACTCCTAAATTATTTTTGCTTGCGGCCCGCGACATCATGACTAAACCGTGTTTGTGGCCCGTATAAAAAAAAGGTTGAGTACCGCTACAGGGCAACGTCTGTAGCGTCATAAAAAAGTTAATGTGGCCGTTGAGTTTACTCAATTTCTTTATTTTATCAAGCACCATTCTTAATTTTTACCGTACCTCGAAAGAAAATAAAAACGGAACCCTTATAGGATGATTTTGTTCGTCTATCTGTCAGCCTGTGTATGTCTGTACCAGCCGTTTACGCGTGATGATGCCGTGTCCGAGGGATTCATTTTTATATGTATATTGTAGGTACAGTACATAAGTAAGTGATATATAACCTCTTATTTTTACAGGGACAAGAACATTCCATTCATATTAAAATACTTCTTCAAAGACATTACAAATGATCCTGGAAGTGACGTAAATATATCTGGAACTTGCAAAAAGTGATCGAAAACACTAAAAGGAAGTTTGAATTCTACATCCAACTTTTTAAACCATTTAAAAGTAAGTAAAGCTAAAAATTTAAATTGTATTTTATTTTGTTAAACAAATTATTTTGATTTCAAAACTGATTAGCTAATAAATAGGATTTTATTTAATATGAAATAATATAATCGCAGATATTCTATGCTTTAAACCATTAATTATACTTTTGCAGAGAAAAGGACATGCTAATAGGTATATTAGCAGAGTACGAGAAACTCAAAATTCAACATAACAGGAAGAGAAAAAATGTTGGTGGTACTGGTGAGGGATGCAGTTCATCTAAAATATTGAAACAATCCACTCTTCCAGCCATCTTACCAAAGTCAGTTAATTTCGACAAGTTACTTGTGAATTTTTTAGTGGAGACCATGTCACCTATATCAATTGTAGAAAATGAATCCTTTAAGGCTCTAATTGAAGGTGCACAGCAATTAAGTATTCCACCGAAAATAATGTGCAGGCAAACATGTAATAAAAAAATTGCAGAACAATACACAGAATATATAGAAAATACAAAAGAACAATTGAGAAAGGTTGATTTTATATGCACCACAGCTGATATATGGTATTCATCTAAGAGAAGCTATCTAGGCGTAACTGCTCATTGGATTGATTGTGATAAATTTAATCGGAAAAGTGTAACTTTGGCTTGCAGAAGATTCAAGGGAACACATAGTTATGATAAAGTAGCTGAGCTGATTGCAGAGATTCATTCTGAATTTGATTTGAAACTGTCAAAAATAATAAAGACTATTACGGACAATGGATCAAATATGGTCAAAGTTTTTAGAATATATGGACAAGATTCAGATACAGGAATAAGTAAAGGAACTCTTATCCAAAATATTGATGTAATGCATGATAATATTGACGATGGAGATGATGATGATAATGCGTTAACCCTAAGACAATTTTCGGAGTCATTTGAAGAATTTGAAGAGTTGCAACTGCCTAATCATGAAAGGTGTGCCGTGCCACACACACATTACATTTAATAGCTTCACGAGATATGAATAAGGCTAGATCCTAAAGTAATTCATACAAAAAAATTTATGATACAGCTATGGCAAAATGTCGAGCAGTTTGGAATCTATGTTCGAGGTCTCCTAAAGCCTGTGAAATTTATCTAGAATCAACTGGAAAATCCCCTACTTAACCATGTCCAACAAGATGGAATTCATACTATAATTGCATTCAAGATCTATTGGCAGTCAAGGGTACCGTAAATGAAACTTTTAAGAAACTAGGATTGGGTATTTTTAAAGAAATTGAAATTCAATTTCTTCTTGAATATGTAAGCTGTTCAAAGCCTATTGCTGATGGCATCAGAAGTTTAGAAGGGGACAAAGATACTTACTATCGATGTCTTATACCAGAACTGATGAGAATGCAAAGAATTCTAAGCAGCTTGAAAATGGATAACCTTACATATTGTGATGTATTGATAGATGTTATTACAGAAAGTCTTAATAGGCGTTTTGAGAGATTTTATAAATTAGAAGAGCCAAAAGCAAAAGATGGCATAATAGCATCAGTATCTTATCCCTTTTTCAAAATGAAATGGGTGCCAAAAGCCAACAGAGAATACATCAAAGAAGTATTTGTTTCAGAAGTGAGAAAGATAAAGCAAGAAGACGAAAAGAGTTCCCAACATACTGACTCTTATAAAAATAAGGAAAGGACAGAATCTTATTATATGTTTGTTGAGGACTCTGATTCTTCAGCAGCCAGTGATAATGTTAATACAACTATAATAGATCTGGAAACACTACAATATTTAAAAGATGAAGACAATACCTTAGAATCCTTGAACAAGTATCCAAATGTAAAAAAACTCTTCCTTAAATATAATACCTGCTTACCGAGTTCTGCCCCTGAAGAACGACTATTTTCATTTGGTGGAATGATTATGAGGCCCCATAGGCGGAACATGAAAGATGAACTCTTTGAACAAATACTAGTTTTAAAATCAGTTCAATAAATGTCATGTGCTTATGCTTAACAATGTATTTTATTTTCAAAACCTATTTTAAAAATACGTATTTTGTATTTGAATACTTTTTTCAAAACTATTTTGTATTTCTATTTGAAATAGTGCTAACAACTATGCATTTGCATTTTGTATTTCAATACTTTTACCTACTAAAATATTTTCCACATCTCTGGTTGTAACTATCACAGTTATCTAAGTAGGTATGCCTTAAAAACTAAGCACGTTAACTCACAATACAAATTATAATTCTCGCGGTATCTATGAAATATGTATTATCTGAGCTAGCTGCAGTGGTAAAATTTGCTATATCAACTAATTGAGTAAAGGAGTGTGTTCATTAGAGGATTATTAATTACATATTTATTTTTTAAAAATAAATTCCCTACCTACCTACAAACCAATCCAATCAATAAAACCATGTGGAGATTATAATTTTGTCATTATTACCTAATATATAATAAACATAAGGTATATGTAATAACAACGAATGTATGTATGTATAGATTTATTTATAGCTTTTCAAATCTATAAAGTAGAAGGGTCATACAGACATAAAAAACAAAAAATGTCTCCCCTGTTCCCGAAAGTTAAGGACACTGGAAGCTAATTTCCCAACTTAATGTATATCCGTATAATCTGTGCCCGATGTAGTTTTGGCCTGTATAAACATTTTGAGGATTAGATGCTCCAGTATTCTTAATCATCAGGAACAGGAAAGACAATTTTGAACCTAATTCTGTGTATGACTCAGAAATATTAGTTGAGGTAATAGGTGATAGGTAGGTTTATTTATTTTACATCAGTAAAACAAATACAAAAGTACTCATAGTGTAGTTTACAAGTGTACATGATCCTTAAAAGCGCATTGTTGGAAATTTCCGGTGTTAACATGTGGGAACATGTTGGTTGACAACAACGTGCCGCGTGTATTCTTGAAATGTGATATTAGTTCGGTCAGCTATAAACACTCGATCGTAGAGTAAAGAAAATCGGAGGTGGTATGAAGTCTTATAATATCATAACGTTATGTAACATAATGTTATTTCAATATAATAGTTTTGCTCAAACATGTTACATTAGACATACCATGCAGTAGGTATCAGAAATAAGGTTATTTGCTTTAGTGGAGAGATTTGTGGTATTGTTATTGTATGACAGCTGTAAAATATTACATTCAATTATATCCTTAACATTAATAGTGTAAGTTGAGATCAGCAAGTAGTAGTAAAATAATATTTTTAGATTGATAAAAAAATAAATATCTTTGTTTCTCACAAAGATACATTATTTATACTTCAAACAACTTAATACTATAATATGTGCAAAAGCAACCTTATCTCTTCCGGACAACCTTCGTTGACACGTGTAAGGTAAGTACATACATAATATGAAATGCCTTCTCCATTGCTTTCTCTACTCCCTACACTCCATGATTGACAGATTATCGAAATAAATAAATAAAGGAAATTGCAAAAAAAAAAGGAAAAAAAATACTATACTTACAGAACTTTTTAAAATGTTAACTTCTTAATAAAAAAACTTTTTCTTTTAATATATTTTTCTTAAACCTTTTCTTTTAATATATTTATTTACTTTTTAAAAATATCATCTTAATTTTCTTTTTTTCTATATTATCATAACTACATTTAAAGAAATAAAATGTTATTGTTCTCAGAATAAATAAAAAAACATTAAGAATACACGATAACTTTACTCGTGATTAGGAGTTTTCGTTTTTAGTATTAATCTTAGGCATTTCTTTAGATTTTAAATCTAGACATTTCTTAAACATTATTCAAGGGGTGATGGTACAAGTTACACTGGTAACAGTTTAAGATACTTAATGTAGGTCAAAGGTTTAATGTAAATATGCATTTTAGATTTGTTTGTTTAAAAAAAAAAAAATATAGTTAGGTCGTACTAAAATAAAATAACAGTTTTCCTTTTTAATAGCTCTAGTTTAATAAAGTAGGATTATAATAACTACTTACATAGTTTAAAAAAAAATCTTATATGTATTTTACCCTCATTATTAAAATAATAATATAAATTGTCTCTTATTATCTTTACATCTGTTGGTGGGTTCCGGTTATTAGTAAGTTCTATATTCAATAATTGTTCACTGGTTTGTTTTTTAGTTTTCCAATTTGATGCCAGATATTGGTTTGGTGAAGTTTTTAACAAATAATTGTGTAAATAACAACATGTGGCTACTATTAATGCAACCTTATTGGGTTCAAAACAAATATCTTTTTGAAAGACTCCAAATTTTGTCCGAAGCATCCCAAAGGCACATTCAACAACAGACCGAGCACGAGAAAGTCTGTAATTGAATGTTTTCCGTTCGTTATTACAGCCGCTTTGAGGATATGGCTTCATGAGATTTTTACCCAATGCAAAAGCTTCATCAGCTATAAATACGTAGGGGAAAATATCCCTAGTGTTCGGTAATGAGGATGCTTCTGGCAAACATAATGTGCCTTGTTGATATGATTCCCAAAATTTTGTAAAAAACAACACTCCACCATCAGTTACGCGGCCATTTGCACCAACGTCAATCATAATAAATTCTTTTCTCGAATTGACCAATGCCATGAGAACTATACTGTAATGACCTTTGTGATTATAATACAATGAGCCTGTATGTGCTGGTTTTTGAATAGCTACATGTTTGCCATCAAGTGCACCCAAACAGTTCCAAAACTGATATCTTTCACCGAAATCACTCGCAATTGATTTCCACTCTTCTGGTGATGATGGCATCTGAAACCAAAATATATAGAGTAGGTATGTAACAGGTAAAAATAATATTAAACCTAATTAACAAAAGAACATTTTTTTGCTTACAGAGTCAAACTACTACAGAAATAGAGCAATCAACCAGCCATCATAGTAGTCAACAATCAGAGGCAACAACCCAGGAGAGATCATTTTCATCAATATCAACGATTCCAAAGCCCTCAGCTCTCACATCGAATAAAAAGAAAAGGACAAAACATGAGAAATTGCTAGAACGCGCTTGCCAATATTTGGTGGAACCTTGCAGCAAAACTACTGAGACACATAGAATAGCAAATCCCATCGCTTTGGAATGGTCTGATATTTTAAACAGACTGGATCCAATTTAACGGCTATACGCCAAAAAAGCAATTAACGATATATTGTTTGAAGCGGAACTTGGAAATTAAAGTAGAGATTCTGTAAAAATCAATGAACCACCAAATTCATATTATTCAAGAATTTACACACCATCCCCAAGGAATTCATCCACGCTGATATCTCCACCTTCCCCACCCTCACCCTTACAGACAGACCATGTAATATATAGCATATTATGCTCCTACATATTATGGAGCATATTATGCTCCTACATATTCATTAACATCTCCACCGACACCTTCACCTGTATCACAACATACTTCAATAAGTTTATCCTCAGACCAAAGCAACCCACAGCCAAATACCAGCCCTGCACTCAGCACTATACCAGAAAATTTCGGAATTTTACAAAGAGGCACGGCTTCCCAAATAATTTTGAGTGCTAATTATCATCAGGATCAACCATCAAGACCTGCATCAAATCCAAATGAATACATTTTACCTACTCCATCTTCAACAAGTTTTCAAGATAATAATAATATAGTTACACTCTTTTCTCAATATAAGCCTGAATTTTAAACCTATAAGCGCCTACTACTTACGTAGGATTACAGTTTTGTACTGGAATACCTAGGAATTGCTATGATTATATTATTAAATAAATACTTACTTCGAAATATTGTTTAGTTGGTTTTACTTACCTTCATATAATCCTGTAAAACGTAAATAAGTGCCCGACATGTATCCATAATTGCTTCAGAAATTGCAGCTGGTGGCATAATTACTGAAAATTTCATGTCTTCAATATTTCTACCAGTTGCGAGATATCGCAAAGTTGCTCCTAGTTTTTCTTCAGGAGTTATAGCTTTCCGCATACAGGTATCTTTTTTTTAAGGTACGGTGTTATCAACGCCAAAAGGTTGTCAAAACACGCATCTTTCATGCGAAAATAATTTTCATAGTCTTTGTCCTCTTAGGAAACCCGTATATCAGCCAACAAGTTTATATGGGTATAAGAATCTCTTTTTAACAGCCAGTCTTTTACCCATTAGCGTTGGGTAACCCAAAACAACCCGTTTTATCCATTAGGCACTATAGGCAACTGCCTAGGGGCCCCGCCACGTTCAGGGGCCCCTGTGCTACAGGGAAAAGAATGGGCAATGTTTCTTAAACAGTAAAAAATTAATTTGAAAATTTGCTCTGTACATTACATCGACGCTATTTTAGTACATTTCGGAACGCATTCCATATTAGATATTATTATTATGATTATTATGATAGTTTAAAAGTTTATAACGCAGTAATATAATTGCAAGCAATTTTATCGCGGTAATTTAATTTAAAAACGCGCACTCTTTGTTGTGAATGCACACTTACTATACTGGTACCTACCAAGTATGTATATTCTATGGCCAAGCTACTTTCATAAGGTTGGCAGTACTGGTTCGTTGGCATGACCGGGGAATTCCCCGAGTCGTTAAATACGTATTGTGTGATGTGTCATAGACATTATTTTCGAACCATTTTCAATTAAATCGTTCAATTTTTACTTCGTGCTATTCGTTTGCAAGTTTAACGGCTGTGAATAAAAAGAGAGTTTTACAATTTGTGTTTCAAAAATTACGAATTTAAGGCAAAGTGTTGGAAATTTATTTATAAAGACTGCAGAAGTGCTTCGGGCTTTGTGAAAATCGGTGAAACGATGGGTTAAAAACAGTGTAGTGGAAACTAAAGTTTCATCAACTGAAGTTTAAATTACTTTACGTAAGTTTTATTATTTTTTACATATTTTATTACCTGATACAGGATTTGACAAATGTGAAGTGCCGTTTTATTATTCAATTGGATATTTTAATTAATTTCTATGTTATTAAATATTTTTTACTTTGGGAGTTTTATTACTTTGGGTGTTTATTAATATTAAGCAGGAGACTATTATTATTATTATATTGTTTGAGCTGCTAAGGTGAAATTTTCTTTACTGTTTTAAAACAAAAGATTATTTCTTTCAGGAACAAAATGTCGGAGGTACCCGTAAAGAAAAAGCACCAAAGTGGTTCCGAAAAACGTAAAAAGCGGCAAGAGCAACAAAATAAACTTAATGAACAATTAAAGAAGACACAAAACCTTTTCGAACTCGGATTTAGTCGCGAATTAAAGGAACATCAACCTCATGACACTCCAAGTACTTCTTCTACCAACCACAAGATGGAAGTAGACCCAGTAGAGGTTCCTTGCGATCCTTTTGAACAGATTGGCCAGGATCAAGAAACACCTACGTTAGTCAGTGCAGAGGAAGGTGAGGCCGAGACAGGGGTCATACATCAAAACGTAGTTCATCTAGGGGAATACCAGAATGACATTGGCTTATGGCAAAATATTACCAACGAAATGCAAGATTTTTGGTGTACTAGAGACCCTATCGAATGTCAACACTTTGATTGTAATTTTTCTGCTTCAGCCCGACAGTACGACGACAGTAAAAGATTTTTTTCTCAGTCTATGTTTTTTCGGAAACACATCAGTGGTGGTAAAATCAAACGGGAGTGACTCATGTATTCTCCGTCTACTGGAAAAGTATACTGTTTTCCATGTATCCTTTTTGGTGAAGCACAAAACCGATCACAATTTCAAACTGGATTTTCTGATTGGAAAAATGCGTTGCACCGAATCCAATCGCATGAGAATAATGCAACTCACCGAGTATGTGTACAGACACTCATTAGTAGACGACGCATTCACGGACGAATCGACACTTCTTTAGAGATTACATTTAATAAAGAAAGAGAATATTGGAAAAAAGTTTTAGAAAGAATGGTCTCTGTGATAAAAATATTATCTATTTATTATTATTATAGTTTTATATTTATTATTATTATAATAGATTAGCATTTCGTGGTGACAATGAAATTCTCGGTTCTCAACATAATGGCAATTATTTGGGAATTCTGGAAAAAGGAAAGCTGGACTTCTTCTTAATGCTGAGTATCCTATTTTTGGTGCAACACCTGACGGGCTTACTGAAAATTACATAGTAGAGGTGAAATGCCCTTCTACAGAAGCTACCATACCTTCCTATGTGAAAGACAATAAAATAACACCAAAATTTTGGACACAAGTACAACTGCAAATGTTTTTCAGCAAAAGAAAAATGGCACTTTTCTGTATGGCACATCCAGATTTTGAAAAATCAAAAAAAGTAGATATTTATAATGTGCCATTTGATGATAGAATTGTATCTATTATGAATGATGCAAAGAAATTCTGGATAGATGCTGTATTTCCAAAATTAAAAGATAACTTTTAAGCACATTTTTTTTCTAAAACTTTTTAGTACCTAAATGAAACTATGTTTTGTAAATACAGTCTTTTATTCAATTTTAATTAAAGGTGATTGTAAATTGACAAGTGCACAGCAAATGATTATGCTATAGTCTAAATTGGGAATTAGAAAATGATCAACACAGGCATGTGGCTTCAGAAAAGCAAATTCACGTAGTCTTCTGATTACTCTTTCAATATGAATTCGTAGGCTTGCAATTTTCTTTGACCTTAGTACATCATCCCTTGAACTTTTCTTGGTGTTGCTAACGCTAGGTGGTCTAACCAACTAAAATTGTTTTTTTGCCAACACTCCTTCGATGTGCTTGAATCCTCTATCTGCCATGATATAAGCTCCAGGTGGTAAAATGTCCATAAATCCAGATTCTTCAAAAATTTTTAAATCAGATGTTCGGCCACCAAAACCTTCTGAGACAAAATTTATAACTCCATCAGGTGTTGAAGATATCAAATATTTTAGAGTGTTGCATTTCTTGTAAGAGGAATAGGTGAGAGATTGGTGCACTGCATTACTGGGGATTTCAATTTCTATTTCAAGGCAATCAATTATACAGTATATTTTTGAATAAGAATTTCTGAAGCTAATCGGCAAGTTGACAAGAACTGACTCTCGTGATGGCCTTATAATGAACTTCTTTAATACTTCAACCATTTTCCAACAAGTTCTTGAAAATATTCTACTCGCTGTTGTTTTATGCATATCAAAATCTTCAGCTAAGATAGAAAATGATTCATTCAGTCGTAGCTTTTTTTAAACTAAACAAATATGATAGAGACTGCATTTTAAGTATTTTTGTAAAAGTTGTAGAAGAATACTGCTACAAAGTGGAATTCCTATGTACAACAGAGGCTGTGCCATTATGCGACCCATTGTTATGTAGCATAACTGTCTTTGTTTTAACTGTTTACATCCACTTAAAACAGATTCTGCAGTACTATCACTCTCTTCTGCAGATTTAAATAAACTGATACTATCACTATCAGAATCAGAGTAATTTATACATATTCAGTTTTATTGGCGATGCTTTACGATTCCTCACATTGACTTGCTTAGGCGATAAAGCTACAGTCCTTTGAGGTATTTTCATTTCTACTTGAACTTGTTTCGATCGTTTATGTGGATTTATGGACACCTGAACACTTTTATCAATGGATATTTCAATATTTGGTGTTTCTGTAATTAATGAACACTCTAAAGATGGATCTGAAATGAAGGAGAAATAATAATCAATTCCTTTATTAGGAAGAAAGCATCATTCTAATATTCACCGGCTTCGCCCGGGGTTATGGTATATACCCGATAGCCTTCCTCAATAAATGGGCTATGTAACAGTGAAAGAATTTTTTAGATCGGACCAGTAGTTCCTGAGATTAATGCGTTCAAAAAAAGTTTTATAATATTAGTATAGATGTGAAAGTCGCCATTTTGAATTTCTTTGAATCGGATGCGTGGCATAGTATAATCATTCGAAAAAAATATTTCTACCTAGTTTTTCGTTTGTTAACAAGTGTGTTTGTGATAAGCGATTAACATAAGTAACATTTGTTGTATTTCTTGATTCAATATTATGTTTATAGTCAGTAAAAACCATCAGTTACATTTGCCTCATCAAAAATTATACATGGGGTTATTGCAACTTTTAGGTTAGTTGCAATAGCCCCGTGAAATTCTGTATGAAACCGAAATTACTAGTGATGTGTTGCGTCGATATAATAATTATCGATTATAGTCGATCATTAATTGACACTCGATAATAAGTAATTAGTATTAACTAGACATTCTACAGACCAAGCACTAACATTAATATAATTTTTAATATTTATTTCATTAAACTGATCACTGATTAGTCAGTTAAGGCGGAACGATGATGGTTGTTTTTTTTTTAAGAAAAGTTTGTCAAATATTGTTGTGTCTTAATAAGTTATTGATGTTTAAATGTGTGTTTGTTTATCTTCTCTCAGGTGTTTACTAGCGCGAAACTAAAAAAGAATAGTTTTACTGTTCAGAAATTAACAAAAATCTCAAAATAATCAAAATATAAGATTTTTTTTTAGATTTTTAGTAAATTCAATTTTATAACGAGTTTTACAAATTAAAATACATTGTTTATTAGTTTCGCGCAAATAAACACCCGAAAGAAGATAAACGCACACACATGTAAACATCAAGACGTTAATGGAAAAAAAATAATTATTGACGCATATAAGTATGGAGAATGACGTCATCGGCTCCCCTTAACTACCTACAAATAAATAAATATAAAAAAATATATGCAAAAAAATAATAATTATTGATTATTTTAATTTTTGTTGTTTTACGGTGCGTACAGACCATGTAACATGTTATATAACTTGTGTTATATAACACGTCCACACTATGTAACCTTGTTATTCAACATTGCAACATAAAATAATACTGTACACATTAGAATAACAATGCAATATAACAATGTTATATAACATTGTTATATTTTTATGTTGCAATGTTGAATCACAAGGTCATAGTGTGGACGTGTTATAAAACACAAGTTAAATAACATGTTACATGGTCTGTACGCGATCAAAGTTATATAACATTGTTGTACATATCAATAACATTGTTTTATAACATTCTGTGTCCACATTATGTAAAACATGTTATATAACAATGTTAAATAACATGTTATGTTACATGGTCTGTACGCACCTTTAGATGGTTCGTAATTACAAAAGGAAAAAAATAACGACATACTCGGAAGAAAACCTCAAAAGAGCTGTAGAGGCAGTAAGAAATAAACAAATTAATAGTTACTTGGCTGCGGAAAAGCATGGTATACCTAGGTCTACTATTATCCACCGTTTGTACGGAACACGAGGGGCTAAGCAGTCAAAACCAGGAAAACCAACTGTTTTTTCGATAGATGAAGAGACAAAGATGGCGTCATATATTCATGTGATGGAGAAATGTGGATATCCACTCACCAAAAAATTTTGGGTTAGGTGAAAAAGCAGTTTTACATCTGGTAGAAGACTTAGTTCCTGGGCATATTATATATTGTGACCGTTACTTTACTAGTGAAAAGCTTATTTTAGCTCTGCAGGAAAAAAACCTTATGTGTTCAGGTACAATTAACAAGAATCGCATTCCAAAATCAGCGCGTCGTGTTCTTTTGGATGATAAAATCATGAGTAAAAAACATAGAGGGAGCTGGCAAGTAGTAGTTAACAAGGCAAAAAAGATTGGAATAACAAAATGGTTAGACAGCAAACCTATTACTATGATGTCAAATGTACACGCAGATCAGACACTTGACTCCTGCGAAAGATGGTCGAAAAAAGAAAGAACTTACATTGCAGTAACAAGGCCACAAGTTGTCAAATTGTATAACACAAATATGGGAGGTGTGGATTTGGCCGACCGTATGTTGGCGGTCTGTCCAAATCACTACAGGACCAATAAGTGGACTCAGCGTTTTATTTCACATATGTTCGACTTGGCGATGACAAATTCATGGATTCTGTACAAAAAGGACGAATTAGATAAGGGAGCGAGACTGCATACAATTACACAGCTTCGGATGTTCAAATTAGGTATTGCAGAAACCATTTTGGATGCTAATATTGCTACTGATCATGAAGATCAGTCTTCACATGACGGCTCAAACGATCACGAACGACCACGTACTTTTAGACGTCAAAGAGTGGCCGTACCTATTCCTTCTGTAAAGGACCGCAGTAGTAGTGCAGCGCACTTACCCGAAGTCGGTACAGATCAACATAAATGTCGTCAGATTAGGTGCACAAAAAAAACTAAAATTATGTGCATTCGGTGCAAAATTTATCTGTGCCTAACTCGCGAAAGAAATTGTTTTAAAGACTTTCATTCACCACAGAATTAAAAAAGCCTCGCCTTTTATAAAACCCTATGTTTTTAGATTACTGTTTTTTTGACATTGTTAATATGATTATGGCTTGAAACTTTTGAAAGCCAGTTAGTAGTTCCATTTAATATTTTGAGAATTATAAAAGACTGTCTTTTAGAATAGATTTTGATATTGATAGTTTATTAATTATAAGTATGCAAAGATTACGAGACTGTGTGTAATAAATAAAGACTGTGTAGCAGATTAGATTAAAACTAAAAGTTCCTAACTTAAATTGTGATTTGATTACTTATAGGTGAATTCGTTTCGTTTGTTATTTTGTTTCTTTTTGTTCTGTTATTTGATTATTTTTAGAAAATTTTTATGACTGCAGTGAAAGCAGTCAAGCTTTTAGCATATTAAAATGAATGCTTATGTGAAATGTTTGTGCATCTTCTTTTATGAGAGATAATTTATTAATTTTAAGAGCAAACATATAAAAGTCTATGTCATTTACTAAGTCATTTGGAGAAGTAGAAAAGACTGTGTTCTTAATAATGATTCTGTGTTAAACTTAAAGTTCCTAACTTAAATTGTGATTTGATTATTAATAAGTGTTACAGATTACTGTAGTCTTATAGTTATTTGTTATATTTTTTGACTGGTTATAGCTTGCCCGACAAGTTTAAGCATTAAGTACTTAAATGAAACTTGTTTAAAAATGTATGTTGAAGTGAAATGTTAGACTTTCTTTATTGTTTATTTTTGATAATTTAGAAGAAATACATGGCTTTGATAGCTTGTAGACGTTTTCTAGAGCATTATTAATAGTTTGTAAGATTTTGATACAATTTTAATTTGAGTTTTGCTAAGCATTTATCGAAATAAGTGCAAATTATGTTAAATGTGTAATTTTTTTCCTATATTTCCTTGATATTGGTTATTATATCAATAAAAGTTAACTTCTGATTCATTAAATATGCTTTTATTTTTACTTAAAACGCAGTATTTCATACGTTTAATGTGCTAAATCTTGAAATATTTATTTTTAATAACATTTTAGTTTATAAATACTATAGCCCAATGGCCTTTTAAAAGGTAGAAAAAAAATCAAGTTTTTTTAATGTTAGAGATTAGTAACCATCCCCATAAAGTCACCAAAAAAACCTGGAACATATTTGATCATGTTAAGGTTGTTTTCTATTTGTTCAAAGTTCTGGGCTTTTACCATTGGCGCCTAAAAATAGGACTCTGGGTCTTTATCTGATAAAATGGTTTTAGACTCTGGGCGTTAGGAGGTTATACCAGCTTTAGGTCCTGAAAGACCGGTATTATTGATTTTTGATGGCCACGCGACTCATGTCGACTTGAACGTTATAAAATTAGCCGCTGCCAATGATATTACAATTCTTAAGTTGCCGGCACATTCATCAGATGTACTTCAACCATTAGATTGCAGTACAATGAAGCCCATGAAGGACCGGTGGGACACTGAACTCGTAAAATGGCAAAGACTGCACGTAGGGGCAAAGCTGCCTAAACAAGAGTTAGGTAAAATAATCACTTATATTTGGGATGACTTAAATCCAGTTATTATTGCAAATGGTTTTAGGAAAACTGGAATTTTTCCCGTCGATAGAAACGCAATGCCAATAGAAAAGTTTGATGCATTGTCATGGTCGAAGTGGGAGATTTTTAATAAACAACAGCCAAACCAATTAATTAATGAAATGCAGCCCTCCAAAACACAAAACGTTGAAGAATCTCGCGCTAAATCGGTTCCTCAGAATACAGTCCCAACGCTAAGCAACTTAGTACTTAGCATGTTTAACTCTCAAGTCAAAGAACAACCTGTTCTTCAAGAAAATAGATATCACTAAATTGAAAACTATTTGGCACAAGCTGACCCTAACAAAACAGACAAATCTAAGACTGAATTTGAAAACCCAAAAGCATATGTACTACACCTACAGAAAAAGAAATGTACTGATAATACTGTGGTATTAGACCGTGTGCAAATAATTGATGAAAAAATAATTAAACCCGCAGAAAATAAAGAAAATTACGAAATAGAATCCTTTGAAAGAATACTATTACAATCCATAGCCCGAAATGACCCGCCTAAAATTCCTAAAAAACGAATCAAGAGTAATGCTGAAGTACTGACTTATAAGAGTTCTATAGAACGCATGCAAAAAGAAAAAGAAGAAAAAGAACAGAAACAAAATAATAAAAAACTAAAAAAGAGAAAACCAAAAAAAAGCTACAAAAAACCACTAAACCCGTAATTCCAAAAAAGAAAACAAGAAAAGCTGGATCATCTGATAGTGACAGCACAGGTTCGTACAACTCTGCTAGTGCTTCCGACTGTGGAGACTTGGATTCTTTTTATCAAGAATGCATGGAAAATGAATTATCTGACACGGATCATCAAGAAACATTAAAACAAGAAAAACCAGTAAAACTAGAAAAACGAATAAAAAAGGAAAGATTTAAGCAAAATAACAAGCCCGTAAAGAAAGCCAAATCACCAATCCCTTCGACTTCAGGAAAACCCACAAAGCACCAGACTGCTTCCGACGATGTGCCTCGGATTGGTTTGGTTTGCAAAAAGGAAACGAAACAATACAAGAAGAAGAAGAAGGAGGAGGACAATTTATGTTACATTTGTAGTTGTGACTATAGGTTCTACCGCCATTCTGTTGACTGGATATGCTGCATCTCTTGCAGAAAGTGGGTGTGTGGTATGTGTAACAAGGGCTCAACCAACCCGTCTTACGAATGTGCGGTGTGTGAGGAGGACTGAATTAAATTGTTTCTTGACTCAGTGAATAATAATAATATTGCCAAAGTTGATTGTAAATTTTATAATTTTGATCTCAATTAAAGGAATTCTTAATTGAAAGACTGATTAAGTGCCATTGTAGTAAGTAAGTACCTACCCTATCAGTCAGTACAAATATTGTTAAACGTGCAATTTTTCTTTATTAAAGAGGGTAATTTGATTATAAAAACCACTGCTTTTTATTCTTCTTCTTATCGTATGCGTTGTAGGTCGGGGACCGACCAAACAAGCCCTGGTGCCCTGGTGTGTGTGGTGTGGTTCTTTTTATTGAAATCCATGTAGATCCAATCCAATAAAATCAGGTAGGTAAACCGTTTATTAAAATATTACAAAAAAAGTATGAATATTCAAATTAAAAAAAAAGAAGTAAATTGCTAGGTGTCCCAACACTAGTTTCTCTACAAATAGTCGCATTTACCCCCAGTAGAAATAAAATTTTAATTTAATCGAAAGTCAACCTTGTTTCCTGGCAACAGAGTCTAAAATCTTGTAAAATTTGTTTTGAGATTGATAATTTTCTTATTTTTAATCTCAAGTCCTATTAGAATTTCGCTTTATGGTGTTTAGTTGCTTTTACCCCCTATGTGGGGTAAATATAACTATTTCTGCCTTCAACACATTAATCACACAATTTTCTCCTAGATATCAAGTTATTCGATGCATAATTATTATTAAAACATCCTGCATTAAATGTACAATGATATGGATCCGTACTATGCTCTAAAATGGGTAACAGGTAACAGTTACGAAATTTCAAAGTTAAGTAACTTAATTTTTTTGTTGCAATAGCCCCGGTGCACTTTACAAGAAATTATATACTGGTTAGACCTAAATAAACTAAAAATAAACATAGACAAGACAAAATTAATGCAATTTATATCTTATAATTCGAACTCAATACTGATAAACATAAATATTAAAAATAGCAAAATAAGTGAAATTTAAAAATAAAATTTTTAGGCATAAACATTGATAAAAACTTAAATTGGAAAAGTCATATCGACTATGTTTGTAAAAGACTAGAAAGTTATGTATTTGCACTGAAACGCTTACGTCAAACTGTTTCAACGGAGACAGCAACGATCGCATATCACGGTTATGTGTCATCTATTTTGACTTACGGATTAATTATATGGGGTTCTCGACTGATGTACAAAGAGCATTTAAATTTTACAAAAAAAATGTTTACGGGCGATATGTAATTCCTCTTCTATGGATAGTTGCAGGCCTCTTTTCAAGAAATTAAAAATTCTCCCTCTACCTTGCCTTTATATTCGAGATCTTTGCTACTTTGTAAAAATGCATCCTGATTATTTTTTAAAAATTACAGAGACTAGCACTAGGCATATTCGAGCTATGTACTATAATAAATCATTTCGACCTCGTGCTAACACATACATGTATAAAAGAAATGTTTATAATATGGCAATAAAAAAATATCTATAGGTGTAAGTATTGATAAGATAGACATTAGACAATTTCATTTCCATAGGTACGAATTTGGAAAAAATAAAAGATATTAACATAAATAGCGGATTTTTTATTCCGATATATGTATAAGCAACAATATCGCCAAGTTTCATCAAAATCTGTCCAGTGGTTAACAAACATCCATTCTTCCATGCATATCGGCACAAACATTAATAATTTATAATATTGGTAAAAGCACAAGTTTTGACATACTCAAACAGGCAATGTACAGCGACTTGAAGTGGGGGCGAAGAGTTCCCAGTCGCCACCTGGTGGCAAATGGGAATTTCATTCCCGATTGCCACCGGGTGGCAATCCACATGGGGGCTACTGGGAATTTACGCAAATTTGCACTATTTACATATGCTGCTGTACATGGCGGCCACTTTTCTTGATGCATATTCTGGGTCGGTCCACGCCATGACGGCGCACTCTGTTGAGACGTCCACCTAGTGAGGTGTGTCCGCATTCGACGCTGTGAGAAGTGTCTCACAGCGTCGAATGCGGACACAACACGAGCACGCAGCTCGGTTGCTGTGTAAATGTTATACCCATGATTCCCATACATTAAATCTTTGACTATTCCCCAAAAGAAAAAGTCCAATGGCGTCAGGTCGAGAGAATGTCGCGGCCACGGGATGGGACCACCGCGCCCAATCCAGCGTCCCTGGAAGCGTTCGGTCAGGAACTCCCGCACTCGCACTGTGTAATGTACCTACCGGTGCGCCATCGTGCTGGTAGTACAGCCAGCGGCGATCGCGTCGCGGCACATCTAGCAGCAGCTCTGGTAGGTTCTGCTGCTGGAAATTTAAATATGTGTCCAACATATTAATATTTCCTGCAGCGTTTAGCCGGTCCAGGAATATTGGGCCCAAAACAGATCCGTTCAGTAATCCTGCCCACACGTTTACGCTGAATCAATGTTGGAACTTCCAACTTGGAAGTGGACCGGGCGCACCAGGTGTGGGTTCCCGTCAGCCCAATAATAGGCGTTATGAATGTTATGAGTGTACGCGTGTAAACGTACACTCGTCGGTCCATAAAACATTATAACTCCTGTTCCTGACCAGCCACCGGCTAGACTCGACGCGTGGAGCGCGGTCTTCTGGCAACAGCTCTTGCACCCGGGTAAAGTGGTAGGGGCGCCACCTCGCCCCGCGTAGCACCCTACACACGAACCACCGCGACACGTCAAAAACGCGCGCGGCGTCGGAGGTACTGGCGACGGGATGGCGGTCGAAGAGATGCGTATAGTTTCAAACTCCGCAAAGACCATTTTTTTCGTGTGGTAACATTTTTATTTCAGTGTCAAGAGTTTTTGTTTTTTTTTAATATTCTCAAATCCAACTGTTTCAAAACTAACTAAGTCCTATAGAAAATCTGTTCAAAAGGTAACTGTTGAGAACAGAATCCACAAAGTCCCTACTAGTTAAATTAAAAAACCGCAAAGTCCGGATTAGCTAATGGCGCGTCGCTATTTCGATCACGTGATCGAGAAAACAGTATGGCGAAATCTAGTGAGTTCAGCGTGTTGTGGTTGACGAAAACAAATATTTTTAAACAGTAAATGTTATTATTTTTATATAAATGAGCAAAATTTGTGAACATGGATGCACATCCAACAGTGGTTGACAATAATAAAGCGCGGAAACGCAAAAGAAACCCCGAAAAATGGACGCGAAATCAGCAGAAATTACAGAGGTAAGTGTAATGGAGATTTGATAATTTTGATCCTTGTGTTCGAGTTTGACTAGGTACCTATCTCATAAAGTCTAGCCGTACAACACGATAGAGATATAAAACTCGATATTTATAAATATGGAACTAAATCTTTTTCGCGCGTAGGTATTATTTTATATGTTGGTTTAGGAGAACAGAAAAACAAACACATACTCATACACTCACACATTCACAAACTTTCGCCTTCATAATATTATTGTGACATAATTAGAAATATATTTACATACATACATATTTACACGCATATATACAGTATTTACATACATATACTTTCAAAATCATTACCTTTGCCATATATGGTTAAAATTTTGATTTTAATTTTTTTATGGTTACCCAACAGACCCACTTGAAAAGATAATATTGCTTTTCGCGCTTATTTATGTATTTTTTTTTTGTTTCAGATATGCATCAAGAGCTTTACCTGGAAAACCTAACTGTGTGCATAAAAAACTGTACGAGTGTAAATCTCTTACAATGATGGACTTAAATTCATTTCATTCACGCTTTTATAAAAACAAGGATAAACAATCTCAGGATGCTTTTATTTTGAAACATTATTAAAGGGACATCTACTTCCAGACGTAGGCCACTAAGAGCAACTCGGAAAGAAAAGGAAATTAGTACTAAATATTATGTGTCCAGTAAATCGACAAAAAAATGTTAAGAGTGTGCCAAAAAACGTTCTTAGATATACTTGGAATCAAAAGGTATCGAGTGGAGAATATATCAAAGAAGGACTTGTTCCGAAGGAAAGACGAGGAGGAGACCACAAATCTCATAAATATATTGACAAAAAAGCAGCTGTAATAGAATTTATAAAAAAATTAAAGTGTTCGGAGCCGCATTACTGCCGAGGTAGTACTTGTGCAAGACTTTACTTACCCACAAAATTTAAAAGTTAAAAAAAGTTATTTCAGGAATGTATTTAACACTTCATTCAACTTGGGATTCGGTTCACCCCGCACTGACGTATGCTCTGTCTGTTTACAATTTAGAGAAAAAATTAAAATAGCAAAAGACGACAAAATAAAAAACAACTTGATGATACAATTAAGGGTACACAAAAAACGCGCACAAGCATTTTTTAATTATTTGAAAGATGATTCTCCCAATGTTTATATATTTTCATATGACTGTCAAAAAAACATGCCTCTTCCCAAGATACCCGATCAAAGTACTTACTATTCAAGACAGTTTTATCTTTATAATTTTACAATAGTTTTGGGTTCATCAAAATCGTCGTTAAATAAAAATAATACATTTGCATACGTTTGAACTGAAGACCAATTTTCGAAGGACTCCAACTTAATAGCCTCCGCAGTCTACCATCGATTAAAAACAACTCAGTTTCCTGCCCAAATTGAAACAGTTCGATTAATGGCCGATGGATGCGCCGGTCAAAATAAAAATACTCCTGTTATAGCCATGTGCCAAAAATGGCTGTCAGAAGCTCTAGAGCACATCAAAAAGGTAGAAGTTATATTCCCAGTCGTCGGTCACTCTTTTCTCCCAGCGAATAGAGTGTTTGGACGCATTGAAAAAGAATTTCGAAAACGAGACACAATTCTGGAGCCGAATGATTACACGACATCATAAAAGAATATTCCTCTATAATTTCTGTAGGACAAGAGTGTCCGATCAATGATTGGAAAGAAGCTACGAAAAACGTTTTAAAGACCGTTGGCGCTTGGCATGTGCCTTTTATGAAGTGTAAACGTTTTATTTTAAAGCGTTCCAAACAAAGATCCGGCAATGTTTTACTAAAAGGAGAAGTACATTATATGGCGAACACGGGAGTTTATAGAAGTGTTTGCAAAAAGGGGAAAATTATAAATATGATTAGTCCAAAAGATGATCGGGATTAGTAACTCTAAAGCATACAAAAATAAAGGACGTCAACAAATTGTTGACCACGCATTTCGATAAAGATTGGAGAAGTTACGATGTATTGTCTTTTTATGATAAATTAATACCGAATACGATTCAAGAGGAAAACGAAGAAGATAATAATAGTGCTGATATAGAGGGAGAGGAAGAAGAGGAATCTCTATATTGTGAAAAACAAGAAAATTCAAATGACTTAATGATATAGATTTTTTAGATTTGTTTTTGCATTTCTTAATACTAAAAACTGGTTTATTCTCTCTTTTGACTTACCTAATTGTTTGCATTTAGGTCCTTTAGTGCACTTCTGTAGTTCTTTTTATAATAAACATTTCATAATATTACCTACTATTGCCTTTTTTATTCACCAACTTTGTCTGAATGTACCTGAATGTAATTAATATATATATTTTTTAAGTATCTACTTAGTATGAGTTGAGTATGACATAAAATTTGGCAAATCAAAAACAGCAAAGTCCATAAATGACAAATTCAAAATCCGCTAAGTCCCTGTTTCAGTTTCAAATTCTGCAAAGTCCAACATATTTTCATCTTTTACATTTACGTGGGGCAAATTGTAGCCGTAAACTATGATTTGATTGAATTTAAAATATCTATTACTTATTATTACCGACAAATTAAATAGATAGAATATTTTTTTAAATAGATACCAACAAAAGTTATCTTTTGAAATTTTAAGGAAACCGGACTTTGTTGAGTTTGAAACTATACGCCTCTGCAGCACCTCTTCCTTGAGTTGGTGGCGGTAGCGAGGGCGTCCAGAATTGGGGCGTGCCATTTAACTGCCAGTCTCCCGATACCGCTGGACTGCACCTAGCACCGTCCGCACATTCACGGTTAAGCCGTGCTCTTCGGCCAACCGAGCACAAGCTCTCACAAGCACCTCTCCCTCCTGATGGTAGCTAATTACCATCAGTTGGTACTGGTCGTTCGAGTAGCCATACGGCATAGCAGATAGATCCTGGCAGTGGTTGGGGTGCTGGTAAATTGAGAGAGTTATTACAAATTTTGTCCCATAACACAGTGTTTCGAAAAATTCCACCGTCACTTATTCTCCCTTGCCCTCCGATATCAGCAAAAATAAATTTGTAATTACTGTCAACTAATGCCATAAGCACAATACTAAAAGATTTTTTGTAATTGTAATAGTCTGAACCAGAATTGTGCACCGACAGCCCTAGGAAATCTAGAGCTGAATCCTTTTTCGATTTCCAGCCACTCTTCTGTAGATGTTGGGATCTGGAAAAAAAGTGGGTAAATACAACAGTAATATTTTTTTTTTACTTTGAATAAAAACCTAGGAATGTAAACGAGAAATCGACAGACTTACCTTCAAGTGATTTAAAAAGGAATTTAAGTTTTAACTAGGGCCAGCCAGCAGCTCTGCGTAAGGCGTACTTACAGAGTAGGTACATACTACGTCGCGCGTACGAATGTGTTACGTTTTACGCGTTTTATGTTCTTTATTTAATTTTCCTTTTATGAAAATAAAAAAATCATGTTACAAAAAACATGTAAAAACGACATTTTATTTACAAACGAAAAATTACATATGCGGAACCCACTTTGACATGCCAGGCGTACAGATAGGTGTAAAAGCGGTGGGGACAGTGGTCAATCACCCTAACAGCTGATTGCTCAATAGTGATGGGCAATATCAGGCAATGTGTTGCAGAAGTCTGCAATTCAAATGCGTTTTAAAAATCGTAGGATGGACTTAGAGAGCTGATATTTTGGAATATGCTTTGTTTCCCCTTCCAGAGTTACCCCCTTTCGGGATTATATACCCTTTCCGTTACACCCTGTAGATAAGAAAAAACTAAATAAATGTAAAATATAATTCCCATACAAACTGTGAACCTGTGAATAATATGATACCTATTCACCGCGTAGTAAACATTGCTAATGCAATTTCATAAGGCATTCGACCTTACCGTTATTAAGAAATCGAACTAGTAGGTGATCGATATGACATCACAGGGGACTTAAGGAACATAGTGTTAAACATTATACGATAACTTTAGAAAATAAATGAAACAAAAAAAAGGGGCAACATGATTAGAACCTGGTTCCTACAGGAACCATTGCTATTACGCATGTGAATGGTTACAAATGAGTTTGCCCATAGCGACAGAAGTAAGTTAGAAGATAAGAATAGTTTAAAAAAAATGGACAGTATAAATGTTATATAAAGTAAACAGCTAGGATATAAGTTACCGTTATATACTTGCCAACCGGGATTCGAACTTAAACCTGAACATACCTACTGTTGTAAAATAAAATTTCATACAATTGCCCATAAAGGAATTGTAATATAGGCACATGTAATGGAGATTTTTCCTTTATAAGTAAAAATCTTCAAAAGAAAGGGGGGAGTGTGACGGAAGTGGGCAGATGCGCGGCCTAACTGGAAAATTAACAAATCTGAAGATGTTTTTGTTTTTGTTTGACGAACTTTCAGTTTATCTCAGAACACCTGATGGAGGACTGAACGAAAATCAAAAGGATTATAAAATACAATTCCCGAAGCTGTACAAAATAGCTTTCAAGTATTTGACAATAGTTGGCACGTCAGTACCTTCAGAAAGACTTTTTTCACAGGCAGGGCTCGTTTTGACTGAACGAAGGAACCGACTAAAGGGGAAGAGATTAAGTAAACTTTTGTTTTTACATAGTATTGACAAAAAATATTGGAATATGTAAAGAAAATAAGTTGGTTGTGTGATTTTGAATTTGAATAAATATATTTCCTGCTTTTATTACTATATTTTTGTTTTAATTAAGGCCTAACCTAACCTAAAACACGTCATGGCGAAAACAATCGATGTTTAAGAAACATCGATGTATTTCTCAATACATCGTATTACCATCGATGTGACCGATCGATGCATTACGGAAATTATGAAAATATTGCGGGACATAAAGGGAAAGCTTCAAGAAGTCAAAAACAAGTGACAAAGCCGGACATAAAGGGAAAGCTTCAAGAAGTCAAAAACAAGTGACAAAGCCGGACAAAGCCGGACAAAGCAAAGAAAGCAATGGCCGCTGTAAAAAAAAATGTAGAGACGTTCTATGAAGACGATGAGAATAGTCGAGTTTGTCCAGGGAAAAAATAATTTGTTGGGTTTAAATTTTGGGACATGAAAAACGCCAAAAAAGATACCTGAACGTCTGACTGAAAAATTTGTACGACAAATACAGCAAAACAAGTGCCCATTTAAATATTTACTACACAACATTTTGCAGATTTCGTCCATTTTGGGTAAATATTCCTGACTCTAAAACAAGAGACACTTGTTTGTGCCAAATTCATGCGAACATGCGTTTAATAATTGACGCATTAAAACGAAGAAACATAATTTCGGAAAGCAGCTGCACTGATGTTGTTAAAGCACTAACTTGTAGCAACGAAGATATTGACTGTCTACAAAGGAAATGTCGCCTATGTGCAAATAAGATTATTAATTTTAAAGAATTTGATGATTCCCAACCGTTATTTTATTGGCGGTGGCAAAAAAAAAACAAATAACTGTACTCAAGACGGTGTCGAAAATACATCTACAATAACCGAAAAGACGAAAATACAGACCAATCAAAGATCAGTCATTACAGAATTTGAAAAGAACCTAATTCCATTTTTGCAGCACTGCGCCAATATCACCAACCAATATGCGGCCATTAAAAGCATCAAAAATAACCTGACAACTGAAGAATGTATTTTACATTGCGATTACAGTTTTTTATATGACAGACAAATTATATGACAAAATACGCAGAAGAGGTACAATCAGTACAGTTTGGTGGCAGCAAAACGCAATTAACTCTCCATACTGCAGTTCTTTATTATTTTGATCAGCCCGATAGCGAAACGTATAATACGCAGGCTTTCTGCACTCTGAGCGAAAATACTAGACACGATGCTGCAGCAGTTTGGGCACATTTTGTTCCCTTGTTGCGTTTTATTCAAGAAAATGCACCACAGGTTAAGACACTTCACGTTATATCAGATTCTCCATCATCGCAATACCGAAATAAAAAAGCATTTTTCTTCATTCCAAAATTATATTGGCATTTAGACAGTTTGGAAAAAGTCACCTGGAACTACTCTGAAAGCGGTCACGGCAAGGGTGCACCTGACGGAGTTGGTGGTGTTTTAAAGCGAACAGCATACCAGATTGTAGCCTATGGTCAAGATATTGCCGACATTGATGCTCTCTTGAAGCATTTGCAAGCGCGTTTTCCCGGAGTAGTACTTGAACAAGTAAGTGATTACGACGTCTACGAAAAAGATCTATTGATGCAGACTGGTAACATTAAACCTTTCCCAGGGACATTAAAGACCCATCAAGTTGTTTGGAATAAACAACACGGAAGTCAGCTTACCATGCGCAAGTTGACTTGCACAAAACCAGAATGTTTATCGAATTTCCATTGTTGTCCCCGTGGACATCATATTGGTTTTCACAAAGTTGAAAAAGATTTTCCACGGGCTATTTCAAACCATCTTCCTTCGCCTACTATGCGTTACTCCCTTGATTCTACCCCCAGTCATCCTCCTGAGCCTTGGGCGCGCGTTTTGAATGATTCTCTAGTTCCTGTTGCAAGCCTGCCTGCAGTGTCTACTGCAACCATTGGAGCTGTTTTGCAAGATATTGCTGAAAGAGACAGTGAATGTCCAAGAAGAAATGTGCGTTTCGAATGATTATCCAGACCCTGTAGCAAGCCAGCCTGCAGTGTCTACTCCAACCATTAAAACTGTTTTGCAAGATATTGCTGAAAGAGACAGTGAATGTCCAAGAAGAAATGTGCGTTTCGAATGATTATCCAGACCCTGTAGCAAGCCAGCCAGCATACCTCACCGAGATGCCATGGCGACATGGCCAGCGACGTTGCCAACTAGTTCATACTGAGATGTATGACGGCTAATTCACTTGGCGACCGACTGGCGGCGTTGCCAAGTAGCCAGAGTCGACCGCTCAGCACGCGGCGACTGGTGACGCTGGCTACCTAACGTAAATACCCTAACGTAAGTACGGCGAATAATTTTTTGGAGCAAACTTAAGGACAGTTACAATAACCGTAAGTCGTAATTAAGTAACTTTTGGTTTCTTTTTTTATAATTTTTTTTTTAATCATCTATAAGAAAAGTAGTTATTATATAAACTACAGTAATATTTAAATTGGTAATCGTAATTTAACACGATCACGGACACTCCGTCTGAGGACGTTGAAAGAATTAATTTTGATATGACACACCGTCTGTAGACGGCAAGTTTTGATGCTTTGAAACTGATGTCCCGTCAGCAGACGACCGATTTACTAAGCAGCATAAGGGAGCACGTGACCCTGTGTCACAACACGAAATATTTTATCTTCCTAGTGTCACAGCAAAAGATTTTATGTCAAGTTTTAGGAAGGTTTGTATGTGTGTGTTGGCGCACACATCGAAACGCGTGTTGTGACATGTCGTTGGCAGCCGGCCGATTTCCGAACACGCTCGTTCGCGCAGTTGCCCGGTGTCACAGTACGGGGAGGTCATGCGCATCGCAATCGGAGCGGCTACAACCAGTTTCTAGATGATTCTAAGGTGAGTTATTTCAATAGTTTTTTCAATTTGAGTGATGTTAGGTACTTGTAAGTAAACATAGTAAGTGCCCTAATATTACTCTTCTGTGTTCATATATTTTGAATTCAATAAGGAAATGAATAAAAGTAGGGTTGATAGCCAGTATAGTACCTACCTCGATATTTGTTGTGATCTGATTGTTTTGCTTGTAATATTTAGCAATATTTTTGAAGTAATAAGCATACGGTGAGTAGGTACTTACAATATATCAAAGTAAAAGTTGATAATTGTATGTATTTGTGGTTACTGCCTGATATATGATCGGGGTGTATTGTTTGGGTTAATTATCGACTTTGGGAGACAAATAGGTATACTTACTTAGCGTAAATTCTGACCCTTTTGTAGATGGCTTATGATAAGTATAGCAGATGACTGATGTATGGTCGGGGTGTTTTGTTTGGGTTATTTATCGACTTTGGGAGACGAATAGGTATACTTACTTAGCGTAAATTCTGCCCCATTTGCAGATGGCTTCGAAAAGAAAAAGGCAGTGTTCGTCAAGCAGTAAACGTCAGAGCTGGCCTCCGTTTGTTTGATGATTCGAACTCTGAAGAAAGCATTCATGATCCTTATAGCGACGTCGATATGGAATACGGATCCGACGGGAATTATGAACCTGAAAATGGCGACGAAGAAAGCGATTCGTCCTTAGAAATATTTCCGGAATCCAAAGCGAAGGCTAGACAAAATCCTAAGTCAAATACTATAGATTCCGAGTCAGAACAAGAAGATCTATCAAATAACGAACCCGAGGATCTCGACGATTCTGAGCCAAATCAAGATGATTCAGAAGATCATAGCAACAATGGTAGCTCTTCAGATGATGAAACTGAGAATCGTGGCTCTGAGACGCCTAGAAACAGCTCAATAGCCCTTGAAAACCCTAGACGTAGCCCAGACGCCCCTGAGACCCGGAGGAGCAGCACTGAAGACCCTGAAAACCCTACGCTTAGCCCAGATGCTCCTAAGACCCGTGGGCGCAGCACCGAAGACCCTGAAAACCCTACGCGTAGCCCAGACGCCCCTGAGACGCATAGGCGCAGCACTGAAGACCCTGAAATCTCTACGCTTAGCCCAGACGCCCCTGAGACCCGTAGGCGCAGTACTGAAGACCCTGAAAACCCTACACTTAGCCCAGACGCCCCTGAGACCCGTAGCCGCAGCACTGAAGACCCTGAAAACCCTACGCTTAGCCCAGACGCCCCTGAGAACCGTAGGCGCAGCACTGATGGCCCTGAAAACCCTACGCTTAGCCCAGACGCCCCTGAGAACCAGGTACGTAATTTAGCTCGTCCTGGAACGCCTATTACTGCAGAATGGGAGGATACTGTAGCCGATATTCCTGTTTTTGATTTTGATCATACGAGATGCGGTCCCACTGTTCACATAGACGAAAATACTACAGCTAGTCAACTTTTTGATCTCATGTTTACTCCTGATCTTATGGAATATTTGGTAAATTGTACTAATGCTCACGGTAATAATTTAGCAAACCTAAACAGACCACATACCAGAAATTGTCGCAGTAAAACATTTAAAGAAACAAATGTAGAAGAAATGAAAAAATTTCTTGGTCTCTCACTACTTCAAGGCCAGATCAATATTCATGACAAGCGCAAGCTCTTCACTCAAAAAGATCCTTTATATTTCCACCCAATTTTTGGCTATGTTATGTCGGGGCGAAGATATGAACAACTGCTTCGTTGCTTATGCATGTCTCAATTGACAGCCAAAGGAGCTGAAAAGATAAATGGGTTCATAGACATGTTGACACAGAATTTCCGAAATGTTTTCATCCAAAAAAGGAGTTATCTCTGGATGAATCCTTGATGCTTTACAGAGGGCGATTAGTCTTCAGAACGTACATGAAAAACAAGAAAACCAAATATGGTATTAAATTTTATGTACTATGCACTGACGATGGTTATGTTCTAAACATTAGAATGTATTGTGGTACTCAAGATGTTGATCCTACTAATGAAAGTGGCCAGAAACAGAACAAATTAATCCTACGCTTGATGAGGCCCTATTTGATGAAAGGCAATGAACTTTTCATGGTAGGTTCACACGCGCGCGTTCAACTCCACATTCAACGTGCACATTCACATTCACGAGCGTGTAAACGGTACGCCCGAGCCCGTGAACGTACCTGTGAACGTGAATGCCGCGAATCGGGCAAGTGTCGGTTTTTTGACAAAGTTCAAAGGATGAATGTGCGGGCGCCCGCACGGCGCCCGGTGACTGTTTACACGCGCGCGGGCTGTCAGTCTCTCCCGCGCTTTCGCGACGAGTGGATCTATTCAACGTTGCTAAGAAAGTCGCTACGATCGGAGATTACAACATGGCGGAATGGTCAAACGAGACAATTTTGACGTTCCTGGAATATTACCAGGAAGAAGAAGTATTATGGAACCCCGGACATAAATTCCATAAGGACAAGAAAAAAATTCACGATGCTTGGACGAAAATTGGTAGATTACTAAATGTGTCAATCAAGGATTTGAAAACAAAAAAGGAGACCCTAATGGGAACATTTAGGCGTCATCTGAAGAAAAAACAAGAATCTATGCGATCTGGTGCAGGTAGGTACTTATACTTTATGTACAGTTTTACGTACAGTTGCACCTTTTCAAAAGCTAAAAATAAAAATTAATGTAGGAACGGAACTATTTGGAACTACTTTGTAATTTATATTTTCGAATGTTAGGAGGTTGCTTAGTTACGACGTAGATGACGAACGTTTTATATAGAAGATTTTGTGTTTGTGTAAAATAAACGAAGTTTATAGAAGAAAAGCCATGTTTTGAATTAATCCTACATCCGGGGATTCTATAATTGTGGGGGCAAGTCCGGGATAAGGCGGCGACGACGGGATATAAGGCGATATGGCGGAGGACGACGAGAATACGAAAGACTGATATAAGGCGGAGGACGACGAGAATACGAACGACGGATATAACGACGAGAACGACGGACGACGAATAGGATTAACATGGCTTTAGAGAAGAACGGTGGAGGTGGTGTGGCCACCATGGATAGTATGCTGGCGAGGCTCAGTATGGAGGGCGTAGTGGCGAATTTCAGCGGCGATGATAAGACCTACTCATCTACGAAATGGGCGCAAGACATAGAAGACAACGCTGAAATCTTTCAATGGACAGCTCAACAGAAGCTAATTGTAGCGCGTAGATCCCTTGTTGGCACCGCCGAGCTATGGCTAAAGACGGAAAAAGCGTTCAGGACGTATGAAGAACTACGTAACGCGTTAGTAAAAGAGTTCCCAGAAGCCACGAACGCCAAAGAAATGCACGAGCTAATGGCTGCGCGGAAAAAGAGGAAGGACGAGACGTACACACAATATATGCTGGTAATGAAGGAGTTGGGGAAGCGGGCCAAGTTTCCCGATTACGTCGCTATACAATATATAATAGACGGTATTGACGACGATGAGCCATGGAAAATGATGTTATATGGGACGACGGTCTACTCTGTGCTGAAAGAAAAACTACAGGTGTACGAGAAGGTAGTCCAAGTTTCTCGCAAGTCGAAACCATCAGCTGCGAGACTACCGCATCCTCCTATAAGACGTCCGAACGGAGCCAACCCTAACAGCGGCTCGAAACAAGAAGACGCAGGTGTTTTCAAGCGGTGTTATAACTGTGGAGGTAGAAACCATGTAGCGGCAGAGTGTACAAACGGTGTAAAGTGCTTCAGGTGTAACTCATATGGGCATATTGGACGAAATTGCACTCAACAGCATGTAGGTACGGGGGGCGGAGCGCCAGTGCCAGTGCCGGGTACGAGCGCGATGGGCAAGTCGTTCGGGCCTAATCGGCAACGATCGGCTATGTTTGGGTTGTGTACCACGGACAATGAGGCGGATTACGAAGATGGAAGAACGAATGGTTACGGAACTTCGACGCAAAGTGAGATGACAGGCCAGAAAAGTCAGCCAAAGATGAAAGAAGTTTTGACAGATGACAACAAACCGTGGAATATTATGCAGATGTCAACACAGAACGAAGAAAATAGTAAACGTAACTTAATTTCACTTAAAATAGGCGGCAAAGATTTGCATTGTTTAGTCGATACGGGTTCTGAGGTGAATTTAATATCAAATGTTGTGCTCGAACGTATTTCTGAGGGAAAACACGCTTTGCACGACGATCGAATCATGATGACCGGCCTTGGTCAAACAAAGGTATTTTCTCTCGGTAAAGTGTATCTGAAAGTAGAAATAGACAGTAAAGTGTATAATAGCGTAACTTTTCATGTCGTACCACATACTGTAATGCCATTCGAGGCTATCTTGGGAAACAACTTCCTACGGTTGTGCACTGTACTAGTTAGAGATGGGCGCATACAGTTTTTACCTGACGATTGCGATTGGATGAGTAAGATAGATTGTTTTTCAGGGAGTGTAAGTATTGTTCTAGATCATGTCCGAGACCCCGATGTCAAAGACGAGGTGTTGAAGTGTGTAGAAGAGTACCAGCCTAGGAAGGTGGAGGAAGCACCTATACGGCTGAAAATAATACTGAAAGACGATATACCTGTTGCGCAGCGCCCGCGACGACTGTCGTTGGCAGAGCAGCAGATAGTGGAGAGGCAGGTTGAAGAGTGGTTAAAAGATGGCATCATACGGGTGAGTTACTCTGATTATTCAAGTCCACTAGTGTTGGTGCGTAAAAAGGACGGGTCTACGAGGGTTTGTGTAGATTACCGACAAATAAATAAAAAGCTTGTGAAGGAGAAAGAGTTAATATTCGACGAAGGGCCGAGGAAAGCATTTCAGAGCTTAAAATCTCAGTTAATGAACGAACCAATCTTGAAGATATTCAACTCACAGCTTAAGACAGAACTGCATACGGACGCATCTAGTTTAGCATTGGCAGCTATTTTGATGCAGTATCACCCTGGTTCAGGTCTGCATCCAGTTCATTATATGAGTAAGAGAACTAATGAAGCTCAAAGTAAGTACTCTAGCTACGAGTTAGAGGCACTAGCCATATTCGAAGGTGTAAAGAAGTTCCGACACTACCTTTACGGTATTCATTTCAAGATAGTGACTGATTGCAAAGCGTTTGAGCTAACCCTGAGAAAGAAGGATCTAACAGCGAAGGTGGCACGATGGGTGATGACTCTAGGTGAATATGACTACGAGTTGGAACACAGGGCTGGCATAAGGATGAGACATGTAGATGCACTAAGTAGAATTCCACATGTGGCAATCACTACGGTACAGAAGGATAGCTTGAGACAAGCACAAGATGATGACGATGGTTTGAAACCTATAAAAGAAATTTTAAAGAAGAGTTCCTATGAAGATTATTGGCTAGAAGATGATGTGCTATACAAAGGCAATCAAAAGCAGTTAGTTGTCCCTAAAACCTTGGATAAAGAAATTATTAAAAGAGTACACAGCAATGGTCATTTTGGGAAGACGAAGATGAAGGATTTATTAGGGAAAGACTATTACATAGAAGATGTTAACAGAAAGATTGAAGAGTTTTTAAGAAGTTGTATTCCATGTTTGTTGGCAGCAAGAAAAGAGGGCAAACAAGAAGGATTTCTTAACCCTATAAATAAAGAGAGCTTACCTTTTGACACGCTGCATCTGGATCACGTTGGTCCGTTGACGGAAACGAAGAAGCAGTATAATCACATCCTTACCGTCATTGATTCATTTACCAAATTTGTTTGGTTGTTTTCTACGAAGTCAACGTCTAGCGCTGAGACGCTCAACAAGCTACGTTTGCATCAACAGACGTTTGGAAATCCTCGCAGGATTATCACTGATAGAGGCACAGCTTTCACAAGCCACGAGTTCCAGGAATATTGCAAGCAGGAAGACATACAGCATATAAAAATCACTACTGGAGTTCCCCGTGGTAATGGTCAAGTAGAAAGAGTGCACCGTATAATCGTACCAGCTTTAACCAAGTTATGTATAGAGAATGATGGAGTTTGGTACCGTTACGTGAGTAAGGTTCAGAGAGCTTTGAACAGCACTTACCAACGTAGTATAAATACTACGCCATTTGAATTGTTGATTGGTACTAAAATGCGATGTCAAGAAGATGTAAGAATTATAGAAATACTGCAAGAAGAGGATGCAAAACAGTATTCTGAAGACAGAGAAGTAAGTAGATGTAAAGCGAGGGAGCAAATTATGAAAATTCAGGAAGAAAATGCAAGAGGCTACAACAAAAGGAGAAAGGTGAGTTCTTTATATAATCTAGGTGACCTGGTGGCTATTAAGAGGACTCAGTTTGGTCCTGGTTTGAAGTTGCGTCCCAAGTTTCTAGGTCCCTATAAGATTATCCAATCTAAAGGTAAAGATAGGTGTGACGTGGAGAAGGTGGATAGCTCGACTGAGGGTCCTAATAAGACTTCAACCTCAGCCGATAATATGAAAAGGTGGCCTCTGGCGTTATGATTGATTTCAAGTTTCTTTTATGTATATTTTTTGTTTTGACCAAAGGAAGTTGGGTTTCAAGATTTTATTTTGCTTTAATGATAAGTTACTTTTCTATTAAGATAAGATGTCTTTTATAATACTGACGTATTGTTGATAATGTAGTGTTATGGATATTGTAACTGTGAGTAGTTAGAATAAGTTAGTTTTGAGTGTTTTTTGTTTCTAACAGAAGTGTTAACGTGTTTTTGTTTTTTTTAAGAAGTGTTTTAAGTTGTTTAATTTTGAAATTGTTTTTGTCTGGGGACAGACAAATTGCAGGATGGCCGAAAATGTAGGAACGGAACTATTTGGAACTACTTTGTAATTTATATTTTCGAATGTTAGGAGGTTGCTTAGTTACGACGTAGATGACGAACGTTTTATATAGAAGATTTTGTGTTTGTGTAAAATAAACGAAGTTTATAGAAGAAAAGCCATGTTTTGAATTAATCCTACATCCGGGGATTCTATATTAATTAGTTCATTATTTATTTTTATTTTACCTAGGCTTAGTCCAAGATTGGTTTGGTTTCAAATCCGAAGGTCCCAGGTTTGATTCTCGTATGTGGTACAACATTTTAGTGATTAATCATATTTTTCAGGGAGTGACGAGATATATGAACCCATTTGGTTTGCATACCAGATAATGGAGTCCTTTCTGCTGCCCGTTTATACCAGTAGGGCTACACTCAACACAGAAGAGGTAAATAAATTAGTTTCGTATGTTTTAATAATTATATTTAAATAAAGGTACTATTAGTATTAGTAACTTAGTAGGTACATATTAGTTTGATAAAAATAGTTTTTTTTCCTGGCGGCACGGTACGCCGGAGGTCATGGGTTCGAGTCCCGCCTGTGTCATTTATTTTTCAGTTTTTTTCTATTCTACATGCGTTAAAACAAAATAGTTAAACATTTATATAATTTTAACATAATATGTAGGTAGGTACATTGTTAGTGGATAGCCCTATAAAAATATGAAGAAAATTCGTCCCTGATTTCTCTAGCGTTCAGAGGTGATCTTCGTGCTATCATTGGCAAATCTCTTATAGCGTTATATCCACCTGCGTTTGTTCGCCACGATCCAGGCTTTGTCAGATTGCCGTTATCATCGTATTCATCAAACGTTCCTGGAGGAGTATATCTTGCTGCGGAATTTTTACTGTTTCTGAGAAAGTTGTGTAGCAGTACACATGTCATTGTCAATTGTGATACAATATCTGGATCCAGATCAATTGGTCGTCGAAATATTCTAAATACTGCACTTAAGATTCCGAATGTGTTTTCCACCACAACTCGGGATCTGGACAGACATTTATTAAATATCCTTTTTTGTGAATCCGAATCATGATTGCCAGGGTATGGTTTCATTACATGTGTACTGAGTGCAAAAGCACCATCGCCTATGAAGACATATGGCAAATCAATATTTGATCCGGGAAGAGGACATGGTGTGGGTAGATCTAATTCGTTTCTACAGATTTTTTTCCATAACAATGAATTGTTGAATACACCACCATCACTTATTCTTCCTTGGCTTCCTATGTCGGCAAATATAAATTTATAATTGCTATCCACTAGTGCCATTAGAACAATGCTAAAAGTCTTCTTATAGTTATAAAACTCGGTTCCACTGTGATAAGGGTTTTCCATTACGATATGCTTGCCGTCTATTGATCCGATACATGGAAATTTTCTTCTAAATCCTTTTTCGATATCTAATCAACCGTCCGCTGTTGTGGGCATCTGAAATAATAATAGCATATATTAGCATTAAATTAATTAAAATACCTTTTTTACAGACACCATCAACGTTATCAGAATCACATGATTCACAAATACCAAAGGAACTGTTATGTCGAAATTACACGCGCTTGCGTTCTAAATAAAAATGCTTAGCTTTCCTATCGCATTGACGCCAATGCAATAGGAAATGCCCTAGATAAAATTAACTTTATTTGCAATTCATTTTTAATAAGTTAGATTGGTTCGGGCTCGCGCCAGATTTACACGTTTTTGTATTTTTGGGACTTTTATCAATAAAAGTATTTTTTGGGGTAAATAATAGTTTTCTTTTAAAAAGATAATCCTGACCCACCCCGTAATAGTGGTGTCAGAAGTGGGATCCAGCATTGAGATTCGCTTTACACTCTACTGGAGTTCCAAAACGTGTCAATATTACGCAAAATAATAAAACGTAATTTGAATGAACTGATAGTGTGTGTCACGAACTCTTATATAACGCGTGACTTACAAGTTAATCTCCGGGGCATTCCTTCCTGCATTCGTCGTCGCCTCGTCAAATTCCTGAAACATCCAGTGGCTCGGGTGCAATCAGCCATTCTCAAAGTCTACTACGTTTCTGACGTCATCGTCGCAGCGCCACCTCATCGTGCCGAAGGTCGGCGCCCGTCCTGCTGCTATTGCGTCATTTAGCCGTCGTGTCGAGTACACGACACCCCTACCGCTACGCCGTCGCCCTATTGTACTAGGGGCCTTCCTGACACCTGCGGCCGTCACTGGGCTATTCCTAGCTAAGTGGTGACTGACGTCATCCAGTTCGTACGCCGCTGCTGCTACTTCAGATTCCAGCTCGAACTATGGAACTTTTTCTTCTTGGGATACTGTGAGTAGAATATTTTATTACCTGTTGTCGCTACTATATTTCTTAAAATCATAAAATTTGTCGATCGATATATCACACGAAATATCATTTTGCCGTTAGATTCGATTATTTACTTACAATTTACTCCTACTTTTGTTTTATATCTCTATTATTTCCATTGATAAAATGGCTCAGGCAAATACTGAAAATAAACCAGTAGCTGAACCCTTTCCAATTGGTGTACTGTGTAAATTTATAAATACGTATAAAGGCGAACGTGAAACTCTTACAGCCTTTCTAACAAATTGTCAAAACGCCCTAGATCTAGCATCAACAAGTCAGAAAGATTTACTTTTTAAATACATTCTAGCACGCTTAGATGGCAAAGCTCAAATAGCTTGCTCGAATAAGGTGTTCGCAAACTTTTCTGATTTAAAAAACTTTTTAAAGCAAAATTTTGACGAACGCAAGCACTACAATCATCTATTACTAGACTTGCAATTGTGTAAGCAACAATTAAACGAGTCTGTTGCACAGTATGTATTCAGAATTGAATGTTGCCTTACTGATTTACAAACAGAGATTCATAACTCTGACTCCTATAAAAAAGATTTATCTGGCCGTATCGCTATGACTGAGGACTTAGCACTCCATACATTTTCCCTGGGCTTACTTCCACGATTGAGCAATAATGTCCGTTGCAGAAACCCAAAAACTCTAAATGATGCTATAAACATCGCGATGGAAGAGGAAAAAATTCAAAACTTTCTTTATAAATCCACATTCAAGCCCAAATGTAAAATCTGCGGAAAACCGGGACATTCGGAAACAGATTGCTCGAACAGACAGAGACGCGTGTCGCAACCACGTGTTTCCGATTCTCAGCCGTCAACTTCTTATTTATCAAATGCCCGTACTAGCTCACAAGTTATCTGTAGATACTGCAAACATCCAGGTCATGATATATCACAGTGCCGAAAACGAAAATTTAATAACGAAAAATATAAAAATAATTCTAACAATCAAACTGCGTATCATGTTACACACGAATCGGACACACCGACACCAGATGTGTTTACAAGCGAAAATGTTGGTGAATCTGATGACGATTTAAACTAAATGGTCGGATTACGAGTACGTGCCGTCGTATTCCGAAAACAAATGGCACAAGGTCCATGTATGTTAATCCTAAATCTCAACACACTCCTTCGGGAGCCTCTGTCTCGTTGAATCCTAAATCTTATCCTAAATCTCAACACACTCCTTCGGGAGCCTCTGTCTCGTTGAATCCTAAATCTTATCCTAAATCTCAACATACTCCTTCGGGAGCCTCTGTCTCGTTGAATCCTAAATCTTATCCTAAATCTCAACACACTCCTTCGGGAGCCTCTGTCTCGTTGAATCCTAAATCTAATCGTAAATTTCAAAACACTCCTTCGGGAAATTCTGCTTCATTAAATCCTAATTCCCATGCACCTTCACCTACTCCTACGGGAGCTTCTAATTCGTGGAGTCCTAAGCTTATTAAATCTAAACTCCAACACAACCCAACGGGGTCCTCTGATTCATTGAATGATAAATATTCTAATTCAATTCCCATGTACGAACTAAATTCGTCCCTTAACAAAATATCACTACCTCACATTTTTCTTAAATCTAAATATTCTCAAAAGCCTTTGTTTCTTAGTTGATACAGGCTCAAGCGTCAGCATAGCAAAACTGACTAATTTCAACCAAAAACCTTTACTATCTGAAGAAAAGATAGTCCTCAAGGGTCTAAGTAATAATAACTCAGTTTGTGAAACTTTAGGCTCTTTTCAAATGGCATTTAAGTGTTCAGAATATAAAGAGGGCACTCCCTGTTTCAACTTCCTATTCCATGCTATTTCTGAAAATGTACACCTGAAATATGACGGTATCCTAGGTAACGATTTCCTAAAACAATTAAATGCCGATGTTCAATATTCAAATAGTCTTCTCATTATTCAAGGCTATCCTATCCCCATTCATTTCGACCAACCTGTTTATATCATCCCTGCCCGGTCTGAAGCAATAATTGAATGCCGAATTTCAAATCCTCCATCAGAACTTTCACACCTCACTGAAGGTCTTATTTTAGATCATCAATACTCTGAAGGTGTTTATCTCGCGAATTGCATCGTCAAACCTAAATCTAACCGACGTGTTAATGTCTCTATTCTTAATACAACTGAAAATGATGTCCATATTAAAGATTATCAAGTCTACTTACTGCCTTTTGATATTAAATCATCAACACAATTAGACAACACAACTAGAAAAACCTGTGCAAAAGTTTACAATCTCCATAACTCGTCATTCGATAGATCTCAAAAGGTTTTAGATCTCATTCGAACCTCCCATCTTAATGTAGAAGAAACAAAAACACTCCTTGAATGCTGTTCTGATTATACTGATATCTTTCACCTTGAAGGAGAACCTTTAACTTGCACTAATGCTATAGAACATTCAATTAATACCGGAGATTTCGCCCCAATCCATGTAAAGTCTTACCGATTTCCTGAATGTCACAAAGATGAGGTCGAAAATCAGATAAAAAAAATGCTTGAACAGAACATAATTCGCCCCTCAATTTCACCATGGAGTGCCCCAGTTTGGGTAGTCCCTAAAAAACAAGATGCGTCAGGCAAACAAAAATGGCGAATTGTGATCGATTATCGTAAACTCAATGACGCCACAGTGACCGAAATTTATCCACTTCCTCTCATTACCGACATCCTTGACCAGTTAGGTCACTCTAAATACTTTACTACTCTCGACCTTGTAAGTGGTTTTCATCAATTAAAAATTAAAGCTGAAGACGCTCCTAAAACTGGCTTCACAGTCATAACAAATGGCACTTCAGGACATTTCGAATTCACTCGAATGCCGTTCGGGCTAAAAAACGCCCCGGCGACTTTTCAAAAACTCATGAACACGGTATTATCAGGCTTACAAGGCCTCCACTGCTATATCTACTTAGATGATTGCATCATTTATTCGCACGATCTCGAATCTCACATACATAAATTAAAGTTAGTCTTTGACAGACTGCGACAATTTAATTTGAAACTACAACCGGATAAGTGCGAGTTCTTAAGGCGTGAAGTCGCTTATCTCGGTCATATTATCACTGATAAAGGGGTGTCACCTAACCCCGACAAGGTTAGGGCGATAACTGATTTTCCTATTCCTAAAAATATAAAGGACATAAAATCTTTCCTGGGATTAGTAGGCTATTATCGTCGATTTATTGAAAACTTTTCAAAAGTCACTAAACCCCTCACTTCACTCCTTAAAAAGGATACTCAATTTCATTGGTCAACCGAACAAGACCAATCGTTCAATTTCCTCAAGCACAAGTTAACCACTGCACCTCTACTTCAATACCCGGACTTCGATAAGCCGTTTATTCTCACTACAGATGCTTCAAATTACGCAGTGGGTGCTATCCTATCACAAGGCGATATTGGAAAGGACAAACCTATTGCGTACGCGTCGCGCACGCTTAATAGAGCTGAAGGTAACTACTCTACTATAGAGAAGGAACTTTTAGCTGTAGTATTCGGCGTAAAAACTTTCCGTCCTTACCTATTCGGTCGAAAGTTCCAAATCGTAACAGACCATCGGCCACTTCAATGGCTCAAAAACGTCAAAGACCCAGGTTCCAGACTGCTTAGATGGCGCCTAAATTAGAAGAATACTCCTATGACGTAGTTTATAAACAAGGTAAATTAAATGCAAACGCCGATGCCTTATCTCGTTTCCCCGTCAGCACTGTGACGTGCATTCCTGAACAAAAAGAATCAAATTCAATGTTGTGTAATCCTACACTTGTAACAGATAACAATAATGACTTACATAACTTACCTTCTATTTCCGAAACCTATGAACAATTTCTTCAAATAAATAAACAACCGCGAGTATCATATGACACTGAAATTGCAGAACACAACGAGTCTCTACTAAAAGCGAAGTGTAAACTTATCGCTTATCCTACATCTATAGATTTAGATGAATCTGTCCCTTATTGCTCCGATATAATAAACTTGTCCACTAGCCAGCCAGATATAAGGCAAATTGAACGTGAACTATCTAAAAACTATTCTACATCAAACGATAAACATGTTTTACTCATCTATTTGTAAGGGTTAACCATTTTGATGAAATGACTTATAAAGATATTTTCAATATCCTCCGAGATTACCGGGACATGGTTAAATACTTGTACGTGGAAGAAAAGGAGGTCGCTCTATCGGATTTTTCAGATCCATTTAGCAAACTGTCGTTTACAAAAATTTATAATATGATTTCATTCCTTTTCCATCATACCGGCATTAAAGTAAACATTTATCATAATTCTATAAAATATCCTACTCCTGACGAAGTTAAACAAATCCTAAAGGATAATCACGACTCCTCTTCAGCAGGTCATCCCGGCATCTTACGTATGCTAGAAAGAATAAAATCTCAATTTTGGTGGAAGTCCATGCGACAAGACGTAGAAGACTATGTAAAAAACTGTCGGTCATGTCAGATTAACAAGCCCTTGAGGCAAACTAACCGTGCCCCTATGATCATTACTACATCAGCTACTCGACCTAATGAAAAGATCTTTCTAGATTTAGTTGGTCCTCTCCCTGAAACTCACGAACACAAATATAAATTCATCCTAACATTACAGGATGATCTAACAAAATTCTCCCAAGCTTATCCCATGCAGACATGCTCCGCTGAAGAGACAGCTAAATTAGTTGTCAAATATATTTCCCATATGGGAATTCCCAAAATGATCATCTCTGATCAAGGCACAAACTTTTGCTCCGAAGTATTCAAACAATTAAGTAAATTATTCGGCATGAAGCACATTTTTGCATCGCCATATCACCCACAAACATGTGGCGCTTTAGAAAGGAGCCATTCCACTCTCAAGGCGTATCTGAGATCGTATATAGGAGAAAATCAACACACTTGGGACCTTTACATCCCAAGTGCCATGATAGCATACAACTCTAACGTCCATAGCAGTACAGGTTTCTCACCATGGGAGTTACTTTTCGGTTATAAACCTTATATACCAAGTAGTATTGACAGCCTTGACACAAACACTTATACGGATTACATCCGAGCTCTCAATCACAGGCTTTATTATAGCCGTCAAAAGGCCCTTCAAAATATTCAGAACTCTAAAGACAGATCTAAACATTACTATGATTCTCGTACGAAACCCGTAACCTATAAGACAGGTGATTTTGTATACATTCGATGCCATCATAAGCAGAATAAAGCTTTGTCACCCATATGGAAAGGTCCATATAAAATTATAAAGTTGAACGGAAGTCACACGGTCACGTTACTCGTAGGCCGCAAACATATACGTCATCACTATGACGAAATCAAATTAGCCGCTAATAAAACATCGTAATAACTATTACACGTCAGAAAGAAACAGCTTACCAAGACACTATGAGCTCCCGCTGTTCCGCTTAATTTACAGAATATACGCGAATTAATAGATATATCCAAATTAGTATGTTTTTACCATTCATATAATATTATAGTAGTAGTTAAAATACCTTTAGTTTTACCGCAAATTTATAATTTATACAATGTTATACCTTTACCAGTACCGTATGATATATCGAAACCCGACACCTTTGCTTTGATTGCTCCGACTTCACCGTATGTAGCGATAACAGCTGATCATATGTTCTATTCGCTGATCACGGACATCGACAAGTGTAAAATGATAAGTGAAAAGTGCTATGTGTGTTCTTTAGTGAATATATATATTCGGTAATCGTAAACGCAATATGTGAATCAGTGATTTTGAGTGAGGTTATCACTAAGATACCGGACACGTGCTCCACTAGATTAATACATGGGTCAATAGAGGTCTTTCACGAAATTAGTGGGTTTTTGTTCAATCGGAACCAGGCAAATGTCACATTTCTTGCAATAATGAACCAAATAGCGTAGATGTGATTCTTTTTGGAACTGGCATTTTATCCTTACCAAAACATTGTAAAGCTTTTTATAAAACTCTACAGTTTACACCTGTGAATGAAGCATCTCATCTAAATGTTACTGGTTATTTTCTTGTTTAAGTTAGTATAGTTGAAGCTTATCCTTAGTTAATAATTTTAGTTAATAAGATAACAATTATTTAATTTCTGTTCTTCTTTTAGTCCAGCGACAGTCCAAACCAATATGATAACTTTCGCCTAGTTTAATCTCTCATCACTTCGAAAGTAATGTTCGATCTTAACGGGGGTTGTTATGTCGAAATTACACGCGCTTGCGTTCTAAATAAAAATGCTTAGCTTTCCTATCGCATTGACGCCAATGCAATAGGAAATGCCCTAGATAAAATTAACTTTATTTGCAATTCATTTTTAATAAGTTAGATTGGTTCGGGCTCGCGCCAGATTTACACGTTTTTGTATTTTTGGGACTTTTATCAATAAAAGTATTTTTTGGGGTAAATAATAGTTTTCTTTTAAAAAGATAATCCTGACCCACCCCGTAATAGAACCCTTTGGAGATGAAACAACACCGGAACTACATGAAGCTATCGACAACGAAAGAACTGATAGCGAAGTGATGGAAACATTTCAATCGCCAAGGACTCCAACCTCACAGGTGCAGCCTACTCAAGCAAAAAATAGCCGTCGTCGCTCAGTACCTAATACAGCCGAGCAGCAAATGGCTACAGCGTTCGGTCAATTGACTAATGTTTTAGGACAACGTCAATCACATACTGCAATTAAAGAAGATGATGACTGCGATCTCTACGCCAAGCTTTTGGCTATAAAACTGCGAGAACTGTCCAAAGACGAACGTAAATTAATAATGTATGAAATAGATGGCATATTTGTTAATAGAATTGAGTGCAGGCTACCTAGACGTGAAACACCATCTCCACTATATTCAAACCCATATTCTAGACCACCGTCAGTATCGACTTCATGCAGATCACAAGCGAAACGAAGCCGACCTTCAAGTACTTTAAGCTCATATTCCGAACCAATTTCAAACATTCATGCATCAAATCAACCTGTTGAACTCTCATCTATTCAATGTGCAAACGCACACTCAATCCAACCCCCATCTTTTCAGTCTGCAAACACACACTTAATCCAGTCAGACATTTATTCAGTCCAATCTCCATATGTTCAATCCGCAAACACGTACTCAATCCAACCCGCACACACACAATCCGCAAACACGTACTCAATCCAACCTGCACACACACAATCCGAAAACACGTACTCAATCCAACCTGCACACACACAATCCACAAATATGGACTCAATCCAGACTAAACCTAACATTATACAAATTGCATTAGGAAATTCATTTGAAACATTTGGATCTAATGAAACAAGTGAACCATGAATGAACCTAATAATTAATTGTCATTGTTTTTGTTTGCCAAAAATTTTGTTGTCAGTGTCTTTGATATCTTTATTTTAGTTCAGTAATTTTTGTAGTGATTTGTGTTTATTTTTTCAATAAAAAACCTTAAAAATATAATTACCTTTACTTCATCTTTTAGAACTTCATTAAGAGCTCTAGAGACTTCCCGTATAATTCCTGATATAGATGCTTTGGAGACTTTAAACAGATAGTGTAGACTTCTGTAGCTATCACCAGATGCTAAAAATCTTAGCGTCATGATAAGACGAAATTTTGCTGGAATAGCTTCTCTGAAATCTGTGTCTTGCTTAGAAATTATCGGTGAAATTTTACTCAGCAAAATTTCAAAATCAGTAAAGGTCATTCGACAAAAATTATCGAACTCTCCAGACGGTTCATGCAAGAGCTCATCAAATTTTTCTTCTATGAACTCCCTGTAAACGAAAAACAAATTATGTATTTTAGGAGCCCTGGAAGTGTGAAATACACAGGGTGTCCCACGGCGATGCTTCATCGAGGGGAAGTACCTTAAAATATTGAAAATAGAGCAATTTACAATAAACAACTGCATTCACAGATTCTTTTTAATTCTACGAATTTTAATATATTGTTAAAATTTTAAATTTTTATTTTTTAATTAAAATCTGTGAATGCAGTTTAAATTGTTTTTAAAAATAAACTAAAATCATAAATGGGTAATTTTGTAAGCATTTTACACCACTGAATCACGATCGGAGAAAACACAGGTACTTACTTGGTACGATTTTTGTGAACTGTTATCATCCACCACCTTCTTTGCAGTCTTTTTCTTTTTCTCCGTCGTTCATAATTTTGTATCTTTTTCCAATAAAAATAAGTTAAGCCAAAGGATATCGCAGCAACAACACCGAGATCCTCGCTGCTCGCCATTCTGACACTGACTGATACGACGGCGTGCGTGTGAACAGCTTGAATGTCCGCCGGCCCGAGACGGGCTGCATGCCGCGCAGCCCGCCAGGTAGCCCGCCGGGCTGCACGGCGCGCGTGTGACCGTAGCATCATGGATAATTTTTATAACTCTGTGCCTCTGTCTGAAAAACTTCTGGATCTGAAGACTCATACAAACGGAACTCTGAGATCAAACAGAAGAGGGAACCCTACGCTGCTTGTAAAAAAAAAATTAAAGAAAGGCGAACACTTCTGGCAACGGAAAAATAAGGTCTATGTGAGCCATTGGAGAGATAAGAGGCAAGTGTTAATGATTACGACTATTGATCACCCTGAAATGACTGAAGTGACCAACAAACATGGCAAAGTCCTTAAGAAACCAAAGGAAGTGGACAAATATAACATGCATATGTCAGGCATAGATAGAGCCGACCAAATAGCTACTATTCTTCGCCCCGCAAAACCATTAGATGGTACAAAAAGGTATTTTTTCATATGTTGGATGAATCACTAATGTTTCCCATAAATTTAAGTATCATATTTTTTTATTCTATAATTTTATTTGCCATAATATCGTCATCTATATGGTTTTATTTGCCATAAAACTCATAAGACATATTATTTCGTGACATAAGTATGTTTGCCAGAATATAACAAATGCACTAATATTTAAAAGCTATATTTACTTTAAACATAATGACTACATGACATAAATATATATAACCTATAACCTACAACCTACTGATGGTATCACCTACATGATAATATTTACATGATCCTGATGAACATGCAGCATGCAAGCAGGCATGCAGCATGCAAGCAGGCAGCAGGCATGCAGCAGGCATGCAGCAGGCATGCAGCATGCAAGCAGGCATGCAGCATGCAAGCAGGCATGCAGCAGGCATGCTGCATGTTCATCAGGATCATGCAAGCAGGCATGCAGCAGGCATGCAGCATGCAAGCAGGCATGCAGCAGGCATGCAGCATGCAAGCAGGTATGCAGCATGCAAGCAGGCATGCAGCATGCAAGCAGGTATGCAGCATGCAAGCAGGCATGCAGCATGCAAGCAAGCATGCAGCAAGCAGGGATGCAAAATCATGTTCTAACCTAACCTAACCTATCCTAGCCGTTCTGGTTGGTGTTCCTTTTCTTATTGCGGGGGGCTTCGCCCCCCGAGCCCTCCCTCGGGGGCTCTGCCCCCGGACCCCCCTGCCGCCGTGTTTTGCCACCGCGCTGCCTGTTGTCGTCTATTATTTGTAAATTCATTCATAATAGTACCTACTACCTAACACATATTCCATATTATTTATAATAAAAAATATTATAGTCGTTTGATTTAGTACATAAGACGATTATTAGAAATAAATGTTATGGCATTCAAAAGTTATACCTTGCAATATTATGACAAAAAAATAATCGGTGAAACAATAATTATGGATTAAATAAAGTATTGCAATTAATATTAGTGTATCTAATACTTATGTTTAAAAATCATTATGTCAAACAAAAATATGGCATTTAAATTTATGGATAAAAAAAGACTCCCATGTTGGATACCGCAGTTTGGTATGCGTACTACTTGAACAAAAAATATGTGAAGCCTAATGGCAAATGTGAATTTGTGGAGTACAGGGAAGAATTAATCCGAGATCTTATAAAAATTGACAAACAAATCACAGGAAAAGATTTGGTAGCGACGAAATGTTAATGGTGGTCATTGGCCTGTACGCATTCCTGCAAAAGATCCAACAAAAAAGAATTTCTCGTTTTTGGCGTGTAAATTGTGTCAAAAGAAAAAAATACGACGTGAAACAAGTTACAGATGTAAAGGCTGCCCGCAACAGCCTGCGCTATGCCCAACTTGCTTTGAAGAATGGCATAAGGACCTTGAATAAATACTAAGACTGAACAAGTATTATATATAGAGGCTAATTAGCTGTAAAGGACTTTTTACTTAAAGTTACGGATATTTTAAGACTTTTGAAACTTACAGACTGATTATTATATTGATAGTAATTTTGTTGTTTAAGTTTGACAAATAAATTAGTGTATACTTTATTTTCTTATTGAACTGTTCCTATGTTTGAAGACTAATTTTGTTTTTAGAAGAGTTTCTGTGTTATGTTTTATGTTCGTTGATTTTGAGAAAAAATACTTAGGTAGAACTGTTTTCGAAGACAGGGTGTTTTCTTGCTACTATAAATAATATATTAATGAATGTTCAATTTATAGTTTTTGATTTGATTACTGTTCGATTTCATTAAGATTTTTTGTGATAAATGGTTGTGATTATTTTGTTAAAGGATACTTAAGTAATAAAAAAGCCAAATTAGATAGGTAATAATAATTACTTGATAAAAAGTACAGTGCCTTATTTTTATGAAAACTCAAATAGTTACCTAAAGCGATTGTTAGAATACTAAATACATAATACATAATTCATTTCTTTTCAATTTAAACCGTCTTTTTTTTCAAAATATGTATGATACATTCCTTCGTTTTCAGTAATTTCCATAACAGATATTGTCCCATCCCGTCTGCTGACGACGACGACTGTGGACGGTAGTGTCACAGTATCTGAATATTTTATGGTAAGCGTGACATTTCATCTACCGACGATATCGTCTGTAGCTGGTGCTGTCATAATATATTGGTAATAAAAGGTCAAGCGTGACGTGTCGTCTACTGACGATATCGTCTGTAGCCGGGCCTGTCACAATACACATGTTTTGTAGTATGAAGCGTGACATGTCGTCTTCTGACGATATCGTCTGTAGCCGGGCCTGTCACAATACATATGTTTTGTAGTATGAAGCGTGACATGTCAATACAGGAGGTGATATTGATAGCTTGGAATCATTTGTAGAGGCCATTCAACGAAGATGTTCCGCAATAACCTTGTTCACAATAGAAGATAAAGCCATCCAAGAATTGACAGACGACCTTCAAAATGAAACTGTTAATTTAAAAAGCTTTAATGGCACTCTAAAAATACATCAAGTAAAGGCTGAAATATTAAAAAGTCCTCTGGGATCAGCTCCAAGTGCCACTAAACTGATAATGAAAAGTTTAAGTTGCACTTGTGAAGACGAGTGCCAGCATTTCAATTTAGGAGTGTTAGAGTACAAAAATAAGGCAAGTCTTAACGTAGATGATATTTATACAGACTCCGAAAGTGAAAACATGGAAAACCCACAAGATTCCACAATGGAGACCGATGACGACGCTGCACTGGCTGGACCTAGTTCAATTAACCAACAGAATTACACTATAGGTGATTACGTCTTGGTGAAATTTCTAGTAAAAAACACTGAATACTGTTATGCTGCAGTAATCAATAAGATAGACGAAGAAGATGGCGAACTAACAGTAACCTTCTTAAAAATTTGTGATGACAAAGGACACACATTCAGAGTCGATGAAAATGATGTTTCTGATGTATCCTTTGACCAAGTATTAAAGAAGTTGCCAAATCCAGATATTGCCCTAAAAGGGAAACGAATATTTTATTATTATAACTATACCTGTTTTTGAAAAATAAGTCTGCATTTAAAGTAAACAAGGTTGATTCTTAGTAACTAAGCTTTATTTTGAATATAATTATTTTAATACGTTACTTCGTTGTGTTAAGCTCGCAATTTGTTCCTGATAAATATAAGTATTTGATTTCTGTTTGTTCCTGATAATTATAAGTATTTAATTTATGTAAGTGATACAGTATTCAATAAGTAAAGAAGATAATTTTATTTGATTACATTTATTATTAATATATTACATTACATTGCATTGCATTGCATTGCATTGCATTGCATTGCATTGCATTGCATTGCATTGCATTGCATTGCATTGCATTGCATTGCATTGCATTGCATTGCATTGCAATGCATTGCATTGCATTGCCTAAAATGCTATTTTAATACGTTATCGTAATTGCATTGCATTGCCTAAAATGCAATGCATTGCATTGCATTGCATTGCATTGTATTGCATTGCATTGCATTGCATTGCATTGCATTGCATTGCATTACATTACATTATATTATATTATATTATATTATATTATATTATATTATATTATTATTATTCTATAGGTAAATAGTTATAAAATTATCTATTCCTTTTTTTTATATATAGGTAATACAGTAGTTATTCAGAAGTTACTCAAAGATGTTCTGTTTTTTTTGTTCTTAAGTTTTGAGAATTTAAATGACAATATTATAACAAGACTGCCTTATGTTAATATTTAATGTAGTTCGTTTTATTTAAGAAAATACCTGCATAAAAAAAAACTTAATTAAAAATAAACACAAATATTTTGATTATGCATGTCTAAAATACCAATAAATGTAAGCTGATTTAAAACTAATCGTTTTTTTTATATGTTCCTTTTTTGTGTCATCATAATAATTTTTTTTAGCTATTTTAATTAATTATAATTAGCAAAATTAATAATAAGTTTGGGTTTCATTATTATAATAGACTTCTTACTTTATTGATTGACATAAAATCTACTACTAATTTCTTTGGATGCAATCAATTTCTTTGCCAACATTTCTAATTTCTTTGGGGGCAATACTAAGTTCTTTGGCAGTTTCTTTAATTTCTTTGGAGAAAAATGAAATTTCTTTGGGCTAAATCTAATTTCTTTGGACAAACATATTTTAAAATGCTAACTTCGAAATGGCTCGATATATTTTAGGGCCAAAAACATTATTTTATAGATTTTGGCTACGTCTACAATGTATGTTATTTTTCGTGGGGTAAATATTAAAAAAAAAATGCGCCAAAGAAATTATGCATTTTAGGCCATTTTCTGATAATCACCCTTTTTCAGATATAAAATAATAAAATATGACTAGAAATCATTCACTAATGTCGATTGAAAAGTTAACTGGCCGTGATAATTATGCTAGTCGGAGTTTTGCTGTCAAATCCTATCTTCAACATGAAGATTTGTACAATTGCATTTTAAATGACCCGGATCAGAATGACCAAAAATCAATAAAATCAGACACGAAAGCAAAGTCAAAAATTATATTGTTAGTTGATCCCATATTGTATGTGCATATACAAGAGGCTCAAAATGCAAAGGAGGTTTGGCAATGTTTAGCGAAGGCTTTTGAAGACAGTGGCCTGACAAGAAAAGTTGGTTTGTTATGAGAGTTTATCAATACTAATTTGGAAAATAGTAACTCTGTGGAAGATTATGTAAACAAAAAAAATGACAGCCGCGCACAAGTTAAGAAATATAAAATTTAATGGTTTCCCTTTGACACCACAGATCTTCGTGTTGATCAAAAAAACTTGATCAAACCTTTTGTATGTGCAGACGGCTACATTATTGACGTCACTGGACCATATGGAGCTACAAAGTCAGACGCTACAATAATGCAGAATACAGGGTGTCCCATAAATAGGCCGACCAACTGACACCGGAGGTAGGCTGGTTTTAGTGTCACGCGGGCCGTCAGTACGGATGGCTCCGCGCAGACAGATCTATACAAGCTTCTCAGGAGCGTTTTAGACTCATACGGAGGGGTCCGTACGAACGACCGTCCGTGCGGACAGCTCCGCAGTCGTCCGCATAGCGCGTCCGTGCCGCGGAGCTATCCGCGCGGACCGCCGCTTGCGCGCTTCTATCTTCAGTGAGCGTTTAAAGGTGGACTTTCGAGCCAGGCGTTAGTAGCGTCAGTGACACTGCGACAGTGGCGCCGCGACAGAGCGTCGGATGAATGTACTATGTAAATGTAGGAAACGGCATTCGAGCGCAGCGTCACTGCCGCCGCGTCAGTGCCGCCGCGACCATTGACGCGGGACGCTAGAGTCAGTGCCGCGCACGCGCTTGTAGTGTCGCTGCCGTCCACGTGCGTTTTGAGGTTATTTGAATAGAATTTCATAAAAAATGGCACCTGTCGAGGTGTTTACCGCAGAGGAAGATGAAATTTTGATTACACTTGTGTCTCAGTACCCATTACTTTATAATTTAAATCTGGAAGATTATAAAAATAACCGAATGAAAGACAATGTATGGTCTGAAATTGGAGAAAAGTTAAATAAAACAAGTAAGTATCTTTATCAATTAATTTAATTTAATTTTTAACAATAGTTGTTTTGCCAAGATACTTGGCAAATTTCAGAGTCAAAATACGCTTTTAGTTCGTTTCTGACATAAATACCTTCGAATGCAGAGCCTCTTATAGGTGCTAAATTGATCATGTTTTCGGTAGGATTTTGAGTTTCATCGCGTGAATAGAACGGCCTGCTGTTATCTTCCAAATAACCAACGCGTAACAAATTGTGCAGACAAAATGCTACTAATATCAAATCCGTGCAAGTATCCGGCGAAATAGCTATTGGTGTATAAAATACTCTGAATATCTGGCTCAGGAGTCCAAATGCGTTCTCTGCCACGCGACGAGCGCGACATAATCTATAGTTAAAAATCTCCATTTGACGATCAAGTTCAGACCTTCTCGAGTATGGTTTCATCATATGCGCACTTAGAGGAAACGCCTCATCTCCTATCAAAAAATGAGGCAAACTAACATTTGTTCTCGGTAGAAACTTCGGTCCAGGAATATGGAAATTGTTACTCGCAATCTTTTTTCCAATTATTGACTTCCTAAAAATGTTGCTGTCGCCTTCTTTTCCATATGAACCTGCGTCAACAGCTACAAATTTGCAGTTAGCATCAACCAAGGCCAGCATTACAATAGAAAAATAGTCTTTATAATTAAAATGAAGGGAACCACTATGCTGTGGTGCTTTTACACGAACATGCTTCCCATCTATGCTAGACACACAGTTTGGCATATTCCATTTCTCCCAGAATTCTTTCTCAATATTCTTAAAATCCTGTTCTGTTGTTGCGATTGGCATTAACTTCTGTTTGAGCAGCCTCAGAACTTTTCGTATAATTGTTGAAATATGACAATCTGATATCCGGTAGGCAAATGATAGTGATTTATATGTTTCTCCTGTTGCCAAAAATCTGAAAGATATAATATGTTAATTTATGCACTTACATTTTTTTACAGGTGATAGCTGCAAAAAACATTGGAAAAATTTAAAGGACACATATTTCCGTCAAAAACGAAAAAACAAGAGTGGTACTGGATCTGCAGCACCAAAAAACCCAAGATCCAAATTTGCATCGTACACTAAGTTATTTTCTTTTTTGGAATCAGTACCAAACGAACGACCCACTCTCAGCAGCATTGGCCACGACGATGCAATCAGTACACAAGAGTCTTCAAGCAGTCAAATGCCTACCCAAGACAGATCTCCTATACCAGTGGAATTAGATGAGCTGCCAGAAAATAACAAAACTCATGATTCACTATCACCTTCACCAGACTCACCGTCCGTCCGTCCTTCTTTTCCAAAATCTATTAAAAAACGGACAAAAAAAGAAGACATATTAAAGATCATATTAAAATAGTTTTGAAAAACTGAAACCTATACGGAAATTACAGGCAAAAAGAGAAATATTTGATATCCTCATGAAATACGAATTATTAGATGTTGAGTCAGATACAGAAAGTAATCGCCCTGGGACGTCACACTCATATGTATCCTCAAATAGCTCAGTTCACTGTGTTACACCTGAGCAACAGGAACTGCCAGTTAATTCCACTCTGACTCAATATACTCTGGTATCTAATCTACCTGTCTATTCACCTGTATCGCAAGCAACCTTGGAAGAAGCAGAACCAACTGACTTATCTCTCATACAATTTCATGGGGCTTACCTCGATCAATAAATAAAAATAAATTACATAAAATAAACATACTTACCTTAAAGTTAAAAAGAGTTTTTCTTCTGAATTAATACATTCCCGTGTCGTTTTTGGCTGAAGTTCATCATTTAGTACTCCTAAAATGAATTTGAATTGTCTTTTATTAAAACGACAAAAGTCCCTGAACATTTCATCGTCCGAATTCAAGTGCTTTTGGATTAAAATTTTATAGTAACCCTCTTCATTTCTACTTAGAAAAATCGAGTTAGTAGAGGCTCTTTCCAAACTGAGGTAGTATTGAAGTAGAAGATCATCATCTTCCTCCTCTTCTTTAATCAATTCCAGTAGATCCATGACAAATGATTTGATTTCACGAGAGCTAGCGATCAGCTCAGGGTAACGCAAGCGTCTGACGTACGTGTCGCGAGCATCGAAAGTCATACGAGGCGTCACTGACGCAGCGTCACTGACGCAGCGTCTCCAACGCGGAGTCGCTCACGCTATAGACGCCGCGTCTGTGACGCCTGGCTCGAAAGCCTACCTTTAGTATCGCGCGGAGCGCACGCGTCACCTCGGTACAGTCATGTCGAGACGTGATCTCTATGTGGACACGAGCCGAGTGATCGATGAAGTTCGGTTGAGAAGATGTTTGTGGGATGCTTCTGATCCGCTATATAAAAACCTAGACGCCAGAAATAAAGCTTGGGAGGATGTTGCTATTGTACTCTTCGAAAATACAACGAAAGAAAACGAGAAAAAAAAGAAAGAAAATGGTTAGTACTTGTGTTTTATTGTATTTATGACCATAGTTACATAAATATTTAATGCATGTTATATTACTAAATATACGCGTGTCTTGCCAAGGTACCCTGCCTACTGGGCTTAAAAAGTACTCCGCAAAATAGTCACGCAAAGCATTTCCAGACCTGGTTGTAGGTAAATTGTTTGACATATCTGCCATACCGTTAATCGTTAGTGTATCATCAATACTGTATCCGTCGCGAACTCTAATATAGTTATGCAATACGCAGCATGCTTTTACAATGTTCTTTGCTACATTAAAACCCACATTAATAGGTGTATGAAATACTCTGAATTTGTTTGACATTATACCAAATGTGGATTCTATGTAGCGTCTACTACGGCTCAATCTGTAATTAAAAAAATTTTTCTTGTGAGTCATATTACTTCTCGCATATGGCTTCATGTTTTTTTGAGATATTCCAAAAGCACCATCGGCTACAATCACATATGGAACTGGAACATTCGTTCCAAAAAAGAACCACTTTGATGGTTTTTGTATCAGAGAGCGATTAATATTCAATTAATTAAAAGAAAAGTACGTTACCGGCTTCTTCGATAGTTACTTATAATGTGGCGAAAATTATTCGTTATGTTATTAAGTACTTCAATTACAATAAGTTTTTAGAAACTTTACGTAGGTATGTGCTGCATAATTTCACCATTATAAGAATTTTTTGAAAGTGACGGTGAAAATGAAAATGATTTCCAATGAAAATGAAAATTCTTTTAATCCTGTTGGTTAGGTTTGACAACAGTTAGGACGGGTCATTTTTCAAAGTTAATGTTAGATTCACAAGAGTGCCCCCAGAGAAGAACCTAGCACGAAACTCTGTTGGGTTGCTCTTTTCAATTTAAGTTTTACAAATTCTTAGGCTGAAACACAGAAACAACCATTTAAATTTACATTTCAATAGAGCTTAAATTAATAAACAAATAAAAAAAAAATTGTCCCTGCAATATCCAGAACAAGGTATATGTAAGTAAATGGGAAGCTGAAAAGTGAAAGGCTTAGCTTAATAGAATCCGCATAACAAGATCGGCATCACAGCAGCACCTTCACACAGGTCTCAACGCATGTGCCAGCCATCAACCATTTCCACATATTTTAGGGAAGTAGTATTTTAGGGATTTAGGAAGTATTTTAGGGAAACCAGCGCGTAACCCTTTGACCAATCAGAATCAGAATCCGGAATGGCCTAACCTAAACTAAAACCCAACTTAACCTATGAAGAAATGATGAAAATGTTAAGTTTCATAATACCTACATATTTATTTGACTTTGAGTTAGGTTTAGGTGAGATAAGGTTTCATTGTAAAAATGAGTGAAGTGAAATGAGAAAAGTGACGGGCATTATGCATAATGTCCGGGCAATATGCATAATGCCCCATTTATCACTTGGTCCGTAACATATACATCTTATGCGTGAGGTGCGCTAGCGTATTTTAGTAACTTGCTGCTGCCATGCCGTATGGCTACTCGAACGAGCAGTACCGACTGATGGTAATTAGCTACCATCAGGAGGGAGAGGTGCTGGTGAGATCGTGTGCTCGGTTGGCTGAAAAGCACGGCTTAGCCGTGAATGTGCAGACGGTGATAGGTGCAGTCCAGCGGTATCGGGAGACTGGCAGTTATATGCCACGCCCCGATGCTGGACACCCTCGCTACCGCCACCAACTCGAGGAAGAGGTGCTGAAGTTCTTCGATCGCCATCCCGTCGCCAGTACCTCCGACGCCGCGCGCGTTTTTGAGGTGTCGCGGTGGTTCGTGAGGAGGGTGCTACGCGGGGCGCGGTGGCGCCCCTACCACTTCACCCGGGTGTAAGAGCTGTTGCCAGAAGACCGCGCTCCACGCGTTGAGTCTAGCCGGTGGCTGGTCAGGAACAGGCGTTACAATATTTTATAGACCGATGATTGTACGTTTACACGCGTCGGTCTATTTAACATTCATAACGCCTATTATTGGGCTGACGGGAACCCACACCCACACCTGGTGCGCTCGGACCACTTCCAACATCGGTTCAGCGTAAACGTGCGGGCAGGATTACTGAAATTAGTGGACCAGCTAAACGCTACAGGAAATTTAAATATGCGTCCCACATATTTAAATTTCCTGCAGCGGAACCTACCGAAGCTGCTGCTAGATGTGCCGCGACGTGATCGCCGCTGGCTGTACTACCAGCACTATGGCGCACCGGTACATTACACAGTGCGAGTGCGGGAGTTCCTGACCGAACGCTTCCGGGACGATGGATTGGGCGCGGTGGTCCCATCCCGTGGCCGCGACGTTCTCTCGACCTGACGCCATTGGACTTTTTCTTTTGGGGAATAGTCAAAGATTTAGTGTATGGGAATCACGGGTATAACATTCACAAAGCAGCAGAGCTGCGTGCTCGTGTTGTGTCCGCATTCGACGCTGTGAGAAGTCAGGTGGACTTCTCAACAGAGTGCGCCGACATGGCGTGGACCGACCCAGAATGTGCATCAAGAAAAGTGGCCGCCATTTACAGCAGCATATGTAAATAGTGCAAATTTATATATATAGTAAATTTGTGTACATAGACATTGTAAATAACTTTTAAACACGCCTAACTAATGCAGTGAATTAATTCTTAATCTTTTGATGATAATGATGAAAACTACCTATTCGTTAACTAAATACCTAACATATATAACGTTTCTAACTTTTTTTTTTAATTTATTGCATTTGTTTGACAGTCCAAAGCCTGCAAGTGTGATGGAAAGTTTAAATTCTAAAGAGTTAAATGGAACTTAATAGTTATGTTTCGGGTGGGTGTATTTATACTGTGATATAAAAAGTAAGTAGGTACTTAAAAAAGTTTTAAATAAATAAAAAAACTTAAGAGTGTAAGTATAACTTGTAACTTAATCTTCATCTACTATATTATCATCAACAGTACGTAAATTCTTCCAAAATACTTGTTTATGCAATGGCATAAATTTACTTAATTTATTAATTATATCTGTTTTTCGTCCAGTTTTATGCCTCTTGGTATTTGTCTATTAGAAATTACTGTAGGAGTTTCATTTTTTAGGCTTTAAAAATGTGTCTTAAAAAAACAAGTGTATTTACTTCGCCATCCATGTCAGTTTTGTAAAACAAATTAAATGAACCTCGTTTAAAAGTAACTATATAAATATTGCGTATGTATGCTCGAGGGTTGGAAGTTTGAATTCTCCTCGAAGAGGTGTAATCTTGCACATTAATAAAATCGGAGATGTTCGTTCATTTCTTTAACTGTAACTTTTCTAAATTAGCAGAAGACACGGCTTCGACAAAATCTTAAAAATCATGCAGTCTTTTCTTTCTCTTCATGGAAAGCTCTACCTGGTGATGGAAATGATCACAACTCATGAAAGTGTGTCCAGACTTGAAATAATTTAAATTTATTTCATTGATAACGCAGGTTTCAGAAATGACAACATGAACTAAGTAAAAATACAAGAGCCAATTTTTATTCTGTGCTCCACAATTACCAAATCGGGGAGAACGTGTTTTTTTGCTGGGTATGTATGCATTTATAATTAGGTACTTACCGACCTACCTATCAAAGAAATTGCTTTACAGAGTAAGTTACAAACTTTACTCTGTAAAGCAATATCACATACTTGCATTGCATTGCATCTTAACTATTAAGATCTGTTTTTCAGGTGATAGTGGGTACCCACTAAGGTCTACAATGATGACGCCTATCTTGAACACAGTCCCTGGGATTGCAAATCATCACTACTACAACCTACTGCACTGCACGAAATACTGTAGAAAGATGTAAAGGAGTTCTGAAAGCGCGTTTTAGGTTGACTCTCAATTTATTTATGTATCTATCGCCTTTCATCAAAATAATGACAACAAGAAGTGCGTGAGTTTGAGTAAGTACCTGCAGGTGGCCTTGAACCGGTCGCGTTGGAGAGAAATTGGAGAGGCCTACGCTCAGCAGTGGGTAGCTGTATGCTGTGGTGATGATGATTATGTGAGTTGTACCTAATGTACATACATTTCATCACCACATGGTGATATTTAATTCGTTATCAGCCTATTTATGTCCCCACCGAGGGGCACGAGCCTACTCTCATACAGAGAGTGATTAGGCCGTAATCCACCACGCTGGCCAAGTGCGGGTTGGCGGATTTCACATAAACCTTCGAATTTCTTCTCTGGTGTATGCAGGTTTCCTCACGATGTTTTCCTTTACCGTTAGCAAATGGTAATCGAATAAATTGATCCGTACATGAGAAATAAACTCAGAGGTACGTGCCCGCGCCAGGATTCGAAACCGCGCCCTCGGAGTTCGAGGCAAGCGTTCTACCAACTGGGCTACCACCGCTCACTGGGCTACCACCGCTCATTTAATTATATAAATAAAATAAAGGATATAAAGGTATATATATCTTGTATTTCAGGTGCCTGCTTACTTCTAGGGCACTACAATATGAGCCCATCATGGCAGGAACAATAGTAAATGCATGTTGCATTTTGCACAATATTGCAAATCAATGCAATTCAACAATAATCCCACTCACGTATGAAGAAGCAGTGGACGAAAGGAAAAGGCAGTTGGAGGTTTGTTTCTCATCTCTACATTGTGTACGCTTGCTTACATACCCAATTAGTCACATGACTGTAGCGATTGCATAATCAGTTGAAGATTTATGAAGTAAGACCAGTTGGTGAAAATCGGCGTGTTAATCCTGATCTTCAGAGAGGCCGAGCTTTCCAACAAGCTCTTATTGAAAAACTATGGAGGAATCAAATAAATTAAATAATTTAAAAAAAGAGCAGATTTGTTATTTATTAATCAGAATGTAAAGTATTTCAGAATAAGGGTGCCTTTCCACCAGGGATGTGCTTTGTAGCTAAGCTACAAAGCTGCGCTACGAAACTATGTCACCCTTCCCACCAATGCTAAGTGTTGTGGTGTATCACCTCTTTCATAGTTAAGTTACTGGCCGGTAAGCCAGTGAGATTATAATCAATAATGTGTCAACATTATGTCATTAATAAATAATGGAGATATAAACAACAATGCATTTAATTTCTTTATGTATATTTAATATTGGCGACGAGTTTTTAAACCCACGATCACGATATTAATGATGGAAAAAGTAAAAAAACAGCGCAGTACTCAAAAACTAGATAAAGTTAAAGTGTCAGTGAAAATAAAATACTAGCTCTATCAATAATAAAAGACTAGAATCTTAATAAAAAATATAAATAGTGCCATCTATTATACATAGTTATACCCGAACTAACACCTCATTTCCCAATTAATCTTAACTTTTATAACAACAGCTTCGATAAATTCAATACTAGCAAATCGATTTTATAAGATATAGGTAATTCTGTTAGATTATAAGCACAACCAACAAGTTCAAACTACGACTCTTAAAAGAAAATCATGTAATATATGTTGATTTAATAAGGGAACTAGGGGCCACGCACACATAGCAGAAACGAAACGCAATCGCGAGGTGGCAGTTTAGCCAATGAGAGGCCGCTTTGGAACAATACTCAGTGCGGCCATGACAGTCGGCGAAAGTGCGTGCGTTCTTTGTTTACAATCAAATTGTTTACGTGCATGTTTGATGTAATATTTTGTGTTTCTTATCAACTTCAGAAACAGGTAAGAAATAGTATTGAAATGATGATTTATTTTTGATTTGTATTAGTTCTCCTTTAGTTTTCCTTACAGTGGATAGGCATAATTCAAAAGTGGAATGGTTCTAACCGTGTATTTTTGAAATTTTATTTTCTTTAAAAACAGTGACTGGGGCAAGATGGTGTAAATCGTACGGGGCATAACGGGGTACATTATGCCCCACACAATGCTCTATTGTCAATAGTTTCCGCAGATTCACCATCATTTTAGCATGTATCCCGGCTATGCTCTCACGTGTGAGAACCCGGGGTCCGCAGTGACCATTTAAAGATATTTAGATTAAAAAATCGTTTATTTTGTTTTTTCAGATTAAACATGGTTAGGAACTACAAAAAAAAAAACAAAAAGAGGAGACTGGTCACAACAGTCCATTATCCAGTTCAGTCCATGAAAGCAGCTATAGACAAACTTTTGAGTAGAGAATCAGGATACAGAAAGGCAGCTTTAGAATATGGTGTTCCTCAAACAACTTTGGAGCGTTATGTTAAAAAAATTAAACTAGGTAAGGAAATTACCGTTGGCTTACCGTTGGGACCTATAAAGTCTATTTTTTTGAAAAAAGAAGAACAAGAACTTGCACAATATGTGAAGTATAAGGAGGAACGACTTTTTTGCTTAACTACTCTCGATTTAAGGCGGTTGGCTTACCAGTTGGCTAAAAAAAATAACAAAAAGCACAATTTTAATAACGAGAAAGGAATGGCAGGTGTCGATTGGCTCAACGGATTTTTGAAACGCCAACCTGAATTATCGATTCGTAAACCAGAGGCTACGTCGGCAGCTCGCGCCATGGGATTCAATAGAGTAGCAGTTGGAAATTTCTACAAGCTGCTCGGTGAAACATATGATGTCTTACATTTAACTCCAGATAAAATCTATAGAGAGGCCAAACTGTTACTGTAGAAATTTGTTTTAATGCCGCTGGGACATACATGCCTCCACTTATTATTTTCCCGAGACAGCGTATGAAAGCAGAATTGTTGGACCGTGCTCCCCCCGGAACTACATCAGCATGTTATCCAAAAGGCTGGATGACAACTGAAATATTCACTATTTGGTTCAAACAGTTCATTCAATTTTCAGGAGCTTCTCCTAGCAATAAAGTCTTGCTGCTTTTAGACGGACATACGAGTCATACTCAAAATCTGGATGTTATAGATCTTGCACGACAACATGGAGTTGTTATAATTTATTCATAAACAGTCTAGTTTGTATAGACTACACTGTAGTCTATACACTGTGTATAGACTACAGTGTAGTCACTACAGTGTTGTGTTAATTTGTAAATATTTACTTTTGTGACCTTATCTAATTATAAATATGGGTCGGCATAAGAAGAGACGTAGGTCCAATAGTTCATCTTCCTCAAGTTCTAGTGATAATGATAGACACTCTAAGAGTAAAAAACACAGGAATGAGTTGAAGAGAAAAGACAGTCGTATTGAAGCATTGGAAGCGTTAGTACGTGAAATGAGAAATAAACAGGATGATCGTAGTAACACCCCTCCAAGACCAGTTCGCTATGTGGGACGTAATGACTTCATACCGGAGTTTGATCCGCAAGCCTCATCGGTCTCAATTGAGCATTGGATCCGAAACTTAGAAGGTGTGGCTAGCATGCATGGCTGGGATGAACGCCAAACTTGCTATGACATTAGCTGGACAGACTGGAAAACCAAGCTAATAACAGCATTCCCGTTTACCAAAAATAAATTGGCACAGATAAGGGAGCTTGTCAACCGTGTCAAAGCAAAGGATGAGGATCCTATCAAGTTTTATTACGACAAACTTGGCATAGGAATGTCATGTAATATGAGTGACGATGTTGTAGGTCAAGCAATTGTTGGGACACTAGGAGATACATTACTGGAAGTGGGAGCTTTATCAGCTGGCTGCCATGATACTAATTCTTTATTGAAATACCTGGCGAGCATGAAGACATCAACCGACAGTGCTGAGACTAAACCATCAACTGTTGCTAATGGTCAAAACAATAATAACACTTCCAATAAAATAATGAAGTGTTTCACTTGTGGCAAGGTTGGTCACAAAGCAAGATTATGTGGTAAGTTGAAACAAAAGAAGGCTGATGACCGAAAATGTAACTTCTGTGAACGGACTGGTCATACTGAAGAAACATGTTTTAAGAAAAAGAATCAAAACAAACAGTGTTCTTTTTGTAACATCAAGGGACATACTTTAGATGAATGCAGGAAAAAGAAAGCTGGACAAACTAAAAATATTAAGAAAATCCTCACTGAGAGCTGTGAAACTTCAGATATGAAATATTATAAAACTGTTCTTGTTAATGGTGCACCAGCTAAAGCTTTTGTGGCCTTCGGCAGCTCTTCCAATACAATGAGACAAAGTTTTTATGACAAACTCAAAATGAAGTCCGCAGTCACCGATATAGTCATTAAAGGATATGAAGACAGTTTGATTGTACCGCTGGGAGTTACTACTACTTCATTGACTGTTGATGGAGTGGAAGTTAATTCTGAATTTTATATAGTACCTGATGAGATTCAGGACTTTGACATTTTGGTGGGCCAACCATATACCGAGTAGGCATGTCGATTTAAAATCGATTAATCGAAAAATCGATTATTTATTTTAGAGTAATATAATCGATTTTTCAGATCGATTTTGAACCCTACGTCGATTCAATGAATCGATTCATAAACCTCCCGAATCGGACCGATCCATTCAAAGAACTAGCGATAATCTTCCTCAATTGGCTGCGGTATTTAGTTTTTTTAAATTTTTTGCTGTTGTCGGACGCAAAAGCAACTGGTAGTACTTACTTGGTCAATAATTTGAACGCGTCATAGAGTAAATATTTATGAACGCTTCCGAAGGTGGCGTTACTTGCGTTAAAAAAAAAACATTTTATTTTTCTATCCGGCTGTCACACCTAACCAATCTATTCTTGGGTCCGTAATTTAATATCGAAACTCATATGTTCGATTAACTCTAGTTCGACTGAACGTTTGTGCGAAAAGGGATTAGTGCGAAACAACGTTATGTCGCCAAACGCTTGTTCGACTGAACGTTTGTGCGAAAAGGGATTAGTGCGAAACAACGTTTTGTCGACACACGCTTGTCCGACTGAACGACTCTTCGAAAATTTCAGAATCGCTCAGCACATATTGTGGTTTAAAGTCCAAGCCACATTCATTGAAAGCATGTCGCGTTATGATCTTAAAGAAAATATAATAACAATTTTGCGTTTTGTTACTTAGCAGCCCATACACATTATATTTTTTAGTAATTCATTAATTATAGTAATGTGTTGCCCTAATCCATATACCCTAATATACACTATAAATGGATTTGTGGGTAATAAGGACCGCGCTTTCAAACTCGTACCGTTATTGTATGGATTTTTAATAGATTATTAATAACAGTTTAATAGTATTATTACTGAAGTACTTACTTTCAGATAATTACAACAATAACATGTATACCTAATAACAACAACACATGGGAGTCAGACTGATTACTTACTTTATTATTTAAAATAATTTAATTTAGTACCTACAAATACATAGTACCAAAAATACAATTAATACCAAAAAATATTATTTAAAGTGATTTTATTTTTCATAAATATATATTTTATTTATCTTTTTATGTATTACTATCAGAACTAAAAGCACTAAATACTAGGCCCTAAATAAACTTAAAATCCGGTGAAATCCGTCCGGATTGAAAATGATACCGGATTGCAATCCCTAACCACAATATGTGCTGAGCGATTCTGAAATTTTCGAAGAGTCGTTCAGTCGGACAAGCGTGTGTCGACAAAACGTTGTTTCGCACTAATCCCTTTTCGCACAAACGTTCAGTCGAACAAGCGTTTGGCGACATAACGTTGTTTCGCACTAATCCCTTTTCGCACAAACGTTCAGTCGAACAAGCGTTTGTCGACGAAACGTTCTTTCGCACTAATCTCTTTTCGCACAAACGTTCAGTCGAACTAGAGTTAATCGAACATATGAGTTTCGATATTAAATTACGGACCCTCTATTCTTGTGAGTGAGTTTATTTATCAAAAATATACTGTGGATAAATATTATTTTTACTGTAAAAATTTATAGTAATGAAATAAATAATATCGTGTTCATATAGCATTTATTTTAATTTGAAAAATAGTAAGTGATTAAATTGATTGTAATTGTAATCAATTTATCGAGAAATGTGCGTTTGCGTTGCAGTTTGCATTTTTGTTAAAGTATTGTTATTCTTTTTAGCCTAAAATGTCAAAAGTGATACATGGTATCACTTTGTAAAAAAGGGATCAAGTGGTATATGCAAGTATTGTCATATCGAAGTTAAAACATGCGGGAATACAACAAACTTACGCAACCATTTACTACGAAGACATCCATCTATTAAGTCCGTAAGTCAACGAAAACTGGTGGTGGCAAATGATGGTATTGATGTTGGTGACGACAAAAAAAAAACTGGAGTGTGTAGGTACCTGTACCTTTTCCTTACAATACAACATATGCCTTTTTATTAATGCTTGTTTGAAAATTGTATATTCTTGCATTTTTTATCCTTTTATTGTATTTATTTTATAATTTGAAATAATAATAGAATACAAAAACATAATCCTTTCAGACAAATGAAGATATTGCTACTACGTCGACATCAAAGGAAAAATTTGGCATTAATGATGCTTTGAGTTTGACCAGTTCAAAAGAGTACTATGATTCTGACTTAGAAAGTATAGCTTCATCATCAGTATCACTGAAAAAATCAAAACTTAATCAGCTAACTATGGATTAATGTGTTGATAATATTAAAGCATTTAGTGGTGAGAATTTTTGTTATCTACGTAATGAATTACTTTATTGATTATGGTCATGGTATATTTATGAGCGGTGATAATGTACTTTTGATTTTTTTTTCCAGTAAACGGAAAGAAGTATGGACAACTAAATAATGCTATCATGTCATTAAATACAGTTGAAAAAGAAGGTTTCACATACTTAATGAAAACAGCAGTGCCTTTATATAAGCTTCCTTCACGGCAGACAATTACACAAATGATAGATGACAAATATGATGTTCTTTCTATGCAATTTAGAGAAAAGCTCTTAGAAGTAGAGTCAATATGTTTAACTACGGATATATGGACAGATACACATAATACTAGAAGCTACATGGGTTTAACTGGACATTGTACATGAAAGTGAACTGATTAGTATAAATTTTGGTGTGTCCCATTTAACTGAGCCCCATAATTCTGATTATTTATGTTAAATATTAATAACAATGACTGAAAAATGGGGTATAACCCCAGAAAAAGTTGCAGCAGTTGTTACTGATAATGGTGCGAATATCGTCAAGGCCGTAACAATTGCATTTGGCAAACAAAAACACTTATGGTGTTTCGCCCACACTTTGAATTTAGTAGCTCAAAAACCTTTTGAAGAAAAAGCTGGTATTGAAAATGCCAAATAGTTACTAAATACTGTAAAGGATATAACTAGATACTGTAAACAAAATGTAAATGTATCTGATGCTCTTCGTAAAGCGCAAAATGAAATAGCAGTACCACTCAAATTGATTCAGTTTGCACATTTATTACAATTTATTAAATTATTATTGATATCTAAAATGCGAATATTTATAAGTATTGTTTATATTTTTTTGATTAACAGGAAAGTACACAATATTCTGAGGTACTTCAATTATTCTATATCCGGGAGGAATATTCGGTGCAATATTCGTGTATTATATGACTATTATTACCATTAATAAGGTACTTGCGCCCAAGAAGGCCCAGTTCCTAAGATAGCCCACTTTCAAAATTACATACTTATAAAGGTTTAAATTAATTTAAATTTCGCGCCAATGTTCGGTTAATATCATAGAAATTTGCAACTTCAAATCAAAGAAAGGGAGGGGCCATATTTGCAGTTTTTGACAGTTCATCAATGTAGCTGCAAGCGGCGTGCAATTTATAACCTTTTTCTAATTTTGTTTTTATTTTTTTAATAAAAAGTTATTCTGGTGTATTGGTGTTATTGTGATGGTAAGTATTGCGTGTTTTTTTGGTAATTTTCTGAAATAATGCGTAGTTCTATTTAAGTTGGGTAAGGTCCCTATAACGGCCCACTAGTTTTAATATGATGGCCCGGGCCTTGTTAAGACTAAGGAATAACGTAGTTTATTTTTGGAACCATGAAAAAAAAAATAGTTCTTATAATTTTTTAAATAGTATAAGTATTGTCCTCTTTAGTGTTATATTCGATTTTTTTTACTGTCAGGTTTAAGAGAATGGATTCGGACAATAAAAAACGACGTGTCGAATGGACTGAGCAGCAACTTAAAGATGCTATTGAGGCTGTGAAGAGTCGCCGAATGTCACAACGAAAGGCAGCTGCTACTTTCAGCATCCCATGAAGAATCTTAAGAAACCACCTGGCTTCTGGCAGCAGCGAAAAGAAAACTGGTCGAGCAACTGTCCTTCCTTACCAAGAACCAAGAAAAAGATTTAGCTATAGCTTTTTTGGCGTATTATTATAAACCTGAGATCGATATTGCTAACCAGATTTTTACTCAAAGAAAGGCTCAAGTGGCAGAAAACAGGGATCGTTTACGACCAATTATAAAAACTATAATATTGTGTGGTCGTCAAAATATACCATTACGTGGCCACAGAGACGATGGCCAGATTTAAAGCACGAACACCGATCATAGTGACGTCTCCTCTGCAGAAGGAAATTTTCGAGCTCTGTTGAAATTTAGAATAGATGCAGGCGACTCAGTTCTCAAACGCCATTTATCATCAACAAGTTCTACAGCGACTTACATAAGCAAAACTGTACAGAACGAACTTATCGACATTTGTAAAGAACAGATTCAGGAAACTATTTTACAAAACGTGAAAAAAGCTAAGTTTTTCGCTATTATTTTTGACGAGACTACAGATATAAATCTCATATCGAATAGATGAGTCTATCATTCAGATATTTTAATGATGGATTTATTAAGGAAGATTTTTTATGCTTCTGTGACGCGTATGAAATGCTCCAATTTTTACACGTTCCGGGGCGTTACGGCAATAACCGTATTTAAAAAAATGCTGATACGGTATACCCCGTACATCTTTTTTCTTCAATATTTGGTGCCACGGTTATCGCAGCTACTTTTTCATATTAAATTGTATAAGATGGTCTTATTGACAATATTAGGTGAAAACACAGGTACTTGCCTGTCAAAATTGAGTGTTTTAGGTACGTGTAAAGGCCCCAGTACACAATGGCCCATGCTGGCCCACTACAGGCCATCGCCATTGTGTACAGGGGGTAATGGTATATGATGGCGCACAATTGTCAATCGTGGCGCGCAATCGGGGAGTTGTCGGTTTTTTGGGCACACTTCAAAGGAATCGTGGCCTAGCGTGGCCTGTGGTGTTCACACAATCGGCCATTGTTAGTTTGTCACCGGCCGCTGACCGGAATAGTACACTTTTGTGTTGCGTGGTATCGGCGTGGCATATTCTCTTTGGGCGTGGCGTGCGATCGTCCAAAACGGAATATATAAGTGAATAATCTATGGTCCAAAATGTCAATAGCCTGGAGCAATGCAGAAACTTTCAAGTTTATTGATTTATATCAATCTGAGCCCGCAATTTGGGACTCAAATAATGCACTGCACAAGGATAAGAACAAGGTATGTTTATACTATTTTTATTTTGATAGAAATTATGTATACTATCTATCTATACTTCTATATACTAATATTAGGAAGGACTTAAATTGTTTGTTGGAATTGCATTAAAATCCCACATTATCCCTGATGAAAATAGGTGATAAAAGAGCCTCGTCTGATAATAATAAATGTAGTATTGTGGGTACAATGTTTTCAGGTGAATGATGCATGGAATCGCATTGCAGACTCCCTGCAAATTCCTGTTTCGGAACTTAAAAAAAAGAAAGAGACTTTGATGTCAGCATTTCGAATGCATTTCAAGAAAAAACAAGATTCGATCCGATCTGGTATGGGAGAAGAAGAAATTTATAAGCCAATTTGGATTTTTTATGATGCTATGGAGGCATTTTTAAAAAGCAAATACACAGTAAAAAGTATAATTTCAACAGATGAGCAAAGGGTAAGTAAAACACTTAATTAGTTTCCAAATTTTTTATTAATAATTAGCTAAATATTTACTCATTTGGTTTCCACAAATTATAAACTAATTAAATTATGCATCATAGGCCCTACCACCGCATAGTCTTCTTTGATGGATGTAATTCATAAAATTTGATCTTATTTGCGTAGCATTAATAGGAGCCCGACGAGGTACAGATTGTAATGGTAATAGATTTTCTTCATGGTTTACTCTCATACCTACACGAATTAATTCACCATTCCTATCATAGCTGTCAGTACTGCCTGGTGGAGTATAAATATTGCGAGATGATTTGCTCTTTCTTAAAAAATTGTGTAGTAATAAACAGCTGTGGGTTATAATAGAAGTTTTAACGACATCTAATGGAATAGGTCTTTTAAATACTCTAAAAACTGAAGATAATATCCCGAAAGTATTCTCTACGACCGCTCGAGAACGTGATAGTTGTTGATTGAACATTCTTTCTGGGGTACCTAACTGATGATGTCCAGCAAAGGGCTTCATAATATGAGTACTAAGAGCAAAAGCGCCATCACCCAGAAAAACATAGGGCATATTAGTATTACTTCCAGGAAGTGGGCAACTAGGTGGTAAATTAAGGGTCCCATCACATATTTTTTTCCACAAATTGCTTTGATTTAAAACACCTCCATCACTAATTCTCCCTTGGCTTCCTATGTCAGCAAATAAAAAACAGTAATCACTATCTACTAGAGCTAATAAAACAATGCTGAAACTTCCTTTGTAATTAAAGTATTCAGATCCGGTATGAGCTGGTGCTAATATGGTAATATGCTTCCCATCTATCGCGCCAAGGCAATGGGGAAAGCTGAATCCTTCCGTTTTAGTCAGCCATTCTTCAGGACTTGTGGGAATCTGAAAAAATAAATATGAATATATTATATAAATATATAAATAAAAAATAATATAAATATATTTTCAGGCAGTCATTGGAGAAGAGACAGAAGTAGAAACGGAAACTCCAAGTGATGCTAGAAGCAACACAGAACCAAAGGACATGAATATAAAGATACCTGTACAGAGGAGACGTTCAGTTAAACCACCTGAGTTAGAAAAAGCAGATAAGGAAATGTCAAAGGCTTTTAATACGTTAAACCAGGCTATTCTCAATAAAGACCAACAAAATAAAAAAGAGGACGACTGCGGCTTGTATGGGAGGCTTCTTGCTAACAAACTCAGAAAATATTCAGATAATGAGAGACAAGAAATAATGTACGAAATTGATGGATTACTATTAAAACGGCGTCGCAATTGTAGTCCTCAGTACGTGTCTTCACCTTCTCAAATCATTATAAGTAAACGTCCATCTTCTTCAGCCACCAGCTATTCTTGTCCATCACCGTCGTCATCTTGGATCAATCGCCCCTCATCATCGTCTTCAAATCATTATATAATTACTTCTCCTATAGAAAGCCCATCACCCATTCCACCTGCGCAAACTCCATCCCCTCTTCCACCTACTGAACTACCAAATGACTCATATACACAAGAAGTAGTTTATCAATCCCCCAACAGAATCCATACACCTGTCCCTACGATCCATATACCTGAGGGATCCATGCAAATAATTTCTAATAATGAATTTTATTCTCAGACACAGAGTCAGTCTCAAAATATTTTGGTTGATGCTTATGCAAAAGCTTTGAATGACGATTGTTAAAATAACCAATTAAAAAATGTAATGGGGCAATAATTATTGATTAAAAAATTTAAAGTATATACAAATGTTTTACTAACTTACCTTAATCATGTCCTTTAGCACTTGGTTCAGAGCCAAACATACTTCAGGAATAATTCTAGATATGAGTGTACTTGATATTTTAAAATGGTAATGCAGGCTCCTATAACTGTCTCCAGTCGCAAGAAACCGCAATGTCAATGCCAATCTTATTTTTGGAGGTATTGCTTCTCGCCAATACGTATCCTTTTTTGCGACAATTGGCGATATTTTTTGCAATATATACTCGAAATCACTAGATGACATACGAACAAAGTTATCGAATTCCCCTGATGGTTCTACAACAAGTTCGCTTAACAGATTGTCCATGAATTGCCTGAAAACATTTAAAAAATTAGTAATGTTGTTTCCGTTAACATTCCAAAAATTAGGTAATATCATAACCTAAGCACCACATTTAAAAAATCTACGTACCTTGTCCTGTTTCGATGAATGGTCAGCATCCACCATCGCCTTTTTCGCCATTTCTTTTTAATAACTTTGTGACGGTACACACTTCTGTAATACTTGTAAACAGTATACAAATAAATAGCCGCAGCCGTAATTACTTCGACGTCCATCGCAAGTGGTTTGCCAGGCAGCAATGAGCCATGCGCCATTGTGTGAACACCAAGTGATCGTGGCCAACAATTGTGCATTGCAAAGCGTGGCCCATCACAGGCCATTGTGTACTGGGGCCTTAACAAAAACTGTTCACTCACACAAAGAAGCTACTCACACATTGTCACCACGGTACATCCCGTGACGTATTCATACACGGACGCAGGCGCCGGCCGATTAGTGACACGCGCGCAGCGGTGAAGGTCAGTCACGTCGGGTAATCGTCAATTGAAAGAAAAGGTAAACATCTATTTTGATTACTAATTAAATTAGTGAATGGTTTTTTCTTCCCAATGAATATTTTGAATGTTATTTTAGTGATTATTTGACCTTTGTGAATGTAAATATTGTGTTTATCTTAGAAATACAAAACATAACACTCGTACCTACCTACTTGTCGCAAATTTTATCCGTTTTTTGTGTTACTGGTAATTTCTTGATAGATGTGCTTTATTACACTACTCAGGAGTTTTTCTAGGTATATAAATATTCCGATTTTTGACATAGTATTCTATTATTACCTACTGAGTGCCAAGTTAGCTACGTAGGTTAGGTTAGTTTCTTAGTTATAGCAGTAGTATACTACTTATCTTATTTCTTAGAAAATGTGATTTAGAACTGGTAGATTTGGAGGGAGAAGCAGGACAGTTGAGTTTCTAACTTAGTAACAAATACACACTGACAAGATTGTTTACATGAGAGATTTCAACTTTTCCATGCCTATACTTATTCGAAACCGTCTTAGTCCTTATCTAGAGAAACTATAAAAGGTTCGGTACGTACACACTTAGGTACCTACATTAGATTTATAGTATCTTTGTATTTCTAGATGCCTCGTGCTCGTCGCACCAAAAGAAAACCAAAGCCAAAGAAAGTGGAGATTGAAGATACACAAACTAGCTCTGAACATGACCCATACAGTGATGACGGCGAACACGGATCGGACATTGAATACCAGCCTGAACGCATTGCCTCTGGATCTTCGTCGGATTCCGATATCAATATGGCGTCACCATCGAAATGCAACAAAGCGAAAAGACCTTGTATCAGAATAAGTGAGTCTCGAATGGCTGATTCAGAATATACTGATGAAGAAGATCTTGAACGTGAATTAAACAATTATATCTTTGAAGATTTGGCAAATTGTCAGAGAAACCAGAAGAAGTGGTAGATTATAACACCTATATGGGAGGTATTGATCGAAAAGATCAGATGGTTGCTTACTATTCCTCGCCGACAAAGAATGTAAGGTGGTATAAGAAAGTATTTTTCCATATGCTGGACATTGTAGTATGGAACTCTTACTACTTATATAAGAAGTATTACGCACCTGAGGGTAGATATGAATTTCTGGACTTCAGAGACAATTTAATAAGGGAAATGATTAAACTTGACAAAACCGTAAAGGGAAAGGACTTGATAAAACCTATACGAATTCATTCAATATAATCGACAAAAAGTCAGCATCGAACAGTCTGCACAACCTATTATTGCAGAACCAGGACCATCACGGCAGGTGGCTGAAGATCATTGGCCAGAAGGATATACCATGTTCTGAAAATTCTAAAAGAACTGTCAAATATTTAAATTGTGCTCAGTGTACCAAAGACAAAAAGAGGAAGGAAACTAGATTTCGGTGCATGGGATGTCCAACAAAAACTCCTCTTTGTCCAGGCTGTTTTAAGAAATGGCATAATGAGTAGACAGAAGACTCTTATCTTTAGCTAGGTACTTATGTCAAGGATAAGTACTTAATTATTTTATTTTTATATCAGAGTATCTACCTCCTTAGTTGTACTATGAATGATCAATGTGGATTGTGACTAGACTTACAGAATTCGTTTTCTGCTAGTTTGTAAAAGAAGACAGTATTATAAAGTCTGAGATTTATTATTATTTTGGCGAAGTTGTCATAATTTTGTTAGATTTTATTTTGATTTTTTTTATGACCGCCTAGAATTCCTTTAGGATTATAACTAAGTTACCTATCTTTGATTGTGACTACAATATTAAGGTTATTGTATTGTCAAATTTATAATTGTTAAAGATTAGTATTACATAACAAGGAACAAGTCTGATGATTACCTTTATGAGTACTAAGTACTTACTTTTGTGATGATTACTAATGACTGATTACTAACTAAGTTGTTAAGTAGGGATACCTGCTGTTTTTGATAAATATACATAGTTGATTTTCTGCAATTATTTTTCTTTTCACTGACGACTGCTATAACCGATTTGACGTAAATTTATATTTGTATAAAACATTATGTGGCAGCACTGCAATAACCGTAGACGGATGTTACCGTATTGGCAAATAAATACAAATCTGATCATTTAAGATTGTCATTGCGGCTACTACAGTACAGCTGCTATACCCGTATTGCAACGAAAGTTTAGTTTATTATTTCATATTTAGACATCACTGCTATAGCCGCTGTACGGATATAGCCGCTGTAATTCAGACTATATAATTATGTCATTAAAACATGACACTACGGCTAATACCGGACTACGGCATACACCGCATCAGCTGACTCTATTTCAATCTTTCTTATGTACAGTGGCCATACGGTCATACCCGTTGACGGGTATGGCCGTTGGTAGAGGTACTACGTAAATTACATTGATTAATATTGACTAACTGTTATAACCGTACTTAAACATTTGTATGGGATCAAAATGTGTCATTTTATGAAATCTCAAAACTTGGAACCGCCCCGGAACGTGTTAAGAAACAGATACCTCAGACGGCATAAAAGAATTACGGTTAACAGGAATCGCATTAGCGAAAATCGTGGAAAATCTTTGCTACAAATTTGATATAGATTTAGCTTTTTGTGTAAGAATAGGAACTGACAGCTGTTCAGTAATGGCATCCGACGCTAAAGGTGCTGTTCAGGAACTCTCTAAAAAAGCCATTCACGCAAAACGTTGTCCTTGTAGCAATCATGTTTTAAAAAACTCCTTGGCCAAGTCATCAAACGTCGCTTCGTGTAGAAACACAACTGGGACAATGAAAAAAATCGTAGCGTTTGCTAACGCTTCTGCAAAACGCCATAGCTTATCTGTAGACCTTATCTTTAGTACTTTCGTTCTTTCGGATTGCGATTTACCATGGCCGGCGTCGCTGTAGTTAGACCTCCCATCAATATAGGCGATGATGGCACCACACTGCAGTATTACACCAATGTTGAGAAAATGATTTGTCATGGAGGAGAAAATGTCGATGGTGCTAATGTAGTCACTACAAACTTTGTGATTTCAGCAGCTATATGGTTTGTACATGGAGTAGAGGGAATAACAGCCATTAATAAAGAGGGTCGACTAGGTGTAAAACCCTTGCGTCCACCTGAGCAGTATACTCAAAGGCAACTCTTTCTGGGTATGGGTCTTTTGATGTCGTTAGGTAAGGAGTACAATGAGTCCAACAGGACAGCACTACGCAGGAGGTGGACAGCAATGTTAGCTGGCTCGAACATCGCAGACACCATTGTCGGGACAGAGGAGAGGTTTGTCCTCACATCAGTTTTCCAGTTCCAGAAAGACATAGCAAGCCGGCCTGTTTTGAGGGCTGCTCTTGCAGACAAGGTGATTAAGCATGAATTTCAAGGAACCGAGTCCGCTGTTCGTGCTCAGGTACTCATGGTGTGGGAGAATGCAGGGTACAAGGCTGTGCTGTTCATGCATGCTTTTAAAGATGCTAAAAGCACTGTGTTAGAGATTGAAGCGGTTCTTGATCAAGCGTTAAAGCTCAAAGAAGACTTGCGAAGAGCTCAGGAGAATCCAGACTTTCAATACTCTAGAGTTAGGGACATACAAGCGAATCCTCATCTTCATCACAAAAACTTCAATCATCTTTATGTGGCTGCTATAGCATATGCCAAAATGACAAAGGCTGTAGGAGAGAACTTCAAGTCGTCTCAATCCATCACAGCAACCACGCCATACTCATTCAACGATACCTTAAGGAGGATAATAGGTTTGAGATTGCAGAACCTTCTCAAAGTGTATTAGAGAAGCTCAGCAAATTGGGGTGTGTACCCAGAGGACGCAGACGCCGCAGAGAGGAAGATGATTCGGATGATGAAGAGGACAGAAGACGCCGCCGCAGACGAACAGAACATTAAAATGTTTTCCCTTCTGTCCTTACATTCTTGATTCCAACCCTTGTGCCCCATCCATAGAAGAATCTGACCAGAATGACATGCAAATCCTAATCCACCCCTTCCCCAATGGACGATGAGGATTATCCCACCACCCTTCTCAAAGACAAATTCATTTCTGGTACCGCTGACAGTGCTGCACCCACGGGTCCATCAAAGCGACCCATAACCAGAGAACTCAGATAGCGTATTCTCAGAAGAGCTTGATGGTACGGCTATTCAAAGTATATGCGAGACACGATGTGTTGAAAGACACGACGGTCATTTACAATTCCAGGGTGATAATTTGGTTAAAATTTGTAACGCACTGATGAATTTGTAACAAGATAATAAAACTTCAAGTGACGCTCACTGTCTCTTACAAACATTACGTAGCTCTGACTTTATTATATCTTCGAAATGCCTAAGCGATATTCTAGGTAAGAAAACAAAACAATACAAATCGATCTATATGTAAGCTTTTTATTTCTTTAAAAAATATATCTCTTTCTTTATATTTTAGGATATATGAACTACAGTTTCGTTGAGCCGATTCTTGCAAACTGTATCGGTTGACATCAAAAGAGCCATCGATGCAGTGAAGGATGTCATGGAAGTATTACGATCGAAACGCCAAAACGCTGAGTCTGTATTCAAGCAATTATTTTCAGAGGCGACAGAGCAAGCAAAAGAGCTGGATGTTATATTAAAATCCCCAAGTACAGTTCAAAGACAAACAAACAGGTCCAATTATGAGGTGAAATCGGTGGAAGAGTACTTTCGGAAATCAATCTACATACCTCTATCTCTATTAGATTCCATTATTGATGATTTGGAGGAGAGATTGTCTCCAGAGGTACTCGATCTATTTCATTTGGGAGTTTTTCTACCAAACCCTAATGTGAGTATCAGGGACTGGGATATCGGTATCGAGATAGTAAAAGTGAAAAAAGTGGTCCAGATGTACCGCCTATTCATTAACGATAGTGAGTCAACTGTCATAAATGAATACCGACTCTGGATGACCTAATGGAAAAGAGAATATAAGAACAATTCGGCCATACCAGACTCGGTAGCTCATCTCATTGAAGCATGCGACCAAGATTTGTACCCTAACATAAAAATTTTCTTACAAATACTGGCAACTCTTCCGGTCAGCGTAGCTACCGCAGAGAGATCTTTTTCTACTCTTCGCAGAATAAAATCTTGGTTGCGTGCCTCAATGGCACAGGAAAGATTACACTGGTCAACACTGATTTTGCCACACGAACTTTGATAGCTAATTTTGTTTTATCAATCTACCCTCATCATTAAATCACAGTTGTCATCTGTCAGTTAGCCTCATATTTGTTGTGATACGGTAATACTCATAACTAGTACTACGGCGGTAAATTAACAGAAACGCTCACAAATAAATCGTCATAAAAGTATTTGTAGTTGAATTTGAATATTTTTTGTGATTTATTAATCCTGTGAACATGTCGAGGAAGTGTAATAATGACCCAAACTCTTTTTGTTATGTCTGCGGAGAACTTACATTCAAAAAACAACGACGAAATTTTACGAATCTTGTGCTGGGGTGTTATCACCAATGTTTTGGTTTTTCTGTCGCCCATCAAGACAAATTCTGGGCCCCTCATGTCTGTTGCATAACGTGTGTGAAAAATTTAACTGACTGGAAGAAAGGTGCACGAGCTATGCCGTTTGCTGTACCCATGATATGGACTGAACAGCGAGATCACGTTTCGGATTGCTATTTTTGTCTCACTGACATAAAAGGTATAAATTACAAGAAAAAAAACACAGTTATCTACCCTAACGTATCTTCTGCTATAAGACCAGTCTCTCATTGTAAAAAAATGGCAGAACTAATACCAGTTGCAACAACGTCTGTTGAAAACGACCATTCACAACCGTCTACAGCTACAGAGAGTTGGTTAGCGAGCTCTTATTGTCATATCAAGCATTGGGTTGCAACATGTCACTGAAGATCCATTTTTTAGTCTCGCACCTGGATTTTTTTCCTGACAATTTAGGGGCTGTCAGTGACGAGCACGGCGAGAGGTTCCACCAGGACATTTCTAGTATGGAAAAGCGGTACCAGGGCAAATGGAGCCCAAATATGTTAGCAGATTACTGCTGGACAATTAAAAGGGACCAACCAGAAGCTAAACATTCCAGAAAATCTTAAATTATTAAGTAATTTATAAAAAAATAAACGTTTGATTTACGAGATCTGTATTTTTTCTTAATATTTTAAATTACTCAATAGAATAAAATCCTTGGCTAGCAAATTTTTTTAACTGTTTATTTTTTCTTACAATCACCAATTAAAGTAAAAAATATCAAAAAAGTCCGTGTGGCACGAAAAAGTTTGAATTTTGTTGACCAGTGTTATCCGGGCTAGCTCTCCTAAATATACACAAAGATGTGAACCTGGATACCGATGACATTATCAACGTTTTCGCAAAAAAGAAACGTAAGCTTGAATTTGTAATTTAAGTAACTACCTAAATAAAGTTATTTATGTAAAATGTACCTAGCATTTAATTTAATTTGATATTCTAAGAAAATGTAAAAAATAATCAAAATCTCGCCTGGTGGATCTCACTTGCTGATCTCACTTACATTACTCCTGATACAACGTCAAGATACCTATTTACCCAGTCTAGTGTCCCTATATTGGCTTACAGGCTACTAGAAAAAAAAGAAAAAATATATAAGATATTGATTGAAATAGGTTTGGATCGAAACTGACTATTTAATTTGAAGACATCGGGTCCGGCTTCCTCCTAAGTTTATTTCCATTCCTAAGGCCAAAGTCCTGATGCTCAGAAAAAAGGAAATAATCTAATTCAAAAGTTCATAAACGACTTGCATGATTGTTAATGAGCATGTTCATGCTCCGACTCGTACTCGTAAATTACATACATTTGCTCATAAAGGGTTTGTCATAGTGTAAAATGATCATCCAGTGTAATGGAGATTTTTACTTTAGAAGTAAAAATCTTCAAAAGAAAGGGGGGAGTGTGACGGAAGTGGGCAGACGCGCGGCCTCATCGCAACTGCCCGCTGCATACTGACCAGCCGGACCACCGCACCCCTGCGCCCGCGCGCAACCCGCGTTCGCCCGGCATCGCGCCTCGGCACCCTCCGCGCTTACCGCAACCAGTACTCGCCTGATGACGAACGTCGCACCCCGCTCGCCTCCGCGTGACGTCAGTTACGCACGGCACGCACCACACCCCGTCGCAACCCCGCACCGTTTTCGCCTGCACACGCCTATATAAGGCGCGTTTCCGCAGCCTGCGGATAATAAGTTTCGGTCAGCTCACTCAGGTAAGAGCTCTCGCAATACCCCTTTCCTCTCCTTTAACCCCTGAGGTTGTTTCAAGCCCGCGTACCTGCCTTTGCCTGGATCGCGGACCAACCTCTTCCTATCTTCCGAATCCCTTCTGGTTGTTTCAAGCCCGCGTACCTGCCTCTGCCTGGATCGCGGACCAACCAGATCCCTGATTCCCAAACTCCAGAAATTCCGTTTTCCTGTACCCGAGGGTTGTTTCAAGCCCGCGTACCTGCCTCTGCCTGGATCGCGGACCAACCCATTATCCCGTCTTCCTGAGGTTGTTTCAAGCCCGCGTACCTGCCTCTGCCTGGATCGCGGACCAACCTCTTCCCGTGGGAATCTCCCGTCTACCCTTTCTATCCAACCCGCGCCGTACGTCGCCTTAAAGCGGACCTAAGGCCGCCATTAAGTTCCGCGTCGCGCGTCCCGAAAAAGTGTAGTGATCATAGTTTTACCGTATAAGTTAGTATCGCGAGTGCTTAGCAAACCGCATAGGATTTGTTCCTGATTTTCCCGGTAAACGTTTGTTGAACGTTTTACGTTTCCTGTTAGTAGCGGTCCGGCCCGGTAAGTACTTTTACCGTTAAGACACACCACACGGATAGGTTTCTGACAAGCCATAGCTAGGTCGCCTATTCCCGGCATATTTCCCCCTAGGTCCCGGTCATTAGTTAGACGCCTGTGAATATCTTTGAAGTACAATATACCGTGTCCTGTCACACAGTTTCGTGTTTCATTTCGCCTCTGTCGCCTGTTACAACTCTCCCTCGCTACCCTCAGACGAGCCGCTGGACCTCGAGCACATCCAGTGACACACTGTGGGCTAGCAAAAGCATTGCACGTGGTCTTCCCACGGGAAACCACGTTACATAACAAAGACAGACTATTGTCAAAATACTTGCGTGCGCAAGGTAAAAAAAATATGAATTTGTTCGACATTACTTTGTATTTACTAAGTTAAGTTACGAGCTAAGTTCTTTATTAAAGAATTATTAAAGAAAATGGATATCAGCAAGAAGAAGCAGTAAGTACTCGTGTTCGTATTTTTATATGGCGTCGCGCTCAATTAATCGTTTGACGAGAGAGTTGCGACGGGAATTTGAAATCACAAAATTATTAATGAACATTTATTATGTACAACCGGTTTTTTATGTTTTTATTTTGCCGTGTTGTAGTGTAAGAAGCAATAAGGTGCAGCTGGCACACCTGTGCCACTATATGGCACGACACAAAGAGTTCGCGGCAGGGGAGTTTAAAACTCCTCAGGGTGCAGCACGCATAGAGCGGGAGTGGTTGCAGCTGAAATTGGCGCTGGACGAGCTGGGGCCTTCCAGGACAGTGGAGCAGTGGAAAAATTTAGTTGTTTATCATAATATACTTACATGTGCTAACAATACGTATGTAATAACTACCTATTTACAGGTTAAATTATTTATGTATTTGTTTGTAGGCATGGCGTGACCAAAAACGCCGTGCGAGAGCGGAGGGCGGAGCCTGAACAAAGCCCAGAATAAGACGGGGAATATTGCTTTTATACCAGAGCTTTCGAGTAATTCCCGTCTTATTCTGGACACTATTGGAGAAGGCATGGCCGTAGGAATTGGCCCGCCTGAATCTCCTATTGGCGTAAGTATTACTTACACTTATTGCTTTCAAAATCCTCCTCTCTTTTGTCTCAATGTTTATTAGGTATTATCTTTTTCAGTTCGCTCCACCGGGTACTTCATCCGCTGCTCCACTGCCCCCACCCTCTCATGCCGTAGAGCCGCTGCCGCCACCCTCTCCTGAAATAGAGTTCGTGCTGCCATTCTCTCCTGCCGTAGAGCTGATACTGCCACCATCTCCTGGCATAGAGCCGCTGCCGCCACCCGCTCCGGCCGTAGAACTGCTGCCGCCACCCGCTCCACTGCACCCGCCACGGCCACGGGTGGTGGCAAATAAGAAAAAAAATCAAAAACAAATGCCTGAGGACCGCTTCCTCCAGGCACAAGTGGAGCAGAATAATTTATTGAAAGTAAACAATATTTCATACATTCTTTGTCCTTTATTATACGTACGAAGTCACAGGCAGCCTCAAGTATTTTAAAAAAACTTAAATTATTATATAACTTATTTGAACTTTTACTTTCAGGAAATGATAGAACTAAAAAAAATACAAATACAGCAGAAAGAAGCCAGCATTGCAATAAAAAGAAAAAATAGTAATACACTATAAGTTATTAATATACATACAAGTATAGAATAAATGAGCTGTATAGCTGAGAGGAGGAAGGCTAATCGCACAGGGCCCTCCGTTATATATATATATAATACATATATATATATTATACTTATATTTATACCATTTGAATTGTAAAGTGTTCATTATTGGTGCTTTATAAAGTTTTAATTTTAAAGAAGGCACTTCCAAATTCAAATTAGGAATTTGTGTGATTTTCATTTGTTATTGTTGTTGTTAAAATGAGTGAATCTAAAGAAGAAATTCGATACATTTTAAAATTTTACTATAAAAAAGGTAAAAATGCAACTCAAGCCGCGAAAAAAAATTGTGATGTTTATGGACCTATTGCAGTATCTGTGAGAGTAGCGCAAGTTTGGTTTAAGCGTTTTCAAGCCGGAAATTTTGCGTTGTTGAACTTCGCGGAGTGTACACGTGTTTTTGAAACGAGTTCTGAGTGATAAAAAGTGCAAGTTTTTAAAATAGTGCAAGTTTATTCAAAATGGACTCTGACTCGACTGGCAGTACGCGGCGCAGCAAACGGCGGCACCGACGGCGACGACATCAGCGAGACTCTTCAGCGTCGAGCTCAAGTTCCCGTGATAGCTCTGTTGAGCGTGCAAATTGGCGACATTCTGGTATGTCAATTTTACATCAATTGTGTAATCAGGTTCAAGTTTTGACTGATTTTATGAATCAATCTCACGTGGCGGGAAATCAGACAAGTGTGGGTACTGAGTCTCAAAGCTCACAAAAGCCCGCCACTGCGACTGAATCTTGTGTAGTACCGCCTGATACATTAGAAAATCCAGATATTGAACAAGAGTTTTCGTTTAAATCCCTTCATACTTCTTTAAAAGATTCGGGGGTAGGTAAAACAAATCAGTACAAAATACCTTCACGGCAGATAAATTTAAAAAGATACCTCCAACCTCTGAGTTTTTATTTGATCCGGATAGTTTTTCTAAATTGCTTGAAAGGGAAGGAGGCCCTTCTAAGGTTTTTACAAAGCCTCAAACATCAAAAAAGAATTTGTTTGCTTCTACATCAAAAGGCAATTCCAAATTTCCTTTAAAAAATCAATTTTTACAACCTTTTCGTGGAACCTATCAACCTGAGCCATCGGGTAGTTCAAGATACAAGGACACGACGCCTCGCGGTAAGAGGAAATATGAATCAAAAAAATCTCTTGAACACCGTCGCGGTGATACCAAGAGGCGTCGCTATGATTGACTCGGACGGGTTTCAAGCAGGTCGTTTAAAAGATTTCCTTCCTCAGTGGGTAGACATCGGAACCCCTGCTCCAATTTTGAAGATAATTTCGAATTTTCGTATCCCATTTCTAGAAAAACCCCCCTTGATTTTACCAAATTTAAATTTTTATCAGACTCACGATACTCCACAAATGGCGTTGGAAATTCAAACCATGTTGAACATGGGAGTTTTAGAAAAAGCGGAGATGGGTCCAAGTTTTGTATCTCCAATGTTTTTAATCCCAAAACCAGACCAAAGTTATCGGCCAATCTTCAATTTAAAAGCGTTAAATTACTACATATCAATCAAAAAATTTTACCTGATTTCACATTTCGAAATTCCAAATTTTTTACAACCCGGCGATTGGATGACCAAAATAGACATGTCGCAGGCTTATTTTCACATAAGTGTCAACAGAAGCCACAGAAGATTTTTGAGGCTAATTTTTCGGCACGGCCTTTATCAAATGACATGTTTACCTTTTGGCATTGCATGTGCCCCAAGATGTTTTGCCATGATAACCAATTTCTTAGCAGAGAGACTTCGCAGCGCAGGTGTTCGTATTGTCGTCTACCTCGACGATTTCCTGATTGCCAATCAGGACAGAAGCTTGCTTCAGCAGCAAACTTCTATGGTGAAGGAGTTTCTTCAATATTTAGGATGGATTCTGAATCTAGAGAAATCTGTGATGGTACCTACCCGCAACATCGAGTTTTTAGGTATCCAATGGGACACTCTAAAAAACAGGAAGTATCTTCCACCAAAGAAGGTACTGAAACTGCGACTGGAGTTTCAGCGACTCCTTTCGAACAATGCGTGCTCTCTAAAGGAGGCACGCTCCATTCTGGGTCGATTAAACTTCGCTAACTATCTTGTACCACAAGGTCGATTACATTGCCGTCACTTTCAATATTATCTCCGCCTTCTTCGCAGAGCAGAACGGCCGAGACAAAAATTTGTACTTCCAAAGGAAGTGACGACGGACCTCTTGTGGTGGAATCGGAGGGTAAGCGACTACTCGCTCCTTCATTTACCCCAAATATCTCACCATCTCGTGACAGATGCATCAAATTACGGATGGGGAGCTCTCTTGAACGACACTTGTATGTAGGGCATTTGGGAACCACACCAACAGAGCTGGCACAGCAATCTAAAAGAGTTAGTCGCGATTCAGAACGCGATCGAAGCTATGTCGGACCATCTACACGGTGCCAGTCTCTTGATTCAATCCGACAATACTACTGCCTTGGCATACTTAAGAACGAGGGAGGAACCAAATCCAGTCCCCTGATGCTCCAGACGCGTCAGGTATGTCAGTTAATCAAGGACTTAGGGATAGTAGTCACTTACCAACACCTACCAGATCGCTTCAACGGTGTGGCCGACCATCTATCGAGGGGAAAGCCCATTCCAGAGTGGCATCTCCTACCGGAAGCGACAACGCTGATATTTCGCTCCTTCGGAGTCCCACAGGTGGACCTGTTTGCCTCCGAACGTGCCCACGTGGTTCCACACTACGTCACGTTGGATCTACGGGACCAAGCAGCTCTGTTCCACAATGCCTTCAGCAGGCAGTGGAATTTTCGACTAGCCTGGGTATTTCCCCCGCCGGCTCTCATACCTCGTGTGTGACTCATCTGAACACTTGCCAAGGTCGATACATTCTCATAGCCCCTCTTTGGACGAAATCTTTTTGGAGGCCAGACCTACAGAACAGGGCCCTCAGCAGGCCAGTTCGATTACAGAACCTTCACAGGTCATTGGTGGATCTATCAACAGGTCGGGCTCTCCCCAATGTAAAGGATTTGGTGCTAGAAGCTTGGCTGATTGGAACTGGGACTCGCTTCTGCAGGGCTGGAATGACGAGGAGAAGGCTGTATTGATGGGTGGTTGGCGTGAGTCCACTTTAATTTCATATAAACCGGCATGGAGCCGTTGGGTTAAATGGTGTGCGGAAAATAATGTGCCCGCAGTGACACCTAAGGCTGAAGACCTTGCAAAATTTTTAACATATCTTCACCTTGTTGAAAATTTAGCGCCATCGACAATACAACTACATAAATCTGTTGTATCTACTATCTGTGAACCACATATTGGTTGCAAGCTCAGCGACAATATGTTTGTACGCCAAGTAATTAAATCTGTTGCAATTGCAAAACCCAAAACCACCAAAGTGCCTATATGGGATCCACAGGTGGTAGTAACGTGGCTTCAAGGTAACGTTCCCGATATTATAACATTATTTGAAGCATGTCGACGATGTGCTACTATTCTTCTGCTAACATCAGGACGGCGCGTCCACGATCTTACTTTGTTACTTATTTCCCCCGACCACATGGAGGAAGTGGACGGTGATATAATATTGTGGCCTGTTTTTGGATCAAAAACTGACAACGCGCGCCGTCAACAATCGGGATGGAGACTTAGTCCCCATGAAGAGCAATCTCTCTGCCCAGTTTACTGGATTCGGCGAGTAATAGAGATGTCTGCGACAAGACGGGGCTCACTTCAACAACTTTTTATTACTACTCAAGGTAAGCCGAAGCCCGCTTCCAGAACCGTTATTGGAGGTTGGGTTAGAACAATCTTTAAATCAGCTGGTATAGACGCTACCCCCGGCAGCTGTCGCTCGGCAGTGGCCTCCTTTAACTGGTTATGTAATGTCCCAATAGACAGTATTTTAGATAAAGGTAACTGGAAGCGAGCTTCGACTTTCCATAAATTTTACTGTAAAGAAATCAATAGAGTTAACTCGCAGTGTAATCAAAATCTTTCCAATCTATTTAGTGTGGTTTAATAAGGTTTATTATTCCTATATATACTAACGAGTTTATTTTGCATGCAATCTTGCTTTAAACAATATTTTGATTATTATTTTAATTTTGTTTGTTTTTCTGTCTAATTTAGAGTTTTCAATAAAACTCATTATTTTCATATGTTCATATTATTCATATAACCACCCCAACACTATACCTACAACCTATAATTCATGCACTTCACTTACCTAACAATATTGTTAACATATACAGATGCCCTATATATCTTTCTAAAAATAATTTGAAGTGCTTTTCACCACACCAGGTGTTAACAGACAGTTCTCACCAACCCCGGACAAGGTGAGGAATGCACAATGAGAAGGTTTTACCTACCAATAAAACTGCCATTGTGCTCCGATCCTTGTCCGGGCTATTTTTATTCCACCTGGTTGGTGAGATCAATGAAGCAGGGCGCGCTCGATTTGTGGCGCGGGGGAGGGCATCCCCACCTGGTAGTGGTGGTATACTTTCTACTTTAGACAGGTATAGGAGGGGTAAATATCATACGATATGCAGTATTGCCAGCCGAAAACACGTTTTCTCCTGAAAATTCAGCAATAGCTCTCTCACCAACCCCGGACAAGGATCGGAGCACAATGGCAGTTTTATTGGTAGGTAAAACCTTCTCATTATTGGTGCTTTATTTTAAGTGCTTTATAAAGTTTTAATTTTAAAGAAGGCACTTCCAAATTCAAATTAGGAATTTGTGTGATTTTCATTTGTTATTGTTGTTGTTAAAATGAGTGAATCTAAAGAAGAAATTCGATACATTTTAAAATTTTACTATAAAAAAGGTAAAAATGCAACTCAAGCCGCGAAAAAAAATTGTGATGTTTATGGACCTATTGCAGTATCTGTGAGAGTAGCGCAAGTTTGGTTTAAGCGTTTTCAAGCCGGAAATTTTGATATCAAAGATGCATCTCGCTCTGGTCGCCCTGTTACGGACAAAATTGATGCCATTTTTGAAAAAGTGGAGCAAGATCGGCATATTAGTAGTTACGATGTAGCTGAAGAACTGGCAATTGACCACAAAAAGGTTTTGACTCATTTGAATAAAGCTGGGTACACTAAAAAGCTCGATATTTGGGTGCCTCATGAGCTCACTGAAAGAAACCTAATGAACCGTGTACTCATTTGTGATTCTTTATTACGACGTAATGAAACCGAACCATTTTTGAAAAAGCAGATAACTGGTGATGAAAAGTGGATCACATACGAGGTGTGTTCAAAAAGTAAGGTGACTTTTCAAATTTGGCGGGCAACGTACTTTCGATTATCGATTTTTTTATTTTGTTATGTTGGTACACTCTTCCAGAACATCTGTACCAAGTTTCAAGTGTATAGCATTTTTTGTTTGGTTGTGAGAGGCGTAAAGGTTATAAGTGTTTTGCGTGCTCGGCGATTTCTTGCTATCGAAAAATATGGATCAAAGGATTTGCATCAAATTTTGTGTAAAAAATAAAATAAAGTGCTCCGAAACACTTGAAATGTTGACAGTGGCATACGTTGAAACTGTTCTGAGTAAAAAAAATGTTTACAAGTGGTACAAACTCTTTCAAGATGGCCGGGAAGATGCCAATGACGAGCCTCGCTCTGGACGCCCAAGCACGTCAACAACTGATGAAAACGTTCAAGCAGTGAAGAAAATGGTTGTGGAAAATCGTCGAATCACTATCAGAGAAGTTGCTGAGGATGTTGGTATATCGCTTGGCTCGTGGCATGAAATTTTTTCTAACGTTTTGGGCATGAGACGTGTATCAGCGAAGTTCGTTCCGAAATTGCTAAATTTTGACCAAAAGAACCGTCGCATGAGCATCGCTCAAGAACTGTTGAATGACGTCAACGACGACCCAGATTTACTCAAAAGGGTCATAACTGGTGACGAATCATGGGTATATGGTTATGATATCGAAACCAAAGTCCAATCGTCCCAATGGAAGAGCCCAGATGAGCCAAGACCGAAAAAAGCACGCCAAGTTCGATCAAATGTCAAAGTTTTGCTCACTGTTTTCTTCGATTACCATGGCGTGGTGCATCAGGAGTTCTTACCATATGGACGTACGGTCAATAAACAGTATTATCTTGAAGTTATGCGCCATTTGCGAGAAGCAATACGAAGAAAACGTCCAGAATTGTGGAAAAACAATTCATTGCTTTTGCATCACGATAATGCCCCTGCTCATTCATCTTTGCTTGTGAGAGATTTTTTGGCCAAAAACAACACCACAATCATGCCTCAGCCACCATATTCACCGGATTTGGCCCCATGTGACTTTTTCTTGTTTCCAAAACTAAAGAGACCTATGAAAGGACGGAGATTTGCATCGATTGAAGAGATAAAGACTGCATCGCTGGAAGAGCTCAAGGCTATACCGAAAAGTGCTTATGAGAAGTGCTTTGAGGATTGGAAAAACCGTTGGCATAAGTGTATTGTATCTGAGGGGGATTACTTTGAAGGGGACAACATAAATATTGATAAATAAATAAATATTTTTTCTTAAAAATACAAAGTCACCTTACTTTTTGAACACACCTCGTACGACAAGAACGTGCGAAAAAGATCGTGGTCAAAGGCCGGTCAAGCTTCACAGACTGTGGCAAAACCCGGGTTAACTCGCAACAAGGTAATGCTGTGTGTATGGTGGGATTGGAAGGGCATCATTCATTATGAGCTGTTACCGCCAGGCAGGACCATCGATTCAGAACTGTATTGCGAACAATTGATGAGATTGAAGCAAAAAATTGAGAGAAAGCGGCCAGAATTGATCAACAGAAGGGGTGTGGTTTTTCACCATGACAGCGCTAGACCTCACACATCTTTAGCCACTCAGCAAAAATTACGAGAGTTTGGCTGGGAGGTATTAATGCATCCGCCGTATAGTCCTGACCTTGCACCTTCAGATTTTCATCTGTTTCGGTCTCTGCAGAATTCCTTAGGCAGTGTCAGGTTAACATCACGAGAGGACTGCCAAAACCACTTGTCGCAGTTTTTCGATCAGAAGCCTCAAAATTTTTACAGCAATGGGATCATGTCACTACCAACAAGATGGCAAAAAGTTATGGAACAAAATGGCACCTACATACTTTAGTCAAATGTAAATAAACTATAAAAAAAAACTTTTTGAATTTTCATATAAAATACGAAGAAACTTTTTCCCCAACCTAATATGTATCTACCAACCCTCAATAATAAGAAGGTAAGTGTATTGATTATTTAAGTCATTAACAATGTCAAATATGGCCAGTGAGTGAAAACAGCCGGAAAAACAAATCCTTGTTCTTTGAAATTTTTACATGTCCATAAAATCCAAAGCTGCACCACTGTGCACGCCAAAAGTAGCTCATAAGAATCGCCGTGAGCCAGAAATTGATTCCTGTAAGCGCCAGCCTTTCAGTTTCGCATATTTCCGAGAAAAGTTGGAAAACGTGTTTTTCTCCATACAAAAAAAAGCGAATTATTTTTTTTCTTAGCCGTGGACCATCCAATGGCTACCAAACTTCAGGGTGATGTTAAAAGACCTGTCCTTAACACGAAACAATTTTTTATTTCAACTTACGAGACAACAAATTTCTATGAGTTTGGAGCTCGATTTTCAGACCACTACTGTGCGCCGCTGCCGCGCTATATGAAAATGTTGAGCTTTAAATTGGCTCGCGCACCAAAACGTAGGTTTGGCGCGGTCGAACATGGCTCGCGCGGCAGCCGCGCGCAGTCGATACGCGGCTTAATATTCTCATTGAAATCATTTATTTTCAGGTGCCTACACTGAGAAACTTGTTACCTGTGCTTAGAGAAGAACTAAGTTTTGATGGAAGCCGTGAGCATTTAAGAAAGATATTGTTGGCACTTGGGTTTCGATACAAAAAGTGTCAAACTGATCGTTCTGCTTTAATGGAAAAAACGAATATTGCAGTAAAACGCGAAAAATATCTCAAGGTTATTGATAATAGAAACCTCCCCCAGAACTGCAAAAAGATATAATTTTTTTAGATGAAAGCTATGTACGTACATTCATCCTACAAGCTCAAAAAGTGCTGGCAATCAATAGATGTTACTGGAGTTAAACTTAACATTACCAAGGGAAAACGATTTATTATTATCCACGCTGGCAGTGAAAAGGGGTTTGTACCTAATGAATGCCCTGTTAATTTTCTCAGGGACTAACAAAAACGAGGATTATCACTCTGAGATGAATAAAAACAATTTTACTAAATGGGTCACAGAGAAATTAATCCCCAACCTACACGAAGCTTCCATTATCGTCATGGATAACGCTCCCTACCATTCTGTGGTATTAAACAAGGCACCGACCAGTGCAACAAAGGTTGCTGATATAAAACTGTGGTTGCTGGAAAATAACATCTCCTTTGATGAAACTCTCCGCAAGCCGGGTTTGCTTACACTTGTGAAGCAACACAAACCAGAGCCAATCTACGAACTAGATCAGCTTTTAGGAGATCATGGTCACACAGTGGTAAGGCTTCCGCCTTATCACTGTGATCTCAACCCAATTGAGCTAATATGGGGCATTGCAAAACATAAAATTGCCTCGAACAACGTGTGCTCCACTGATATAAAGGTAAACATTCAAGCACTGACATGTAGATTGGATATTTATTTTTATACTTATTAATATAGTTTTTTGTTTTAGGCTGCAGCTGAACAAGCTTTTGAAAGCATTTCTGCAGATGATTGGCGAAATTTTTGCAGACATGTGATGAAAATTGAGAGAGAATACTACAATAGGGGCAGAAATTTATATACAGAAATTGAACGATTGGTGATCAATCTTAGGGATGACAGGACAGCAGTAGTGATGATTCTTTAGAATCTGAAGAAGAAGTTACTGAAAGCCTTAACCAGGAAGCAAGCTTTTCTGAGGTGGAATACCTAGATGAAGAGATTCTGGAATCACAATGAACTTTAACTTTATTTTAAAAATATTATTTATATGGTAATTTTTCTTGTTTTATTATCAACTAGCTGACCCGGCGTACTTCGTACTGCCTACCCGCTATCACATTAGAAACCTCTAAATTTATCAGTGTTCCTATACAATATTACGCATGTACATACATAGAATCACGCCCGTATCCCTTCCGGGGTGGGCAGAGCCTAAAGGTCACAGCACACATATCAACTCGGAAAGGGATCGACACCGTATCGCCTCGAGCCGTTCAGTATTCTTTGTATGAAACTCCCTACTCCAACGCACACTAATCGGCATCGTAACGTAATCGCCTCGCCTCGGAACAGGCTCCGAACCGCGATGCGGCGCGTGGTCAACTTGCAGTTCCCGTGCTTACGGCTCGTCGTTCCCGCGCTTACGTCTCTCCGTACGCGAGCTCACGGCTCTTCGTCCACCCTCGCCCCTGTCCCCTCCCGCGACTTGCCTTCCGAACGTGCCACCGCCCGCCATTCGCAAGGCAACTTCCTTTCGTGTTGCGCGTGAGTTTTATTGAATTTTGAGGTTAGATAAAAACACAAAATAACGATGAAAAGGGCGAAACTTATTGAAGAAGTGAGAAAATATCCATATTTATATGACTTAAGTGACGCTAAATACAGCGATAACCTAAAAAAGGACGAGGCTTGGAAACAAATAAGTATTACTTTAAAACAATCTGGTAAGTACTTACTCCTATTTAATTTTTTATCTGATGTTTTTCGCGCGTATGTAGGTATCTATGGGAAATAAAACTATTGTGATTAATATAATTATACCTATTGTAATTATTTAACTGTAGTATCTATTAAGAATTAACATTAATATTTAAAACTAAAAGCTACGATTCTGCCATGGGACTCGTCCAGTAAAAGTTTGAAAATATGTTTTGAACATTTCACGTACGTTGAAAGCAGTAGCCAGGCGAGCCGTAAGGGCGGTGTCGCCTAGCCGTAGCCGAGTTGACATACAGGAGCTGCTGATACGCTTCGGGTACATGCATACGTTAGGTTGACGCCTGGTTGACGGCGAGGTGAAAGGCGATACGGTGACGTTCCCTTTCCTTGTTGATATGTGTGCTGTGACCTTTAGTCAAAACTAAAGCCACGCTTGGCGGTAATTGGGTGAAGAATATGGTATACTCTGAATAGTGACAGATCGCCAGCCTATCGCTTTTACATATATAAACTTTCCTCTTGAATCACTCTTTCTACGCCCCACGAAGTTTCACCCCACGTATTATTTTTCCTTCTACGCCCTATTTTTATTCCTGTTTCATCCCACAACATTTTTTAATTTTTTAATTCCACATTTATTCAAAATACTATTTATTCCTAGTTCGCCCCACTTTAGTTTTCAACGGTTCTTAGCTTTGTAAGTACGGTCAGATAAAATGTCAGATATTGGTGGGTATCATTTCGCCACCTGAAGAACATAAAAAAATAAAGTTGTAGTACATGTAGATACTTAAGAGAAATAAACAGAGCGTCATTGAAAAAATATACTTATAATTGAAAATCAATCAAATCAAATCTTTGAAAATATAGTCTCGAAAACTTATCAAAACCTAAAGGACGACGCAAGTCTTTGTAGATCGTTCTGAATCAGACCTAAGCATATAATGTCAAAGCAATATAGATAGTTAATTAGAAAAAAATTAATGGAAATCTTATATTTTTACGTTTTTCTTCATTTATGTAACAATTACTGTTTACAAAAATACAGTACAGGTCAACTTATCTCAAAGTCAACTCATTAGGACAGTCCCTATTCTTTGCCTGTAACCTTCAGTTGGTACTGTATGTATATGTCGAAATGAGCTAACGATAGGTACTTGGCTCCAAAGGAATTTTTACTCAGGGTATTAAGAGCTATCCAACAGGTAGTGGAGTGCTATAAATGATGGAGTATCATACATTGCTATTGGAGTGGAAAGTGATATTTTCTATCAAAAAAGTGATATTTTTTATGACTTTTGGGACCGTATAACTCGAGTCTAAACGGACTAACGATAGGCACTTGGCTCCATAGGAACTTTTAGTCAGGCTACTAAGAGCTATCAAACGACGTATCACACATTGCTATTGGAGGGGTGTACCAGAGTGTTGCATCATCCTTTCTCCATGATTGATTTATAAATAATTTATACAAAACTAAACAGTTCACAATAAACTTAAATTATTTTTGTCTAAGTAAAGAAAATCAAAAATGTTATTCTTTTTTCTACTATCTCTACAATTTCCTTACAAACTTAACAAAATCAGCAGTGGGGTGAAAGCGGAATACATTGCTAGTTGTTAAGACAAAAATATTATTAAATATTTCGAATAGGGCGAAACAGGAATGACTTCAAAATGGGGTGTGACGTCATGGGGCGTAAGTGGAACAACCCAAAAAACCGCATCAAAATCCGTTGCATTATTTTAAAGATTTAAGCGTACAAAGGGACAGAGAAAGCGACTGCCATGCAAAAGACGTCTTTAACTAACACGTAAAAGCGCTACGTGAAATTAACGCGCACGATGACATAACTACTATAGTGTCAAAATACCGTTGCGCGCGTTTAATGTTGTTTATTAACTACAGAAAATTGCTAGTATTTAATTTACTCCAAATTAAATTAGTAAAGTATCAAACTCGTTTTAGTCGCACTATATGGGGTGGCCATATATGCAGTAAGAGCGCCCTCATTTTTTCCAAACTCTTTTTTGCCAAGCTATACGTCATTTTGTTAACAGTCGGATCTCCTTGCACTTGGCAAACATTGCCACAATTGTGGAAAGTGGATGCAGCGAAGGGCTCTTCGTAAAGATGGTGAGTAGTATTTTAGTATGGATGTAGGCAGGTTGTGTTTTTAAGTGAATTTTGTTCTGTTTTCTTCTTAATGTGTGGATTGTAAGACTTTCTGCATTTAAATAAAATAAGTACTTATTTACTTCCAGTGACATGCAATTTTTGTAATGGCAAAATATTTGTAAGAAACTGCAAACAAATGCAAATGTGCAGTCGATGTGTGGAATGCGACAACATTATACTCGGTAATGCCCGCTACACACGTAACGATATATCGTAGCGATTAATCTGTGCAGACCGATTTGCGCAGATTTATCGATCGTGTGTATGACAAATCGTTGCAGATTATCGTTGATCGGAGCAGTTGCAATTTACATTAAATAAATCGTTGTCGATTGCGTTTGCGCAGTTTATCGTCGCGTCTGGATGGCGATCGATGCGATTTCGGCAGTACTTCGCGGAACTCGCTTGTGTGCGCACGTGCGTACGGCGCTCTTGTGAAACATGTCGAAAGAAGAAAGCGGTCCCCGCGAACAACTGCAAGAGTTCATAGAGAGCTACAGAAGCGAAACTTGCCTTTGGATGACCAAATCTAAGGATTACCACGATCGCAACAAAAAGAATGCCGCCTACAACAGGCTAGTCGAAAAATATAAAGCCATTGATCCAAATGCCAACAGGGATATAGTAGTTAAGAGGATTAATAATCTTCGAACAACCTACAAAAAAGAGCTAAATAAAATAAAAAAATCGTGCAAATCCGGAGCAGGAACTGACGAGATTTACACTCCTCGCTTATGGTACTTCGAGTTGCTAAGTTTTTTGTACGATCAAGAAGTACCGAGGCCATCGACATCAAATATAGATGAGGATGAGGACGATAATGAGGTAAGCTTTTATTTTTCAAAAATTATTTATTGCTTTATGAATAATGGTAAATAAAAAACAAATTATTATAAAAATAATTATATTGAAGAAAAAAAAATTAACACAAATACAAGGTGCAGACCATTTTGCTTGACATTAATGAATGAAATTGTCTTGCCAAGGAACTTTTCCTTCACTTACAAAATACGTCATAAATTGACTTCTTATCTGATTAGCTGTTTGAGGTGCACGGCCTTGTATAGTTCTTTGTAATGGTTCAAGTGTTGACGCTCTTGTTGTGAGCCCTGACGTTATCGTACCTTCTTCAAAGTTTTCAATATCGAAACATTCTGAAGAAGCGTATGAAAGCGATGTTGACGTCAAATAATTATGCAAAGCACAGGTTGCTGTTACGACTGACCCAATAGTTTTAGGCGACAGGTTCATTTGTGTTCTGTAAATTCTGAACCTTGCCGCTAGTATCCCAAATGCGTTTTCGACAATGCGGCGTGCTCGCGATGTCCGATAATTATATATCTTCTTAATTCTACTATATAAGTCATTTTGCCGAAATGGTTTTATCATGTCCTTTCTCAGAGGAAACGCGTCATCAGCTACAAATACATACGGCAGTATTCGTGGACTATCATGCAACCTTTCTGCTGTAGGAATATTTAACGTCTTCCTTTCAAGTTTTTCATAAAATTTCGTATTCAACAATACTCCACCATCAGAAACCCTTCCATTTGTTCCAAAATCAACTAACAAGAATCTGTATTTTGCATCAACGATTGCCAGCAATACCATACTGTGTCTATTTTTATAGTTATAATAAAACGAGCCACTGTTACTTGGAGGCACGATTTCAACGTGCTTACCATCAATGGCACCTAAACAGTGAGGGAAGTTCCACTTCTGCTCGAATTCTCTCGCTATTATTCTCCAATCTTGTTCTGTTTTGGGAAACTGTAACAAAATGAGTACATGATTAGTATTATTTTAGTAACATAATATTTCTTATATTCTACAGAATCAGGCGGCCGCCAGCAACGACTCAACGAGCAACAAACAAGTCACACCGACCCCAAACCGTTCTGACAGCGATCGAGATACACCAACACTGAACTATTCGGACAGCGAACGAGACACACCGACCCCGAACCGTCCTGACAGCGAACGAGATACACCAACACTGAACTATTCGGACAGCGAACGAGACACACCGACCCCGAACCGTCCTGACAGCGAACGAGCTACACCAATCACGAGTCGAAGTCGGCCAAGACCAGGAAGAAATACATTAACCGAAGACGTACTTAAGTCCGTAAATGATCATTTTAAACGGCCCAAACTCCCCGACAATCGTTTTGAGGTTTTTGGAAAAAATGTTGGGATGAAACTACAAGAGTTACCAAAACAACAGAGAATCATAGCAGAAAAAATAATTAACGAAACTCTGTTCTTGGCTGAAATGGGTAGCTTAACTATGTCACACACTGTAAGAAAAAATTATGACTTTCCCAACACTGGTTTTTCCAGTCAGCCACACACACAAGCCCTTTTTACTCAGCCACACACTCAAAACCTTTACACTCAGCCACAAACTCAAATCCTTTTCACTCAGCCAAACACTCAAAACCTTTCCACTCGACCACACACTGAAAGGCAATATGCCTTACAAGCTAACCAACACAGCTTTCAAGAACATGCTGTAGTCCACTATGAATCCTCAAGTGTATCTTCAATGGAATCTACATCACCATTACATCCTAATCAGGATGCACAATCTAATAACACAATTGCTACCTATTTAAGTAATTTTAATGATGATTTGTAAAATGTGACGACACCTAAACAGCATTATTGGTTGTGATACGTCGTGTAAGTTTAATTAATAAATAATTTCATGATTACAGTATTCTTTATGTCTCCACCATCATAGACCAATTAAAATGCAGAAAGCGGAATTAAAAATATTAAAAAGCGAAAATTAAAAATATTAAAAAGAACTACCATGGGACAGGAAAGACTGGATAATTTATCAATATTGTACATAGAGTCAGATCTCATAAAAACATTAGACGTTAATATCATCTTGCGAGAATTTAATGCCCGAAAAAGCCGCAAGGCGCATTTTTTTTTGTAAATAATTAAATATAGGTACTTTAGTTTTTGTTTTTGTGGCACCTACTCCACTTCCAAGGTACGTTTAATATATTTTCATCTTATTTTACAAAAATACTAATGTTTTTCAATAGTAACCTATGCGCGCACTGCGATTATGTTCGGTGAAAAATAATTTCATGCAAAATCGACTTGCGTTTTTTTCGCAGTGCGCGGATTCGAGTATGTTACTCTTGTTTTTTTTAATCGTGTAGGTTTTTTGAAAGAAAAATTCTTGTTCTTTTTCTTAGCGAGTGGACTGACCCCACACAAGTCCCTGTTTCAGAGTTTTGAAACCGCTTCACGGCCTTTGACGCGGTTTTTGATTAACGACAATTCGAAGGCGGCCGGGACCGACGGCTAAACGTGCCCTCCGAAGCACAGAATCATCTTTCTTTTAGGAGAAACAGGTGATATAGCCTGCAATGTCCTAACCTAACTGACAAAACTAACACTCACAAAGTGAAAAATCATTACCTATGTTGTCAACTACTGCGCTATGCTACTAATTCCTGTTGACATACTGACAGGGGGGCCCCACAAGTGTGGATTGCTTAGCGCCCCGAGTAGTCTTAAGGTCATAGCCCACTTACACGACTCTGCTCCCACCCGGCAAAAAAGAATATAATTCAAATATGGGATTTAAATATTGCTCTTTAGATATATTTTACATTGGCATCATAAATTAGCAGACAGCTCGCTGTCAGCGAGCTTACCGCCGTCAGACTGCTCGATAGTTGAGGCCTCGCTGGCCGCACGTTGTAAACGAGCGGTCAGCGCTGCCCGGTGCCCGCCGTCGCCGCTCAGTCGGTCAGTATTTACCAAGCAAACCGCACGCTCGATCTCTTTCCAAGTGTTTTCGCAGGTATTGAACATATCCATTATGAACAAAGAAAAACTTATAGAAGAAGTGCGAAGATAGGGGTATCTTCTGTATGATGCCAGTGACGCAAAATACGCAGATTCTGTCAAAAGGGATCAAACATGGAAATCTATTGCTAGAACGTTGTCTGCAACAGGTATGTACCTATCTACGTACAATCTATACTATATTAAAAACTTGGTAATTGTATTTGTTTATGGTTGGTTGGTTTATTTTCGCTCCATAACCTTAAAATTATGATACCGAAATTTTTGATTTCGAAATACTTATCTGTCTGTCTCTCTCTGTCCGTCTGTCCGCTTATAACTCGAGAATAATTGATAAAACTAAAGTAAATGTTGAAATAATAACTTTTGTTGTAGTCTGTAAGATATTTATTTTCATAAAACAAAATATATTTTTAAAATGAAGGATAAAAATTGCTCTTGGTTTTCTCTTGGTTTTTTCCTCGTTATTAAATATTTTGATGCAGCCATGAAACTTGACCTTCAGGAGATTGAAAGTAAGCTGAAAACAAGTCTCGAATATTAAAAGCATTTTCTGCACTGTTCATTCCGTTTTCTAGTATAGGTTGCAGGAAACCATTCTCGTTGTGATGTATTGGTTGCCGTATCTCATGTTGATTTAGATACTCTATTTCATAACTTCGTATAATATTATGTAAAATACATGTCGCTAGTATCAATGTGTCAACGTGTATCGGGTTCACATTAATACTTTTGTTATAAATGCCAAATTTCTGGTAAAATATTCCAAATGCATCTTCCACAACTTTGCGTGCTCGTGATAAACGTTCATTGAAAATAGTTTGTGCTTCAGATAAGCCACGACAACGAGGGTATGGTCTCATTAAATTTTTCATTAGAGAAAACGCCTCATCTCCTATGAAAACATGTGGTATATCTCTGTTACTTCCAGGTAGTGGTTTATCGTTTGGAATATGTAATGAATTACTTTCTAGACGTCTCGCTAATTTCGAAGATGCAAATATTCCACCGTCACTATTTCTACCAAAAGCACCTATATCAACTATTATAAATCTCTATATTTATCATCAACCACAGCCATTAGGACAACAGAAAAGTGCTTTTTATAATTAAAATACAGCGAACCACTATTAGCAGGTGCTATGATGTTGACATGCTTCCCATCTATAGCGCCGATGCAATTTGGAAAATTCCATCTGTCTTGAAATCCTTGAGCTATACTTTTCCACCGCTCTTCACTTGGTGTTGGAATGAAAATTCCCATTAATTTGTTTATGATTGCGTTACATACTTCTTGTATAATTGATCGGATTGTTGATTCGCCTAATCTAAAGCTTGAACTCAACGCCCTTGCTGAACATCCCGTGATCATGTATCTGAAACAAAACTTTCACTAATAATATTTCTAAGCAAAAATAAACACACCTTAGCACACAGACCTTCACTTCGAATTTTTTCTTTTTCAGAATCAGATTGCAAGAAAACCTGGGCAAACTTAAGAGAAAGCTATAGAAGGGCAGTTGTTAAGAAACGCACAAAAAGTGGTCAGGCTGCTACCTCGTCAAAAAAATGGCAATTTGAAGAAGAGATGTCTTTTTTGTTGCCGCATATGAAACAAAGAAAAACAATTTCATCATTAACGGAAGATGACAGTGAAGTTGACGAAAATTTTAATTATAACGAACTGTTGTCAAATCACGATGATTCTTCCATGTCATTGAATGACCCAGAACTTAATATCACCAACCGACCAGAATCTTCTTCAACAAATACGTCAGCAAAGTCTCCTTTGTTTCCGAAGATACCTAAAAGAAAACGATTCAAAGGGACCCAAGAATGTACCTCAGCATCAGCTCAACTTTTACAATATTTACTTAAAGAAAATGAGACAAATAAGGAAGACGAGATTGAAAAGTTTTTTTCGAGCATTGCAACAACAGTAAAAAAATTAAATCGTTACAGCCAATCTGTTCTGAAGTCTAGAATATTCAACATGGTGTCTGAATTTGAATTACAAGAAATCCAGGAACAAACAAATTTCTATGCTGGTTCTTCACGACACAATACTGATATTGATAGTCCTTCGGTTTATAACACCCACAATTCAGGACCTTCGGGTTATAATACCGACAATATAAGATCTTCGGATTATAACCTCCATAATGCAGGCCCTTCCGACTTTAATACCCCCAATACAGAGCTTTCAGGCAATAATCCTCCAGTTTTAGAAGAACCGATATTGAACAGTGAATTGCCTAATGCTACACAGAATAATGATTAATAAATATGTACTAATTTACAAGAACAGTTTCTCTTTCACTTACCTTAACGTGACGGCAATTTTTTCTATTGGTGTTATTGCTTGTCTGAATTTCGTATTCTTCTTTGTTATGTCTTTTTCAATAAATGATAATATGTAGTCAAATAAGTACCGATCCATATGAAAGTAAATGTAGAATTTTTCTTCGTCATCTAATAGGTGTCTCTGGATCTGCCAAAATTCTCCTTCTGCATGTCTTGCTTTCAGCATTTTATGCACCCAAAATCTTCGTCTGTTATTTCTTGCGCTTCTCTCTTCATCCTCAAGTGCAATAGCAATAATTGCTAGCTCGCGCGTTGTGAATCGGGACATAGTAAAAAATACGAGTTGCTTCAATGGAAACCGATCGCGAACTGTGTTTATCGCGAAAAGCGAGAGCGGTCGGCGGGTGGACAGCTGGCCGTCTGCTAGCTGTCACCGCGTGGACTGCTGGGTGCCTGCTAGCTGTCACCGCGTGGACTGCGAGCAGTCGTCTTAGTTTAGGGCGGTGTTGGGTGGGAGCGGTGATGGAGCAGAGTCGTGTAAGTGGGCTATGACCTTTAATCCGGCACTGCTGAGTGCTTAAAACAGAGATTTATAGAGAGTAAACCTTAAAAATATGCGACGTAGTTTGCGGTTCTTCGACGCTTGCGCTTTGGAACCGCGTTAAACTTAGTTTTTAAGTAAATATTGACGTCAACAAATGGTAAAAATATTTTTTGACATAATACTTTTCTGACTATTAATAAAAGTTATTTACATAACCTATATTAACGATTGAATTTTATTGTTTTGTTAATTTGTCTTAGTTTATTTTGAATGTTGATTTAAAATAAAAATAATTTGTGTAAAAACTTTTGCAGTTTTTATTTACTATATGTATTAAACACAACTAACAAATCTATATGAATCTATATTTAATATTCTTTGAGAACCGATGACTACAGAAACATCTATCTAAATTTTGCACCTAGATGTGTATTATGAGACAAATTTCACCCGAGCGAAGCCGGGTTTTCATCTAGTATTAATAATAATATGCAATTTATTACAGATATGTGATTCTGATCCTAACATATTATGTGTGGATGTCAGCAGCCCTAAGGCAGCCCATGATACAATGGTGTGGCAAGGAAACCCATTGCATGTCCACATGCAAGATCTGTTTAATGGTGGAGAACAGGTGTTTTTGTTGGGTAAGTATAGATATTCCTATGACACTTAAACGCAGACTCGTTGACATGTGCATACTGCCTGTCCTAACCTACGGTGCTCAGACCTGGTCACTCACTGAGAGCCAAAAGTCCAGTTTTGAGTGAAGTTAGCAAGTGGAAGATGCGGTCTCTTCCTACTCCGACGGGAGAGATGAGTTTCGGATATGTATGTGTGTAATATGAGCCAAAAGTCCAAGCTCAAGGTCTGCCAAAGAGCATTGGAGCGCAGCATACTAGGTGTGAAAAGAATAGACCGGGTGAGGAACACTGTGCTGCGTTCCAAAACTAGAATCGCAGATGTTGGACGAAAAGCCGCCAAATTAAAGTTCGACTGGGCTGGCCATGTGAGTCGCATGCATACAAAGCGCTGGGCGAGAATAGCCACAAATTGGGTGCCAGACGGCCAACGTCGCCGGGGTAGGCCCAAAAAACGATGGAGTGACGACCTACGCCCATTCAGGGAAGATTGGTGGGATGCAGCTAATAACAGGAGTGTTTGGAGAGGCATGGGAGAGGCTTTTGCCCAGCAGTGGGACGAAATAGGCTAAGAAAAAAAAAAGTATAGATAGGTACTTAATATAACATTATTTTGGTAATAAGATTGTGACGGAAGTAGGCAAGCGCGCAGCCACGCCGCGACTACCCGCCACACACAGAATGGCCGGACGGGCTATTGCATCCCTGCGCCCGCGCACACCCCGCGTTCGCCCAGCACCGTGACGCCACACCCTCCGCGGCTACCGCACCCCGCTTCCGCCTGATGACGTAAATCGGACTCCGCTCGGCTCGGCGTGACGTCAATCACGCACAGCGCGCACCGCACCGTCGCAACCCCGCACCGCTTTCGTCCTGGCGACAGCCTATATAAAGCGGGCCCAGGCAACCACCAGCACAGAGTTTTCCGTTTAAGCTCTCCGAAAAGAGCTCTCGCAATACCCCTCTCTCTCCCTTTCCCCTTGGGTTGATTAAGACCGCGTACCAGTATCTGGATCGCAGGACCAACCCAAATCCCATCTTCCTTTCCCCTTGGGTTGATTAAGAACGCGTACCAGTATCTGGATCGCGGGACCAAACCAAATCCCATCTTCCATACTCCTTTGGGTTGATTAAGCAGACTACGCACCTCGGGTCACGTTCTGCGAGTGGTATCGGTCCGAGGCGGAAAGTTTGCCAGATTTCGCCGCCAACATATTGTAGACAGACGAGGCGTCGTTCACACGAGGGGGCATAATTAATGTTCACAACGAACATTATTGGATCCATAACAATCCCCACGTCTCGTCGTCGTCGACCGTCGTTGCGGACGGACGTGTGCGGAGTATCGGAGCGCAGTGCGATCTTGTTGATTTATTCAATTCGAGTTTATTTTCGTGCTCGTGCAATTTTCAGAGATTACTGCTAGTTCTATTAACTGCAGTAATTAGCTACAGTGCTGTGGCGTTGTGTTTTTAAGGGATATCGTGCATTTCAGTGATTTCGGACACCACGTGCCATCACTTGGAGTGCAGTGCCTTGGATTGTTTTAAGGACGCCTACTGGTGAGAGTAGCTTATAAGGGGTGATAGGACACAATTTTGTACACTTTAGGTTAGCTAGATTTAAAATTTAGCATGCTAGGATAGTGCTCGGACACCACGTGTTTTTAGGTTAGGAACGCGTGTTCGGCCGCCACGAGGTGTGCGTGACGTTTGACGTAAGTGACAGCTGACAGCTGTCAGACTGAGTGACAGTTGGGGCGTTTCGTTTCGTCAACTTAGATTAAGCTATTTCTGGCATAGGTTAATACAAGAACTCCTCCTGGGGGACTTGTAGAATTTTGTTGCGCTTAATACAGGAACTCCTTCCAGCGGACAGCGAATTTTCCTGTTACCTTAACTTTTTGAGCAAACAATTGAGATTGAGAGATTTGATTGACAATTGAGAGAACAATTGAAAACAATTGCGGAAATGAGTGGGGAGAAAGAAGGGGGGGAGGACCCTCCCCTATCGGACTTAATTCGGCAGAGGGAGTTCGACGAGGTGCTGAGGAGCGGTGCTTACAGCACCTACAGCACCCCTACCAGGGAGTTCACGGCAGCGGAGGGGGGGCCGCACAAGCGACCCCTGACTTCCCCGGATGATGTCCCGGAGTTTACGCGACGGCGCACTGAAACTGGGGAAAAAGGGTATATGCTGGAATCCTGCTTCCACAACCTGGCGGTCGACGCTGAGGGGAGCGAAGAGGGGAGAGATGGAGTGGAGAGGCTGAGGGCCAGGGCGGCGACATCGGCTGAGATGATAATGAAGGCGATAAAGGCGAGTACGTCGAAGTTGAACAAGGGGGAGATTGCCGAGGTTGGGTCCCAAGTGCTGACCTTGATGGCAACGGTGAGCGACCTTTGCTTGCGCATGTCAAGGTTGGAGGCAGACCTAAGGGTCAGCAAGGCAGAGGAGGCCAGGGCCAGAGAGTTGGCTGCCAAGGCGCTAGTAGGAGGGGTGGAACAAGGGCGCGCACATGGCGTGAGCTACGCCGACAAGCTGAGAGTTGGCCGTGGGGAAGCCCTGGAGAAGCCCAGGGCTAATACCGGTAACATGCTGGTGGTCTTCCCGGGCGACTCAGGATGCAAAACGTCGGAGGAAACCAAAGCGGCGCTGAAGGCGGCAGTGGACCCGCAAAAGCTGCAGGTCAAGGTAGCGGCGGTGAGGAGAATCGGCAACGCTGGGGTTCTCATCGAGACCACCTCTCCAAGCGCAGTATCCAAGATTAGGAACGTCGTGCCGCCAAACCTCACGGTAAGGGAGCCGCGCACCAGAAAACCGTTGGTGGCGATCGTCGCCGTGGAGCACGACCCATCAACAGAGGACCCCGAGGCGCTGATCGAGGCGGTATGGAGGCAGAACGTTGAGGGAGAGGGGCCAGACATGGAGAGCTTCAAGAAGGAGGCCAAGGTCGCCTTCAAGAAGAGGAGAGGGCCAAGCCGCTCGACAATCATAATTGAGTGCACACCGGGGATGCGGGACTACCTTGTCGCGAAGGAGCGGCTTTATCTGGGCTGGGAGAGATATCTCGTAAGGGATTATGTAGACGTCACCTGCTGCAACAGATGCCAGCTTTACGGGCACTCTGAGAAGGCGTGCAGGGCCACCAACATGGTGTGCGGCAAATGTGGGGCTGAAGGGCACAAGAGCCCGGAGTGCCAAGCAAAAGAGGTAAAGTGTGCCACCTGCACACGATTTAAGAAAGCGGGAGCGGAAACGCATAAGACGGCCAGCCGGGACTGCCCAGCGAGGAAGCACGCTGAAACCAGAGCGACCAATGCCACGGCCTATAATGGCTAGCGCCGTCCGTAACAGAACGGGTCTTCGCATCGGGCAAATCAACTTGGGGGGCGGCGGAGAGATGGCCACAAAGGAGCTGGTCGGGACAGCCGCAACCTTGGGCCTGGACCTTGTGCTGGTGCAAGAACAACACGGCGGATCGATTCCTGGCCTACTGCAGAGGGAGAATGGAGCGGCGGGGGTGCTAGTCGCTAACAACTCGCTTGCGGTGACTGCTCTTAACCACTTGAGCAGCAGACACGCCTTCGTCGTGCATGTGGAAAGCAGCAGCTGGAGTGGGCATTTGGTGTCGGCGTACTTCAAATACGGGGAGGACCCGCAGACACATGTGACTCACCTGGAGAGCATCCTAGATCAGCTAAGAGGGTCCCCAACCGTGGTAGGATGCGATACCAACGCACACTCGCCTTTCTGGCACTCTAGGAGAGAGCAGTACGAGGGTCGCGGTCCAGAAGCTGCATATAGACGGGAGGTGGTCGAAGATCTAGTCATACGGAGAGGACTGGTGATTCACAACAGGGAGGGGCAGCCGTGGACCTACAGCTCTGCTAGCGGAGACTCGAACATAGATGCGACAATGACGACAAGGGGCGTCCAAATCGCCGAGTGGGAGGTGCACCCCGACGAAAGCACAAGCGACCACCGCTTAATAACTTTCTCGTTGCAGGAGCGTAGAGCTGCACGTGCAGGGGCGTCTGAGGAGGATTGGGGGGAACCGATGAGGTTCAGGGACCGGGGGGTGGACTGGGAACGCTTTCAGGGCGCGCTACAATTGCGCGTGGGTAGGCTAGACCTGCGGAAACCAGCTGATCTAGCATGCGCCGAATACAACGCTGTTCTGGTCAGTACATCCGCGGAGATACTGGGGGTTGTGCGGTGTAAGCCGCGGGGGGGCTACGAATGGTGGGACAACAACTTGGAGGCACTGATGGCTGGGCATGCGAGGGCACGACGAGAGTGGCAGAGGGTTAGACGAGTTCGGGGGGAGGTTGAGAGGGCGGCGAAGGAACGTTTCCACCGTGCGCGGGCAAAGTTCCGACAGGCCATGAAGGCGGCCGAGACCGGGCACTTCCGCCGCATTGCGGCTAGTGGGAATGAGGATCCCTGGGGCTTGGCGTACCGCGCCGCCTCAGGTAGGGTGCGCCCACCTCCGGGAGTAATCAATGGGTTGAGGCTCCTTCCAGGTATGCCGGGGAACGACACCGCCGAGCAAATGGGGGGGATCCTTAGGACCATGTTCCCTGACGATAACTTACTGACGGACTCTGACTACCACCGCCAGGTTCGCCTGGCGGCTGCCTGCATTCCGTCTGGGGAGGACACGGAACCGCTAAATCGAGTTTGCATAGGCCGCATCGTCAAAGAGCTCCCGAATAAGGCACCCGGCGTTGATGGCATCTCCGCCCGAATCCTGCGGGCGGCTTGGAGGGTCTCCGAGCACGAGATCACGGAGCTGCTAGCAAAGTGCGTGCGAGAAGGAGTCTTTCCAAGCGTATGGAAAATAGGTAGGCTGGTCGTGATACCAAAGGGGAACGGGAAAGATGCGGACGACCCAAAGGCGTACAGACCAGTAACGCTTCTCCCGGTCCTGGGCAAGGTGCTCGAAAGGGTTATCCTTGAACTGGCTCCGGGGCTGCACATGGGGGTTTCTGGATGCCAGCACGGGTTCATGGGGGGTAGATCAACCGTAACGGCGTTGGGGGAACTGCTCGGGCGCGTCAAGGGTTCGGAGGAGAAGTACGTCCAGGCCATCATGCTGGACATCTCCGGGGCGTTTGACAATGCATGGTGGCCAATGGTGCTACTGAAGTGCAAGCAGGGAGGCTGTGCTCCGAACGTCTATCGCATGCTCGGGTCGTACTTCACCAACAGAAGGGTGGGATTGTTCGCGGGGGGTAGGGTAGTTTGGAAGCAATCCACTATGGGTTGCCCCCAGGGGTCAGTGCTAGGGCCAACTTTGTGGAACGTCTTGTTGGACGACCTTCTGCGGATGGCCGTCCCCCGGGGCGTGTCCTTCTTAGCATACGCGGATGACGTCACAATCGTCGTTGAGGCGCCGTCCAGGGCAGAGATAGAGCGTAGGGCACGGGAGACTCTTATACTCGCGGCGGAGTGGGCTGGTCGGAACAGACTGGGGTTCTCGTCATCGAAATCGGTGACAATCACGCTTAAGGGGAGATTGCAGCGCGCACCGACTATTAGGCTGGGGGGGGACCCGGTGAAGGCGGATTCCCACACAAAATTACTGGGGGTAACGGTGGACGCCACGCAATCGTTTGCGGAGCACGCGACTGACATTGGGGATAGGGCATGTAAGTGTTTTGGGAAGATGTCAAGAGTATCAGCGTCAAGCTGGGGAGTCCAGTATAGGGCCCTCAAGTTTATTTATTATGGCACCTTTGTGGCAACCATAACCTACGCAGCATCAATTTGGTACCACCGCTGCGAGTTTTACGTGGTGAGGGAGAGGCTGCTGCGGGCACAGCGGCAGGCGCTGATACTCTTGACGAAGGCGTATAGGACTGTTAGTACAGTGGGGCTGGCGGTGTTGGGGGGGGTGCTACCTGCGGACCTGGAGGTACGGCGAGCAGGCACAGTGGAAGCGACGAGGGGAGATAGGGGGGGCAGAGAACTGGGCGCGTTGAAGCGAGGGGCACGGGATGAGGTCATCCGAGAGTGGGGAGAGCGCTGGAGGACCGCGGACAAGGGGGGCGACCTGCGGCGCTTCTTTCCAACGGTGGAGGACCGGCTTAGGGCCACATGGGTCGAGCCTGATCATGCGAGCTCTCAGATGCTGACGGGGCACGGGGGGTTTAACAGCAAGTTGCACAGTCTGGGGCTCGTTGAGTCACCCGACTGCAGTTGCGGGGGGGGGCGCGGAAACTAGGGACCACGTTCTGTGGGAATGCGGGAAGTACGACCAAGAGCGCAGCGACATGCTAGATGGGTTAGAGCGGAAGGAAGCGGGACCGATCTACTTCACGGAACTTGTGGCTTCGGAGGGGAACTTCAGAATTCTGAAGCGCTTCTGTACGGCGTGGCACGCAAGAAGGAGGGAGGAGGAGTGGGAGAGACGGCGTCGGCGGTGACGAAGTGGCTGTGGTGTGCTGTCCGAGCCCCAGAATGGGGAGAGTGGACCTAGAAGGGACGGAATAACTTGTAGGGAGTCAAGCATTGCGCGCCGCGCGTGAGAGCCTCAGAGCAGAGCGCGCGCGCATCTCCCGCGATTCGGTCGGACGCGGTCCGTATGACCGAGAGGTCGGTAGGACCATGGGTGGTGGTGGGTAATCCCCACGTCTCGTCGATGTCGTCGTTCCAGCACCAGTGGAGGGTCAATGTTTGGGCTGGCATCATCGGAGATGTTCTGGTGGGATCACATTTCCTGCCACATAATTTAAAAGGTCCGAACGAAGCGTATGCGCCGCATGGCTTTGTGCAAGGAGAGAGAAGGAAGATGGGCGGGGTTGTCGTACGATGGAGAGAGAAGGAAGACGGTCGGGGCTAGTGATAGTGTACAGTGCCATATGATTAGAGGAATGACCTCCATTTCCATTTAAAAATTAAAATTAATCAAAATTAAAAAAAGTGTTTATTTTGATTTGAAATACGGCTTAAGAGGACTTCTACATAATGTACAGAGTATGCCCTTTTCCGCTTTATATACCCTTTCCGTTACACCCTGTATACAACGCAGAAACACCTTGGAGTGTAGTAACCACAGACCTAATCGGCCCATTACCAAGATCAATGAACGGATTAAATTGGATCATCGTATTTCATGACAAATTCAAAAAATGGAACGAAATACGACCGCTAAGAACAGCAACAGCAGTAACGAAGGCGTTAAAGGAATGCATTATTATGAGATACGGTTGTCCGGACACTATTTTGACAGACAACGGAAGACAATTCACTAGTTAGGAGGAAAAGGAGTTTGAAGATGAATTAAAGAAATCAAACATAAAACACCGCCTAACCGCACCGTACTCGCCTCAAGCGAACCCAACAGAAAGAGTAAATCGAACACTTGAAACCATGATCGCCGCATATATTGATGGAAATCACAAAAAAGTGGGATGAATATCTACCGGAACTAAACTTCGCGATGAACACATCAGTGCACGAATCAACTAAATATACCCCGGCATTCCTACTCTTCGGAAAAAAATTAAAAGCTCCAAACGACCGCAACGACTCACCAACACCATACCTAAAAGATAAGCAGAAGTTACAAGACATATACGAGATAGTGCGAAAGCACCAAAGCGCAGCGTCAAGTCAACAAAAAAAATATTATGACAAGAATAAAAGACACTGGGAACCGAAAGTCGTCGAGAAGATAATGAGACGAAATTTTGCACTATCGGACGCTAACAAACACTTTTCTGCAAAGTTAGCACCAAAATTCACAGGACCATACGTCATAACAGACAAAATATCACCCGTAATTGTATTTAAAGTAAAAGAAACAAACAATAAAAACAAAACATACACAGTCAACATAAAGGACGCAAAACCATACATAGAATAGCAAAAACCAAACGCATATGAAAACAGACGAGAGAAACGAGGGTAACAAAAAAAATACATCTGTCGAGCCCGAGAAAAAGATGACAGCAAAGCACGTAACACTCATCTCTGAACACCGTAGTGCGAAACATGGACCCAACCAAGCGCCGACCAACGCAACCCCGCCAACCACCAACGACGGGCAAACGTCGCCATACCGGCCAGTAAGTGGAAGGAACACCTTCCACTATAATAATAAATCAAGACGGGCAGGTGCACCGTGTCTGGACACCACCAGCTGATCCAGCTGGGACGGCGGCGGACTATACAGAGGAAGAGCTGCAACGTCCCGACTGGTACGTGCTGCTGGGAGCGGTGACACCATCACCGTCACCGCCGACGACGGAGCCACCGGAGGGTACTGGACCAGATGGGGGGCAGCCGGAAATTCCACGCCGTCGACGATGGAGAAGCGGACCAGGGGCAAAACGTTCCGTCCCTATTCCCGTCTCTCCTGCCTGGTTGATTAATACCGCGTACCAGTATCTGGATCGCAGGACCAACCAGGTTCCTTTACTCCCGTCTACCCCGTCCAAACGCGCCGTACGTTTGCTTAACGCGGACCCCGAAGGCCGCCATTGAGTTCTCGCGCCGTGCGTCCCGGCTATACCGTAGTATTCCCGTAAAGACGTAGAGTCTGTCAATCCGTTAAACCTTTCGCCCGTAACGCGCAAGATAACCGCTTACAAACCCCAGGAGTAGCAGTCCGGTCCGGTAAGTGTTTTAACAATTAATACACACCACACGGTTAGGTGCTAAGCCTTAACTCCCCTCACGCTCTCCTAGGGTCCCGATCATAGTTAAGTAGCAAACCCCTGTAAGTTACCGCCTAAGAGTTTACTAGAATATATAACTCTCAGTACTTCCATTCAGCCTTTTATTTCGCCCTCTGACGCCATCGAACACTCTATTCGCTACCCTCAGACAAGTTGTTGGCCTCGAGCACAGCCAGTAACACACTGTGGGTCAGCAAAATTAAAGCACGTGGTCTTCCCTCGGGAAACCACGTTACAAGATACTAAAAAAAGATCTTAAATGTTCGTAGGCGATTCTGGGTACACCCTGCGCCCAACAATGATGCTCCCTATATTGAATGCAGCGGAGGGATCGCCCGAATACTACTTTTACCAAATGCACGTTGCAGCGCGCAACGTCGTGGAATGCTGCATTGGTGTGTTGAATAGGTGATACTGGTGAGATATTTTGTTTTTGCTTGATATATTAATTGGCTCAAATTTGGAGGTCTATTATTATAATACAATACAATTCTTTGTTTTTAGATGTCTGTTATCAGCACGTGAACTACACTATGCGCCAATCACAGCTGGCCAAATTGTGAATGCGTGCTGCGTGCTGCACAACGTCGCAAATAGGCATAGAACACCTCTAACATTTCCATTATCAGCTGAGGAGGCAGAGTGAAAGGGAAAATCAAGTAAGTAAATCTTACTCGAGCTAAACAAACTACTAATGAGTGAAAATACATTTAAGTAGTAAGATAAACCAGGGCTATTTAGACATTGATTGGTGTAACAAAGTGGTTATATTTAGTGACGAAAAATGTTTTAGGTCTGACAAGGATGGTCGTGTCATATTGTATCGAAAAACGGGTGAGCGATTTCACGAAAAGAATATCCTTCGAAATAGGTCTAGTGGTCACGTGACCTTGGGCTTCTGGGGTTGGATGTCGTCGATGGGTCCCGGTGAGTTAGTTCAAGTAGAACCCACTAATACAGGTCTAGGTTACTTGGATGTTTTAAAGAATGTGATGCTGCCAACTGTGCGCATTGCGTATCCTAATGAACATATTTATTTTGTGCATGATAACTCATCTGTTCATAGGGCTCAAGTAGTAAAAGATTGGCTAAACATCCAAGATAACCTGACTGTTATTAAATGGCCTTCTAAGAGCCCGGATTTGAATCCTATAGAAAACTTGTGGGGCCTTATGGTGTTAAACCGGGACTCATCGCAAGTTAGGTCTAAAGCCAATTTAGAGGCCCTTGTTACATCAACTTGGGAATCATTGCGTGGTAGTGATATGTGCTTCAATATGGTTTCTAGCATGAGAAATCGATTACAGCTAGTATTAGATAATAACGGAGCGCCAACTCGCTATTAACCTATATTAAGTATATAATTTAATTATGATATCCAGTCTAAATTGCTATGAAATATATTTTATTGTTATATTGAATGTCTGAATCTGTAAAAAAAACTGATAGGTAACTCTTTAAAATCACTACCTAGTAGTAAACTTATCGCGTGAGAGATGTTATTGTTATTGAATTTAGAAGTTACTTATTCAAAATAACTTCTTTATAAATAACATGTTTATTCATATCACCGATACATGCTATATACCTCCTTAAAATGTTGATTATTTATTTTTACACATTATATTGACTTTATACAGCCTTGTCAAATTCATATCTGATAAATTTATTTTAATGTTTCGCTTTGATTCTTACAATAAATCATTGAAAGCAATCTACCTACCTATAGACGCCTTTTATTTAATGCTTGCTCCTTTTAACTTGAGTATCATCATAACATACCTTACTCATAAGTCCAATGCAAAGTAGTAACAACACTCAGTAAAAGTAGACAATAATTATAAATAAAAATACACAATAAATATTATAAACACTCAACCGCGAGACAGGATTCGAACTTGTGTCTTCTTTATTACATTCATTTGCTGCTATCCCGCTACACTACCATTGCGCTAGTGAGCGGCTTACTTATCTGGGCGAAATTATCTATATGAATCTGTCTTGAAGCAATAAACAACAAAGAATACGTTTTGCCACAGATCAGAAAACTTTTTGCAAACGAGGAGGCGTAAACGATTAGCGCACACACACTACCGCTTGACGAATAGAAATGCTCAGCTAAGTTTAGACTTATAGATAGTTCAATATTTGCTTATGTTGGGTGATACCCTGACAACTTTGTCGAGTGTACTAAAATTTGACTAAATAAATAAAAAATGCCTTCGTGCGTGTTTAGAAAGTGTACCAATTACGACAAGAAAGTGAACAAATCACAGGGGGGTATCTCATACCACTCGTGAGTATGCAATGATACATTTTATTATAAAAATTTCAATTTTTTTCATTATTCAGATAAAGAGAAAAAGAACGATTGATTTTGACGCGAGAGTGATAAGGATGCGAGACATAGATTAGTTACTACGGACATAGATTAGTTAGTACACATGCGACTGATGGTAGCATGCTATTAAATGTGAAACTTGTGTTGACGCGTTATTCACGGATCAAAAATTGTGGTTCCACAAATTAGTTACAATTAGAGACATGGGAGGCATGTGCTATGCTTCAAAAGATCTATTTACTGTGTGTTTAAAAACAGAATTTGTAATAAAATCGCATTTAAATGACAAAGGAGTACATTTTGCTAGCAATGAAGACGTAAACAAATTAAAGTGTCGTATTTTAAAAACTTTTTTGAACTCCAATGTTTTTGACTCACTTTTCGAACATTCAACGCATCAGGCACCCGTTTTTAATCATCGCGTCCATCTCATTAAAACTATAATCCATAAGTACACAAATGTTCGTTTGCATTCCGCTCATCAAAATAAACCAGAAATAGAAAAAATCTTTCTGATAGGCAAAAAAGAAATAAGTTAAATCTTTTTGAAGGTATTTAAATATTTTATTTTCTTTCTTTTTTAGCCTATTTAATTCCATTTTTGGGTAAAAAGCCTCTCCCATGCATTTCAAATAATTTCATTGTAAATTATTTTATTGTAAACCAGCGTCGCCCGCGACTTCGTACGCGTATGAAAGGTTCATCTATACCGCAGTTACTTTTCGTGGAAGAACAGAATGAAACGTGATACCGCCATACATTATTTTTTTTATAAATCGTACGGTATTCGCAGCACACGCCGACATTGTGCAAAACTAACTGATTTTTTCCGACTTACTTCACATTTTATCATCATAATCTTTGAAAAAAAAAAACACAAAAATTACAAATAATTTAGCCTATTTATAATATTATTATTTAATTGTAAATTATTCACTGTACATTTTTTATAAAAATTCTTTACTTTTACAAGATGTTTTATTTCTTATTATTGGGTACGTTTCAAGAAAGTGTCCACTCTGCGACTAAAATGTTATTCTATATGCACTGAAGGCATTTGAAGAATAATAAAGTGCTGTCATCAGCTGTCATTGTAATCATTTTTCGGCACATATTTAAAATGTCAATTACTATGAAGGTGTGACGGAAGTGGGCAGACGCGCGGCCTCATAGCAACTGCCCGCTGCATACTGACCGGCCGGACCATCGCACCCCTGCGCCCGCGCGCAACCCGCGTTCGCCCGGCATCGCGCCTCGGCACCCTCCGCGCTTACCGCAACCCGTACTCGCCTGATGACGAACGTCGCACCCCGCTCGCCTCCGCGTGACTTCAGTTACGCACGGCACGCACCGCACCCCGTCGCAACCCCGCACCGTTTTCGCCTGCACACGCCTATATAAGGCGCGTTTCCGCAGCCTGCGGCTAATAAGTTTCGGTCAGCTCACTCAGGTAAGAGCTCTCGCAATACCCCTTTCCTCTCCTTTAACCCCTGAGGTTGTTTCAAGCCCGCGTACCTGCCTTTGCCTGGATCGCGGACCAACCTCTTCCTATCTTCCGAATCCCTTCTGGTTGTTTCAAGCCCGCGTACCTGCCTTTGCCTGGATCGCGGACCAACCAGATCCCTGATTCCCAGACTCCAGAAATTCCGTTTTCCTGAACCCGAGGGTTGTTTCAAGCCCGCGTACCTGCCTCTGCCTGGATCGCGGACCAACCCATTATTCCGTCTTCCTGAGGTTGTTTCAAGCCCGCGTACCTGCCTTTGCCTGGATCGCGGACCAACCTCTTCCCGTGGGAATCTCCCGTCTACCCCTTCTATCCAACCCGCGCCGTACGTCACCTTAAAGCGGACCTAAGGCCGCCATTAAGTTCCGCGTCGCGCGTTCCGGAAAAGTGTAGTGATCATAGTTTTACCGTATAAATTAGTATCGCGAGTGCTAAGCAAACCACATAGGAGTTGTTCCTGATTTTCCCGGTAAACGTTTGTTAAACGCTTTACATTCCCCGTTAGTAGCGGTCCGGCCCGGTAAGTACTTTTACCGTTAAAACACACCACACGGATAGGTTCCCGACAAGCCATAGCTAGGTCGCCTATTCCCGGCATATTTCCCCCTAGGTCCCGGTCACTAGTTAGACGCCTGTAAATACCTTTGAAGTGCAATATACCGTTTCCTGTCACCAGTTTCGTGTTTCATTTCGCCTCTGACGCCTGTTACAACCCTCCCTCGCTACCCTCAGACGAGCCGCTGGACCTTGAGCACATCCAGTGACACACTGTGGGCTAGCAAAAGCATTGCACGTGGTCTTCCCACGGGAAACCACGTTACAAAGGTAACATATCTGTACCTATAAAAAATCATAGGTTTGGACTCTTCTTGTGTGCCAACACGTGAAAGTGAATCGTTTAAAATCTCAATTCATTTCAGAGCATCGATGTTTATTTACTGTAAGGGCGCTTTTAGTGTCACGCGGATTTGCTCACGCACGCGGGATTGGCCCGCATGCGTAGCATCCGCAAAGAACAATTTCATATAGGTATCTATTGTAAGTGCTTGTTCACGTTGACTCGCGGGCGCGGTGGCGGGCGCGGTCGCGAAATATCAAATATATGAAGTGATTTCCAAGTGTTCACGTTCAAAACGCACGTGCGGTCTAAGTAGCGAGCTAACTAGCGACTGGCGCGTGCGGTATGCTCGCGGCAATTTCAAACGCCTGAGACGTTTAATGTGTGTTCATGTCAAACTAGCGGCGGCGCGCGCGATTCACTCGCGACGTCAGGTAAGTTCAACCAGTTTGAACTTGTCGCTAGAAACGATACCACGTTTCTATCATGTCTTTCAATACAGAAGAGTTTATTAGTGCTGTTCAGGCTAGAACTCCTATTTGGCAAAGTAAACACAGTCATCATATGAACAGAAATGTTCTTAATAAACTATGGAAGGAAATTGCTGGATTGTTTCCTGATATGGAGGGTGAGTAAATGAAATAATGAAATGCTGGAAATATTAAATATTTGCAGGTATTTTAAACTTTTTATTTCCTGAAGACTACAAAAGATACATAATACAAAGGCGACTACGTGTATATTAAACGATTGTTTTCCCAAAAATATTTCGTGAATGAATTCCGAACTTGTTTTGCTCGATTTGAGGGATTGTTGTTTCTTCCAGTTCTAGTTTGTCGCCTTTGGTGTCGAATTGGAGTTGTGAACTCATTATCACAATCGTAACCATCTGTATCAATTACAATATTATGCAATAAGCAAGCGGTTTTTATAATGAGGCGTGCATGTTTAACATCAGTTTCAATAGGTTTTAACAAAACTCGCCATTTATTGCATAAAATTCCAAATGCACACTCCACGGTTTTTCTCGCTCTTGACAATCTATTATTAAAATTTTCTCTCTCTTGATTCAATGTTCTTTGTGGGTATGGACGCATTATATATTCTTTAAGAGGATAAGCTTCATCGGCTAATATAACATATGGAACTGTAATGTTAGAACTAGGTAATGTTCTTGGTTCCGGAATATTAAATGCACCTCTTTCAAGTAACCGGTTCAGGGACGAGGCATTAAATGTACCGCCGTCGCTTTGCTTTCCTCTACCTCCCACTTCAACAGTTAAAAATCTTTTCCTTGCATCAGCCACAGCTTGCAAAACAATAGAGAAATAATGCTTGTAGTTAAAAAATGCCGATCCTGATTTTTTAGGTCGTTTAACCCTACAATGTTTACCGTCCAAACTGCCAATGCAGTTAGGAAAGTGCCACATCTCCCTAAAATCTGAAGCAATATTCATAAGCTGTTCCTCAGATGGCTGTGGCATGTGGACATTCAAATTGTTTTTCCAAATAGCTTCACAGGTACTATAAACAATCTCAGACACAGTACTAACACCCATACGAAAGCTATATGCCAAAGATCGAAATGCCAATCCAGTGGAGAGATATCTGAAAGATAACGAAAAATATAATTATAATGTAAAACTTAAATATATATTTACACTAATTATCACATCAACACTAAACAATATTTCTGATTTTACAGAAAAGGCTTTAAGGAAAAAATGGAAGAACATTCGGGACCAATTTATGAAAGAATTTAAGAAAATTCCGGTTTCTCGTTCTGGTGATGCTGGAACAGATCAAAACACTTCAATGTGGCCATATTTTCAAATGATGCTGTTCATAAAAGATGATATTACCCCAGAAATAAATGAAGGCAATTTAGATGAAACTACTGATGAAAACTGCAATAATAATGATGATGACGAGCGGTCCTCAACTCCCCAATCCATAGCTGGTGCATCTTCAAGTACACAGTATACGAGCACCAAACGTAAATGTGCACAAGATGTAAGACAGGAATTTATGGAATTGGAGAAGAAAAAGTTGCAATTATTACAACTTAAACTGTCACAAAGCAGCGAAAGACACGAACACGATTGCGAAGATCTGTTATTTTTTAAAAGTTTGTTGCCGTACATGAAAGAATTATCTCCTATGCAAAAACTACGTGCTAGAAACAAAATTACACAAGTTATTATGGACGAAATGAATAGTGGCATGACGCAGTCTTACAATGGATATAATACATACGATTATAACACGACTAATTATGGAAATTAAACTTTGTATAATTGATAAAGATAATATTAATTAAATAAAATAATAAAGAGGAACCTTGTTTGAATTTAAATGACTGCAATATGTATCCCGATAAAAAATTATAATTTACTTACTATGAAAAATTTTTTTTTTCTAAACTCACCTTATAGTTAAAAACAGTCTTTCTTCGGGCTTTATACTTTTATGAAAATTTGTGTCCACTTTTGAAATATCACTCCTTATTGAATCCAGTATGTAATCAAAACAGTTGACACTCATCCTGGTATATCCAAAAAATCTTGAAGGATGTTCTCTCAAATCACCATATAAAGTATGAAATTCACCATACCGTTCTCTTTCTTTATTAATTTCGTGCACGCCCATTCTAATTTTTAGCATCTCCCACTTTAGGTATGAATTTTCGGTTAAAAATAAAAGATCGTGGTCCATATTTACGACCTGACAATACGTCACACTCGCGCAAACGCCTGGCGGTTAATGTGAACACGAGCTCGCAACGTCTACCGCGCCCGCACCCGCCCCCGCGCCCGCGCGGTCCTACGTGAACAAGCACTAAAGCGTGATAAACGCACGCGGGACGCGGGGCGCTGTGCGGGGCGTCACCCCGGTGCGGGGTATCCGCATGCGTAAGCGCTGCCTACAACTTCAGTGCCCATTTTAGAGTCGAGCGGGGCGCACGCGCCGTATTGTACTACCGAAATGAAAATCCATACAGAACGAGTAATCATTGAAGTTCATCTGCGGCCCGTTTTGTGGGATAAACGCAATGAATTATACAAAAACAGGGACGCGAGGGAGGCTGCATGGAGAGATATTTTGAAGGAATTGGCACCTAACTACGAAAATTTGAGCGAAGAGGAAAGAAAAGTGGCGGGTATGTGTTTGGTTCATTATTTTATTTATACAAGCATCATTACTTTATTAATATAAGCATAATTATTTAATTCACAAATAACATCAAAAACCTTCTAAAACCTTTTGAGTTTAGTTAATTAATTATATATCGGTGTTGCCAGGAGACTTTTCCTTCATTGATAAAGTAATCTGCAAATATATCTCTGATATTACTTGCCGACGTATTACTACTTTCAGTCTGCTGCCTGGGTAGTGGTCCCGTAAAACCATTTGTGACAAATGTATGGCTGACCATGTAGCCATCCCGTTTCCTTATGAAATTGTGAAGTACACATGCCGTCTTGACTATTAATTGTGCTAGATCTAACTTGACAGTCATGGATCTGTGAAATATTCTAAATTTATTTGACATAATTCCAAAAGTGCATTCTATGTACCTTCTAGCTCTGGACAGACGGTAATTAAATATTTTCTTTTTGTAAGGTAAATTATCACGAGCATAAGGCCGCATCACATGTGATGATAAACCAAATGCCTCATCTCCCACTATCACGAACGGCAACTTTGCTCTTACACTAGATGGATAAGCTACTTCGGGGCAAATAATAGGCAACTCTTGCGGGTCAGGGATACCCAACGTGTTACTTTCCAGTTTCGTATACAATTGACTCCTTCTAAAGATGGTTGAATCGGCGTTGCTTCCACTGGTACCGACATTAATATATGTAAAATTATAATCAGCATCACACATTGCGAGGAGCACTACAGAATAATATTTCTTATAATTAAAATATAGTGATCCACTGTGCGGCGGCCGAATCACTCTTATATGTTTTCCATCAATAGCACCCAAGCAATTAGGAAAATTTGTATATGTGAGAAATCCCTCTGCGATTTCTTTCCATTTGATCCCATTAAGCTGTGGAATACATTCAGACTTTAGTTCAATCCATATTATGTAACAAACTTGTCTTACTATTTCGCTAATTGTTGCAATTCCAATCACATAGGAATAGTGTAGATCAGTGAATGTATTACCAGTTGCCAAATATCTGAAAACAAAAACAATATATTAATAATATGATAACATAATATATTAATAATGCTGACATCAGACATAAGACAGCATGCACCGCTCGAATTTTACTTCAGAAGAAAAATAAATACCCTTAAGGTGAAAGGGCACGGAAGTAGCTAGCGCTAGAAGTTTTTAATTCGTTTTAACTACAGTACTATAGCTACGTTAGATTTCTATGATTTGCCGAAAATGTTATCATAGGGGGGTATTTATGCAGTTATGATTTCATATGAAAAGTTCGAAGTATAGTTATGTATCTCATATCTGCTAAAAGTGGCCACTTTTAGCAGATTTGAGACACATAACTATGCTGTAAATATTTTATAAGAAATCTTCTTTGTATAAATTAACCCCTATGGTAAAATTTCCGGCAAATGAAAGGAATCTAATAAATATATATAATATAATATAATAAAATATCGTTTATTTCAGGCAATATTTACATTACAAGATGGTAATGTAAACAGAGGCCCATAGATATATACCTTACAGACTAACATACATATTATTTTATATACAAAAACTATTTTAATTATTTCACACGTAATGTCGCCGACGTGTGCACGGTGTCAGCGGGCAGCCGCCCTCGGAACTTCCGAAACACGACACCCTGCGGCCAGAAGTCCTCCTTCATGAAGGTTGACAGATGCAAATAAAGAAAATTTTTGTTAAAACAATTAAAAACTTACAGCGCTAGTGACTTCCGGAAGTTTTCACCTTAATTTTGATGATGGCAAATTTTACTGTAACAAATAAACAAATTTCCCGATTCAATCCGGTGTTTTTCCAAAAATCCTTAAATGAAGTTCTAATTATTTTTGTAAAAAATGAATTATTTCCATTCAGTAAAATTTGCCATCATCAATATTATGGGTACTTTTCCTTCAACTGCGGCCTTATTTTTCCACTCTGTATAGGTATATATATATTGCTTGATTTATCTAATGCTTCATGAGACAGTGTAAAGTTGACAACATGTGTGAATTAAGGAGGGCCTTTAATCGAATGCAGTTAAATTTCCAACTAATATCAGATTTGTACACACGGCCACAGATCAAGCTTCCCAAAACCAGTATAAACAGGACTCATGCGTTGTTTATTATCGTAGACGACTCGCCGCCCGGCGAGGCCCTAGCAAGTTCCGTTTATTGGTACTGGTTTTGGGTAACTTGATCTGAAACTGTGTGTACTTTTGCCACTTACTTATTATATTTTGTCATTTCAGACAAGAAAATACAACAACGCTGGCGAACAGCAAGGGACACTTACCAGAAAGACAAGATATCTGAAAAAAATCAGCCATCCGGCTCTGGGAGTAAGAAGAAGAAGAAATATTCTTACTATGACATTTTGACTTTCTTAGACAGTACAACGGAAACTGTTGGAGAAGAGTCACTCTGTGAAGAAATGTCTGAACAAAGTAATTTAGAAACACCTAATGAGTCCACGCAACCAGGTACTTCACGTCAAGAAAGTTCTCAACTAACATCACAACGTAATTTAGAAACACGTAATGAGTCCACGCAACCAGATACTTCACGTCAAGAAAGTTCTCACCCAACATCAAAACAAAAACAAGTAAAATCTAAAAAGCAAGCACCATCTGAATTTGAGGCACAGTTATTAGAATGCTTAAAGTCTAATCAACTGGAGCTAGAAAGTGAGGATTTGGCTTTCTTTCAGTCTCTGCAGCCTTCATTAAAAAGATTCACTAGATATCAAAAACTAATGTTCAGAACAAAAGTGTTAAATATAGTTATGGAAATGGAAAGTCAAACACAACCTGCATACTACAGTCCCATACCTACAACAAGTTCTAGTGCTTTTACTGAGCTTGACAGTTTGTCACCGATAAATCAAGATTACCAAACCAATAGTATAATCCAGGATACTTCGAGTCTTAACGACAATGCTATTAGTTCTGCTGCAGTGAATGACAATGAAACTCTTATTTCGACTGAAAGCGGCTTGTTTAATATCACATCTTATGACGTAATTTATACCCCAGCAACAACATCATCTACAGGCGAAAGAAATGTCAACGCTCAGGATACAAATTTACAAAGAAATGAATGATGTAAAATTTGATTTTTTAATTTATGAATAAAACTCTTTTTATTAAAATGAGTACGATTAACTTTTTTTCTCCAGTTTCTCTCTAATTGTTTGTTTAGTCATATGAGTGCGGTTGTACACACGGCACAGATCAAGTTACTCAAATCCAGTATAAGCGGGACTCCGACGGGTTACCTAAGTATGATAATACGCAAGGCGCGAGTTCCATTTATGCTGGTTTTGGGTAACTTGATCTGTGGCCATGTGTACTTTATCAGATAAAAAAAAGGATTGTGTATGTAGGTTGAACGTACCAATCCCAAACCAATTAAGGACTTTTTTTGACTTTAAATTACTGTCATGTGCAAACCTATAACTTTTATCTATATTATAATAAGTAGCGTGTGATGAAAGGTAGGAATGATTCCACTTTAATGGTGACATTTTATGAGTGAAATAATCTTATTTTATGAAATTTCAACAATTAATAACCAATGACGCGTTACTTTACGATATTTCAAACAAAAAATCATTATTATACCGTTTATTTAGACTGGATAATTACTAGAACATGTGTTGTATGATGACTCAATAGTTGACCACGATGGTCAACTACCGAAAAAATCATTGATTTGATTTTTGTTTAACATTTTTGCAGTTGACCAGAGTACATGACAAATTTTTTTTTTGCACATGTAAATTTACACATGACAGTAATTTGAAGTCAAAAAAGTCCTTTACTGGTTTGGGATTGGTACGTTTATCCTACCTGTTCAAATCCCTTTCCACTAAATCATAGCAGGAAATTAAATATTTAAAATTTTAAACTTACCTTAATGTAATAGCGAGCCTCTCAATCGGTTGTATTGTAATCCTTCGTAAACTGCTTTTTTGTAGCTTATTCTCAATTTTACACAACAGTTCATCAAAAGAACGAATGGACATTCGAAAGTAATTTTTAAATTTACGTTCATTATTTTGTAGTTTTCCAAAGTGTGTAACAAACGCCCCAGCAAGAAGCCTATTTTCAAGAAAGGGATCAACATGTACTCTTGTCTTCTTGTTTCGTCGTTTGTAAAGTATGTAAGCGACAGATATTCTTCTGACATTGATCATTTTTGAACACGTCTATACCGTTACGCAGCCCGTAGAAAACTGAAACTCATGCTGCGTATGATCCGCAGCGTGAAATTTTACGCATGCGGTCCAATCCCGCGTGCGTGAGCAAATCCGCGTGACACTAAAAACGCCCTAAGTACTTTTATTTTTTTATCGCTATACATGTTGTTTTAATTATTTTATGTAAATAGCTTAAGATTTGCAGTCAATATGCAATTTAAAATTTGTAGGTTACGTTTTTGCTTTGGGGCTATTGCGTCCGTATTGACGGGGTGATTGCGTCTATTGTAACGCAATAGCCCCATTGGCAGAGATCGTAAACCTTTTGATTTAAGGGTAAGTAATAATAATAAATCTAACTGCATATAATACAGGAATAATGAAAAATATGTAGAAAATTTTAATTGCTATTCTACAGTATCGATCACTATAGTGTTTAGAATTCGTGTCCGTCTGTTTTTTGTATCAGATCAGTATCACAAACCAATTAATGTATTTCGATGAAACTTAGTATGAATGATGTTAACTTGTTTTCGGACGCCAACTTTTATTGTATTATTAGAATACTTTTTAGTGTGGGAAAATTCCTCACGTTAAGTAGGAATGTGTTTTTGAGTCGACGAGTTCTTTATGCTTGTTTATTTTAATATGGTATTTTGCATTAATTCCTTTTTTTAGGTTTTCCAACATGGTGCGGCACTACAAACGAAAGACAACAACTTCATATGATCATGAAACTTTAAAAAAAGCTGTAGAGGAAGTCAGAACTGGCAAAATAAGCTCGTACCAAGCTGCAAAAAAATACAATATTCCTCGTATAACCATATGTGATAGAGTGAATAACAAAATAGGTTTCTTACTTCTAAAGAAACACTGGATTTAGTTAGCATACACGTGAGTCAAAACAATTACTTAACGCCATTCAAAAACAATAGACCTGGATATGATTGGTTTGCTGCTTTCAAAAAAGGCACAATTTATCCTTGAAAAAACCACAAGCCGTAGAGATGTCAAGGAAAGTGGCATGTGACCCTTTTATAGTTAATGAGTACTTTGATATCCTTGAAGAGGTTTTGAATGAACTAGATTTAAAAGGAAGTCCAGAAAAAATTTGGAACCTTGACGAGTCAAGTTTTGGAAATGACCCAGACAAAACGAAAATTGTTGGCGCCCGTGGATTTGCCAGTAACGATCGCGTCATCTGGAAAAGATAATGTCACGATCCTGTTCACTGCCAGTGCCGCTGGTGACAAATTGCCACCACTAATTATAAATAGAGGAAAAAATACGTGGGACCAATGGATGTCGGACCAAGGATATGAAAACACATCGTATGCCGCCATTCAAAATGGCTGGATAGATTTAAAAGTATTTGAAAAGTACATGTTCAGTACTGTACTGCCGCACTTAAGCGAAGATTCACCAGCTTTGTTAATTGTTGATGGCCATTCTACTCACATCCAATTGAAAGTCTTAAAAGCACAAAAACGCGGAGTGACTATTATAAAGTTACCATCGCATGCAAGCCATTTATTGCAGCCGTTAGATTTATCGGTTTTAAAATCAATGAAAAATAGCTGGGATCAAAAACTTGTTCTGTGGCAGAGACTAAATGTAGGGAAGAAGTTGCCTAAAGATGAATTTAGTCGGATTCTTGGTGAAGTATGGCGAGATTTAAATCCCATAATTATTCGTAATGGCTTCAAAAAAGGGGGTATATACCCATTCAACAAAGACGCTGTTCCAGAAAAAAAAGTTTGATCCTGAATCAATGAAAAGATTCAAGCAATTCAAAACACCAAGAAAAGAAATTCTTTCTTTGAAACAGCTGAGTTTGCAAGTAGTACTCCATAAAATGAATAGTAGCCAGGAACCTAATAATCATACACAGATTACATTGAAACAAAACAAAACAGTTCATATTGAAAGCAATAAAACATTAAAGCCTAAACTAAATCCGATAGCATTGTCTTCCAAATTGCCTTTGCAAAGTCAAGGAATGCGATTTAATTACTCAAATGAAACAAACAAGATCAAGATTATTGAAGATCGAATTTTGTCTGCCACAGAATCGAAACTTTACTATTACATAAAATAAAACGAAATGATTCTACAGTGAAACTGAAGAAAACAAAAATTTCAAAAGGCTGTGAAGTAATTACAAGGGAAGAGTTTTTAGAAAAAAAAAGAAAAGAAAAGGAAGACAACGAAAAAACAAAGAAGAAGAACAGAAGAAAAAAATTACAAAAAAGAAAAAGAAAACAAAGATCCCCATTGCAGCAAGAAAGCAAAATGTATCAAATCATCATTAAAGCATCATTAAAGCGATCACACGTCGTATCGAACAAGTTTGGGCGTGAATGCATTTGATACGCGATCACGTCCTGTCTTATTTCGTAGTTTGCTAAAGAGGAGTAAACAGTGTTGAAGTCTGAAGATGAGTTGGGAAAACGAAGATATTATTAAACTAATCGATGCCTACAAAAGAAAAGAAGTGTTATGGGATCCCAAGCATAAGAATTACTTCAACAAACTGTTGAAGAAAGACGCTTGGGACGAACTCTAGGTAGAATTACAACGTCCTTTGAAACAAATTAAAAAGAAGATGGATTACTTGCTGGCGGCCCTACGGCGGGAGAAACAAAAAATGACAAAATCAAAAACTACAGGTCAAGGTTAGTATTTTTTATTGAATTATTAAGCTACATTCTTCATCATGCATTTTTATGTACTTAGGAGAAGATTACATAATACGCGACCTGCAATTTTTTGGCTAATCGTTCGTGGTATTTATTTTCGATTTGCAAAGTTGTTTAATTCTTGCTAAAATGAGTAACGCTACAAATAAAACAATTAAACAAAGAGGGAAAGGAGTGAAAATTGGCTGGAAGAAGATAAGGTTAGTGCAATTTTATCCATAATCTTCTTTGTTAATAATAACCTTGTTTTTACTACTTTTTACCGACGAAATAATGTTCTATATTTTATTTATGCAGCATTTATTGATGGATTTAGTGAGAGAACGGGTGTCCATTATCGAAAATAAAAATACGGACACAAACACCAACACAAAAAGGTGGAAGCATGGACAGATTTTCTAAACAGGTATGGATTTACTAAACAGGTGTAATCTTTTGTCTGATCTGTATGCAATATGAATATATAAAACTCCATACAAGTGTTGAGAGAGGGCTACATCTATAATACTAATGTAAATTATTAATTTCCAGTTTTAACTGCATGTGCAAGGGGAGCAAGCGTACCCTTACACAATTGAAATCACAATGGAGCATCATTAAAATGCAAAAAAAGAAAAGAAAAGCTGAGGAGCGAAAATATCTTTTGCAGACTGGTGGTGGTCCTCCGCCACCACCGCCACCAAACCCCGATGGCAATGACATTTATTCTTGGCTTCCACAAGAATTTGTCATTGATTCAAATGAATTTGATTCTGATCAAATAAATCAGGTAAATATTTTTGTAAATACAAGAGCTACCTAAAAAATTGTTTGTAAAATCAATTGATTTTAATTTATTGAAAATTACATTTGTTTTCAAAATTATTTCTCCTTATTAAGACTAATGATTTTTTTAAATTTTCAGGATGTAATTGAGATACACAAATTAGAAGTAAACACAGTGGATAAGACACCAGATGTTGTTGTAGGTATCTTATACACAATAAGAATGATACTTTTTATTTTTTCAAGTGTTCTAATGCTTTTTGATTATTCTAGGTTACAGTGACTGAAACCAAGGAGGACACGGAGACACCACTTCAAGAGATCCAAAATACAAAAGTAAGACGAGAACTGTAAAACTCCTGTCCTTTCTCGAGGTCTAATCTATTTCTGTACCTGGTTTCATTAAAATCAATTCAGTGGTTATAGCGTGAAAGACAGACTGAGTTACTTTCAGGTTTATAATATTAGTATAAATTTCAGTACACCTAACTGCCATACCCTTTTCCTAACGGTTTGTTTATTGTTGCAGGTTGTTACCAATAATCCTACAACAATTTTTTCCAAAAGGCATGCTAGGAAACCTAAGAATACTCGTGAAAATGAGAGCAAGGTAAATAAAACTACTTCTCTAAGTCTAACTGCAAGTCTTCTTTTACAAGATCAACAATAAAATATGCCGTACTTTTACTAAATCTATACCGCCTTTTAAATTCAATGTCTGGTAAATTAAATGGGTTTGATCGCTCTTTATAGAGCTTTCGGCGACGTGGGTTATTTTCTATTCGCTCAATAGCTTCTAGTGCTTCCAAAGCTTGCATTATTTAACCTTTTGATAATGAAAAACCACTGAAAAACTTTAAACCACGTACGATACACAAAATGCCTTTTTACAAATGCAACGTCAAAATAATTTGATATAACCTAAAACATAACCTCTTTAAATGTCAAACAAACATCGGCTGTGGCGCGAAGCGGCCATATTTGTATCTATTAGAAGCCTAAAGTAGGGTCCGCTATTGTTTAAGTTATGAAGCCGTTATCGAATACCTATAAAGCATTTTAGTAGTATTGAACGTTTATGAATAACGTTTTCAGAGAATATCCTTATAGCGAGCTTATAAACCCATTTTTACTTTTTATGAATAAGACTGTTAATATGTATCGTTATGTAAAATATTTTATAGTAGATTTGTTATATTCGAAAAATTACTTTCGAAAAATTGTAGTACCAATCAACGACAATTCTTTTGAAACCTATAACTTGGTAAATAGACACTATACAAAAAAAATATTTTGCGTACACATTCATACCTACTAGAAGTACAAATGGGCCGAATGTGGTCGATTTTCAGAACCTCACTTTTTTTTTCCTGTCCGCTTCACGTGAAATGTCCCAGTGGACAATTGGTTCACTTCAATACCCTTGGTAGAAATGTTACTGAAGAAAGGCCTTACCTATTTGGGGACTGTAAAGAAAAATAAGCGGGACCACCGCAGTTTCAACCAAATAAAACTAGACCTGTTGGGAGTTCTCTGTACTTACGGATTTACCAAAGATTTGACTTTGCTGTCGTCTGTACCCAAACATAATAAATCAGTCATTCTTTTATCTTCATGTCACAATAAAGGCTGTGATGAAATTTCTAAAAAACCGACGTTGATTGTTGATTACAATCAAACCAAAGGCGGAGTCGACGAGGTCGACAAAAAATGTGCCATTTATTCATGCAGTCGCAAAACACAAGCAATCTTCTATCGGCTACTAGATATGGCTGGGATTAACACATTTGTGTTGTACGGACAATGTCAAGGAGCAAAGTTGAGACGAGGGGACTTTGTGTTGCTTTTGGCTCGGGAATTAGTACCGTACACTTAACTAAAATGCTTGATTTGTGAGTAAATCCAATGACACTATCAATTTCAAGAATATTAAGATTTCCATCATGGATGATAATGTCTGCAAGCAAGTATTGGACAGAAGTTACAGTAGGTAATATATTTATTATACTCTGATTTTAATCCGAGTCACACAACCGACAATTACAGTATTGCGAGTTTTTTGCCCTTAATAAATAGTGATGTAGGTGAATCGAGTTTTCACTATTAAGTTAGTCGAGATTGTATATTTTTCTTTATTGAATATCAAATTGCTTCCAAATAAATTAAAATAATTTATGATAATTAAACAGAACGGTATTTACGGTATGAAAGTAATTTAATATTATATAAAACACTGATATATGAAGTTATTTCGACTTAGAATTTGTTTTTTAATGGACGCCTATTTTTTGGCTTAAATGTCCTACTACCAGGCCATAAAATGAAGAAAAAAGCTATGGGTGCCAGTTTGTTTCAATTGTTTTGCATTCGGCTACCGAATTCCGACTGCGCTAAAATTACTGATGTAAAACAAAATAAATCTAAATATGAAAGGTATGCTGTGGAAGAGTTGGCGGCTGAACACGGAGTGACAATCCTGCGTCTACCACCCTATCACTGCGAGCTAAACCCGATCCAGTTAGTTTGGGCTCAAGCAAAGGGGTACGTCGCACGAAATAATTAAACTTTTAAAATCAGATGTGAAACAATTATTTGAAGGCCTGCAGAAAATAACCAATGAACATTGGAAAGAATGCATTAATGATACATTAAAAGTAGAGGAAAAAATGTATAGTTTAGATCATAATCGTGGACGAATGTGTGGATTCGTTCATTATTAACGTCACCGATTCCGATTCTGACTACAGACTCAGAATCGGATTTGGAATCAATAGGAATTATAAATGAATAAAAATGTATAAAAGAACTTGGGAAAGGTAAGACGGGGTGGCGGGCAAGACGGGGTACCCGTCTTCTATCGAGAACCGTTTGACCAATCAGGATCGTTTCTGTGCGTGACGCAGCGCTGCCATTATAACTTTTAGTCAACGCAGTGAAAAAGCGACGACGCCACTGTTTTTGTTTGTTTTTTAGAAAAAATTTGCATTCTGCGATTTTGTTATCATTTTTTCACTTTGGTTGCACCGTGATTGTTCTGTAAATAGCATTGGTTTGAAGTACAAATAAAGTTATTCACATGGGTCAAGGATTAATCATACAGGTAAGCATTTGTTTATTTATGTGCGGAAGCATTGTTTTTAGAGGTTAATTTGTTAATTTATTTGGAGATGAGAGGGCAAGACGGGGTATGGGGTACCCCATATTGCCCGCACTATAATAATAGATATAATGTTTATTTTGCTATATCAATAACAGAGTAATGATTTGTAATATACCTAGTTATTCACTATTTTTGTTTTTTGATAATTGCAGAATGGTGAAAAATTATAAAAGAACAACAAATAGAGGAGATTGGTCAGAAGAAGCCATGAGAAATGCGGTGGACTCTGTGGTACAAGGCAAAATGGGTTACTATCTAGCAGCAAAGACTTTTGGTGTCCCCCAAACCACTTTGGAAAGAAATGTGAAGATATTTCGAGAAAGTTCTAAGGAAAATGCTTCAGCTACAATAAAAATGAAGGTTCAGTTGGGCCCTAAACAAACAGTTTTTTCTTATGAAGAAGAGAAAGAGTTATGTAATTATATATTCGATATGGAGAGCAGGCTTTACGGGCTAACAACTAAAGATCTTAGAAGCTTAGTCTACAGGCTAGCAATTAAAAATAATAAACGACATCCATTTAGTGATTTAAAAAAAGAAGCTGGCAAAGACTGGGTGCAAAACTATTTAAAGAGGCATCCACAATTGTCTATAAGACAACCTGAAAGCACCTCAGCTGCGCGTGCTGCTGGATTCAACAAACAGGCGGTTGATAAGTTTTTCACTTTCTTAGGTAACGTTTATGATGAACATCAATTGACACCTGAGAGAATCTACAACTGTGACGAAACGGGAATTTCCGTAGTGCCAAAGACAAAGTCAAAAATAATAGCTAAAAAAGGTCGAAAGCAAGTTGAGGCCATAACTTCCGCAGAAAGAAGTACGACCATTACAGTCGAAATATGTTTTAGTGCCAGTGGCCAATATGCCACCCATGATGGTATTTCCTAGAAAGAGGATGGATCCGCAGCTAATGCTAAATGCTGCACCCGGAGCTTGGGGAGTTTGCAGTGATTCTGGCTGGATGACAGCAGAGTTATTTCTAGAATGGTTTAAAAAGTTTGTCGAGTTTAGTGGAGCCACAGTCGAACGACCTGTTCTGTTACTGTTGGATGGCCATAGTATCCACACTCAAAATATTGATCTCATAAATGAAGCTCGATCCCACGGAGTTATCTTTTTATGTTTTCCCCCACATACTACACACCGCCTTCAGGTCGCTGATGTTGCTTACATGAGACCGTTGAGCACATATTATGATCAACAAATAACAGCTTTGCTTCGCAGCAATCCGGGACAGGTCGTCACAGTTCGGCAAGTTGCTGAAATTTTTGGGAAAGCTTTCATACAGGCGTCTTCTATGTCAACGGCTGTAAATGGGTTTAAAAAATGTGGGATTTGGCCATATGATTCATCAGTTTTCACGGAAAATTACTTTGCTGCTTCGTTGATGACGAATATTCCGCAGATCGAGAAAGAGCCGACTACTGAAGCAACAACTGCAACTACAACGACTGTAACTCCAACATCTAATACCGAATTAGCAGCTGCAGCAGCACCGTTGTTTAATTCCCAGATTTTTGCTCCAACTGTCACAGGAGCACAACCAAATATTGAAACCGAACCAAACTGTCATGAAGTCATAATACCTCTTGCGAACTTCACTACAACGATACCATCCCCTAAGCCTGGTTGCTCTAGTTGGTTTGATGACACTGAAATATACAAGGCATCAAGTACTCCACCAAAATCAACATTTTCCGTATGCAGTCCCCAGCAAATAATGCCTTTTCCAGCAACACGCAAAGTTTCTCGTGTTGTAAGAAAACGAGGAAAAACCGCAATTATAACTTCATCGCCATATAAAAATGAATTGGAAGAGAGTATTAAAAAAAAAGAAATTGGCAGAAGAAGAAAAGCAAAAGAAAAAAGCAATATATATAGTATATAAAATATGTGTTATTTATATATATTTTTATATAGGTATATATATATATATATATATTTTCACTTTACATATTTTACTTTTATTTATTTTTTTATCATAGTATATCTTATATTATATGTATTTCTCTATTTCTATAGTAAACTAGGTTTTAGGGTACACAATTTTTTTATTACTTTCCCTTTTTTATGTTTAAGTTTAGAACCTGGCCGAGTGTGTATAATTCTCACACATTTATTCCAACTTGTTGCGTAACGAATTGTTTTGTATTGTAACGATCACCTTGCGTTAAGTTCTTGTAATCTAACGTGAACAACTGTAATTGGCTAAATAAGTAAAACACCATAGTATCTAAGTTACGAATGTACAGCTGTTGTTGTTCCATAATAAAATAAAAATAAAATAAAAATAATAAGAGAACTTACGAAAATCGAAAAAAAATCTGCGGCTAATAAAAAAAAAGTGGCCAAAAAGAATACAGGATCTAAATATGTCCCATCAATAGAAAACAGTGATAGTGAAGTTGAAAATACACCATGTTTGTTTTGTAATGGTTGTTATTTGGAGTCAAATGAAGGCTGGGCTGCTTGTTCTGCATGCGGCAAATGGGCTCACTGTAGTTGTGCTGGTGTAGATGATGAAGATGAAGATGCAACGTTTATTTGCAAATTTTGTCAGCAAAAATAAAACTGGATTTTTTCGAACCCTATCTTGCCCCTCAGGGTACCCCATGTTACCCGACCGTAGGGGCATGATGGGGTGATCTGACTTTTTCTAATTTTTGTTAATGTTCTATATAATTATTAAACTTATGTTCCTAATTAGGATTAGTTATGGAAGACTGATTACCAACGATGATTACTGAAATAAAAAAGATAATATATACATGAAAATGTTAGTTTTATTGAGATTCAAACGTTAAGTACCCCGTCTTACCCCCCTCTCCAAACAAATGGTCAGTTAATATTTATTTATTAATTACTTTACCAACTTTGAGTAAGGTCGTGCGTGGCCTCGTGGTCGAATATTAGTATGGATACGTGTTTTATTTTGTGAAGTAATCGTACCCAATTAATGTTATTGTAATTGTACATAGGTTACGTTAACTCCAGCCGAAAACGCTAAAAGACAATTAACATTACAACAAAGTCTACAAGTAAAGGATTATTGGGATTTATCGCATCACAAATCTCAAGAAATGAATCGTACGATTGCTGAAATGATTGCCCTCCAGAACTTACCCTTTCATTTTGTCGAAGGTACAGGATTTCGTAGAGTAATGCAAGCTGCTCTTCCAAAGTACAAGATAAGAGGCCGTGTTTTTTTTTCTTCCTATGTGTGCGACAATTTGTACAATAAGTTAGCAAAGAAAACCAAAGATTTACGAGGGTTGCCTTTTATATTTCGGGATTGGACAACCTTAGTGTTGCAATCTGGCAACTGACAGCTCTATCGTAAAGTTTGACATTTTTGAGGTTATACGTACTCGGAACGTTTTGACATACGAGCGCTATTTGTGTTGTTTACAGTAACTTAAAAGATTCATCTCGGCCAAAAAATGGAATTAAACTATAATTCACCTATTTACATTTCAAAATCATCATAAACATAAAGGGACATCGGCGTACCAATGGTCGTAAAGAGCGAGTATTTAGCAGGGGTATTTCATTTATTGTTACATTGAAAACCACTATATTTTTATTTATTTTGTTATAGAAAATGCATCGTAAGGGACGAGGAGTCTTTGAACTCAAGGAGAGTGAAATCCTACAGATTTTGATGTGCGATAACAGCGACGACGACCAAGGAGTTTATGCGGTCGAAATAGAAGACGGGACACCTAATCTACAGGAATCAGCAAGTGATTTATCGGAACCTTCAACTTCTAGCGCAGGGCCCATTATTCAAACAAACCAACCACCGAGTTTCAAATGGAGCCAAAGGAGTTACGTCCCAAATAGCTTTCGTAGTGTGGAATATGAATACGGAAAGGTGCAAATCTGCCTAGAGGATAAAGCTACCAGTAAACTGACTCCTTTAGACATCTTTAGTGCGACATCCAATTTTGATTCATTAGTCGAAATAATAGTAACAGAGTCAATAAGATATGCTCATCAAAATGGACGTGAATTCACCGTAGATTCTAAGGAAATGAGAGCATTTTTGGGCATGAACTTAGTTATGGGCTACCATGTTTTGCCATCTTTACGAGATTACTGGTCGACAGAACCAGATATGGGAGTCCCTTTTATATCGAATGTTATGCCTAGAGCCCGATTTGAAGATATTCGCAGGAACCTACACTTTTGTAATAATGCGGAAGTTAGAGACGTCAATAGCAATAATTACGATAGAGCGTACAAGATAAGGCCAGTTTTAGACCATTTGAATCACTCATTTCAAAATTCATTTAATAATACTCAGCGACAATCAATAGACGAACACATGATCAAATTCAAAGGGCATAATATAATGAAACAATACATAAAAAATAAACCAGTAAAGTGGGGGTTCAAATTATGGTGTAGATGTGATGCCGCGACAGGGTACTTATTTGAATTTGACTTGTACACTGGAAAACGAACTACTGCATCTGAGTATGGGCTAGGTGAATCTGTAGTACTTCAGCTTACTAAAAAACTTGAGGGTTTGGGCTGTAAAATTTATATCGACAACTTTTTTAATTCGCCTATGTTGCAATACATCCTGATTGAACAGAATACCAAAGCCTGTGGAACTGTACGAACCAACAGAAAACATCTACCTAAAACTGCACCCCTTGATAAAAATATGAAGCGTGGTGATATCTATACAACTAGTTTCCATGGTATCACTTACGTAAAATGAATGGACAACAAAGCCGTACATTTGTTGACTAACTTTCTATCCCCTATAGAAAAAGACACCGTAAAACGCCGTAAAGCCGGATCAGCTGAAAAAATTGATGTAGTGTGCCATAGAATTGTATCGCATTATAACAAAAACATGGGAGGAGTCGATCTTATGGATCAGCGCAAAGTATCCTACGAAATAGACAGGAGATCAAAAATAAAATACTACCTCCGTTTGTTTTTCGATCTCCTTGATATATCGGTAAATAATGCATATCATGTTTACACTAAACTTCATGATCAAAAGCGAATGGAAGGAAGTCTATTGACAAATCTGTAGTTCAGGCAAGTAGTGGCCCGAAGTTTGATAAACGGTTTTACGGTGAGGCAACGAGGCGTCCCCACTACAAAAACAAGCATAGTACGCAAGTCTGTGAAAAGACAGTTGCCATTCCACCCTATGCAAAAAGCAAATTGCAGAAAAAGGTGCGTAGAGTGTGCAAAAATAAAGAAAGATAACCGTACCAATAATACGTGTGGTATATGTCAAGTGCACCTTTGTTACACTAATGACAGGAATTGTTTTGCTTCCTATCATATGTAATTCGTATGTTTTACTTCCCTTTTTAGTTAATAAAAATTATATTTAGCTATGTATTTTATTATAATTGTACCCTAAATAAGAAATAAATAACATATAGTATAGTTACCTTTTATGAGGAAAAAGTATCTCACAGCGACCATAGGTACACATCTGTCCCCAATAATTTCAAAAAAATCTCAATATTTTTTTCATTTTTTTTTTAGAATATTATTTTCTTATGAAAAACAGATCATTTTAACTACTTATGATGATTAAATACCTTCCCGTTATCTTATGGTCCTGAAAGGGTTAATTTTGACTACTAACATACAAATTTAATAAAAAAAGTTTTAAATGTACAATTGTGCTTTTTTTTCATAGTGTTAACGCTTCAGTTTCCGCTTCCGTTAAGATTTACTTTTGACATCTGTTTCCGTTTCTGCTTCCGTTATGCCAGTTCCGTTGCATCACTAATCACTATTGTAGCTGGTCACCCTTTTTGGTATAATTGACAGTTGCACTTGACAATTGTGTGACTCGGATTAAAAATCAGAGTATAGTTATCTTAAATATTTTCTGCCTCATCTAACTAAGATGTGTCGAAATCCAAAAACTGCATTGGTATTATTATTCATGGCCAGGTTAATTGGAGTATCTAACTTTTCGTAGAACATAATTATCGGCCCCTTTTAACGTCCCCAATACCGGGGCACGAGCCTACTCTAAAACAAGAGTAGCATAGAATAGTATACATTTTTTGATGCTATTCGGCACAACGAAATTATAAAGAGTTTATTAATCATTTGCATAAATACAGAACATCAGGGCCATGCCTCCTCGTTTTCTATGGTGCAAAATGCCACCTGAACTTTACTATTGTGGAGGAAGCTGAAAAATTGTGGCATTACTTTTTATAGTCTCCCTTCTAAAACACCACGCATGAATTACAACCGATGGATAGGTCTGTTTATCGCTATTTCGAGCACCATTGAAACCAAGAATTGATATAAGCTTTACGCGATGACATCGCGTTATTGGGCCCATATATTAATAAACTCCAGAAACACGTGCCTAAAATGGTTGATGGAACCATCGACTTTAAGAGCACCGGGAAAATGTCGGCGTTCGTGTGTAACAGGATGTCAACTCTGAAGGCACCATCGCGTGAGTTGAACGAAAACCTACAAGATTACTACCGCCGTGCCTATCCAACAGGCAACATTAAAGAGTACTACAGCTACGCGAAGCTAACAGCAGCGGAAAGAGTCGAAGGACAAATTAATCTCTTAGGAGAAGTGCCGCGCTTTGAAAACTTACTCTACCCACTTTACGTCCTCCGGGTAGAACAGGCATGCAAGTATCAGTTACAAACTGATTATAAAGCTATAGCGCAAATAATATAAAATCTTTAACAGAAGAAGCTTTCTCTCAAATAGGAAACGGTAAATGCCGAAAATCTTATGAACATGCAATAAAAATTGAAAATCAGTTTATAGGATAGATTAATTGAGGAAAGGTTTATCATCTTACTCTTCCGATGAAAACTTTTTTATGGATGTGCAGTATTATGAACCATTTTCAAATTCTGATAACCTATTGAATAAACTGTTAATAAGGCTCGACCGAGATCTCGGTCTCGGTCTCGGCATTCTCGGCCAAAAATCCAGCCGAGAATCTCGGTTCGGTTCTCGGCCCATTTTGGCCGATATTCTCGGCCATGGCCGAGACAAAATTTTGTTCGTTTCAAAATTAAAAATTTAGTCAGGTATTAGTAAAAATTACTTTTTTATGTTACAATATAATGTTATTCAACTTTGATTATTAAAACTTTACTAAAACAGTTATTTTTTATAAACAATATGTAGTGTTTTAATGTTTTTTCCACGCTTCGTCTATTCTCGGTCTCGGTTCTCGGTCTCGGCCGAGACATTAATTTATTCTCGGTCTCGGTCTCGGCCGAGAACGAAAACCATGTCTCGGTCGAGCCTTAACTGTTAATAATAAGCTGTATGACGTGGTGCTTCCTAGCACGACCACGGCGCATTTTGTAATTTTCTTTGCAGTACAATTTCATAAAAAAATATGTATGCCAGCTACCAGTTCGACGTAGAGTTCAGGAAAACGGATTTTTATGACATCGGGCTATCATTGTGCTAGCTCTATTTCGAGTTCGCTAGATTGCTTTGCAGAGATTTCTTAGAGAAAACATGAAGAATAAAATGATGATCTTATTTTTGCTAAATGTGTGTTAAAAGTTTTAAATAACGCACAGTTATACTTTATTTACCCACAAGACTATTTTATTCACCATAGAGGAAAACGGTTCAAGCGGAGAGGCAGCAAAGGAAAGATCCGATCTCCTGTCATTCTTGGACAGCTTTCCTTCTTCCTAAGGAACCAGTAGGTAAGTATTACGTCTTCAATGAGAACCCAGGAGGTAATAGAATGATAATGGAAAACACGTATGATATTAGTGACGGAATACAAAACCCCAGAAGAACAATTAAAAAAGGTAACCGTCGAATTAGCAGCAAATTTAGTTGGAAACACCATATGGCCTATGGCTTGTAGAACGGGAATGTTAAAAATATTAAATTGGTATTATTGACGTGCTGCTCACTTTTTATGTGCCACTGAACTAATTGGCCAATCAATATAATTACATGCCTAAACAAAAGTTATAATAAGAACTATAAAAATAGTTGGCAATTAGTACCTACAAACGAACTAGTTGCTTCAATTTCAAAATCGTAGCCATTTCTGCAAAAGGCGGCACAATGTTGAGTCGTGTTTTTATTATTTTCTCTTTTATTGTTGTCGTGTACTGCGAAGTGGCCAAGAAGGGAAATGATATTCCCGAAAAAGGCCGCTTGGTCGGCGTTGACACCGTACATGAGGTTAAAATCGATAAAGATTCCATTATATCTCGAAACACGATTATGCAGAGAAAAAGTCGGGATAAAAATGGTAAGTAAAATCACCGTTTGAATTTAGTTTTTTACACATCTTAGCGTTTTTGTAGAAGTACCTACGCTCTAATTGTACCTACGCTACAAATACGTAGGTAGGTAATTGATTTATCAACCAAACGTTAGTATCATATCGTTTGAAAGATTCGTTTCTGATACGACCACACTGTAGGTACCTTAGTTTAAACACATTACCTATATTTTCTTCTAATTTATTTATTTCATGCATTGAGAGTTCTTATAGTCCTACAAAAACGCCTAGATTCAGGTTTATAAACCTAGTGTTATTGCCACATTTTATTACTTGCCTAAAGAGACGCCATTTAAAAGACAATTGTTTCCGACACACAGTACAAACATCAACGAAAAGACCAATTATTATCAGGGAAGAGCCCATCGAAGTCGATTACGATATATCAATGCACACAGAGTTATAAAAACAATTATTTTGTTGGATATCAGTATAACTAAATTAATTAATGTGTGGATTTGTACGAGTAAATTCTTAATTGTTATTTTCAATGACAAATAAATAATTTAAATGCAACCAGTTTTTTATTTGTGTACATTGATACCTAGTTGCAATTTTATTTTACGACAAATATACTTTTATACCTACCTACACGAATTTTCTCCATGATAACAGTAGGTAGGTACCTAGGTACTTATACCTATACAATCATGTTCTATTCAGCAGAACAACTTTGAGAGTTATACATTGCCATAACATCGTTTCTATTATGGACAATGTAAGTACCTAAGTATACCAAGATTGCCGCGGAATATGTAGAGTCAAACTAAAATTTTATTGTTCAAAGCTCACCACCGCAAGAAAGACGAAGAGCGCGATCCAGATTGGTCCTACAGCGGGTTTCCTCCAGAAGTGAGCGCTCACGTAGAGCAGTTCAAGAAAAATATGACGGAATGCCTGAAGGAAGTACAGGCGAGTGACAAGAGACCTATCAGACGTCTATCCCCAAAGAGCGAATCGCCCATCCATGGTGAATGTTTGATTGCCTGCGTTTTAAAACGCAATGGTGTTATCGAGTCAGGGAAGATTAATAAATGTAAGTAGCAGTAAAAAGTTTGTGCGTCAGTCGCGTGGAAATATCGACCAAAAGGTCTACTTATGTGCATTGTCTAACAATTTTTTTTTGATTAGATGATATCCTGGAAAGGTCTGACAACACAGTGCTCAGTCACGGTACTCTAATTTTAATAAGTAGAAATTAAATTTGTCACTCTTTGTAATTCTACAATTTTACGAACAAGACAATCTGAATTTATTGTAGGTATCTAGCCGACAAGTTACCACGCTTTTTTCAACTGTTTTCAGCAAATCTATTAAATCTGATCAGTAAATTCTACGCAAAAGATACAAAATTAATGAAAAAGTTAGAGAAAAATGTCGATCGTTGTATAGAAATGAGTACCAGAAATCGAGATGAGTGCGCGCTAGCCGCTCAATTGAATGAATGCACCAACGATCTCATGGCGAGCAATAAACACAAGATCGTTGTAAATTATGAAAAATAAAATATGTACCTACTACCTAATAAAAGAAAGTAAATGGATATACATTTGTTTTGTTTTCATCCTTCAATTTTTATAAGATATAGATTCATAACATAAGATTAAGTTTGGTCAAGCTGAGTTTAATCATTAAGCCGCGTATCCACTAGGCAACAATTGACGCGCAACACGTGCCGCTCAACATGTTCGGCGACGTTGCAAAACAACGCGCGACGTTGCCAAATGGCGCGCAACATGACGCGGAGCTTGTTGTTTGCATCGCAGTTGAGCATTTGTTTGTTGTCAATTAGTGGAGACGTGACGTGACGCGCAGCAATAATGTCTGTAGTGTGGTGTAATGAACGAGTGCTCAAATTAATCGAATTGTACCAAAATTATGAATGTTTGTGGGATACTGCTCACCGAGAATATAAAAATAAATTAATAAAACAAGATGCATGGGACTCAATAGCGAAAACATTAGATGTGCCTGTAAAAGAAGTTGAAAGCAAGGTACATACTCTTCGATCGCAATTTACCCGCGAAATGAAAAAGTTGAAAAGTTCAAAAAAAACAGGAAGTGGCAGTGAAGACGTTCTGAACATTACATGGTTTGCATATAAACCTTTGCTGTTTTTGATAAAAGGTGAAACAACAACTGGAAATAAGGACACAATTAAGAATCATGTAAGTTGTTTATTATTTTTAAATACTAAAACTAGATAAAGTTGAAATGTTTTTAAGCACGATCCTTTTGCCAAGGAACACGACCTACTTCGCTTATAAAATAGTCAGCAAATTTATCTCTTATAGTGGATGGTGCCAGAGACATTTCCACGTTTTCATCACTCTCTTCTAAAGGAAGTAGATTATTTTCTGTTACATCACTACGCCAAGAGCCGTTTATTACATTAAATTCAGAATCTTCCCTATCATAAGTTCCTGGTGGAGTGTACAGAGTTCTGGAACGTTTATTTCGACTCAAAAAATTATGCAAATATATACAAGTTGTAGTAACAAGCTCAACATTATTAGATTTAAGTTCTATTGGACTCCGAAATATACGGAAAACAACAGACATCACACCAAAAACATTTTCTACGATTCTTCGTGCCCGCGAGAGTCTGTAGTTGAAAATTCGTTTCACGTTACCTTTTTCGTAAGTTCCGGGGTAAGGTCTCATTAAGTTTTTAGACAACGCGAATGCACTATCTCCAACGAGCACATATGGTAATTGCACATTAGCTGATTCTAAAGTTTCCATTGGTGGCAACGATAGTGTTTTGTCAGTTAATTTCTTGTAGAATGCTGTTTCACGAAATAGTCCTCCGTCAGATGATTTACCTTTGGCACCGATATTTGCATACAGAAAATTATATTGTGCATCCACAATAGCTAAAAGAACTATACTAAATTGTTCCTTGTAATTATGATAATCACTGCCAGAGTTTGGTGGCGCTGTAATAACCACATGTTTACCATCTATAGCACCGACACAGTGAGGAAAATTCCACAGCATGTTAAATTTTCTTGCGACTTCCTTCCAATCCTCTTCATTTGACGGAATCTGAAATATTCATACACAATTTTAATATATTAATATTTTTAGGTAGAAGATAATAACTCGACGCAACGTGAAATTGAAGATACTCAACACCAAAATGAAGATGCGCGAACAGATCAAACCGAAACAATTAGACAAACTGGAACAAAAGTAGCGAAGAAGCGGAGTCACGATGAAAAAGTAGATGAAGCTTATGAAATAATGAAGAATGTCAAAAAAAGATTGGAGGACAGAGATACGATAACAGATGACTTTGATGTTTATGGGAAATATGTGGCCTCGGAACTACGAAATATAAAAGACGAATATTCGACTTTGATAGCTAAACAATACATAAATAATATATTGATTGATGCTCGTATTGGAAAATATCGGCAAGAGTATAATACGTACGGCTACAGTACAGGACGGAGCAGTACACATGACACACCATCAATTTCAGCAAGTAATGATGGTACTACAACCCAGGACAGTGTTCAACAAAATGATAAAATGTTGATGATATTGACTTAACTAATATCTTATCAGATGTACAGGATTGATTCACAATTTCTTATAAATGTTGATTATATCCAAATCATTTATGAAAGTTGATTATTTCCGAACCATTTATGAGCGTTGATTATTTCCAAACAAATTATAAACGTTGATAATTTCCTAATCATTTATAAACGTTGATTATTTTAATAAATCAATATTTAATCAAGTCTTTTCATTTACTTGTACTTACCCTTACATAATTACTTAGACTCTGTATCAAGGCTCCGCAAACTTCAGGTACAATTTTACTGATTAATTGCTTAGATATCTTGAAAGTGTAGGACAGTGAAGTATAGGAATTTCCGGTTGCCAAATATCGAAGTGTAACAGCCAATCTGAGAGAAGCACTGATAGAATTTCGAAATTTTGTATTTTGCTTCGATATTATGGGTTCTATTTTTCGTAAGAGTATCTCGAAATCAGTTTTGCTCATTCGGGTAAAATTCGAGAAAGATCCATCAACCACACGGAGATCACTGAACACATTGTTTTTATTTTGTAAGTAATTTCTAACCCACCAACGTGGCTTTTTTCTTCTTGATGCTTTTTTCGATAAAATTATAACCACTGCCGCTGAAATCAGCACTAGTTCCTCGGGCGACATGTTGTCGACGACTGAGAATATGTGGACAGACAACGTTGTTAAACAAAAGTTCCGCGTCAACATTCAACAAGTTGCGAAACATGTTGTGCAACATGTCGCGCTTCAAATGTTGCCTAGTGGATACCCGGCTTTACCCGAACATGTCACAACCTAAAACAATCAAAGATGTTGAAGTTGCGGAGATCCTGTTATCCGGTCTGCCCAAGGAGTACGACACCTTGGTTTCAGCCACGAAAGTGCTTTCATAAAGCGAGGTCGTTCGGTTTAGACTTATTCAAGAGGATTATAGACGGAACAATAACAATGATACTGCCCACATCGCTAAGAAGAATTTCAAATCATGATATAGGTATGGGTTGTGGAGTAAATTTATCAGAGCCTCCGCGACTTGTGCGGATTTTTAGGACGAGTCTTTGGACTCTCGTGGGACTCATTGCCTTATACCTCATCTGCCGATTGGCTGTTGGGAAACTCAACGCTATCGCTGACTAAGGCTTCATTCACCGCCTGCCAAGGACCCGATTCGGGTCCTAACAAGCCAGATTCAGAATATTCGCGACACTGTGGACATTGTTTTCGAAAAGGCAAAAAGAATTTGTGAACAATGTGACATTGAAGACAATTTTCCTGAAAAGCGACGAAAGCGAGTAAAAAGACACGATTTAAGTGAAAGTTCAGACGCCGGCTACTACATTACTCAGCAACAAAGTTTCAAAATTCAGATAAATGAAGCAATAGATAATATACAATAATTTCTGAATTAAAATGGCGATTCGAAAAACTACCCGACATACACCACTCTTTCGGTTTTTTGACCGTAAAACACATAACTACATATTCGGTTGAAGAACTAAAAAAACATGCAGCTGATTTGAGTATCAAATATTCTGCAGATATAAATGCCAGAGAATTTTGGGCCGAAATAGAAACTTTGAAGAGTTAAGTTGAAGCGACTACATTATTTGATAAATGTGAATGTCAGTCAAGTATGGGTCTTCTCAAAGCTATAGTGGAACTGGATTTAAAGGAAATGTTTCCCAATGTAGTAGTCGCTATAAAGATATTTTTAACGATGCCAGTGACTGTAGCTTCCTGCGAGAGATCATTCAGTAAGCTCAAATTAATAAAGACGTACCTGCGCTCGACGATGGGCCAAGAAAGATTGTCTGGCCTAGCGATTTTGTCGATTGAACGCGACATAGCACGGCTCCTGTCGTATGACAATGTAATCAAAGACTTCGCAATGAGAAAAGCGCGGAAAGTAAATCTTTGAGTAGGTAGCTGTCCTTTTCTTGTGATTACGGTTTACCTTAGCCTTGGGTCTTTACTATCGAGTACTTTGTGTCATTTCTGTATTTGAGCAAATATTTTTGAATAAACAATTTTTATCTTAAAGAAATCTACTAAGTACCTTCGTAAACAAAAAATAGATAGATTTATTTTTATGCACATTTGTCCACTTTATTGTCAGAGCCTGGTTAGAGCATTTTTCAAGGGCGCAGTTTTGAAAGCTCGCACCGGGCGCATAAAAGGCTAGTTACGGCACTGGACCCGAATAGATAGTGCTCGTTTGGGCGATTAGGCAGATTTCGTTTGTCTCACTGCGTAGGTACCGTAGTATATAAGTATAGGTTTTACAACAATAAATTACTCCACCATTAGGTGATATTTACTAGGTGTTCGGAGTCTACCTTTGGTCTGGCTTGCGTCTAAATCTAAAATATAAATCAGAGAAAAAAAAGTATTTCCTTTCTTTTTCTTTTATTTATAGGTATTTATAGGAAATTGGGAACATTATGCTCAGACCCAGCGATTTCATTTCAAAACTCTGAACTCAGACGGCAGAATGCGAACCCGCCTGCCAGGTGCCAGTCGTCGCTTAAAGGTAGTATGGCCGCAATGACAGGCGGCTTGCTATGCACCTAGACTCTAGGTATTTTGGCGAAAAGCAGCTGCAGAATATCCCATTATAGCTGACAGAGCTTTAAAAACGTTGATTCCATTTGCCACAACTTACAGATGTGAAACTGGTTTCTCAACTCTTGTTACATTAAAAACAAAAGCCAGAAACCGTCTGAATGTTGAGCATGACATGAGATGCGCGTTGAGTGAAACCAAACCTAATATTGTCAAACTTGCGAATGCAAAGCAATTTCAACCTTCACACTAGTTAACTCCAAGATTTACATATTACCTACTTTACTTTACTAGTTACCTAAACGTGCAATTTCTTAGAATTTAGTTAGATAATAAACATATTTTCGTTCGAATTTGTGTGGTTTTAATTATTTTAAATTAGCTAGGGGTAAACTCAATTCCCATACTTGTTCACAGGGGTAGTGACATTGAAAAGGTTAGGAACCGCTGACCTAGAGCCTAGCAAGTCACCTAGGCGATTGCAAGCCGCTTGTCAGTGCAGCCATACCCTAGGCTAGGACTTCAGAAAACCATCAGACATCAGGCCACCAATGTGCGAGGGAAATAAAAGTATTTTGCACAGACATACTCAAATCCCGTGATCCATGTATTCGGTATTTGATGTCAAAACCGGATTAATCTCAGATTTCACAACAAATTAAAGGACATACTATCTTCAAGATTATTTCCCATCAAGGATCCTAGAGAAGGAACTATAGATGAACACCTAACGGCAGCAAACATGGCGAACAACCCGGCTGTTGCACATGACGGCGGATTAAATACCTAAATTCAATGGCCAGGATACTACCTATCTCGTGACGAAATGGATCGAGGATATAGAAGACACAGGCGATTCATTTAGATTCCTTATGCCCCGTCCCCATGCCATATAACAAACAGTTAAAGTGCTAAATATGAATGTAAAAAGTGTGAACCGGAAAAAAAACAAAACTTTAATCAAGAAATTATTACAAGGAAAACAAAGCAGACTCTAGAAATTGCATTACCAATATACAAAACAATTAACTACCTATAAAAAACGGATCCGGCAGACCTAGCTGGCATGTCGTGTAAATTGTATACTACAAGGCATGCCAAAGTATATTCATAACATATCTATTAATTCATCCCGATTTTCATAAGTCGAGAAGTAATTAAACACTAGCACGTAATTAAACATCGTAGTCAGAAATGATACAGATTTGGGTGAAGCTTTCAAAAGACTAGTTCCAAATAGACATTTTTTTAAAATAATGCATTTTTCTATAATATAGGTATTTATTTGCTTATATTATAATCTGTATTACCTACGAGACTAACAAATGGAGTGCTTTCATAAGAAGCTGAAGAATCAAGTTCAAGACCAATAGTTTCAAAAAGTGAGACTTAATATGAGATAACATGAAATTGAAATGTGAATATATCATCCATCAGATAAATTTCATGAACATTCTCTCAGGCTTCAATTTTAGGAACTAATGGCCAACAAAACAAAAGAAAACCAACACCATCCATAACACAAAAAAAACAATGTTTTGGAAACAAAATCCATCAGAATTGTTGCATATTATGTTGTAAATGATAATTATTCATTGTATTTTATGCTCATTGAATATTTAATACACAATCATTTTATGGATTGTTATTTTTAACAAGATTTCCTGACTGTAAATAGACCTTTCACATATTAAAATGTTGATAAGACCCTCCTGGGATAAATTAAAAATCAGGCTCAAGTTATATCAACATTTTGATTGTTGAAGCCCATATCAAACTCATCAAGGACCCTCAAAATGTTCTGTCGTGCTAAATCAGCATCCTCTTCTCTCATAGCATTCAAGGATTCAGTCACATGCTTCCCAAAGAACCAGTATCTCTGCAACTGGTCATTAGGACAGGTTTCACTGAGAGGTTTCATCGCATTGACCAAGTCATCAATTACTTTTCTACATTGGTTGTTTCTATTTTTAACAGATTTGAGTTTGCGTGGTCTATCAGTCCTCTGGCCTCTTTGTCTTAAAGTCAAAGTTGAATTGTCAACATCAGAATGAGATTCTTCTTTAAGTTGTAAATTTGAATAATCTTTGTATTCTGCTGTTAATGATGGATAAGCCTGGAACATACAGACAAAACAAAATTGTTAGAAATGCAGTAGAGCTAATCAAAAGATCATGAAAACAGCGGATGGAATGCAATGGAAAGAGCTCCATAGACTTTGACATAGTGGCTTTTTTTAACTGGCTTATTATGTTAATAAAATATCCTACAGCTTAAACCCACCATGAACATTAGCATTATCTATAATATTATATTATGTTATATGGGTATGTATGTTTCTTCCCGTAAAATATAAACTAAAATTTGTTTAATAGTTGAATAAATTATGTATGTACAGAAATCACAAACCTTGAAATCTTCTTTCCTGGATACAGTTCTTAAGAACTGCAGCGGTTTCCACAAAGGCCAGCAAGGTGTGTATACTTCATCTGAGGTTTGAGCAGTTGCCTTAGACTTGTCTACTCGACGTAGGTTCTGATTAAATGTACTTCGGATGTTCACCCAGCGGTCTCGTACAGATCTTGCTGTGAAACAAATGTACGGAATGGTAAATTTGGTGTCCCTTATTTTAATAATTAAACATAAAATGTGATTGCGTTCTTTAAAAGTCTAAGGTTTGTTTATTAGAATAATTAGAACTCAGATAAAGTATTATCTTTATATAGTTAAGTTTAGGCTTTATAAGTCGAAATAGGAACACCATTTGTTGTTTTTTTGTCTACAGTTCAAAGATAAATAAGGTACAAGGTATACGAAATGCATGTACTAAGACTAAAAAAGACCACATGTAAAAATATTTGAACATGACTCTCCGACCGGTGGGTAGTGTCATGTTACATTCTTGTTATATGCAATTGAGCGTCGCCTGGCATTGCCCTACCTACACATGCCCTTAGGGCATTTAGATAACCTACACATTTACTTAGATTCTCTATTACCTAAAATTGAAGGCTTTTTTCTATATGACCCCAACAAGATTCCTACCAAAGATGCAACACAAAAAATCATAATTAAAGGTTACTTTACATATTTAACTAACAGCGCAGCGTGTAAAATAAAGGTTTTACAATCAATGGTGACCACCTACCAGTAAAACCTCGTCCCAATTTGGCAGCAAATTCGGCGTACGCTTTGTATTTTTGTTGGATATGATGATTCGTGTTCCCCAAGGGCCGCCAAATGCATTCTCTTTGACGGACGAATTCAACAAGATCTAGTTCTAGTTTACGCGTCCAGTAACAAGGTTTCCGTGGCATTATATCAACTATAATTACCACGGTTGATTTTATTACACAAAACTAAAAAGTAAGAACAGAATTTTTGTACAGATGCCGAAAAATTGTGGGCACGCACACAGCACGCAAGCACGCAACGCTAAGTACTGACCATAGAGAAATTAATCACGTACTGACTATACTCTTTGACGCAACGCAAATGAAAATGAAACGAAACAAAAAACGAACGAACGAGCGAACGAAACTGTTTTTTTTTTTTTTATTTAATGGCCTGGAATATTTTCAATCGAACGACTCTGTGTTGCCAACAAAAAAAAGTTTGGACCAGTTTGCCATCTATCTGCCGAATACTAAACCACCAGATAGGTACCAGAATGTGTAGTAAGAAATGTTTGTTTTTGTAAGTAGGTAGGTACAGGGCTAAGTGGTTGCGTGTTTATTCACAGGATGGCGCTACTGATATTTTAAAAAACTATTAGTACGTAGGTCTACATTTCTACATAACTTATATTCAAAGCATATATATATTATGTAAAAAAATTGTATGTTCAACACAGGTTCTGATGAACTTATTTTTCATTTAGCTTTCTATGTAATTTTGGATCTGCGAGAAGTAAGTACCTAGGTTTTATATTGATAAACTAAATCTGTAGGTAAGTACTCTACAAGTTACATAATTAGGTACTTAGTGTCAGCGTAAGTGAGATAGGTAGGTACCTACATAAATAGATTTCACCAAAACTTTTCCCTTAGGAAGTAGGAAGCCATAAACCATTTTCGCGCATTTGATAAGCGTTGCGACGCAAGTCGCCATTTAGGGCATTTAGGTAACCAAGGTTGAGTGAGTCTAACTAAGCGAATAATGTTAGAGTACCTACACTATCTATTCAGTTTAAAAATGTTTCATAAAATAACAATTTTTTTTATTAATAGGCATGACGACAAAAAAACTTTTTAGGCCCATCACATAGTTTATTTTTAAATATATTATTCGACACGTATTTTTTCTTTTTTCTCTTAAACTAAAAATTACAAAGATACACTGGGTTAAAGTTGCTCGTGACGTCACGCTTACGTACGATTTTTACGTAGGAGTGACGTCAAAACCCCCCACTCCATAACTTTGATGCTCTGTATCTTTGTATTTATTTATGTATTTAATCAGGTAAAAATTGTGTTTCAAATATTTTTTAATAGCCTAAAAGACGGACTAATTATTTTTTGAATTTTTGAATGTTAGAAGTCGTCATCCCTATCACACCCTTTAATACGTAGGTATCTGTCTATTTATTTACTTGAATCAAAACAAGAAATTGCCGAAAGATCGAAAAGGCAATAAAAACTTGCTAATGATTTTCAGCATGATTTATTGCGCGATTAAAAAAAAGCAACACGAAATTAAAACAGCCCAGTGCTGTGTAGTGACAAGTTGTCAACATCCTGGCGGCGGCGGCGGCTTGGGGCGGTGATTAATAGCTTAAAACTTGTCACGTTTAGATCATACTGTATCGGGGTTGTGGTTAATTTTTTACTTAAGATAGCTTAAGATTTTCTTTTATGTCTACCTACTTACCTACGCAGGGTTTAAGCATTGTTTGTTAGTCTGATAGCCAGGTATTTTTCAGGCAGTTGCAGAAAAGGTCAATTCAGATACAGATACACCTAAATGTTTATTAATAAGTACCTAGTTACTGAATTAATTGTCATATTATCCTAGGTAGGTACCTACGTTTTTAAGTTCCCACCCACAAGATAATATTCGGGCATGAAGAAGAAAATAAGTATATAACTTTTTTAATTTTATTATAATAACTCTCAATTTCAATTTTGAAAACATAGGCTTATCAATTTGGTATAGAAACCACCAATCGGCAATCACATTAGCGGTACCGAAGTGCCTGCCATTTATTAGTTAGCAAAACCATCTACAGTGATTGCTGGTAATGTTTAGGCAGGCGTTAGAATAATTAGTCGTTCGGTCGGGGTGTAACACAAACCAGCGGACGGACTGAACCCGTCATTAGCTGGACGCACAATGAGGCCACACTAATGAGCTCTGCACCTTTAGTAGGCATAAGGTCGCTTTAAAGGCGGTAATGTGTGAATTAAAAATACGTTTTGACACAAAATACTTATTACAAGTTTTTGTCACACTTCGTTCAGTGTAGGTATTGTTTTTTGGTTAGTACTTATGTAAGTCCGAATGTACCTAATTAATTTTATCGATTGGTGTAGGAAGATTGAATTGGAGAGACAAAATTCGATGCTTTATTGACCACATTTAATAAGAAAGAAAAAGCTAATGAGTAGTGAAAAAGCAATGATTGTGAATATCCACCTAAGTTATTCTACTACCTACTAAAACTTTTTGAAAAATGTTGTAACCAAGCGATAAAAGACTCGTTACTTTTGCTGTTCGTTTTCGATATTCTATAGCTTTTGCACTGAAGCCACAATCAATGGCGACAGCAGAGCTAGCTAAAAATTTCATCGTCGCGTATAAAATTTCATAAGCTGTACACGTCATAAAAGTTTTTTGTGAAAGCCATTTTTGGAGCGACGTTTTTTTGATGGTGGTATACCAAGGTATACCTATGAAAAGTGGGCAGTGTCAAATCATCAAATGTGCAAAAAAAAGGTTAGTACTTAAGTACCTACCTAATTAATTTAGTAGGTAGGTACCTACCTACCTGTGTACCTACATACCTATAGATAACTATTTTAATTTATTTGGTAGAAATCATTTGCTAAAAATAAAAGGTCTTCTGCTAGAATGTTTATACTTAATTCGATATGTCTTTAAAAAAATTGTTGCAAGTTCATAGCCTTAATTTTTTATTATAGGTAACTAGGTACCTTAAGTTGCAGTTTGGCCAAGAAACTGTTTGTTATAGGTTTAATGGAGTGATAGCATTAATGACCTTTCTGCAATAGACAACCGGTAAGTATAAGAGTAAACTGACAGCAATATTGTACTCTAAGCAAATAAAGTTTAAGATTAAAAGAGAAATACCTGATACTGGTAGCGACCCTAGCCACAGAATACCAATTAGTACAAGCCCTAACTTCGAGTTAATCCGTAATTAACTGGAGCTATCTGTAAAAAAAGGTGTTATGCAATGCAGACTGGCAACTCTGCATCACAGGAACCGGAAGGCATAAAGCCTGCAGATACCGTGGTAATGCGACACTCTGGCTGCTAGATGGTGCTCAGTATAACATAATGTATGCTAGCGCTTCCCTAATCGCGTTATTGGGCGCCAAAATGTGATGTCATTTATACAAGAAATGACTTTATTATTGGTATATTTGTGTAAGGTATCATTTGTTTAGAATATTAGGCGATACTTATGTAGCGGGTGCGATGATGTGAAAATCATCGATTGCATTTTATTTGAATTTGGGTAGCAAGAGTACGAGTAGGTACCTATTTGATGCAATCAATAAATGCAGTTGCTTACACGATTCATTTACGTTGCAGCTTAAATAAGATAATAGCAAATGCCCTAATGACTATATTTTGTGCCAGTAGTGTTAGGTTTTTGCTTATGATTAGTATAAAAGCTTGATTAGTAACTACTTGATTACATAGTGGAATAAACACAGATGGAAATTGCCATACCAATAACATTTATTTTTGAATAAGTAGGTATATTTTTTTTCTTATTTCTTCCTGTTTTTTTATGGAATACTCTCCGGAATTTTCTCGTAGAAATTCGATCAATTCCAATTTGGTAAAAGCATCCCGTTTTCTATCTGTATTCGTTTGTCCTCGGCCTTCGCCGTTTGTTTTAACTTAAAACTACTTTATGACCCTATTACCCCATGAGGAACGTTTATTAAGTCAAATGAGGCAGCTCGGCTCTCTCACGACGTATTTTAACTACTTTTAAGGGAAATTTTGAGAAATAAGTGGTTTTTAGGGTTTTAAATATATTATAAAACCTATGTCTAGTCTTTTAGTATCAAATTGAAGATTGACGCAAAGATGCAATGCAGATGTTCGATCCGTAGTTATTAGTAATAATCACAGATTTATTTATTTAACAGTTTATTGTAAGATGATAGCACATAGAGACAGAAAAAAAGAGAAGTTATACAAAAGGTACAGCATATTTCTAAAAGAAATTCCTTCCTGCAGACCCCACAGAGAGAGAAATGTTAGCATAAAGGCAGGATAGTCACTACAATAAACAATAAATATAAGTATAAACCTACACATATATATATATTTTATATATACACATACATAAATATTATAATTTATCTATATAAATACATATTGTTGTCTCTATGATAAGGAAAGATAATAAACCTTCATATCAATCATACCTATTTCCTACAGGTATAGATTAAGTTGAGACCACAGAGGAGTAGAGACCAATTGATTTGATGTTGCTATGATCGAACAAGTCGTACATGTATGATTCTTGCATTCACAACTCTTTATAAACGCGTCGGTTAATCTTATCTTAACTAGCCGTTACTGTCCCACTGCTGGGCCTCTCTTCACTTTCTCCACGATCCTCTATCCTGAGCCGCTTCTGCCCAGTCATCTATGAATGTGTCCAGCTCATCTCGCCACCTTTTCGTGGTCTACCGTGAGGTCTTCTGGCGGTTGCTTGCTATTGGGTTGTTGTGTGGTTAATACTGGTGCCTTGTTTTAACCACAGTATGATCCGCAACCGCATCGCAGTGCGGATGAAAACTCATTGATCGTACAAAGAGCATCCAACCTAATTGGTAAAGTAAAAATTTTCGATATCAATTACACTCAACATCCCCTATTCGAGCTAGTATGGAGAAAAAAAGTGGTCGGCCACTGATGAAACTAACGTCAATCGATAGAGAAAATTATTATAAAACTATAGTAGGTATTTTGGACAAAATGTTGAAAGTGATATACTTTCGGAGATATATATATACACTTAATATATATATATACGCTTAATATATATCACTTTCGACATTTGTCTAAAATTTTATAATAATTTTCTAATAATTAAATTTTATAATAATTTTCTCTATCGATTGACGTTAGTTTCATCCGTGGCCGCCTACTTTTTTTTCTCCATACTAGCTCGAATAGGGGATGTTGAGTCTAATTGATACCGTTTTTTTTAATATACCAGGCTTAATACAAATATGTTCGATGCCATTTGTGATTGCGGATAGACGAGCGGTTAACTGCATGCCTGCTGGCAGCATAGTGCGTTGCCGGGCCTAGCTATATTTGTACCTTGGTACTTACATACTTGTTTTTCTCACAATGCGTGAGTAAATCCAATATATACGGAACTAGAGTCCGTTGTGATTTCCATATAGCAGTATTGGCTCCTTGTTTTCCCTTTCAGTGAAAGTCAATAGGTATTGTTTTGTTAGTTTTTTTACGCGAGTTCTACAATGATGAAAGTTTCCGCGTGATTTTTATTCGGAAACCTATAGAGCAAGATTTTTGGTAAAGTAGTTGGAAGGGCTGTGGTTTTTCTCGGGGGATGTGTATGTGTACAACTCCTTCCCAGGGTTCCTGGGATATTGGCTTATTAAAAACATTACCAATCCTTTTGGCTTCGTCGTAGTCGGGTAAAAAAAGGTAGTAAGTGTCTGGTTCTGCGAATGACATTTTTACCCGACTACGGCGAAGCCAACAGGAAGGGTAATGTTTTTAGGGTTTTATAACCACGCCTTGGATATCCACACATAGAACCTATCTGTTTTTGCGTGTAACCTCCTTTTAAGGCTTTTATGCAGTGAAGGCGGTCGGAGGTTTGTAATGCTAGGCCGGTTAATTTGACAGGTTGAATAGAATCTTACAATTGAACCTGAATGTTGCAAGAGAAAAATTAATAATGTAAAGTGTGTTAAAGTGTTTGGGTACTTACCTATATGTTGAGACACTTTCGTTACTAAAATCAGAATCAGACACGGTTTTAATGTTTGATTAACTTTAATGGACATTTCTGCATCTGAGGGTAAGTTCTAAAGATATTCATGCCAGGTATTCCAAACATAACTAATGAAATCCCTAATTGAAGACAAATCACGCAAGGCCTTGCCAACTCTCGCCTCGGCAATTTCACATTGCGATGCCCAAATGAGTTTATGTAACGTATTCGGATGTTATTACGTGTCATCAAAGTAATTTTAGTTGCTATTGTAATATTAGAGCTTGCCCATAAATTAAGTACCTAGATATAGAGTGAAAGGCAAGAAAAATTCCAAGGGTCTACTACGAAATCAATTTCAATATTCACGAAGTTAGGACACTCATGGGCAAAGGCCTCTCTCCTTCTATATAACGATGCTCAATCCTGATCAGCCTCTGCTCACACTGCCACTTGTTCCGTGGTCTATTTTGGTATTTAAATAAACATAAAACTATCATAAACATTCTGTCGTATTCCATTACTGTAAATAAAATCAATGAAATATGACATCAATATTAATTTACCTGTCAAAATGTCGAAGTCAACAAAGTTTTAATAGAGTTTACATTTCCCGTTCCAAAATAAACTGGTTAATTTAATATAATCCAAACATCAAGTCTTTGGTAAAAGTCTATTTATTTCGCAGTCACTTTACAGTAACAAATGATTGATTGAATTAATTAAGTCGAAAATCGAAAGTTGCCAACATAGCTGGTTAAAATTGAAAAACAACTGTCAAAGTATCGAAAATTCCTCGTAATTGATGTAAAAGATATTGAAATATCTCCTTTCTAAATATTTATGTTAATGTTTTGAGTTGCTAGTCAGATTGTTTGGGGAACGGACTGAAAGCGATACCTGAAAATGGGAAAGTTTCGTTTCTCGTTATCAGTTTTATCATTTATTTATTTATTCACCAACAGATTTACAACTTAGATTATAGATATTATCGTTCAATTTATTTATTTGTAAAACAGGTCTGCATCGACCAAAGTCATCGGACGACCGCGGGGTTCATTTTTCAGGTCGAAATTTCCAGAACGGAAGCGAGCAAACCAATAACTAGTGGTTCGTTGGTTTGTAGTGTTAGCTACGTACACGTCGTTGATGTTGCGAGCCGCTTGTGCCGCGTTGCTGCCACGACGGAACTCATATTCCATAATTACTCGAATTTTTAACGTATCCATGTTGACGAAAATGATTGAAATGCAATGAAAATGTAACACTAACCAATAAACAAATGACTGTTTTTGGAAAAAGAATTCCATATTTTAAAATGAAATTAATTTGAAATTAGAATTCTTAGCTAAACAAAAAATATTTTTAATTGAAATGGCCAGTAGGTACTGTAAAACGGCAATTTCATAGGTAAAGACCTAATATTATCTTTCAATTTATCTAATTTGTAAAACAGGTTGATGTACCTCCTCTGGTAGTGCAGTGACACCCTTACATCCCAGATAATGTAAGGGCCCGTTTTACAACTTACAGATGAAAATTATTTCATATTTCATAAAACATGATGTTTTAGACAGTGACTGGTATAAAATATCTGACAGATTTTCATCTGTAATTGGTGATACGGGCCCTTAGTTAGTTTAATAATAAGGCGGTTAACTTAATAATAAGGCAGTTAACTTAATAATAAGGCAGTTAACTTAATAATAAGGCAGTTAACTTAATAATAAGGCAGTTAACTTAATAATAAGGCAGTTAACTTAATGAGTCAATGTACGTCTGGACACCGCGCACAATGTTTCTTTCCACTCTCCATAACCGCCCACATTGAAACTCAATACTTATAATGAACTTAAGGATCGGTTAATGTTCTCTTGCAAACCTATCAATCTATTAACTTGGAAAGATGTCCAAACCAAAATAAGAAAATATACTAAAAATGTGTACAGTGCTACGAGGATCTATTGGCACTTGAGTGACATTGTCAGGAGGGCGTGGGTGGTGTATAAATAACTAAAAATAATGACAATTTACAAGAGGATATCGTTAGTTCCGATTTCTGCCACTTGCCAAAAGATCCTTGTAGCACTATACTTACTTATTCAGGGCACAAAAGATTTTTTCTAAGTCGTAGAGATTGGCTTCGTCGTTCTTTACGGTATGCCAAAGGAGAAAGAAAAGGCAAGTGCCATAAGCTCTATTATATTCGTGTATAAGTATCTAGAACAAGAAAAAAAAGGCAAACAAGTACCATAAGCGCTATTAAATTGATATAACTAATTAAAGAAAAACGTGCGATTACTAAAATATTTAAGTACAGTGTAGAGTAGATTAACATCTCAAAGTTTTATAAAAGCAACCAGTCGCCATGGAGTCACGACATGCTCTTCAGACCCAGTTGGCTGAAATAGCAGCTTGTGAACAAGATTCCTTAAGTTTGTTCATTAAGCGAACGCCCGCTGACCTGCAGTCAAATGTGAAAAGTTTAATTGTTCGGCTCTTCACAAGTATTGTAAGAAAATACACTGTACCAATGTTTCTTAGTTTGGTTTGTTCCTGTCATAATATAAAAAAAAAACAAAATTTGTTTTTTTCTATTTTTTTTATACTTAAGTAGAAGGCTTGTTTCTCTATGTTATCCTAACCTTGAAAATAGCTATAATAAAAAATACCCACCCAGTTACACAATCAAAATTAGAATAAGTGCCCGTTTCACCACCTGCAGATTTTAACTGACAGATAAACCTATGTCTATTTCATAAAACATGACGTTTTAGACAGTGACAGGTATAAAATATCTGTCAGATAAAGTTTATCTGTAGATTGTGAAACATTCCCTAAGTATCGAATTAAATAAATAATGAATTAGTCTGTCAGTGAACTGGGACAGTTGTCCCAGGAGGTACCTAAATGTAAAATATTATGCCGAATTGCCGATCTAGTTAATCCGTTCTGTGCTCTTGTTTAAAATAATTGAAATTCAACTTCGGCTTCCTTCCGGATTCCCTGTACCCTCTGCCCCGTCTCAGGATTCAGATGTCTTGTTAATTTTATGTTAATTTATCAGTTAAACTCCTTAAATTCTTGACCTTCCAACTTTTACTCGTTTTCACTGTATAAAGAATTAATTTCGTTAAAGTTATCCAAGTAAATTATTTGACCCAATTTTGTTTATATTGATTCTCTGGTTCAGAATAATTGTTACCTTAGCATCGAATTAATAGACTCTCTGAAAGCTGTCAAGAAATTAAAATCCTTGATTTTACTCATAACCAATGAACAACTTTTACTATGGGGCCAACTTGATTGATGATTGGTGCAACATTTAAACAATAAGTAGATACCTGAAAAAGAAAGAAAAATAAAATATTGGTGCCATAGTAAAAGTTGTTTGTTTATATGACTAGAATCAGGGATTCCAAATGTGGTCTGATTGGAAATCACCCTGCGAAATCGAGTAATTTATAGATAAAATATTTTTTACTTACGATCGATTTTATTATTATCAAGTAAGTAAATAATCGATGAAAAACTTAACGATTTCCACTCGATAAAAAGTGGCTTCTTGTTTTAAGTTTGAAACACACTTCGAAAAGAATAGACCATTGAGAGCAATTTTCTAGTTTTTATTTCAACTTCGTTTTGTTGCTCGCTCCAATAATCTTATTAGAGCATTAAACACAGAGCTTAACACAGAAAATGTTGGTAGAACAAAACGTTTAGTGGTCAACCTATTCATTTTCATTCATGCGTCTCTTTAAAATTAGTAAGGACAAAGGCTTTCACGGCTTTTCCTTAGCATGCGATAGACTCTATACAAACAAGTGTAAAAAACTGTATTTCGAGCTCCATTCCATTCTATTGCATGTATAGGCAACCAGTACGATGCTAGCCGCTGAACAGGACGGTCGCGTGCCCTCGTTTCACAGCACCACCTTCATACATTATTCATTGATCGAAATACAAAATTTTAATTAAAAATAACAAACTGGCAACTTAGTACTGCCGAGGAGGCTGTTTTAAAATTAGCGCCAATTTTAAATTTCGAACGGAACATAAGTTGCAAAACTTTTTAAAATTATCTTCGAACTTGGCGAGAGTGTGGAAAAGAAAAACTTTCGGTGTTCGAATTCGGAAAGTATTGTGTGGTTTAGTGAATTAAATATAGTGTGTGTTAAATAAAAAATAGTCTAGTGATAAAAAAAGTTGTAAAAATCCGTGAAAAAGTATTGGACTTGAAAAGGTAAGTAAAGTGAAACGCCTGAAATTTTTATTGAGCAATTTACTTAGAACTTTTTACTTCGGAAATAAAACAAAATACGGTTAAGAGGTTATAGCTGCTTATTTAACGAAACATTACTCTCATTGACTCTCTTGAACAGGAACTTTTTATTTTTATTTTATTGGCCCAGGTAGAGTCTCGAATGTCTAGGTTTACAGCCTAAAAGAAGATTTCAAGATTGCCAGCCGTAAGAATTTGCACACGTTTTCGATTTTGTGCAACATCGAAATAAATTACTTCTGTATCGACCAAAAAATTCGATAAGTGTTTCGATTTTGTACATTGTTCCTATTTTGAATAGGATTAAGTAGGTAGGTACCTACTTAATATAATTATTTCAATTATAATTTGAATAAGTATCTAAATACCTATATTATGATCATAATTTTGAACAAGTTTCCAAAAAGATATGTATCTACCAGCATTTACATACCTACATACCGGCTGCAGACCCTCTCAGTAAAGTAATTGACATTCAAAAAGTATCTGTAGGGTCTTGTGGGGAATCTAATTTGAATAATAAGCGACCTGACGTTTCCTCTACTAAAATACCCGCCAAAAATATGTTCGACTTTTTTTATAATTTCCACGGCACAGGGAACAGTTTTAGTCGCGTGACGACATGGAATGAAAACTCCTTGGTAATTAGCATGCAATGTGAAAGGCAATCCGTATGCAGATAATCATGATTGGTGTACGAAATTGTTTAAGACTGAAAACTTTATTATTTATAACATTTTGAGTATTAAATACCTTAATTTAGCATTATAATAACGATGTATTAATCTCTTAATACAAAGTTTTGTCAAATAGAAGTTACAACTGTTAATAGTATAAGATGCATAAGATAGATAGAAATCTATGGCAAAAAATACTTAAACTTAATTGAAAAAGATACTAGGTACTTACTGACTGAATGATTGCCTTTAGTTAACTAGGTACTTATTTAGTTATACATATAAGTACCTAGATCTAGATCAACCTATTTGATTTAATACAATGATATTATACTTATATTGAATACCATACAGCCAGAAAAAAACCCAAGTACTTATAGTTTAGATAGATATCTTTTTTAGGCAGCCTACATTCTCATTGCCGAGTCACTTTATACGCATTTCTCTTGTTCCGTTTCATGGTCATTCTAATGATTTCGTACCACTTGTTAAGAAGGCACCTACTATATACTACTATATAATATAAACACCTAAGTAGATATCCTAAATATTAAAAGAAGGAAATAAATTCATTAGAAAATAATGTAGGTGCTAGTTTGTAAATAATAGCACAGATTAGAAAACACTAATAATAGGTAATCTTTTGAAGGCAACTTTTGTACGTGTACCAAAATATAATAAATTGAATGAACGGTTGGTTAATTTACTTGTTCATTAACTTTCCTAACAATAACTAAATATCCGATACAATGGCTGGTATTGTTCTTATCCAATAACTACAATAGGTTAATGTAGCTTCGATTAATTAGTGGTAATGCCTTGGTTCCGTATCTATGTATAAAATAATTTTGCGTCATTGTTTTTTTGCTTGTGACGTTCAATTGTGATGCGTCCTGGGGCCCAAGTATGCTAATTTACAATATTCTCAGTTGTGTGTCGGCAGAGTGTCGATAGCATTTTCTGACACATTTGGTCGCAATCAGTGTAAGCCATTGTTTAGCAGAATACAAAATGTGTCAAAAAATGCCACTGACACTCTGCCGACACACAATTGAGGCTTATTTAAATTAGTAGACTTGGGCCCGTGTTACGTTTAATGAGAAGAATTTATGAATTGAATCAGTATGAAAGATTAATCCATAGTTGCAGAATAGGGCGTTAATGCTATTTATGCATAAAACACCTTGTCGACTTATTTTAAATTTAAAAGGAAACCTGACGTTAAAGTACTCAATAGGGTTTGGTTTTAATCTTTTTACTGTAACTGTCTCATAATAGTGTGGACTATAATATTGTAGGTAACAATGTTAATTTCTATACTGTTCAATTGACCGTTCTAGAGTGAGTTAAACCACGAAGTCATTAGTAAAGCGTCCCGCACTAGCTGGAAAGTTTCTAAACTATTTTAGAGGTATATATTTACTTCGGAATAATCACGTAGGTTTCTAACTTGTTATAATTATTTTTTCATGCGGTTCCAACCTCATAAATGATTTTTTTAGTCTTACATTATCGGGGAAATTAAAAAAATATTTAGTTAAGTTACATTTTTCTACTTTTCGTAATAACATTTTTCACAATCGACACAACATTGCGTTTGAAGGATTTCTGAGCAAGACACGGAACTCCAAAAAGAAATAAGAAAAGTTAGACTTGTTTCTTTATAGCCGAAAACGGAATAAACGAAACACATCACGCGAATGGATCATTAAACACTATTACGTATTGGTTGTTTGAACTGCTTTGTTGCTAAACTTATGCTTACTTCCGAATTTTAGCACCTTTTCTTTGATATCAATACGAATAATACTTCTATTCTACTACGATACCTATGCACTGATTTAAAAAAAGGATATATAAGTCAGCCTTTAAAACACAATAAACACAAACAAAATCTTTATGTACCTATTTAGGTAGCTACCTACTTATGAACTTACATCATCATTATTTACTAAGTTAACAATTAACTAAAAGATTCTGGTTAAAAATTATCATAAGCAGGATATTCCAGAGTAATTGTATGTGTTTAAATTTTTCCGAGAGAAGATGCTATTGAATAGTTTTACAAACATTAGGTATAATTACCTGAAACAGTACACACACAACCTTTTTTTACTAGCTTACTTACTTTACACAAGAATAACTTGCTTCTTGGATGTGTACGGTTCCTATTGTTTTACATACAACTGCGGCCAGAAAAACAAAAAAGAATCTGGAACCTACATAAAGAAAGACAAACGAAAATCAGCACGTACAGCCCTTAATAGTGATAGAGTTACTTGAACGCCAGACCGAGGGGAATGGGTGACATAAAAACTGATTCATTGGCTTCCACGAGAGGTGAGGAAAAATAGTTTTTGTTACTTTGACGAATTGGGAAAGAAGGACGAACGTAGCTTGTCTAGGTGTAATGATTGATTGGGATTCGAACAGCGTGAGATTGAAAAATATAGAACTTGTATGATCGATGTTTTTGATACCACGTTTACATAATATATATACACGTACACTAATGAAATTACTGAAGACGTTTCACAAATACGCATTTAAATCAAGTGTTTAATACATATATATTTTTTAATTTCATAATCACGTTTAAAAAAAGCGATCGATGTATTATTACACTTCCTAATTCATTATCTTTTGTGGAACCCTTGAGGAAATAGGATCCTTACCTTTTCGAAAAGGTGCATATATGATACCTTTAACATTAAGTTGTAAGTCTAACATGACCTTTTGGTCCTTTGGAAGCCATTTAAAGTCTTCCAACAAATAACAACCTCTTAACTTTATTGAGAGGCCATAGCCAGCTATTATCAGACCCTTTTTCTGAAGATTTGTTGCAGAACAAAGTACCCTTTTGAATTGGTCGGATTATATAAGGTGCTTTAAAAGTAGGTTTGGTACAAAATATTGGAAGATTCGTGCGTAATTTTAAGGGTTACCACATCAGCTAATGTAATAAAGTAGCTCATTATCTTAATCAGCTATATAAGCCGTCCACTGCGGTAGATATAGGTGTACATAAGCCTCCCTTGTCTCGGTCGGAATTAGCTTGTATTTCCCGTGAACCTGCAGCCTTTAACCAGGTCATCAGTCCATCTTGTTGGTAGACATACTACCAACAATCTCTCTTGTCATAAAGGTAGCTAGTTAGGTACTTAATTTAATGACCTAACTGCGTTTTAGGTCTTGTTTGCAGATTATTATCGTCTAAGTTACACGTGACACGTTTCGCTAACGTTAGTAAGTAAGTACATATTTAAGTATGTGTAGGAAGTTAGTGCATGACCTGTTTTGTGGGCGCGTTAGTCGTATGTACCATCAGAATAAGAAATATCTAGGTAGAGAGTGTTTATAGCGTCAGCTAGGTTTGTACCGAATGTTATGTAACTTTTGACCAAAGATTAGCCATTTTGGCCAATATATTATCGTATAAGCTTGTAAATAGTCGGATCTCCTTCTGTTTGTGTCGATTTAAAATTATTCGTACCTACCATCAGAAAGGCAGTAAGGCAGTAGTACGTCAATTAAAAACAAAAACTTCAAAAGTACTATTTTTCGTTAATAAATCGTACGGTTAAAAGGAACTTGTATCCGTCACACGTTCAGCCGTGCTAATCCAATCATAATGAACTTGCTTATTGAAGCACTTTTCTAGATTAATGCGGACCTGTATAGATACACTCACACTGGTTTATTGAAGTGTGAAGTTGCGTACGGTATATCTAGATTATAGCGATAATCTAAGGCTTTGATTTTGATGAAGCTGTACTAACCACAGCCAGCCAATATACTATTATACTGGACGTTTCCTAATAAAATTCAAATAGTTAAATAACGTTTACTAAAGGACATATTAAACAGAAAAAAAATGGTCACTTCACAAACAACCTTGCTTATTAAGTAAAACGAAAGGAATTGAACTACCAAATAAACTGAGTCATAAATAATTTTATGATTGAATTTAAAATAATAATTTTGAAGAAAGCCTAAAATAGATCAAAAGCTCTATTTCAATTAAAAGACTTGATACGAAGCAGTTGAATTCTGTCAGAAATATAATATCATAGCATCACGGAATAGTAATTCTGAAAATTCCGTTGAAGACCCTCCAACAATCAGCTTAATAACACGGCCTGTTAGATTATAATCCCTACTCCTTTAGAATTCTGAATTAATTAAACTGAATCATTAAAATATCAATAAACAGCTCTATTGAATTGAACTGTCTTGGAACCTTTATTACAGAGAATTAGGTAAAACTAGATGAGGTAAATGTTGTCAAATAATCCGACCAATATTATAAATGTCAATGTTTGTGCTGATGAATGGATGTTTGAAGCTTTACTAGCTCTGCAAACGTATTTTTGAATTGTTACATAAATTATGGACATCCTGCGTAGCGTCGCGTCACATGTCGTAAAGAAAATGACGCGTCACTTATGGTAGAAACAGTCTGTGTGCTTGCATATTATTTCTATAGAGTAGATGTCATAAAGAATTGCGTACGGTGCTTACAGTTACACAAATCGGAAACAAAGAATATCATCTAGTAAATTGTAATTATTTTGAGTTATTTATTCACCACCCTCGCCCTCCTGACGATGTCACTTAAGTTCTAGTAGATCCTTGTAGCACTGTACGTGGCCGTCTGCCTCTAGCTTTATATTATATCCTAAATATACTAAAAATTGATAATAATATAGTGATGTAGTTTAGGGAAAAAACATGGAATGCCTACGTTATAATTTTGAAAATAGAAAAAGTCGAAATTTAAGTTTCAAATCTCAAATGATTACGTACATGAAGAAAGAAACTTCTAAAAAACGTTGTTATTGTTAGTAACCGCGGTGGTTTCGCTTGGGCATTTTAGTTTTTTGAATTGAGCAACTTTGTTTAACCTATTTCCAAATATTTCTGCTACCATTTTAAGTGGCGTTTACACAGGGGGCCGTGAAAGAATCGGTTCAGTAGAGGCTCTCGCCTATAGGCAAGGCTTGGTATACTACGTTCGCATTCGTATTAGTAAGCGTACATATCATTTGCGACGCCTTTAAGGCCCAGTTTTTCAATTGTCATGACAAAAAAATATTCTTAGGTATATTTTATAGCTGTCACTGTCTAAAATGTCATGTTTTATGAAATAGACATAGATTTGTCTGTCAGTAATATTTTATCTGGCTATTGAAAAACTAGGCCTTAGTAAAAGCTAGCCGAAATAAGTAAGGTATCTACCATTCTGTAGTGTAATATGCAAGCTTTTAATAAAGATTTCAAAAGTCTCTTCTAGAAAGAACTCTTTAGATCCGTGAAAATATAAAACAAAGACTAAGACGCCGAGGCCGCTCGAATTGTTTCATAAAACGTCAGTAATGATAATCAATCTACAACTTATCTGGAAAACCATTCAGCGAGTTTAATGTTCCTCTAATGAAATTCAATCTAATGCATTTGACAGTTGCCGAATGGGCCTTTTAATGGCCTTTAAATATCCATTAAGTACTTTTTCAGATTTTTGATACCTAACGAAAGTGTTAAATCTACGCACCAAAACTGCCATCGAAAATGTTTGGAAAAGACGTAAGACCTTGAGCCGGCGGTTTTGGTGTGTAGACAAGACACCATTAGTTATGGAGGGATAAAGGCCAAAACACACCGGATGCGTATGCGTTGCGTATGCGTAGACGTATGCGTGTTATGTATGTAACTGTCGCCGTTTGCGTCTACGTCTACGTTACGTTATGCAAGCGGTGACAGTTACATAATCACATTGCCCGTAACACATACATTACAACTCAGATGTACGCATATGTTTACGCATACGCAACGCATACGCATCCGGTGTGTTTTGGCCTTAATAATTAAGCGTTTTAAATGACTCTTTTTGCGATTGACTGTAAAGCTCATAAACTTGGAAACTTAATACTTTGCTTTTACTGTTTCAATGCTTTGATAAGCGTATTTCGTTTGAAGTTGTAGTTTCTAACCAATTCTGAAGTAATCTATTTTAACTTGATATTCAAATTGTATTTATAAAGTTCGCTGCTTTTGATAAAATTAAAATTGGTAATTACGTTATGGGTTATTCTAATTCTTTGAGCTATTATATATGAACTTGTCTTATTGTGTAGCGTAGGCATAGTAGAGTATGCTTAGTATATTTTAAGTATACCGATAGAATAGTTATCAAGCTATCAATAAATCAGTTAAAATATAATATTGTATTATTGTTTTGTAAGTATAAATATTGATTTAACATCACAACTGTGACTACAAACTCTACAAGTGTTGTTTTTATCTACGTATTTGTGCCTTTTGTTTCCACTTTATTGTTCGCGCTCTACCATTATGTATAGGTACTTACTCTATGTTTTATCGCTTTGCGTTACATTTTTCATTTCACCATTTATAACTTCAAATAATAAAAAATCTATTTACATAATTACAATTAAAGTATAAGGATAAAACGACTAGCAAGTAATACTAGAACAATTATAAAACTTGTCAATTTAAATAAAAACATGTTAGATTTAGTTAATTGTAGTTGTTTAACATCGTATTTTTTGTATCACTAGGAAATTACTTTCATAAAATTCGGCCCGTAAAGGTTATTATTTCCCCAATTAATATTTGAAATAATGTTACCATAAATCTTGAGATTACATCGAGGGGGAGTGGGACCAGAAGCCTCATTTAAGATATACCTAATGATGTATGTTATGTAGGTACCTACATATTATAGTATAGGTATATATAATATACTAATTTTCTGCTCCCTTTCATTCATTCAAAACGAACTATGCTCATTGAATTAAAAATTGTTTTTTAAAAGTTTTTAAGCTTTTGAAATAGCCAAAAATATGTCTATTATTATGGATGCATGATCACAGACACAACTTTTAACAGATTTTAACGTAGGTACCTACTTCTTGTTTAAGTAATAGCACCTACTAATTTACTGAATTCAATTCAGTGATGCATAGACATAGGGAGTACCTATTTATTGGTAATAAAATTCCATATCTCATGTCCACCGTTCATTCAATTAGTCCTACATTAAACGTCAAAGTCAATAAACTGGCGAGAAAATCAATCTTCGTTTAATTAACTACTTTAGGGGAAATGTCCACAAATCAATGGGTGTAGGGTGGCCATTAAACTTTCTAAAGAAGTAGCCAAAACATTAATTTTACCGTTCATTGATATTGTAATTCTTGTTTATAGGAATGAATATAAACTGAGATTTTAAGATACTTAAATAAGTCTTATTTAAGGTAGACGAAAATATAAATTAATTTTAAAATTTTAAGTCACCTAAAACAAGTAAGTACGTTGCAGTTTTGTAATTGATCCTAACTTACTAACTTAATGAGTAAGAAATATTAGAATTGATTTAATTAATCAAAACTATTAGCCCAATATCAAGTCTACAAAACACAAATAAAAACTTACCTATTTCAACATCTCTGCTCAACACTTAATTCAAAAACTGACAGTGTTTGGTAAAATTACCTATGTTTCTTTATTTTACAGAGATGATGGTATTACTAACACCAAGTTACTGTCCTTAGGCTTAATTTGACTTGAAGCAGCTTTTAGACGAAGGGATAATTGTTTTTCGGCGGAATGTTCAATTTAGCAGGCAAACACTTTGACAGCTCCGTGTCTAGTTTCGTAATTAGGCTAAAATAAACAGTTTTGTTTCAACAAATAAGGATTTGAATAGTTGTTTCTAGGCCTGGGAAAATATAGATAACGAACTTACAAGTTTTGTTATTCAAAACAAATATTTTGTATTAGAGTTTGCTAGCAATTTCGTACACGTAGATTTTACTTAAGCACTAGGCACATAATCTGTCATCAGAGAAATCATAAAATGTCTTAAGTATACGCTATTGGTAAAAGTAATATAATAATAATAAAAAATATAGAAAAGACCAAGTATATAAGTAGAAATAGTAAATCCTATTTGATTCTTGTGTTTGCTAAAATATTGCAATAGGTGTATTGCAATGTGTATGCTAAATAAATATCTGTTCAGTGGCTTTGGCGTGAAAGTGTATAGGCCCAAAGAATGATGTTTAGGTATAATATGAGTAGGATAAAGAAGGTATAATTGATTTCGCTTTCATATTGATTCATATCAAACGGTAATAAGAGTACCAACTCAAAACTAATCAAACCTAATTGAAATCTGATTGATATCTGACTAACTTAATATACCTAGGTACCTGTCTACGAGTATTAGGTACCTACTTACATTCAAATATCACATTTACCTACACTTGCAGAAAAGGCAGTTAACATTATTTACCCATTACAAAACCTGGCGTCTTCTTACAATCATATTATTATCGTCAGCTATCGATTTAATGGAGCATAAGCATAATAAAATTTTCTGCAACGGCATGCTAGTTCAGCTGTTGAGTTATTATTTTTTATTGTAACCCTAAAATACCAGCATTTCGTGTCATAAAACCCAAAAAAGCGTTACGTCGTTATTGTGAAAGATGAAATGGGGCATTAAAATAAATTGGTGTGTAAACACGCGATGCAAGGTCACTTAGAGGTCGTGACACGCATGCACGTCCTTACGAGGTCATCGCAGCATGAAAATAGCAGATTTCTATTGATTTTTGCAGGCGACTTGCGAAATGTACACTTAAGTAAGAAAAAACAACTTAAATCGTAGTACCTATTTAATTTAATCGCTCGGTTAAAATGTTGAATATCCAAATGATTTGTTATCTAGATATAGAACAAATAAAAAACAAATAGCTAAGAGTTTTTATCTTAAACACAGTAAGTTTACCCCCAAAATGATAGGAAACCTCAATCTTTTGTTAAAGAAGAACATGATGCTATTTGTCGGAGGGCGTGAAGAGGGAAAGACAGGCAAATCTTGTCCCTTGTCAATATGGAGTGCCCTTATTGAGTTTCCCTTACCAATACTAAGATATAGTTGCCGGATCGGCAATACTATCGTCCTTTTTTAGACGGGGAAATCATTGGTTCTCGTAGATCAAGGCTTTTGTTATTATTACTCGTAAGAACTTGGCGAGTGTTGGACACGATTGTAAAACGTAGACTTTAGTGGACAATAAATGTCGGAACCGATATTGTGACGGCAAAAACAAACTAAATGTGACCAAATATTATCTTCTTAACTTAACTACTTAAACTATCTTTGGATATCAATCCGTGAATCGCTGCGAGAGCATTTGTCAAATAACTGCCTATTTGTCAAACTATTTATCGGTTTGACAAAGGGCATCTTTGACAGTTATTTCAGTCGCCCGTGTCAAGGAAGGGATTGAGTTTGTGTGTGTGGTTATGGGGTGTTTGACAAAGGATCTATTGCTCGGGAAAGTAGGTAGTCCATTAAATAGTGATCTTCGAACAAGAATTGTTTTGTTATGTGTTCTTAACAATGTTTTATATGGAATACCTAAGTATTTTTTGAGAATTCCTTAAATTGATCTCCATAGTCTGTTATCCCCTGTGAAAGTGTCGGAATCTAATTAACTAAAATTATTCATATATTGTCGAGTCACTTTTTTAATCGTAAAAGAGCATTAAAAGTTAAAAGAATTTCACCTTCTCTGCAACAGAAGTAAATATTTATTTCAAAAGGAGTTCACATTATGACTTAAAACTTAAACGTTCTCACAAGGTGGCCACTTCTATTTAATTTACCATTTTTTTTTAAACTAGAGGCTGTCTGCGATTTCGTACGCATTTATCGTCATATCTTGAAAAAAAACATTATATCTCAAAATAACACAGCCTATGTGTAATTGTGATACATAAGTTACAATATTGCCAAACATTAAAATGTACTAAGTGGTTTTCGCGCGAAAGAGTAACAAACATCCATCCATCCATCGGCACAACCATTGACATTTTATAATATTAGCAGGATAAGTGCCTAATGGAAAAATTTAAAGTTTCTGGCAAATGGATGAAAATGTAAAAATAAAACGGAATATTTATGCCTGCTAATATTTATGTAAAGCTCTTTCCACTGCAATCCGCTTGTGCCAAAAAGTTGGCTTAGTTTATGTCCATTGTTTTGTCAGTTTTTGGCTCCAACGGTAAGATGTGTTTTGCATTTTTAGAAGAATAAACTAGTGGGTAGGGCACTTGGCGATTTAGCACCTTAAAGGGTCGATTACATTTGCATTTTTATCCGACTGCGCCAGAAGGAGGGTTATGTTTTCTGAGAGTATGTATAAATAATTCTTTGGCACGCTCTACAGCCTAAACGTCTTAATGGATTTTAGCTTGAGACGTGTCGTTAGATTCGTATAGGTACAGTGAGAGTGACACAGGATACATAAAAAAATGCGTTTCTTAAACGCAGTCAGGTTTAAAAAAAATAAAAGCTTAGGTTATTGTTTTTTGAGACTAGAGTTTGAGAATCTGTGGAGACTCAATACGTCAAAAGTGTACTAAGTACACCGGTTGTCAGCAAATTAATTTTACTATTCGTTTTACAAAACTTTAGTTAACTACCTACCTATAGATGCACAGATATCCGAATAGAAATAAGTTAGCCTGTCTGCCGGCCATGAATCAATTTCCATGTCAGACAATTTAACCCGGAGAATAGTCGATATCAATTTTGATCACTTTCACTACCTAGCTACGAGGTTTACTCAGCATAAGCAAATAGTATAGTTAGGTACTTAAAACTCAGAGCTAGCGTTGGTTCTGGAAGCAGTAGTACGAGCATCACACTGTAATCAGAATTGTCAACCAGCTTGTGGGGTTTAATCATCATCATCATCAATTTTAAGATCGTCGCTCTTGTCGGTGGAGCCTACGCAACTCTTCTCTGTTTTCTGCCGTTCTTTTTAACACATTATACGATACAACTTCTATTCCCTCTTTCATTTGATTTATGTAAGTCCTTCGTGGTCTCCCTCTCTTCCGTTTTCCTTCTACTTTTCCTTTCAAGATGTTTTTTTATAAAGTCGTCGTGCCGTATCAGGTGACCCAGCATCTTTCTTATCCTTTCAGCGATGGTCTTCAATGTCTTGTGGGGTGTTGGACTAAACATTTAATATTGAGCGTACCCACTAATTGTATATTGATTGAATCCAGTTATTAAATAAAAGCTCTTATATCAGAAAATAATCTATTCAGACTAGACGGATCTGGATACTTCGCAAAACAACTGAAAATACGGTGTATTGTATGAGAAATTTGCTAAAAAACACGATCCCTTTTTTTCGGACATCACACAGAACCTTGCAAAGTGAACGCCCGAGCCATCAGTCGGACGATCAGTGGAGAACAATATCGTCCCTATCATCACCACAGCTATAACCCTTCCAAAAAAGAAAACCCCAAAAGGGCCGTGATAAAATTACCTCATTCTATACTATGGGTGTCCCATTGTAAGCTCGTCATTTTATGTTTTCTGTAAAGGAATATGTGCTATCTTATAAATTACAGATACCTTTTAACAGCTTCTTCCAACTTGTCGTGGTTGGATACTATAATTCAACGGCAGCTTTCATGGCAAGGTTTATATGAAGCTATGCATATTTTGCTGGATTTGCTTCTGTATCGGCGCTCATATACAATTTTCTTTTCAATAAAATCTAGACCTAATACGCGGAAAATAGAAACGGAGAGTGAACCACTTCAATTCTCTAGGCTTCATTTTCATTTAATTACTTTTTTTTCATTCAAGAACATGTGTAATTATAATAATAATAAGTTAGTCTTATTTATAAGTGTTACTATTATCTTTCCACATTTATTTACGAACCTAAAGCGACGTTACTACAGGCCACAAGATCCGATTTTTGGGTATTCAATGTTCAGTGTAGTCATAATAATTCGACTGTCCGATTATGTGCCACGCAGTTCAGTTAAATTGGTGGGCGTAGGGTTGCCAGTTGCAAATTATGTTTTAAGGATTTATTTTCACTCTTGTTTTCATTTATAAACATGTATTTTGTAATATTTTGTTTGTAATGTATATTTTGTTTATTGCGTACAAAGATTTGAATGAATAATGAAAGAACAGAAGTCTAGAAGGCCTTAGATACTATGTTATAGGTATTACTTATGTTCATCCTGAAGAAGCAAGGGAAAATTCTTTTGCAAAAAGAGATAGAGTTTCATTGGTAAGCCTGATAAAGTCTTCTAAAATCAACATAATGTTTGATCAAAGCCGTAGATCAAAGACATTTATTTTTATTAAAAAGATAATCGAAGACTTTAGATAAAAACTCTTTAATAAAAAAGTACCTAGATAGTTTTTGAAACAAAGCTTAGCAACCCTATAAAAAGGATAGGTATATATATATCGGGCTATTTCGTAGGACCGTACAATAATAATATGTCCTTTTCTCAGTACTTTGCAATATGTCTGTGTTTTTATTCTGTTTTATTCGTTTTCTAAGCCTTTTATTTAGGTTAATAAATTTTCGAATAATATTTTAAGCAGTGGTTATAAAAACATGCATTGATGTGATAATTTTGTTGAATTCAATAAAGATTTTCTTCTCAATGCTCGTGGCATTCATCATGACTGTTTTTGTTTTGGTAGTAAAGTCCCTCTATTTTGTATCTGCGAAGTTTCGTCTCTAATGGATTAGTATTGGATAGTTTGAGTATCAATCTAAGTTAAGCTCGATACCGGGAGATCTCTCTTACAACAAAACAGGAGAATTAAAACTTAAATAACTTTTCGAAATAAAGTTACTTTATTTACCTTAAATAAGAAAAATACTTTTAAACTTATTAAGCACGGCGGCGGAGCAACAAAAGCAAAAAAAAAATCTGGCCAAGCGAGAGTCAGACTTTAAAAAAAATGGGTTTCATACGAACAAAGAATATTAAGTAAGTATAAAGTACAAGAAAAGTCCAGTACTCAGTCTGTACGTAGCCTTGTTGGCTTCATTATCAAATAAAAGGACCATAAATTATAATAACTTATGTAGTAGCATATAAAGAAACTCATTTTGCATTTTAAAATAGCACGGTTTCTGCTACAGACTCTTACGTTCATTTTCACACTGTTTGTAATAATATGATTATTATAATGAAAAGTCATGTGCAACATTATGTAACTTTGACTGTAAGTCTTTATTTACTATATTTTTTCCAAGACAAGCAAACACGTTTCCTTTAGTTAAAACAATTGCCTGCTATAATAATGAATTATTTGCTGTTTTTGACATGTTTCTCTCTTATTACCTACTTTTAATGATTTATACTCATCCAAAATTTTTGCATGCTATGTCGGTGACGGTGGTGGTTAGAACATAAGAACTAGCTATGTAATTTGTGTCGTCTCCAATGTACTATGTTCTTGCAAATAAACGATATTATTATCATTATAAGAACAATTTTTGTAGGTACGTAATCTTCCAACCGAAGAAGTGATTAAATAGCTGATAAATAAAAAAATGGTATCTTACACCCACTTCCTACATAAATACTAGCCACTAGGCCCGTATATTATGTCTTCTCTTCTGCCCATTCTGTACACTTGGTAGCAATTTCTCCCGGTGCATTGCGTTCTTTACAAATTGACGGCACGTAAGGTAGGAACGTGGTTTGGTTTTACTGCGGTTGCTTTACACTGGATTTATACGTAGAGTAGCGATATAAGTAGGTAGGTAAATGTTGGCATATGTTTTTAAAAATAAAAAATCTGTGTATGTAGACTAGGATGAGTAGCTAAATATTGTAAATGCAATCATATAATGATTTAAAAACTATCTTTTTTGATATAATCAATTTATTAGGGTCGTATGACTCTACGAATAAATCTAAATAACCCAAAATGAAGCAGCTGTAAGCACAAATACATTTCGAAATTGAATTTCTTTTTGGAGAAAAATAAACATTTCGTTTCACCGGCCTCTGGGGCAGCGGCCATTTATAAGAAGCCTTCACAAAACGCGAGGTCAATCATAAAACATTATCGCCTTGAAAAGGCCGTAAGGATATTGAATTATAGCTATTAAATGTTGATGGAAACGGTCCACATAAGGATTTCGACTGAAAAGATGTCCCAATAGCTATAAATGTCTACATCAAACGCAATATGTATGACCGCCGCACATGGGTGTGTAATAAAGCGCGTGGGAGGAACGATCGTATACTACGCTCGGTTGGAGGCTAAATTGAGCTCGATTCTTTAAGTTATTGCGTTTTCACCTGGACTGAATCTAGATGATCTAGTAAATGGACTCCGGAGTAGAGCGCATGAATACGTAAATCTGTGGAAGTCTAGGTGTATGTAAAATAAAATGTTATTTTAACCCAGGTTTTTATGCTCTTATTACTCGCTACTGCAATGTACATTTTTAAAATATAGACTTTAAACAAAGTTTCACTCTACATGTTTTGTAACTTATTTAGTAATTTGGTTGGTACCTACCTATTTTATTTTAAGTTGAGTAAACCAAACGAGATGACGAAGTGTTGTAGACCTAAAACAATGTTTATTATAAGTATTGTCTAAACTTTTGTTTTAACCACCAGTTTTAGATTGCAGAAACGTCCATTAAAGCTGACGCCCCATTAAACCTGCAGTTAACTAGTCATTGTAAACAGTCAGAAGAGGTCGGCTCAATACTTAATAAGCAATTAACTTTAACAGAACATTCTGGAACTAGCTATGAATAGTGGACCTCTTTGTATTGTTCGGCAGTTTTATATAATTTGACATCTTGTGCAACACCACAAACAAGGTATAGGTCATGCCACGTAAAAAGTACTTTAGAAACAATTGAAAATCACGTGTTCGCGCATGGGTATACTTACGCTCGAAAGTACTTTGGCTATTTATCGTTTCATTCTTGAAAGAGTCTTTCGCACGCGGTTACGTAATAGGTTGGGGAAAAAGTCTTTTCGCATATAGTATGTATGAACTTGTATTAAAATCTCTTTGGCTATACCATTTGTATCTAGCTGGTTTTGGTATCATTAAAAAGTTTTAATTTTAAAGAAGGCACTTCCAAATTCAAATTAGGAATTTGTGTGATTTTTATTTGTTATTGTTGTTGTTAAAATGAGTGAATCTAAAGAAGAAATTCGATACATTTTAAAATTTTACTATAAAAAAGGTAAAAATGCAACTCAAGCCGCGAAAAAAATTTGTGATGTTTATGGACCTAATGCAGTATCTGTGAGAGTAGCGCAAGTTTGGTTTAAGCGTTTCCAAGCCGGAAATTTTGATATCAAAGATGCATCTCGCTCTGGTCGCCCTGTTACGGACAAAATTGATGCCATTTTTGAAAAAGTGGAGCAAGATCGGCATATTAGTAGTTACGATGTAGCTGAAGAACTGGCAATTGACCACAAAACGGTTTTGACTCATTTGAATAAAGCTGGGTACACTAAAAAGCTCGATATTTGGGTGCCTCATGAGCTCACTGAAAGAAACCTAATGAACCGTGTACTCATTTGTGATTCTTTATTACGACGTAATGAAACCGAACCATTTTTGAAAAAGCTGATAACTGGTGATGAAAAGTGGATCACATACGACAAGAACGTGCGAAAAAGATCGTGGTCAAAGGCTGGTCAAGCTTCACAGACTGTGGCAAAACCCGGGTTAACTCGCAACAAGGTAATGCTGTGTGTATGGTGGGATTGGAAGGGCATCATTCATTATGAGCTGTTACCGCCAGGCAGAACCATCGATTCAGAACTGTATTGCGAACAATTGATGAGATTGAAGCAAAAAATTGAGAGAAAGCGGCCAGAATTGATCAACAGAAGGGGTGTGGTTTTTCACCATGACAACGCTAGACCTCACACATCTTTAGCCACTCAGCAAAAATTACGAGAGTTTGGCTGGGAGGTATTAATGCATCCGCCGTATAGTCCTGACCTTGCACCTTCAGATTTTCATCTGTTTCGGTCTCTGCAGAATTCCTTAGGCAGTGTCAGGTTAACATCACGAGAGGACTGCCAAAACCACTTGTCGCAGTTTTTCGATCAGAAGCCTCAAAATTTTTACAGCAATGGGATCATGTCACTACCAACAAGATGGCAAAAAGTTATGGAACAAAATGGCACCTACATACTTTAGCCAAATGTAAATAAACATTAAAAAAAACCTTTTTGAATTTTCATATAAAATACGAAGAAACTTTTTCCCCAACCTAATGTTGACTTATAGACTATACGTAGGGGATGATGATTCTGATTCAAAAGGTTATGAAAGTGACGACAATGATGATAATAACATTTCCACTTCTGGCATCAACACCGCGTCCTCATCTAGTTTTCGCGCCACCCATGAAGACTTAATGGAAGAACAATATGTTTTTTAAAATTTTTGAATATATTTTTACATTTTTACACATTTTACTCGAAATCCAATATTGATTGGTAGTTATGTATTTTTTTTATTTATTTTCCACCCTACTAATACTACTAATAATATTTTTCTTTCCTTTGTGCGTAAAACCACAACTGTGTTTAAACACTTTTGTGCGCGATGGTATTTTAAAACAAATGTTAAACGTCAGACTCAAAAATCATCTAATGCGCAGCTGTCAGCTAGGGTTCATTTTACGTGGCGCGACCTATAGGTATTTTCTTGGCTAAAACAAAAGAACGTTCAATCGGCTTCTTGGGTTCGGTAAACAGAAAAATAAAAGCAAAATAACATGCAAAACGACTTACATTCTCATACTGGCTGTCGGCCAGGACAGTTTCGAGAGGCAGCGCGTAAAAAAGAAAATAAAACATGTTCTAAATTCAAATATGAAACGTCTCGACATTCGATTTTCAATCTTAAAAGTTTGCATTTTGCGTTGCATTTTGTTTTCGACGTCTTTTTGAAATATTTCAAACTTTGTGACTGGTAAGTAAGTGTTTTGAAATTTTATGAAGTTTAGGTAGGTAACGTTGTTTTAAAATTGATTTTCATGTTTAGAGTCTGTTATAAGTATTTAGAATATAAAATGTTTAGTTTAGAGGGTTTCGTATCATTGAGTTATAAGTTATAACATAATTGGTCTCTATCGCAGCGGATAGCCTAGATATTTTTTTATTAGCCTAATGTGTCCCACGGCTGGGCAAAGGCCTCCCCCGCTTTCTTCCATGCCTCTCTATCTCCGGCAATATTTTAAGTCAGCAAAATAGAATTTGTCCAATATTTCGTCTTCTTCTCTTAGTCTTATATATAGTATATCGATTTCAAGTGAAATTCCACTCTATAAAGTTGTACCTTAAGATACAGTTACACATACAAAGAATTAGTATTAAACATTAAAATTATTCACTTAATTTTTTCAAAAGAAATATTTTCAATTTCCAAATAATATACCATCACCTGTCTATTAAAGCTAATACTCGACTTGGTGGAATAGAAAGTGTATTTAATCTGGCTTAAGCCTCGTAAATGCCGGATTAAGCGGATTAAGCCGTCGCACAACTGAAAGAGACTCCTTTGAGGATCAAATAACTTAGACGGCTTGTAGTGAGTCAAGTTGTTTATCCGAATGGTATTCGCACGTCGTCATTATGCTTATCCCACTTTGACAAAGTCTGAAGAGTATTAGCGTGGTCATACCTAATTATCATAGCGACGAAGTGATTCTGAAATCGGCTTACAAATTGAAATCCCTGTTTACGAATGATTACAAACAACTTTTACTATGGGTTTAGAGCAATCAAACGGAGTTTCTAGCTAGATTCTACTCTAGGTAAAAGTGCAACTTGTGAATCTAGCATTAGCTTTAAAAATTAACATATTTCAGGTGATTGTAAAAATCCTAGGAAATAAAAAAAATATTGGACTATTGGCTATTTAACCTGGTTAGCGTTAAAAAAAATTGTTAACAAAATTCCCAACAGTTTAAGCCCCATGAGGAGAGCTCCCACCAAAGTAGGCAACTAGATTTATAAACTTTTAAAATAGACTGAATATAAAATGAATCCCGATATTTGTATCAAGTTATTTTTAACCTCCCACAATTTCGTAGCACACGTCTACGAGCATGCTACGAACCGTAGTAGTGCTACGAGCTGCGACGTTGACAGAAAACCTGGATGATATAACTCGACGTAGAAACGATGTAACCTATTTTTGGTTTTAATATTAGGAACATGGAAAAATGTATCTTTAAAATTGTCTTTTTTTGGAATTACCAAGAAAATCTCTAGTGTGCGAAATAAAATGTGGTTTTCTAATGCGTGTCTGCGAACTTTTGAGACATTGTTACTAGCCAGTTCTTTATAACAACTATTGCTGTCACTGTCATGGTCAAATATCAGAAAAGAGAAATAATTTTAAAAGCCTTAGCAACTGGGAGCAAGTATGCGACGACAATAAATGAAAATATTTCATAATCTCTTTTGTTCTCAATTTATATGACACATGTTTAAGACTTCAAAAAAAATAAGTTCTAAAAACTAAAACCCGCTACGGAAAACCTGCGATCTTAAAAGTAAGAAACAAGAAATAATTCTTGTCTTCTTAACTAGGTACCCCATAAATGCACAGACGTAGCGATTTTCAGAGGAAAGCCGTGGTCGTATGCCTCTGTGCCTTGATATTAATAACCGTGCAATGTCGGAACCTGTTTAACGTACCTTTGTAATAAGGTAGGTATCTATTGCTTGCAGGCAGCCATTTATAGTTATATGGAGGCATACGACCACGGCTTTCCTCTGAAAATCGCTACGTCTGTGCATTTATGGGGTACCTAGTTAAGAAGACAAGAATTATTTCTTGTTTCTTACTTTTAAGACCGCAGGTTTTCCGTAGGCGGGTTTTAGTTTTTAGAACTTATTTTTTATTTCACACTTTTTGGTTAAACCAGTGATATCTACGTACATACTACAGAACTCATACAAACACTATTCAAACTCCATGTTACACTTTCAATCTATCTTTTCATCTCAACATATTGTACTAGCGGGCATCCGCGACTTCATAGTCATCTACACAACAGTTACCTACTTTTCAAAGTGGATAATAATTATAGGGTAACAATCCTAAAATATTGCAAATTTTTTGATAGAGTACATAACACTAAAAAAACTACACAAAAAGTACCTAGATAGGTAGGTACCTACTTTTGAGCAGAGATGCTCAACGCTTTCCTGGTCCAAAGTAAGTAGCGTAATCCGTTTCGGATAGGTATGAGTGTGGATCAAAGATGCCTTTTATTTTATTTTGACGGGGCGCTGCGCCCCCAAAGCCTGATAGTTTCACACTGATAATCTGTCCATAGTACGAGTATATGTAAAAAGTATCTATTTCCTTATTGCAGCGGGGGGCTGCGTCCCCCCAAACCCCCCCACACAGTGACAACTTTGTCCAGTATAGTTCAAGAAGGTTTTGTTTCATTTTGACGAGGGTCTGCGCCCCCCAATCCCCCCTACACAGTGACTTCTTTATCCATAGTAGAGTTCAAGATGTGTTTCGTGTATTTTGGCGGGGGGCTACGCCCCCCAAACCCCCCCATACAGTGACAGCTTTGTTTAGTCGAATTCAAGAAGTGTTTTGTTTAATTTTGGCGGGGGGCTGCGCCCCCCAAACCCTCCTACACAGTGACTTCTTTATCCATAGTAGAGTTCAAGATGTGTTTCGTGTATTTTGGCGGGGGGCTACGCCCCCCAAACCCCCCCATACAGTGACAGCTTTGTCTAGTAGAATTCAAGAAGTGTTTTGTTTAATTTTGGCGGGGGGCTGCTCCCCCCAAACCCTCCTACACTGTGACTACTTTATCCATAGTAGAGTTCAAGACGTGTTTGGTTTCTTTTGGCGGGGGGCTGCGCCCCCCAAACCCCCCCACACAATGACAACTTTGTTCAGTATAGTTCACGAAGGTTTTGTTTCATTTTGGCGAGGGTCTGCGCCCCCCAAACCTCCCTACACAGTGACTACTTTATCCACAGTAGAGTTCAAGAAGTGTTTCGTGTCTTTTGGCGGGGGGCTGCGCCCCCCAAACTCCCCCACACAATGACAACTTTATCTAGTAGAATTCAAGAAGTGTTTTGTTTAATTTTGGCGGGGGGCTACGCCCCCAAACCCCCCCACACAGTGACAACTTTATCTAGTAGAATTCAAGAAGTGTTTTGTTTAATTTTGGCGGGGGGCTGCGCCCCCCAAACTTTTTTAATATTCCTACACACTTTGTTCATAGTATGAATGTGAGTTCAAGAAGTCTTGTAGCTTATTTCAAACTTCCCTTTTAAGACACGCTTTACAAACTAAAATCACTGCTTGAACTCATGATAATAAACAACTTTGAATATGGGATCTTTGTCAGAGTCTAAAAACGTTTGCTTTTTCGTACAAGTTACGTGTGCAAAATATACCTATTGAGGGACCGAAAATGTTTGAATGCCAACAAAGTTGATTCCATAGGTAGTACAAGTTGTAGGTAATTTAGCTTAAAACTAGCCAAAACAGTCAACATAATTCAGAAAAGGCCTGATTTGGCAAGCTGTAGGTAAGTAATCAGTAGTTTCGAAGTAATTATGATAGAAAAGACAAGACGTTAAAAGACGTATTTACAAGTAAAACCGCGTGCTACACCTAGTGATATATAATATTTGGAATGTACTCGCTGAGCCCTTTCATTTGATACCCCACACATTATCCTTTGTAAAATTTAATATTTTTCGTCGCGACTTCTTGTCCACTAGTTTACAAGCAAATCCGTGCGCAAAACCTAGTGATGTATATATTTTTGGAATGTGCTCGCTGAGCTCTTGAATTTGATACCCCACACAACACCATTTACAAACTTTTATTTTTTTCTTCGTGACTTTTTGCCCACTAGTGAGCAAAGTATTGAACTTATTGCAAAATTAGGTATCTTATGTCACCCGCCGTATTATTACGAATCTTTTGACACCTCATTCATTAAAATCGGTTCAGTAGTTTAGACACTACGGTGGAACATACATACATACATACAAACATACATACATACATACATAGACTGCCAAAAACATTACCCTTCCTTTTGGCTTTGCCGTAGTCGGGTAAAAAGAAGTTAGCGTATAATACTACAAAGATTTATAATGCCATTCTTGAATACATTTTATTTGGGTACTTACTCTAAAATTCTTTGAAGTTTAGCCTTTAATAAATTCATATCGTCTGAAGGACAATATCTAGAAACAAACATTGTAATAAATTACAAAATTATTCTAAGAAAACAACTTGTTCCATTCAAAGTTCATATTTTATTCATTCGTCAACCATTTCTAACTTTTACATCAATGTTGTAAAGGTTTGTAAGTATTTTCACTTATTTAAATTTAGTCTTTTAATTTTGTGCTCCCTTTGAAGAGAGTTATAACTTAGAAAATTAAAAACATGTGGTGGAATTTGTTTATCTGATTCGTGCTACCTTATATCTTATTTAAAGCATGGTAATTTTTCGTTTATTTCAAATTAAATAAGCTTTTTTTCTCAGCTATTCACAAAATAAAAAGTACGAGTAGAAAAGATCATTTTAAAAGAAAAGTTAAACATACATTTCTTTCCTATTTGCGGAAATTAAAGTTTACCTATAGTAGACTTTTACAGTGTCAAGAATCAGACAAAAAGAGGGCACGACATTTATCGGAAATTCATTTGAAAGATTTTGTGCGACTAGTACAAATGTTTCCTAATTGACAACCTTTTTTGAGAAGCGAGGTCTTGTGAAGTTGCGTGTCGCCTCTTAAAAATGGAATCAATATGGTATTTTATTAGCAAATGTACGAAAAACGACGACGAAACGCCAAAGTCGAATTCAAGGTCAAAGTCAAAACATCTTTGCTATTGAATAAGCTGATATTATACATTTATTTTTTTAAAACTAACGCATCAGTCAAGCTTCAAAAAAGGCGGTTAGAGCAATAACTAAACCCTTAAAATGTCGCCATGACGGATAGTGATTTCTCGTGTAAGAACAAGGCCGAAAATATTGGCCTTCTAAACTATGCGGGAAAACCTTATTACAATAATAAAGAGCATAATCAAGATTATTACCACAGCCAACTTAGTTTTGCTTGTGAGAATTAAGCACGCGATTTTTTAAACTACATACCAAACGAACTAGCTTTAGCTCGCGACTTTACTTAAAAACCTTTTTCGAACACTTAGTTAATTACACAATATCTTTTAGAAAAATAGCCTATATGTTATTGAGATATATTTAAGCTAAATATAACAAAAATTCATAAAAAGTCTAGCGGTGCTTGTCTTAAAAAAAATATGTCAAAGATCCATTTGTATTCACATTAACACAAATTTTCACGTTAATAATATTAGTAGAATAATGCAGTTTTTTTTAGAGTCTATATATTTCTAGGCCTTAATATGCAATTTTAGCGTAACCTAGATAAGAGTATGAAATTGCTTGATGATATTAGTTCTTCATTCTATTTTTGATTAATACGGTATCCTTTTCTGAATAGGTAAGTACATCATTGCATGGCCAGTGCGATGGTGTTTTAAAAAGTTTGTGTTCCGAGAAACAAGCTACTTTTAACAAGAAGAATTTTTTTACAATATTAAGTTACCAGCTAGGTCACTAAGAAAATAAACTAGAATTTCAGCGTTAACACATTTTTGCGGCAAGCCTTTGGTATTTCTAAAGCTTCCCTCTATTATGCGACGAGGATTTCAACGAAATTATTTTTGTATTATTTTTATTATCTGGTTATTTTAGACTTGAACCTTGAAAGGAATTTAAAGAGCAAACATTCGGTTGAAATGTTTATTGTGATAAAAATATGTTATAACCTACGTTGCAGAAACGGCCTTTAAATATAATTATGCTTTATTTAAACATTGTAACGTCTTCTATTGTTTTTTTCTAAAGAAAGTGTCACCTACATCTTTAATGGACTGTTAGTTTTAATGGCCTTTCTGGCAACAGGCTATATCGTGTTTACAAAGTAAAAGATACACATGAATGACGCTGATTGCCTCGCTATTTACTATAACATAGCTATTTACGATCTTTATGTTTGTCCTTAATAAAAAATAATGATCAAACTTTTCCTTTTACAGGTACAGGATAACGGAGTGTAACAAAACGCTGTAAGTTCTCTTTTACTAATGTAGCTATTTATTACATTTATAATATCTATTTTCAAAACTGGGTTTACAAGGGTATTGAAACATTAAATGTTTATTGGGAAACGCTAACAGCGCCAGATTTGTGTCACCGATTTGAAACCGATAAAAAGGCCTGTTTATTTATTGTAAGTAAATTAGACTTTTAGGTCTAATTTTTGGATAACTAAAGATATTGATTTATTGGGTTGGTAACAGTCCACAAAAAACCCGCGAGCCCAGACACGGCTCAAAGAATAAAAACATCATTCATAAATATTTTGAGAAATCCTCGAAAAAACAACAAAAAAATTGTTTGCTCACCAACACGAGGCGTATGTTGACCTCGAAAGGGTTACAGCTTTGATTCCCCGCGGAACACCTCTACAATCATCATTTGCCCGAAACCCGATTACAACGGTGTCCGCCTGTTGTATAACATAAAGTATTTATGAAAATACTACCAAAGGGATGACTGAATGAAGTAAAGTCCCTATAGTATGGCCTCGACGTATCACATTTCTACAGGTTTTTGAGGACAATAAAGAGAAAATCTCTTTGTGTTTCTGTCATTCGCGTAAATTAAAATATCATTTGGAAAAAAATATATGTTATAAATGTCGGCAAAATTATTTTATACCTATTAGATTGTCGACAATTATTACCGATTATACGCGCTATTAGTAGGCTCATTGCGCTTTTTTGAACTTATTCAATAATTGGTATCAATCCACAATACATTTGGCGTTATAAATGTTTGCATTCACACATGTAAAGCTAAAATACGTAGGCAGGTTAAGGGAAACTAACATCTTAAAATAACTGCAAAATACTCTGCAAATATCATTCAAACGACATCTGTACAATCTTAAAAGATTCTAATCAACTGACTCAAATATTGTCTAATATAATTTCTGGTCTTCTTTTTGTCAACAAGAACTGAATCCGATTCGAGAGCTGCACTCTTGTTGCTGAAGATTCCTCTTAAGATTTCGCATTCTTCCGAACCACTTGATAAGACTTGACGCCCACTTTCCCTTGTTAAGTACAACATCTAGAAATGTCTGCCTAAGCTTTCCTAATGCTTTGCAATGGAGATAATTTTAAGATATTTTTTTCAGAAATTACGGACTAGAATAAAGAAGATAGATAAATTTATTGATTTTTCATTCAATAGATGACATAATCGATAAGTTTGGTCACACTCTGACGTAATAATGACCATTAATATCCCATTTCATGTATAATCACGAGTCAACTCACTAGCTATCCAATAGGGGGTACTAACAGTCAAGGTTGTGCCAAAGGCTGTGGGTAACAGCGTAATTAGTGGTCCTGTAACAAGTTGTAGCGGTTTGCTAAACGACTGGAGGCCCGTCTGCTAAGGGTTAATGTTACATCGATTAGCAAACGGTGTAGGCTGGAGGAAAAGATCGGTAAAAGGAAGAGTATAGAAGAAAATTGTGTTATTTTATTTGATGACGTTATTTAATTAAAACAAAATATTTGTAAAAAGTGTATTTTAAGAGCCCTCACGCACGAGTAACTTAGTTGTTCGGCGACTTTATCACGGGCTATGGACTTAATGGACTAGTATGGAAGTGTGCGCAAATAGTGATGCAACTCCACGCTACTTTACATAACAACCCATAACCAGCCACCCGTAGCGTTCCATAGCTCTTACATGTTAATTATACGGATTTATAATAACCAAAAGTTTTAATGACGTATGTCAAAGAAAAGGGCTTATCTACAATATTTCAAAAATCGACTTCTTATTTCATGTTTTATTAAGTAGAACTCTAATCTTATAAAACTAGCTTGTTCAAGTAGGTATATGTATGTGTTCCGATATCTAAATCAATTTTTATTTTTCAATGCAATAAAAACAAAGCCTCTAAATGACAAAACAATTTTACAAAGTGGCGGGTATAAAACTTTTTTTATTTGAATTGCAGGCAGCTGCAGTAAAAATTTTATGGAGCACCAAAATCCCAGTCGAGACATGACAGTATGACGTTAAAGTCATAAAAGTATCCTGTATTCATATTGTTTTTTTTCTTTTCCTTCTTTTTTGCGTTTCGATATGTGCATTGCATCACGTATTTGAAAGCGTTTGCGTTTTGTTACTGCTATGACGTGCATCTTTCAAGGACTATCCACCCACAGTTTTTAATGAAGAATTTTTTTCATGTAAACCTTTGTATAATCCAGTTTTTATTATATCCAGCTATTATTAAAATCGTGGCATTCATATGTCCATGAAACCTAACTATTTTCCTAAAAAAATATGGGTCGAGAAACGACAACAAGTTCCTTTCTAATTAAAGTAATCGAGCATGTTATATGGAAATATTAAAAAAAATATAGGTATATTTTGACATATTTTTCTTTAGATAACAGCTTTATGTGCAGACTATATCCCTTTATATCCCCAAGGGTGTACAAAAACAAGAAATTCTTCACTTTAGGTACTTAGTTTTGATCCATGCCAATAAAGAAGAGTATTAAAGATTAAGAGAGACCAATTGGGAGAGAGGCATGACGGATATGTATGTATGTATAGCTGCCGCGTGTGAATAAGAACGGCAATACTACGCAAGTGAAATTGTAATTAACGGCGCCATCTTAGATTGGCTTCTTTATGTACACGGGATATAACTATGGTCGTAAAAGTTTGTTGACACTCATGGTCGTAAAAAGGTTGTCAAAAATCATTAAGCTTCCCGTGATGAGGGTAAAAAATACCTTTTATATGTGAGAAGCTTGACGTTAAGGCTTTTAGCAGGTTGTAGGTTAGCTTTTATGTGTAAGCTTTTAAGTTGTTTGCCATGTAAATCAAGTTAAACATTTTAAGGAATTTTAGGTTATTTATTTTAGGTTGTAAAACCTTGGTCGTAAGTAACAGAAGTTTATTCGTTATGTAAAATAAGTATAATTATGATACAATTAAAGATAACTTGTAAGAGAATGACAGCAGCTGTTTAAAAAAAATTAGCTTTGTTTAAAAAAGAAAAGTTACTCTGGTCTAACAAAAAAAATTAATGATGTTTTAACTTAGAGACATTGCAGATGAAGGCGCGTTTGCGGAGCGTACGCGTTTTTTTTTCGCTACCAAAACGCACCACGCGTTTTGCTCGCGTAGTGTTGGCATTTTAACAGATAGTCCAAGAGCCTGAGAGCCCTATCTTCCTCACTTTTGGAAAGCTGAATGTTCTTCTATGTGTATACCCAACATAGATATGCTGTAATTTAGTCGGAACTTCCTTAAATTCATACTTTTTTAGATTTTTCAAAGAAGTAACCAAAATCTAAGATCAACGTGCTTTTGACGCAAATAAAAATAGTCATACTTAACATTTAGTAATAAAGTCTAAATATGGCTAGTCTTTATTACTAATTTTCGTATAATCATTGAAAAAAAAAACACAATACTTTGCTATGATGCGTATCATCGCCCTTTCCTGCTACTACTCCGCTCCTATCTGTAATGTGTCATAAACGCGCGCGTTTTGGTATGCGGAAAAAAAACGCATACGCTCCAAAAACGCGCCTACGTAGAAAAATACCTATTAGAATAGGTATTTTATTTTAGTTTTGGCGTACTTTAGGTACTAATTGGATCTGAGTGAGTTGCTACGGTTCCATTAGACGAATTCGGAACATTCTAGTTTTTAGTTCACTCCAAAATAACCTCTAAAAAGCTACAAATAAAACCAATCCTGGCATCACCATTGCCCTAATAATCTCCTACATTTTTATCCCAGCCCATTCTATTCCTGTGAGACACGAATAATGAGAAAATACACTGCGAGAGCATTCTTCGTTATTTTCCCCGGATTAGAGGCTAGTTTGTGCCATTGACAATTTTTGTTAAGGCATTAGGATCTACCGAAATTGATGCTGGCAGAAAGAGGTTATTTTGTAGCTTTTTTTCTATGTGATATTTTTACTATACCTACGCGATATTTACTACACAACTACTATCTTACAATAAACTGTTAAATAAATAAATATTATATACCTACAAACACGACACACACAGATACTTAGTACCTACTTATACATATGTCGGAGATTACGTTCATGAAGGCTATTTTCGAACCATTTGCAAACTCTTTACTGCTAAAATGCAAAAACTGGCATGTTTCGGACTGGCTGTCACTTTGGCGCTTTCATATTTGAGTCGCTGTCATGTATGATGGATTCTGTTTGATTATTGATTTGAAGAAATACCGGAAGACATCACGTTCACCTTGTTATTTTATAACGTGATTGCAAACTACACAATAAAGCCAGTTTGTTCAGTACACGCCCACTGTCTTATTTTAACTAAAAGCTTAAACGCCACTTCTGATGACTCGTCTCGTCGACATAGGTATATATACCTACATACATAACTGTCACGTCTCTTTCCCATCGGAGTAGGATAAGATCACTGCCCTCCACTTGCTACGATCCAAACATACTTTCTTTGCTTCATCCAAATTCATCAGTCGCTTCGTACATTAACTGCGGCGTCTCTTGACTTGGCCTTTCTTTACTTACGTATGTAACTGAGAATCTCGTAGAAGGTTGATAAAGAAATAATACACTATCAATGATTTATTAATTGTTGTAAACAGTACATTAGATCTTAAGTTGACACTTCTAATGAAAGACAACGCTTAAAATCAGGTTTGAACAATTCACTTTAATACTAAGTAGGTACTTAATTCTATTATTTGGGGTGACAGTATTTGGTAACATTGGTCATTGAAATTACTTGTATGAAGAAAATAATTTTATTAGATGTCCTAAAATAAACTTAATTAATCGAGTGTTGTATTGTTTTTGCTAACAGAATATTTTTTCAGCTGTTTCTGTTTTATCGAAGTCCTTTAAGTAATATTATTGGAAATTCTAGAAGTGTTATATTCGTGTTTGAACTAGTTGCCAGGCTTGTTTTAATTGATTTAAGATTGGAAGTTTAAGAAAATAGGATGAAAGACAATGAAATGATTGTTTATAACTAAGTGCTTGATTATTTTATGTCTGAAATGTTGGTCTTTTGTTATTTTGACGGAAAACTAATATTTAGGATTGTTAGATAAGAAGTTTTCTTACTCCATCTTTTTTAACATAAAGATTCCAATTACAGATATATTGCTGAGAATTGTTCTTTGCTTTGTCCAGGTAAAGCAAACCCAATTTGTATTGTTTACAGAATCAAAACGAAACATAACGTGCAGTATAACCAATAACCATATTTCCTTTAGCAAGGAATTGTCTGCGCTCCAAAATGTAAAACAACAAACGGCATTTTGAATGGAAAGTAAGCTTTATTTCAAACCCAATAAGGTACACCTATTCCAAGGAAAGCACCGGCGAAATAAAATGTAGCTGTATGAAACTTAAATGCGATTTTGAATTCGTTTCTGCTTTCGATTCGACGTTCCTAGATGGAATATTATGAAACATCTATTTTAATGTATTTTTTTCTGTAAGAACTGAATCTTAAGGTGTCTTAAGGGATTTGTGGAATGGAAATAGTATTTAAGAGTGCCGCATTAAGATGGTACCAAAGAGACGTTATTTCTTAGTTTACAATCTATCTTCGCACTTAGCGTCTGCGCGATTTTATTCATTATTATCATTTCCTAGAAGGATATATTAGTTTTGCAGTCTGTGAATTCTGTCAGATGCGAGTTCAGTCGTTATCCCCTCAAATCTTACGCTAGCGTTAGCAACGAGGTTCGCCGCGGGTGATTAAAATACCAAAGCACTGCGACAGTTGGTTCTGCACGCACCAGCGGTAGTGGAAGTGACCAGTAGGATCAAATAATACCAGTTCACAAAAGTAAAAGGCTAAAACACACCGGAAGCATATGCGTAACGTAGACGTAAGCACGGCCTAGCTACGCGCGTAGTCACGGTGTAATCCGATATGACACCGGGCTACGCATCTACGCTATCGTGCTGTATTGCGTAGGGCCACGCGTCACGTCGACGTGTACGTGTTACGCAAGCGGTGTGTCCTGGCTCATACAGTTCCATACATTGCAACTCAGAGGTACGCATATGTCTACGCATACGCATCCGGTGTGTTTTGGCCTAAGAATTATAATACTTGTATGTATGTAAAGTGATTAAAACAGAAAAATCTTCTTCCACGATTGAATAACAAAAAAGATACCTACTTTATCAAGTCTGTTACGAACTAAACGATCGAATAACAATATGAGATTAATAGCTTCTTAGAGAATGACATGAAAAAATACTTAAAACCGAAGGGATAAGGTATTGAATGTAATGACGTGGAAATGCAGGGGTTGGGAGCCGTATCACGTATTGTAGAGATGGGCCGCGGGATATAAACATTACACGGAAACGGGACATTAAAAGCGGGACTTTATATTCCTAGATATGGTAGTTTGAAAAATAACGTGTTTAAATAAAATTATATGATGCGCCTCTGCATGAGGATGTTAAAAATGTGAGTACAATGCGTTATTCTAACGTCATCAGTTGGGATGATGTTTCTAAGGAAAAGTTATTGTTCTACTCAATGCTCTATTAGCAGGTATGGAAATTGATTTCATTGTAAAAAATAGGTGTAAAATCCAATCGATAATGCACCTTTATGACTTTTTCTTGACGTTTACTTGATATCAATGTCCGTCGTAAAAAGAAAATGGCGTTTTTACAACCATATACATAGATAGGAGCGCTACACAAACAACTCTAATAAAACTTGACATTTCACGACAGTCACATTGTCTTTGAAGGCTTTGAAAAATAGATTAACTACGCTTAGACACCCAAAACCACTTAAACAAAGCGAGAAATCTGATTCGGGGGTAGCTGTCCCGTATATGAGCCTAATCCGGGACATGCCGTACGTATAGCAACGCGTAAGTATTGTCCAAAAGACGGCCGGCCTTGAGCCGCGTCCGCATTGCGGCTCAGCATTAATATTTTACTTATATCCGAGACATACGATCTAGGGAATTCGCCAGCTAGATTCATTATCTTGCACGTGCTATGGTTTTTGAACGTTTGCCGTTTCCCTGGAGTTACGTTGCGGTTATTTAATTGAGGCTTCCAAAGGTCACAAGGGTGGGTTTTATTTGAGCAGTTAATTTTAGAATAATTTAGAATTCCAGGAGCGTTGTTTTTTGGATACAATTTGTCATGATGACTATGTTGATATATTTGAACAATAAAAAACAAAATTTTTCATCAACATACACAACACGAGTCACTTAGATTTGTGTTTTTTACCCGACTACGCCAGAAGGAGGGTTATTTGCGTATTAATAGGTATTTGAATAATTACCTTTTTTATAATGACTTCTTATTACTTAATATTATTACGACTTAAATACATTTATTTAAATAGGTACTTGTTAATCCTAGTAAACCATTCTTTAAGTCTGTGTGTCTCACTTACTAAGCAAAATTTTAATCGCTAAAGAAAGTAGACGGAAAGGTAAAGAATGGATTTAAGTGTCGAAACTATTAAGGACAAGGTGTTAAAGAACTTTTGCGGGTTTCATGACTGATTAAAGGAAAAATAAATTGGTTTAAGTTGCTCGTTAGAATTTAACTATACTACTTTTAACTATTTCTTAATCAAAGGTTTTGCCTTATTGTACGGAGTAATAATAAACTTCTGCGTTATTTATTTTGTTCTTAACTTTTTCTTCTTTTGAGAATATTATGATGTTAAACATACGAGTAGCTAGACGTTTTACACAACGGCGGATAAAAACGCCTAACCAGGAGGGGCCCAAGTCTGCTAATTTAAAACAGTCAGTTTGATGTCTAGTCTCATTAAGCCCGCCGATTCAACCGTCTTTTGGTCATTCATTCATCCATTAAATTATTTTATTACTTATCTATTTCCGAATAAAAACAAAATAAACACAAAACTACTCAAAGTCACTCACTTATCTGCCGTTCTAATGAAAAAACCAATTAATATACCGAAGCAAAAGTCATTTTCTTCCCCTGACCGTTACAAGCGAGAATCTTTGGACAAGTATTTCTCACACTACACCTCATTAAACATAGGAAACAAAGGGACTGTTGCCTACCCCTGCTTTTCTTATTCTTTTGTAATAAGGTCTACTTTTGTGTGTTTATAAGGTCTTTATATTTACTGTTTGTGTGTCGCTGAACGTCTCTTTTGTGTGGAGATTTGTTAAAGTTTTGGTAAACGTTGAGTGTGTGTTGGAGATTTATTTTATGTCGTGGAGTCAGCACTTTGGTGTCTTATGGTATCAACACACCAAAGCCGGCGGCTTTTTTGACAGCTGTCATTCGTATGACGTAAAGCCGTCGGCCCAGGCCGGCGGCATGCCGGCGGCTTTGGTGTGTAGATAACATTACGGTAGGTAGTAGGTATTATATTTTTGAATATGATCTATCATTATGTACATTTGGGGACTGATTTCGTAGAACAAGAACCTAATTTCATTTTGTATTGTGTTTATGACAGATAACTATACATAAAGCTGACGCTTATTCACATTTGTCAGATTGCGGTTTTTGTAGGCCTTATTAGGTATACATAGTTCGTTCGATAACAAACCTGACGTAACACTAAAAAATTGGGAATAATGTGGAACATTATTTAAATAACCGAGTGTTAATTTACGATTTAATTCAACGATCAAACCTCAGCTAATTAAACTGTATGATAAATTAACCTATGGTTTACAGTCGTCAATTAACGGATGTAAATTTAGGCCAGTTCCACTAACGAGTTTAACCAGTCGTTAAGCCTCATCAGGATTTGAATTCGGGCATTAGACTGGAAGTAACAACACTTGTTTAGTGTGTTTGTGAAATCTTGTTCCTACATATACCATGATTACTTATCCTACTATTATTATATAGGTCAAAGTCGGTGCCAATGGATGGATGATACACGCGAAAACTACTTGACAGATTTTGATTAAATTTGGCAATGATGTAGCTTGCACATTTTAATAATTTATAGGCTTTATTATTTAGAGACTTTGCGTTAATTAAAATATGCGTAAGAAGTCGTGGACAGCCTTTCGTAATATTGTAAATGTGTACTTCTATTCAAAGTATATGAACATATAATGCCTATTGATTAATTTTACAAAATAACAGCTCATAATCTAACAAAAACCTAAAAATAAACACAAAACTATTAGCTAATGCAATGACTAGGTAATATTGATAAAAAAGGAGCTCATTTTCTTTAGAAAAAGCAAGAATTGGCATTTCGCGGAAATATTTCATTCATCAGCATCAAACAAATGGTTTCGTTCCTAGAAGATTTAAGACGCGAAGCCACTTGAATACAAAGGTGGAATTTGATTCAATGCAGGGCAGTCTCAAAAAGAGGTCATTGTTCTATGATATTCTAGAAATTTTATATAAAACAATTAGCGGTGGTATAAAAGCTCAATTTTTCTTATTACTTAGCTAGACTTTAGGATACTATAGTCTAGTTAAGTAATAAGAAAAATATCTATTTGCTTAACACGTTCCGAGCGGCACAGATTTATCTGTACATTCCATTACTGCGTTACGGGTCATTTTAAACCTTGTACTATACAAGAGGTTGTGGCGGCACGAGGCATATTAAACCCCACTTCCCGTAAGAGACAAAAATCTTTGGGGCCAAAAAAGACGTAGAGGACGACTTTTGGTCGTGATTATTATTAACATTGAAATAATCTATCTAAATCTGCCGCCGCCCGTGGTTAGATTAATTAGTTTAGTTTCTATAGATAAAATAAAATGTGGGGTCTAATATATCCCGTATCGCACTGAAGAATGGCAGGTTTACATATTATTTAGTGATGGGAAAAAATATCGATTTTATTTAATTGTATTCCTTTTATTGGTGTTTTTCATTAAAACATGGTAGGCAATAATCACTGGCAACACGCACTGCTTAAAGACTTTTCGTCTTTACGTCTTGAGACACTGCGGTATTTTGGACGAGAAAATGTTCCGTAGCTTCCCAAACGCTGCCCAGCCGAGCTGGATTCGTCGAGGCACCTCCTTCTCAAAGTTGGACCTACCTAACTGGACTGTTTGTCCTAGGTAAACGTACTGGTCAACAACTTCGAGCGCAGAGCTTTCTACTCTTACTGGAGTGGGTGCGACATGAGAGTTCGACATAATTTTCGTCTTCTCCATGTTCATTTTAAGACCCACTTGTTGAGAGGCTCTGCTGAGGTCATCGAGCATTTTTCCGAGGTCTTCCAGGGTTTCAGCCATGACTACGACATCATTTGTCACTTTGTTGCGTGCGCAGCCTTGAATGCGTTGCACAACACTAACCGCATGAAGCTAGCGTAAAGTGCGGTACGAGGTGCGTTGGGATACGAGGTGTTCGCAACCTCGTTCCGCACTGTGTTAGTAAATTATTTGTTCAGTGCGGCACGAGGTCTAACAAACCCGGCGTTAAGGTTGATGTACCATGGAACTAGGAATCAATAGCACATCACAAACTTATAGTTATCTCTCTCCTACTCTGAAACAAATGGAAGTTATGCCTCCCGCACGACAGAGAAGTTCAAGTTTTTTCTTACCGCTACAAAGACGAGACACGGACAGGGTGTTTTAAGCCCTGTTTCGCACTGATCGTGTTAATCCTCAATTTTTCTGTTATCTCTTTTATGAATGATGATGCTTCTTCTTCCTACTTTTTCAAATTTTTCACTAGGTAAATGTCACCTATGTTTTTGATGGATCTCGAAAGATAATTATTAAAAAATAATTAATAAAGATAATTATTAAAATATATAAAATAGGTAAATAAATAATTAAAATTAACAATCATTAAATATTTAAGCACATAATACATTAATGGGGTTTTTGCCATCGCCTTTAAATGTAAAAAAAACTCAAACTTCGATTCCACTGAATCATTAAAAATAATGAAAATTGCACCAAGTCACGTGTAATACCCCTAGTACACTATGGCCATGCGCGCTGGCCCAGCGCGCATGGCCATAGTGTACTAGGCACATTGGCATTGGCATTGGCGTTGGCGACGGGCTGGCGGCGGGCTGGCGTTGGGACTGGCCGCCATTTACCCTAGTACACTATGGCCCAGCGCGCTGGCCCAGTCCGCTGGCCATAGTGTACTAGGCACATTGGCATTGGCATTGGCGATGGCGAAGGGCTGGCGACGGGATAGCTGCGTGTCGGTTTTTTCGAACGCCAGTCCTAGGAAATGGCAATTAGTGATGTGCCCAGTCTGCTATTTATTGCAACGGTCTAATTATCGATACTATTGATAGTATTACAAGAAAAAATCTGTTCTTCCGTCGAAACCCATTCGTCAGCCAGATCTCAGAATTAACACTCGTTCTCTATTAATTTATCTATCTCTGGTTTTGCCCTACTGGAGACAGAAATATTTATCTGTCTTAGAATTTTTAGTCCCTATATCCTACCTAAAATCTTACCTCTATGTTTATTTATCGACGGCGAATAGATAACCGTCGATAAAAATTTGTATGATAGTTGACGCGTCCCTATTTTTTCAAAAAAGTAAATCTATTATAGTCTTTTTCTTGTCATCTCCCCGCATTTTGACAACGGCTGGCTGTCACGACTCACAAATTCAGTTTAATTTATATATTTTCGTGTGAAATATCTACATGTGAAATATCTAGAAGGCATCCGTGAACGAATTCTTATAGTTCGCTAAATTATTGAGAAGAACAGAGAGTTCAACAAGCCGACATACATATGCTTTGTTGATTTTTCCAATGCGTTCGTAACTGGATGAGAGCACACCACAACACCTTGTACACCGGCTTAGAAAGCTCTATGAAGGAGGAACAGCATCAGTGCGTACAGATAAATCGATCTAAAAGCAAGATGATGATCGTGGACCGTGTCAACAACAGCTCGCCCAAAGTGGCGCAGATTTCGATGTGCGATGTGGTTAACAACTATGTATATCTTGCTATTATATATTCCAAATAACGGCGGCTGCGTAGATGAAGTAAAACGACGTATGCCCATGTCTAGGTCTATAATGGAGAGGAAGAAAGTATAGAGGAATCGACATATAACTAAAACCACCAAAGTCGGGCTCGTAAAATGCTAGTGATTATTATGTTTCTTTATGCGACAGAGATGTGGACAGTGCCCGAATAGGAAAAAGGAAAGATAGATGCTCTGGAATTGTGGTGCTAGAGGAAGATGCTGGGTATAGCGTGGACGGAGATCCGCACCAACAACGTATCGATACTTTAAGAGCTCGGCGTCACACAGCGTTATCGTGCACCCATCACACAGTTTTGTTTAAAAAACATTCAAAAAGTGTACTTAAATATTGTGCCAATTTTAAAATAAAACATTTTTTATTTTGATTTTGTTTCTGTCCACAGTAGCAGTAGTTTTTCTATGAAAGAGTTACAAAAATCCTTACTTACATACATTCATCGGCACATTCAATAACATTTATAATATACTAGAGGCTGCCTGCGACTCCGTACGTATTTATACACAATATCTTGTCATAATTAATCTTTGAAAACTTACATAATATCTTACTAATTATATAGTCTATGTTTAATTCTAGTGTGCAAACTACAATATTGCCAAGTTTCATCAAAATCTGTTGAGTAGTTATTGCATGAAAGAGTAACATCCATCCATCGGCACAACGATTGAAATTTATAATAAGTATTAGTAGGAAGTACGATATTATACACACTATACTTAAATATACTAAGTTTTACTGTCAATAACTGTTTAATTAAAATACATAACAAAACATCTTGATGAGGTAAATAGAACACAATGATGATATAAATATAATTGAAATTGTTTATTTTTCATAATATCTATTTATTTTCAAAATAATATTACAATTAAAGCTTGCTGTAAGTTTTATCCAAGTTGCTTCTTGGAGTTGATTGTTGGTGGTGTTGGTGGCTTTTCATTTTTTCTATTTAGAAACGAATAGCACTGGATGAGCTTAAATATATTCCACCAGCATCATCACTTCCATCTTTGACAAGGGAAGAGTTTTTTGCTCTTGGTAAAAGGAATATAAAGAAAACCTCTGGATAGGTAGTATAACACGGCTTAACAATAATTGGTTGTTTTGGGTTGTTGTGATTGCCCAGAGATCGTTCAGCATAGTTAGTAAATGTACATATATAATAGGTAGGTATGTAATTGGTCTTTAGAACAAACACGGATGCTTTCTATAGTACTTGTAGATATTTCACACCAAAATATATAAATTAAACTGAATTTGTCGTGACAGCCAGCCGTTGTCAAAATGCGGGGACGGCGAGACCTTTGAGTATAGAATATATAAGGAGGTGCCATACCGTCTGGATCTGCGTGCCTGGTCTGGTGCAAAATGGCTACCTTTTTGTATGGAATTTCTTATCGTTTAACAGATCATCTACCAAGAAAACTATGAAAAACTTGCGCCAACCTTGGCACGCTGTCATAAACTCATTTGTATATTTAAAAAAATGGGGCCACTCCTTATATTCCTTCCTCATTGGGCGAGACGGCGAGACGACAAATGAACTCGCCATCGTGTTGGGTAAAGTCGAGATAGATGCCTCACTTTCATAAACTTTACAAACTTGCTACTTACTAAAACACAATTGTGTAATTAAGTAAAGCAATCACCCAGCAACTAATATTGCCACGGACCATCATGCTGTGAGGACCCGTTTTACTCCTGTGTGCTGTTTTTTTCGTGGCGGACAAATAAAAAAAGCCGCAACTTTGTAAAACTATACAAAAAAATTATATTTTAACAAGGTTTATTCGTAATTGTAACTGATATTTGTACCAGCTACTGCCTATTATTAGTGTCCTATCTGACTGAACGGCGTAACATTGCACGAGCGATCATCTTTTTCAGTTTTTCTATTTAAATCTTACTTCGAAGCTATAAAATAAAACCATTAAGATTTTCGGAAAATTATTCAATTTTTGATACTTTTGCGGTACCTCTTTTTTAAAAGAGTTTTGTTAATGTTTTTAACAATTTCAAAAGGGGTTTGAAGATAATGTCCTACCTTTTTCGACAAAAATGGCGGCAGTTTATGAAACTTTCATTAATCGATAGTTCAGGTCAATACAAATCGAAAGTATAGATGAAAACATTTTGATAAAGTGTCATGTTTCCGTCATATAGGCTGTCAAAGATAGACTAGTGGCGCCAGTATTGGAACGTGAAAAACTGTATTTTGGTGTTATTAAATGGCACATATTGTATTGGAAATTGATACTAGTAGTTAAATGAAGGATCCTGACATTCCTTGATTTTTCCTTGACTATCCCCCCCTCCAGTACCTCCTTCAGCGTGTATACAGGGCAGCGCAGTAACAAAATAAATGATAGGGGGTACTCGAGGGGGGGATGGTATTGGGAATTGGCATAGATTGCTTCAAAAATACTTATTTTTAAACCATTCTAAATTCCCACACATTTATACCTAAAAGAATAAAAATTATGGGCTGAACAGCTTGGGGAGAGGGAGGGGGGGTCGCTAAAATATGCCAGGATCCATCATTTAACTTCTAGTATCAATATTCAATACAATATATGCCATTTAATTACACCAAAACACAGTTTTTCATGTATCAATACTAGCGCCACTAGTCTATCTTTGACAGCCTATATCTCGGAAACGTGACGCTTTATCAAATTTTTTTCATGTATACTTTCGATTTGTATTGATCTGAACTATCGATTAGTAAAGGTTTCATTTGACTGCCGCCACGTTTGGATTTTTTTTTAAAAAAAGTTGTAGGTAGGACACTCTCCATAGTAAAATCTTCAAACCCCTTTAAAAAAACAAGAAAACATTACGCTCGTCATTGCAAAGTTACGTCAACCGCATATTTGACATATGCCAAAAATACCTTGGTATCTTGTACAGGGTGTATACCTCATAATTGACCAAATAATTGACCTTTTGTTTTTAATTTATTTAAAAAAACAATTACATCTATCCCTATCAAAAAAGATAGTAGCCCTGATTTTTTGAGATATTGATGCCGCTTGGGGCGTCTGAGTATAATTTAAAAAGGACATCACAGAGCATTTTAAGGAAATGGCATGTCATGAAGTTAGTATTGGAACCAGTGTCGCCAGTTATTTATTTATGTAAATATGGCCTAAAACTATTGATCATACAATTGAAAACATGTCGTAACTCCTTGCAATGGGATTTATTTTGCTTTAAGTCAAAAAGTAAATTATTAGATAATTCGAACTTAGGCGTCTTATACCACGTGAGTGCGCGACTGAAGTAGCAACGGGATGAAGAGCGAGAAAGGAGGGGTAAAAACTCATTTAAAGCGTACATTTATTACTTTGGCTAGTTTTGGGCGGATATTGTGATTAATATCTGGTTAAAATTATTAATTTATCACATTATCAAGACATTTGGTGATTATATATAATAGATAATTAATCATTTTGGCTGTAACATATTCATAAATAATATATAAATAAAATCAATATTTTTTTAAATATGGACAATATTTCAAAAAGTGGGGCATCTATCCCGACTTTACCCTACTTACATGCTTTGACAACCAGCATGGCGATCATCAAGGTGATCAGTGGCGTAACTAGGTAACCAAGGGCCCTGCGGCAAATAAAATATTAGGGCCCCACTAACTATCTAATCTGGTAAGATGTATGAAATTAATAATAGGTATTAATATAATATACCTACTTTAAAATTATAAGCTATTTCATCATCGGCTCTTTTTTATGCACTAGAGGGTAGGAAATAAATATCGACGCCCCCCGCGAATAATCCGGTAATAGGAAAATCTAAATTTTACAGGAGAAGCAAAAAACCTATTTTTGTTTATAACTCAATAACAAAATAAGTCTCCATAGATATTTATATACCAAATTAAAGCTAATTTTTGTCGCTATCTGTTTATAATATTCACGTGTACATAACTATAACAGTTTTTTAATAAATTAGCTTCAAAGATATTACAATATTAAAATACAGTTCCTCTGATCGGTAATGATGCTTTACGATATTATTCGTGTAAATTTACATACTTGCTCTAAACATTAATGTTTTATTACCTTATTATTCCATGATTTTTTATGTTTATATGTATTCAGTAATAGGCAAGTACAGGGTTGTTCGGCTCGATTAGATAGATTCCATTTAATAGCATTGCTTATTACTGCAAGTTTACTAAATATATGTGAATGGTATTATTTTATTACTGTACGTTTTATTTTTGTCATCATATTTAACTGTTATTAGTTTTTAACTATTTTGAATAAAAAACAATAATTGCTGAAAAAAAAACTTATTATATTTATGAAAAACATGATTACAGAGTTTTAAGATTACAAAAAAAACATTAATTATCATTGAAATTATCTTCAGCCGATGTTAAATGCGTTAACTTATTAAAAAAATCGTGATAGTGTCGGGGAATGGCTTCAGAGTTGCACAAATTTTGCAAATCATCGTAAAGAGCTTTAGAAATAGGGATTAGTTTATTGTATGCGGGTTTCAATTCAACTGTTTGAATTTGCCTCGACATATTAGATCTTTGGCCACGGCGGCGTCCAGGATTGCCTTTACTCGTTGTCGGTGTCTCAAAGTCAAGTTCCAAATACTCTTCATCATAATCGTATTTAAAAAAGAAAGAGTCTGGGTTTGTGTATGAAACACTGACTTCCATAACGTCTGACCAACGCACTTTTTCGCCATTTTTATCTTGCAACCATTTTCTGGGTTCAACTAGCTCTTTTATATCGAGTATATCTGATTGCTGCATTTCCTTCAAAGCATACTTTTGTCCAGATACTTTGGCATTCATGATGATGTTGTATATTTGATCAGGGGTGTAAACAACTTTATTTTTTAAAGCCCTTTCAATGCATGCGTGCATGGAATCGCCTTCATTTTGGCTATGGCCACCAACGAAAAACCTATGTTTGATGTCAATTTGCAGAGTTATTGCAATGTAATGGAAAAGAGCAAAGATATAACGGTTTTTGTTTTGGCCATAACATCCATCCGAGTAAAAGATAAACTTACGAATACCTTTTTCGTACATGGTTCGGATAAATTGCAACAAACAACTTCCGATTTCTATGCAACCTTTTTTGCCAATTTCTGCATGCCAAACATAGCAAAAACCATGTTTATTCAGTGCTTCAAAAACAGTAAAATTGTAAATAGGGTATTTTCTTTTATAGTGGAAAATCGATACCTCAGATCGTGGAATACTTAAAACTTTTTGTAAGTCAAAAATAGCAATAACTGTATCATCTTTCTGCAAATTAGTTTTCTCTTCATTTTTTATTTCACGTACCCTGTCTTTCATTCTTATATGTTGATTATAATTTTCTTTCATAGCCATTTTTTCTGAAGTATCTGCTTGTTGATATTTGGCACACAAAGTACATTGATCCTTCTTTGGCTGAAAAAAGGACAAATTAAATTCAGTGTTGAAAATTCTCTCATATTGACGTTTTGAAGCCATGGGTAAGTTATCCTCATCTGCATAATTTTGTTCAGCAAACCAAACTTTATATAGGCGGTACATTTTAGAAATATTTAAACATTCATCCAAATATTGTCGCTTTGAATCTTTCCTGATGTAGTGAGATTTAACTTTGGGGAACAATTTAATGTGTGTCTTTATGTTTGCTTCTGTTGCGGGATTCATCCGTTTCGGTCTATTTAGGTGCAAACCACGTTTATCAATAAAACATTCATCTGATTTATTTTTTTCTAATGCAGTGTAAATCATTTGCTCTGTAATAGACAACGTATTTAAAAAAAACACTTTGCACACTTGTATTTCTTCATTATTAAGCGTTAAATAATATTTTAGTGTTTGCGTTCGGTTATTTTTTCTGTTTACAGTCATTTTTTTAATATCTTCTGCTTTGACGTGTCGTGAGATATATTGCCATTGATATTCGCGATTGGCAAGTTCATAGAATCGGTTATGTAAAGATTTTCTGTATTCGTAACTGAACTTTGACCCACAAACTTTTTTGCAATTGCAGCTAGGCAAAATATTCTTGCTTGGATATTCTTTTCTAGATCTAGCCCCTTCGTATTCCTTTCCTGAATTTTTAAGTTTTTTGTTTTTATTATCTCTCCACTCACTTTGATTTAATTTACGTTTCCTTCTCAACTTTGTTTCACCTTCATGCTCACTGTCGGAGTCATTTTCCAGCTGATTTAGTCCAGCGTTAGATACTTCATTACATGAATCTTCATTTTGTGCTGGTGTTGGGTCCTCTACTTGTTGTGTATAGTTTTTTTCTGGAGATTTGTCAACATCGGAGTTACAAGAAATCGTGTTATCATGTCCTACATCAACAGGAATTATTTCTACTGTGCCATCACTATCAGGTATCGCTATTGAAATAACACGAATTTCTCTTTCGAGTATTTGTTGTTTTTCAGATTCAGAAGTTGAGCATTTATCTGATGATTGGTCTATTAAAAGTGGATCTATATCTGGACTGATATTTACTTGAATGTCACTGTTTTCTTCATTGTTCATCGTAGTATTTTTTACTTCTGTAGTATTTTCTTGATAGACTTCGACAACACCAGTTCGCTTTGATATCCCGTCATTATCTTCATCTATATTTGTTGAGCTATCTGATTCTGGAGTTGCTGGTTCGAAAGTTATTTCTATATCGTACGTCGTTGATTCTTGTATAATATCATCTTTTTCAATTTCATGTCCTTGGCTTAACACTGACTTGGTTAGTGTTGCATCTGAGATGGTTTCATTTGGAGTAAGCGTCTTATCTGGATCAGTCCCTGCATTATTGTTGTTCGGGGTACTATGAAGAAGGTATTGAATGGGATTGGGTGGCTTGAGTGATATATCTATTAATCCAAAAGGGAAGTTCTCTTTCTGTTTTTTTTTAAATTGTCTTGGAGATTGGAAACTGTTATTGTAAATAGTATTTGAAGTCGCTATAAAGTCTGTATCACCTAATATAACTGACAAATTTGAAACTGTGGAAGGTGATCGTGAAATGTTTTCACCATCCAGAATGTTTTCAATTATATGAGAGTCCCCTCCAAGGCTCGAAGTACTACGACTGTCAATTTCAAGATGTTGTGTATTGTTCTTACTTGTAACTAAATGGTTCTCCATAATAATATTAGCATATTTTGATTCACTTAGGCTAGATGTACTTCTACTATCAGGTAAGATGCGGTCTGGACTTGGAATGTACTCTGAGCAATCTGGAGAGAAATCTGCTGCATCATGTTCCTCTTCAAAGTATTTTACATTTGAGGGACCTAAAAGCAATAAGTATATGATGTGAAAACTATTACTTTTACTGATATAATATGCTAATTTACAGAAAGGTTGCCTATAGATTATTGTGTTATGTAAGTAGTACCTACTTGTGTACCTATATCATAAAAACATACCTCGCAATTTGTATCTTTTTTCTTTATTCTTTTGGATATTGGCACCTGATTCAATATTATTTTCACCAGAACGTTGATCATTCCCAATTTCGCTTTCGGTTAACACTTCGTGAGAAGAACCTATAATTTAAGTAATAAAACTAAATTACCTAACGTGAAAAAGAAAGAGGTACGAGTAAAATCCTACATAATAGTTCTCAAATTTTTTTTTGTTTTTTCGCACACAGTGTTTATTTGTACTGTTTTTGAAAATAAATGTCTTATGTCTTAATAACACTGTAACACTCATAATCTTAAACGAACGTTATATCTATGTACCTGCCTTTTTTCCGTAAATTATCATGAAATATGTCTGTGTATGACAAAATAAATAAAAGATAACTGAGAAAATTTTATTACCTATGTACCAAATCTCTTAGTTTAAATTCCAACTGCCGAAAATTTATGTGAACCAAACAAATTAATTAAATAAACAATTTATATTTAAATAGTTAGGTAACTACTTGCATTGTACTCACTTGCATTAAATATTATTTCCGTGTCATCAAAACACAACTTTTTTCTAGTTGTAATCTTATTTAACTGCTGCGCCATTATATTTTAATAAAACTCAATTTATAACACAACACTATACAGTTAAGATAACAAAATACACAATAATCCACAAGAGAAAGAAAAGATTATTAAAACAAAAAAATATTTTCACAAGCGGCACTTGACTCTGCGTAAAAAACGGCAAGACTGATTGTTGGTAAACAAACACTATGATACGTAAATAGATCAAAATGGGCGGGGCTTGACCCTTACCTCCTGTTGCAAATCAAAACAGAACAACAACATGTCAATACTTGTTCAGGAATCTCTCAGCATCTTATGCAAACGTCGATTACTTTATAAATAGAAAGATGAAAATGTTGTTATACTCTTAACAATAAAAGCAACTTTTATGTCAGATCGAGTAACGATTAATACTGTTTGATAATTGAAATAAAAAAACAGTGCTTACTTATACCATAAACAACCATTCGCCCGTATTATAGTAATGTTATATTACTTGCCACGACTTGCAAAACTTTTACCCGAATAATATCGTAATAGCGTTTACCGTACGAGCCCGTTTGAACTTTTTACTGGAATAATATCGTAATGACTTTTATGGTCATAATCTTTGTAAAGATGTTATAGTAACATACGATTATATTGTTATTCGTGTAAAAATCGTTTACACTGTTGGAAAAGAATAAACCCGTAAGTTTTTATATCTCCGTAAATAACAATAGGAAAAATCTGAAAAAAATTTACAAGGTGTAATACGGTCTTAGGATTCAGAAAAACGCATAACACGAAAAACTCCATAATAGCCTATTACCGGATTATTCTTGGGGGGCGTCGATATATTCTCTAAACAGAAACAACATAAAAATACTATTAATAGGTATTTGATGGTCTAGATAGAAAAAATAATCTGAAGGATTATTACAAGATTGAAAAGAATATATTTTATATTTGGTTTTCGACTGTTTCTATCAAAATTCTAAATAATTTCACGTTATTTCAATGAATAAAGTGCCGGAATTTCTTTGACATTAGCTCACTACACACCCACTCATGATGTATTGATTTTAAATAATTTTCGACCGTTTAGTTTGATTAAAACTTTTATGTAGGGATACGCCCGTCGGGGCCCTCTGTGCATGAGGGCCCCGGGGCCCCGCCCCACCTTGCCCCTTAGTAGCTACGCCAGTAACCTGCGCTGGCCCAGCGCTGGCCCAGCGCGCTGGGCCATAGTGTACTAGCGTTCAACCAAGCTGGTGACCATCGCTGGTGACCAGCGCTGGCCCAGCGCTTGGCCATAGTGTACTAGAGGCATAAGAGTAATTATTTTTCGTGACCGGCATTTTCGCAGATTGTGATCTGAATTTTTTGGCAATTAAAAACCTAAACGAGGATTACTGCGTTCAGAATAAAATCATAAAAGATATAAATTACGATGGATTACTGAATTAGAATAGGCTATTAATAATATCGGTGATTAACGGAACATTTGGAATTATAAATTGGGAATAAAATAAAAATAAAATTACGCTTATAAAGTTGAATACGAAATACCTATCTATGCAGGTAAAATAAATGTGCCTGCATCTTTCTACAATTCTCGGAAAATTCCTCTTAATCAGTTTTCCATGACGATGAGTTCTCTGTCCAGGCCTTGAGGTTAAGTAATCAATTATGTATCTAGTTTATAAACACCTACACATAGCTATTATGAATATTAATTTATTCAAGAAATGCGTATTTTACCTAGAGCTTTGATTAAGGTAAAGAACAGGAACGTAACAGAACTTTTGAGGTTTGATTATTGTTGAGAGTAAGCAATCTCTTATAACAATCTTATTTTTTTTAACAAGCTTCGTTTTTTGCTTAGATTAAGTATGTAGCCTTCTTGCTTGTTCCGACTTGTCATCGTCGGACGACCGATTTTACAAGTGTGGTCATATTTTATACTTATATAATTTTGATTGGAGCCTCAATTTAATTTTCGGATCTGACGCGCTACGAGTAGGAAAAAGCGATTACAATGTTCCCAATTTCATTACAATCCCTAAAAAAGCTACGATTTTCTTTATTAACAATTAAAAACTCTATCAAAAACGTTAAAGATAACGGGGCTGCGTGAAAGATGATGTAGTTGTCAAGTTAAGTTGTTGATGTTTGGATGTTTGCCCACTCGAGTCGCTTGTGACAAATAGCAGGTTATATTGTAACTGTCAACGGTGTCAACGCGGCGAACACGTTGAAATATTTATCTTGTACCACGTTCTTACACTTTCGATGTTTTTTTCCTTTTTTACGCAAGGAATTGGTTTACGTGTGAAGTGTGAATTAAGTGAAATGTTGCTTATTTATTGGTAAATTAATATAACGAGTGGACAGTTGAAATGGGTTTTTAAAAATTTTATTATTATTGTTCAATACATAATAAGTAACTATGTCATTACCTGTCTATGACATTAAAAAACTAGACAGCGTATAGATATAGTTTAAATTAGGCAAGTTTATTTACAGGAACAATAACATGTAAAAAACACGAAAAAACTCACAGAAAATAAAAAAATAAACTCTACAATATCCTAATATATGCATTCCATTCGCATTAATTTTCTCATACAGTAAAAGGCGATAATGCAAATATGTACCGGGAAATTAGGTGAAAATACTTGGAGAACGGCCCCCGGTCACGCCATTTCGGTACTATCATTAGGTACGACTACCTACAAAACTTGTTTATATGTAAATCATCTTATATTGCCATTCTTTGTAGCCACGTAATGGTATTATTCAATTTAGGATATTTACTGCCTCTGTAAATTATAGTGCGTGGCTATTAAAAAAATTAGGAAAATGCTAATAACTTTTTTGGCTATAAAAGATAATATTAAATAAATAATCCTAAAATTAATTATTCGACATGAATTATATCAAAAATAGAATTTAATTGGATTACCTATTTACATAAACAAAAAATATAATTCAAAATGAAAACTAAACAAGCCTGCAGCTCTTTTTCAAAATGGAGCGCTGTTGTGAAATAATACCTACCCAACCAATCATATTTTACCATTTTCACGTATCTTTTCCAATTGTCAAAATAACGAAATGTGATTGTCGTGAGCCTAATGCCAAAGGACCTAAGTCCCTTATTGAGATAGGTTGATACATTCAATCTAGTGTAGGCATAGTAAAATTCAATTTAAGTCTTCCATTTACCTTTTAAATCTCTTACTTCCTTATTCTCCTAAAAGGGTTCTTATGGCTCCCATATGTCGTAACGACAGGCATTACTAGAAGGGTTCCGTTGCTCTCCAGAGAGACATGCTGTGAGAAATCTCTTCTGGACAATGAATTATGATTGATAAGGGTTGGTTTTTAACTTAAGATATTTACTGCAAATGTTGCCAACGACTATAATAATCAAATACATTCTTTAGCTTACGACTATTTCAAGAAGTATTATAAAACAGCTTTCTTAAGGCGGGTAATTGGATACGCGTGTTCATCTATCCACTTCGAACAAAGTACTCCGTGTATCCAATTTTTAACTCATAAAAAAGCGGTTTTCAAGTATCCATTTTAAATTGAAACACCAAACGGAAAAATACATTTTTTTCCTAAGTCAAAAGCCAAAAAACAATGCATTGAAGCAAGTTATGTAATACAAATGTGTCATAAGTGCAGCAGTTGCATACACCACGCTTATGCAGCTTAATGTACACCATTATACAGCCAAGGATACTTCAAAACCAGCTCACTTACACAGTAAAGCGGCGTTAATGAGATGACATGAATATGCCTCAGGATTCCTTTCGGATGCAAGTGTGCTCGGAATGAGGTGTCGAATGACTTTGAGACGCAAATGGGTCATCGATACGCTGTTTTCCGTCTGGAAAATGGAAGGTGTGGAAACATTTGAAGAATAAAGCGCTAGTAGTTGCGTTGTATTACCTCTATAGTCGAGTGTTTTAAAATTGACTTTATTATTTTGAAATTGTGGTCTTTGTCCGTGTTGAGCTACAAACCTTGATAGTCAAATTAGTTTTTAAATAGTGAGGCTTCTAAAAATAAATTAGATCGAACAACTACACATTTTTAATTCATGCTCGTTACTGCTAACATAAATAAGCATAAGAATTTTTAGTAACAAACTGACGTCACAATCACACGCATCGTCTTTTTATAAAACTTGCTGTACCTACCTCGTTTAACTTCTCATACAAGGGGACGGTTTATTTTGAAATATTTACAAGTATGCATTAAACATAGTTTACAAAGCAGACAGGGTAAAATTTATTGAACACTAACCGATAGAGTGTGTTCGTAAGCTGCAAGTAATTATCGAGGACGTCAAACGCACGCCAAACGTTAACATCTTTGCTAGACATGACCTGGTTACTACACTCGCCCTAATCTATTAGGTATTGTAATAAACGTTGTCAAATGAATGATACGAGTTCTATCTAATTCAAAGGCTATAAGGGTATTTGTAAGTGTGAATGTGGTACATATAGACTCCTAACTCTACCTGTGTTAAAGGTAATGACTAATTGTCTCTTAAGTACCGTTTTTTTTATGTTTTTTAACTGCGATAGGGGTTGAAGTTGTTTGTTTATTAGAACATTAATATAACCTTTACATTGATTAGCCATTGAATTATGTGCATCGTGAATCGCAAACGTATTACATATTTCGTGATATTTGTAGTTTAATGCCGCTTGCTTGCGTCATCAAATAAATTGTCATATCTATTTCACTCTACAAATACATTAATTGCACAGTTGTAGCGTATTAGTAGTTTCAAATACAATCATGTTAATTAAACTGAAGGTACATGCGGATTGCGGCCAAAACCGTGTTTTTCATATCAAATGTCAACTAACTTACAGTCGTGCGTAAGCAACCTATTGGCCTATATTAATAATAGAGAATTGAAATAGATAATTATCGCCTACAATTTCAAAACAAACAAATCTCAGTGGGTTGTCATGGATGGTTGCTTAGCTTCGTAGGCGGTTCGTAGTTTCGTAGCAAATCTCGTAGACATTTCGTAGACGTTTGCCTACACAAACTGCTATGTTATGCTTGACTGAAACTCTATCTTTAGTGGGTTTATTTTAGTGGGCGAAGGTAAACCTACTTTCCTTATAGAAATTATAATAGTCAAACACACTGAATAGCGAAAAGGTTATTCACATCCGGTAGAAAATGTTTACAAAACAAACAGAATTTGAGTAGCTACTTAATTTATATAATGAGGTTATCAATTTTATTATAATTATATTTTGGATACGTAGGAAGTTTGTGCTCTTAATTGGGGGAGCTGTCAAGCTGTGAACTCCTACATAAAGAAACGGTCAAATGAACCCTTAAAAATATCTACGTTAACATTGTATTTATAAATTTTACTTAGAAAAAAAACTAAGCGAATGGGATGTATATGAAGAAGTGAAATAAATAGTTATAGCTAAGTTTCATTTTACATAGTCTTGTACTAACGACAATAATGGCGTAAAAATTAAGTCATACAACCGAAATATTCGCTTAGGCTGGTCTAATACACACATGTAATAAAATGTTAAAGTAAAACAAAAGAGTTACCTAAAATATAGACTCTAACTCGCAAGAATGAAGGTTTGGACCATTTTTTAACAAAACTTTAAAAAATATTCGCATACAGATAGCTCTATTTTTAAAACACCGCGTGGCGTGTAACTGGCCACTTACAGAGATGATCTTTTTGAACGATGAAAAAAAAAACATTCATATCGTACATCAAACAGAAGTTGCGGTGCACAGCTGTGGTTGCGGACAGAGTGTTCAAACTTTTTTACTCTAAACCTCTTTTAAGATATAAGCTTTTGGCGTTTGTTTTTTTTTCTCAATTGTTAGCAATTGTTTCAGTTGTAGAAAAGAACATATACCTTGACACTCTCGTTTATCAAAGAGGGATAGCACGATGTTTAATCGATAAATAACCATCTTTTCTGCGACATTGAGTCATATTGAAGATTTTTTTTGTGCAACAGTCTCCGCACATCTAGCAAAGCTACTAGTTTTGTTTAACTATTATTGAATTAAATGTTGACACAGTATTTATCTCCATTTCTTATCTCGTTGTCTGTGCTACTGCTGGGCAAAGCCCAACCCTCCTCTTTCGCCACGTTTTTTGACCCTGAATAATATTTCTTATCAATTTTATTTAAATATGCCTTATGAAAATATTTAGAGTAAGTAACTTATAATCTAAGCATGGTAGTGATGTTAAAGTAAGTTTTGTATTGTTGTGTTGTTCATTTTGATTGTTATTTTTTGACGAAAAATATGTAGATTTTATTACCAAGAACAGTCGATTTATATTTTTATCCCACACAAAAATATGTAACCCTTCATGTGAAGCGTAACTTAGGCCATATGTTTCCCTTTTTACTGTGGTCCTTATGTAGATACGTCCCAAAAGGCCGCGAAATTATGGATTGTCTCCTCTATTCCTCTTTAGACGATTTGTATGGAAATGTTTAGAAGTGAGCTTGGAGTAAACAAGATGTATTCCCTCAAGATTTTTGTTGCCAAATGACCTTGGAACCACGACCTCTTTTTATTGGGACGTGTTACATGATATGTTATGCATGAGCCTGCTCACGAACGAGTGACATTACGAGATTCTTCTAAATCTACAAACTTATTTTAAAAAGCTGATACACTCTCATAACTGTTTAAACATCATGGATATACTTCCAAGGATTATATTATATACCAAAGTATTACCATAGTACTTTGACATGCAATGACGGTTCAAAACGTTCATCCTAACATTTCGGAAGCAGAATTACCCATTACATTATTTTAAAACGATGGACTACGCTTCCGAATATAACGGGGCCTACTCCCCAAAGGCACATTTTCGGATAACAGCTTCTTACAACCTTACAGATCAAGACCTTAAACTAAAGGGATATAGGGGTGAAATTTCAAAAGATACCAGCCATGCAAAATTAATTCACGGCTTTGAGGGAGGTATTGGGTATCTCTTTAATTTTTAAGGTGCGCTATCATGGTTTTTCGTGTGGTCCGTTAATCTTGGGGTCTTAACTCTAAGTTCGTGTAAAAGTAATTTACGAAGAAGTTTTGTGGAACTAAATTACTTAAGAGTTTCGTTTTCAGAGGAAAAATGTGGGATTCCGTGCGACGAACAGTTGTTAGCTTCTTGTTTCGGAGATAATCTATTTTTGTTGAATTCTATCTTTAGGTATTGAACAAAACTTTATTATTTAGTTGTCTTTTATTAGAATGGAATTCATAAATGTATTTTTATTGCACGTGGTAGAGAGTGTATTCTAGATTCTGAAACAACATGCCACATGACTTCTAGCTCTTTGTTTTGAAGACTATGGATTCCCTTTCATGTATTATTACTACTTGATTTCCCTTCCAGGTGCAGCCCGTGATAAACACGCTATGTTTTGTTTGTTACCTAATCGTACAGATTACAAACAATTCAAAAGAACAATTGTTACCGGGACATTAAAAATAGATTTACCTTCAAAAATACTGCGCTACGATATAAAGAAAGGTACCTCACGATAAAAAACTTTTACACTGATTAATGTAGATAGATTACTGAAATGAAATTATAACAAAAGGTGGGTACTGACCAACGTAACGCAAAAGTGTAATATAACATGTTACACAGCGAGCATTCGTGCAGTCAGTACGGGGAAACCAGCGAGCAACGAGAACATGCTCAATGCGTACACGCTCGATGCGGGGTACTGACCAACGTTACGCGGTGTAATGTTACATGTTACACAGCGAGCATTCATGCAGTCAGTACGTCGTGTTACGGCGAAACCAGCGAGCAACGAGCCGCTCGTTTTTTGTTTTCCGCTCGTTTGAGTGCTCTACCAGCTGTCGGTTTTTTGGCGGATCCTTTAGGTAGGTACTGACTAACGTTACGCGGTGTAATGTAGCATTTTACGCAGCGGGCATTCATGCAGTCAGTACGTCGTGTTACGGGGAAACCAACGAGCAACGAGACGCTGGTTTTTTGTTCTCTGCTCGTTTAAGTGCTCCATCCGGCTGTCGGTTTTGGCGAATCCTTTGAGTGTTACGCGGTTCGGTCAGGACGCTCTTGAAAGTCGTTCCGAGCATATGTCAAAATTATAGGGCGTCTCCTTATATATTCTATACTCAAAAGAATTAACGGCGAACGGTGAGCGAATGCGGAGCACACAGTTTTGACGAGCATGTTACGCTGATTTTTACAGCGTAACATGTTCGCGCTCGTTGCGAATGTTACATTACACCGCGTAACGTTGGTCAGTACCCACCTTTATGTTCATTTTGTTAAATGCTATAATGCCAATGTCATTGTACCTAGCTAATAAATTACTAATACCTAATTAATTTTATCTTGTTTCTAACATGTTCCGTAATGATAAATGGAGTTGGTCACTAAACTCAAAATTAATTATAACGATAACAGTACTTACATGTATTTTTTCATTAAATAAGTACTCATTTGTTTTGAAGCTATTATTTTGAGAGCACGTCTGAATTAAAAACTTTATTACAAGTTTATAATAATTGTAACAAAATGAAGATAAAATTAAACTGTGATTAAATGAAGTTAAGTGATTTGGAAGATTTTTCTTAGCAAAGTGTGACAATGAAGAAAGTTCACATATTTATAGCTATCGCTTACCATGTAGGAGCTTCTTTATCTGTGTTATGTGCATTAACACTTATAACAACATGGTTTCTGATGCCAAAATGGCGGACAGTGCACAACTACATAACCATAAACAAAGTTGTTTTTGGAGCGATTCAATTATGCATCGCGAGTGCGGAAATTATTTACTCAGAAAATAATGATTTTTGGGATTTATTTTCGATGTCACTAAAAAACTGTTTTTTCTTCGAAATGGCAATGTATTGGTCCTTTTCACATTCATTATACACTTATTTGAGGTTGGTTCTGTTATATTTTGGAAGAATCAGTTATGGGAAACGAATTGTAACGGTTTTTAGTTTTGTTATTTATATCATGGTAAATGTTATTTGTACTATGGCCAATGAGTATTTTATGAAAGGCTGGCAATATTTTTATGTTCAACTTGATGATTCGCAAGTTGTGTGTGAACATGGGAAATTGTTGCCGATTTTCTTCATAACAACAATAAACTTAGCTATCTTTGTAACGGTTTGGAGAAAAATTACTTTACCTACAATAAGGAGCTCGCAGAGAAATGGAATTAAGAAAATTTTGGCTCTGTTAGGAGCTGCGTGTTTTTGTGAAGTGATTGTGTCTATTAACTTTTTATTTAGTTTGTCATTTCATATTTACAGAGAGATTGTTCCTGATGGTACTTTGACTTCGATATTGAAATATTGTTCTTTCATAACTCAAGCTATGTTTGCTATTAGAATGGTGCCACAAACAGTGGTAGCGCTTTTTAGCAAGTCGTCTAGAGATTTATGGAGAGAATTTATGAAACGTGGGCGTTGATAGCATACTCTCAAAATAAACTAGCTTGTAATACGTGATTAAAGTCTGACCAAAAAGAGTAGAAACTAAAAAGTGGTAACACTGTATTCGTCCCGTTTTTTTACATTGATTTGAAAGGGACGACGCTACAGTATTGCTACTTTTTAATTTCTACTCTTTTTAGTCAGACTGTAAGACCCTTTGTATTGTACAGTACTTCCTTATATTTCTATCATTTTTGTGCTTTTGCAACTGCGCGTTACCTCCAGCTGACAGGTCAACCGCGTGTAGTGGTTGAAACGCAGGTCTCCCGTTTTTGGCAGGTTGATCTCGTGACGTGTTGAATTATTTTCTTGGAGGATTATCTACGTTAATAATTTCGATCCGCCGTATCGCACGGTGCCATATAAAACTCTCATTTGTGGGTGACCAGGCAAACTGCAACATAAACGAATATGTAGTGAAGTACGTATATTTTATAATTGTGATTCCACTTCTATGTAATCTAAGAAAACAAATATGTATGTCAACATATGTGCGTTTCTTTAAATACATGTTAATGTAAGTTTAAAAAGTAGTTACATGAGTTTATAGACATTATTAGATATACTTATTCGAATAGACTATATAATAATTAGATATATTAAAATAGAACAACAAATCTGAGCATATTACTACGCTATTTCCTTCAAAATGTTCTAAACAAAACAAAATCATGGACACCGTAACAGGGTCGACTTCTGATCCCAGAGAGGTCCGCATAAATTTACAATTGTGAAAGGAATCAAAGCCTCGAGGCCTACTAGATTTAGTTAACACTACGCCTTTAAGAACGTGGCATTCAGAGCTTGGAGGAAGAAAATATATGAAACTGTTGTATATACTTATGAGTGTAACAGTTATATGTACTGTGTTGGATCCTTGTATTATAATCCAACATTTTAGGTACCTTGCAGACGTAGTTTTCATAACACGCGTTTGCGGAGCGTACTCGTTTTGTTTCCACCATCAAAACGCGCCTCACGCATTTTACTCGTGTAGCGTTCGCGTTTTGACAGATAGTCTAAGAGCCTGAGAGCCCATCTTCCTCACGTTTGGAAAGCTGAATGTTTTTCTATTTGTTTACCCAACGTAGGGATGCTGTAATTTGGTCTAGATTTGGAAAAACTACATCTGCAAGGTACCTTTGAACGCGGCATTCAGAGCTTGGAGGAATAAAATTTATGAAACTGTTGTATATAGGTACTTACGAGTGTAACAGTCCTATGTTGTATCCAATATTTTATTGTATATAATTTTAGGGCACTTGTTTTTTCAAACAAATGAAGACCGTCGGCCTAGTCCGCGGCTTTGGTTGATGTATAGATACTGGTAGACACCTAGTATAACTGTGGAATAATAATTTTGTATAATTTTTTTGGGTCAAGACAAACTTCTTTTTATTATATTAATAGATAGGAAGTAAATCTTTTAATTGAGAAAGTTTGAAAATATTTTGAATACTAAGTATTTAAGTTGCATTTGTGACGCTCAAAACAATGAACAACGAAGATACTATGGCGTAGCATCTACTACGGCGTAGCATCTTCGTAGTAAAGCGCTACGTGGTGTCGTTGTATAACCTTAATTACCCTTTACGCAAAAAGGTGAAATCGATTTACAAGTAGGTATCACCCGCATCCCGGCTGAATAGTACGGAACCTTTGCCTGAAACCCCAATGGTAACCCATCCTCGTTTACCCTGAGATTTCACAATTTTCACCATCAAAGACCTTCTACGAAAGGGTCACTTTTGGTGGCGATGAAAAGGAAACCACAAAAATTTGTGTATAGAAGGGATAAGTACACTTGTTCGTCCTACTACTGGTTTTTCAAGTGGATATTGGCATTTTTGTGGATGTACAAGTATACTTCGGCGGGTTTTGAGTTAATAGAAAAAAGGCTACCATTGTTTTATTATTGTTATGTATATATTGTCATATCATATCTTGAAAGAATACACAATATCTTAAAATAATAAAAGCTTACCTTTATGTTTTGTGATTTGTGCATTATAATATTTATGTATGTGTATTTATCGAATATATATGTGTAGGTTTATACTTATATATTTATTGTTTATTGTAGTGACTATCCTGCCTTCATGCTATCACTTCTCTCTTTGTGGGGTCTGCAGGAAGAAATTTCTTTTAGAAATATGCTGTACCTTTTGTATAACTTCTCTTTTTTTTCTGTCTCTGTGTACTATCATCTTACAATAAACTGTTAAATAAAGAGTTTCAAACATCCTTAAGTCCGCATGATCACTGACAATTTTAATAAGTATCGTGTAGAGGAATTGACGTTCAGTAAATAAGTTTACTTTGAATTCGGCACAGATAAAATTAGAAAAAGGCAGAAGCCAGTTTTGTTTTCACATTGCTCCATATTTTGTTACTAGAAACGAAAAAAGTAAAAATAGACAGCAAACATGAACATTTGATATGGTAATTCTATATTTGCAAAACGTTTTTAGATACACTAACCTTCGAGAAAATGGCTCTTACTAAAAGATTATTCGATTACCAATGAAAAGAGAAAAAGTAAACGAAAACCTTGCTTTTCACGGTTTTGTCGTTGAATGTTCCTTTACGTATAGGTAATTCGAATTTGAGGTTACAAAATAAGGGTAAATATGAAAGATTAAATAGAAGCTAGCTATAAGAGTAGCTCATTATATCTATATATGTATTATTATATGTAAGTACCTATAGTACAGAGAATAAAATGTACCTACGCGCGTAAATATTATAAAGAATAATTTCGTTTTAATAAAAAATACATTAACGATATCCTTTCCTTCCAAAACATCTCCGTTATACTTCCAAAGCCGCTTCAGAAGCTCGAGTACGGTTTTCATTTAAAAAATTCCATACCGAAAATTTAATTCCGCCACCGCATAATAAAAGTATCAAAACCCATGGGAATACTCCAACACAAACGCGTGAACAATTTCCTTGCCGAGTCGCATCGCTCATATAATTTGTCGGCATAATTTCGTGGCAATTTTTCCTAACATTATCACCTACGGACATTTTGCGAAAGACTTTATTATGCCAGGGCGTTTGGCTTTATTTACCAGGATAGTAGGCGTGAGAAAGTTGACATTTGAATAAAGGACTCGGATTTGATGTTTTGTCGAATGAATTTTTATGTAGGTGTTATAATGCTTCAATGTTTGAATTTCTACGTGCATATGAAAAAATAGATGTATTTTTTTGTTACGATAAAGGGAATTCAATGTTGAATAGACAGAGCAATTTTGAAATTGTCTCAGCATTGTTTTTAGATAATATTGCGTGTCATTAATACATATTTTAAGACATAGACAAAGTTACTACTACACCAAAACATAAAGTATATCAATTTTACACATACATACCTACATATCCGCCACGCCTCTTTCCCATTGGGGTAGGCAGAGGCCACTGATTCCACTTGTTAAGATCCAAACACTTTTTTCGCGACATTTTTCTTCTTCATTTTTCCAATTTTAAAGTGTTTATTTTAAATATTTGATTATTTTTTAAATAAGTATTTATTTTATGAAAAGAAATAAAAATACTATAACTACTATAGGGTGTTAAGAAAAGTATCACTTTCCTTTTAACCAGGTATAGTGTTAGTGATGTAGAACATATTCCACGAAATAATGAAATGTTTGATTAAAAATGAGTTCAACAAATTGTTTTTTCGTGGAATGTGTTCTACATCACTAACACTATACCTAGTTAAAAGGAAAGTGATACTTTTCCTTACATCCTGTATGCTTCTCTTGTTCTAATAAACTATTAAATAAATAAATAAAAACCTTATGCCTTCCTCGCTGCATGTATTACGCGAGCATAACATTGGAAGCACAGGTTACTTGTAAATGAATAATGAGGCCACGTTTTTCGGAGGCTCCTAAAAAGAAAGTTTTAGCTTACTTTCGGCCAAAAAGTAAGTAGGAAATGGACTGTTGGGAAGTCGGGTGCGAAAGGCGCCTCACTCAGTTTTTTCGGGATTTAGTTACACGCACATACTTACGGGATTAAGTGCCTGTTTCACACTCTAGAGATTTATTTATTTATTTATAAGGAACACCAACAGTACATATATAAAACAATCCATACAAAGATTTCACTGTTCAGTACTGATACATATACCACTTACAGGTGTACACAACATTTTTAATTTACACGCACAAATTTACTTTACAATGGATAATAAAGTACCGGCACAATTTATATAATTGAATTTGAATTTAAAAGAAAAGAAAATAGAGATAAAATTTAACTGACAGATAAACCTATGTCTATTTCATAAAACATTACGTTTTAGACAGAGACAGGTATAAATATCTATTAGATAAATTGTATCTGTAGATAGTGAAACAGCACCAAAGTCAGGTTTCTAGAAAATATTTTAGAAAATTTTATACCAAAGACGTTCCCGTATTGAGGTATTCTTGGTAATTTAGTACTTACCAAGACGCGTTTTGCACTAGCTTTATTTATAAAAAAATAGTTTTTCCTTTACCCCGTAGTGGGATACGCGTGGCTAGATTAGGTTAGATTACACATATTTCTAAACCGCTTGTTTTTTTGTCGTATATTATGATCTTTGCTTTTAACGGACAAATATTATTTCATGTGAGTAACTAACATGTGTGAATAACTTCACAACAAGTAGATGTATGACTGTAGCGTTTATTGACTCGCATGTAAGTCTTAATTACGATAACTACCTATCAAAGACCAGATAAATTCTTTAAAATAAAGTAAATTCAAATGCGATACCTTTTATTTGCACTTAACTAAGTAATTTTATGTACCTTATTATGAAACTGAATACAACATTAAACTAAACATTTTGTCCGGGGGTTTGCCGAAAAAACAACCGCACGTCTTTGCTTTCGCGTGGGTGGTACCTAAACCTATTAAATATATTATATTTATAAAAGATATACGATGTAAATTAATAATAAACTCATCCAAGGGAATAAGATATTTGTAAATACAAGGTAACCCGAGTAAGCTCGTAAACAAGAATGTTCTATTTTAATAATGTGTTACAAAGTTACAATAAAGGGGGAGTAAAACAAATCTTGTAGGAGTTGGGAGCGTGAAAACACAGGTACAGGGTGCATAAAGATGAAAATCAAGTAATGTAATCTTTAAAATGTTTCCGGAAATATACTACTTATATGACAGTTTTTTAAATTTTTAGTATAGGACTCGATATGGACGATACCTCAAAAAGTTCTACTCACTCAAGGTTGGTCATGTTTTCGAATCGAATAATTTTATAAAAAAGGTAAGAATAAATAAAATATAAACCAATATTTTTTTTGGAAAATAGCCAGACGATTCCCCTGCATTTTCGCCGAGGAACAAATAAACAACCTGTATATTAATAAACATGTATTAATATATATAATATATTATTATATTATATATTATTATATTATATAATAACATATTATATTTTATTAATTATTTTTATATATATTAATAATAAACAACCTGTGTGTAAGCGTGTAAAACGACATTTATTCGATACAAAAAGTTGTGAAAGAAGAATAAATGAAGCAAGAAAGACGACTGTCGTCGAACAAAGAATCTTATAAAACATTTTCTGACTTACTTTGGCAGCTGCGAGACAATAAGTAAATATCTGAGAAGGAGACAATATTTACTACCTCCCTAATGAACGTTATCATTTTGGGTTTAATAAATAGATAATGTATATTTCACAACATGTACTTTAATGTATTGTTAACACCTTATGTAACGCAATTATAAATGACTATGATGGCCCAACTGTGCTAATTTAAAATAGCCTCAGTTGTGTGTCGACAGAGTGTCAATGTAATTTTTTGATACATTTGGTCGCAATCAGTTTAAGCTATTGTTTAGCAAAATGTCAAATGTGTCAAAAATTGTCATTGACACTCTGCCGACACACAACTGAGGCTATTTTAAATTAACAGACTTGGGCCCTTCTTAGAGCTATATAAGCTTGTAAAGTCGCAGAGCGTGTTGCCATTTATTGTGTAACTTTTTTTTTATCTTTTTGCTATTATAAATACCTACTTACCATCTATTTGTATTGTAAATTACCTTGCCTTTATGTGACCATGTTGTCATTACGTCAACCGCGTTTCATTCCATAGTTAATCCTAACTACAGTTAGGAAAGTTATATGACAGTTTTTAATTAGCTTTTGTAGTCGCTAAGGTCGCGTGTAAGTGCCATATACCTGGAACTCTGATTAGTTTAGCAGCGAACTAGAAATAGGTTAGCTGTTTAAATAAGTATTTATGTCTATAAATACAAGACCTCCCAACTATGTAAATTTCGTAGGAATTGATAAATTCTACAAAAGAATCAACTTTTTAATTATTTTATCTACCTACCTAGCTAGATTTTTATTAATAACTCGATTAGGTAAGGTATTGCCAATAGGTATATACATACCCACATAGATTCTCCCTCACATAGATCTCACATGATTATTTTAAAATATTCGACACGTATTTTTTCTTTTTTCTCTTAAACTAAAAATGAGACAGATGCACTGGGTTAAAGTTGCTCATGACGTCACGCCTTAGTACGATTTTTACGTAGGAGTGACGTCAATACCCCCCACTCCGTAACTTTAATGCTCTGTATCTTTGTATTAATTTATGTATTTGATCAGGTAAAAAATGTTTTTAAAATATTTTGTAATAACCTAAAAGACGGACTAATTATTTTTTGAATTTTTGAATGTAGTCATCATCCCCATTCCTCAAACCATCATAAAAATATCGTAGAAATGGATAAATTCTACGACGGAATCCACTTTAGAATTATTTTATCTACCTACCTAGCTACATGGTATTGTCAATTATAATTAACAACCGCAGCACAAATCGATGATTCTATGAAACAGTTTTAAATCAATTCATTTCTGATTTCGTTAAAAACATTTTAAAAGAACTTAAAGCATAAGTACTTAGGTACACTGTTTTCCTTAAGATCATATACTTATCTAGTAGCTTTTCTTAAGACGGTTCCTTCCTACATTATAAATACGGCCGGAGCCAACATACCTATTTATTGTGTTACTAAGAGGATTTCCTGAATGAGCCCTTTGAAAACCTAGCTCATGTTTAACAAAGGTCTTATAGATGTTAAAGTTTGATTCAACAGATTTTATACAACTGTGAGTTATGAAGCCTTAAAATTATCATATGGATAAACATGAACACTCTTTATCTCATACTTAAATAGGTATTCAATACTGTCGCGGTATCTACAGCCAATTATGCTTGATCTTTAAGGCATTACGCTGTTCTTCCTATAATTTAAGAAAACAAACTAACGTGGAAAATTGATACTTTTTTAAAAGTAAATAACAAGTATACTTAACATCAAAATTCATTTTATTTACTTATTGATAGCAAGCACCTAATGGATGACAATGAAAACAAAAACAAAAGACAGTCACAGAAATATACAAATCTGGCAAAGTCAAGTCACCCACCTCTAAACAGCGCTATAAAAAAATACCTTAGCCCTACTTAGGTACACGTCTACATTGTTTTCTGAAAAAACAAACCAGAAAAATAAAGTCGGAGAGAAAAACAAAAACAGACGCCGAATCAAGCCCGGCCTCTGTATCTGACATACGGAATTATCCATTCAGGGTTTAAGGAAACCTTTTTGCAATGCCAGTAGAAGCTTGTTAAATGGTTTTTACTAGCTACGTCGTTTACATCGAACTGTGCAATATTCAAATTTAGAAAACATTTCGAGAAAATCCTTTACATTTTCTATCAAGCAAGAAAATCTCAAATGTATCTAGAAAGCTGAGTGGAATATTTAAAGTGAGTAAGATTTTCGAACGCATCTTTAGCGGGGAGCTTGTGACAGGTATTTGGCAGTTGGATTCATTGCCAAATCGGAAAGTGCGATGTGAAACCAATTTCCTCAGCTAGCGACGTCTATCTGTCTATTCAGCCGGCATTCACTCACAGCTGGCATGCTTATTCCTCACAGTACCTACCGCACTACTGGTAACTAATATCTATCTGCTATCAGATTGTTTAGGCACCTTTTAGAAATGCTTTTACCTATTCAATATTTTATGCTTTAGTAGTCATAACAGAAAGTCATGGCGGATGAGGAGAGAGGCTTTTGCCCAGCAGTGGGACACCAAAGGGTTAGATAAGATTAGATTAGTCATGCCATGAATCTTTTGCAATGAGTGCTAGATTTCATTTGAAACGTCTTACAAAGAAACAGGTCAACTAAATAAGGACGTTTGCAGCGGAAAATCAATATCTAGATAATAATTTATTAAAGCTAAACTATTTCAGCTGATCGATTCCTCTTATAAAATCACTGCCCAATCCACTTAATTGTTAATCTAATTTAATAAAAATCGATGCCGGTAATAATTACAATGTTAAAAGAGCGTTCTTTGTAAATACCGGGTTTTATAGTTCCGTGATTGTAATAGTGGTTTTAAACGAATGGAATTGAGGTATAATCAGTAGATAGCAAAAGCAGCTGTTTTTAGCAGTGGTACAAAATAGGCAAGCCGTTTTAAGTATGTAGGCATGCAAATATTGAATTATTAAAAACATTGAGGTATTTTATACGCTTTAGTTATTTGGTATAACAGATTCTAGGAATCACTTAATTTTGATTAATTACAATTTCAAATTGATCCTTGTATATCTAAACTTATTTCAGTTATAAATCGTTCTTTAATACCTTAAGCTACATTTTACTTAAAGTTTGCTTCAAATGCCTAAAACTTACTTAAACGGAAATTATATCCCTCACGTTCTATTACAAATAGCTTTTATCAGGGGATACTAATTCATTAGGAATGTCGGAGATGTATAAATCTTATGCCGCAGGTATGTGGCTTGCACGAAATAGGAAATGCCGAGCGTCCAATTTCATAACTACATAAATTATGTTGTAGCGCATTCTACTTTATGCCTCCTTAGTAGCTACATGGGAAAAGTAAATTTTGGGAAAATAAGGCCTCGTTCCCACTTTTCATTGATTTTTCTCGAATTTTTATCGTCAGCTCCGATGGCTGCTCTTTTTAGATTAAATTATTGTCGATAAAAAAACCGTACCGGCAACGACTAGTGGAAGCCAAAAATAAATAGCAAGGCTAGGTTAAGTAAAATGATTCTTTATACAAACAAGTCGTTACAGATAGAAATAGATATAATACTCAAGATTCTATTTTATGGAAACGTAAAGAAAAATAGATTTAAGTAATACAAAAGTTTCTTAATAATATGACAATAAGTAGACAATAAGTAGGTACTAAAATATACAAAAAATCGCAAACGTATGCAAAAAAAAAGAAATGTTACAGAGTAGATAAAAAAGGTGTCCCAAAAACCTATATGAATGAAGTTGAATTTAAAATAGCTTTTTTTAGAAAATTGGATCCAATTAGGAAAGTTAAGCGACGCGCAAATCGTTTTACCGTTGCATGGGATGATCTAAACTTGGCGTCTTTAAAAAAACAAGGAAAAGGTTTTAAATAAATATACTAATGAGACCTTTTTAAATATTAAAGGACTTCAGAGTCCAAAAACATGCAGAAGTAAGTAAAAATATCTTTTGAGGAAAACGTAAATTGTGAAAACATTGTGAAATGATTGTTTTTCGTTTGTAAAAAATTAAGAATGTTTATTTCACGATAAATCTTTTATGGTTTTAGTTAGTAAAGAACTTTTAAGAATTGTACCCATTCCAGCTAAATTAACAAAGTTTGTCTTTCATGAACGGTTTTCGAAGCGAGTTGCTCAACACCGAGTAGGTTAGTAAATAATTTATAAGTAGGTATCTAAACCTCGGTTTATATGTATATTTTATTTTAAACAGTTGTACAATAAGCTTACTTTTACACGAGTAGGTGTTGGCAGAAAAGATTTTAAGCCACGCAAAGGCTTCATGGCATTTTTTCTTGAAAAGGATACTTTTTGAAATATAGGAATGATGGTTTCAAAATATAAATGATATCGAGTTATTTCTAGTCTGAGTTTACTAAAGGGCGGGCAAAATACCGTTTCAATTAAAATAACTGCTATCGCCGTCTACTAGCAATATATTTTTGTATTTTTTTTATTAGCGTAATGTGTCCCACTGCTAGGCAAAGGCCTCCCCCGCATTTAGTCAGGCCAGTCTGTCAAGTATGCATCCAGATCGTCGTCATTTTTGTAATTATTTGGCTTTAAAAAAAACGGTTCTGGATTAAAGGCAGTGTAAAAAACTGTTTGTGATGTATGTTATCAGGCGTGGATAAATCGCCAGGCAACTATGAACATGCGGGCCAGAGAACCGTTCGATTAACATTTCATACATTTGTCTCATTAACGATCACGTAGCTTTCACTATGTGAACCAAAGTAAGTTAATGGGTGAAACAATGTTTGCTTACAATTTCTACTAGGTACTTATTTTAAAATTTGTTAGCGGAAGAATGGTATTAAACTCTCTTTCTTTTTAATAAACCGGTTACTTTAGTCTAGTAGATCTTTTTAAATCTATTACTTAAACGTCGGTAACAATAGGAATTCTTTAAGTAAAACCTTTAGCCGCTTATTGGCTTAGTTAGGTTATATAAAAAAATCGGTACAAAACAAAAATATAAGAGCGATTGTATCGAAGTTTTGCTTTACAACGGTAAAACTTTATAAAACCTTTTCATTGTGGATGCGCCGAAGAAATTTCAAAGTAAAAATTGGCTTGCAATTTCCCTTGCATTGAAAAATATTCGCAAGAAAAAGCTTACTACTTTTATGTCGCATCCTCAGGTTTTTATTAATACTGGTATAATAAGTATAATAAATAATACCTATATTTAATTTTTTTGTATATTAATTGTAAAAAATGGGGTTTTATCGCTTGGACATGGCACCCCTATAGATATTTAATTTAAAGAAATAATATGAAGGGACCGCTATTATAAATCATTAGTCACGTAACAGAAATCTCTGTATCAGACAAAAATTAATAAAACTCTATTTTTTTATTTAATGAGGCAAAATTACAAAAAAATCTAAAACAAAAAAAACTGGAGAAATTATAAAAATGCTTTGCCTAGTATAAAAGTTATTTAGGCCGTCATTCTTTAAATACCAAATACAATTTTTTTTTTGAAAAAGGTAGTGAAAGAAAAATATATTTGTACGGTATCTACTTGGTAATGTCTAGGTACGGTCGTTAAAACTACGTAGGCGCAGATGACTAAATAGTTACTACGTAGGTACTTTTCTGTTTCTTAATAAAATTCCTTTGTTTTTCTAAGTAAAATACCACTCAAATGGTTACTAATTTGGGAACACCCTCTACATATTTTGTGAGATAATTGCAGCGTTTTGCGTCAAAGTGTGTCCACTTCCGCCTAAAGCGTTCTTTAATCTCGGCCCGCCCAAAGAAGGCTTTCTCTTTTTCATTTCGTCGTAATTTGTACATTTCACGCCGAGAAATTCCCAACTTTCCTCAAGGGTCGTCTTATGTATATCGCTTTTTTCGTTATGATCATTGTCTGAGATACATTTCGAGTGTCTATAGAAAGTTTTCTCGTTCTCCCTAAATTGGAAATTTAGCGTAATTTTTGTTTTGAATTTGGTTTTCAAGACGTCTGTTTGTCGTAAATGAAAAGGACGGAAGATTTTGGGTTTCATTTTTGTAATTGTTTTTTTTTTACATAGTAAGTGTGGATGTTTTTACCACATTCAATCACACTACGTTACGTTATCACTCTTCTCTATTATTTTGAAATATCTCACTAATCTATACTATACGGAAAGCTCTATAAAAATACTAAAATCTCTGAGAAGAAACCTTTTAAAAGCTTACGTTTTCCATCTCTTTTTGCGGAACAAAAAAAATAACTTTATGGCTAGATAATTCTGTGAGAAGTACTATAGTAAAAGATGAGTATCTAAGCCTCTTGCGTTAGTTACTTACTGCTGCGTTTTTTACTGCTGTAGTTTTGAGTTACTTAATGCTGCGTTCCATTTTAACCTGCCTTAATAATAGGAATAGGATATTGAATGCACTACTGGGTGAAAATCTCTATCAAAAATTAGTTAAATGCTTGTTGGATGGATTGTCGAGTGTTTGTCGGATTTTCATCTCATCAGATCCATTTTATACTGTGTTAGTATGTTTTGAATAGTGCCTACCACTTAAAATATAATTAAATTAAAGTCGGGAAGTACACAATTTATCTGTAACAGTTGTCTCATTATGCTGTTTGTTTAATGTGATTCCTTACCAAATGTGATTACAGTAAAACGCAATATTGAAGGATCGTATTCTATTCAATTTAATTCCTATGGCTTTATTATATAAGAAAACATTTTCAAAGCTTACGCGTTCCAAAGTAACGTAGCGTATAAAGCAAAGTAAACATCGGGAAGACAATCTCACGAGGAAAAATTGAGATGAATGCCTCCCATACGAAAACACGTACGGTTTACAGACGAAACGCGCTTCCGGCTCGTTGCAAACACTAATTTGTAGAACAGACACTCATATAATGTATTTTAACCTAAGGTCCTTTGGCAGTTGTGGTTTTCTTTATTATATCACCTTTAGTAAATATCAGGTACTTAAGGGTTAAACATAAAAGTTAATAGCAATTTTATAACGCGTTTTTAAAACCTTTTTTCTGTAAATAGCTTACCAATAAAGGCGTTTTCAGATTAGCGTTTTAGTTGCGCGTATACGCTCGTCTTTTGTACGAGTAAAAGACGCGATTCTACGCTCGTATAGTCCGTGTTTATACGGACACGACACCACCGATTAAGCTTATACGCCTGTATACCCGCGTCCGGTTTTTTGAAGTAAGTATATAGCGCGCGTATTCTAAAAGCGCCATATACGTGCGAATGAAACGCTAGGTCTGACAACGCCTCATTTTGTTTTGTTAACAAAACAAAATCATCCCAAGGTTGAGTGGCCTAAAAGATATTAAGTAACTAGGTAGCAATAAAGCCGCCTGTTACTACTATAATATCTTGAGGTATATTAAGTGTTTTTCCTTTCAATAAATGATATGTTTATTGTATGTTATCAGAAGGATCTTTAATAAATAAAATAAACTTATTCTTGACATATATACGATCTTCCCACAATGAAACATTCATAAAAGATTATTAGAATGCCTCGTCGTTAACCTCCTTTTTCGAGAACAACATTATTTCATACGAATAATTTATAAAGACACAATAACTGTATTGTAATTTAATTTCTTTGTTTTTGTGGCATATTTGATTTCAATTGATTCCCTTTAATCAAAGATAAATAACTATCCGAGATCAGCAATACTATGTATAACTGTCACGTAGTTGTCACTTCTGATTGATCCTTCAGAAGCATCCCATAGTTTTTTTGACTCCGGTAGGTCTATAGGGACGAAAAAATCTAAGATAGATAACTATTTCTGTCTCCAGTAGGGCCAAACCAGCTAGCTTAGCATGGCACTCCGTGAGAAGACGTTGTCATGCGTTTGTCACGCTTACGTCTCTGTCTATAGTTTGAAATGTGATAAGGACAGCATGCGTGAGATAATTGTCGCGGCACGCCATGCTAAGCCCCCTGAGATATAATATGGTCAACGCCGTAAGTTGAATTCAGATCTACAAAATACACAATATTTACATGTCTTCTCCACCCGTTCATGTGTAATCTTTCTGCCACCGTTCAGCTTAGCTAGTAAGCTCAACTGAAAGGCTCATATTCAACAATTTAGAATAATCTAGATGATACTTTGAGCCTAATGAGAATTTAATTCTTCCTAATGGAAATGTCTTGTTACGTAATGTTTCGAAAGACATTAGCGAATGTTACATTAAAAAACTGCGAGATTTTTATTAAAAATGGGACTGCTGAAACATTTTTAAAATAATTAAGCCGAATCTACATCACGAAACTAGTTTCAATGATGCATTTTGCTTTCACAAATGTATCATGAAAGTAGTTATTGACACGTGAAACTGAAGGCTGATGAAACGAAACTAGTAATGTCAATCCGGCTTTAATAATTTAAGGGAATAAAACGATAATTATACGATATACCTATAAACTAGCATTCTGAAGTTCCATAGGAGTAACAAAAATCGGCAGTCCTTTTTAATTTTAAAGGAAAATAGACAAAAAAGTGTCGTTTTATAAAAAATGAGAAATCGCTGGTTTGTTACTGTTTCAGATAATTACCTACTGAAATAATAAAAAAAATGTTGGTGTAAGCGAATGTGCAAAGAAACGCTATTTTGAATTGAAGAGTAGATGTAAATAAAACAACTAGCCACTCATTGGTAGCTTAAACGATCAAGCTGTGCAGATTTCACGTGCGAGCCGTTTCTCATTAAGTCGATACGATGTTGCCAGGAAATTATTCAGCCAGGAATTAATCTTTTTCTTATAGGAGATAACATCGCTTAATTCTCAGGAGGTTATTGATAGAAGCATTAAATACGATCTTGTTTATCATTAAATTTTAAATGACGTGTAATTGAAAACTATAGCGAATAGCTGACGGTACTTATCTGAATTTGTAATTATTATTTAAATCTTTTTAAAACAAGAAAAGTAAAACGTTATTACTTACCTTATTGAACCTTAAGCCGAATTCAAAGATTTCTACCTATCTAGTGGCACCAATGATAACTAATTTGGGTTTGACCTTGATCAATGTATTTCAACATTTCTGTAGCTCTGGAAATTGGAAATATCAAGTTTATCATCATCATCTTGTCAGCTGGTGGACGTCCACTTCTGGACAAAAGCTTCTCCCAAAGATCTTCACAACGATCGGTCATACGCTGCCCACATCCAACAGCTTCCCTTAAAATAAAAACTTAAAAATTTGCCTGAAATGGTAGTGATTTTCGTACCTAGCAACACTACGCAGCACACCGTTGTTTGCTTTCAATTAACGAGTAGAAACATTAATCTTGACGCAGTGTTTGATGTTGCCGTTTTATTTTTCAGCTTGCCCAGGTAATGTGTTGCCAGGCTATGTATGTTATTTGGATAGTTCAGGTTTCGTTATATTATGAAATAAAAAGCTAGATGTTTAAATAGCAGTTTCAATAAGTTCAATTCTAACTACAGGTTAGATAACAAGTAGTGTCCAATAAATACCTATGTGTGAATTCAAATCTAGAGTAGAGTAGATTTTATGTAATCTTCCTATTGGTTAATCATTCACATCCCAGAAAAAAAGATCAATAGAAAATCTATTGTTTCTGGGTTTGTAATGGGTTAGTGGGATGTGAGAGGTTAATATTACCATAAAGTACTCTAAACATACGTGCATTTATGAGGTGACTGATGAATGCGAATGAAATGAAAGAAGTGTATTTGGTTTGAAGCTGTGGCTAGAAGCAAGTCGAGGGAAGTGGTCTCTGCCTACCCCGATGGGATAGAGGCGTGACAGATGTGGATATAGAAAAGGATAATGAGAAACAAGGTAATGTTTCTTCACTTCCACCGCCACCGCGAAGCACGTTAATAGACAAACACTCTAAAACTTCTAATTGCTGGATCTCTATCGAAACATGCAACAAATACGTACATTCTATACACTACACTCACGAAACCGACAGTTTGACTGTTTGTCCTTTCAGAAACTAGTGAGAACTCCAGTATTTACTTAGTTAATTCCCCCGAATCGCCAACATTCAGACGGGTAAATTGCCCTCGGACAGACGGACAGAGGGACTGAATACACGGATATTGAGGTTACAGACTCTTTAGGCGGGTTCTCATTAGCGAGCTGTAACCGTAACTGTTACATGCACTGTAACCAAGAAATATAGTGTTTATGTTTTTCGCTAATAGTTCGCGAAGTTGCTACGCACATCCTAATTTTTTTGGTTACATACACTACATGCTACCATTATTACGGTTGTAGCTCGCTTATAAATACGAGTCTTTGCTAGATGTAGTCTGATTACCAGACAGACGAACAGCCGAGCCTTAGTATTAAGGTCCCGTTTTGACCCTTTAGGTACGGAACCCTAAAATGACCCAAAACTAATCTTTCCACGAAGCAAAGTGATCAAATAGTCAATAAATTGTCTATCACGATGCTATTGACATATCCCAATAGTAGATTAGCGGCCGAGGTGAAACGGTCAAGTATAATTTGGGATCGAGTATAGGCAATGGTTATTGGCAGTGTGTGATTTGTGCTAGCTTTTGTAGTGTTTTTGCGAGGAAAAACTATCGTGAACTAGGTACTAAGGATAGTACTTACACCTAGTAACTACACAACTTTAGACAATGGTTGCACGATGTAGGATCCCACAAATTTTGTATCGGATCCGTTTATGAATCATAGGCTGCTTTACAGAGTATTAAGTATGTTTCTATTCATACTGTACTGTACAGACTTGTCGGATCCGACATAACACAACAGAGTGCACATACTAATGTAAAAAATATATAACTTGCATGTTAAAATTGGCTTCCTATACTATGTGCAAATACAGGGGCCCAAGTTTGCTAATTTAAAATAGCTTCAGTTGTGTGTCGGCAGAGTATCAATGGCATTTTTTGACACATTTGGTATTTTGCTAAACAATGGCTTACACAAAAATGACATTGACCCTCTGCCGATACACACCTGAGAATATTCTAAATAAGCAGACTTGGGCCCATCGTTCACATCCGAACAACTTCCTTTTCAATTAAATAAATCGTGAGATGAAATTTCAAGATAGCAATGATTATAAAGGTGCTAAGACGATCGGTCTTTGTGTGTGTTTGCTTCGTGACCCGATTGCCTCAATTACAATGATATCAGTGAAGCTAACTCAACATTTAAATAATTGTTATAAAAAGTTATGGATTCGTCATAATTATGAGGAATAGGTACTTTTTATTCTGTAAAAATTTTTGTTTGAAAATAACTGCGTTCTTTATGTTATTTTAAACTTTATAATGTTTTTGCTTACATTTGGATACAATTACAATGTAAGCTCATGCAGGTAAACGATTTTAAACGAATTGTCTATTTTTGTTTAACATACTTATTTGGCGTTCGGTTTACGTCATGAAATGGTTGTCCGAGAGAAGTAGTCTAAAAATGTTTGCTTATAGTCTAGGTACTTATCAAATTTTTTACCGGATGTAGGTAATAAAAAGAATCAAAACCATTGAAATCGGACGAACGTGGGATGAACAAAAATACGGTATCCAAAAAATATGTACAAATTACGTCTAACTGTAACATAACAAACGTTAACATGACTGGAAAATCCTGCCACAAATCCGACAGATTCTAAAATCGAGAGCCTCCTACACTCGGTCGACACAATTGGGTCACATCACAAATTGAGTGAAGTGTATATTGTGTGGTATTTCGTTAAAAGAGTCAATTGTCCCGAGGCATAAAAGGCTTTACAATTTTTTGTATTCGTTCGAATGTGACGGCTCTTAATATCCCCAGTTTGATTGATATGTTCGAATTTTATCGGATTAAGGATTTTTTTACAAATCCTGTGGGTTAAGTAGCTGACATTATATGTTGTCTGCGATATTCTATGTTGTATTATTCTAGAATACCACCACGCTTATCTTCGTGGACTTTTTTGCATTCGCAATTTGTTTTTTTTTTAATTGCTTACTACCATTATGTATTCCGCCAATATCAAGTGAAGTGGAAATTACAAAATCGGATAGAGATTTCAAAATCGGATATAGGTTTAGATAGAGATAAATAGAGATTTCGAAAAAAAAATTGACTTTTTATCACGAAACTGCCCTATATCTACTGATTCAATCTTTCAATCACTGATTCAATTCGCACACGTCAAGTTGGTTCAACCACATCCAGCTATGTATGTCACGCCTCTTTCCTTCCGAGGTGGGCCGAGGCCACTTCCCTCCACTTATTGCGATCCAAACACACGTCTCGCTCTCGATCCAAACACGCTTTATCCACATTTAGTGTCTTGATACATGCACAAAAGGCTTAATATAAACTTATCTCATAATGTAATAATATACTTACCTACTGGTGTTAGTTTGCTAGTGCTTAATGCTTTATTTATCTATATTTTTAAATAAATATTCATATATTGTTATTGTATCTTATCAACGATTTGAATGTTAGATTTTGTGTGACTGACTTTTCTTTTGGAGCTAGGTTAATAGTCAAAGTTTTATCTAAGTCTTTATCTATTTGCTTTTTTACGCCTTTTATGAAAGTTAAAAGATCTTTTTCATACAAAAATAGCGCTCGCTTAAAGCGACCTTATCTCTGGGATCTTTCGTTTGAACTCATATTTTCGAGGTCATTCACTCGCATTTCGCGATAACAATGGCTGGGTAAGGGACATGAAACAACTCATGAAATTTAAATGGCTCGTTACCACCTCAAAGTGAGTGAAGTATAAACATGATAAACTAGGTCAGGGATCGCAAACCTATGGCACGCGTGCTGTTTGTGGCAGAAAACACGCGGCGTGACACTGATTGTTTCATGAAATGACCTTAATTTTCACCAACGCGTGTTTATAATCTTTGTTAAATAATTTCAACTACTTCTCAAGCTTTTTTAATGAAGCCAACTTCGAATATTTCAATTCAAAAGCTTGAAAATTTTAGATGTGCTTTTGTAACCGCCAAAACAGTAAATTGATGAAATATAGGTAAATAAAGTTGTGCCTATTTGAAATGTTTGCAACCTCTGAACCAGACAGTTGCTGACAAGTGGCTTTGTACGATATAAACCTGGTTTTTACACAAACACCGCTGAACTCGCAGTGGTGTAAAAAAATCTATACAAAAAAAAATCGTCATGAAAACTGCAACATTTTATAAATTGAACCTTATATTATTCACATGAAAGATAAATACTACTAAGAACACATTAAATAATGTACCTAGTTGTTATTTACATAGCTTGACGACAAGAAATAAATCACTTAGGCGTTTACACACATTCGGTTTCAACGCAATTGCAGTTTAACGTCAAAATTTCGGGCCAACCGACTTCCGCGGTTCGCGCTACAAACTTCACCACTATAGCACCGTGTGCGCCCTATTTTTATTTAAATAAAAAGTACTCAGTATTATTTATACAGGGTGTAACAGAAAGGGTATATAAAGCCGAAACACAGCGATAGTCCTCATGAAACTGAACAACTTTCCCCAAGGAACATGGGTCGTAACTCGAAAAAAAAATTTCGCCTCCCCATACAAAATGCCCGATCAGCTGATCGAGTAAGTATGGGCGATCCAAAATTTTTTTTCGAGTTACGACCCATGTTCCTTGGGGAAAGTTGTTCAGTTTCATGAGGACTATCGCTGTGTTTCGGCTTTATATACCCTTTCTGTTACACCCTGTATAATTTACTCCAACAAACAAGTCTTTATCGAAGTAGGTAAGTACTTAAGTAGGTGGTTCTTTATTTATCAATGTTATCCTATTAATATTATACTTAAATGTCAATGTTTGTGCCGATAGATGGATGGATGGATGTTTGTTACTTCATCACGTAAAAACCACTAGACAGATTTGAATGAAATTTTACAATAACTTAGCTTGGACATCAGAGTAACACAAAGTCTATTTTATTTGCAGATATTTCGTGTTTTTTCAAAGATATGCCGATAAATTTGTACGAAGTCGCGTGCAGCCTAGTAAATCCATAAAGTTACGTCAGGACGAACATTTTAGTAATGAAATGTTGATTTAGGACTTTTCTTAGAAACAAACAAACAAGTGTTTACAAAAGGAAACAGATTCTGTAGGAAGTTCATCATTCAAGTACCTACTTGTAAGAAACCTACTTCTTTTGTAATAAATTAGCAATTAAAAACTGTCTCCTTTTTTGACACAACTTTAATAAAATCAAAATTACACTTTTGTATAGGTAATTGTCAGTACCTACAGTAGGCACTTAATATAATAGAGGTAGATTGTTTATATAATCTGTTTGTGCTGATGTATCTAGGGTAACTTGTTAATAGTTTACATCTGCACCTATACAGGGTGTAACAGAAAGGGGGTATAATGCCGAAACACTGTGATAGTCCTCATGAAACTAAACAACTTTCCCCAAGGAACATGAGTCAATATAATAGACTTCGTTTTAGATCAAGTACTTTCTATCCTGTTTATTAATAAAACGTCTGTCCTTCCAAAAGAACTTTGACAAAAGAAAGGACAAAGGGCACTTGGACTTAGTAAATAATATTTTGAGAAGATAAGTGGAATGAATTGGTCAACCTTTTGTCCAGAGTGCTTATTTTGCTTTCACTTAGGAACGTTTTTAAGAGGTTATGTAGGGGAATATTTTTTTTACGAATGAAACGTGAATAAGTAAATTTTCTTATAAATTATTATCTACATAATTAGATTTTTGACACTTTTTAACTGTTTTGAGATATTTAGCGGTTTGTTCAAAGAAATGATGAAAAATTTAGAAGCAGTAGTCAGGCCAGGAGCTAAGTTTTTAAGTTACGACATTTTACGTTATATTTACCTAATAAATACCTACCTACATAATATAACGTTAGTACTTTAATACCAGTCATGAATATAGAACCTAAAGTTCTGCAGACATTTACGTACGTCGTTGAATAGGCTTTGTGTGGGTGTAAGGAACTTATTTGCCTTGAAACATTTGTCCCACTCCGTTATAATACCCACGCAGAAGGGGTGCAGAAAGCTTGAAATGATTTAGAATTTCAATGAGAGAGAATAGAGTCTAATTTACTAACTCAAATTTACTTTGATATCTTTTGTTTCAGATGGAGTTAAAAATCTTCAAATGATGCTTCAGATTTGGTACGTTCTGAGATTCCTTTTTTTTTGTAATAGTAAAGTATGTATGAGTTTATAGCTAAAACAATAGATAAAATATAGCGCTTACTACAAATATTCTCCTCCTTATTACAAAACTAGTTTTAATTACAGTCCTGGACTAAACTGAGATAAATGACGTTTCGGCAATAGAAAAAAACGTCAAAAAATGACATTAGTCCTACAACTATAATTTAGAAAGCCTTTTTTAATAAGTGGGTCTGCCTTTACAACTGTCTATATTATTTTGTCACACGCGACGAGTTGTTGCATGTGATAAGACATGTGCTTCTAATCATATTCAACAGATTTCACAATGGATTGCGTATGTGGGATCAGTCTATTTCTAGCTTTATTAAATAAAGTTTGAGTTTGAACCATAATACAACTTACAAACCAATCAGATTGATCAATGGTCTTTCAATTGCTCTATTACAGTGTCGCGTGTTCTAAAGTCGTAATATAAACTTGTCAAACGACCTTAACCGTATCGGTTTCCATGGTCACAGATTGAAGATAAAATACGCTTTAATCGTTATCAAGAATATAATACGTATGTATGTACAGTTAATTTTTAACCATTAACGCCCGTTATTAATAACCTATCCTGATCCGTTTTTACCAAATCGAGATTGAAAAAACAAAACACAATTGTCACTTGTGTACCAAAAACATGTCAAGAACACAATTGTGTTTTGTTTTTTCAATCTCGATTTGGTAAAAAACGGATCAGGATAGGTTATTAATAACGGGCGTTAAATGCCTGCCAATGCCAATGTCATAATTTTTATATGTCAGGTTATACAGTTGTGTGATTTTGATGGTGGTTTAAGACCACGAATCCGCAACCTTTCGCCGACAGCCAGTTTGCCGGGGCGACATCTCGCCGACAGAAACCACTTCCTGTAAGAATAATTTTGTTATTATAATCCTTTTTGTTAAATTGACTGTCGCGGAAGGAGGTCTTTGCTAAGAAGTGGTATCTGCATAGTTAAAAAAAACCTTCTTGCCTCTAACCTGCCCTAGTATGTAAAAGCTTCGAAATATCTTTGAGTCGTAATGCATTCTGCGAGTGGTGGTGCGAAATTGGGTGGTAATTAATTACTGCAGTTGCAGCTGCATGTGCAATACGGTGCGGTGCATCGGTGCATCCTACTCGTAAGGTACGAGTGCAACTTCATTAGGAAATAGCTACATTAAGGTTGAATTAAGTAGGTATATGCCGGGAATTTGAAACCTAAGTGTGGCTGCTTTAGGTATTTACTTCATTTGGATTAGTAAAATTAATAATGCACACTCCGCTTGACAATTCCTCTTGTTTAAAATTACCGTGAAAATCACTTAACCATGAACAGAACAACCATACAAAATGTCGGTAGTATGAAAACTATGACCATTATAGGCGTTCATTTGTAGATCAGTGGTTCTGTCGCTGAATGTAATTAAGAAGAATAGACCCCATAGCCATGTGTAAAAAATTATCTAGCCACTCGTGTTCCATTGCTGGGCAAAGGCCTCTCTCCTCATTCTCCACGATTATTTATCCTGAGCCGTCTCTGCCCAGTCAATCATGAAGGTGTCCAGCCATCTTTTTCGTGTTATGCCGGGAGTCTTTTAGCGGTTGGTTGCCATTGGGTTATTATTATTAATTTAATTTAAATACATTATTAAATTAAATAAGCGAACATATTACATTCATAAAGGTAGCATTAAATAGATTCTATATCAAATACAATGACATGAAATCCGAGAATAATTTATACACATTTACGTTACTCGTACCTCTGTCTATGAATCCCGTTTTAATAACTAAACATTGCCTTCCTTGAAATAACTGGGATTATTTACTTCCCCTATTCCTGCCAAGCCATAGATCAGCCACAGACCAAATAACAATGGTTTAAAGATATTTGTACTGAGTTTATCCAGCTTCAGTTGTTTACTGTGAACCACTCCAAGATCTATTTGCTTGCATCTATCAAAACTGTAAATAGAGGATGATATTTTTATTCCAAAAAAGCAACATTTCTTAATGTATACCTATTACATTTACAGGTCATAACGTAACTAATTTGTAAGATATATCTAAAATTTAAGGTACTCTTTGTACAGCCAGCGTATGGTTTTTCTTATTATATTTAGATATTCTCGATGTTCATGACAACTAATATAACTACTTAATACAAACTACTAACTACTTATCTACTACTTTCTTTATTCTACATAATATGAACGACAAAAAACTGAACAGTAAAACATTATTATCGTCTAAATATTTACTTAGATAGGTATACTATAATTGATGCTATAAATAAGATATCATAATGCTAGCAATTTGCTTCAAAACAGTTAAAGCAATTCAAACAGTTAAATCGCAAGTAAACTAGAGTAAGTTCTAATCTCCAATAATTCCTTACCAAATAGGATCCAAGTTACCTCAAACTTGCAAACTTGCACCAGGAGTCTAACAGCTTTACCGTCAGTTCAATAAACTTGCCAGCTAAACCACACATCTCGTTAAAATTACACGACAACCCGAATTGTGATGAAAACAACCGTAGTCTAAGCAAATACCTCTTTAGTATACTATTGTGGAAGGGGGAGGGGTAAACAATACTCCAGTGGATGAGTTGACTCACTAAGATGAGGATTTTAGAGTGCCATGTTGATATTATGGTACCGTCAGTATTGTTTATGAGAACGACTTCTTTTGCTTAGTCTGTACTAATTTCATATTTATCGTCCTCAGATAACTTACAAAATATCTCAAAATGATATATGTATTTATTTACTTAGCCTGTGTCAACATTTATCCTATTAATATCGTAAATGTCAATGTTTGTGCCTATGGATGGATGTTTGTTACTCTTTTACGCAAAAACCGCTTACATTTTTTAATGAAACTTTACAATATTGTGGTTTTCATATCAGAATAACACATAGGCTATATTGATTTGATATTGTGTTTTTTTTTCAAGTTTTGACGATATATATATGCGTACGCATTCAAGAACAGCTGCTAATAATACCTAATACCTATATCAGGTTAACAAAGGTCATTTAAAAAGTTGGGTTGTACAGTAGTAAATTCATTTCGAACAAGTGTATGGACCAGGCTGAAACCATCGCGTCATCTGTCCATCTTGTTATTGGACATGTCCGTCTGACGCTCTACGCTTGTTGATCCGCGGTTCCTACCCCATGGCCATCTGTTAATTTAACAATGGACGCGAAATAAAGAAATTCCAATAAAATTATTTTGTAGCAGGACAAGTAATCAATGCGTAGGTGGCGTTTAAATTTTTTGTATCCTTTTGCCACCGAGTTGGGTGTGCAATCCTAATTTTTTAAATGTGATTATAGATACAGCATTCAGCTCTTATGAAAAAAAAATGTATTTAATCCTGTAGAATGAGTTTGATATCACTTAGGACGGGTCAATTTTTTAAAGTTAATGCTAGATTCGCAAGAGTTCCGTTTTCCCTAGAGAAGAACCTAGCAAGAAACTCTGTAGGGTTGCTCTTTTCAATTTAAGCTTTACAAATTCTTAGGCATATTCATGATGACGATGACCTATTAATTTTCCCAAAAACCCTGTAACACTTTCGTAAACGTAAACTTCCTTAGATTTGCGTGTTGCTTATCAAACCTCAACATATAAATAAACCATCAGTATACGTGTGTGTTTGTACGTAATAAATCCGGAACGAAATAGTCACGCGAAACTGATTTTTCACCTCATCAAATGGTGAGCGTAATATCACAACAATATAGCTGGTTGATGTCGTAAAAAACACATTTAGGTACTACAAAAATAGTTTTTCTAGGTCGTTGTGTGTGAAAAGGGAAGTTTTACAAACATATACGGGTGTATTACATAATTACATTTATTCCTTTTTATTTATTTAAGATGTTTAAAGACATTTTAAGACACCATGTGGAGAAAATCTGCAAAAGGAAGACACTTTTAATATTTAATAATTTTTAATAATATATCTCTCAAAGTAAGTAAACAAAAGCAGGAAAAAAATTGCATAAATCACCTCGCAAATGGCAATTTTATTGACAGTTCCAATTTGGTTAGACCCCCCTATACATTGCTATATTGCTCAGATAAAGGGGCAAATCATAGTGGTGTTCGTATCTACATTGCGTCACTGTCAATAACCCGGAACATCGGATCCTGAAACATACTCACTATATCCGATTGAATTTCCGCTTTGAACGTATGGTTACGTACTGGCGAAGTGAACAGAGTATACAGGAGAGAAAGTGCGTAAATACTGACGATAGGGCTTTGGTCTACCTATTTCTACATTACTATTTCTTTTCTTTTTTTTTTTTTCTTTTCTTTTCTTTTCTTTTTTTTTTTTTTCTTTATACATATCGGGCAGGCAGAATTATAATCAAGTTAATATTTGAAATACAAAAGATTTTAAAGAATTAAGTAGTACGGCGATTTAAAAGATTCTAATAATCGATCTTACATTCGGACTATTTTGAAAAAGAAATTCACGGGTGATTCAGGGTTATTACAAAACGAGGTTTAAATACAGTTCTAGAACTAATCTACGTAAATATCATATCCACGGCATTAGTTCTAGAACTATATTTAAATCTCGTTTTACAATAACACTGATCAGTTTATAGAATACCTAAAGGAGAGAAGTGAAAAGAAAAGTGGAAAGTGAAAAAAGAGGAAAGGGAAGTGAAAATTCGTACTTACATATTAATGTCAATTTAATAATAAAATTGAAGTGAAGCAATACCGTTTGTCTGTGTACGGTAAAACTAGCTTATGATTAAACCCCGACCGCAGAATAGGTGCATAACTGCTAGTTTGATAGCATTTTCCGATTCCGATACACTGCGACTGGTAAATTATATTGGTTGACCTTTATGTATGTTGTTTTGGATCCGGTTTTATATGGGTATGTATACAGGGTGACTTTAAATTAGTGAACGATATAAAGGGATATGCATGTACTCGTGATAACAAACAACTTTTACTACGGGGCCAAGTTTGGAATCATAAAAAGAAATTGGTCCCCCATACTATCAGCTGGTGCATTTTGTATGGCGAGTTCAAATTTTTTTGAATTATTTCGACCTTTGTCCCATAGTAAAAGTTGTTTGTTAACACGAGTACATTCATGTCCTTTTCAATCGGTCACTAATTTAAAGTCACCCTATATGAAGATCACTTTTATATTATTACATAGACCTACATATATCTTTCACGCCTTTTTCTCATTGGGGTATGCAGAGACAACTTCCCTCCACTTCTTAAGGTATTTTTATTTATTCATAAATATTCTCATTGAAAATGACAACATCAGATAAGAAGATTTACCTTTGACCTTTTCTGCATCTGGCTATTATTATTTTATTTATTTATTGCTTGATTCTTCCTCTAACATACAATTATGTGAGACCAATCAATATATGGAATTCCCTGTAATACTATTAATATTAATTATTATTAATAAAGTCAAAGGTTGTCCCGATGGATGGGTGGTTATGGGTACTCCTTTATACAAAAATACTGGATAATTAGATCATAATGATATTTTACAATATTGTAACTTGCACATTATAAAAACACAAAGACCTCTAGAATAACTATACATATTCCATATTTACTATCTGGGGCCCAAGTCTGCTAATTTACAATATTCTCAATTGTGTGTCGGCAGAGTGTCAATGAGAGTGTCAATGTCATTTTCAAAACATTTGGTCGCAATCAGTGTAGGCTGTGTAAGCGGTGTAAGCCATTGTTTAGCAGAATACCAAATGTGTCAAAAAATTGACAGTCTGCCGACACACAACTGAGGCTTTTTGAAATTAGCGGGCTTGGTGGCAAGAATAACACATAGGTGTCTAAAATTACTTCTTTATCAGCCCATATATGTCTCCACCGAGGGGCACGAGCCTACTCTCATACAGAGAGTGATTAGGCCGTAATCCACTACGCTGGTCAAGTGCGGGTTGGCGGATTTCACATACACCTTCGAATGTCTCTGTCTGTCTAACGATGTTTTCCTTCACCGTTAGTAAGTGGTAATTGAATTAATTGATCCTTACATGAGAAATAAACTCAAAGGTACGTGCCCGCGCCAGGATTCGAACTCGCGCCCTCAGGACTCGAGACAAGCGTTCTACCAAATGGGCTACCACCGCTTTTTTTAACTATATACCCCATACTATATACCTGTACTGTGTAAAATAACGGCGTCATCTATTTATTGCTAGTCTAAGTTGTGGCGTAACCTGTATTTATGCGCAGAAGTCACGCAGTGGAGCTTATTATGAAACACACTACTTATATAGGGTGTTGCGGCAAGGTCATTGGAAAGGTCAATGTACTTACTAAACAGATTTTTGGAGTGTAGTTTTTTTATCGACATACATGTTGTAGGCATTCTTAGTCTATACTATCTTCTAATCTTATCTTATCTAGCCTTCAGTGTCCCAGTCTAGTGTATAGTTAATGAATTTAAAAAATGTTTATAGATGTTACCTAACCTGCAGATTTTTCATTAAAGCTTATTTTACTTAGGTATTACTAAAGAACCAACTAGTGCATCTAAATTCTTCTGTTTTTCTATTTTACACTTTAAACCAAAATAAATAGCTTCCCAGCACGTAGAGATCTAATAAAACTGGCTACTGAGATATCAAAACAGCTGAAATACACATAAAATGACAATTCTAACTCAAAACTTCACTACCTATATCAAAGTTTATTTCGTAGCTAACACAGTACTATTTGCAACTAACTAGCCATTTCAATTCGAAACAATACGCTCAATATATTGTCTCATATTGCAATTGGTAGGTACTTGCCCATACTATACTGTACCATACATACGTCGTTGTTCCAAATGGAAATTCTAGAAAATAGCGACAGACAATAAAGTGCTTCTCATAATAGAGCTTTAGAAAAATGATTTAATTTCAACTGGTTTATTGTTCTGGAATTCTGAACGATGAAAATTCCCGGTTTTTCGTGTAAAATTATTTAGGTACATTACGAGTACGTAGTCTAAAAGGTTTTATATAATTTTAGTCTATTATACTCGTAGTTTTTCTTTCCTGAAAATCTTTTGAGTTATACTAGTGCTATTGATAGTGTTAATAAAGTTCAGAGTTCAAAATCATAAGTTATTAAAAAGATAATGAAGTAGGTAGTCTCGGTGAAGTTTATAGAACCATTTCTATAGGTAAGTACGGAAATAAGCACTTACTGAATATTATTGTTAAAACATAATTTTCCTAAAACAATTGATTTAAATATCCTTATCATTACGAATTCCAACAATTTTTAAAGGTTCTGTTTTTATTCCTATAGCTCCTGTATAAATTTGAATGAATTTGTATCGAAAATTTATGGAAAAATTTGATAAAAATACCGCTTTATTCTGTGATAAGTAATTTAACAAAGATATAATTTTTTCCTTTTTTTGGGCGAAAAATTTATCGCTTGAATGTCTTTAATAAACTTTTTGTGGAAAATTAAAAAGTAACTTGCCACGAAAAAATTTAAGTAGGGACCTCAATATTTCTATAGTTCTTGTTTTTGCAGATATTCCGAAAAACTTACTCTAAACAAAACTTGACAATACACCTACCTATCTACACCTACACAGCAAAAAAATATTTTAAAGAATACAAATGTTAAATCGTATGTGTCGCGAGTACCACCTTGAAACAAAGACACATAAATTCACAAACCATTCTAAAACAAAGCGTTTTAATATCCAAGTGGAAGAGCACGTGAAACAACATCTGCAAATCTGTCTCCGTCACACATTCACAAGTTCGTTAGGCTAATGTTCGTTAAAGAAATGAATCTTCGTGAATGAGGCTGGGATATTCCCGAGATGCTCGTAATGAAAGGAATCAAAGAGCTTGACGGCGCGGGAAATGACTTGGAATACCGGATGACAGACAGCTGAGATCACGTTCAGAATGTTACGTCACAGTTCCACTTGTCGTGTCTCAGTTTCTGGGGCCCAAGTCTGCTAATTTAAAATAGTCTCAGTTGTGTGTCTATTGACTGTCAAAGGCATTTTTTGACACATTTAGTCGCAATCAGTGTAAGCCATTGTTTAGCAGAATCCCACAAGTCACATTTCATATAATGCACTTAAAAAGCAATCATTATGTTGAACCTATGTTTAAAAGCCAACTACTACCCGCCGTTTTCACTCGCTGAAAACCACCATAATAACTAGATTTTTAACTTTTTGAATAGTTGAGGAACTGAGATTGTGATTTTTAAATTAAAGGATCGATTCGCAGTTTGCAATGTTTCACACTTTTAAATTATTCCTGAGTAATTTCTTATTCGCACATTTAGGGAGCATTGGTGGGAAGCAGCCACCGACAAATATATGTCGAGAGGCATAGGAGAGGCTTTTGCCCAGCAGTGGGCTGAACCAAGCTAAAAAAAAATTTATTAAACAAAATAAAATTTTGAAAAACATATTTACATAACATGATAATGAACCAAATAGCGAGAACCCTTGGTTTTCACAGCCGAGCTTTGTATAGACCGCAATCTGATTTATCCAAGCTAAGGTCTGACAGAGGTTCTGCCTCAAGTTAGGATGTCATAACATTGGAATTGGAGGAAAACCGCTTGTAAATAATATTATGAAATAGGTTTCGTGTTTATCTAGATCGGTGTTGAATCTAATTTATGATGTTATCCCAACAAAGTTACAAGGGATGTGTGTAAATATTTTTGTGAAACGTGAAAATATTTTGGCATTTTTTTTTGCAAGCGCCCTTTCACACTACTTATACGGCGAGCCGGAATGCGGTCAGCCGTCCTGTTGACTATAGTATGAGCCGCAACCGAATCGCAGTGCAAATGAAAACTACTTCGGCTAGCCGCATCTAGTACGTTGCCGCGCTAAGTAGGTACTTTTTCCTGATAAAAATCTTCACCATCAATATTCAAAAATATAAAAAAATCTGAAAACATCTGACATAGATCAAAAAGCCTACCTAGACGATAATTCAAATAAAAGCCTAAAAATACAAGGAGAACCTATTTTTAGCAAGACAACTGAAAATGCTAAAAAAACACGATCTTCAATTTAGTCAGCAAAAAATGGAGCCCGAAATTTCATAGACAGAGTACGAAATAAATTAGATAGGATATGAAATGTCGCAGCAAAACCTTGGCTGCGGAGATCGTTCCCTGAAATAGTTCAATTACATTTTTTCCGTAACGTTAAGAATGAGTCATGTCTGAAATTCGGAAGTATTGTTCCATTAACGTAGGAGTTTCTGAAATTAAATGCTCGGGGAACTTATTACTTGCCTTACATTACCTTTATGCTACTAAAACATCACGTGTAGAAGTAATTTCTTATAATTATTAATTAAATTACTATAAAATAAAATGATTACAATTAGGTAGTACGTGTTTATTGCTTAGTTTCTGTTCCGTGATGTGAAATCTCTTTGTAAAAGTCCACAAAAATTCTCAGAAATACGTACAGTCAGATGGAACCGTATTTCTGAGAAACTTAATGTATGAATGAATTTGATGTTTTTCTCAAAGTCGTAGACCACATATTGAAAAGTAGGACCAATTTATTATTTCCAATATATGAAACTGTTTGACTGAAGTAAGTAACTTTATTTTCTAATTTAGTAAATGTAAGCGACGTATCGCAACGCAAGTCAAAATGTCAAAATTACTTTAACCTTTACTTCGACATTTACTTAACCTTTTAAATAACAAAATCAGAAATAACGTAATAAAATGTTTTTTGACAAAAAATATCCCATCGTTGAAATATGGATAATTACGATTAACGCAATGTGCGGCGTATATGCCTTAGTTTGAGCGTTGGAGTAAGTATTTACTTTTCAATAGGAAACCACGCAGCGTTTCTTCCGCTTGTTAATTTTAAATAAATTCAAACCATCCAGCCAGTGTACTCCCAGGAAATCTTAATATTGTTGCTACCTAATTAGAATATCATTAATTATCTCTACGGCCTAATATAACTCGCCCCTAAAGTCTTCTGCGGGGAATTGGAACAATTTACAATATTAATGTCTAAACTAGGGCAAGTAATAAACGGATTATTTAAAAATTCCACAGTTACTAGTAAATATGGTATTTATTGTAATTTCCTCAACTCGACAATGTTACGATTCCTAGAATCGTACGGAAAACACGGTTTATTAGCACTAAAATATCTAGAGCATCAATCTGAGACCTAAGCTTTATCCTATTAGTGTTCTGTTGGTACAATAAACATTACGGGAAAATCTGAAAGCGTATTTACAGGATTTGTATATTACCTCGAATATTGTAGAAGAGAAGAAGTACCTATTGTGCTCACTATTTTGTAAGTAAATATGTAATCAATCATAAACCGTAAGGTCCACACTAATATGTTTTATTTTATACCGCCATTTGATAAAAAACTTTTGAATACATACAGGGTGCTTTTGAAATCAGTGAACAAATTTAAAAATCCTGGCTCTTCTTTTGACGCGCAATATTACGCACAACTTTTTTTATTATGAGACAAATTTTGTTAGTGCTAAAATCTGTCGTCGGTTTCTCTTTCGCGACGATTTGTTGAAGGATTTTGTATGGGAAGAGCGATAGTGGTCCTGAGGTCGTTGGCTTTCAAAGACAATGTAAAGGTATACCTGGGTCCCACGCCTGCTAATTTAAAATATCCTTAGTTGTGTGTCGGCAGAGAGTCAATGGCATTTTTCACACATTTGGTATTCTGCTACACAATGGCTTACACTGACTGCGACCAAATCTGTCAAAAGTGTTATTGACCCTCTCTGCCGACACACAACTGATAATATTTTAAATAAGGATACTTGGGCTCCTGCACATACCTACCTATCTATGCATATAGCATGGTATATAGCTGAAAATGGGCGAGTGCCACAAAATTAAACCATTGAAGGTCAATCCTATAAAACTATGAATGCTATCTTAATATCCTTTTTAGCTTCAACTGTACTATCTAATGGGCAATTTTAATTATTTTTTGCCATGAATATCACTCGCCGAGGGAGAGAGTCGTGGACAGTCACGCAACCTTGTAAGTTGACAACACGTTTATTGAAATTAAAATAACCACCCGCGGCTTGCATTTATACGACAAAGGTGAATTAATTTCTTTGTTCATAAACACTTTTGTAACTTTTTATAAACGACTACCTACTTACTTGTTATTCATTCGAAATAAAGCTCGAAAACTAAGAAATTATAAGTAAATAAATCAATTTTAACTATTATTACAGAAGAAACATTTTTCTGGACACTTTCCTTGCAATAAATTGTTCAGAAGTTTTAAAATGCTGCAGTTAAGAGTCTTATAAATGAAAATCTTCAGTATATATTTTTCTAGAAGATGTTGTTGTGTTACAATATTGTTAGTTTTTATGATTCTATTTTCTAACTATCACGGTTTTTTCCCTATATTAACGCATAAAGATAACCGCCAAAATAGTTAAACAAATCCGCCAATAAATCATCGAACGCAGTTGGTGTTTTAACAAAAATCATAAAAAGATTTCTTTAAGTCGAAGCAGCATTTTCCATTTCATATTTATAATGTCTTCTATTATATGTAGGTATTTTGTTATACTTATAATGGAACTTTAATTTAATGGCCTTTACCGCAACTTGCCGTAAATTAAAGCCGACCCTTATCAGCCTCATCTGTTTCTAAAAATGTTTTATTTTCCCAAATATCCTCCAGCAATTAATATTTTAATAGAATTACAATAAAATCGAATAGGTAATACCTTCCTGAATTGTTCCTTTGAGACTTTAAGCTATAAAATTAATATATTTTGGTACAAATTCGCTAAAAATAACATTGTTTTTCTAGTCTTTTTATATTCTCCTCGTTTTGGCGAGCAAACGAAATTAAATACATTTTTCGTTTAACAATATGCAAATGAAACGTGTCAAAAAGTTTGCAATCCCTGTATGGTGTTAAAGTTTCAAAACTAATCATACGAAAACCGCAAAACGATGACCCAGTTCCATACAAAAGACCGGTTTTAAAATGGAATACACTAATAAGAGTAGCGTCCCAACCAGCAAAATTGTCCTGGAATCCAGTTTTCTAATGCTAAATGGACTTATATAGCTCCGATTATGGGTTTGATGTGTGCTACTGCGCTTTTAACAGTTTTAATAAATGCCGTTTTGACTTCAGTATGTTTAATCCTATAATTTGAACTTATATCGGTATATAGAAACAATTTCATGGCTACTTCTGGATTAGCACTCCTATAAAAGCTGTGAACAAAACTAATTGCACTTAGGAGTAAATAATCCTGTAGCTCAGACTTATATGCGCCTATAAGATTACATATCAGGAGCACTTTAATCTTAAATTCCTCTAGAAGCATTTACCAGGAGTATATACACTTAAGTGCAATCGCTCCTTTTACTTATACTTATATCCTCATATAAGCTAATATTTTATGGTCAATATAAGTAACTTCAAATTTAAGTATTGAAAACCATTTATATTTTTTGTCTGATTTTAGAAGCGATTTTATATCTACGATTCAACGATTAATAAAATCATTAAGATTATATATCACGCAAGAAAATAAGATGTTTTTATATAGAATTATCATAGGCCGTTATAATCTTACGTACACTTACAAAGGCATTTCAGAGTAGTGTTATAGTCTCAGTAATCTTAAACAATCCTGGCCAAAACTCTTATAAGATAATTTGTGCTTAAAACGACCTATATAAGCAAAAACACGCTTTATATAGTTTTGCAAATTCTGGTATAGGATTTGACATCAGCTATGAAGATTGCAACTAATGTTGCCGCTCGATAGGCCACTATCGATAGCCTATCGATAGGTCGAAAAACATGTACCCTATCTATAGCACAATCGATACTATCGATACTATCGATAGTATTGCTCTCCGATATTGAATACACAATCGATAGTGATCTTTTTTTCGATAGTATTGCATTCAGTAAGCAGGTATAATGGGTGGTAGATTCGAAATTGCTGGCCAACTGACTGACCATACTTACTTTATATTCGTCCGTCATACATTCTACCACCCATTATACGTGATCATGTCATATATTCTACCACCCATTATGCCTGCTTACTGAATGCAATACTATCGAAAAAAATATCACTATCGATTGTGCAAAACTATCTATATATACATATATATATATATATATATATATATATATTATTAACTATATTGTGTATTCAATATCGGAGAGCAATAGTATCGATTGTGCTATCGATAGGGTACATGTTTTTGACGTTTAACAATCGATTGTAAAACTATCGATTTTTGGACAACACTAATTGCAACTAAGATTGGTAACAATATGGCGTCGGTTTTTGGGTTTGAGCACATGCCAATATAGAACTTATATTACTTATATTGGTGCTAAATCAGACTTGACAATGCTCACCGAAAAAATGGCACCTATTTATGATTTTTTTATAGAAAACTATTAAATAATAAAATGCCAATAAGTTAGATACGAGAGGCGCTTTGAAAATTTAATTAAAAACATGCCAAAATATTCAGTAAATTCACATTCCCCTACGAATTTACAACAGACTAACAACAGAAATCTTTTGATTTTGTACTATGGCGGACAGTTAAATAAAATAAAATAATGTAGTATTCATATAAATACTCAGTAAAGCAGTTTAACAATTTCTAGATTGACAGAACACAATCTGACAGATCACAAAATGTGAGCTTAAAGTAGGATTGCGAGGCTCAAATTCATCCCACTTTTTCCTATAACTTACTTATATTGGGATTTGCAGGACTAATTGAATTTACGTAATTCTATTACAGTAGCAATATAGGAGTAAACGGTATTGAAGCAGTCTAATATAAACAAGATATAAGTAAAAGTGTACTTATAAAGTGGGCCCTTTTCCGGGTTTATATGTGGATGTAAGTCTCATATAGTCCTAGGAAAATTGATCCTGAAGAGAGATTAAAAACCACTTTTTGCTAGTTGGGGTACTTATTAAACCGGAGGTATACAGCGGGAAAAATGCTTCAAAAGAAAATTTCCAACCGCTTTAACTTTGCAAACTCTACAATCCATTATGTCGACCAAAAAGTACATTAACACATGTCGGCTAGAGATGTGATGTGGTGATTCATTCATATTCATTTCATCTGTATGAGATGACTCAATGACTTGATTCACTTAGGTACTGCAGGGCTAAAGTGACTTTATTCTTTATCACTTATTTACGTCGAACCCAAGCAATTTTATCATTTTGACTGAAAATTGCTGGGGATCTTGTGATGAAGTGATCTTAGCCGGGTTGGAGTTAGAACTCGGTTAGTTAGGACTAGGTGTTATAATCATGCAAGTATTATTTAGTTGTTGACTCTAAAGTAGTTGAAAATTGTCACTGATGTTCTGACTCCATGCCTTAGGCTGTAGCCTTATTTGGCAAATAGATTTGGTTAATCAATACACACTCATTTATTTCTTTACATAATAAACTGTAGAAGTTATTGTGATAAAGTCAAGTTTTAATAGAGTAAAAAAAAAAATGTTTTTCACGATTAAGTGTTTTTTTTTTTCTTAATAAAACTATTACAAGATTATAGAACTGAATTATTATTTTTTTGTCTGTAAGGAAATAACAAATAGTCTAAAAATTAAATTAACTGACTCAACTCACTTAACTAATTTACAGATTTGAGTCATCCAAACATATTTTTTTCAAAAACTAGAGCTGAATTTCAAACATTATTCATAAAAAGTATACGCCCGCTGTAGCAAATTTACATATCCAGCTACCTTTGAAGGCAGATGTTAAAAGTTAGGTTAATATGCACTTTGAAAGAAATTCCATTATGTTTCATATTATCGTAAAAAGTTCGGGAAAAGGTGAGACTCAATAACTGCGAAATGTAATAAATGTTACGATGAATTCTAAGTAACGAAGTAGCTGAGTAGGTATAAAAAGTGTGAGCAAGTAGCTTAAAAAGTGCCTTTTTTGAATATGTATTTATTTGGATATAATGTAAAGGTGTTATAAACGATAAAAATATATGATTTATGTGAACAAAAATGATCAGGAAAAATATCTAATAAAAACAAAAATACTAAGGAAAATAGAAGGTGGTTACAAAATTTTACCACACCAATCGCTGTTAATTGAGTCCCTTCTACACAAGGACTCCTATAAAGACCCTAATTGTGGATTTCATTAGCTCAAGGCTATAAGGAACATACCCGGCTGTGTTTAACCCATCTCCGGGATAATAGGCCGCAAAGGAGGAAAATTTCCTAAATGAGACCTAAGTAGCTACGTAAAAATACGTTTTATGCAGGTGGGAACAAAGGTTTATAAAAGTTAAATAAAACTTACGACCGACTAGGTTTTTATTCAATACAACGGATTTTTTGACATGACGCAATTTGCGTCATGTCAAAAAATCAGTTGCGTCACGCAAACACATTGAACTGATTCAAATGAAACTTTGCAATATCGTATACATATTACTGATGATCGTATATCACATAGGATATTTTAAATATTATGTGAGTGTTAAAAAATATGACGATCTTATGAGATTTTACATTAGACAAAACGTGTTTTGTAATACGAAGAATACTGGTAATAGTGCATATGCTAGATGTAACTGCATTTATATACCTAAATAAAGCAAATAATACTTACGTATTCTATTACAAAGCTAAGCAAGCATGAATGGATATAAGTACCTACCTACGTCAGGTAAAACGACACAAGAACTTTATTTTTACAATACATTATCTCGTTTTCCCATTCAGTTTCCTTCCAGAAAAAGTACACTGGGAAGCGTCTTTTATAAAATGTACAATCAATTCCTATACAAAGAACTCTGTCATTTGCGTACCGATATCAATATTTCCGAGCGACGAAACTCGAAAAGGCGAAGGTTCTATAAATATTTAAACAGAACGGAAGGCGCTTACGATTTTATGTTCGAAAACAACCGATTTACAGAAAAAGAAATACCTACGTATTCAGTCGATAATAATGTATTAAACCTAAACCCCGTTATAACAAAACGTGTTTTATTTATAGTCCTAGAACTAACTTAGATATTGACGTTTCGGCTATACAAAAAAATAAATAGTTTAAATCGATTTTGCTTTAGTTTAGAAAATATTTGAATAAATAAATATTTAGGCACTACATAACTAGCGAAGCTACATTACTGGATTCATAATTAGTTTGGTTTTCAATTATAATTAACAACGTACGGTACGAGTATTTCGATGTTTGATCTATAATCATTCACTTCATGATAGATGATTTGTTATTTAGAATACCTATGAACTAAAATCAAGTGTTCTATTTTTGGGGGATCGCGTCTACCTACACACAAATGCCGCCGGCCCGGCGTCTTGCGTCATTTTCAAATATTTTCGATGACATTATTGTCTATGTTTATGTCTAGCTTTAAGCCGCCGGCTGTTAGTAACTATTTAGTAATCTGTTCCGGCGGCATTGTTGTGTAGATCTTGTTATGCTCCTTATGTCCATACCTTTACGCGTAAAATTACACTGACCTCTTCATAAAACCTTGTACAATATCAAACAGCACCTGTGTTAATCCGATACCTTTGTTCTCGCGTAATGAACCAATAGGAGAACTCTATCATTACTTTCCTCGTTCTTCTCATGTGTTATTGCCAATAATAGGAACGCTCATTCCAACTGGAATGCTTTAGTAAGATTACAATATACATTAAGATACCGTGTTTGACGATAGGGCAGTTTGGGTAGGTACAATGATCTACCTAGAATATTGTATATAGATTTGTCTTAAGTAGTTATGTAGTAAATCAAGATTATTAGGTATACTATTTTTAACGAAGGCTACTTCTACAACGAATGACTAAACAATTTCATGGTTCAAGCCTTTTAATCATAAATATTTGCTCAATATTATATTCGACTTTTTGCTATAGGTATTACCTACTTATAAGCACTATATAATAATCATAAACTTTATTGTCCTTCCAAAGTTACGCAAAAGCGAAATTATCAAAACTGATATACCATTGTCAAATAGTGAGTCCTAATCTTCCGCGATCTCTCCGTCTTAGATCGTTTGAAAAGGATCTCCAAAGTGGCTATTAACCTCATTACAGCCGTTCGCATGTGGACTTTATTCCTTTCCTAATATCTACAGCTTCAGAAGAAGATATTACTGTTTCATAAGCGAATTTTCTCTGTATTTGTCGACCGTGTTTTTTGTAAATAAGTTCGCTAAACAGTCAAAAGATTTTTTATTAAATTACTAGAGGCTACCCACGACTTCTTACGCATTTATAGTTATATCTTCGAAGAAAATAATTATAGCTTAAAATTATATAGCTTATGTAGGTATGTGTTATTCTGATGTGCAAGCTACAATATTGCCAAACAACAAAATCTATTTAGTAGTTTTCGCGTGAAAGAGTATCAAGCATCCATCCGTCGAAGATCGGCACAAAGATTAACATTTATAATATTACTTGTTCGTTTGGTTTTTATGTTACCATGAGATTGTAATTAATATTTAATAATAATATATTATGTCTTGCGAAGTTGTTAGCTGTCCAATAATAGAAAATTGAAAATTGTAGGTAGAGTATTAGTTTTCGGAGGGAAACTGTTAAATCACAATCTGTCAAGCGATTTATTGTCAAATTACCGAACACCTCACCCCTTGTTGGTCGGTCTTACATGAGGCAGTTCTGTAAGGGCGATAGATTATAATCTATTTGATATTTTCACGGTTACGATTTTGACAAAAAACTTACCAACAACCTTACTAGGTATTCAAAGTAGCTTCTACATTGTCAAGTAAAACCCATTGTATCAAAACACAAATGATTCTACTAACATTGTCCGTGACAACATGAATTGGAGATGAAACATAAAAATTTCATCTCCAATTCATGTCAGAGGACTTGAACAAGTTAAATCTCTAGAAATTTCCCTAATTAAAATTTACAACGGTACGAATGGCCATGGCCGAGTGTAACCGCAATTTGCCCGGTCGACCGACTCGACAAATTAATCTCACTGTTTTGTAAACAGGAAACTGTTTAGAAAATTCTGTTTGAATCATTTTGGTGTGATAAATCTTTGTTTTATTTTACACGCCGTGTTTCAGGTGGAGGGGACAGATGGGTGAAATAAAATATCAGTTATTGGTTCTGGAAACTGCTTGCTGGCGTAATATGTCTTGTCTTGCTTGACATTTTATTTCAAAAACGATTTGTGGGTTCATCGCTCTCTATTTTTTGCAAAATGCATAGATTGCTCATCAAACTATATTCTGAATCACGTTCAAAAAAAGCGCTACCATTAGTTTGAACGCAACGTCCTCAAAACCGATACATATCGTCAATTTTTCAGCGCCAACACTAAGCGGTGAAACTATAATCTCTTTTGCAGGCTGCTGGCACAAACTTCGTTATTCCGGATAATGAGAAAAAAGCTATAAGTTTGGCGGTATACACGTCTCAGTCAAAACCGCAATTTATCTGGTCGAACGACCCGCCAAATTAATCTGCCCAGTAGACAACCGTATCAGCCCTGTGTAAAAGTGGCGTAACTCGTTAACTGCTTATAACAAGGTTTTTCTTCGGCGGAAAGTTTAAAACGCTGTTTTTCCTGTAAACTTTAGAACGGTTGTTGTTTTTAAATATTTGGTTTACTTTTACAGCATGCAGAGCAGGAATTTATATACCTACGCATATTGTTAATATGTAGTTTAGTTTAAAATGTATTTGAAATAATGTTAAACTGATCTAATTTTAGTTTTAAGTTCGTAGCTAAGCTACACAAATTGCCGTGCTCTAATCAGGGTCCACATTTGGTACTTTAAGTTATTTATAAGATCTGTAAAAATCCTGTGGAGTGCAATAAATATTAATCATTATGTATTGAGTATATAATAAATAAATAAATTTACACGGAATAAGAACTCAAATTAAAATACACAATACTACGGATGAGTAACCATTTTTGAAATAATTCAGCACGAGCATTTTCTGTCAAAATCTACACAAATCTAAAACATTAAAATTAGAGTTAAAGCATTATTCCGTAGATTTGTTTATGTGCTTACGCTATGACTATTCCCCTAAGTGCACTGTTGGCCACTGCTCAAAATGTTACTCTATGAAGACTACTCTGAGTTTATTGCAGTTAATCTCTGGATAAAGTGGACGACAAAACTCGATATTATCTGATATATCCTTCCGGATAAATTAAGACTACTCAACTCTTAACCCAACTTTGAAATTAAGCCTATCGACATCTTAATTTTCATACTACCGACCTTGTCTTGTATTTAGTCGCGTTATACAGGTTTTAAGCGTGATTTCTTAAACGAGAGTAATTGGTAGGCTTGTACCAATTACTCTCTCTTACCTTTAAATCTCTTCCACTGACTTTATTACTAATTTTTATGTAATAGGTATGTTAGGTAAAATACAGCAAATAGTAAGATTTTTCTTCTCCTGTTGTTGGTAGCACTAAAATTACAAGAAGATGTTGCTATCACAATTATTTATAGGTTATAAGTAGTAAACTACGTACCTATTAGTTATTTAAACAACTTAGGGTCTGTGTCACCATACACAGATAAAAAAAACTGATATTTTATACCTGTCTCTGTCTAAAACGTCATGTTTTATGAAATAAACATAGGTTTATCTGTCAGGTAGAATTTTATCTGTTTATGATAAAACGGGCGCTTAGAGTAGGTGTACGCCATCCATCCCCTCCACTTGTTTTCCCACAGTATGGTAGCCATGGATTTATGGGAAGCCACGGCGTCTTTATGGGGCCCAGTACGCAGGGGTGTTTCTGGCTACTTTATCTATTGTTTATTTATTTATCTATTGTCAAAGTCATGCTTCATGTTTGAAATAGGCATACAACTAAGCAATATTTATTTTTTTCTGCAATTAAGTACCTACCTATTGTTCTTTCTGATATGATCTGTATCCAAATTTCAGAAATACTTATGTCACGATTTGTTCATTTTTTAGAAGGTGGAGAGATAACCATCGATATATGTCAAATAAGAAACGCTGAACATACATAAAGCATAAAATCTTCAAACCCTTATAAAATGACAAACAGCTAAATTACTAATACTTGTATCAAAACATGGTATCAAAGGAAATCATATCCATTACGTACAGTTAGTAGCTTTAAAATTTAATCCAATAATTATACTTGCTCATATGTCTCCGGAATTGCACTATTCAATTCACAAAGCGTGTAGTGGCCTGTGTATTACGCAGATTTAGAATAAGCTGGATATTCCTTGAATTTTCGGTTAAGTACCCCGGACGAAAGAGAGGGAGACCACGAAGGACTTACAAAGACCAAATAAAAGAGGGAATAGAAGTTGTGTCGTATCAGGTGCTCAAACGGACGGCAGAGAATAGAGAAGAGTGGCGCAGACTCTACCGACAAAAGCGACGCTCTTCAATTTATGGTGATGACCCCGGACGGATAACCTAACCAAAAATTATTATTATAATTATATCATTATAATGTTAGTAACTAATAATGATCTGTCGTGGGCGTGGGATATCCGCAGCTGAATGTACACGTACTTTATTGATTTCCATTCATCTTAATTGGAAGCAGCTTGTATCCGCCAGTTACACGTTTAAGATGGATAAGCCGCTATAGATCCTTACCAAGTCATCTGCATAAGTATTTTGTACATGGAAATCTGCGGTCTCTCTCTTCTTTAAATCTTTTCAACTCGCTGCATAAGTATAGGTAATTATGTATGCTAGCAGTCAATTTGTGTTGCCACTTGAATTATATTGAAATGCTCAAAGTAAATATTTATTCAAATATCATTGTGACAGATTCCGCATCAATTTGTTTTTAGAAGAAGTAGAGAACCTATCTCTTTGTTATGGATTCTAGGAGAACAAGTCAATAGCCAAAATAGTCTCGTGCGATAGATGCAAATAAACCTATAATAGTGCTATCATGGTGGCACTTAGCTTTACAGCTTGCGGTTACATCTAGCACACCTCTAATCATTGGTAATGCATCGTAAATGCAATTTAGCATGCAGAAAGCTGGATAATCCTGTAACGGTGGCCGGAGCACGTTCTCAATTGCATAGGCAGAGTTCAGCTGCTAATTTTGATACATATAGTCCACTTATGTTGAGTTTAGGTTTGTGATGTTATAGTTGAAATTTTAATACGATATTTTATCTGGGGCCTAAGTCTGCTAATTTTTAATAGCCTCAGTTGTGTGTCGGCAGAGTGTCAATGGCATTTTTTGATACATTTGATGTTTTGCTTATCAATGGCTTACTCTGATTGCGACCAAATGAGTCAAAATTTTAAATTGGCAGTCTGTCGACACACGACTGAGAATATCGTAAATTAGCAAACTTTGGCCCCTCCTGCGAAGATACAACTTCGCTTCACTTGCGTCGATCCAAATCACTTCTTTCGCTTCATCAGTCGCCTCATCAACACGAATATCATGAATAGCCGGATAATATTCTCTTTGGAACATAAGCCTGCATTTCTATTTTCCATTTATCGCTCTCTATGGACTTGCAGCGTTTACAAAGTTATATTAAAAAAAAAAACGAAGAGCATGTATGAGGCGAATGGAGATTGATGAATGTTGATGGAGCGAAAGAAGAGTGTTTGGATCGTAGCAAGTGGAGGGAAGTGGTCTCTGCCTATTCCGATGGGGGACTGACGGATATGTATGTATGTATAAAAAAACAGATAACTTGTCTAATAGCCAAAACTCAGTCAATGTTTCATAAGTTAATGTTAACCTTATGTTTTTGCTGTTAGCGTACCTATTCTTAATAAATAAAATAAAATAAGACTTCGCAAACTTTCATTAAACGCTTATTGGTAGTCACAGCCTAATCTCATCTCTACGATAGTGGCTGGTGTCAGTTATATAATCTAAGTGACCTAGGTAGAGTCTAGATAAAACCGCAGGTGGCTAGCTGCTATATTGAAATCGATCCTAAGATATTGGCTTTCGTAAATACGAGACTGGTAACAACAGAGTATTATATCTAGTTGTATAAGTAGGAGATTTTCTTGAGTAGTTTATAATAGAATATGTATGCGAACCTTAATTTTTAGAACGCTTAAGCAATAGTGGTTCTACGTTTGATATGAAATCGCATCAAAACCGCAGTTCAACCGCTTTCCACGGTCCGCGTTTTCCATATAAGTACTTATACTATACAAAAAACCGAAACTGCCACAAAACAGCAAATGCGTAAGTGATCTTAACAATAAAAGTGATTCGTTTTTAATTTAATATCTCGTTTCCATGGTCCGGTTTAAAACCACCAATATTACAAAATGTTCATGAGGTAAATACATTTATTTAAAATTCATTTCCAATCCTTTAAGTTTGTTAATAATAATTATAATCTACCGGTTTTTATTACCGATTGAATTTAGGATTAAGTTTATAAAATGATAATTACGTGTGGTAATACGTACTCGTATAATCACGTGACTTCACAGATGCCTTACGCCTTTTGCCCATGTGTATATATAAATAGTTACACACATACCTAATAAGTACTATTAGAAATATAAGTCCATTGATCCATCACTTTACGGCACATTATTACAGCTACAATATTCCAAAGAGCTCATAAACAATAAACATAAACAGCAAGATAATGCACATTGTAATAGACACCTAGACAAGCAGTCATTATTTATGTTAATCGCACGCGTCGGCGACGTTGTGAAGCTAATATAAGTTAATTATGCAAGCCACCTCGCTACAGTATTTATAATAGCTAGAACTAGGTCATGCAAATGCCTAGGTTATGTAGACTTTTTACAGAAACTATCTAGAAACTAGAAACAATTTTTGTTAACTAATAGACTGGGCATTGTAATCTGCCGACAAATATATTAAAGAATATAAATAAATGTTGTCATTAAAAGTTCAAAAGACTTTATAACTCGAATAGAAACAACAACAATCGAATATTAGAGCGTTTGCGGACCTCTAACTTTTTCGTCGGAAATCGAGCTTCATTTTTCAAACGTCAGACAATTTTTCAATCGGACAGACTTTTGGTCAATGTACACGTTCATACATTACCATACGTTGGGTCCGGAAAAGAGTACAGTAAGTTATTTTATGAAATTCATAAAAATAAAAGTAAGAACTCTTCACCACTTGTCCAGTTATGAAACGAAATCTGCAGTGACCGAGCATTTTCTATCTTTTCAAGTCAGCTCCAAGAACAAACTAAATTAAAACACCTAGCGGAGCAGATAGGTAATTTACGTCACTGAATAAATTCCAATAAACGGAGAAGTGTTAGGTGTTCAAACGTGCGACGTCACTTTCAAAATCTAATAAAGTGAGTACCTTTCAAGACGGGACGAGCGAGCCACAACGGAAATAGGGTCGCCACCTCACGAAATTGGAAAACTGGTGTTACATGACTTTCTGAGCTGTTCCGTTGTTCTACGATGGATGACAACGTTAAAAATCGATTTAGAACTAGTTTAAACTGGGTTTCGATTGTTGTTATTTTTGTACCAGTTACTAAACGTGAAAAGGGAAGACTGAGAACGACAAAACTCAATGTGCGATTGAGAATTTCAAGATGGCAGTTATGAAAGTAATTTAAATCACATTTTATAATATCTGTCGTAGAATCAGAATAACTTCGACGTTTTGTGGAAGTCCTTGGGGAAGAGCCGACATTGATCTGATGTGATGTGATAATGGTCCTGTTAAGACACATCGAAACTATAATCTTGATAAGAAATTGTATTTTAATAATAGATTTGTCAGACATAATGACAAAAACTCTATTTAATTAAAAAAATAAATTTAAAAGCCGAAGACTGATGGTATTGTTAGACACCAGACGCTCTAAAAGTCGTGGTTACCTAACATACGTACATACATATCTGTCACGCCGCTCTCCCTTCGTTGTAGAAAGAGACCACTTTGGTCCACTTGCAACGATCCACACACACACACTTTCGCTTTATCTTCATTCAATACGTTTTTGTAATTAACATTTCATAATAGTAGCGTGAAGTATTGTAGTTTTGACAGTAATTTTAAACAAGAAAATTGGCATTATGTGTATTAGTTTAAATATTAACTTTAACAGTCTTTTCTGCAACTGGTTGTTAAAAAAAGAATATTTCCTTTTAATATGTGAGTGTTGGCAACCCTAACGTAAGGGTACCCGGCATTGCATTGTTGTTTGTTTGAGACCCTGAAGAGAGGAGATGAGAGCTCCATGACTCAGCTTGTTGGGCTTATCATGATCTCCTTTTTATCATTCCACCGTCATAAACCAAAAATAATATTTTTACTCGACCAAACCCTCATTAATTGCGTACCTACCTACTTTTAATATTTCAGTTTTTTTTCAGTCTAAAACAGTTTAGTTTATCAAATATATTTATGTTTTTAAATAATAATTTTAAAACTGAAGGTATTTTTTTTACTTTCAGAGCTCTAATTCTTTATTAATAATAATAATTATTTTTTCAGGTGAATACTGAGAACTTGGCTGGAGAATAACTCTGTAAGTATTTTTTTTTCACATATAAACGAAGTTTAATATGTAAAACATTTATTAATAAATGTTTTACCGAAATTCAATTTAATGGCAACGCAGACTTTTCAAAAGCAATTGACACACTTATTACCGTAGCCGAATTTGACTACGCCAATACTTGGTATAGGCTTTGATTACACTCGAAAGGCGCACGCAAAAAAGTTGCGCAAAAAATGCGAAAAAAGCAACGTGTGGAAATATCAGCGAAAAATCTGGCTCCATGTGAATAGTCCTTCACTCTTGTGAAGTGTCATTGAAAAATGCCACTGTTTCCATCACGCGAAAGAAAAGTCAATGGCTTTGGTTTAAGGTGGAGAATGCGATGGCGTTGGATACTAATTATCGTCGGAAAGAAGTGGCAAGAAGCCTGTGCAATGGTGTGAGACGATATCCTATAATTATAAGGGGACGATTAGAGGCTTCTAGAGATGGGATTTTGTCGCAAAAATCGATATCGATATTTTGTAAATAATCGAACTTGATGCGTGTTTTATTAATTTCTTATATTGTTATGATCTATTGCGGGATGTAGTCAGATATTTAGAAATAAGAATAAAACGTTATATCTTTGAACGGATTTTTTAAAATAATCTGTAGGTACAGTACAAGCGTTATAACTTAGGCCATTTCATTAAATAGCTTTAAAAAACTGTATACTAAATCTATTTTCAAATATAGCGTTAATTTACATTTCCAGACAGCTCTATTTGAATTCCCATTTCCCTATTGGTGAGAACGGGTGTGAATAATCAATTAGTTTAGGCTATACGACTATTCGAGGCTTAGTTGTCATTGTTAGTTCATACAATAGGACTGAATCAATAGCTTAGGCATCATAACAGCGTCTGCTTCATTAGAATTAAATGGATCATTTTCAAATGGTCAATCTGTTCGGTCATTGAGAGTCTATGGAAAAAAGAAAACGTAATTAAAAATAAGTAATTCACTTGAATTACTTGAAGTACATATAATATACAGTATTTTATACCGTTTTTCCATTTGGTAATGGAAAGTAAGAAACTAAAAACATCTAATCTAGTGCGCATCTAATAATGCACCTCAAATAATTGATGAGCTTTTATGCAATATGGCAGGAAAATAATGGTTTTAGTGACGCCAAGTCAGCCAAGTCACGTAAAAGGCGAAGATATGCAGGAATAGATGACAAAGATGAATAGTCACGTATTTGCTGCACTGACTTATATGAAATACACGTGTGAATAACGAGCATGAAAATATTTTACATATTTGATAGAAAACGATATGAAAATCTATTGCTAAGCAATAACTTTTAATTTAGACTAAGTTGTTGGCGGACCACGAAAGATTCCGTGTCGGGTCCCGTTATTAATCGTAGGCTTCAGTGGCAGGACATTTTTTTTTTATTCGGTTATTATTTATTCGGTGTTATATGAGCACTCTAAAAATAGCATTCTAAAAAAAATATCTAAAACGAAAAATGGGAACACAGTGGAAAAAAGTCTTCTTTATGTACATTAATTTATATTAACGTTTTTTTATATTATACGATGAAATGAGAAATGTCGATAAGAAATAATCGAATAAGTATGTTTATATTTTTGCAATCACTACGAATGAATTTCTCAGTAGAGTGCTTGCTTCTTGCAAAGTTATTGAAGCAGTCAATACGACGACTGCAGCAAGCGGTAATAAGATAGTATATTGCAAAAGTTTAAAGTCACTGTCTATAGCCGTATATTTCATTCATGCCTTTCAACTTCTTCAAACTGGAATTGGCTGGATAGAACTAGTGAGAATTGGATAGCGATTTGTGTTTTAAGTTTTTTCATTGTTGGCTGTCAATTCTTTGTATTTCCTTTAAATGACGTTTGCTAATTAGCTTCCGTTTTGTAACAAAAGTAGAACTCTAATGTCATGTTTAATACTTTAATATTAAGTACCTATTAAACTTGACGAGCTATTAAATCTAAATAAAACCTCGAAAATTCGCAGCTCGAAATCTATATTCAAACAAATCACAACACAAAGCCAATATTCCAACCAGCAAAACTGAAACAAACAGAACAGACCAATACCGATACACTGTTGACAAATTCTAAACAAGGTAGTATTATTTGAAACTGCACTTAACAGCACAATATTAATTTCGTCCAAAAGTCAAGTCGGTAAAGCTAACTTTCTGGCTAACAAAGGAATGGTGCATGTGACAGGCGAAATTTCTGCATAGAAAAGCAAGAACAGTTTCTTGACTTGAATGCTTTTGTAGAGAATGAATTACCAAGATCAATGTTAAACTGAATAATTGTTACCTGCAGGAGCGCCGAGCCTGAACTCAAACTGTCTGTTAAAACTTGTACCTGCCGTGTGTGTTTGTTCATTACGTTGTTATTTCTCGAGCTAAATCTGCATTTAACTATTCAAGTTTGTTCTAACTCCATTTTGTTTAAATCAGCCACTTGTTTATGTGTTTTGTTCGTGGACATTGTTCTAATGAATCGGTATTTATTTTACAATTGCATCATCATTTTAAGTAAACCGTACTGTTTACTTATTTTTTACTATAATTTTGAAATGCTGGTACACAAATAAATAGCTTTATTTGTGTTAATTATTTCTTTTTAAATCGTGACTAGAAATAAATCGCTTACAACTTCACCTGGAACCAAGCCCTCAGCAATATTTCATAAACGTGGACGATGCCATCTATTATCTTCGCTAGTTGCAACTCAGTCCTTAGTTTGTAGACTGTCGTTTGTATCTCGTAGTTTAGCTAATTCAGAGTCCGGCTTACAAATGCTTCGCTTGCGTTTTGCTGTGCCAGTGTTATTAATCACTCTGCGAATTTGAGATTTCTATCATTGGATTTAGGTCTTGATTTTGAGTGAGTATTCAGTTGTTTTGTCTGTTTGATTAATGGGGTTTATGGCCGATTAATTATTTTAGAATGATGTGTTTGCATTTAAATGATTGACAAACAATCTAGAATTTACTCTGTATATCTAACATTAAATCAGCCATCTGTGTGTTATTCTAGAATTTTGTAAATATATTCTGTATCTTTTCTAAGTTTCGCAAATAACCCGTTTGTGTCCTTGAAATTAATGGAATTTAACGATTCTGCGAATAGCCTCGAATGGAACCACGTAATAATACCGTTAGTTGTAAAAGTTTTAATAGGGTTATCGCGTTTACTATTCGCATAAGGGATCCTAATGTCATATATTTGTTGGATGATGTTTCAAATCCTCATAATTTAAGAAACCCTTTTCTAAATTAAAGGAAATGTCAAATTTGATGCAAATAAGTCCAAATTATTACCTTTACCCTTGTAACAATTGTCTAGGTCAGAATTTACTTGTCGGACCCTTGTCCTAGTTGAATTCCTTAGAGATCTTTTCTTAAGCATATTATATAGGTATTTCGCGTGAAATTGACTTGGCTAATATGACGTGCCTGTATATATGTAAATTTGGCAATTTTAAATTATATTGTTAGTTTTCCCGAAAGTTTCTGAGTCAGGCCCAATATGGTTCAAATTACCTAAAGGCTTTCAAAACTTTGTTGTTTGGAACAATTGAACTCGTGAGGTTTGTTACATTTATTTCGGAGCTTCACATTATTGTACCTTAATCAAGAAGGCACTTACATATGGTGTAAATACGTTATGCTCCAGTTAGAACATAGCCATGGAATATAGATGAACACAGCCAACCTGTCGTGTTGCTTTAGAACAGCTTACAATAATAAGGACTACATACGGTTCCGTCGAACGTTTAATTTACAGAAATCTTTAATCTTTTTAAGGGTTCCGTACACAAAGGGTGAAAACGGGACCCTATTACTGAGACTCGGCTTACCGTCTGTCTATCCATCCGTCTGTCACCAGACTGTATCTCATGAACCGTTACAGCTAGAGCGTTGTAATTTTCACAAATGATGTACCTATTACAGTTGCCGCTCTAACAAAAAAACAGAATTATATTAATATTTTTTTGTACGGAACCCTTCACGCGCGATTCCAACTCGCACTTGGCCGGATTTTTTATATGATTCTATGTTAAAATCAGTTCGTTCTGGCTCTTTCTTTTGTTTTCTGACAAAAGAGCTGACAAACTAGGTCAGTTCAGATTTGTGCGTGCATGAATTGCCCTCAATTTAACCCACCCGTGTGTGTGTATGCCGAAGTTGAATAATTCTGCGTAGGAACGCAAGCACGGAAGTTCGTAACTAGAACTTTGTTGTTACTGATGAAACCTGACGCTGATATTATGTATGGACTTGTAATAAATGGTAATGTGCTTATAGTTCCACTTTGCCAACTTATTAGTAGCAATGTAGGTAAGTATGTTATTAGTCTTGAAGATACTTACACCTACACGTTGCATTTTTGTAGAAACTTGTTGTTAAAGGAAAGTAGAATGTTGTTTGGTTATCCAATTTGAATGTCGTTTATGATTTGTAATGGCTGCGCGCAATTTTGTCATATCTAAATATCTTGGAAAAATGACATACATATATCATAAAATATGTATTCGAAAATATAAGCTAAATTATGTTATTTTCACTAAAATCTGTCCAGCAGTTTTATTATGAAAGAGTAACAAGCATCGTCACATCCATTCATTCATCATTTTAAATTTAGTAGAATAAATATCGCAGCCGGTATTTAAAGTTACTTTTGTTATTTCTGAATGTGAGTCAACTTTGGAGTTTAAATAAGAAATAAGACTCTTTTTAGCTTTTTCCGGTATTAATTTAGACAGGGGTATTTGCGCCTACTGCTATCGACCGCTTTGAAAATAGGACTACTTAATTATTCAAACCTTCCAATCAGTTGAAATCAATTGGAATATTACTTTAATAGATGTAGTACATATACTGGCATATTATTATGCTGAAGTGAACTATACATATAATAAAACAAATTTTGATAATGCGTTGCGTACGTTGCATAGATACGTGGGATCATTCTGTTTCTTTGTAGTCAATCATTAGAAGATGTCTTGTATAAACAACTAGTATAGTAGTTAATAAATGAACATATTTATAATGACAACATTTCGTAATACGAGAAAGGTGCAAAACGGAAGTCTTTTGTTATTTTATTCAGTTATTTAATGCAAAGTATATCAGCGTAGCCAAGACACATTCTAGCATACTTGAAAAAACCTGTCCGTGTTACAAAATTGTATTTCATTGTGTGTCGAGCGGTGGCGGCGCATTGCAGTGACCTGCCGACCTTTGCTTTGTGCGGTTCCTGTCTTCGATTTTATTTTGTTATTTTGAGACGTCTTGTCGCTGTAGGTGTAGGTTTATGGTCATAGTATATTGTTTCTTCTTTTTATTATAAGTAGGGAGTTAAATTTGATTTAAACAGTTGATACGGAATCCACATTAATGTCGAACTCTTTAAAATATCATCAAAAGTCACACTGCGGAGGCGGCTAAGCCGACAATACGTAAAAGACTCAAATGACCACTGCTTTACTTATAGTTACAGAAAGGCAGTCAAATTAGTTATCCAAAAACAGAGTTTTTCTGATTTTGACAAGTACAGTTTCAGTTACGTAAGGGCATCTTATTGCGGTCTCACTTGTCATGGTGTTTGATCCGATTTTCTATTGACAATACATTTTTATTTGAGGGATGTTCAAATTCAAAAACCGGATGCAATTTTTTTTTTAACTTTATGTAAAAGTTACGTAAATTTATAAACTCTACGTCTTGAACTTCCACAATAACTGAGTTAGACACATGATATCCTTATTATAGTATGTCGTAACGAGCTCTTAAGGTAAATTAATATTCCTGTAACTTGATGTAAAGTTTTCACAACAGTGGAAGCCAGAGTCCGCATAGCGCACGTGTTGTGCGAGTATAAATAATAAATAAGATAATTTCACCGGCTAACCGAATCGTTGCGCATCCTGCCTTATTAAAACATTCCACTGTACATTCCTTGCTTGGATTACTTTTGTTAAACTGAACGAGATTAATCCAATGATTTAGTTCTTCATTTCATTTATAAAGGCCAAAACACACCGGATGCGTATGCGTTGCGTATGAGTAGATGTATGCGTACCTTTGAGTTGTAATGTATGGAACTGTCACCTCTCGCGTAACGTAGACGTAGACGTAGACGCAAGCGGTGACAGTTCCTTACATTACAACTCAGAGGTACGCATACGCCTTCGCATACGCATTCGGTGTGTGTTGGCCTTAAGAATACTACTCAATATCTTATTGTCGTATCTTATCTAGCCTACTGTGTCCCTCGGTTGAATGACAATAAATGCGTACGATGTCGCAGGCTTTCTCTAGTCCTACTAATATTTTAAATGTCAATGTTTGTGCCGATATGGATGGATGGATGGATGTTTGTAATAGTGCTCCCCCGTTGCATATTACGAGTATCAAATGTTTACTAACATTTTAAAACAAACTTTTAGTATACAAAAATGTTTCTTAACATTTTATAACAAAAAGTTTGTATACAAAAATTTTGTTGGAAAATGTTTGCAAACATTCTATTACATGCAGCGTGGGAGCACCATACTCTTTCACGCAAAAACGACTGAACAGATTTTGATGAAACTTGGCAATATTGTAGTTCGGAATAAAACATAGGATATATTATTTTAAGATATTTTCTTAAGATATGACGATAAATGTGTACAAAGTAGCGGACAGCCTCTAGTTATTAAATAGCAAAGCTAATTAACTGAGTACTCAGTAAATGTATTTTGTTCAAGTTACTTCAGCAAGTTTTAATTTTACAACTAGTTTGTTTTACGTGTTTTCTGTTTGTTTCAATTATCTCTTCTCACGCAAAGCGTTTGTTAATTTACTTTCATTTACAAGGAAGAGAAGGTTCTATTCTATCTTTTGTTGAATTTTGTATAATATAACGCAAGGAAAGTAAAATGTCGGAAATTGTAGGATAAAATGTTAATTAGCTAGAAAATAAAATGATGGAATTCTATTTTAAAGATTTCGACACAAAAATGTTATTTCAAATCTTTACAGAAGATATAAAGTAGGTACATACTTTTATTTAGAGGTTATGAATGCCTTAAAACCGTAGTATGATTATAAAAGTTCGGAATTAAAGAAAAGAAAAATGGCTAGGCAAGTATCCATTATTAGCGGTGAGTTTACAGGCTATTATAAATTATGTCATAGTACTTATTTTATCCTACAAATAGTTAGTTGCAGAAAATGTAATTTAACATATCGCTCTAAAAGCGTCAGCTTCAAATCCTGTTATAGTTAAAAATCTGAAAATAATAAGAATAAATAAGTAATTATCAGAGATAAATAATAAGAACGGCTCTTTACCGCTTCGGGTTAGGTAAGAAGAGTAGAGAGAGATGGGTAAATATTAAAAAGAGGGTAACAAACTAAACAAACTACTCTCTAAAATATACAATCTGCAAGTTTATGGCTGACAAAATACTTCAGTACAAATGTTTGGATTTCTACAACGAAGGATTGTCCGACAACTATTTAATTTTATGAGCGAAGAGCATGGTTGAGCAACAATTCTAATTATTCCTTTGACGGAATCCTCCAAATAGAAATTTCCCAGATTAGAGTTTAGCTTGGCTAGGAAACTGAGATAATACTCGTGAAATAACCTAAATGAGTTTCCACTCATTACACATTTTGATCTTATGAATTAAGAAAGAGAAGACGCATCTGAAGCCTATTATTGCAAAATAAGATTTAAGTAAATGTATTGTATAATTCTAAAACTAATGTCATGTTCGTGACGTTTTGTCTATAAGCTAGTTGAGATTTAATATTATACTGTCTACTTACTTTCTTTTGTGTAAGCCATTTTCCATCCCATATTAATAACAATTTTTGGATCATAAGTAAACTATTTTATAAACTAATTTTACTCTCACAAGTATAACGCCTAGGTCCATATCAAACGATCTAATGATCAAACAACCTCTAAATAAAAAGTCGACGAAGAAACATTACTTAATTTTTTCTGTTGAAATGCTTTATTAAGTCAAAATATTTGTAAGTTACTTTATAAATCTGCCTTCAACATATTTATCACACAATAAGCGTAGAATTCATAAACTTATCTAGGACCTAACTCCTCAATCTAGCAAACGTTGAGATGCGAAGCGTATCAACTTTGTGCCAACGTAGTCATGGTAATAATTTACTAAGGTACTAGCTTATTACTTTCACTTCCACGAAAGGCAAGACCCGCTTTTTTGCGAGACGATAATATTGTGTCGATAGTGTATATTGTACAAAATTATTAATAATTCATTCAGGGGCCCAAGTCTGCTAATTTAAAATAGCCTCAGTTGTGTGTCGGCAAAGTGTCAATAGCATTTTTTGACACGTTTGGTATTCTGTTAAACAATAGCTTATACTGATTGCGACCAAATGTGTCAAAATGACAATGACACTCTCATTGACACTCTGTCGACACACAACTGAAAATATTGTAAATTAGCAGACTTGGGGTGGAATAAACTTATTCTATTCTATTGTTTCTTTAGGTTACGTGTTTAAGTTAAAATAGTACCTGGTCCCCAAACTAGGATACCCTGTACTATGGGTGACCAGGTCTTTCGTCAATTACACCTTAGTTACCAGGGCGATCTTACATAAACAATTTAGCATAGGTACGACATAATATTTGTGATTTTCTTTAAGAATACATATTTTAGAATTTAACATTAAGTTTTGAAGGTAACTTTAGATTTTTGCAAGTCTTGCCGAGGCATAACTTGCAAACTTACAATTTGCGGCTACAGTGTGGGAAAATGTATGACTAAAAATAATAAAAGTTAAGACGTGAATAACAAATGTGAAATGACTATGTATTGGTATATTTGTATCGCTTTGCAATAAACAATTCAAATGAACCAAACTATAGATAAGGGTCTGACAACTCCGCATCTCTTGTCTAACCTGACATTGCCTATGTTTGCTCGATCATAGATCTCTAAATATGTATTACTTGAAGTGAGTCTGTTAATCAAATAGGTCACATCACATTTGTTTACAAAATAGGCCATCAAAAATGTGTGAAGAGAAAAATGCAACCAGAAATAAAATATGACAAAGACGCACAACCGTAAAACGAAAAGCTATTACAGCTTTCAGTGTAGAGGCCACTATTGTGAAGTGTCAAGGGAGCCAGCTTTGTGCAAAGACCAAATGAACCAAAGCAAACTCTTAAACTTCATTCCGGATTCCAGCAGACGTGTGAATTAACGGTCACCAAACAGTCACCAACTAAAGTTGCGTCACTAGCTGCAGCTCAGTGCTGCAGAGTAAATGTTTGCCTGCGCTCCGGACTGTACTCTAGGCAGATAAACGTGAGTTACTGCATGTTGCACCCACATGCGAGGATTTGCGGCCGAAAAATATGCGCTGTTTGAAACAGAGATGGAAAGTTCTGGAAACGCTATCTGAATAACAAATTGGTTGCGTTTAAAGTTTGTGCATTAAGCACTTGAATTATCACACTTTTACAAATAACTTTTAAGACGCGAACTTAAGATGCAATTTTCTTCAGGGATGGCAATTTGTTCTGTTGATGCATATTTAAGTTAAACGTAAAAGACGTTGCAAGGTATCTCCGAGATGCCAGAAAAGTCTAATGTAGAAAACAGAAAATTCTTGTTTAGGGTTACATTATAATTATTTGGAAACTACATTTTGTCCGAACAATATCCTTAAAACATCAAAGGTATAAGTCATTTACTTAAACATTATTTTATATCAATGAGGAGCATAAGCCAACCCATGAGTATTATTTAGTACCCAAGTAAACAGCAATTTAACCATGCCAATAATACCTTCGATAAACGTCAAACGGTCAAAGTCTGGTAAATATTCAAGGAATAACATATCTCTTTGAGTCCAAATTGGTTTACGTATCCATTTCGAACCTTTGTAGGTAAATAAGGCTGGCGCAGTCTAGTTATATTCAGTTATATGCCTTTGTAGCTTTTGACCGTTACTTTAATGGTTTTTTTACACTGTGGGTTTTAGTTTTAAAACCGTGTTGTTTGTGTGTGCCGCTACGTAAACGATTTTTCAAACCCCTAACTCATACAGTTTCGTTGGTATAAAATTGCTAGGGAGAATGTAGGTAGCGATTTTTTTAAGTGGCATCGGTAACTATGAGTGTAATGGATTGTACTATAACTTTTGAAGTAGGATGTGGTCCGTTTTTGGAGTACCATACCTACTAAAATTTTTGAAAACGGTTCCCTATTACTGAGACGTCATGACGTCACTAGACTACAATACAATCTCAACAATCAATCGTATGATCGAAAGGATTAAAATTCTTGCATATGTTTTTAATAACATCTGTAAGTAAGTATAATGAATATAGGAGCGTATCTATGCATAAATATAATTTCATTCAACCCTTTTCTTTGTCTAAACAGTCTATAAGCTTAAAATTATTATCTTTGATATTACTTATTTAAATATAATTATGTCTCTCTCTGTCTCTACACACTATCCGAACGATGCAATAAACAGGCACTCGGAGGACACTTTATTAATTGTGTAATTAAGACAGGAAATTGTCTAGACGTTGTTACTGAAGCTTACCTTATTATTTACTTCATCACACTTAGCTAGCAGGTAGGTGGTTATAAATAAAATATGTATTAAGAAAAATTGCCGGATCTTTGCTAAGAAATTGAGGATATAAGGATGCTCGGTAACTATGATGATGATAATCTTTTTTACTAATGTATCTGGATTTATTTCACGGATTAGTTTCATCTCGCTCTTTTCGTAGCCTTTTATGAAAATACCTAATGTAGTAGGTAAGTAGGTAGATATGAATTCGACACTAACTTTGTAATTAAACATCTGTGCTCATACTCAGTAGTATATCTATCTTTTCTACGACAACATCCCGCAAAAAGCGGGAACAATTTTTAACTCGATGCTGTTCATGCAAAATATAGTAATAATGGATACGATCAAAATACGGAATCATAATCCCTAAAACTTTTTAGCCGAACTGTATGACTGTAAGAGCAGTTTCGCATTACATTCGATCTGAGATGTTTTGAATAGTATTGATTCGAGATAGATCCGAGAATTACTTATTTCTATGGTAATTTCGTCGAATCCGATTCCGATAGGTTGTTGCGCGTAACCGCTCTAAGGGTCCTGTCATACAGTCTTTTAATCAGTTATATTGTGTCATATGAATTGGAATCAAACACTTTCTGCGGCGCACTGCTACTGCTGCAATGGCACTTAGATATCATCACTAAATAATATAATAAGTAGGTACTTGCCAAACTTTTATGTTGGTTTACCAGAAGCACCACAACAACTTAACAAGTCGATAAAGTAAATTGTGTCAGTTATAAGTTATAACAAAACGGAAGAGCGTAGTAAGTGCGGTCGGAAGCTTCCGAAACTGAGCCAAGATAAACGTAGCTGCGGAGAGCAAATCTTGTTGTTTCATAAATTTTCAATTTCGAAACGTGGAGCGGTACGTTTCTGTGGGGTAGTGGGCGCGGTACAGGTTAAGAGCGGTGAAAGGTCCGGCCCTGCTTTATAAAGCTGACAATTCGACATATACCTAAGTACCTATGTAAAAAACGCTCCTATACGGTCGTTTTCAGCATACGCGCGTACACGGGCTTTAAAAATGAGCAGAAACACGCTTCAAACAACCGGCGTATACAAGCGTATAAAACGCTTGTCTCAAAACGTCCTTAGGCTGTTTATTAGAGATGACTTAGACTAAGAATTAGGTACGTCAAAAATCAACCGTATTGACATATTTGTCATATATAAACGCGTTTAACCTGTGGTTTAACCAAAGTCAAAAAACCAAAGTCAAATTATTACATCACGACAATTGTCGGATTGCACTTGCTTCGTGAATTTTGTAAATACATTAAAATTAATCTTGTTTTATATAATGTTTAAGTACTTACATGTAAACTTCTCTACCGCTTCATACTCTAAGTTACACCAACGCGTCAAAGGATAAAGTACCTACACGTGGTGGAGTGCAGCAAAACAAAACCTAAATGCAGACGGTCGGCACATTTCGTATTATATTGCTTCTAGTAAATAAATCCAAAAATGTTTTATTGCGTTTTATATACACTGGCGTTAATCATTTACGAGGATGCTAGTTTAAATACCAGTTTTATTTATTTAAAAAGCGAAATTTCGGATAAAGGCGTAACTATGAAACTAGCTGTTAATGCTATCTATACACCAAAGCCGCCGGCTTTTTTGACAGCTGCCATTCGTATGACGTAAAGCCGCCGGCCTAGCACGGCCGCATGCCGGCGGCTTTGGTGTGTAGATAGCATAAAATAGGCAAAAATCGGCATATATCTTTTTCAAAAACAAATGAAGATTTCTTATTGCGAAACGGTAAAATGGAAAAGTATTTCATCTTTCCATACACATCAACTGCTCGTGTGTATTGATATCATCACAAAATTCATGTTTCATGTAAAACAAAAGAAAATCGTTGCTTAGTAGGTATACGTAGAATTTTGAATATCAATTTCAAACTAATTCGATAATGTAGCTCAATACCGTATTGGTTGCGTTATTAGGTAAATAGTTTGCAATACCGATCGGTCAAATTGACGCTATTGACAGCGCTCTATTGAAAAGCGATACGCGTGAATTCAGCTTCAGAAACTAAATATTAATAAAACATGAAATTTGATTCATAAGGGCGTTTTCAGATCTAGCGTTATATTTATTTTTTGTAGACAAATGCTCCTTTTCCCTAAAACAACTTTTGATATTAAACACAAATTAACATCAGACATCAAACTCGAGAAACTGAGGCAAAATGGTCAACCCTACGTCCATTACGGTCCATTAGGATCATTCTCAAGAATTGATCAACATAGAGCGAACAACATTTCAGGTTATTAGTCATTCAATATTAAGCAAAACAGACTGAAAAATCCTGGCGTATAATATAACTGGATATGCATCCATCCAGGCCTATGCCGGCTTTAGTCCAACTATGGAAACTAGTAGCTAGCTATAAGTAGGTACCTCTATTTGTTACGTATTATTATTAATAATTTTGGTCTAAAGAAAGGTCTGTTTGTTTCAAGATTTCAAATATTTGTATTTCCATACCAAAATCTGTTTAAATCTGTAGAGTTGTTAAAAATGTTTCAAGGCGTCAAAGAAGGAAATCTGAACTTTGCTTTTCAAACTTCACTTCTAAGTAAAGCTGCTTATGTTTTATTCCTTTGCTTGACACAGGTGTTAGGGATTATTGATATGAATTGGGTTATGTAGGATCGAGATATTTTTTTATTGCTTTATTGTGGGAAAAAGTCAAGTCCACAAATTACAATGTTAAGTTATAGATACAGTTTTTCATCGGCATTCAATAAGTATGTCCTAAGTACTTACTAAAAATAGTGTTGATTATTTTTTGGTGTATAGGATGGCGTAACTTAAGTTTAACAAACTAATTTTCCCTAAATGACTTTTAGAAACAATAAGTACCTACGTACATAGAATAAAAAATCGTACTGTAAACCTTTGAAAACCTATAACCAAATAACCGCCGTACAGCAAAAGTTGATTGCATCTCTGCTTTGAGTGTTTGGGCTAAAAGTTCGGATTTTTTAGCGTAAAACCCTCTATTTTCCCGACGTCAACATTGGCCTATCGGGAAATAGGGAACACCGCCGCAATTCTCGGAACCAAACTTGAATTCACAGGGTTTCAATTGCACACCTTTTTACAAACGCTTTCGGATTTTTTGTACTTGTAAAGCAATGTACAGAGTGTACTTGAGTTTGAATAATAGCCTATAAGTACACCCATTTTTTTATCACGATGCGTAGGTGTACTCGAGATTCGAGAGACTATTGGGAAAGGCACTGAAATTGGAAACTGTTCGTACAATTCTGCATTTGTTAAAAATTCCTTTTTTTAATCTTAGTTTCCATTTAACTTATATGTGTCACCTTTTTCTGATATATGGTAATAATAAAAACAGCTACAGATGTAATGTAGCAGCGTTAGCGTGACCTTTCCTGTACTTTATAAATCAAAGAATAAATAAGTAATTTTTCAGTTGCTCCATAAATATTAAATAATTGCTCCCTACTTTACAGAGAAATAAGAATCCAATACTTAAATCAGAACCAAGACTAGGAATTAGCGAGGGAATGTCCTTAGGCATTCCCGTCACGTCTCCTGGATTCTTGATCTCATTCTTTTATAGAGACCTTTGGGAAATCGCGGCCGCAGGTATAAACAACTCAATCGTTGTTTAGCTTCGAACCCGTTCCAGCCAGTCGGTATACTGGAAATAACCGGCGCTAACCGCTTTGATCCAAATAAGATATTTCCTTCCGCTTGCTTGGAATCGTTTTGTAGAGTGTTTATTATCTGATGAGATTTTAGCTGGCTAAAAGTACCTATTTTAAGCTAGCTAAAATTGTGTCACGACGACACAGCCTATATTGGTGTCATTCTGGCTAAGAAAGATGAATTAATAAGTACTAGGTACTTTCATATTTTAATATGTTTAAGAAGGTTATATTCGGTATCTGCTTTGAAGAACTCTAACAAGTACCTACCTACATACTTAGTACATAAGTAGTGTATTTTCATAGATCATCTGTCATAATAAGATAAATACCCAAACGATATTCCGAGGATGAACAGTACCTTTTTGAGTAAGTATTGCCAATTTTTGAGTCTAATAGCGAATAGGAAAAAAAAACACAGTCGTTTCGTTATTGTCAAAATTAAAGTCGGTATATTTTCAACTGGCGGTAAATCATCACAACATGATATTTGAAGTGAGTTAATTCACTCCATTCAATTCAATTACTAACAGGTACATCACTAAATACAAACATTTCCTTTACAAATCGTATTCTAAAGGAAGTACCTACTTCTGTTTTAATCCAGTAGGTACTCAAGTAGAATATCGTGTTTTGTGTAAAGCGGAATCATTTTATGGGGTAGTTTATAAACCACGTTCTGATGGTTAGACAGATTTTCAAGTGCGATAGCGTCAGGTTATTTACTTACCTTAAATCGTTTCCGTTTTGAGTTATTTAGTTTTATTCAAATGACAGTCTTTTGAAGTATTTATGAAGAAAATTCATTCAGTTTAGTTGTTCAGTTGATTAAGATGGGCCTTAGTCTACTAATTTCTGTCAATGTCATTTTTTGACACATTAAAATTTGGTCGCAATCAGTGTAAACTATTTTTTTAGCAGAACACAATGAGTAAAAAATGACATTGATACTCTGTCGTACACACAACTGAATGTACACACAACTGAGGCTATTCTAAATAAGCAGACATGGGTTTGTATTAAAATATATAGGTACATATATATGTATCTTGTCACGCCTGTCTCCCACCAAAATATAAATCTTTAAATACAAAGCTTTGATAAAAACAATCTGTGAAATCTCAAGTATTTTAGAAAGATTGCAAAGAAAAGTATTTTGTCTTGCATTTTTGAAATAAAAACGTAATGTGATAAATGTATCAAAGAGACACGTGCCACTTTTATTGTCTATTTGCTATTTTTTACGTGAAATTTTATGAAAAGTTGTTAGACATTAGATCAAAAATTTCTTTCTAAACAGAATACGAGATTAAACTTATCATGTTCTCGTTTACAGAACTTTCTTTTATTCGCGTGAAAGCACAGACAATTCGAATACAGGTACGCAAAATATATTCTGAAGAAACATCTGAAATTTTTATTTTGTAGAACTACAAAGAGCTTAATTCTGAGTACTTACACTGAGCTTAAAATTTCGTGGCCTAAATTCATTTCAAAATGTTTCATTTTCTGCTTTACTAAGAACTTGAAGTTGCTTGCGACTTCCTACACATTTATCCTTATATCTTAGAATTTACATATTATTGTGTGTTATTCTGTGCAAGCTACAACATTTATTAAAATCTGTTCAGTGCTTTTTGCGCGAAAAAGAGGAACTACATAAATACTCTTCATACATATACATTACAAAGAAGAAAAAAAAAATGCAGCAACAGGGGGCCTTATTGCTAGATAGCAATATCTTCCTGGTACTATCCATATATCTCATTCGTGCACTAAAAAGTGCAAGATGAGATATCACGCGTAGCGTATTGTATAATCGACCCCGTACCACGTTTGTTACTAAGTAAAACTTTGCTTTTAATGAAGATAACACTAATTTGCGAAAAGTTTATCAACCGACGTCATGTGAACGGTTTGCATCTACTTCATGTAAAGCTCGATTTACACTGCCCGATTTATTGAAGCAGTATTTATTTCATCATCATCATCATCAGCCTATTGCAGTCCACTGCTGGACATAGGCCTCTATTGCACGCCACTGTGATGTATCTTCGGCTGCTCGCATCGAGCTCCTGCCAGCCATTTTGTCATCAAATCGTCACTCCATCGTGTCGAATAAAGAATTCTAAGCACCTGCCATTTTAAAGTTTGTGTAATTCGGGACAATGCGTAAAGAAACTACCTAATAACATACTTATTACCAATATTAAATTTCTTTCCGAGCCATTATTTCTTTGCTGTCATTCAAGAAGCATCATAGATTTCAAATACTTACAAACATACATATCTGGCACGCGTCTTTCCTATTGGGGTAGGCAGGGACCACTTCCCTTCATTTGCTAAGACCCAAAAAAAAGGAAGTGTCCTTCGCTTCATTCACTTTCATCAGTTGCCTCAGCACGTCGGTCGTCAGTTCGAAATGATCTAAATTATACCCGTAGATTTTAGATATTTCTCCATCAGTGGACCACTAATTGAACACTTAATCTAAACTTAAGATATAACATGCTATACATTCACCTCATGACAACAAGGACACTAATTCACTAATTCAGTAGACTTCAAGAAACCGCAAGACAAATATTTTTATTTACAGTATCACCAGCTACTGAAACATCAGATAGTTCGCAAACTCCCTTAGGTGTGGAATTATTCATCCTCAAGGGAGCTGTTTACGGAGAAACTTTGAGGTTTTAACTTCCCCAACTTTATGTTAAACCACGTGCAGTGAAGTATTGTGGCAAGCGAGTTCAAAGTTCCACCCTTGAAATAGATTTCTTACATAATTACTTTCCTGTGGTACTTATCTATTTGTAGGAAATTGTTTAAGGTCTTTGACAGTCAAGGACTTAGTATTTAATACTTTTAAGCCTGTTATTGGCTGCTTCCAACCAATCTTAATGAGCGTAGGTCGTCACGCTATCGTTTCTTCGGCCTACCTCGGCGACGTTGACCGTCTTTTGGCACCAATTCTGTAGCTATTCTCGCCCAAAAAAGCATTTGAGAGGCTTTTGTCCAGAAGTGAGACGAAATAGGCTAATTAAAAAAGTATGTTTTAACCTTTTAATAAAAAGGTGCCAAGTGCCGAAAAGGTGCCAAAAAAAATGCCAGTGCATTTTTAATGAGTTTTACTCATTTTAGTAATTTGACTGTCTCCGTTAATTGATATGACACTGATCCTTTTCATAACAGATTAATCGCTAAGTTGACTTATTGGCTATTATTGTACTAAAGCTCTTTATATTGCATGAAAGCCCTACTTAATATATTTTTTGAACACAAAAAGCCCTTATTTACATATTTCAACACCAAATTAATTCTCAATTCAGATAAATTCAATAGGTAAGTTGAATAGCGCCCAAAAAACCTGGAGCAATTAATAAAACTTCAAGTCCTAAAACGACTCAGGTTAGAAATGGGGTCCCAAACTTTAGAAGTGGAGTCACGCTAAATCCGTAGACGCAAAAAGGTTCGGTAAACAAAATTAGGTCCCAGCCGGCCAAGTTCGTACAAAAAAGGTCTTAACAAAATACTCTTTTTATCTTACCTTTTAAATTCAACGTGCTTAGCTTATAATTTTATAAACATGCCGATGGAAATTTCTTATTTATGATAATATTATGAACGTTACACCAGCCGAGCGGAGCAAAGGCTGCGTATTAAATATACGAGGTAAGAACGAACGGAATTCATACAATTATGGTTCAGTAGAAAATTCCTTGTTAACTTGGCGTTGCTGGACAAAACCACTAAGGCAAGAATGCAGTGCTATAACTAGATCTTCTATTTTCCTTCTTCTATGTACGTTATTTAATGCATTATTAAAGTTTTTAATGAAAACTCAATGAATTTACAATGTTATTAGAACCTAATTTATGTACCTAAATGTCAATACTTTACTTTTTTTCGTTACGTTATATATGTTACCGGCCAAACCCGATTTCCGGACAAACTAGTTTTACCTAGGCTCAACTAGTTCTTCCTATACGCGATAGGATTAACTAGTATACCCTAGTCCAAACTAATTTGTCCTAAGCCCGATAGGACAGACCAGTTTAGGCTAGGCCAAACTAGTTGATCCTAATATCAATACACACACTCTAGGATAAACTGGTATGGCCTAGTCTAGACTAGTTTAGGCTAGGCCAAACTAGTTGATCCTGATATAAGTACGCACACTCTAGAATAAACTGGTATAGCCTAGGCAAAACATATAGATATCTAAAAGTCAAAATAAATAGATGAACTAAATAAAATACTCCGTGTTTAGAAAAATAATCATCTTTATTAAACTATAATGATCCGTCATTATGGATAATTGATAATACGCACAATCATACTACATATGTAGTAAACTAACAAATAATAGGTAAGTTTTTTTTATAGAGGCAATAATCAAATCAAAAATTAAAATTGTTATGTCGTTAAAAGTTTAGTCTTAGTTAACTTTTAACAATATAACAGTATAAAATCTATTTATTTTGACTTACTATTTTAGATATCTATATGTTTTGACTAGGCTATATCAGTTTATCCTAGAGTGTGCGTACTTGTATTAGGATCAACTAGTTTGGCCTAGCCTAAACTAGTCTAGACTAGGCCATACCAGTTTATCCTAGAGTGTGTGTATTGATATTAGGATCAACTAGTTTGGCCTAGCTTAAAGTGGTCTGTCCTATCGGGCTTAGGACAAATTAGTTTGGACTAGGCTATACTAGTTAATCCTATCGCGTATAGAAAGAACTAGTTGAGCCTAGGCAAAACTAGATTGTCCGGAAATCGGGTTTGGCCGGTAACATATACATATTTCTAAGTATATCTTGCATCTTTCAATTTAACTAGGTACTAGTGATTCTTGTAGGTATAAACAATGCCAAAAGCATTTAGGTGGTCAAAAACTTTCCCACATCAAAACTTGTTGAGTTGGGTACCGAAACTTACTTCATACGGAACCCAAAATACTTTTACAAAAACTCCCACAAGCGTGGAAGCTAATAAAAAACAGGGCCTAACAAAATAGCTGCAAAAGGCAAGAAATGGTAAGAAAATTTATGTGGCAAGAATTTTCATTTTCAGGTGAAAACTGAAATTCTATCACCGTTCTTCATTTTAAACACCTGAACCGAAATTGTGTATCGGTTTTTGTTATAACATTATATACTAGATGGACTTCGACAATAAAAACAGAGTACAAAACAGACCTCGTGGCAGACCACGAAAAAGGTGGCGGGATTAGCTGGACCCCTTCATGGATGACTGGCCAGAGGCGGCTCAGAATACAGAATCGTGAAGAAGGGGGAGAGAGACCTTTGCCCAGCAGTGGGACTCTGATGGCTAGATAAGATAAGATAAGACAAAACATTGAATGAACACAATATACCTATGTTTTAGGTCATATCGAAAGTGCATGGTATCAAAGGTACTTGTTACATAAAACTTATCATTGTATCGCTATACTCTACTAAGGATGCTCAGTTCCAATTCTACATAGGTACCAAGTTCTACAACAATCTCACTTGTAGCCTTTGTTAGGAATTGCTGTATGCAGTTGTACGCCATCAGCGAATACAACTAAGTTGGCGTGGTCAGAACGATTACTTGTGACCGACTAGTGGCAGTTTATTTCAAGGGCTTCCGAGCTTTCTAGATGCATCTCAGCTCGTTGAAGACTTGGCCTTGTTTTCTTTTTAAATTGTTAACATGTATTGATGTCAAGAGTACCCTAAACCGACGGGCATGTATGAGGCGACTGATGAGTGTGGATGAAGCGAAAGAAGTGTATTTGGATCGTCGCAAGCGGAACGAAGTGGTCATTTCTCTGCCTACTGCCTATCTGCCTACCCCAATGGGAGGAAGGCGTGACGGATATTTATGTATTGATGTTTTTTTAAAATCCACTGTCTTGTTTTATATAGGGACCTGTGTCCCACTACTGGACAAAGGCCTCTCTCTTCCTTCTATTCTGAGCCGCCTCTACTCAGATTGCCATGAAGGTGTCCAGATCTTTCACCACCTTAGGAAGTCTGCCACGTGGCTTTTTACTTGCCATTGGGTTGTTGTTATTGTACAAAAATAATTTGGCTAACTATAGATAGGTGTACTTATTCAAAATATTTTTTTTTAACCAACGCTTCATTTGATCTAAAGAAATTGTAGTTGTCTAGAATCTAGACTCTAAAATGTGTATGAAACAACTCAAATATTCTTTGTTACCCTTTAACTCTCTGGTCTGGAAGGTCGTTGCCGTGGATTAATTTTTATTTGTCTAGATAATTGACCTTAATATTAAATTAAATCTCGCGTAGAGTCGTCCTACTTCAAATAAAGAAATAAATTGTGATTTCTGGAAACTTCTAAATTAAAGCGTCCCAGTTTCCATAACAATTAGGACAAATAATTGAACGGATAAAATATCGGACTACTTAATTAATGTTGGCCAGATATTTATGAAACGATATTGTTTTCTTTACTTGTTTACGTTTCATTTCGTAAGATTTTTTTTTATAATTATGTTACTACCTACCTACCTTAGTATGATTTTAGAAATAGCATTTAAAGTTTACTAGCAATTAATTTCAAAAAAAGTGTCTGTGTTAAAAAGAGGAACGCCCAATTTCCTTTTTCTTTGCGATTGAAAATTATTTTTTCTCGTCTAACTAAAATTAAATAATAAAATAGTTCTATAAAACTTTTATCAGCTGATACGAGTTCACGTATCTATTTAGCTATTTGCAATAACAATTGCTTCGTCGTGTGAACACGTAGGCTATTTTGTTCGTCCGTGTATCGAGTAAATACTTCAAGAGATCGGATAATAAATCGTTAAGAGCAAAGAGTACAAGCATTCTTGGAGTAATGTTAAAGCACAGATTACTAAATAGTTACTAACGTAATTTAAAGTGATATTATTATATTAAAAATGAATAAAAAAGTGCATTAAACAAAATGGGTTCGTCGCATTGTATTGTAATGCTGTTACTCACTGCATATTTACAGTAATGGTTATTGATGACTTATAATTTAATTGCAATCATTACAAATACTTAAAAATTAAAGTATAGATTTTTGAAGATATCAAGGAAACTTTGTTTTAGAGTACCTAGGTATTCAGCAAAACGACTAAAATCGTGGATCAAAACTTTAAGACGAAAATATTATAGAAATTATAATTTAAGCAATTGCAGGCATTCTGAATATTTAAAAGTCTGTAGGTACATACCTTTTGAGTCACAGGAAAGCGTATAGTTTTGCGAGGTTTATTCATCTCATCATACTTTACCTTTTTTGCACCTTTCCGTAGATTTCTTTATCCGCGTCTCAGGTTTTCAATCCACAGGACTATCCCGGGAATTTGGCTGTATAATTCTGTTGCCCGTTGGTATTTCCCGGGTATTCCCGTTGGGACGTTTTACGGGCAGATTGAACTTGTAATTTTTTCTTAGTATTTTTGAAATGTATACCTTGTTGCTTTATTATTTTGGCACAAAACAATATTTGCTTGTTACAAAAATGGTTTGCACAAATAAATCGTTTTCTACCTTTTGAAAAGTGCACGACCACCAAACAATGGCCGGCTGGGGTGGAAATGCGAAAATTTTCACAGATTAAAAGGCGGCGAAACAATTCTTTGTATTTCTATTGAAACCTAAAGCCCTCCCCGGCTTTCCTGTTCTTTCAGTGTTGCCAACAATAAGAAATGAGTTACCGACAAACTTTTTGGTCTTTCCATTATTTTGCTATTTTGGTCTTTTCATTATTCTGCTATTTTGGTCTGATGTACCAACTGGATTTAATCTGGAGCACGTGTTAAGAAAAGGAAATTGTTGAGAGTGTTGTAATAGTACTCGTATGGTTATTAATTAAATTAATGTAGGTACTGTGCAATAGCGTGGGTCAAATAATCTGGGGACCACTTCAAAACTAGTTTGTAACTTCAAGGCTATGCTAGGCCATTTGGTTTGAGAGTCGTTTCTCATGTTTGAAGCAATGCTTTGATTTTAGAGAAGTTGAACATAGGGATTGTTTTTACTTCATTGATATCTAATAACACGACGAAGATTTTCAATGCCGGCGGAATTTGCAAAAAAAGAAAATTAAAATGTTTTTTATAAATTGTTGTCAATTTTATGTTGTATTTTTTAATTTAAAACTACTCTTCCACTACCTGTATCTACAGCTAAGAGGAAGAAACAGCTAGAATCTAAAAGATACAGAGCCTTAAGTTCACGCTACATATTCATACATGATCTAATCACCAAAGTATCAATGTAAATAACATTAAGTGCCTCTTCCAATTGACTGAAACCACTCCACCACGACTTGACTTTTGGTCCCACTCGTCGTTTATCGGACCCCTTTACAAACCGAAACGGAGACTAAATAAATAAAAATAATATTATCATCATGTCAGCTTATAAACGACTATATGCTGGACAAAAGATTCCCCTAAGGATCTAAGACCGGTCATGTGCAAAAAAATACCTTAAAGGAAAAACAAAATGTTAGGTAGGTACTGAAAATGTTTAATTTAAAGATTAAAAGTTTGGAAGGCAGTTACGTGTGAATATAAAATATTATGAAAGTTTCAACACTTTACGTAGTTGCTAGTTGAGATAGCTTTAAAGTTATGATGAATTTAACAGATTTATGTACTTAGTAGGTTTCTACTTTGAGTTTTCTTTTGAAACTACTTTTATTTACTCAGAACTTTAAATTCACTAAGTTTCTTTCATTTCCTGTTTTTAACAGTAATACAAGTATACCTATGTATGTTATTATTATATTAGATCCCATTTCATAGCAACGGCCTCATGTGCATCATTTCTATATTCACATGAAGTATTTCGAAAAATCCAACAGAGTGGGATATAAAAACAGTAAAGTAAATAAAACTAAGTTTAATAATTAAGAATAAGAGAAAACGGTTACAGAGATCTAACAACAATTAGGAATAAAATGATGGAAGCCATTATTATTTTGCGTATTACAAAGAAAACGGTACTCTTCTACGTAACTATTTTATTAATAGAAATTAAAGTTCTATTCTAACTTTAGTTTCATTGCGAGTAGTTCATTCTTCACAGTTTAATTATAGCGGTTGTTATAAAAAACAAAGAAAAAGCCCGAGACTATTATAAGCGTTTCTTCCACGGTTGCTATTTAGTAATTTTCTTTTAAATTTTGAAATGAAGTTTCCTAGAAGTTTGACGTAAAAATTATGGAAAGTATAATTTAAGCAATTATAGGCAGTAAGAACGTTTCACAGGGTTCAAAGTAACATATTTCATGCGCTTTATAATTTGCTTACGAAATAATTAAATGTTATAATTTAAAATATTCATTATTTCGTAATAACTGTAACTGTAACCAAACAGATACACTAATGAGGTTCTAGTGTGTACGCGCGTTACAGCAACCATTCGACACGCGGCTAAAATAGTCGGCTCGCTGCGAACCGTTCGTGCTGCGTTTGTCGAAGCCTTGCGAACCACATGGTTCGTACACACCATGTTTTTTTTGTAACAGTATGTGTGCAACGGTTACAGTTATAGTTCGCCAATGAATACGCACCTTAATGCGTAAGAGCTTTAATTCCTGTGTAGGCCATTCTGCAAAATTCATGACTATTGTCACAAAGGACTGCCGGATTGTGGCTGAATATTAAAATCTAGCTAATTACAACACGTAACGGATTGTCCCTGCAGCACATTTTGCTTTATCGTGTGGTTTAATTTAAAAGTTTTCTTGCTCATATTAAAATTTATAATATTATTATCTTCTTATGCTTTAAAAATATTTTAATACTTGCTGATACATGACGAGCTCGTGTTCATTAATTGCGTGGTTTTGATTATTAAAACGTGTCCGCGTTATTAATATGGAATTCCGATTTTACTAGATTCGACAACGAAAAGTGGAAACAATGATTAAAAAAATACGTACATATCTACAGAGTTTAGAAAACTTAGCATAAGTCTGCCAAGAAAACAAGCATTGTTAGACTCATTTGCTACTATAATGCATGTTTTACCAATATTATCTATGGCATAGAACTTACAGGGACCCAAGTCTGCTAATTTAAAATAGCCTCGATTGTGTGTCAATGGCATTTTTTGAAACATTTGGTATTGTACTAAACAATTATGGCTTTCACTGATTGCGACCAAATCTCTAAAAATGCCATAAACACTCGACTGCCCTGACACACAACTGAAAATATTGTAAATTTGCAGACTTGGGCCCCAGTTACATCATGTAAGATAACGCTATACAGCGTATGACTTAACCCGTGTAGGCCTCTCCACAGCTCAATTGTTCCAGCAACTGGGTCAAGCCGCACCAGCCGAGTCGAGCCGATTTTTGCCATTTAATTAGAACCGGCACCAGCGGGAATTCACTCGCTCCCTCTAGTTTTTACCGCCTCAAACTGGTTTCTACCGGCGTAATCTTGTTTATGTGGTACAGAAGTTTTTTTTGTCAAAGTATTTTGCGTTCGCCTACAACTGGCTTTCATTTGACCGAAGTATTAAGGTGAGAAGTGGAAAAAAAGTTTTCTTTTGATACAGCGCGTTTAAACTGGAGATTTCGAGGTTGTGTTGTGACTCGAAATTAAAGTGCAGCCTTTTATATAATGGGGTTACCTTTAACCCTCGGAGCCTAGAACTTGAAATACAATGTTCTCACAGGCAAAAAAATCCGGAACATTTTCAGCGAAATTAATGTTTTGTCGTGACTTTAAAATGTTTCAGAGATTTTAATCAAATAACATAGCTGTTAAAACCTCATTACATTTAAAAATATCTTGTTGTTTTAGGTCTAGATAAATTTTATTGGTCCCTACACCCGCAATCAAAACATTTAAAGAATATTACATATTTGAATTACGCTCACTCAAACTATCATAATAGGTATTTGAAAATTTTACTATTCTTGTAGCAGAAAAGGATAAATACTAAATCTATTTTTTACTAGCCTATTTCGTCCCCCTGTTGGGTAAAAGCCTCTCCCATGCTTCTCCAAAGATTCATGTATTGGCTGCTTCCCATCCATGTTCCCAAAATTTAAATCTTATGTTCCCTACATCTAAACCTAAATGTGGGAACGTAATTAGTTACATTGAAATCTATCTAAGCCAATCGACAGTCGACTCCGACGTATTTCAAGCAGAATTATTAATTGCTCAGGTAGACAGACCATTCCAGTCATTTTGAACGTAAGGCTATCTAGAATAGATTAATTAATTCGCGTTTGGGAATCATTAATTACGTGAAGTCTGTTTGAAGACCAGGCCGTCTGAATTCTATGAATGATGTTAATGTGAATGCCCTAAGTGCTCTTTTGAAATGTAAAAGAACAAAAAAGTTATTCATTTTTTTAAAATAGCTTTAAAAAACCATAGTTTTTTTATCTTCTACCCAAAAAAGTCAAAGTATTGAGTAATATTAGGAACATAATAAACGCAAAAAAATAAAAAAATAATAATCAAACGCAGATTTCATTGCAAAACGTTATTAGTAATATCGTCAACAATGTCAACAATTTGATAGATGTAAGTCTGATCCCTTACACAAGTACTTACCTACCCATCTTTAAAAAAAATCATTGAATTGTTTAGGAAAACATCAAAGAGTAACAAACTCAACATAATGTTGTCAAAGCCTTCATATGTCAAAGAAAATATGCTGGAATTTTCGTGTCCCTTAATAACTTTAAGGGATTAATTAAAATAGGGATCGGACAAAGCATAACATGTTTTAATTAGTTACAATTTTATCCTGGCCTAGGGCTAAGGACCCTAGGTAAAGTATTAACGGGATATAAAATATACAATGTTTTATTGTTTTATTAAACTCGAATACTTTGTATTTTGTGTATCTGTTTTATTTATTTAAATTTTGATTCAGTGACTTCGGTTCGTTGAATTTTGAGCCAGTGTGTTGGATTACGGCTTTAAAAAAAGCGATTATATAGGCTCGTGTAACTCCTTAAAAGAGCTGGAAATTATAATGGTGCGTCCCTAGGGACGAAACGTAAGCTTTTGGGATAAAAAAGATAAACTGTTTTAACACACTCGTAAATTGGTACTGGCATTTATATAATTACTAATAAGTATTTCATTTAGCCGCTCAAACAAGTTCATCAAAGACACAATGCCAAATTCGTTTCTGCGTCTAACCAAGGGTCAAAAAGTTAAAAACCGGTAATAACCAGTTAAAACATAAAACGGTGGCATTTATTTGGAACCCAAAACCTCTATTTGCCGGAACATAATTGGCCGGGATATTTCAATCATATCGCGAATTCAGATGGATGTCAGATGCCTCATTGTGATCCGTAGGGATCCAGTTGTCAATTTCAGGGGTGACATTCAGTAATAGAGAGCAGCGAACGTTAAAATTGAAAAACGCGAATGGTGAGCCGAGCTGTTGTTATGATTGCCAAAATGTTTACCTGAATAAATCAATTGGAACTTTTTTGAAAAAACAAATATATTTTCTCAAAATAAATCATTAAAAGAAGGCTCGCATATATATTTTATGTATAAATAGTAAAATGAAACATTATGACATTCATAAAATTCAAATCATATTTTAACAGCAGCAAGTTAAGACAAAATTAACTTTACATTATTAATAAGTATTTTAAATTATGTAGATACAATAAAATATCACCCAAAAATGCTAATACGAGTTCTTTTTACATCTCTACAATATCCTTTAATTTGAAAACTGTCTTTTGCATTAAACTTTATCCCGGTTCTCGGAGAGAATTGAATTCAAGTTAAAGCAAGCGAAAAGAATACCATTATTCTACTCATATTAACTCGAAACGTTGACATTTAAGACAATGAGCGTTGGTCCCAATGTGGCCCCAATGCTGGCTCCTAGAAATACGCCAGTTAGTGCTCGTTTCACAACCTACTGAAAACAAAATCTGACAGATATTTTATACCTGTCACTTTTTAGAACGTTATGTTTTATGAAATAGACATAAGTTTATCTGCCAGTTAAATTTTATCTGAAGATGGTGAAACAGGACATTAGAAACCTGCAACTAAATTACTCGTGTCAACTTTCTAAATTACGGAACAAAACAATGGATTGGGAAATAAAATGGATGAGCGTATGGTGCACAAACTTGGTCTTTGACTGAAGCTCAAAAGTCCAAACTCAAGGTTTGCCAACGGGCTATGGAGCGCAGTATGCTTGGTGTAAAACTTACTGACAAGGTAAGAAACACCATACTGCGCTCTAAAACGCGTATTGCTGATGTGGCAAAAACAGCTGCCAGGCTGAAGTGGGATTGGGCCGGCCACGTCTGCCGCATGCCAGAAGACTTATGGGCAAAAACAGCTACCCAATGGCTACCAACTGCCAAACGGCGTCGCGGCAGACCGCGGAAAAGGTGGCGGGACGAGCTGGATACCTTCTTGGGTACCTGGGCGGAGGAAGCTCAAGAAAGAAAGTCTTGGCGTATGAGGAGAGAGGCCTTTGCCCAGCAGTGGGATACGAGTGGCTAAATAAGATAAGATAAGATAAGAGCGTTGTTTTTAGGTAAGATTATTCGTTCTTGGAAACTTGAATTTTGTTCATTAGCAGTCTGTTGCAGTAACGGTCATTAGATAAACGATGGTTAATATGAGTGAAGGACTTTTTCGCTACTACAGTTGCTACTACACTACAAAGTCGCTCATTTAATTGCCTGGTATATTTATGAGTGTTTTTCTACCTACTTGTCTAACTTTTAGTATTACAGCACAGAGGCAGCAGCGGATGCATTTATAAGCTAAGATATTTACCTATAAAATAAAGTAAGCAATTTAATATTTTCCAGCAACAAAGATACTATCGAACAAGCACGAGAAAAGAGAAGAAACCCCGCATTGTCCCTGCACTGTCATATCTTAAGGAATATATAGCTAGCGTTCGAATTTACCATAAAAATACCAGAGGTTCCCGTATCGGAAGTGGGAATATCGAGCCGAGTACCTTTTATTAAGTTACATAATAGACCCCGGTCAGGGTTGCCTGTGTACATAATTTATTTTCTATTTAAACGGGTTGCGTTGCGAGGTTGCGGTAAATTCTTAAGTTCATTGTTTTTTTTTGGATAGAGTACCTACATAGTTTGATCAGAAGGTCTCAAACTTACCTACAATCTATTTTTTCTGTTGTCATTAAGCAAAAGTGCCGACAATGTTTATAATTAAATAAAAATATAGATTTATTTGAGCTTTACCATTATAAACATTTTTTCAAGTGGTTGAAGTGGCTTTTGTAAAATATATTATTTAAGTATACCTACAAAGTATAAAGGTAATCTTTTTCCCGACTACGGCATACCAAAAGGAGGATTGTGACCAGTATGCTTATGTGTAGGTCATATTTGTTTTATATCCTTACGTGTATTTATTTTTATATTTGTGTTTTATTTCGAGTTATGTACCTACTATATTCATTATTCCCTTCTAATTTTTTCACTAATTATCAGAATTCGACAAATTAAATCGTACTTGATATAAAAGGTTACTCAGTATTCTTATTCCCAATACCTATATCTAAGCAATCAATGTTTTTTTCATCTAAACAATCTGGCAGCCCTATTAGACGAAGCCAACTCCCGTTTCTTGTTTGGCAAATGAGAATTATCGACTTTCGCGTTTATCTGTCGTCATGTCGCTATTCTATCGATACTCCAATGTACCTACATTATCATAGGAACGACCTATCCTTATTAAAGTATGAGTACCCACTTACTTATGTAATTGTTGAATGATTGAGGCGGATATTGGGAAATATATCACATTTTCCGCAAGTACTAGTCCTCAAAACACGAGTAATACTATTTACCCCAAGAGTCAATTTGGATCCCGAACAATATACACACTCGTACAAACGGAATCTCAAGTACACTTAGCAACAGCTCTATCACATGTCATAAAATATGATACCGATCTCTCCTTTCCTTAAATCGTTTGATATATGATCGTATTGCGTGATGTAATTTCATATCAAGTGGTTTACTATAATGGAAATGGATATCTGCGCCCCAAGTCTGCTAATTTAAAATAGTCACAGTTGTGTAGGTACCAACTATTGAGTGTCAATGGCATTTTTTGACACATTTCGTCGCAATCAGTGTAAGCCATTGTTTAGCACAATACCAAATATGTCAAAAAAGGCCATTGACACTCAATAGTCACACAACTGAGGCTATTTTAAATTAGCAGACTTGGACTCCAGATACTAAAGTACATGCGGAGAAAGCCAGATAATACTTCTCGTTATTAATCACTATTAATCAACTGAATTACCTTCCCGACTAAATACAATTGAATACCGATTGTATGAATTATGACGTTGACAGGTGTTCATTCAAAAATTTGGGCTGCTCGAGTGTACAGTTGAGTAGATTTGTTTAAAAAATTCCTCGCATGTGAGCGCTGAGACTATTGATCGCCGTCCATAAATCCACTCCACGATCAATCGAGTGGTCGGGCAAATTGTGATGTGCAAGCTAGTAGATAAGTTAGTATATTAAAATGAAGATTCAACAAACTCTAGCGCCGAATGAATTAACAGGCAAACATTTAATTAGGAAGCAAGTGCAAACTTGGATAGGCTCGGCAATATTTCATCAAGTATTGAGATTACTCTCCGAACAATTAAAATAGGAACTTCTGACAAATTTTATTATAATGTGTTTTACATTGTGTTGTATTTGATTGGAGAAATGTGTTTTCACTTACTTTCATTGTTCCCTACCTAATTACTTTATCTATCGTAATATTATTCTGCTGCAATTAATGAATAACATAAAGTGCTTTGGTTTAAAGACTGTATGTTTTTATAAGTTTTAAGAAATTAACTCATTGTCGAATTATGTGTAGACCTGTAAAGATGATGTGATTGTAATTTATAGAACAAATAAATTGATTGATTGTACTGATTGTAATTTATAGAATAAATAAATTGATTGATTGTACTGATAATAATACTTAAATATATCAAAAACGGTGGCTCGTAGGAAAATAGCATTGAAACATTTTTTTGCAGATAATTTTAAGATCTAAAATTTTTATCTGGGCCCATTTGTGGTAATCCTACCGTTTTGCTACAAATTGCAAAAAACAGATTTTTATGACTTTTGACCTTGAATAAAAAATTGTCCATACATCGGAATGATGGGACTTTTACATATTAATTATATTATAATTACATTTCGAACAATATCTGTGACGTACAGCCTGTTGTGAATTTATGAAGCTTCACCCATATATTCTTGAGCTATTTTGACTGCGGTATAGAGCTAAGATAAAGCTCACTTTTGTTTGCAATACAACAGGATCGGTCTCAGAGTGCTAGACCTATACTTTCTTACAAAAATATAGCTCGTTTCTTAAATTATGAAATTAATTTGTTAATAAAGTTGACTGTATTTCTGGAGTCTTAATTTGATTGGTCTGAAGTCTAAAGTAACTTAACAGAATACAGATTCATTATTTCAACAAGAAAATTTAATTGTTCGTAAAATTAGAATTTAGAGGATTATTTTGTTTCCTTGGATAAATCGGAAATTATTTACGAGGGCGATTAAGATCTTCCGATATTATTTCAAGATGAGTTTTTGAATGAAATTTATTAAGTATAACATAGCCTATATAGCCTGTAAATTACAAGGTAAAATACCTAATTAAAACTACTTGGTTAATGTGGGAGAAGCGAAATAGATGTGACATCGTACCTATAGAGTGGAGTGAAGTGGTCTGTTTGTATCTACTTCGATGGGAAAAAGGCGTAAAAGATAGTATCTTTGTAATTATTAGACTATAACTACCGGTACAATAATTGTTATACTTCGTGAGCATACTTGGATACAAGCCTGTAATTATTTTCGTCACAATTTCGCCCCTGACACCTGTCCAAGAATCCATATATATTCCTAATTGGTACCTCCCACACGCTGGCCATACTAATTAACGTATAAATGAGTTACCTTAGTTCTTTACAAAGTCCGTTCATACCCAATTTCGTTTTAATTTTGCCTGTCACAAGGCCAAAGGGAAACGGCTGTTTATTCATTTACTCGGTAATTATAAATTGCGTGTTTTCTTTTGGATTATGCTTGAGTTGGATAATTGTTTTGTTAGGATTTTATTTAGTTTTTTTTATAACTTAGAAAATCAGAAAGGGTAGGCACCTTTACTAAAAAGTTATCATGCCTACTCTATTGACCCTGCACGTAGGACAATAAGGGTATATCTCAAGCCAGAAACTGAACTTCATTTTTTTCTATATTTAGAACCATATCATTTGGGAAAAGTTCTTCAGCTTTTAGTGACCTTAAATGTCAAGGCACTGGCAGAGGATAGGCCTAAATGGCGAATGCTCCATCGACAAGAGTCTATGAACTGTCATGTTCATTCTAAAATTAAAAAAACCAGTGGCGAGTAAGTTATATCAGATGATAAACTAGTAAATAGGTACTGCTATTAGACTACGCTTTATACAGTGTATACTCGTAATAGGTAGCTATAGGTGCTGAATAAACAAAGTGTAAAATATCAGGGCTAGTGGCGATCGGATTACTATAAGCTGAAACCTTGTGGTTGGCCTTGTCACGTGTCAGCTATGCGTCTTGTATAAGGAACTCATTAAGTAGCTATTACAATACACTTGGACAAATGTCTTGGTTTAAGAACTTAGAATATTTTAAAAAAGAACATTTTAATAATATTTCGTAGAAATATCACCTAAGATCTATTTAGGTAGGTACCGACTTTATACTTGTGCCTAAATGATTACTTCAAAAAGTGACAAAAGCGAACATTCTTTATTTTTTAGCCTTGATGCGATCTACTTTTAGATTATCTTTGATTAACAGATAACTTAAGATAGGTAGGTATATTATATAGGTAGGTACATTAATTTTTTCCTACCCCGAATTTTATTTAAATCTCACAGAAAAGCATTAAAAAAACATTCTGCTTTTACGGTTTTAATAAAAATGGTAACACTAAACATACTCGCGCTAGTGTACTATTATTTCAATATGGCGCGTCGACAGCGGCACCGCAATCTTTTATACAAACATCATTTCGCGCCAAAACATAACTTTAACTCAAACCAGTATTATAAAGTACTGTGTACTGTATTATGTTATGATAGTTTCCAACGTATGAGATGTGGTATGAGTATGTCATTCGCAATATCCGACTGAGCGCCATTACTGAAATTGGACATACGAATTTTGAGACCGTAGGATTTCACAAGTTATTTTATTATTATTAATTTTGTTAATTGAAAATGTGGAATTCTGTATATTAACGGAACTATTTTGTCATTATTCGTTTATAAAAGGCTGAAACATACCGGATGCGAATGCGTTGCCTATGCGTAGACGTATGCGTACCTCTGAGTTGTAATGTATGGAACTTTCACCACTTGCGTCACGTCGTCGATGACAGTTCCATACATTACAACTCAGAGGTACGCATACGTCTACGCATACGCATCCGGTGTGTTTCAGCCTTATTAAGAACAAGGTAAAGTTAACTTTCTTAATAAGGTATTATGCTATTTTTCCTTTTAATATTTCTTAAGATCCAGTTCCGACCTATCTGATAGATTTGTTTGTAAAATCTGCAAGACTGTTTCATGCTAAACTTTTTCCACTAGACGGATCCAGTGTCGACATTCGCATAAAAATGGTCGTGCGACAAAAAATCGTAATCATTAGAAACTAGGGACCAATAGCATGTAATACTTAACATCATTGTAAAAACAAAGCCATAACATACCTCTACATACAAAAAATAAAGGAGAGTATGAAAAACAATGAGTTAACAGCAGAAATAAGTTAAGATAGTAAGTTATTCATAACAAACATCTTTTGGAAACTCAGTATTAAGTATGCCAGAAACACGAGAATAACAAATGAGGTGAGAACAGAGATAACTTGAGACCCTACGTGATTCTACTCCATATTTTAGTTGCAAGTTAGCAAGCCGTTTATTTAATACTCTCATAGTTCTTTGCGAAAAACTTGGTCTAAGTTTTCCACTTAAAACGGATGCTTACTTTAAATTAAATTGCTGCAATTGGCTTGGTTTAAACATTTCAAACTTAATTGTTTTATGACACGGTTCTTGTCGGAAGTAAACTGGGAATCTATTTTAACTTGTAAAATTTGTTTTTATAGATGTTCTCAAAATAGGTAGATACCTACCAAATATTTAATAACTTTTAGGGATAGTATCTATAAACATATATCTACCTACGTTTTTAATAATCCATGTAGGTGCCTACCTAAACTTCGTGTTATAAATATAAGTAGCTTAAATTTAACTAGGCTAATTCTGTTATTTTATACAAAGTTTTACAATATAAAATATCTTAGCTTCAGAACATAAACTTACAAGATGATAAGCTTCGTTCTAGAGATGAGAAAGTAACTGGTGACTTGATTCAGTGTATAGGTAATCAATTTCATTTTAAAGTCACTCATCATACGTATCAAAAGTATCTATTAATTTCTAACGGGACGGGACTGAGATCTGACATTAAACATTATGATTTTCTCAACAATTTTATTTTATTTTTAATTCCTACCAATAAATAGAATGCATCAACAATTTACGAAAAATATAAAATTTTATTAAAGCTTGTCAGAGAACGTTCATTTTAATTAATTAAATAAGAACCACTATCAAGCATAAGCTGGCAAAGCGCCATGTCCTCTCAAATGAAAATAAAATTAAATGTTTGAAACCGAAGTACAAACTTACATAAAAGTTAATGGATTGTGTTGTTTCTCTCAATAAATACAAATTACTCGTTAACATTTTAAATTAAAAGGATATTAAACAGATATAATCCGCTCGTTTAAATAAATAAATACCCACGTATGATTATATACTTGCTGATGAATCTTTTCGAAAAGCATCATCATAATCATTTTTAATAGCACTGCTCTTCTCTTTACTGTTTTTACCATATATTATTTTGAACTCTCCGTTTGACCTCTTCCGGCACAACGCTTGCCTCCTAACCTAAGTACTGCATCGTAGCAAGAAAATACAAGTAATCTTTGTGTATGCCCATGGGATATGTGACTTAAACATACGTAAGAGTTTAAGAAATAAGGCCATTTATGAGCTTTTAAGGCTGACTAAATTACTGAAATTATAATAATAAAGTACGTAGATATGTTGTGTCCAAAGGGAATCTGAAACAACTCTAATGCCAAAAAGCGACGCTCTCACAGCTTAGATAACTAAAAATCACAGCTAAAAACACTGAAAGAAAAGAGATCGATATCGTCTTCGAATAAGTCTCTTTCATATCCACACTGGAACGGAATGAGCCTACTCACATTTACCGAGTGTGTAAGTCATTTCAATCAATCTTAACCCTACCTCTACCGCGCAACTAATACTTTTTATCTCAGCTTTTCCATTGTAAGTTCATTAGTTGTTATAACTCAACTAAGCTGCAAGTTGCCTCCACGAAGACTAATTGAAAAATGATCCAGTTGCTTAGCTTGAAAGTGCATTAGGTACAAAGCAGTTTTTAAAAGCTTTCATTAATGACTTTTTAAGCGATGAAAGACGTTGTTTACTTCGCTTGTAGGATTATAAAGCCTTTTATGTCGCTTTTGATCGTGTAAGTTTGTTGTAATAAGGTTCGTTTTGCAATTTATGTACTTAATTACGGTTCATTTTTGTAAAATGAATATTATGATACCTATTTAGAAGCATTTATTATGAAACTATTTACCCTAGCGACGCTGTCCTGTCGCATTCACAAGTCACCTTTTGGTTATTCAGTTTTGTTAAGTTTAATTTTATTATGAGAATCGATATCATTTAAAATATTGTTATTCGAGCAACAAAAAGGTGCAGCTTGGTAAAGATGCCTTAACAAATTCGTACTGGACTTATATATGTTACGGGCAATGTGATTAATGCGGGCAGTATGAATAATGCCCGGGCATTATGAATAATGCCCAGCTGTTTCGGGCAATGTGATTAATTACTATCAAAACTGTGCTATTTATCACATTGCCCGGGCATTATGAATAATGCCCAAAGACCATCGGGCAATTTGATTTTAATAGTCCGTTTACTTGAGAATTGTATGTTGTGATAATTATTCTAAAGTCGCCAAATTTTTAAAACATTGTCAGAGACTTATTGGTGCACATTTTTTTTTTAAATTAGAAATTTTAGGTTATAGCTTTAGGTAGATTTTTGGTTTTTGTATTTTTTGCAATTAAGATTATTGAACTAGCGTAGAAAAATAATTTGGCATCTCGTATGTTATGTTATTAAGTAGGTACTTCAATACAATTAAGTTTTTAGAAACTTTACGTATGTGCTGCATACCTAAAGGAAAAAATGCTCATAATGTCGGCATTATAAGTTTATAAGTTTCTAATTTTAATTAAGATGATGTAAAACGTACCTACTACTTATGACCTACTCAATCTTCCTGTGAAAGGTTAGAAAATTTAACAAAGTGCCTTTTTAATAATAAGGCACCTAGCCTTTTTGTTATTACTAGGGTTAATACTTTTTTTTACGAATCAATTTCAAAATAAAAGTGTAAAAACCACTGTACCAAAAATTTGAACTCAAATTTACGGCAATAAACCGGCGGCAGCGCAGAGGGCGTACGTAAATTTGGGAAGAAGCAAATGTCCAAAGTTTATAAAAACTATGAAATGAGAATGAAAATGAGAATCAGAATGAAAATTCATTTAATCCTGTAGGTTAGGTATGAAAACACTTAAGACGGATCATTTTTTCAAGTTAATTCTAGACTCGTAAGAGTGCAGTTTTCCCCAAAGAAGAAACAAAAAACTCTGTAGCAAAAAACTCTGTAGGGTTGCTCTTTTCAATTAAAATTTTACAAATCCTTAGGCATAAACACAGAAACAAACATTAAAATTTACATTTCAATAGCGCTTAAATCAATAAAACAATAATAAAAAATTTGCCCCTGCAATATCCAGAACAAGGTATAGGAGGTAAGTAAACGGGAAGATGAAAAGTAAAAGGCTTAGCTTGATAGAATCCGCAAAACATGACCAGTTATCACAGCAGCACGTTCACACAGATCTCACTCAACGCCTGTGCCAGCCATCAACCCCTTCCATATTATGTTTTAGGGATTTAGGTAACATTTTAGGGAAACCAGCGCATGTCACCCTTTGACCAGTTAGAGAGTCCGGAATATCTTAACCTTAACTAAAACCCAACTTGACTTATGAAGAAATGATGAGAATTTTAAGTTTCATAATACCTACCTACATATTTATTTGACTTTTGGTTAGGTTTAGGTTAGATAAGGTTTCATTGTAAAATAAAAAAGTACTGAAACAAGTTTATTATCACTCTGCCCAATAGGTGACGGGCATTATGCATACTGCCCGGGCAATGTGATTAATTGCATAGTATTTATCACATTGCCCGCTTATATTGGGCATTATTCATAATGCCCGGGCATTATGCATAATGCCCAATTAATCACATTGCCCGTAACATATATATTTGCAAATTGAATATTTATTTCGTAAGCAATAAAAAGAATATCTTTCTTAACATTTTGTGTATTGTTCACTCACCATCAATCATCCAAACTTAGGTGAAGGGGTAAAACATTTTTCCCTTCGGCATTTATAGGGTAAACTTAGCCCTTATCGAATTATGTTAAACCTTTCACAAGAACAGCCTTCCGCTCCTTGCCTGCCCTCGAGCCCTTATCCATTATAAACTTGATTTTGCCTAAACCTGTGGGTTTAGGGACTGCATACATTTTTTGGCCATTTCCTTTAAGAAAAAAAAAAACATTAACGGAAATAGAAATGTAAGATATTATATCTAATGGCAGGATACTATCTAACCATTATTTGATTTATTTAATAACTGTTTTATTAACTGTTTTTTTTGCTATCTACACACCAAAGCCGTCGGCATGCCGCCGGGATAAGCCGGCGGCTTTACGTCATACGAATGGCAGCTTGCAAAAAAGCCGGCGTATTATTTAAACTCAATAAGAAATATTTAAACAGTTTCGTGAAACGTTAAACAACATGGGGCCCTTGCTTTAATAACAAGATGCAAGCGTGAAGAATGAAAGCTAGAATTATTATTTTACATACCAAAAACTTGGCATTTACTAATAACGCCTTGAGACAATAACCCGACGAGGATTTCTAAATAATTTAGGGTTGACAAATAAAACTAAGTATTTGCCTGTAATTGATCTAAAGCTACCATTATAATTTATGAAATACTAGAGGCTACCCGCGACTTTGTAAGCATTTATCGTCATATCTTGAAAAAATATCATGGTATCTCAAAATAATATAGCCTTTATGTAAGCTACAACATTGCCAAAAATCAAAATCTATTCAGTGGTTTTTGCGTGAAAGAGTAACAAACATCCATTCATCGACACAAACATTGATATTTATAATATTAGTAGGATTTATTAGGTACGTCTAGTTTCCAAGATAATGATGAGCAAAGCGCTTTATTTACCGATTAATGTGAGCTTTGATAACATAAGTAACTAGAGTATACCGTTTAATTTTAAATTAAGTACTTCATATAAATTATAACGAATAAAGACAAATTAGGTACTTATCTTAATTTCTAAATGTCTAGATTTAGGTTCTCAAGTAAGTAAATGGGCAATTCAAGAGATAAATGCTTAAAGTTTACCTTTTATCTTAATGGATCTTGAACCTAGATTTAAGATTTAAAAAAGGAAAAATGGGCCGTTTTCTTCATTAACAGATCACGAATAAAAAAGAAGACTGACAGACGTCAATTATTATAAAGACGTCATTTTTCTTCAGGTAATTCCTTAAAAATATTTTTCACATAAATATTTTATTTTTATTTTCTTTCAAAACAGGAGCCCAAGTCTGCTAATTTACAATTTCCTCAGACGTGTCTGCAGAGTGTCAATTTAATTTTTGATACATTTAGTCGCAATCAGTGTAAGTCATTGTTTAGCAGAAAACCAAATGTGTCAAAAATGCTATTGACACTCTGCCGACACACAACTGAGACGATTTAAATTAGCAGACTTGGGCCCCAGCTAATTAAAAATAGGACCAGAAAACCCCAAATTGCAGGGGAGGCTTAGAAGGCTAACTAATTTATCCATTCTGATATTTGACAATGAAAGTGACAGCTTTAGGTATAACAGAGGATTAGTTTAATTCTTTTATTCTGCGACTGTCTGTGAAACCAGGTACTTCTTGCGATTCCAAAGTGCTAACTAGCAGCCCTGTACTGCACTCAACGTGTCAGGGTGTAATGAATCACATCCCGTCTTAAACTTGCCTCGTTATTGTGAGCTACCCAAAAGCTTTCAGCATTACACAGTACTTAACAACTTGGATGTCTTGTTCTGCTCCTAGGTTCGTGTTACTTGAGAACTCTGTAGGCAAGCCTTTATAAAGGGTGATGACTTTAAATTAGTGAACGATAGAAAAGGATATGCATGTACTCATTATAACAAACAACTTAATAAAAATATATAGATAAAGAATATTTGTATTGTATTGTATTGTAACTTTTACTATAATGGGGCCAAGTTAGAAATCATTAAAAAATTTGTTCCCCCATACTATGAGCTGTTGCATTTTGTATGGAGGGACAAAAGATATTGTATGCTTTTGACCTTGATCCCGTAGTAAAAGTTGTTTGTTATCACAAATACATTCATATCCTCTTCTTTCGTTCACTTATTAAATGTCACTGTATTTTGAAACGTGTGAATGTTTTGTAAACACCGCTTCAGTAATCGGCTGAGACTACTTAAGTTATCGGAAAAATGATCGGGCATTTCCGCTCCCTCGGTTACGAAAGACGCGAACCGCAAGAGGCGGTAGAGCCGCGATTTATTAAGGCCCTTTTGCACCATTTACAGATAAAATCTGACAGATATTTAGTACCTGCCAGTGTCTAAAACGCCATTTTTTATGAAATATATAGGTTCATCTGTCACTTATATCAGTGAGTCGTAAAACGGGCCCTAACTACAAGTGTAACTACAAGTAACTACAAGTGTTTTAACGCAAGTAATAATATTAGCTCAAGAGCTGTATTAATGTTAAATTTATTGTAATAAAACAAAGTAACAGTTCAGTATCAATAACAGCTTTAATTTCATGATATTACTCTACATTGTGTAAATAGTAGAATCCATTTATGTTAAGTGCAAATTTTCATTCACGAAATCGAAATCGAATTTCACTCGTAACATTATGAATTCAATATTTTCTTTAATACCAAAAATAATTTCGGAATCAATTTGTGTTGCATTCCATTTCGTGCATCCGCCATTTTGTATTGTGGTGCAGGATAAAGCCGTAGAAGCCTGTAGGTAATGAGATTGGCATGCAAAAGCTTGTAAGCTTCGTATATCAACACTAACTCGGAAAAATTGGGAAGTAGGTATATATCTTTATCATTGTCTTTATCTTTGTATCTTTTTTTTCGTTGTTTCCTTTTTTTTTCTTTTTCTTGTGCTAGTATGTAAGCAAGTTGGGAATCATGAATAGATATTTGTTACTCTTCTAAGCAAAAACTACTAAATAAAAAATCTCAAGCAGTTGTTAAAACTTCATACCTACCTATAAATAAATCCTAAACAAGTATGCCTGTAACGTAACGTAAAACGTTTGCATGGTAGTAAACTTTTATAATAACAGGAGCAAGTTCTAACAAAGTTTTAACTTTGAGTGGAGCAAACTGATAGTGCTGTAGCCATATTCGATTTTTCATAATAGTAGGTCTGTTGTAATAATAACATAAGCTCCTTCTGGCGCAGTCGGGTAAAAATATGTTGAAATTAAAAACTTCATTTTGAAATTACTTCGTATTGAGAGCCGGGTTAACAGTTATGTATTGACGGACTTATATCAATAATAGCCATTAAACAACAATTTTACACTAAAATGGAACTAAGTTCGTGGCAGTTGGAATAGAATAACATTTATAACTAGTCCAATTAGAAACTATAATGAACTGTTTCCTACATCGACTTTTATAAGTTAAATACAAGTCAAAACACTATTATAATTCTATTATTAGTACAATTTATTCATGATCAATGTCATAATTAGTTTTCTGACGTTCGCTCTAGGGCCCAATGTGTGCTAATTTAAAAAAGCGTCAATTGTGTGTCGTCAGAGTGTCAATGGCATTTTTTGACACATTTCGGATTCTGCTAAACAATGGCTTACACTGATTACGACCAAATGTGTCAAAAAATGCCATTGACACTCTGTCGACACACAACTGAGAATATTGTAAATTAGCAGACCCACACCCCTGGACGCCTGAATTAGATGTTCACTTTTCTCGGAATCAGAAAGAAGCCAAGAAATTGCAACCTTCCTCGATACATCTATCCATTTTGTGAAATATATTTCCACAGTTTTTTCCTTTTGTTATTTACCAGGCTGTATTATGCTCGATGTACATTTATACATCGAGCATAATACATCAATGTCATGAGGTTCTCTAATCTTTAAAATTACCTGTAAATAGGTAGTTAGATACTTAAATTTTTAAAAGTAATGGGTTCTTTTTTTAATTTCGTGATAATAGCACGTAATTCGCACAGTTTGTATTACCTAAAAAGTAACGTTTTCTACTTCATCTTTTAGCGTTATTTTGAATTCTCGATAAATGTCTACTTAATTACAAACTGTTTGATGAATAATTTATAATAAAAAGTTACAATTTGTGTAACGACCTTCCATTACGTAACTAAATTCAGTTGTTATTATTTAACAGGCAGTTTTATTTTTGTTGTAAAGTAAGCAATACAGGGGATTAAAAGTTTGCGCATGTAGTTTTATATCCGAGTATATGCAAATTGTTATCTCTTTTTAACAAGATAGGCATATAAACATTTGAAATAACGTTTTAGTTTCATTAGTTTCATGTAGCAGTTTGTTTTTTAAAAAGAAATTAGTCAAAAAACTATATATTCTAAAAGAGAAAAGATGGTGCAAGATGACAAAGTGAAGAAATCGTGGAGGAGGAAAAAAGGAAGAGAAGAAGTCATGAAGACTTTTCTATTATATCTAAGTCTATTGTACTCGAAAGAGACCACGATTGTCTTGCCGTAGCAGAAAGTCGCGAAAAAAGTGGAACAGAATGGAAAGAGGTCCCACCGAAAACAGCTAATATGTGTATATAGTTGCAAAAACTTTCAATAGGTACAACAATAATAAGTAGGTATTAACCTAGTTACCTTATTTCTCATTCGAATGTTTTAATAAAAGGAAAATTTATATTTTTATTTGGACAAAATTGCAAAATATAATGTTTGTATTATTTTAAATGAATCCCATTAAAAGATCATTAAGGTCAGATTCGATACAACGACGACGTTAAGGAAAAAGTAATTATTTATTTTTTCACAAAAATCCTTTAAAGATTCTTTCGGCGACCGTTATAATATAATCGGCAGTTAGCGCCTTAATTTGTTTTCCAATTTATTTTTCGATGAGGGGAGCTTTTTTATGAGAGTACTTTTGGCGCGTGTACCCAGATTCTAAAAATAACAGTGAATTGTATAATTAATTTTATCTCGTATCAATATGTAGTGGCGATTTGCATCACACATCGTTTTCTTTTTGCGAGTAAACCCTCGTTTAAAACTTAACTGTATTACCCGACTAAATACAAATCAATGTGGTTATAAAATGCTTGCGTTAACAGGAAAGGTTGTGTTAATATCTAAGTAGTTTGTATGTGATTAATTTACTTAAAACAGTGATTCTAAATAAGGGGAGCAAAATTTTCAGGCTGCTTCTTACATCACGGAATAATATAGCATGTGTCGTGTCATTCATTATAGTAGTGTAGTTGAGTAGTTGTTCTAAGTGGGTATTATTTTTGGCACCGACTCGGCTACATAAAGGTCTATCTACACAGATCCGGGCCGTGCCCGGGACGTGTCCGGGCAATGTCCGGGGCGTGTCAGCGAAAAAATATCACTCCATACATTTTCTATGGATTCGTTCACACACGTTGTCATGACGACGTATTGTTTTCCCTCCTGACGGGCCACGGCCTGGACACGTCCCGGGCACGGCCCGAATCTGTGTAGATAGACCTTACACAGTTACCACACTTTCTAACTAGGTTGCCACGTTTTTACCTTAAATCATACAAAGTGGCAGGAAAAGGATTTTTCATCAAAGTTATTACTTAACATAATTCAATACTAACACTCAATAACTCACGAGCAAAAAAAGGTTTTGCTAAAATGCTTTCCTAACCGCCTCTATATTTCATAAAAGGAATAAAGTTGTAATCATTGCGTTAGATTTATGTGAGGGCTCAATGAAAAATATACTTACAGAGGGCATACTTTTTGGAATATCCGAATTTATACTTTATCACTTTAGCGCTAAAGTTCTCAATCTCATTGACACAACTGTTCTAAATATTATACAAGATTACTTATATTACACCACGCTAGGAGCAAGTTTTTCAAAGAACGTATGTCGAAAATGAAAAACAAAATGGAGTCTCCATCCATGCCAACAAAATCACAACGCAATATTTATATCATAAGTATTTACAGTAGTACAGTTTACAGTAGTACAGTAGTTTACAGTAGTACAGTAGTTTATACAGTAGTATTTCATTATATCATAAGTATCATAGTACGAGTGTAACTAGGTTTTACAGAATGTATAACACAAGATATTTTTAAAATGTCGTGGTATTTAAAGTCTTCTTAAGTAGGGTGGGCGTCGAAGTACGAAGTCGAAGTACGTCGAAGAACGTACCTTTGTCCATCAATTAGACATCTACATACAAAAAGAAAGTGTTTTCTCATTTCGACGCATTTTTTTGGGAAGTAGTTTAATTCTAGAACTATATTTAAACCTCATTTTGTACCTCATTCTGTTTTTGAGCCCACGGTCGAAACTCAAAGGACCTTATGTGCCAATGAAATGAAAACAAACTACTTCCTGATTCAGGTAAATGTTATAACAGAACGAATAGAACGGATAGGTTATTTCTAGAACTATAATTATTTATTTAGACCTCGTTTTGTTATAACGGGGTTAAAATCAAATTCTAATTTTGATTTTACAAATAGAGCTACTGCAATATCACAATTGCCGCCTCAGTTGATTAGCATAATAACCTAATTATTTGACAATGACAAGCGACACGTGATAATTGACATATTAACAAGTTTGAATTTTAATACAACGTGATTTATTCTTATTTATAAGCTCTTGTTCTGTGTTAAAATCTAATCTATATACCTAGGTAGATGGTAAAGACTGAGGCCGACTGTTTTCAGTCATGGGGGCCGCTTAGTGCTCGTTTCCACGAGCGCTTTTTCAATGTGCGTTAAAAATACGTTCAAATATGTAGAACAAAATGCATTCCCTGGCACGCAACATACACGTACACTACGTGGTGTGAACGGGTACTAGGGAATGCTATGGATACAATTTAACGCGCGTTGATTAAGCGCTTATGCTTACGAGCACTTACTCTGTTGTGTGCTCTCATTAATTTTATGGCGCCTACGCACTTGCACCTGCTGTGCAGTGCTGTGGCTGTTTGACGACTGAAAAACGTAAACTTTAAATGCCTTATTTAAGCTATGTATAAGTACCTACCTATGCGTTTACACTGACCTTAGTTATTTAGAATATTTCTTTTGCTTTTTTTTTTCAATAGAATTCCACAACATACAGTTTAATTAGTAAAGAAATAAACAGGCTACGGGTTAAAAACTTTACTTTACGTCCTCCCGTTCATCCTTTTACAGAAATAAAAAGTCCCTTAGCCCCAAACATCGGCCTATATAAATCACCTACCTGCCGACCTCCGTCCGACTGGACCATAAATATATCAGCTGACAATTACTTGCGTTACACTCCAACCATTTCAAGTTTACGGTTAATATTTTCGATGGTACTTTTGGAAATTGTGGCAACATTACAAACATTTAACAATAAAAAAACAAACATAACAACAAAAACGACACAACAACAAACAACAACGACAAAACAAACATGACAAACAACACAAATTAGCAACATAACTTTTTTTTACAATTTTCCGTGATTCAACTCATATTGTTGAAATCAAAGTACCTAATAATAACTCGATTGTAAAACACATTATAGAAATGAACTTTTATCAACAAATAACAACAATTATAATTTTCTTAATACCGGTATAGGTTTCTCGGTACTCTTCCACGGTGGGTGGTTTAAAATAAATACAATAGATCTGCAGATAAAGCTAGCCTATTTTATCTCACTGCTGGGCAATCAATTTTCTCTACATTTAGTACGATTTAATTATTAATAGTATCATAGTGTGACATGACAGAACCTTTTGAGTGCCAATGAAAATAACAATATTTTTTATTTATGTACCTAATGACTATCGAATTGTAGTGGTTAAACTGTACCACCATATATCGCAACCGTTTCACTTTGGCCGTTACTAGGCTTTTAAAAATGGGGTGAAAGGTTACTTGTGGACAGCCGTATTTGTTTTATCGAAGCTTTTTTGTGGGCAGCGTGAGGTGTAATTACCTTATTGGTGTATCGCGAGCGCAGTGTTATATCCGCTGTTGGAAAATGATTAATTGTTTTTGTTGTTGTTCGCCATTTTTCTTTTGAGTTCAGGAGTTTTATTATGTTATTACAACTAAGCCGTTTTTGCCATATTAGGGGCTAGATTTTTCACGGGAATAATGGCGGGACGCTACCAGAGACCATGTTAAATGGAAAGTCGCGGAGAGGCCTTTGCCCAGCAGTGGGATCTTAATGGCTAATAAAAAAAAACCTAGTTGAATTAGGGACTTCGTACGCGTGATGGGTAACAGATATTTTCTTAATTACATTTTATAGTCATTATCTAATGCTTTTCTAGGTTACCTAGGCTTCTATTTTGAGAAAACCTATATACCTACATTTATAAAGTTGACTATAAGTTGTCAAAGTAATTTTTAATTAATTTATTCCTTGTTTAAGATGTTTGTATATTTTGAAAGAAAACCGTCTCTAATATGAAGTTGCTTTGCGTTTGCATTTCTTTGTTTTTAATAACGTCAAGAAAAGGATTTAATATTTTATTGCAGGAAAACAGAACTCCGTTTTCTGTTTATTTTTTAGTCTTCGTCGCTAAGTAAGTAAAGTGCATGGAGGAACGAGTTAAAGAAAAAGAGTTTATTGAGTACTTAACTAAAGGAATTGTATGTACTTACTTGAGTATGAAAAAAGCCTTCCCTTGTAGACATTGTTTTTAGTATCAATAAGTACCTTAAATTAAAATTAAAAATTTAAAAACCCCCGACTATAAAAAGTAACAAATAACTAACACACACACAGACAGACATCGACGTCAAACTTATAACACCCCTTTTTTGGCGTCGGGGGTTAAAAATAGAAGATTCAAATTCAAAAACTTCCTGGTGCCCAATGGCATTTTTGACACATTAGGTATTCTGCTAAACAATGGCTTTCACTGACTGCGACCAAATGTGTCAAAAAATGACATTGACATTCGCATTGACACTCTGCCGACACACAACTGAGAAGGTTGTAAATTAGCAGACTTGGGCATATGTAGGTTAGTAATTTACCTTTCAAAAAACCAAGGAAGACAAGTATAACTTATTCATTATCATCAAGTAGTAAAGAAGATCACAAAGAAACATTCACAAAAGACAGCAGAAAATAAAAAGAAAAATTTATCCGGAACCCTCTTAATTTCCTCTCACACTTACATTACTGTCTCTTGTCTTGTTAAACGTATTTAGTATAAAAGCTTTAAGAGCAAAGTGTTTTCAATTGAAGCTATTGCTTTGTTGTGTCGTAAATAGAAAGAAAATGTGATTATCTCGCTTTTCATAGCGTCGGCTTTGGCTGCTTTAATCCTGTAAGCTGCTCAGTCAGGCTTCGAGCCTGCACGAAAATTTGAATTTAAATACTAGTTGGCATAGTCGAGCGTGGTTTCCGATGGATTAAGGCATGTGAGCCTAGACTACGCTTGTGTTAAAAGCTAAGGATTTTAATAGAATTGACTTATTTAGCTAAATATTAACCGCCAATTTAGCTATACCCTCGTTATTACAAAACGAATTTAAATATGGTTCTAGGACTATTGTAATTTTTTGACGTTTTGTCTGTAGCCGAAACGTCATTTATCTGGAACTATAAATAATATTCGTTTTGTAATATAATAATAGGCGGTACCGGTACATGTTTAAGTCGCAAATCGCAGAAGGCGGTTGACTCTTGGTTTTTGAGCGATTTCTCTGTAAATCTGTCAAACCGCAACCGCACCGCAACAAACCAACTCTCACGAAAACCAAATGAATTTATGTCTTCATTAAAAGTACTTTTCTGTTTCTATTTACCTAAATAAGTGACTACAAATACAATCAAACTCTAACACGTAGTCTAAAGCTTATATTTCACGTTTAAAATAAGCAGGTAGACATTTTTATAGAAGTCAAGGGTCACCGTTCATATAAGGAAGCCTGCGAACTGGGTCACAATGAAATGGGGTACTATTGGTACCTATACTAATATTTGACGTTGATGGACGAGCCAGACTTTTATTATTTTTTGGACGTATTTATTGCACGAAACACCTTTTTAAAGGTAACATGTTTATTTGTTACCATATTTTGTTTAGGTAACTTTTTCAAGGTCAAATAGGATGTTGGTCGAGAAATTGGTTGTCTTTGCAATAAATAGGCAATTCTGTTTTCAATAGGAAAACTGATTTATCGAAAGAAAATGATATTATAATAACTTTCACTACTATGGAATCCATAACTCCAGTTGCAGAAAGGCCCTTCTAGTTATTTATCCATTAATTATAGTGTCACATTATTTGGGTTCTTAACAACGATAATGTCAGCTTTTAATGTATCGTTAGTTTTAAGGATTCTTTCTGCAACTGACTGTAAGTCAAATATGCGACTAAAATTGTGATTTCCCAAACGAAGTAATTTTATAACAGCATTATTATCATGATTCGGTATTATTTGCTGGCAACACCAACAAAGATAAAGTTAGTTTGTCTATAATTTTTGTCTATGGAAAGTTGTACTTCCTGTTTCATACTTCAAATTAATTACTTACAAACTTGGACTCGACTGACTTAATGTGTTATCTATTGTAATATTTCTACCGTGCCAATATAGTGAGTTCAAACCATATCTAAGTGCAGTTTCTCTCTTATTCTTCCTCCCTTCTTTAAAGTTTTATAACATAGGTTAATATTCAGTACTCCATATTTCACGTGTCTTGTTACTTACAATCATAATTTTTCTTTGGCAAACATAAACTTTCGGCACATTTACTTAATACGAGTTTTTATCGGCAGCCCATAAAGTTCCGGCACAAGTTATTACTTATAATATATATGGGGATTTTTCTTAATAAATTGCTTCTATTATTTAGATAGAAGTGTCACGGGCTTCGTCCAGTAAATTGGGTAGTCGCACGGAAAATATTGCTCTATAAATATAATATTGTTATATAACAATATCTACTTATAAGAAGTAAATATTTACTTCTTACATAGGTAACCTTCTTATATAATATTTACACAAAGAAAAATTACTTCTCCAAACTGAATAAATATTATTACTCAGTTATGAGTTTTTCGATTCGTAAGAAGGCGTTTGTGCTTGAGCAGTTGGGCTTACTTCGCGTTTCAACGTTTAGTATGAAAAATCGCAAGTTTGACGATCTAGCGCAGTGGTGTTTTCCAATAATTATCAAACGTCAAATAATGAAAATTCGACCACCACAAAAATAGTGTGAAATCCGTATGTGCCTTTACGAAGCACTATGGGCACAGTATAATAAATAGTACTACATACAGTATGGACACTCCCTGCCTCCCCCTAAAAGTGCGGCCGCCCCGCGCTCGGCTACCTCACAGTTACCTTATAGCAAGGATGACCAAAAAGTAATTTACGTAAAGACGAAGAGAATCCAAAAATACATACGGGGTCGCCTATATCTAACTCTTTATTCCATGATAGCATATCAATGAGTGTAAATGAAACAAACGAAACTAAATTATTAAATATAATTTCTGTTATTAATTATTTTTTCTGATTCTTTCTGTAATTTAAATTGATTATAATATTAATAAAAAGTTAAAATAGTTAAATTCAAATCATAAGTAGGTTATTTGACGAACAAATGAAGGCAAAATAAAATGACAGCAACCCTAGCACGTCCTGTTTCACTTACACAAACACGGTACGCGTGTAATTACACAAGCTAAGACTGTGTGCGAAGCTACGCGTTTTTTCCATACATTTTAGCGGCAGTGTCCGAGGTGTGCTATTGGGCTCAAACGCTGATGCATAAAGGCTTGCTTATCCGCGCTAGCGTCTCTTTCAGTTCCTAAAAACGCTGAATAGGTGTAAATTATTCGATTTATGTTAACGTTCTGAACCGCAAAACAAAACAAATAACAAACTCTCTTTTAAGTGCACATAAAAGTGTCAAACGACCAAGCCTAATTTTATAACAAACTACAGATTTAGATAACAAAATATCACATTATTACATGAGTGTCGCATAAAGGTAACATATACAGCTGCTATAAAACCAAATAGCGCTGTATGTGGGGTGTGACTAGAGTGGAACTGGTGGCAGTCACGACACCAACCAAATATTGATAAATGTATTGGGTTAACGGGGAACACATTAACTACGAAAATATTGTGGACAAAACTTAAATTCATTGCTTTAATAGCCGTTCCCATATTGGTTAATAGTATTTAATGATGTAGTAGTCAAATTCATCTTCATTAAATTAATTGTAGTGTTTAACTGTTCCACGAAATAACTTTAGCGTTTATCATCGGAGAATTTTGAAACTTTTGCGTGATTATCTTTACTTAAGGCGATAGTACTTTTAACCAGTCAAAAGCTTGTAAAAACAGAAAATAAAAACTAAAACATTAAAAAAATAATGGTTTTAGCGTCTACTACCAATTTACCGAGTGAAATTACTACGGGTTGAAATAGGAATTTGATAAAATCTGTAATTTGCTTCGCTGAAGTAGGCCGAGCTTAATTCCTCGGTTTTGATATCTGTTCTCGAACCATTTCACGAATAATTACGTTCATTTGATATTTTACAAAACAAATAAGATTTGGGATGATAGTAAGTACTTCGTGATTTTGTTTTCTGTTAAGACTCTAGTATCTGTTAAAATAGAATTAATTATAGTAAGCTTTACTTCACTTGACATTGTCAGAAATCACAATAGTACTCTTATGCTATCTACACACCAAAGCCGCCGGCGTGCCGCCGGGCTAGGCCGGCGACTTCACGTCATACGAATGGCAGCTGTCAAAAAAGCCGGCGGCTTTGGTGTGTAGATACCATTAGCTGCCCTTAAAATAATAAATACATCTTTACAACTTAAAGCTGTATAATACACTTAATCTGGCGTCGCAACTGAGCTAATATATAATTCCAAATGTCCGTAAAGTTATTCAATTAATTCGGCAGTTACGGTCCTCAATTAAAACTCTGGGACTGAACTATGACAACCGTTTACGATGTATGGGTTTTAGAGATTATCCCATAAGGCCGTTTGCGCTCTAATATTTTTTGAGTTAGGCATAGTTTTGTAGGTTATTAATAGTAGGTAAAATAGTTACGGATTTTATATTACTTTGTTTAACTTTTAGGATCAAAACAACCATGTTGTTAATTAGCTGTCACATACTCCTACGTATGAAATAGTTATTCTCTTGTAGCAACATACAATATATACTATAAATATATTTAAATTATTTTATTAGTAAAAGAGGGGAATAGAAATTGTGCCAAACGGACGGCAGAGTAGAGATGAGTGGCGTAGACTCCAACCACGAGTGCAACGCTCTTAATTACAAGAAAAAAAATTGTACTAATTGTTTTACAAAATAATAGCTAATGATATTACTTGTCTCTCATGAGGTAAAACTGCCGCCTCCATTTCTTTATTAATACACATATAACTTTCTTTCTAGTAAATTTTTTGTCGTAAAATTCAGAAGTTAGAAAATAACTAACTTAAGAATCTTGTTTCCTAACAAGAGAAGTTATTAAATACTTCTTAACTTTTCTGTATGAAGGTCGCGAATAAAAAAATCAAGTATTTATGTTCACATTACAGATTCTCGTCTGTATGATACTGGAAAGTTTAGGCAGTGGTATTTAACCTATGAGTATACCTTCCTATGAATCGAGTATATGCATACCCTTTTCTATCGTTCACTTATTAAAAGTCATCCTGTACTTAGACAGAATGTTGTTTTACTTATACTCAAGGGCTAAACACACATTTCCAGGAACACGTCCCTGATGAAACATGGCAAATATCGGTTACATACAAATTGTATGAACTTTTTCACACAACTCCGTGTCGGAGCGTCTGAACACGGATAGCCCTAGCCCGGAAATGTATGGATAGCCCTTTATAATGATAAATTTTACTTATGGTGATGAGCATTAAGGGTTATCAATATCAAGGAAGATAAACTTTATCTGCCCTTTACCTTTAAACTTTATCTAAAACTGACCTACTTTCCTTAAGGAAAATGAGTGGAAATACGAAATAATGGTCATCCACCCATACTAATGTCGAACACTGATTGGACATTTATTAAAAGTTTGATATTTCTTATCACATATCGATTTATGTTGGTCTCTTTATTTTCAGCATAGAGAGCCACAATACTCCGCATAACTATTAAACTTTAGTATATTAGTATCATGCACCATTTGCTGAGTTCATTATAAACCGAGTATTTAGCCGTAATAATTATACTGTGTTCAGTGATCTCTCAATTAATATTAACTGCTAAATCCCTGCTTAAATCGTTGCACTATCATTATACAACATGATTGGCTAGATTATCTTTAGGTATTATTTAGGAAACAATATTATGTCTATGTGCCTAGCTAGTACCTACATGTCCGGATACACAACACGTGCTATGTGTTGTATCCGGTTTGTTATTTTGATGATCATTTTTATATAAGCGGTTACACAAAACTGAATCCGACGATTTGCCACTGGAGATTCCGTTTAAAAACCGGATCCGATATGTTACAAATGCAATCAACAATATCTTATAATGCAAACATTATTATAAATAGGAACCTACACAAATTCATTCATCGAAATGAATGTAATAGGTATATTTCTTTCATTTGTAAAAAATAATGATCATTATTTTAAGTAGAACAATATAGAACAATAACCTTATGGTTCGAAGAGTGAGCAGGCTGTTAGAAGGAATCATAATCTGTACTAGAATATATTGTCAGAGGTCGCTATTACTATCAAAGTTATTTATGAGGTACTTAAATCACACTTCTCTTTGTTCCAGATACCCAATGCTTCGAAGTACAAGCACTGCACAGGAATGCCCCCACCAGCTGCAATGACCACTCCAAAATGGCCCATAAACTTTGGAAGATATGGGTGAAAGTCGCTTTCATACCTCTTGCGTTCCTCGCCACCACATTAGCCGACTTTACAGAATGTCAACGACCATGTGACTGCCGCTGGCAGTCCGGCAATAAAGCGGCTATTTGCTCAAACGCCAGCCTCAAAACAATACCGACGAACCTAAGTAGTGACATACAAATTCTAGATCTCTCAAACAATAATCTTCAACAACTAAATCAAGAAGCATTCAAAAAAGTCGGCCTAAGCAATCTAAAAAAACTTTTCCTCAGAGAGTGTAACATAGAAGTTGTTCATAAAGCCGCCTTTATCAGCCTAGCCATCATGATAGAGCTAGATATATCCAAGAATAGAATCCGTTCCCTCCACCCAGACACGTTCAAAGGCACAGAGAAACTAAGATTAATAAACTTAAGTAACAACTACATAGACAAGTTAGAGGACGGACTGTTCCGCAATTTGAAGTTCCTTCAGAAAGTCGAGGTGAGCAATAATAAGATCCTACGGATTGGGACTAAAGCGTTTGTGAACTTACCCCAACTGAAGATTCTGAGGTTCGATGGAAATAACTTGAGCCATATGAAACCGGAAACTTTGATGGGGCTGCGGAACTTGTCCGGTCTAGATCTACACAACAACCCCTGGCGTTGTGATTGCAACCTGCAAACGTTCAGAGATTGGGCGATCAGTCATAACTTATATACACCACCTACATCCTGCGCGGAACCCCCGACAGTTCGGGACAAACTTTGGAACGAATTAGACTCGTCCAACTTCGCTTGCCGGCCTACAATTCTCGAGCCACTGCCAGACGCAATAGTCAAAAGTTACGATGAAAACATTACTCTAACTTGTAAAGTTGTCGGTAACCCACCGCCAGATGTAGTGTGGCGGTATAATGGCAGGACAATTGAGATGAGAGCGTTTGGTGAAATAAGATATAGTGTAGCTGAAAATACTGTGGATTTAATTAAATGGGTAAATCTAACTATTATTCATGCTAGATATAGTGATAGAGGGAATTATACCTGCGTTGCTGAAAACCCTGGAGGTCACGATGAGAAGTCCTTAATTCTTGTGTTATCGAAATATGGTGGCGCTGGTATGATAGCTGGTATGGAATCTGATACATTTGCCATATTAGTAGGTTGTCTAACGGCGATAATAATTATATTCGCAGCTGTGATGACCGTATGTTACTTTACATCGCAAAACAATGAAATGAAAAGACTGATTAAGACAGATACACGTTCATCTAATGGGGATGTGTTACTGGAATCGACTGCTTCTGAAACTGAGAAAGGTTTGAAGGCAGAGATTAACCCCGTGACAAAACCTCCGAGAAAGTATGAAGCGGCACCATCATTAGCTAGTGAAGCCACTGAAATGTCAGAATTGAATAGAACATTGTTGGACAATGATTCTGTTCTAGGTGAGTTTCAGTTTAATTCATAGAGTAAAATTTAGTCCTAGACAATAAATGCATATTAACTTATCAGCCGTTACATTCAATATATTTTTATAAACAATCAGATTGTTATGATGAAGCCATATAACAATCATATTGAAGTAAAACGACAAAGAACATTTCTCTCAAAGGTAACAATATTAAGTAAGTACCAACCAAAATATGTTTCCCGTTCAATTCTTAGAAACCTATTTACTGGCACAAAAGAAGCAACTAGATATAACAAAAGATTTATTTTTCAATATACGCTTTCTGAGATATGCCATTTTGTGTGTTCTTGAGATTGTATCAAAGAAAACGGTTAGCTGACACATTATTATAACATTTTTCCACAAGGAATTTGTTTTTTTCAAAGCCTATGATGCTATCATTCAATGTTTTTATACAAAACGAGTGGATACTTACAATGAACAAATCGCAAAATGAGACAAAAAGCTCTTTAAAAAAAAAGTATAAGTAGTACTTTTTTTAAATCTTTTTGGCGAACAATAACAGTCCTTTTATCTTTAGCATTAAGTAAATAAAGCTTTACCATTTTATTGTGCCTGCCCTTTTCCAAATTAACACTTTTAAACCGCGAACCAGATTTGAAAAAAGCATGTAAGTACCTATGTAGTTTAAGGATGGTTTTTATTTGCTGTCCTCATGCTATGGATAAGATAGTTATGGAACTAAATACTCCAACATACAAAAGCAAGGAGATGGGGTCACGGAAAGATAAAGGCATGGATGGATAGTATGGTTAAAGTTTAGTTTAAGTATATAATTTATTTTACACCAAGGACAGAAAGCAGTAATTAGCGCGAGTAATTTTCGTAGGCTTAATATCATTTTTGATAAATATTTATCAAAAGTGAGCTCCATCTATAATATCCTTCTGCTAACAAAGTAGTGGAAAAGGAATAATTTCTCATAATTTATTACGGTAAACTATTTTCAGTGAAACATTCTTAGAGTTCGCGTGCTTTGGCCGTTGGACCATAAAATTTAATGAGGTCCCCGCTCCTTTGTGCCAAGCCTCGATTGAAGTTACAAAACAGTTCTCATGCCAAATTTTTATTCGAAAGCCAAAGAGTTGGAATTTCATTATTTATTTAATACCGTCTAATTTACAGTCCTTTCGCTAAAATATTTTGTTTCATTGGAGGTTTTAAGAAATAATGAAGATATTTGCCTAATTACATTATCGCGCACCCCTGATTTTCAAAAGGGGTACCAAATTCCGTTCTTAAAAGCTTTTCAGTAAAGTAACTATATTATTATTTTGTTTACAGCCTCAAACGAAGATAACAGTCGCCATTTGGAAGTAGAGCTGCCAAAAATATCTAAAGAGACTTTGTTGATGGACCGTCTAGAGCAGGAGACGCAGGCGTATCCTCCAGACCTTCTTTCTTTTCCATTAAGAGGTAGCAGTCAGATATCACCTGCCAGTGGAGTGTCTTTAGAGAGACGCAAGCCCTTAAATATCGAAAGTCCAATCAAATCCCCAGGCTATGAAGTGACTCCAATCAGTTCTTCATACAGCAGATATCAACCACAAAACATACAATCTTCTTTATTAATGAGTCCAAAGGGTTACGTCACTCTCCCAAGAAGACCGAGAAACAATCTTCCAGAATCAAGGCCTCAAGTATTTTCAACGCTCAATGGTGTAATTCCATATTACGATTTCAATATCAAACTTTTTGGGAACGGAGCGAATTACTACAGCCTGAACAAAAGCGAAATGGATCTTGGTCCAGTTCATAAGCTGGGACAGTACGACTCCGAGGAGATAGAACCAGCGCCGTCTCCTGCTCCTGGTACTCCACATGCTACCATACCCAGAAGTAGCTTGAGTTCTCCAAATATTCACAATCAGCTTTTGACTTTACAAGCGATGTCAATAAACGCTGCTCAGGGAAGAATCCCAAGGTCAGAGCAACGGCCTTTGAAGGTGATGCTGGCAGAGCACGAAGGTTTCCTCCGCCATTCTAGAGATAGATTAGGATACAGTGTAAATGTGGTTAGTGGTACAAGGACACGGACTGCCCCTAGGCCTCCTCCGAAACCGAGGAAGAGGAACTCTTGTGATATGAAAGAGCCATTTTTGAACACTAGTGAAACTGCAACTCAAGTATAAAAATTTAAGTGAACTTGTGATTAATATCCGCTAACTTTCAAAATTAAACATGTAACTACTTACTTGTTCATTGAGTTTTCAAAATTTTAATTTGTATAGTGTAAACATTTTATTTTAAATCATAGTGCTAAACTGAAAGTCAACTTCCGAAACTAAAAGTCTAAGTACCTATGTATTTAATTACTTTATTAGTTTCGTCATGCTTAAGCTTATACACATTATTGGTTGAACCGCTATCCCCGGTTGACGGTTGACACTTGATATGAAAACTTAGTGGCAGTTGACTTGTGGTTGGTTGGACGCGATTATTATCCAACGTCTAACTGCAAAGGCGACCCCAACGCTTCTATGTAAAATTCCTAAGTCATTCGACATATAGATTTTAATTAATACTTACCTAATAATTATTCATGTTCAATATTGTAAAAAAAGAACTATGTTGCTTATAATTTGTGTATCTTGATCTTGAAGCTGTTAACCCCATTATTTCTAGAAAGTTCTTTCATTTAAGTGTTAAACGATTAAGTTATAAAACTAACCCCTTAATGATGCGTGTAATTCTATAGCCTGTGTTTATTACTGCAATAATAGAGGATATTTTGTTTTATATTCGACCTTATTAGTAAAAATATGCCTACTGGATTTTTTCAAATAAAACTTATAATTATTTCCTGTCAAATCTGGGTTAAGGCGACATAGTACGCCAAATAGGTCGCCTTGTTGGTAATAATTTGGGTTGTCCTAAATATACAGTTTGCCTGTAATAATTTTGAATTTCGAATCTTTCATTTTATTTGAATTAGAATTGAGATTATGTTTACGTCAATTTATTAATCAGAAACGTCTTATTATTAAAGATCATTATTTTTGTTTTCTTTGGCCTTGAAGGCAGAATAATTAGAATACTTAATTCGTTGAATTGTTCTTAAAACACTGTCTTCTTCCTTTTAGTTAAAGCAAAAATTAAAATAGAAGATCAGAATTTTTATACCGTAGGGGTATGTATACGGTATTGTTTAAGGCCAATTAAAATTAATAGCTATCGCCTTTTTAAGCATACTTTTGATTTAAGTTATGATAATCAAATGATTGAAGGTTTTAAATAAACTACTTACCGATGAAAATAATAATGTACATTGTAAACTCAAATATTTATATTGGTGCTTTTGATATGAATAGATATATTTAAAAGCTTTGAAAAATGCATAATACAAACTTATTGAAAAGTTTTTTTTATTCGTTTTTTTAAAGAATTTATCAATAAAATTAAGTCAAATATTTGTACCTACATCCTTTAAAAATCGGGACACACATGTTTTATTTTCAATTACATTTACAGAAACCAGTTTAGAAAGAAGATTTTTTGTCATCTTTCGAAACTTTTCAAAACTGGTTTCGAGAGAAGAATATTTCCCTTTTCTATAGTTAAGCAAATATGACAAGTGACAATCGTTTCATTGATTAATAAACAAAGTGTAATATCTATTTAGAGCCAGACGCTTCAAATGTTAATTTTATATTAAAATTTAGAAAAAATATATTATGTTAAAAATTGATTGAATACGACGATATTTAACTTAATTGTTACGAATAAAATAAATTTCTGAAAATACCTATTAATAAACTCAAAGCAGTGTTCATATATTCATAGTTGCTTAATAATATAGCAAGAGAATTTTTAACTCCTGTTATTGTAAATTATGTATTTATGTACAATTTCTTTGTGTAATCAAATTAAAGATTTTTTTTTTAATTGTAATAATTTCTCCATTTGAATAATAATTTTTATCGTTTCTTAAAATCTTTTTTGAAAAAAGTCTTCGTATAAAGAACTTTTGTTATTTATTAATGTCCCTTGTATAATATTTCTAAATACAACAAAATAGTTAATTTACTTTCAGGGGCCTAAGTCTTATTTACAATATTCTCTGTTGTATGTCGGTGGAGTGTCAATGGCATTTTTTGACACATTTGGTCGCAATCAGTGTAATGCTATCTACACATCGGCGGCTTTATGTCATACGAATGGCAGCTGTCAAAAAACCGGCGGCTTTGGTGTGTAGATACCATAACCCATTGTTTAGCAGAGTAGGTGTAAAATGTGTCAAAAAATGACATTGACACTATCAAGTGTATCAACACAACTGAGGCTATTTTAAATAAGCAGACTTGGGTCCCAGATAATACGACGTAGAAATTAAATTGTTATAAAACTAGTATTCAAAATCAGCCATACGTATTGCATTGTAAATATTTTATATGAATCAATCCGGTAGAGGAATAATAAACTTGATTTTTGAAGCAAATTAACGGTGAATGGAGTTTTACTAGAGTTAAAACACACGGTGAAACGCAACTGAAACTGCTAGTTACTTTTGAGTTGCATCGCAGTTTCTGCTATAGACTTCCTTAGAAAACCACACACGACGCAACTAGTTTGAAACGTTTCATTCCAGTATAGTAGAAACTGCGATGCAACTCAAAAGTAACTAGCAGTTTCAGTTGCGTTGCATTTGCGTTTCACCGTGTGTTCTGGGTCTAAAACATTCTCAGTTGCAGAATAAGCTGTTATTTATCAATTAAACATCATTCCGTCTTAGTTTATATTTTGCCAATGAGAGAGTCAGCTATAGGTATAATGTAACATTAGATTTAATGACCTATCCAACTAATAACATAAACCAGATTTTATGAAATGAAAGCCTGTTCAGTTTACAGACATGACAAGCTAATCTTTTAAATAGACATATTTTTTGCATAGTTAATCATGGACACCTACCTATGATGCGTTCCTAATAAAATATATCTATCTTATCTTTCTAAAGGTCTGTTTCACCTTCTACAGATAAAATTTATCTTACAGATATTTTATACCTGTCTCTGTCTAAAATGTCATGTTTTATGAAATAATCTGTTAGTTATAATTTATCTGAGGATGGTGACATAGACACTAAATATTATAATTTACTATTCGTTACTTGCCGTTAACTTGCTAAAATCAAGTATTTTGCAACTGGTTAATAAAATACAATTCTATTAGATATAATTGTAAATAGATGTATAAAGATAATTTATAGTTTTAAATATATAAAGAGTAATTATTGTATATCTATTGTACGATGGTCTTGTTAAAACGGATGTTGGACCAATAGTTTGGATTTGGAAGGGGCGGACGTAATATTATGAAATAATATACGATTTGAAATTTTATTCAATTGTTTCATTTATGACATTTATACATATGACATTTTAATAATTGTATTTTATTTTATTTCTTTTTACAATATATTATTTAATTTCATTATTTTGGCGTATAGTATGGTTTTGAATTTTATGTATTATTTGTATTTTTTTCTATGGGTTTTATGCCTGAAATAAAGAATTATTATTATTATTATTTATTAAAACTAAAAAACAAAACTTATTACATTAACAAGAATATTAAGTGCTTGTTTCACCACTTACAGATATTTAACTGACAGATAAACCTATGTCTATTTCATAAAAAATGACGTTTTAGACAGAGACAGGTTTAAAATATCTGTCAGTTAAATTTTATCTGTAAATAGTGAAACTGGCCCTTAAAAATAAAATAAGGATGATTAAAACTGGCTTTGGGCTGTTACCTTGTGTTTTTTTACTGTTTATACAAGAAACGTAAAGCAGAATCCTCATAATATGATTATCAATATTACGTTAAAAATTACCAAGTTACATCCGCTGAAAACTGACTCAATCCAGATACGGGACGACCTTGCTCCAATTATAGGCGAAACAAAACTAATCCAGTAGGACATCGCAGTGAAGCCAAAAACACTCATTATCCTTAATTCCATTAAATTCTACTCGTACTAATTACTTCGCGGACAACGGGCCATAAAGATTACAAAGGGGACATTTTTTGCACCAATCCACCGCCGAATCTATGTTGCCGTGTTGGAAGGTTCATAAATCATCTTTTATGAGCTCCAATTTACTCGTACTGTTTTCTATGAGTCAGAGGAAAATAACCCAATAGTGAGTTGCTTCTTCTCGTAGAAGGACAAGGTGTTTTGTTTGTCCTGTAAGTAGGTAAGTACCTACATCGGATTAAGGGAACAGTTTCATACTGACTGCTTAAGTGAATGCTTAAATATCTATTTTGTTTATTCTTGAATTAAATATGCAAAACACACAAATAAGAATGTTAAGTTAAAAAAAATATGAAAATGTTTTTTTACAGACTATTATAATACAACCTGGCTGTATACGATTTGATGACAAGTCCAATTGAATTGTCAAAATACTTATTTTTATTTGATTCTCAAAAATCCACAGATACAATTCATTTTCCCTCCGCGCATAAGTTACGAACTTTGATAAAAGTATAAAAAAGCTAAAAGAATATAAGATGTTCAATGAAGATGTTAGCAAAAAAAACATCTGAAATCTAGTTTAACAAATGAGTAGCTTTCAACAATAAACCATAATGGATCCAGGAAGTTATAAATCAAGTCTGTGTATAAAGGTACCTATTTTATCTGTAAAAGGGACATTTGGGGGAATAACAAAAGAATAGGGCACAAATTTAGGTCAGCGCTAATTTGCTTTTCGCTCGTTTTATCTGCTTTTCACAGTGAAAATGAGATTAAATTAGAAGCAAGCTTCTTGTTTGTGGAAAGTAAATGAGCGTTGGACTATAAGTGATGGTAATCGTGTAGTAAGCTTGTGGCTTAGGATACTTAGGTACCTATCTGTTGGTAACGCAATTTTTTTTCAGTAGTCTTCTGATTTTGTACTTATATGTATTTTTAACAATATTACAATATTACTATTTTATTAAATATACGATAGGATCTTATCTCCTTGTATTTTGAGAATCCCAGTATGTTCCGCAACAGATGCGCCAAATCCGCCAATTTGCAAATTATTGACAGCCAACAGATGACTGGTTATTTTCATCTAAAAACAACAATGGATGTCTTGAATCTTCATCATTTGTTTACTTATAGAAATAATATGCTTCAAATAATTTTCTGTTAATTCCTTAAAGCGTGTTTCATATTCAACAAGAACTTCATTGACTACTTCGTTTAAATTATCGTCAATGTTTTCTTTAATCATTTTCCGGGAATTAGCTTCGGAAAATAAACTTTCAGCAAATGAATCTAAAGACACTGATAAATCTTTTATATATTTCACATCGTTCGACAGAAATTCTAAATCTTATTTAGTATGTATTAATGTATCTCGAAATAATAAATATTGCAAGATTTCACTGATGTTGTTTGACATTTGTTTAAAATTCGCTTCTGCAATTTCGGAATTAGATTTTACTTCTTCTTCATAGCCTTTGACTGTTCTTTCAAATTCAAAAATGTTTTTCACGAGTGATTCTTGCAATTTTTTCATACAATTGAAAGTAAAATTGGATATACAGCCCTTAGTTTTATTGTTGTAAACATTAACGCAACTATTATTGGATGAAGTGTTTTGGACAATCCACAAAGGAGGCGATTGTATTGATCTTCGAGTACGACGGTCCATGATTGCCAAGATGTTGTCTTTAAGTTGTTTCATTGTATCAACTATTACTTCCGTTGCATCGCCTAGTTCGTCTTCAGTTATAGTTTTGTTGAATAACATTATGTCATAGAGTTCAGACATTGAGACAACAGTGGCTCTAGCACTATTGACTTTCCCCTCAACTTTAGCGATTTCAGTTCGACTCTTATCCATTTGACTTTTTATTTTTTCACATTCCTTTTCAAGCCACGTGGTATGAGCAGTGACTGTATCCAAAATTATTTTTATTTTCTGAATTTTTTCTTCACTCTCTGCTTTTAATGCCATGGCCGTTTTTTCTAATTTTGGAAAGAATACTATCCACCAGTGATCTGTTGCTTGTATTGTTTTCTTGATTATCTCTTTATTTTCTTGGATCTTATAATAGGATTTAGTTTGTATTGCGATTTGTAAAAATTTCAACGGAACGGTAACATAAGTGCCAAGAGTGGCCTTTGTTTTATCGATGAGTGTAAGAATAAGTTTCGTTTTGTCAAGAGCCTTGTCGCAGATTTGCTTCACGCGAGTTTTCTTCAACGTGTAATCGATTGTTTTGTTTTTTATGTGCATATTGCTGATTGTGACAACGGTGGCTTCTATCTCAGACGAAAGTGCGCTGGTGTTTCCAGAAATCTGTCCAACTTGTATGTTAATATCAATCAAAGCTCTATGAATATCTATTCCAAATTTGAATATCTCTGAATCTAATCCTTCGTGTAGTTCACAGGCAATGTCGTTCAGCGCTGGTCCCAAAACCCTTGCATTTTCTCGTTCGACATCTTCCACCATCATTTTTGTTTGTATGAGTCCTAAAAATGCGGTTCCAAGAGTAGTCAAAGCCGCCGTAGGGATAACGAATGAAGCCGCGGGTGCTGGCGCAGAGGTGAATATCACACACACACCGTACACTATGAACCACTTCATTGTAGGGAATTCGACAAAATTGTACAGCACACCAGTTATATGGACCACCGCTTATAAGGATGTCGCACTTGTTGAGCGAACTCCGACGACAAATTATATCCATTACAAAACCGTACAATACTATACAATACAATTTATTACTGCTTAATAAACATACAGATTCAAACAAATTGGGACATAGTTATCAATTTAGACTGCTAATGGAAATATGGGTGTAAAATTTATACATAAAGATCACAATGCCCTTCAAACGTAAGTAACACTTGTGAAAAAAATATAACTATTGAAGTTGGTGGGCTAGGGGCTCTACTTTGATCATACGATCCGTTTCAAGTGGACTCGAATCAAATTATCTAATTCCGACTTTCATTTGTTTAATTTGAGGTGAAAAGGGTCGTAAACGGAGTATCAAAACGCCTGATTCATTTCTAATGGCAACGAATGATCAGAGAGGACTACATTGGGCTACGGCTATATTTTATGATACAATTTACATTCACTGTCCTGTTCAGTACAATTTCGTTTAGTCTTTCATTCCTTGCCTCTAATGAGTTTCTACGGGTTAAACATCAAACCGTTGACGCCACTCATGTACTTACAAAAATGGCATATTATAATACCTGATAGTTTATCTATTTCTAATATTATAGTAATTTTAATATTTAGGTTAGTAAATAATCTTTGTAGATTGCCTTTTTATTTTAGAAAGACATATTGAAGCATTATAACTAAATAACAGCGATCGATGTAATTTAGAACCTAAATATCACCAGCAAGGGCCTAATTTGTATCGTATGTGGAATTGTAACGATCATTATCTTTACTAATGTCAGTTACCCTAATTTCCCTTTTTCGCGAATTGGGTGAAAAGGTTTAGACTACCCAACATTTCCAGCTGCGGGTTATATCTTCAATAAAATAAAACTGAGCAATTTAACATTATTCATATAATTCAGTTACATACAACGTTATCCGCAGAAAAAATGCTAGTCTAACACCGACTTAGACAAAAAGATCAAGGATTTGTCATGAAGTTTCAAGCGCAAAGCTACAATAAACAATCTTTGTTCAGTATTTTTAATAAGCAATGTAACTTTTCTTTCATACTACGATATTATTACAATGAGAAGATGACAATTTTTTATCATAATTTCGACCTACCTCCGAGTATGTTTCTTAAGAAAATCTGTTCAGTTGATTTCGTTTTTCAGTTGTTTTTTTATCAAAGAGTGAGTGTGTGCATGACATCAATTCACTCAAATTAAAAACCACCTTGTTTAAATATGAAACTCTTACAAAAAAAAAACAATGTAAGCACACAAATTGTAATAGTCTACAAAACGTTCTTCCGTAATTAAAGTATCCGTAAAACTCCTTCAATTTATTCAAATTACTTCTTCTTATCCCTAAAAGTTTATGAGTTTCAGCGTAAGCAATACTTTTTAATTTTAATTTCATTTCAAGTCAAAATTTAATGCAGAGTTAACATTTTAACTAGCGTTTTAATTGAAACTCGAATTATAGCTTTATTTTAATTGCAACCGTAATCAGAAATACGTAGGTATATGAAATACGTAGGTAAATAAAGAAAAATATTTAAATAGATTCAACTCTCATACTAAATCAGATAACATGAAGTAGGTATCAAAGAACTTCAAGTCATACAATTCGAAAATTCATATCCGTATAGGTTTAGGACATAAAAAAAATAAGTATGTACTACAAATAAAAATATTATTTTTATTTTAAATGTGGTTAACAATTGGGTTCACAATTTCTTTGTTTTAGAAAGGAAGTATTAGTGAGCCGTTTTTCGGAAGCTGAGGCTTTTTGTCTACGATGACTAACGGAGAAGTTCTAATAGTATTAAGTTGTTGTTTTATTGCTAATTGGTTCCTCAAATATTTTTCAGATAATTCCTCAGCTTTTTTCTGGTTCTCAGCTATAAATTCATTGATATGTTCCATTAACTGATCATCTACATTCTTTGTCACTGCCTTCTGGGCATTTGCTTCGGAAAATAAACTTTCTGCGAATGAATTTAAAGTCGCTGACAAATCACTAATCTTTTTTACTTCATCCTTAGTATTGTCCACATTTGCTTGAACTTGTATTAGAGAAAGTTGCAGCGGCAAGAAGTTACGAGGAGCACTATCTCTTTGTGCGATAGCTGTACTTGAGTTCAAATTGGAATCTGATATTGATTGTAATTGATTTGCTTTTACATTTTCTGAAAGAGTTTTTATTTCTTGGTCGTATTCACTAAGAACTTTTTCAAAATTAGAAATGTTCCTTAAGAGTGACTCGTATTGCTTTTTCAAAGAACTGAAAGTTGAATTCGATATACAGCCCATGGTTCTATTGCTGTAAATATAAACGCAGCCATTATCAGTTGACATATTTAGATTGAACCACAGAGGATTCGATGGTACTGATCTTCGCTGACGACTATTTAAAATGTCTAAAACCTCGTTTTTCATTTGTACCATTGTTTCTACTATAACACTTGTTGCATCTTCTAGTTCCTCCTCAGTTATAGTTTTGTTAAACAGCATTATGTCATACAATTCAGATGTTGAATTTGTAGTAGCTTGGGCACTTTTGACCTTTCCTTCGATTCTTGAAATTTCAGTTCGACTCTTGTCTAGTTGATCTTTGATGTCTATACACCTCTTTTCTAGCCACTCAATATGATTACTGATAGTATTCAAAATTATTTGTATTTTCTCAATTTTGTCTTCACTTTGTGCTTTTATTGCCTTGGCCGTACTTTCAACTCTGGGGAAGAACCAAATCCACCAGTGGTCGGTTGCTTCTACTTCTCTTCTGATGATTGCCCTATTTTCTTCAATCTTAGCTTGAGATGTAGCTTCCATTGAAGTTCGCAAATATTTTAACGGAACGGACACGTTTATACCAAGCATTGCCTTTGTTTCATCGATGAGTGTAAGAACAAGTTTTGTTTTGTCGAGGGATTCATCACAGATTTGCTTTACGCGAGTTTTCTTCAATGTGTAGTCTGCAAGTTTTTTATTCAAATGAACTTTGCTGATTGTATCGGCGGTGGCCTCTATCTCAGACGCCAATGAAGTAGTGTTCCCCGATATTTGTCCAACTTTGATATTAATGTAAATCAATGCCTTGTGAATATCCACTCCGAACCTGAATATGTCTGAATCTAATCCTTCGTTTAATTCACGAACAATATCATTCAACGCCGGCGTCAAAACTCTTATATTTTCCCGTTCGGTCTCTAAGATCATTAATTTGGTTTTTATTAGGTCTAAAAATGCAGTTCCAAGAGTCTGCATAGCCACCGTAGCGACTATGTGGGAAGCCGCGGGGGCGAACGCGACGGCGAACACCACAAACACAACGTATACCGAGAACAACTTCATTGTAGAGAATGCAATGAAATCACTACAAGACGCCCTTTATATAGTGTAAATGAGTTGCCTGCCTCAGTCCGAGAGAAGCTAATGATATCATATCGGTTTTACACAGAGCAGTTCAAGGGGATAAGTGTCCAAGTGGGTACCTTATGTATTTTAAATAAGCACTTTCATAACCGAATGCATTACTTCCACATTTAAAAAGAAACTTGTATTTTTTTGTTTCAGTTTTATGAATCCATTTTATTGTATTTTAGTTTCAAAAAATATTAATGCCTATCTATGCCTAGTTCTTGTAAGAAATAGTATTTAGTATTTATAGTATTATAAGTTATAAGTATTTATAGTATTATAGTACTTATAAGGTTATTGATAAAAATTTGATACTTGAATTTTTAATGCTTTATTTCAATTTTATTTTTTGTTTGTAGTATTTTAGTACTTTTATGAAATAGGGATGATGATTACATTTAACAAATAGCATTATATAGTCCTTATTTTAGGCTATTAATATATTAGAAACACATTTTTTACCTGATATATGATCAAATGCATAAATAAGTACAAAGATATAGAGCATCAAATTTATGGAGTGGGGGGTTTACGTTACAAGGTACTATATGTAAAAATTGTACTTAGGCGTGATGTCACGAGGAACTTTTTAATCGAGTGTCAGTTTTAGTCCAAGATAAAAAAAGAAAAAATACGTATCCAATTTTTTAAAATAATCTAAGTAATGGACTAAAAAATGAATTTTGTCACTACGCCCCTTGTCTACGGGGTTACTTTTGGACTTACTAACAAATACATCAAATTACATAGCTTAGTTCCATATCAATAATTCAGTAAATAAAACAAATAATAAATATAATGTTTTTTCAGAATATTTATAAAATACAATGTCCCTGCTTTGAGTGGTCTTCCCTTAGCGATTAAAAGAGGTTATCAGAAAGGTTAAAAACGATTTATCATACGACGCTCTTTAAAAGTAAGTATATGAGAATAATATAATAGTAATTAAAGATATGCTGATTGTTTATAATTCGAGGACACCTTCCACATATTTATGTAGTGTGACCGCAATGCGGGTGTAACGATGGACTTGAAACTAAAAAGATCATCAACACAAAATATAGAGGTGACCAACTCGGCACTGACTGCCTCTTGGGCATGGGAACCTTTATTCTTTGCCATCGTCGAGATGGTGAAGCTAGCCTAACATGCTGAAGGCCTTTATCATCATCATGATGTCAGCTTATGGACTTCCACTGCTGGACAAAAACCTTCCCCAAGGATCTCCAAAACGACCGGCCTTTTTTTTTTCTGAGCATCATAATAGGGGTGCCGGGCCCAAGCCACAAAACCCCCTTTTTTACAATAGCCAATATTTGTCAGGACAATACCATATAAGTACTTAAATACTATCCAAATATCCTTTAATAATCTAAATGACTTTCAATAAGCTAGGAGTTCCCTTATAACACTTATGACAATTGAGAAACGTCCGTGTGCTGCTCGAGAGTAGGCATTTTGAAAAAAAATCAATTGAATTCGAATCGAATTTAGCAGAAAGAAACAGTATCGAAATATTAAAAACTTAGTTTTATTGAAAATCTAGATGTTAATATTTTCATAGCATACGAGCAAAGATGTGATCAAAGCAATTTAAATGTAGGAAGTATTTGGTCTATTAGGTCTGCGTCTACGACTACTAGCGTCTTTTGTTGAAGCGATAAAATCTCTAGTGACATTTAAACAATAAATTGGATTTTCTTCCTAACCTTTTATTCAGTCATTCTTTAGAATAATAGTTAAAGATATGAAATGACGTAATATTTTTCCTTCACTTGAGTGTAGTACCTATTCATCTGCCCTGTATTCTCTACCTCTCTTCCCTAAAAGAAATATTTTAATTATTTCTAATATTTTAATTTTTTTTTTTTTTTTATTAAAAATATTTTTTAAAGTAATATTTTTAATGTGTTGCATCATTTTTACTTGATTTTCATTCATAACAAAAAGATTTTTACATTTCTGATAACTAAGTACAAACATTGCAATACTATAAGATGACACAAAATTAAATTATACATATAATAAATGTTACTTTTACAACAATAAAAACCCACTTGAGCTTGTTTCTTGACGCTTCTCTAATTCATTTCCCGAGAGCAGAGGACTTTCCGTCTCTTCAAAGACAAAGGGAGTAGGTAGCTCGAATTTTTCTTGAATAAATTTTTCTTAAATGATATCCCTCAAACAATTTTCAGATAATTTTTCCGCCGCTTTCTGGTTAAAAACAAGAAGTTCATTGATTTCTCTGTTTAAATCATCATCGATATTACTTTTTACCAGCTTCTGGGCATTTGCTTCGGAAAATATTATAATTTCTGCAAATACATTTAAAGTCACTGACAAAATACGAATCTTTTTTACGTCATTCATCATAGTGTCTATATTTCTTTGAACTCGCATGAGAGAAGTTTCCAGCATTCATAGATTCCGATGCCCTTTTTAAACGACTTCAAAAAAAAGGAGGAGTTTCTCAATTCGACCGTATATTTTTTTTTTTTTTATGTGTGTCCACGCAAATCTTCGTCGTTTATGAACCGATTTTGATGATTCTTTTTTTGTTGGAAAGGGGGTATCCCGAGGGTGGTCCCATGGTAAGGAAACCAGGATCTGATGATGGAATCTTGGAGAAATCGAGGGAAACTCTCGAAAAAATTGTATTTTCGACTAGTCTGTTTCTTATGTTTCTTCACACAACTTCGTCGTCCATGAACCGATTTTGATGATTCTTTTTTTGTTAGAAAGGGGGTATCCCAAGGGTGGTCCCATGTTAAGGAAACCAGGACCTGATGGTGGAAACCTGGAGATATCGAGGGAAACACTCGAAAAAATTGCATCGCGACTAGTGTGTTTCTTAATATTATGCAATAATAAGAATTTTAAAGCCCTAATGTTTAATGAGGGTCTGACATTGACCTGATGATGGAGCGGAAATGCAGTCGACGGAACTCGACAACGGTTTACAGCAAGTACTTTGTGTTTGGGCTTGATTAACTTATATTATTGAGACCTTTCATCTAAATGAGTTGTGACTGTTATTAGGGGTCTGATAATGAAAATGAAGGACAGTCGAGGGAAACTAAAAAATGTGAAATAAAAAATTTTTGCCAAAAAAGAAACAACTTCAAAACTGAAACTAAAAAGTATGAAATAAATTAACTTGTACAGCAAATTTCGAGTTTATAAGTGATTAAAAGTAACATAAACAAATACATAATTATGTCTTTAAAATTTTTGAAGACGGTGCCACCTGTTTCCTTGAGATGTGAAAAAGATTGATTATAAGTACCTATATTACCTATATCTAGTCATTGTTTTACTTAGCACCGTCTTCAAAAATTTTAAAGGCATAATTATGTATTTGTTTATGTTACTTTTAATCACTTATAAACTCGAAATTTGCTGTACAAGTTAATTTATTTCATACTTTTTAGTTTCAGTTTTGAAGTTGTTTCTTTTTTGGCAAAAATTTTTTTCAGTTAGCCATTCCTTTTGGTTCGTTTAACTTTCTTTTGGTTACGTTTAACTTTCTTTTGGTTTACTTTTAACTTTCTTTTGGATATTTTTGTTTAGAAACTTTAAGTTAGCCTTTACGTTAGGCTTTCCATTAGGCTTTCAGTTAGCCTTTTCTTTTAGTGCTTTCTTTTAGGCCCTTATGTAATTTTGGTTCTTAAATTTTGACCTTAGGATGCCCTTGAGCTACCCTTAAGTTTTCTTTTGTTTTTGGCCTTAAGCCCTTGTTTATTAACACAGTTTTAATTATGACAATGAATCATTAAGTGCATGTAAGTGATTCTTTTTGGTAAACCTAAATTTTATGAACTTTATGATAAATTCTGATGGTGGTTTATAGTTTGATTCTTTTAAATTTATTTAGGTTTTATACCTAAAATAAATTTAAACCCACAAGCTCTTACCTTATGTTACTGAGCTACAATTTATGTATTACGGTTGAGGAATGAATTAAAGAAAGTATTAATGTTGAACATATTTCCGGATTTTATTTACACCAAATTCATACCTTGACTTTGTCACCTACCAGGCCGGGGGTACCCGTGACACTTTAGCGGAGGCCTCTATCTCAGACGCCAATGAAGTAGTGTTCCCGATATTTGTGCATCTTTGATATTAATGTCAATCAATGCCTTGTGAATATCCACTCCGAACCTGAATATGTTTGAATCTAATCCTTCGTTTAATTCACGAACAATGCCATTCAACGCCGGCGTCAAAACTCTTATATTTTCTCGTTCCGTCTCTAAGATCAATAATTTGGTTTTTAAGAAGTCTACAAATGCCGTCCCTAGATTGATCATAGTCTCCATAGCTATACGAGATGCCGGGGGGCGAACGCGACGACGAATACCACAAACGCAACGTATACAGGGAATAACTTCATTGTTAAGAATGCAATGGAATCGCTACAAGACACCGTTTATACATATATGTTACGGGCAATGTGATTAATGCGGGCATTATGCATAATGCCCAGCTGTATCGGGCAATGTGATTAATTACGTTCAAAACTGTTCTATTTATCACATTGCCCGGGCATTATGAATAATGCCCAAAGACCATCGGGCAATTTGATAATAATAGTCCGTTAACTTGATAATTGTAGGTTGCGATAATTCTAAAGTCGCCAAATTCTTGAAACGTTGTCAGAGACATATTAGTAGACAATTTTTTTAGAAATTTTGTCATTGCTTTAGGTATAATTAAGGTTTTTGCATTTTCAGCAACTAAGATTATTGAAGTACCTAGAGTAGAAAAATAATTAGGCATCTCGTATGTTATGTTATTAATAGGGATGCGCCGAATATTCGTTTACTATTCGGTATTCGCAATATTCGGCACCTCAACCGTTTCGTATTCGGCCGAATATTCAGTAATCGTTTAAAATGACCATTTATTCATTTATTTTGTTGAGTAATAATTTGCTTGATAAAACGAGATATTAACCTCATATTAAATTATTTTAAACGAAGGAGTAGTCAATCTTATATCCTCATTTTCACATCTAGGTATTACAAGAGTTATTAGGAGATAATAAAATAAAGATAAGTTAATAAGTGACACTTAAAGATAGAATTTAGAAACCTAGACATTCTGCTCTAGTGTCAGTCAAAGGCGCTTTTCTTTATAAACTTTACCTATTTGTTGTATCAAAATTAGTGTGAAAGAACAACCGAATAGTTCGGCCGAACCATTCGGTTCGGTAGGATTTGAAACAGAATAGTATTCGGTATCCGGAGAAATGAAAATTCTTTTAATCCTGTTGGTTAGGTTTGACAACACTTTGAACGGGTCATTTTTTGAAGTTAATGTTAGATTCGCAAGAGTGCCCCCAGAGAAGTACCTAGCAAGAAACTCTGTTGGGTTGCTCTTTTCAATTTAAGTTTTACAAATTCTTAGGTTGAAACACAGAAACAATCATTAAAATTTACATTTCAATAGAGCTTAAATTAATAAACAAATAATAAAAAAATTGCCCCTGCAATATCCAGAACAAGGTATAGGTAAGTAAATGGGAAGCTGAAAAGTGAAAGGCTTAGCTTGCTAGAATCCACATAGGTACATGACCGGCTCTCACAGCAGCACCTTCACACAGGTCTCAACGTATGTGCCAGCCATCAACCCCTTCCACACATTTTAGGGAAGTAGTATTTTAGGGATTTAGGAAGTATTTTAGGGAAACCAGCGCATGTCACCCTTTGACCAATCAAGAGTCCGGAATGGCCTAACCTAAACTAAAACCCAACTTAACGTATGAAGAAAATGATGAGAATTTTAAGTTTCATAATACCTACACATTTATTTGACTTTCAGTTAGGTTTAGATGAGATAAGGTTTCATTGTAAAGTAAAAAAAAGTACTGAAACAAGTTTATTATCACTCTGCCCAAGAGGTGACTGGCATTATGCATAATGCCCGGGCAATTTGATTAATTGCATAGTATTTATCACATTGCCCGCTTATATTGGGCATTATTCATAATGCCCGGGCATTATGCATAATGCCCAATGAATCACATTGCCCGTAACATATATTATACGTAACTGAGTGGGGCTGGCTTAATCCGAGACAAACTAATTCTATCATATCAGTCGTCCTCCCCTTAGTAATTAGACAAGGTTACTTATATCAGTAAGGTTCAAAACGATTTATTATATAAAGTGTAATGAGAAGTACTAATGAGAATTATGTAACAGTAAGTAATTAAAGAGATGTTAGTTGTTTATCATTGTTAGGACAAGATGCCATATACCTACCTAAACACTATGAAAATATATTTTAAAAGCTAAATGACTTTCTGATCTTAATTGATGAATAAACCATGTTTTTTTAAATTACCAAATAATACTAGTGCGGCACGAGTAGGCATTTAAAAAAAAATCTAATTCGTAAGCTGCAGTTCCAAGAGGCAACTGCCTAAACCCCTACATACATATCCGTCACGCCTCTCTCCCATTGGGGTAGGCCGAAGCCACATCCTTCCACTTGCTACGATCCAAACAAACTTATTTCGCTTTATCCACACTCATCAGTCACCTCATACACGCCCTTCGGTTTAGGGTACTCTTGACTTGGCCTTTCTTGAGGTACTAATCTACCAAATGAGGGTTTCTGAAACAGACATAAAAGCACTGTAGCATTAGGTCTAATGTGTTAACATTCTCATACATATGCGCATATGCGGGCAATGAAATATGTAGTGACATTTTAATAATAAATGTGTTTTTCTTCCTAACCTTTTATTTTTGATAATAGACAGTCCATCTTTATAAAATAGTAAAGGTACGAAATGACGAAAGCTTTTTTTTTCTTCTAAGCTTCTAAGGAAATGCCAGCCGCGTAAACGCATAATTATTATTCTTCCTTAGATGTTTCTCTGTTTAATCGCTAAAAATAAGCTCTCAGACTTAAGAATATAAAACTTTACGATGTTTAAATCAAAACAACTTTATTAATTAGATAGTTTATTGCAAGAAAACTGTACATAAAAAATATAAAAAATAAGATTGATAATACGGAAGGTACCGCGTACCTATTTCTCAAAGAAATATTTTTTAATACAACAATATTACAACAATAAAAGGGTTTTTATTGTTGTAAAAGTAACATTTATTACTTATATGTATATTTTAATTTTGTGACATCTTAAAGTATTGCAATGTCTGTACTTAGTTATCAGAAATGTATAAATCTTTTTGCTATGATTGAAAATCAACTAAAAATGATGCAATGGGTACTTGAGCTTGTTTCTTGACGCTTCTCTAATTCATTTCCCGAGAGCAGAGGACTTTCTGTCTCTTCAAAGACAAAGGGAGTAGCTCGAATTTTATTCAATTTTTCTTGAATGATAGTATTATCCCTCAAACAATTTTCAGATAATTTTTCCGCCTCTTTCTGGTTAAAAACAAGAAGTTCATTGATTTCTCTGTTTAAATCACCGTCGACATTACTTTTTACCAGCTTCTGGGCATTTGCTTCGGAAAATATAATTTCTGCAAATACATTTAAAGTCACTGACAAAACACGAATCTTTTTTACGTCATTCATCATAGTGTCCACATTTCTTTGAACTCGCATGAGAGAAATTTTCAGCATTATGTAGTCCATCACATCATTTTGTGTGATATCTGTACTTTTTTGTACAGATTGCATCGATTTTTTAACATTTTTTATTCCAGTGTTTATTTCATGTTCGTGTCTGGCAATCATGTTTTCAAACTTAGAAATGTTTTGCGAGAGTGATTCATATTGCTTTTTCATAGAGCTGAAAGTAGAACTTGATATACAGCCCGCAGTTCTGTTGTTGTAAATATAAACGCAGCCATTATAAGTTGACATCTTTTGGTTGAACCACAGAGGAGTCGATGGTACCGATCTTCGCTGACGACGATTGATAATTTCTAAAACCTCATTTTTTAATTGTACCATTGCGTCAACTATGACCTCTGATGCATCATCTAGTTCGTCTTCAGTTATGGTTTTGTTGAACAACATAATGTCGTACAATTGAGATATTGTAGCTGTAGTAGCATTTGTACTTTTAGCCTTTCCTTCGATTTTCGCAATTTCAGTTCGACTCTTGTCTAGTTCATCTTTGATGTCTATACACATTTTTTCTAGCCACTCAGCATGTTTAGTGATTGTGTCCAAAATTATTTGTATTTTCTGAATTTTGTCTTCACTCTGTGCTTTTATTGCCTTGGCAGTACTTTCGACTCTGGGGAAGAACCAAATCCACCAGTGGTCGGTTGCTTCTACTTCTCTTCTGATGATTGCCCTATTTTCTTCAATCTTAGCTTGAGAAGTAGCTTCCATTGAAGTTCGCAAATATTTTAACGGAACGGACACATTTATACCAAGCATCGCCTTTGTTTCATCGATGAGGGTAAGAATAATTTTTGTTTTGGCGAGGGATTGATCACAGATTTGTTTCACGCGATTTTTCTTCAATGTATAGTCTGCAAGTTTTTTATTCAAATGAATTTTGCTGATTGTATCGGCGGTGGCCTCTATCTCAGACGCCAATGAAGTAGTGTTCCCCGCTATTTGTCCAACATTGATATTAATGTGAACCAATGCCTTGTGAATATCTATACCGAACCTGAATATGTCTGAATCCAATCCTTCGTTCATTTCACGAGCAACGTCGTTCAAAGCTGGCGTCAAAACTTCTTGATTTTGAAGTTCAACTTGTTTAACCATTATCTTGGTTTTTATGAGACCCAGAAAGGCAGTTCCGAGTTCAAACAAAGTCTCCGTCGGGACTTTCAAAGATTTCGCGGAGACATGCGCGGAGGCAAACGCCACTAGCACAATGTAGACTATGAACAACTTCATTGTCACGAATGTAACGATATCACAGCTAGGCACCGTTTATAAATGAAACAGACTCGGACAGAGAGCACTGATAAGACACATCAGGGGAAAAGAGCTTAAATGTGTATTGCTCATTCTTTAGTACTTATTTATAAATTATATGTATGTGTGTGTTGTGTTGTGTACGTATTTGTATTGTTTTGTGTTTTTTTTTGTTTGTATTGTTAAGTATGATTTGAGTGCTACACATTTTTACAAAATGGAGTGGGCAGTAAAACACGAAAATGTTGCCGTCATTTGTTCTTTTGTTTTAGTAACCGTGGCTCTTGTAGGTTCTTCAACTTCATAATAACTCAATATTATATACAGTGTAGCGTAATCTCAACCAATAAAAGATCCAATATAGAAAAATAATCTTACATTAAACGTGGCCACATTGGTCCACCTTCCCCTTCGCAGTATAAAAGGTTATCATTGGGGCAAGGAATAGATGTAGGAACTATCTTAAGCAAAAACGGCTTTAACAATTTCTTAAAATACATAATGGAGCAAATGCCTTATACTGTTTGATCAAGGGCAGAAGTAGGTACATTCGAATATTTTCCAATTGAATTTGAATTTACTTAATATTTCTTATTTTGGTTTGCTCTTTGTTTTTTAAAGCCGTTAAGGAAACTGTAGTTGTACTGATTTTTGATCAAAGTGCGTATTGCGTAGGCCCAGATTCATCAAACGTCTTTTATGGAAGAAACCGAAATTTTTAGACCCTTCCTTACCAAGTTTCATTTCTTGTTTTGTTAGTAAAAAGTTGTCTGCAACTATGAGAAGAGTCAGGAATTTATTTTTTCTTGCATTGTTTATTTTATCTTATCTTAAATAACCAACGTTGTCCCACTGCTAGGCAAAGGCCTCTCTCCTCCTTCTCCATGATTCACTATCCTGAGTCGTTCGTGAAGGTGTCCAGTTTATCCCGCCACCTTTTCCGTGGTCTTTTGGCGGTTGGTTTCCATTGGGTTGTTGTGATTGCCTAGAGATCGTTCGGCATGCGGCAGACGTGACCGGCCCAATCCCACTTTAGCTTGGCAGCTGTCCTTATATAGTCCTTTATAGTAAATAAAAATAAAAATCCACTTCCTCACAAAGTTTTTTATTTTAATTAGAATTTGACATATGCTGATTCATGAAAGGGTTCACGTTCCGGACATAACAAAATATCAAACAACATAACATTGCTTTTAGCGTATTCATTAGCTGTGAAAATTTCGACTGTAGTTAATGAAGTTTGGAATATATGGTTTCGTCAACTTTACTTTAATGTTATTAATTTTAGATGTCCTACATAGTAAGAATACTACAGTGCTTGTTTGTAACAATCCCTGCATAGTCGCTAATTAAACACTTTTACACGCTGATCTGGCCAATTTTCTCAATGAAAGAAAAATATGAAAGCTCCAGCTGCTTTTCATACCCTCACAAGCTGACAGAATGCGACAAAATGGCTCCAGTTATCCTCTTTTTAGAATCACTTTTCATGCGATTCATTATAAGTAGTGATAGAAAATATGTAACTTATATTCCTATAAAATATCACATAGATATGATTCTGGAATATATCTGAAATACATATCTAAGTTTTATAAAATTCGGGTACAAGTTTTCAGAGATTCAATATCGAAATATGAATACATAACATTTTGAAACCAATGCCGAAACGAGTCATAACTTTTATTCCACCGACACGACGTTGCACTTCATAAAGTTTCACGTTTCTCAAAGAAAAATGCAAGTTTATTACCCCGTCTAGGGAATATCGAGGTATCGGGTTATAATGGTTAAAAAAACAAGAAAAGCTCGATGATTGATGCCCGCTTGCTCCGAGGAATAAAGAAACAATACCTTTGCTTCGCTTTTAGGCGATAGTTGAAGTGAAAATTTGTCAATGATAAATTATTTTATTTATAGTTCATTCATAACACTTGATGTGTTATCTTTCAATTACCAATAGTGTAAGTATTCTTATTATTTTTACAAAAGCAATGGGATTAAAAGATGTGTAAGTAATTATATAATGAATCGTAAAGTTTTGTTTTGTTGTCTGTCTTGTACGTGTCTTGTCTTTGTAGGTCTTGTATGTCTTTGTGCATCTTGTATGAGTGTTTGAAATAAGAACGAAAACATGACAAAGACTTGAAAATCACGCTAAAACTACTGATCAGATTTTAATGAAACTTTGGTACGAGTGAGTTGTACCTTCTTTAGAATAAAACAAGATCCATAGAGTACTCGCATCTCATCATTTTAAGTTTTCAAAGATATGACGATTAATACGTACAAAGTGGAGCAGTTTCTGGTAGGTAAGTGGCTTCTATATAACTAACGTACAAAATACCTATGTAGCAATGCAGTGGCTACGGGGCCGTCCTAAAATGACTTGCAGTTCAAAACTCATTATATTGAACCAGGAAAATGTCAAGGCGTAGAAGTCATTACGTAATTTCAGCTTTCGGCACATTGTGTATATTAGTTTTTGCACACAATTTTCTGTTCAAAAGTTACCTTTATTTAAACAGTGCTGTTTTACTGTATGACGAAAATTAAAAGACGTTATTTTTCTCTTAGAAATGTGGGTCAAAATATGAAAATAAAATCTCCTTTATGGAAATTGTTGAAATGGTTAAAATAAATAATAAATCGTTGTAAATATAACTTGCTTTTATTCTCTAAAATAAAGTAAATCGGACATCTTCTAGAACCAAAAAACAACAGGAGGAGAATATTAATTCTTCAAACCAATAATAGGTGGCGCTTAATAAGATTATGAATTTGATAGAATAGAATCTTATTTCAACAGAAATAAACAAAACTGCTTTCATTACTAATATACGAGTAACTACTTAGGTATCATCAAGTATATTCAAATCAAACTGACGGATTTAAAAAAATAAAAATATCGCTCTAACTTTGAAACATAAGGACTCTTCTAAAGATACTTGAACTGAGAATGACTGAGGTGTACTTGAAATCTTAACGCTTTACGAATTTAAGCTTTTATATTCACTTTTATAAAGATTGTTAGTGTTCACTGTTCAGTGCTTTCAACAATCAATCATACTTTTTTTTACGAGTAGTTACCTATATCAGTGCTAAAAGTTAATTAATACAAAATTTTCAAAATTAGGTACCTTGTAGTGTTCAGTCGCCATTTGCCACTTGAGTACGCCGAAAATATTTAAGTTGCAAAAGTCCTCATTTTTAATAACCATGATTTGAACCTGAAGAGTCGGGGTGCCCAGAAAATAGGTAGGTCAGGAAAAAGGCAAGTCATTTAGCTCCATCACCTACCTACTTTCTGGGTATACCGACAAGAAAAGGTTAGTTTCATAAACAAAAACACTACAGTTCACCTATTTTATCACTTTGTCCAAGATAGGATGGGCATTATTCATAATGACCGGTCATTATTAATAGTGACCAGACTTATCACATTGCCTGTAACAGTAACATTAAACTAATAAATTCATTCTTATAGCAATGAAAAGATGGTTTATGGAATTAAATTATACTTTGTGAACGGGTATCAGATTTAATAAAAAAAAAAAAAAACAAATCAAATCTGATACCCGTTCACACAGAGTGACCCCTGATTGTGACCGTAAAACCCAGCAATTTTCCATTTATTCTATGCTATTGAATAGCAATATTAGTAACTTATTAAACGTGTATCATGTTTCTATTTGTCGTGTACAATCGTGGATAAGGAAAGGCTAAGTTACGAGTAGCTACCCTAAACCGACGCGCTTGTATGAGGCGATTTATTAATGCGGATGAAGCGAAAGTAGCGAAAGAAGTGTGTTTGTAAGTGGTCTCTGATGTCTCTGCCTACCGCGATTGGAAAAAAGCGTGACGGACATGTATGTATGTATATATGCAATCGGGGTTTGATCGGATGATAAAATACCGAGTCCGATAATGTTTTCTTAATATGAACGTCGATATACAAACGATACGTTGATATAAAATGTTTAATAGTCATGTATAAATGTTAAGAGCCGAGGTACAGGAGTGGAAGGAAGGATATGCTTTAAAATAACAAATGGTAGTAATGAGAACAAACCGAGGCCGTTCTCAGGAGTCACGTCCTAGAAAGTTGGTAGCTTGTTGGTAGTTTTCGTTAATCGATTTTAAACCCGGCCATGTGTGTGACGTGGTGGAATAAAAGGGAAATTCTAGTCTGCAAATTACCCCTAAACTGATAAATGTTTGGTACTTATATGTCATAGGGTAATTGGAAAATTTGGATATGTGAGATTGTAAGATACTTTTGCATTTATTATGAGTAAGTAAGTAGATAAGCTAATTATTAAGCTATTTATATATCAAGCTAACATATATGAAGCTCTTTACATTTGTCGTATCCAGTTTTATGTCAAAATTGATAGGTGTCTTTAGATAACGGAATTCAGATGTTTTTTAAATCACCTCCATTTTCATGGACGGTCGGGTAAAAACCGGATACAGCCTACACCAAACATGGTCGCTATGTAGTGAAGACGTGATCATAAAAACATGTATGTAATAAAATGTCAAAGCACTCGCAAAAGATAGGCCTAAATGGCGAATGCTCCACCGACAAGAGTCTAACACTTGAATGAAAATGAAATGAAAAAATAAAATCTAAAACAAACTTAGACACCGGTTCGAATAGATCATACTAAACAATAAGGAGCAAATTCAGCTCGTGTTAAAACTTAGCAAAACGTCTCATAATGGAGAACTTGCGCGGTTTAAATGTAAATTACTCTTAAACTTCTGATATATGTAAATTCGGTATAAAATCGCGTCCCGAGAAATTTTTGAATTAACAACGAATTCACGGTCTTGCTTTCTTTGAATGAGTTACGTAAATTAGATAATAATATTAGAACCTATTAGACGATGAATTTCTAACGCTGAAGTTCATCGAAAGTTTGGACTAATAAAAGGAATTTATCTTTGATCTTATTAATTTTCTCTTAAAATGGAGTTAGCGCTGAAGATTTTTAGAAGGTATTGAATACTAAAGTCTAGATAAAGCATAATTTAATTAAGGTTCTAAACTTAGTACTTTGGCAGTTGTTTTTTTGTTGAAAAACAAAGCAATACGTATCTACAACGACTTCACATCAGCTTTATCATTTGACATTCAATTTCTAAGATATCAATAAACGTGTTGGAAATACCTAACGTGTGCTGACATTTACAAGCCTTTAACTAAGTATACCAGGAAGTACGATAAATAGATGAAATTAAACAAGAGCATCTTAATTTATTCCTCAAAGCCATTTAAAGACGGACAAAACGCAAAAAGATTATTTTTTGCAAATCATGACAGAAAGCCGAGAAGCGGACTGATATTGCTCTTAAATAAAAGAAAGATATTGCTTGTCACCGTCGTGCTGACATCTTTGCAAAGGCGACAATTTTGTCCTCGGTTCCGTTTTCTTTTCTTTTTCTAATGAGCACACCAATTTTATGAAAAGAATACTGTTATCTTTTTTAAAATATACGGTTGGTAACTTAATGCCGCGAAAAATTCTGGCTGCGAATAACAAGCGGCTTACAGTCAAAATTACTATCTTATTTTATCCTGTAGGTTCTTCTGTTGGCTAATCTTTTGAGAAAATGTTTTGCTATTTTCTTACAGTCGTTTCAAGTAACTTAGTTTTTGGAGTGAAATTGGTAATCTTAAGTTTTAAACAACTTTAGGTAACATCTCTTATTCGTGAAGAAATCTTGAAAAAGTTAGTAGGTAGGTACCTACCCGTTACGACATCCATTCTTTGTAAATGTTTGACAGCTTGTAAACGAATATTTACTTCGCGTAACAAAATTACAACGTTTTAGCGTTTTCCAATTAAGGGAGACATAAAACGTTAAAAATAAAGAAATAAACTTCATTTTTAACTGCTCATGACACAGGAAAATTCACTTAATTTGCCTAATAGCAGGGTGTGTTTTAGGGAAGTGTATTTAGGCCTAATTCATTAACAGTTTATACCTTTTTTATATTTACATGGGAACTCAACATGTTACTAGAAGGGAAGTACCTAACCTTGTATAGATTTATGAAACAAATATTAAAAACTATTCTCCAGCTTTGATTAGACTTTTATTTGTTTGCTATAATTAACTATTACCCAAAAGGTTTTCTTTTTAGTAACGAATGGTTTTTTTTTAAGAACCGCCTCTTTTACATTTATAGCCTCTGCAACTATAATTGCAGCACGTGGTGTAATAAAAAATTGAGTGGGCAAAAATGTAGACTAGTAATTCTGCATTTTTGGATTCTCTTTTACAGCTAGTTTATTTGGTACCTTCACGAAGGTACCACGATTAAATGTAATTCTTAATGATAGATAAACAAGCAAGAATACAATATTCGAAGATGGCTTCCAGAAAAAAAAGTAAAGGGCGACCATTTCTAGCCTATTGGGAAAAGTAAAACGAATAGCTCTGTTGACACAACTTCTGAATTACTAATTGGTACAATTTGAACCGTAGTTTGAAATTAAACCTGTCGCCGCTGTGACAAGTGACAACTGACAATCGCCGTTTGTCCCCCAGACATGATTAAAAAAATAAAAAATGGCTCTTCGGAAATAGACAAATGAAAGTTCATTACATTGGGTACCTTGTTAATATTGTTTCACACTACTGTAGGCAAGTGATAAAATAAAATTAATACCACCCGCGACTTCGTACGTATTTTAAATAACTCAAAATATCTTTAAATATTTAAAAGTCTGTTTCTATTCTGATATGTACCTAACTGTAATATTGTAAAGTTTTAAAATGTGTTCAGTGGTTTTGCATGAATAAGTAAAATACTAGTGTGATTTTTGAATGCCAAACCGCTCAAAGCCATAAACGTGGTACTTAGGTAAAATTAAACTTATTTTAAAATATCTAAGTACGTGTTAAAAGATATATTATAAAGATATAAGAACCTACTCGTATTTATATTGTCAGCAATTTCTTTTCATTTTCATTACTAATCATTTATTACAGTCAAGTATTACAGTCAACATTCAGCATTTACTTCGCCATCCCCATTCTTATAAACGATTTTTTCCACTGCCAAACATTTACTCAATTTGCAATACAGCAAGCCAAAAAAGCTGAGACCATTTGCCGGCCGAAGTCCGACATATGGCTGGGGTATAATATCGCACAATAGGTGTTATTAAGTCGGTCCATCGGGACACAAGTGCATAGAAGTGTTTCAGTTCGGATTCTATTCGCAATTGTTCCACGACATAGACGGTTAAATGGCGTTTTAAGGTTTAAAAGGAAATTGAAAAGTGTGGAACGAATCGTTTGTAAATAAAAGAAAACGTAAAGCGAAAATTATGTTTTTGAAACTTGCCATTTATTTGGTAAAACTAACAGTCAGAGATCAACACTCAATTAATACATTTTAAACAAGTTTCATTTACCAAAACGATGTACAACACAATAAATAAATACAATACAATATAATACAAACTTATGCTACTTAAGTACCTACTATATACATATTTATATAAATATTTACACATAGGTAACCTAATAGGTACCCCACTTATAATAGGAAGATATCATCGAGAGCGTCTCCGGGATTCATGGTACCCAAGAGGCTGGCAGCATTTCCAAAACTATATGCGATGTTTAATCGATAAATAATTTGAACACACTTTCCAGCAACTAGGATTTCGGCAACTACGGCAAATAGGTGTAGTAGTAAAAAATCGATATCATTTTAGTTTAATACTTACTGGTTTCATTTAAAGTACTTAGGTACCTTTGACCGTTCAGGTGACGGGTTAATACTCGTCAGTTTCTCTAATTCGTCAGTTTTCATCGAACAGTCTATGGCAGTCTATGGTTGAAATAAACTTTCGGAAAACCGTTGCATCGTAACGTTCTATGTCACGAAGTCTTGCTTTGTCCGGCAACCAGCTGTCGAAGTCGGTTATTTGATAATCACACACATCTCTAGTGTAACTGTTAAGTCAAAGTTTTCAGAATTTTGTGTTTTTGAAAAGGCGGACTTTTATTTAGGTACATTATGCCATAAATCTCAAGGCTGCCATTTCTACTCGTTTACTGTATGTAACCCAAGTTTTCTAATGGACTATTAACATCACTATTTCTTCACGGCCGGCATTGATTTGTATTTAGTCGGGTTAATTTACAATTAAGTGCATCTCACGGTAGTATTAAATAAGAAGAATTGTTTAAAATCCTCAAAAACCCGCAGATGGCATAACGCAATTATTTTGAATAGTCTACAAAAAAAAACTAAAGTCCATCATGTCTCTTTCTAACTTCTGAAAATGATAGAGCCAGCTACAGACTTAATGTAGCTTTATTAACTGAAACTGGCTGAAAAAGTAAAGTACCTTCTTGAAGTATTTTACGTAGGTACTTTCCCTGTTGGGAGAATGATGGATATGTATGTATGTATAGATTTAAATGTCTAGGAGCGCTGTAATTGTGTAACTTCACTCAGTCAATTAGCAAGTACGTATATCGAAATACCATGTTGCCAACTGAGAATTCCCTGAAGATCTAATTAGATGCGCTAACGTCAGACGACAGAGTCGTAATCTAAGTCATATGTAGTACATAATTAAATGTATGTTCTTGTAACTAAAACCGCATTTCCACTTTATGCGGACTTTCGTCGGGTTTTGCACATGAGGTCCAGTGGCAGAACATTTTGTATGAACTCACACTGGTCGTGCCAAGGCGCTGTCGTACGATAATAACCTAACCATTTTATTTTTAAAAAACCCACTTTTTTTTTTAATTTTGACGTACCCTGTGTCACTGTTACAGTACTTAAATACGAATCTAACGACACCTATCAAGCTAAAATCCATTGAATGTGCCAAAGAAGTATACATACCTTTTTTTTTTTTTTACGTGGGGAAATCCATCGTGGATATCCTTCGTCGCGGAGAAAGACGAAGGGTTATGCCGGACTCCTACCGGCTAAAACCCCACGGTGTTTCTTCTCGCCGCCAAGTGACGGGGACACGGGAACGCTTCCGCACACATCCGCGAACCCCGTCGGCGGTATCCGCCAAAGCAGACCCCTCTCGGGCAAATGCCCACCCTCTCTCCGCGGCTAACGTGTCGAAACACCACACACGTCAGCCGCACCTCCTCGAAAAGAAGTATACATACCTACTAACATTCTTACATACATACATATAGGTACTTTTGAAAAACATAACCCTCCTTCTGGCGCAGTCGGGTAAAAATCCAGACCGATGCAAGAAAAATGTAATCCCGCGATTATGCCGGGGTTCTACCTCTCTATAAAATTCGTCGTTATTTAAAATTGTTACTTACGTACCCGCATACCTAAGTAACAACTTCATATAGGCATTGAGACATGGGTTTAACGACTACTTCACAAAAATCTTGCACCAGATTCGTCAGACTCTCAACATGTAAGTACTTGAATTTAAGTTTTTTCCTTGAAAAATCTGATATTTAAGTCGACGTCTGTGAAATTATTCTGGAAGTATTCCCTAAAGGACCTCGTTTCACTTATTTAAGTGCCCACTGCTCTGCGGTTGAATTTTATGACCTAGGTTTAGTTTCGTTGTGAAATCGTAACTTGTGACCTGAGTTGTAAAATTTAATGCTGGAGAAATGTTACCATTTTAAACACAGATTTCTAGGTTTTTGAGGTTTTTATTACGCATGATGACTAAAAAAATTTTTTAGTTCATCACATAGATTATTTTAAAATATTCGACACGTATTTTTTCTTTTAAACTAAAAATGACAAAGATACACTGGGTTAAAGTTGCTCGTGATGTCACGCCTAAGTAAGATTTTTACCTAGGAGTGACGTCAATAACCTCCCACTCGATGCTCTGTATCTTTGTATTTATTCATGTATTTGATCCGGTAAAAAATGTGTTTCAAATATTTTTTAATAGCCTAAAAGACGGACTAAATATTTTTTTAATTTTTGAATGTACCTAGTCATCATCCATACTTTAGTTTTTGTAAAATAAGTAGGTTATATTTTTTTATTTTAATCAATTGACAGCATCAATAAAGGGGTGCTATTTCCAAGGGATCAAATCCCTTTATTTAAACTTTTTGTCGAGAGTATACTTTTTTAAAATCTATCTGTAGTTAAATATTTAAAACAGTGAAAAAGCCTAATTTAATTGTTTTAAAAGTAAACTATCATATCAATTAAGAAAGTAGGCACCTATAAAAATATAAATAAAGTGTGAATAACCTCTCGCAATAGATTACAAAGAATTTATGTTGTTGTTTTGTTATCATTCTGGGAAAACTTTATCTCATAATATATTCAATATTATACAATAAAAAAATGGCAAATATGACCCGGTTTATAACATGCTCATTATCATTGCAGAAAAGCCCACTTGCAGTTGTGAACTCAGTTGATTCCTCATTTTCCTAATTTAAATAACCCTGTTGCTGAATAAGGCATTAAAATTATAACATGCCTTCTTTTTCTGATGTTTGACAGTTATGACACTAACAACTATATAGATGTAATGGAGCCTTATCTTAATTGAATTTTTCTACAACTTGCTCTAATACTTGATGTAGATAGGTTATGAACCCAGATAAATAAGTATTTTTATCAGGTTATTAAAAATAATAACTGTAATTTGGTTTGTTTACAATGAAGACTAAATTCTTGTAATATGTCGGGGTTATCAATATTATATCTTTGTTTTATTTATTTATTTTACATATTTAATAAATATTCACGATACATCGAAAAACGTTGAAGACAAAACCTAAGATAACATGAACCTAATTCAAAGAAATCCATTATAGCCTCCCAACATGAACCAAATTGTTAGAAGATAATTAACTATCCTTTTTGTTTTGCGGAATTAAGTAAAAAAGAGACCTATTTAACCCAGAAATGGATAAAAATCTATTAGTCTAGCTAGACCTATTAACGAACCAATAGACAGGGCGAAAATTAGATCCGAAATGAGGATTTGGAAAGTAATGTCTTACTAAATAAGGTAGGTCTTTGTATTTGCTGACATTGTCAAAGAATTGGGTCAAGCAAAAGTTTTACCATTATAGAAATCTTATAATAATTGTCTAGCCGTTATTGTTTTTCCATTTCTGGACAAGGGGCCTATGTTCTCTTCAAGAATTGCCTAATTGGCATCAATTAGGCAATTCTTGAAGTTTTGGTGCATACCAATGATCCAGTTTCAGTCCATTCTTCAGGGGTCCAAGTCTGCTAATTTACAATATTCTCAATTTGGTCGCAATCAGTGGCCATTGCTTGGCAGAATACCAAATGTGTCAAAAAATGCCATTGATACTCTGCCGATACACAATGAAGCTATTTTAAATTAGCAGACTTGGGCCCCAGGTTTTTTCCCACCAACCCTGTCACCAAATCCCGAATACTCCAATACAGGTGGCTAAGGTCACAATGACCCGGGCATTGGTGCGAACCCTCATTTACCAGATTACCGAGACACGTGATCCCAACATTCGTCACGCACGTAATACCATCATCAATTTTTGTAACGGGTTGAAATTGAAGACGTTTGCGGAAATGATTGAGGTTTTATCGATTTGGCAAATTGACGCGCGAATTGCTTTTTTGGTTGTACAATTTGAGGTGGAATATTGTTATGGAAGTGTACCCACTTGCTGTGTGTCGTATCCGATTATAGCGGGTACAGTGCTAATCCTATCACCTTTGTAAGACCTGGCTTTATGTCTGCGTTTTTATTAAATTGTCTTTCTGTAAAAAACTCATCCGATCTGTCACATGACAAAGACATAAAGGCATATTTATTACCAACATTCAAAAATTATACGTCATTGCATATGGAAACATAGTAATAATTATCTATCTAACTAGTAAGGAATGCAACGGATACTTTCATTGTTGATTTATCGTAAAAATGTTTTCAAAGAGTCCACAAGATTAATAAACCTTATTAATATTCGCCTGAAACATCTTCTGTAACAGAACTTATCCTTCATATCAGGTAGACAAACACCTGTAGATGTGTTTTCTAACAACTATGATTCAGGATAAAGTTGTTTCAGCGTACGTGAGTGAAATAGACAAAAGATATCTTCCCTTTATCAGTATCGTCCTATGTAATAGCGTGTAATAGTTTGGGCACAGGCTAGGTTATGTTTCCTGCAAAATATTTGTTCAGCAGAAAATTGAGGCAGTGTTTTGTTTCAATGGTTGTTCTTCTTAAAATACAAGACTAAGGAGCTGTTTTACTATCTACAGATAAAATGTATCTGACAGATATTTTACATCTGTCTCTGTCTAAAACGGCATGTTTTAAGAAATGGACATAGGTTTATCTGACAGATATTTTACATCTGTCTCGGTCTAAAACGTCATGTTCTATGAAATCTGCATAGGTTTATCCATCAGCTTTGAAACAACACCTAATTTAAGTCTATTGTACCAGAAAAAACATTAACATGTGTTTTGGGAATCTCAAAGTTTTGGAAATCGGGAATCTTCTGAGTAAATAAATACCAATTGTGACAACTAAAAAGGTATTGGCAATTTATTTAGTTTTATTCATATCAGAAAACATTCTTGATTTACTAACACATTGCTGAGCAGAAACGAAGAAAATGTGTAACATAAATAAGAAAAAAATGTTACCAAAAACAATATATTGTATCGGAATTTTGCTGACAAATTGTTATTGGGCATGTAACAAATAGAGGAGGGAGTCCATAAATAATCGGGAGATTGTATCGAGACAAGCCGCCGACGGATTGAAATGTCTTACTTGTTTTATGGTGTCTACCGAACAAAATGGTGACAAATTTTGCTCCAGTGTTCTTTGGGAATGGGCTTGTCTTATAAGACTGTGATTCAATGCTTCCGTTATTTATTTCGTTGTTTTTGGTACAAAAATGAGGTGTCTACCGTGTTCACTGGTTAGAAGCAATCAAATAATTAAATCGATTTACATCTTGACATGGATGACTTTATAGAAGCAGTGTTAATGCATGACGCAAATCTGTATGTCTTTTTTCTTTGTAGCTACGGCTGAAAAATACCTCTTCTGCTTTATCTTTCAGTCACGTATATTTACGAACATCGGTTTTGAATACCAACCTGTGGGCTTAATAAAACTACTTTATTGTATAAATTATAACCCAACTTTTGACTGAATGCCTGTTAAAATTCAGTTTACTACCGGCATTTGTACTAAGTTGGGTTTTAAAGTTGAGTGTATTTGACAGTAATTATACTCGCAAATTGTCATCACTTTGGTCAAGGTACGTTTTGTTTAGTCAGCTGCTGTAAATTTATGTGTACATACAGATACTTGTCTTTAGTTGTTTTGTATTGTTTAATCAATATCAATTGGTCTAAATTCATATTTCGAGTTCATCCGCTTGACAGTAATTTTAAATGAGTGTTACTTATTGTCAGACTAGCGTCTTTGCTTTGGTCAAGATACGTTTTGTTTTGTCGGCTGCTGTTGAATTTGTCCTTATTTGTTAACCAACTGAGCCAGACGGAGGGTTATGTTTTTCGAGAGTATGTATGTATGTATAATTCTTTGACATGCTCTACAGCCTTAACGGCTTGAAGGATTTTAGCTGGAGAGGTGTCGTTAGATTCGTATTTACTGTGAAAATGACTCTGGGTACCTCAAAATGCAGTCGGGTTTTTCTTTTAATAAAATATTTAGGTTATCTATTATTTTGTGTTGTAAATATAATATCAATTGGTTTAAATTCATATCACGTATGCTTATCCGTTCAGCAATTGTTATTTAATTTGCTCTTATCTGCGTTAAGGTCAATATGAAATCCCCAGTAGTGTTTGTATGATGAACTTTTGAAAGTGATAAACTCTAGAAGTCCTACGGTTTTTCTGGGGTTTATACAAATGGATTTATATAAACATGTATTATGCCAAACTAAGAGCACTTGTAGACGTCTGTTTTTTTTTCACCGGACAACGGGCCTTTGTCCGTTACGCGGCGGTGTATGGTTTATAAACGACGTGTGTACACGCACCGGACATCTATCCGGCAAATAATATATGGCAGTTGTTTTTTCCGGATGGATTTCCGTTGCGTCTAAAAGCGCTCTAATAGCTAAACAGTTCGTTTGTGAAGTAGGTACTTTTACAGGGTGACTTTAAATTAGTGAACCATAGAAAAAAGGATATTCATGTACTGGGTGATAACAAACAACTGTTACTATGGGACCAAGGTCGAAATCATTCAAAAAATGCATCAGCTGATAATATAGGGGAACAATTTTTTTTTATGTTTTCGAACTTGGCCCTATAGTTAAAGTTGTTTGTTATCACGAGTAAATGCATATCCTTTTCTATCGTACACTAATTTAAAGTCACCCTGTAGAAATGAGAGTATACAAAATGTAACATCACCCAATGATACATAAAGTATTTAAATCTGTGTCAAAAAAGAAAAGAATCTTGGATATTTAGTGGACAATGAACGCTAAAGGGATTTTCTGCAACTAGCTGTATATTACAAGATTTCTTTCACAAGTGCCGTCTGAAAGAAAGAAAACTTGCTCTCATGTTGAACATTACAAAACATTTAAAGCTTGTTTTAGATTCTTGTCTCATTCTTTTGTTCCAATCAAGATACAGTTCGCAATCCTTTGTCAAAGTTTACTGTTGCTAGTGTTGTGCTACGAAACTATAATGCTTCATGACATCCGAACATATCCGATATTTTTTTTATTTTTATTCTTTTTGGAAAAACCACAGCTTCAAAGTTAACATAGCAATAGAATAAGGAATTTCACAGCCAATTACAGTTTTTCACTTTTAGAAATTGAATAGACACTTGAGATGTTGAGTCCAGAGAAACATGGGTACTTAAATAACAATTAAACTAAGGTTGAAACTATAGATAATAAATAGGCAATGTGATAGCTAAGATGGTATAGAGTATATCTAAACTATACCAGTAATACATATCACCTTATGTTATGGGTTGACACCGGCTTATTAATCATTTATCCACTTTTCAGTAAGAAATCTAAAAATAAACTTCCATAGTAAATGTGGGAACTCAAGATATTCAGATGTTTTTTATAAGTCTTGATGTTTTTTATAAAAACCAAATATATTCATGCATATTTGCTACCGCTCTTGATTTCTTTCCAATATTCATTTAAGTATTTAATAAATGGTTTATTGCAAGATAAGTGTTTATACATAAAATACATGAAAAAAAGAAAAAAAAAATGGACATGGATAGTTTTATACAAAATATACAGGGACATAGTTAATCTTAATAAAGACTTTTCTTTTCCATCTTTCGGATATTAAAAGATTATTTGATTTTGCTTGTGTTCATGCTCATCCCTATTCACTATCTAAACCGTAGCAATTCCACGAAACGACGGTCGAATGTGTACTTTTTACCGTACATTGCTTACTCGCACTCAATATTATCGCTCAGACTGCATATAAAAGCTGCATCGTATTTGAAAATTGTTAGAAAATCTAATAAAAAGAACGTCTAGGAAAAGTCTCGGCTTCGATATTCAAGAGGCCACCTGCCTTCAAGTGAAGGATAAAAGTTAGAACAATGTGTGAAATCTTGTTATTTTGTTCGTTTTATTAAGAAACTAGATGTCTAAAGTTCTTCTTTGTCGCTACAAGTGTTTATTTATTTACTTTCTTTAAAGGTATTTGGAACTAAGTTCTTTATTTGGAACTTAGTCTAGACCGATAGACAATCGACGTGGCAGCACGACAGAAAGAGTAAGTACCTATATACTACTTTCTAGTGGGATTCAAGGCTTGGTTACTTTATTATTAGGGTCCATATTACTCTGAATAGCTTGTTTTATAATCCAAGTGTGTTGAGAGTCTATAAACTAGTCTAGCACTTATCGTATTTTGGATGCGATTTTTATCGGTTAACCATTTTATATTATTATCTACACAAATAGAGACCAGAGACGGGTATATGCTTAGCCACTTAACTGCTAGTAAATTTATCGATCCCGACACAGGAGTAAAAGGGACGGGGCCACAAACGCTCAAAAGAAATGCTACCAAGATCACTAACAAGGGGATCATTGCAAACCTAACTAAAAACAAAACAATGCCACCAGTATGAAAAATATGATAATGACAGTGTTTTTAAACGAGTAGATTATCCAATTTATCCAGACAGACTTTATAATTTTAAGAACTCCCGTAAACGTAAGACATTAATGAAAATTAATTACTTAAATTCTTAAAACAGAAGGTAAGTATTACTCTGATGAACACATAGGAATCTTTCATTTAATTTACCTCTAATTACATACCCACTAATTTCTATAGCGCTTATGGGAGGCGTAAAGCAGGGCTTTGTGATTGCGATGTCATAAACTTTTGTAAGAAGGTGCTCAAATAGGGCTGCTTGCTTACGTAGGACATTACCGCTGCAGTATCGTAACAGCGGTACCGCTAGATGAATTCCGCTGCGATTGTAGTGTAGTTTGAATAGCGGTAGAGCGGTAGTGTAGCTGGCGTCGGGAAAGGCGGGTGAAAACGCGCTGAGAAAGAGATGGAACATAGTCAAATGAATGCGTTAGAACAGGTAATTCCGCCAGTGTACTGTTTCTCCTACAAATGACAAATAGATGGCGGTACCACTGCTACAATTCCGCAGCGGTAATGTGCTACGGACGTTAAGGTTTCAGAAAAGACGATTAAAGTTATTTAACCATTAAAGCAGATTGGCAAGTGAAGCTTCGGACGTCCACCAAGAAGATAGACAGAAGACTTGATCAGGGCATCTGCCTTCGTGGAGTATCGTGACGTGAGCCTTTATGATAGATGCAAAAGTTCTCCCATCTCGTTTGTTACAGTTGGCACTGGACCACACGCGTTAGAGAGTAATTGAAAACGCCTATGCTCAGCAGAGGGCAGTTACCTTTATGCTAAAATGAGGATGATGATGATATTTCCAGAAGTAAACGTCTTTCAACTAATGACGATCCATTAAACACTTTGTCAACTTCTTCTGTTGTTTGACAATGATCATCATTCACCAAAAAATTACATTAGTCATAGAACTTTATTTGAAACTAGTTTCGAACCTAATAAGGAGGAAAGTTTTTTGGTCTCAAATGAATAAGTCTATAGTCTTGGGTTTATAGTAGGTTTATAATATTAAAAAGTTTTGGGTCTCAAATGGAGTAATAAGGGGGTAGGATAAGTTTAATGGCTCATTAGCACTAATAAGTTTACCTGCAACAGGGGGTTGTTGTAAAGTTTTTTTATTGTTCTTAGTTTTATATCCAGTCTTAAAGGTACAAAATTAATGTAAGAAGAGTTGTTTGTTCGACAAACTTGCCATTTTATTTCTCTAAAGAAAAATGCTTGAAAAAAATGGGAAAACTGAAAAAAATGACTATCACTTTTTTCGACATATTTAAGTTATCTTTTCTTTACTAAACGTTATCTATATTTTGATTTTATAACACTTATATTAAATAAAACTAATATTGAAGTTATTATTAGTTTCAAATTAGTCTTTCATGGTTCAAGATATTTGAGCATCAAATACTCAATTTTTTATGGACGCTAAAGGAATTAACGTATTTTTTTATTCTGCGGCATAGTCTGACTTCAATTTGAAGTAGCAACCCTAGGTAAGACACGTGTTACGTTTGTTTTATTGTCGGCAGCCTTTTGAGGATCTTGTCATGAGAAAATTTATCACCACGTCTTATTTCCTTTTTATTGTAAGCACTTCTCTTAAGCGATGTCTTGAATTCCATGAACAACTTGACCTTAAAGCGTAGGTTTGTCTAGAACGAAATAATCTCATATTTTTATGTTTCTTTTGTTTCGTTGCCTTTTTACTAGCTGACTAACTTTATGATTATGCGAGATTATATTGTAGTTCATGAAAATCGTAGCTACTTTGTCTGAAATAGCAGAATATGATACGATAACGTTGGAAATCATTCTCATTCAATTAGATATAAGTAGTAAAAAATATTTAAAAAATTGGTATTCACAAAGCAAACAGGGTCTGCTAATTTACGATACTCTCGGTTGTGTCGGCAGAGTGTCAATGTCATTTTTTGACACATTTGGTCGCAATCAGTGTGTTGTTTACCTTAGAAAAATACCAAATGTGTCAAAATATGCCGTCGACACTCTGCCGACACAACGAACGGCTATTTTAAATTATCAGACTTAGGCCCCCGAAACGAATCTTCCTAAAGTTATTTTTATTTTGTGACACTTGAAGAAACTTCCTTTTAAACGCCTTCATTGTAATGACCAAAACCCAAAACTCGGGGCAATTATTCATATGAAACAAACAAAAGTACCTGAGTTTGCTATAACTTTTGCAAATGAGGGGGACCTTTGGATTCATTTATTTCAGCTAAGTAATACCCTTGGAAATGAAATTATAGACGTGACATTTACCTACTAATCTTACTAATGTAAACGTAAGATAAAAGAACATAAAAGTAAAAGAAGAACCTAATATTTTTATAAAAAAACCCGACTGCGTTTAAAAAACGCATTTTTTTATATTTAGTGTCCCCAGTGTCATTTTCACAATAAATACGAATCTAACGACACCTCCCAAGCTAAAATCCATCATGTCGTTTATGCTCAAAGGTTTGCCAAAGAATTATACATACACGCTCTCGAAAAACATAACCCTCTTTCTGGCGCAGTCGGGTAAAAACAACTCTTGTCTTAAAAAAGTAGTGTGAAAGATTAACAAACATCCATCTTTTCTCTAGTAGGTAACCGCTTTCCACGCTTAAATATTATTAAGATCATATTTTACATCAATAGCTACCTTCTTCATTATTAGACCAACTATTTTAGGGCCCCCAGAAACCAGTTAATGTCAATCTAGTTCAAATTAGCCTTCATTGAATCAAACAGAACTGAGTAATTGGCCGGTAAATTCAATACTGTCTTGTTATACCTACTTGTATTTCAGTTATTCGAACTTAAATAAGAAATAGCTAGATATTTTATATTTAAAAAAATATATAAAGGGTATGCATATTAATAATAGTCAAATTAAAGTAAAATGTTTCATTGTGAGGTGAAACAAGACTGAACAACGTTTTCGCTTCTTTCATCCCACATAAATGAAACTTGCTTTCACATCCTTTTATACAATAAAGACAAGCGTAAACCTAACAAAAAACCTCGCTATTACAACACTGAAGTCAGAATACGGATTTCGATTAAGTTAGTTGGTAACTAGGTAAGTCCAAGTTACTTCACGGCTAATTACACATGTTTAGGTAAACGTCTAAGTTTCCCATCTACACCATGATGTCATTTCTCACTCGTACTTTGATACCCAGACCGAAGCGCCGCGCCGTCCAAACTTCGAGAGACAAATTTCACTTCTCCAAAGTTCGTCTTTGTCACCTTTAGAACGTACTTATGGCTTGAATTTTGCTTAACAATCACCGAGATTATGTTTGCTGGGACACTTTTACTTGTGGTCTGCAAGAAATTTCAGAATTGAGCAGTTTTCACCGTATTCGGAGTTTTTAGAGAGACCTTTCAACACGGGCATTGCGGTGCGGTGTATAAGATTATTTGTACGTGAAATTACATTAGCTGCGCCCGTAACGCCCTTGTGGACGAGCTTTCATAGGTTTCTCCACAAAAGTATACAAATTGCTGTAACTTGCAGTGGTTTCTCGCGTTTCTCTGATACAATGATATCAGACAAAAATACTGCCAAATAAAGAAGGAAATTAGAGCATGAAATGGTAGTCGAATGAATCCTTTTCATACGAAAATGTTTTACAGACAATGTCAATGTCACATGTTCAAAATGACAATGTTGAGTTGTTTTAGATTTCCAATTTCACATTCATAAAATACACCATAATCATCTCATAAATTTTTTTGTATTTCAGTACTCACAGCCTCTTTCGATAACCACCACTAGTGTAGCGACCAAAATTACCATCCAAATGTATCATTTTCGTACTATGTACTTTAATTTTGTTACTTTATTTGCTGAATGCGGTACCTATTTGCCAACAGTATAATTTACCTCGTAATCATTTGAATATTTTAGTTGCATTTAACATATTTGTAAATTAACATTTATGCAAAATATAAAACTCTGAATTATCCATCCACTGAATTGAAAACTACCACCTAAATATAATTTGATATTAATACCAGGTAGGTACTAACTAAACATTAATTTAAACAAAACAGCCAGTCCATTTACAAAACAAAACTAAATTCACACAATGCTGGAACTGAAGTACAGTAATTTACAACTGTAGTAAATGAATACAATTTATTCTGTGAGCACAAAATTCAGTTTTCAGAAGCGATAAAATGATAAACGGTGGCAAAACTATCATCATAAAGTTATATAGTCGTACTTACCACAACGAGCATAAAATTGAGTTCCTAGTTCACTGAACGAACGAGCTAGACTAGACATTTAACAGTTCAACAACCTTTATTTCAATTGTAGGAAAGTCTAAAGAATATGTTTTTTGAAGTGTTGTTGACATGCTGACAAAATATTTTATTGAAATCTCTACAATGATTCGATACGTTACTCGATTTTATTGCAAACTATAAATAAAATTCAATAAGTTCGACGACAGATCCAGTCAAGCAGAATGTCGATTTCGGATTTGTATTTAGTCAGGCAATACAGTTGAGTGGTATTGATTTTGACGAAACAAAAGCAGATTTCATTTAGATTTCGAGATTGAACTTATCCCACTTGTTTATAATGGTCAAGCGGATGCAATTTACGCATTATACACTCTCTATTACACAACACGAGCAATTAAAGGTCAAACATCGAGATTAATCGACGGACTAGGTTATCGATTTGTGTAGATATAAGTTGGAAAACACAGTGCTCAGATATAGGAAGGATCTTTAGATTTTCCAAGGCCCAGGGTTTTTAGATATGAGTAGGATTCCCATTGCATTCCGATTGACTTGGGGTTATCTGTGACTTAAGAATTGTGTATGAAATTTCCTAATTACTTTTACGATAAGAAGCAATGGAATTTTAACCCTTAATAACTAATTATGGTCATTAAATTAGATAGCGTAGTAAAATAGTAGCATAACACCTTATGTTCCTCCTTACTTTGTTGCAAAAAAAGATTATTAATTATTATACACAAGCCACTCTCTTTTATTTTTTCACAACGTTAATTTTTTCAATTTTTTCTCACTCGTTGGTAGGCAATCTACTCAATTAAAATCTCCGCGATAACGAATCTATTATATAACTCAACTTATTAAACTAACATTTATCAACGTCATAATTTGTATACTACCGGCATTGATTTGTGTTTAGCCGTGTTATTAGTTAAGTGTTTCCCACAGCGATTTTAAACAAGAGCGATTGACCCTCTTTGAAAAATTGCACTTTCAAAATTATACGTATGTGGAAAAATATTATGCATCGTAGAAAATGTAACTTAAAACCTGTAGGCAAATAATGAATCGCATGCAGCGAGACCATTGGAAACGTAGCCGTTGCCCACCCCATTAGCCCAGTAATGACTTGCCCAAACAAACGGCGTAGCCGCATGCTGATTACAAACTTTACTTCAAAACCTACAAAGTTGCCTTTTTGAAGAGCCTCATTGTGTTTTATGATGCGTATTTTTTTTGTATTTATTTATTTGTATTTATTTACTAAGATAAGCTGTTCAAGTCACTATCAAAACTTTAACTGTAACCCGGCTGAATATAAATCAATGCCGGTTATTTGTTATGACGTTGACAGTTGTTCAATGAAAAGTTGGATTTTACCTTTTACATTGATTTTGACAGTGATATTTAACAAGTGGAAATTCCAGGAATATCACTGCAATACCATTCGTAAAATTGTTGTTCTATTAAACTATAGCAAAGCAATAAAGGTAGTGGTTAGAAATGTCTAATCACTATCGCGTACCTTTCACCCTCGTAAAATGGAATATTAGCTGAGCTTTGCTGGTTAGAATCAGCGCAATTGTCCAAATAGGCAGGGATGTATCAAGGAAAGGATATTGTGACTATGAGTGAGGTTAAACAAGTTTATTGAGTTGGCAATACCGATTGTTGCAGAAAATATTATTAAAACAAACTCTACCTTAAACCTACAGCGGGCCTAATTAACGATATTCTCTGTATTGTTGTGTGTCGGCAGTGTCAATGACATTTTTGACACATTTGGTCGCTATCAGTGTAAGATAAGTCATTGGTTGGCATAATACCAAATGTTTTAAAAATGCCATTCACACTCTACCGACACACAATTGAAGTTATTTTAAATTAGCAGACTTGGGCCCATACTATCATTAACTCAAAAAAGACGTACAATTTTTAGATGAATAACTTTGAAGACTTCTTTTGTTCTGGGAGTAATACAAATTACGGTTACCTACTTACCTACACATTACAAGTTATCGAAGTTACTAGTAAGTCTTTGACCCACTGATATAAACTTGACCTTTTCACTTGTCGAATGTTTCTTATTATTACGTATTATCATCTTTCCTATTTATTGGAATCCCCAATGTTATTTAAGATCAGACGATCAATCTAAAGATAATAAGAACTTCTGTGATTTTTTGGGAAATTATAAACTAATTAATTACTTCATTACCTACATCCACGTTAGTTTCACATAATTCTTTTTTGAGCTTTAAGTATCTATTGTGTTTATTATACATTTTATAGTTTGGATTTTTGTTATTCTTTCACGTAAAAATCATTGAATAGATATGAATCAAACTTTACTAGTAGATTGGAACAATATTTTAAGATGTTTAAATTCTCCAAGGTGCATATCATAATATGCATGCATATGAATTCGCTATATCATAAAACTGTTACCTTAACATGTATTATAAGTGAGAGTTTGACACATATTTGACGGTTTGGTATTTAGGCAATATTATAATCATCATACCTAGGTATTTTGACAGTTTTTTTTAAAGAGCTATACAAATCAGAAATTTTCCCAGAATCTAACACCCCTAAATCCATTCCTGTGACTAGATAAAACACGAACGCTACTAATCTGTGACGTTGGGATTGGCCTCTATTGTTGTTAAGCACTGCATTGTAAACAACACAATGGCTGTTACAAAAGCTTGCACTTAAGATTTTATGTGTTTTCTAGCCCGACGTATGAGGGTTATTACCATAAATAGTGCGTGAGTTATTATGTCTTTGTATTTCAAATTTTGGGTTGATAAAAATACGGGAATTCAGAAATATAAGTCAAACATCCAAGACAGCGAGTATTTTTAATACTTGTTAAGAAATTCAAAGTTTTAGTGAGCATTATTTTGAAATCAATGAAAATTATTCGCAACAGTCGCAGATGTTAATTAATGTTAACTACGTATATTCTCGTGTTTAAAGTAAATAAGTAGTTTGCATAACGGTAAGCCTTTCAAAGAAACCTTTAACTACACATTATTAGTTCTGTAATAGCTTGTTAGTTTGAATTGTCTACAACAAGTATCTAACTGGCAATTATTTGAAGAAGTTTCAATTGCTAATGTATTTTGTATTAAAAGCTACAGAACTATGATTCAAACTTAAATAAATAATTTTACTTTTATCATTACAGTATCAACTGTGTCGTGAAATTGCCTTTAACTACTTTTCGTAAAGACGAGGTTCGAAATTCGAATTTTACTAAAGTCTAATCAACAACTAAGTAGATTCCTAGTTTGAAAAAATACCTTAATTTTATATTTAAAATGCAACTGTTGTTATAAAAAATAAAATCGAATTAATAAAACACAAATACAGTTGGGTCACTCACAATGACCGATGATTCAATTTTCATTCACAAATATTAATTTTCGACACTTGATCAGACCAAAAAATGGCAGGACGTTATTACCCGACTACGGCAAAGCCAAAAGGAAGGGTAATGTTTTTTGTTTGAAAATACCTGCATTAAATATCTACTCTAGGGTTCCTACACACCAAAGCCGCCGGCTTTTTCGACAGCTGCCATTCGTATGACGTAAAGCCGCTGGCCTAGCCCGGCGGCTTCAGTGTGTAGACAGCATTACTTAATGTATGTGTTTTTTGCTACGAATTATGCTACGCCAGCTTAGCTGTAGCAACATTTGGCAGGGCAAGCAGGCCCACCAACCATGCCAGTCTAGTAAAAGTTTTTCACTGCTCATTTCTCTCATTATAAACCATCGCGATAACCACTCAACTGTCCTAACTTTTTAAATAACCGCCTGTCGACTTTATACCGTTTGTGCTATGTGATGGTTTGTATTTAGTCGGCTCAGTAGTGTGATTTTGGCGGACGAATTTATTCATAGATTAATGAGTAGCTCTATTTCTATACTAAGGTACTACACTCGAAAGCAACGAATCCGAGTCGGGTAAACAAAAAACTAAAAAACCTCGTAAACTAAGAATCCTAGCCTCATGGAATAAAAATATGTGTTTAAGAGACCAATTACATACTTGTTAAATGAAAAGATAAAACTTCTGAGTTAGGTACATTTTTACTTTACTTTTTAGTCGGGTTATACGGTAGTAATTTTGGTGTGGGAATTGATTCATAGAATAAAGTGTAGCTCTAACTCGATACTTAGGTATTATTTATTATTTGTTTGTAGGTTTATTTTTAAAAGCTCCAGTTTCTTGGTCTGAGCTATGAACTGTTATTTTCGAACGCGAACTAAAAAGTGTGGGTAATGGAACGGAACAGTCTGTCAGACGTCCATTTTTAATAGCAGATTCTATTAATATTGTATAAGGTATGTTTTTGTGTGAGACGGGTTTCATTTTATAACCGCTTTGAAGATGGCTACAGAAGTAAATAAAAATATAGTAGATTGATAGAACTGTATTAAAGCTTTCTAGTTTTCTTTAAAGTAAGGTACCTACTGAATAAATACTTAACTCTTTACTGGTTAAATTATGAGTCCCACTTGTCGTGTGGGGCCATTTTTTGCGAATTATCATTTTATTTTTGTGGATTTGTGGATAGCTTCATTAAAAAATATCTACCACTACCACTGTAGCTCACGATAAGAATCCATAATTGGGGCGTTTTCAGATTAGCGTTTTTACGCGCGCAAGTATTATGGTCGTTTTCAGCATATGCACGACGCACGTATACGCGCGCTACAGACGCGCTTCAAAAAACCGGACGGGCGTACGCTCGAACCAGTGGTGTCGTGTCAGTATCAACATGGACTATACGAGTTTAGAAGCGCGTCAACGCTTGTACGAGTAAAAAGCGCGTACACAAGCTTCAAAAAACGAGCGTATACTTACGCGCGTATAAAACGCTAGTCTGAAAACGCCCTAAGCTATAGGTACATAGATATTTCAAATATTTCTCTGATTTAATTTTAGGTGAATACAGCATCAAAAACACATAAATATGTCTTACAGTACGAGTAGTCCAGAAATATGATTTCCGTGATTATTTATGTGTCTGCCTGTCGTTTTCACAATCGAGCTCCATGTTTTTGTTTAAAAGAGAGAAATACAATAAAGTAGACTTCAAGCTTTTCAAGAGACAGCTTGCACTTTAAAATAATAAGGTTAATAAGGTTCTGTGGAGGGGGTAATTCTGTACGTCGGGTAATTCTGATAATTACTCATTATCTTCTGGCATCATTCTTCAAACTCATTACTTTAGTTAGAATATACTTATACCTAATTTTATAAGATTATATTTTTATTAATTTATCTAACAGTGAAGTAAATCCTGTAGCATAAACTTTCAGTATCAAAATATAAGAAAACAGCACGTTATTTTATGGTGGATACTATAACGGCCTATTTAAATCGATATTCCACAATTTCCAATAGTAAAAAAATAGTCCGATCTTCATATTTTCATACAAATAACAGGCGATAAATACACTTTTAATACAGCGTTCCATATAAAATTTACCTAAAACTTGTTAACTAATAAACAACCCAAGTTCTTTAGTAAAACTGCTTTGTAACCTTGACCGTACACGGGAGCCTCAAAGGTGAAGTTTGTAAAATTTTATAAGTCTGTTACATCACAGATTCACGTTGTTTTAACGAATAGGGTTTTTTTATATCTCTTTGTAAAGTTAGGGTTATGCTTTTTATTATTTCTTAACCGGATTTATGTTTTAACTGGTTTATGATATCCGTTTTTTTTCTGTAGATGTAACCGATTACTGACTAGGTACGTACTCTTTTGCTCTTTCATTGAGGTATTCCTTTTTATTACAGTTTGCAGTCCATGAAAAAATGGTTATTAGGTATATTTAAGTTTTTTGATAAGGACCGCATATTTTATGTTTTGGAGGTGAGTAATGATTTATTTATTTTACTGAATAACCTAATTGGAATTCACACTTATGCCAAATAAAAATAAAACTTAGTTGGCACCCCTGACAGGTAAGTATGATGGGAATTGAGAGAGATGCGATAATGTTTTATGACTTTTTCTTAACACAATATTAAGCCGGGTCTTAAAACGCTATGGTAACGTTACCGGAATAAATGAATTACGAGCTTTATAGGCATTTTCACGTCTACTCTTCGAAGAAAATTTATTTGCCCTTATAAAAAGTATATTTTAAAACTTGTTGCAGAAAATGCCGTTAGAGTTAATTATCTATTAAATTCTGTGCTTTCTCCTTTGGATTTTTGACATGTGAAAGGTCAGTTGCAACTTTAATGAATAGACTTTAATTACTTTTTCTGCAACACGATGTACCTACCGGACTTAATCCAAATATCGGCAACTTTCTACAAGAAAATAAAAAGTAGGAGAGTATAAAATTGTGTGGTGTTACAGCAAATAGGAAATTTAAAGAGCATCCAACATTTTGGTATAGTAAAAATTTTCGGTATTAATTACTTACACTACACATCCCCTATTATATCCAAAATACTATCGTTTTATAATATTTTTCTCTATCGATTGATGTTAGTTTCATCAGTGGCCGCCAACTTTTTTGTCTCCATACTAGCTCGAATAGGGGATGTGTAGTGTAATTGATACCGAAAATTTTACTATACCAGGCTCCATACAAAAATGTTGGATGCCATTTGTAAAGGCGGTCGTAAAAACAGTCTGACTAGACAGACTTAAAAATAATAGAAACTTTTGAACCATGCAGAAATATTTCTATTCAGTATAAGTTTCACAATGTTCAAATGTTGGCTTGTAATAATAAGATCTCATTATAACTTACCTGCATAAAATGTGAACCTGAGTAGGTACTACGTATTATGATTTCTGTGCTAGTTTTTCAGTGATTGGAGTGCATACTCAAACTTCTTTACCTATTATAATTTGAATGAGTTCTGTGCCTCAAGTGGCAGAGTCGGTCGAGTCCGCCTTTATGAATGGTGGGAAAAATCTGTCGCCATGTTACTTTTTTCCTGATATTTTAATCGCATTTTTTTAGGTTATACGACCCTTATCCAGGTTCGGATATGACATTTTTCTTCGGTAAATGTCATATTAAATTTGTATCTATGAAATAGTCTCGCGATGTCTATTCCTTTTTTTCCGACAACACCGATATGTATTGAAATGGCATAATTATTTCTTCATTTTCTGTTTGTTATTAATTAAAGAAAATGAATAGTGAACACGTTTTACTACATTTCACTACAAGATAAGGAGCAAAAACATGTTAACTAAGTGCTATTTTCCTTTTTAACCGTCTCCCAAGGCTGTTAGGTGCAGTATACGACATACTAAATCAAACATAATAGCAACGCAATAAAGTACCATTTCAAATGCATGTTCATAATTTAGTGCGTGCTTAAGTGAAATGCAAGGCGCAATATTTAGTCGAGTGAAATTTAGTGGCTATGCAAGTGCATCGTAGTTACCAAGGTCTTTTGGTTTACTTGTATTTCTCTTCTGGACATAAGAAGGCATTGAAATGAAGCAAGCAAGTCATCTTCTTCAGGTTTTTGATAATTACAGTGAACTTGATTATTTTCCTACAAATATTTGCCAATGAGATGAGTACATGACAAAAATTTGCTTTTTATGTTTAACAATCAACTAAATCAGAAGGGATCAATCAGTAATGAACTTTCATTTAAAGGTAAATACTTATAACGTTCTCAATACTCAATCATTTATTCCACAGGTTTTTTATAGATCTTATAAAGTCAAAGTCAAGTCAAGTCAAAAATATATGTATTTCATAGGCACAAAACTTGCTCTTGAAACCATTACATTATTATAAAGGTAATTTTTTTTTAGCTAAATAAAATTAAAGTACCAAATGCGGAGCCTGGCGCAGGCTAAATAGACCGCATCAAAAATTTACTGTAACAGATGCCAAAAGCAGTATATAATAAATAAATAAGTAATACATAAGCACAATAAATACATTTCCCATAGCAGCGATACACTCGGCGATATTGCGTGCCCCGGCCAGATGTCATGAATGAGGATTTGTGGCGATTGTTACACTCATTGAAGATAATTTACATAAAACCGTGCTGCCCTGTTTCCGACACATGCTGTTTAAGTGGTGAATTTTGGATATTTACGGTGTTTTTAAGCTAAACGGTCACGCGTTTGGGGGTTAACTTGTGTGTGGGAGGTTAAAAGACCGGTTTTGTTTAGTGTAAGGTTCTCAAGGCGGAGCGGAGATTTGTTTTAATAAACCAATAACCGTTTTTTATACGTCCACTCTTCACTAGTGGAAAAGAAAGATAATTGTTTAAAACATATCTATGCTCCGCTGTGCATTGTTTAAAACCAACTCTTACTTGGCGATGCTAAAATATATTTTTTAAATGTAATAATATAGATACTTAAATATTTTTAGGTACACAGCTTGGTACTGCAAATGGGTACTTTTTTCTTTACTCAAAATTGGTTTTCGTAATGTACAGTGTTCGATTGAATTTCTGAACGTGAATAAGGTGTAGGTACCTACTAAAGCTCAAGCGTCATAAATAACTCACACTTTTTGAAAGCGCTATAATGAATCAATGTGTATTCTAACAAAAAAAAAACACGTAACACAACCCTTAACTTTGTATTCGGAAATATAATTGATAACAAAACAGTGTTAAAGGAATTCAACGTGAAGTTTCATAACAATTTCAATGTTTTACAATCGAAGAAGCTGTTTCCACATTCAGTTTGCTTATTTGTTATTCTATCTCATGTCAGAGGAAATGGAACTGATACATACAAATCTAACTTCAGCACTGGCTCTGAACTATAAAGTACCTACGTTGTCAAATAAACACGCTAAGGTACCCTATGGAGATTTGTTACATTCTGTATAAGTGATAATGGAGATATATTTTTTAAAATTTTGACGTTGCTCCGGTTTTTTACATGGTTTTTTATGTTCTTTTTTAGAAAAACCGTGTTTTATTTTTTACGTAAATGGTGTGTTTTTGGCGACCATGTTTTGTTGGAGTTTCAGTTTTGAATAAACTTAGAATGCTTTTACGTGTTTTTGTAAAAGGATTTGATGAAACACATAAAGGAAAATACTTGGAAAGTATTTGGTATATATGCGCCTACTAAACCATTACTTACTTCTTGGACTTCACCGATCTGCTACACATTTTCAAGTTGTGAATAGCCATCTCCAAAGACAGACTCTTTGTCATTCCATTCTTTTTAAAATGAAAATACATAGTTCGAAATCTTCAAACAGTTACCTACTTATCTACCAAAGTTTAAAAAAAATGGTCACCAGAAAATCGATCATAATTTATTCAAAGTGGCAGTTAAATTGATTCCGAGGAAAAGAAAAGCAAATAGGATTACGGTTTAACAAACATTGACCTTCGGCACTCTGTTTACCTTTTCAAGCAAAATAAATTGATGTTTGCGTATCGTAACTAAATTGGAAAAACATCCGGGATTTCCTATCAACGGATCAGCTCTCACCCGGTTGCAGAAAAAGTCCATTAAACCATTAAACCTATAGCTGACACTGTCATTGTCAAACATGAGAAGAAGATGGCACGATGTGTATATGAGTAATATAATGGACGTGTAACTTTGAAGGTACTTAATACATAATCGCGTCATTGAAATTCGTGAGATTAAAAGTTTAATTGTTATTTTTTTCTGATATACTAACAAAAAATAAATATCCCTATTGAAAAGGGATTTGTGACAGACAAAAGGGTGCAAAGATAATATAAAAAAGGATTCAAGATCCTTATACCGAAAAATTAGCGAGTTTGTTTACCTACACCTTACTTCAAATTTAATAAGCTAAGACCCTACACCCACAATACAAAACCAATTTCACTTAGCGAAATTCTCAGAAAAAGTGCAACATAGTTTGTTTTACGCAAACATCGTTAAGCTAAAATTTGCAAAGCGGCAAGAGATAAAACACACAAGAATGGACAAACAAATTAAGCTCGAAATTTTCAGTCTCCTGTCTATCATACTTATAGGCGAGGGTCGGTCAATATTTTCTTTACTCTAGACGCTAGCGATCGCGCCGTTCGAGAGCTCTGTAAGCAAGGCTGGCCAACAAATATTAGCTCCCATTGCCCCTCGGATTATGCAATATTGTAAATGCTAATATTCTGGACCTGAGATAGTAGGGTAATGATCGAGTAATGATCGGGTCGAGATTATGGTATGAATTCGTAAAGTCAAAGGGTTGGTTGATTTAAGTAATTGATAATTCCAACACGTTATCAGTAGCATGATGATTATAATGAACGATTGATTTATTTGTAGAGATCAGGGCCCAAGTCTGCTAATTAACAATTTTCTCAGTTGTGTGTCGGTAGAGTGTCAATGTAATATTTTGACACATTTTGTCGCAATCAGTGTAGGTAATTTAAATGAGCAAACTTAGGCCCCTGATAGCGAGAAATGCTTTTTTCACCATACGACAAATTGTGTTTGAGTTTGAGATACGTATTTTTGTGTCTAAGTACACACAAATACGGCAAAATAACCTTTTTAAGCCATAATCTGCAAAATCTCGTTCAAATTAAAGTACCTACTTAACTCTTACCACCAATTCCACTGATGAATGAATCCTTGAGACTAATCTGAACTTCCAAGGCTGGGTTCGACCACCATAAAGGAACTTTTTGCTCTGAAAATGATACTTTAATCAAACCCCAAGGGTGGAAAGTGTAAAATGTTTAGCGCACCGGATTTAATTACTGAGAGTTTAAGAGTTGAGTTACAAAAAGGATAACTCGTTGTTATCTTGGCTTAAAATTCATGGCTTCCGCAAGTGGGTGGGTAAGGAAACTTGGATAAGGTAAATGGTGCAATTATTATGGAAATTGCTTGTAATAACAGTTTATTTCTAATCTAAGTAGGTATATGAAATAATATAAAATCAGGTACTAAAGCCCGGGCCCACTTGTGGTAGTCGGTTTCGGTGTTAAACATGCCATTTTAATTCGAATATCGACACATAACTCGACTGGACGTATATGAATAGCTTATTTTCAAATACCTCTGAAATCACAGCAGTATGCTGGGCTGGATAATTAACCTTCTCGGTATCTGTGTAATTTCCCTAGTGTTAATGTTTAATACCTTATGTGATACCGAATAAAGCCTTTCTTCGAAGGAACTAAAACACAAGAAAAATGAAACGCACTGAATGCAAATTAACGCACATACGTCACACAAAAATCGGAACAGAGCGGGTAGTTTTGATAACTTACGTTAGCGCAATGTTTTTAGCTGCAAACTTTGGTACCTATACGTACTCAACACTTTCGGCGACGCGCGTAGGCTCGTAATGCTATCTACACACCAAAGCCGCCGGCGGCGGCGTGCCGCCGGGCTAGGCCGGCGGTTTTACGTCATTCGAATGGTGTGTAGATACCATAAGAATTAAAGGATTTAATTTTCAAAAGTTTTGAAGATTAATTAAGTAGTTCTAAAGAGTTTTGACAATCAAAAAATGAAATTTAGTTCTCATACGTTAACCCATTTGGTTTAAAATTGTTAAAACCAATCTCCGAATTTCAATTTATTAATATTATTACCGCATCGAGCCGTTTTCTCACATCAAGAAATCCAACTTTCAAGTTACCAGCTAAGTTATTTAATTAGTATTCCGTAAATGAGCGGAGAGGCGACAATTTAAATACTACCAGTGTAATTTTTCGTTAATCGCCACTAAAGTCGGGGAGTTATGTGACTGTAACGCGATTTTCGGGGTTCAGATTAGAATTTTAGAATCTTTTGGAAATTTAAACGTGATACAATATTACTATGAATACTGATACTAGTGAATTTGTTAAATTCGTTTATAGTTAGGTATACCTAATCTTTTTGGTTGTATAAAAACTAATATAATTATACATTAAGAATGTATTTTGATATTAAGCTTATAATTATCAGAAACTGTATGAACTATAAATATTTTTGCCATAAGAAGTATTACCAAAAACAGTTGTATAATCACGAGAAAGCGTTTTAATCTAATAGAGTAAAAAATAATTAAAATATGAAAAACAATGGTTCAATAGGCTTTAAATTTAACCATAATTTTGCTTCTTTATTAAATGGACAAACTCAAACGATTTGAAAACAGCAATCAGGACAAGTCTTACACTGAAACCATTTCTCTTTTCTCCTCATAATTCTTCGAAAACTTTCAAAGAACCAATTGTAACTTTTGAAAAAGTCATTCGAAGATATCTGTGGCCGCCAACGGCCTATTAACTTCTTCCAATAATATTTCTTTTTGTGTTATTTTTCTTACCGAAGTGGTTCCATCAAGTGGACGATTTTTTAATATTTTTACTGGAAAAAAATCGTTTTCGAACTTTTTTGAAAATGTCGTTTAGCTAGTCACTCTTTCTTATTAAGTTGCATAATTTGATCCGGAGTTTTGACTGGATAACTTAACTGTCCTTTTTTGAACTTTTAACACGCGATTTGCTAGAACCTGACGTAGTCTTCTATGTACCTTTTTATTTAGAAACATTTACTTCATTAGAAACACATAGGTATTATGGTGCTCTCACATAACTCTCACAAACTTTTAGTATACAAAAATGTTTGTAAACATTTTATAACATTCAAATATTTTGTATAATACTAAAAGTTTGTTAAAAAATGTTTACAAATATTTTATAACATGCGCACACTGCAACATTAGATTCCAGAAAACAGAAAAACAAAAGCATCTAACCGTGTTTACATCTGTAGTGGAAACTTTGGTTTAAACGAGTAACAAGTACTATCATTAATATCTTATACGGCTCGAAAATATTTGATAATGTAGATTCCTACATGTCCTTTACAGTAGGTACTAGCTTTGCCGAAAAATCGATAGTTTTACAATCGATTGTTAAACGTGAAAAACATGTACCCTATCGATAGCACAATCGATACTATCGATAATATCGATATAGTTCGATTGTACAATCGATACTATCGATAGTATCGATTGTATATTCAATATACAATTCAATATGCAATTAGAAAACGCTAATTGCTTGTTATTTGCCGATGATCTGAAACTATACATGGATATTAGGAGTACTGAGGACTGTGAAAAGCTGCAAAATGATATAGATAGAGTAGTGGAATGGAGTAAAAACAATAAGCTTGTGTTTAACGTACAAAAGTGCAGTGTGATGTCGTGTACTAGGGCAAAGCACCCAAAATACTATGACTACAAAATGGAGGGAGTAACCTTAGATAGAGTGACTTCTATACGGGATTTAGGTGTGGAGTTTTCAGATAATATGTCATTTGCTGCACACATAACAAATGTTTGCAAAAAAGCCTTCAGAAATCTAGGCTTTGTTCTTAGAAATTCTAAAGATATTAAAAATTCATTATCAATTAAAACCTTATATAATTCATTAGTTAGAAGTCGTTTAGAAGGTAGCTCGATAATTTGGAATCCACATGAAGAGAAATACAATTCAATGTTAGAAAAGATTCAGAATAAATTTTTAAGATTCTTATACTATAAAGAATACGGCGCGTACCCGTTTTATCCGTTGATGTACCCAACGCAACTCGTGAGGGGCATGGTTGGTTACTGCTCCCTGGAATCACGAAGGAAGCTGGCTCTCGTAGTGTATGTGCATAAGGTCATAGTTGGTAAGTTGAATAACCCGCAGGTATTGGCTTTAATAGGTATCAGGGTTCCCAATACCCGATTGAGACGAGGTCCTAGAGATGAGGTGTTCGTCTTACCACATAGCAGAACGAACTTACTGAAACACTCGCCTCTATCTACCGCGTTGCATATTCTAAATGGAGTCGCGAGAGACATAGACTTGTTTCATTGCTCATTGACGAGGTTCGCAGAAGTTGCTAGTTTTTATTTAGATAGATTAGTTTAATAGTTGTTTTTAATTTATATGTTTATTCTAAAATTGTTATTTAATAATTGTAGTACTGAGGTTCCTACAACCAAATGTTTTAATTAAGTAATTATCGAATTAGGTGTAAGCCTGTCATGATAATTATATTGAGATGTAGAAAAAAAAAAAAAAAAAAAAAAAAAAAAAAAAAAAAAAAAAAAAAAAAAAAAAAAAAAAAAAAAAAAAAAAAAAAAAAAAAAAAATTGGCAGCGATCGAAACTATCGATACTATCGATATAGTGCTGTTAACCGATACTATTGCAGCGAAAGCGCAATCGATACAATCGATAGTTCAATTGTGCTATCGATAGGGTACATGTTTTTCGACCTATCGATAGGCTATCGATATTGGCCTATCGAGCGGCAACACTAGTAGGTACCATTTCATCGGCACTTAGGCAACAACAATATCTATCACAGGGCACATCTGAAACGGCGATGTCTTCATTTAGACGCGCCCGGAATTGAATTTATGTGACAACCTGTCTACGAGCTGAAATTCCGCCCCCATTCCTGGAAACACGACTTTTTGGTGGGCCAAGGGATGATTTAAAAGCGACAGAGAGATATGAAATGTTTATTTTTATTTCATACTCAGCGATCCAGTTTTAGAGTAGTCCAAAGTTCTGAGTAGACTTTGGAATGCTCCTGTTTTTTTCTTTATTTATAAAAATGTTGTCAATTTCGATTGCATCTACTATTACTGATCGATTGTCTATCCATCAGTCCTCTTTTATCATTTGATATGACACTTTTTTACGTTTATTTGTTTGATATTCTTCGGTCTCCCTCTTTGAATTCTTACTTACAAGATCTGAAATCTTTAGTTTATGAAACAAATATAAGTAATGGGTAAATAATAGTAATGGAGCTCATAACTTAAACCAATTTGTTACATTTGGCAGCCGCCTTAAATTTTTTAACCGGCTTACAAAAGGAAGACATTTTCAATTCGATCTGTTGTACGTTCTTTAATTTATTTCATTGTCATTTTGTTGGTACCTACCGTTTTATTCAGGCTTTGACGAAAGAAAACAAGTACCTATAAAACAATTTTAAAAACGCACTCAGTGATTTAGAAACTGCGGATTTCTTTCTTTGACAATAGATTGTGATATTTTCTTTCACGTTTTTAAAATAGCTAATGAAGTATGAATAGAAACCAATGTTTTATTTAAGCGATGTATTTCTTTGTTTTTCTATTTCACTTGTCAATTTTTGAAATTCATAGACGAATGAACTAAAAAGGCTGTGATAAAAAAATAAGAAGGTAAAAATAGAATTTTATTTTACAATTCTCGCCAATAAGCAATCTTGTTACCCACTAATCTCTGAAGACGAACAACAATAATTGTATCAAAAGCAATTTTATTCCTTTGAAGGGCTTTAAAATTTTAAAGGAAAAACTTTCAAAGTTCAAAGCTATGAATTTCGGGAACGGCGTCCTATTTCAAAAGTAACCGCAAATAACGGTATTATGTTTTTGTTAAAATTAAACACGTGTTTAGAATTAGAAGTAAAATTAATATTAAAATAATTTTAGTAAGAAAGTAGGTACTTTAAAACGTCTTGAATTAATGTTTTTCAATATTAATGTTTGGCAATTCCGCTTGTTTAAAACCACTGTTGACTCAGATACTTTTGAAACCACGAGTACCACCGGCATTGATTAAATATCGAATTATACAGTTGAATGGTTTTGACAGTGATATAAAACGAGAGAAATGACCTTCAGTTCTTTCATTCATTTTTCTTCATCTCCTTTATGATACCTAGAACTATAATAATCTTGGTTTTCTTGTAAAAATGATTGTTCCAGCCTTTCCCGTCTTTTACACTTTGTTTATGTAACAAATAACGCGTCAAGAAACAAAACCTTTGTCGAAAGTAATTTTGTTTCGTCTGATCTTTCCATAAAGAATGGTAAGCCCCATGTTGCGCGAAATCTCATATCGTAGCTGTAATAACATTAAATTGCTTAAGCCTTGTCGTCGGTTGCGAATTTATTTATCTATCTTTCCCGGCTTTGCTTATTTGCTGGATTTATTTCGCGAGGATCTTTCGATTGGACAAAGAAACAATCATAATTTTATTAATGTAGTTGTATAAATATCACAGATTCAGCGATTTCACGGTAAATTTGAATGAAAGGAATTAACTCACTCCTGGTATTTTTTTTAGTACTATAAACGGCTGTCTGATCTTTAAAATGTATTCAGTTCAGTTTCTGATTAAGGACATTAGTGATGCGGAAGTATGCGCGAGTTTTTCCGTGCTCTCATCAAAAAGTTACAAGTTGGAACACCGTGGGGTTTTAGCCCGTAGGAGTCCGGCATAACCCTCCGTCCTTCTCTGAGACGGAGGGTATCAAATTAATTATATTATTTGTCTAAAAATATGTAAGTACCACTTTATCGTAAAACTTCCACTGTAAAATAACAACCGTGTTTTTAAGGTATCTAAGTATTTATTTAATAAACCAAGTAGCGCCCGTTTCTCAAAATAAAATAAAATTCTTTATATTATTTAAGTCAAGCTAATAGAGTTGTGAAAGTTGCAATCAGTAAATATCGGTGATACTAAAAGTATGAATCTATTAGTGACTTTTTTTTCATAATTTTAGTATCAACAATATTTATTGATAAATATTTTCTACTAGTAATCCTGTACAGGTAATCATGTAGAACATTTTAACATAATAATATCTAATATTTTTGGAATTGCGTTACGGAACACTAAAATCTTTTAGTCATCTATCTAGTGTAAAAAGTGGGTTAGTTATAAAGAGACTAATAGTAGATAATGTTCATTGGAAAACCAACAGCTTCATTAAATTTCATATATAAAACAATAATTCAACATACATATAAGAAAATTAAAAAACAAATGAACCAATTATAGGTTTTCACAGATAGAACAAATACCTACTTAATATATTTCTCTACGTTATTTAATCCTTTCTTGTTATAAGACCAAATCTATTCCATATCATATGTTCCATAATATATCACTTTTATACTTCGATCGGTACTTTTTGAATTCGGAATAATAACTAAACTACTTAACTATACTACTTTCATTACTAATAACTTCCTTAGTATATCGATAGGTAGCTATCGATACGTAGGTATCCCATCTCTATTCTCATCAGAACCCGCCCGGGGCGCGAAGTTGTGGTCTATTTTATAATGTAGTACCGAATACCGGCTACCAGATCGAGAAAGTTGGAAAAAAATTTGGTTACATCAGATCTCAACATCCTGAAACTAGCAGAATTTTCTAGAAGTAGAACTTAAAAAATAGATTTTCTTAAAGGTTACACCGTCAGTGGAAGAATATGCAAAATATATCATTTCCACAAATAAAACAAATAATAATGTTATAATCCTAATGATATTATTAGATGTCAATATTTGTAGGAACTGATAGATGGATGTTTGTTACTCTTTCGCGCAAAAACTACTGAATAAATTTTGATGAAATTTGGCAATATTGTCGCTTATTTATCAGACTTACACATGGGCTATATTATTTTGAGATACGAGTATCATGATTTTTTAAAATATTTTATGAAGTTGCGGGCAGCGTCCAGTGTAATATAATAACGTTATATGCTTCTAGAGAAAAAAATATCAGTTGTGTAAGCAGCAAAAGTCTCTTGATTTTCTTCACAGAGTGAAACAACGCACTGTATTTATATTTATGTACCATTAACGTTCTAAATTATTAAAAAGGTAAAATAAATATTGACTCCAAAATAAAAGTCAAACTTATTTTACTAGAAGTATCCATTTTGTCTTTTAGTAACGTATAAATGGGGTCGTTTACCTCGACTTTAAAAGCAATAGTTCTCAAACTGGTCCATAAGTATTTACCTATGCATCTTCTTCTTCTTATTTAAGGGCTTAGCTCTTATCGGTGGAGCCTCTTCCATCCCTCCCTATTTTCTGCCTTCTTTTTAACATCTTGATACGACATGACACCCGCCTTTTCCTTCACCTGTTCTAGGAACGTCCGTCTGGGTCTTCCTCTTTTCCTTTTCCCTTCAATTAAAAATAGGGACATTAAATTAAAGTTCTACGATCTATGCCTACCATGCTGCTGACTTAGTGAGGTGTCAAAGTACAGTACAATTTAGTAAAGATATATCGAATTTTATTAATACCTTACCTTATACTACAAACATAGCGATAGCTAAATTAATGGGCTATTACATCTAGTTACAGAAAACACAATTAAATTCAAACTACAGAATAATTCTACTAATATTATAAATATTTGTGCCCATGGATGTGAGGATGTTTGTTTACTCTTTCACGCAAAATCTACTGTACAGATTTTGATGAAAATTAGCAATATTGTGGCTTACACAAAAGAATAACACATGAGCTATATTATTTTAAGATATTATTTAAATTTTTCAACATATGACGATAAAAATTAACGTCGTGTCAAGAAATCAAATTGATGGCAGAAGAGAGGCAAAGATGGCGTTTACGCTACTGACAAGAGCCTGGCTCTAATTATGGTATCGTTATAAGGCCCGCCGGTAGCATATTCCATCATGCCGGCGGCTTTACATCATAGAAATGGCAGCTGTCAAAAGCCGCCAGCCTGCTATGCCACCGGGCCGGCGGCTTTGCTGTGTAGATACTATTAAATATACTAGCTGTCCCGGCGAACTTTTTCCCGCCTTAGAATGAACTTTATTGTGTAGGAATAAAGTTCAAATTGACTCTACATTTTAGTAAGAAAACATTTGTATGGGAAAAAGAAAAGGTCTGTTTTTAGGGCTTTCCCGGCAATTATTCGATTTTTTCTCACCGTAAGAACCATCCTTGGACTTCAATGAACATTTTAAAAAAAGAATTAGCGAAATCGGTCCAGCCGTTCAGGCGTGATGCCGTGACAACGGAAAACGGGTTTCATTTATTTATATATAAATGAATTATTTATTTATTTATATATATAGAATATAGATGAATGAATAACATGCGTACGAAGTGGCGGGTTTGGTTCAATATGAATAGTAATTATAATAGTGTTAGTATATAAAAGTTTGCAAGCCACATGTAGTAGCTAGCATAAGTACGAAATCGATGGCGTATCGGTAATGTCGTCTCTGGGGCCTTGGAAGTGAGATTGACGGCTTTCGGAACAACGCATATTGAATCAGATTGTCTAAAGATATAAAAAAATACGTACATGATCAGCACTCTCAAGTTTTAGTTCTGTTTACTACTAGTATTAGTAATAAAAAAAAGTAAGTAAGTAATAAGTGCCACTTAAATTGTATTTAAGGTGGTGTTCACCTAAAAAAACGTTAAAATTATTAATTTACTTAAGAAGATATCTGTTATGTTAATATTACTAGTAGATAGCAATGTAGCCTGTGTATGTGTAAGTTTAGCAAGTAACGATTGACTAATTCAATAAAAAGAAATAGAAATTTGTAGAAATTTTCTTCGAATCTTTGTAAAAAAAAGAGGAAAATATGGCACTGAATAACAAAATCAAACAAACATAAAATAATTGTAAACGAATAACCGCCGAGCCCTAGCAGTGATGTTTTCGCATAAAAAAATCACTCCTCTTTCTGTTTACACTGAAAATAGAATCTGCCTGTTTTATGGACTGCCGAAAATGGATTCACTATCATACGACAAAGGAAGTTGGAAAGATATCTTATAATTTATGCAACGAAAATGTACTGACGTGTTTTACGTATTTCGCGAATCTATAAAGACATAAAAAAGTTCGATTTTAGCCACCTAAGATCAACTGCGGAATCGATCGACAACACGGGCCCAGTTCTGCTAATTTACAAAATTCTCAATTGTGTGTCGGAAGAGTGTCAATGTCATTTTTAAACACGTTTGGTCGTAATCAATGAAAACCATTAATTAACAGAATACCAAATGTGTCAAAAATGGGGTTGACACTCGGCCGACACACAACTGAGGCTATTTTAAATTAGTAGACTTGAGGCCCAGCCTTCGATTGAAATGTGGTAACACGAGAAACGTTGATAAAACCCGTCTCACAACTTGAATATCGAATTCACTGAAATGAAATGAATCAGAAGAGAAAAAGAAAAAAAACTTCCTTCACTTTTGTTTTTATAAATCGTTAAATCATTGAAGAGGAAAAGTTCCCCCTCGAAGCACTTAAATTTTAATCCCTTTGCTCTCGTTAAGCTTATCTCCATGGTCCTAAACACCTCATTCCCAGACTAAACGTGCTTTGAAACGTCCAAAGGCTCTTAATTGCGTATTAAGGACGGAATTTTAAATATTTCCTCAAGATTTTATGAAGCTATGTAGATTTTAATTTGGTTTACGAGCGTCGAGCCAAACACAGTCTCTTTATTTTGACCCGAGCACTAAAATTCCTGAGTTGATGAAAGTTTTCTGACAAAATGGGAATGTAGATTGCGTATTTGATATACTTAATTGGAAAACTAAAACGGGTTTTCGCTTTCTTTGATCTTCTTGAATAGAGATAGAGATCAATATAATTGTCAAGGATGGATGCTCGTTAGCCTTCTTCAACTTAAAAGCCAGCAAGTTGTTAGCAATCACAAGTTAACATGTAGGTACGTATTTTGTCATTTGTTTATTTTTGCAACCTTTTGATTTCGAATAATGAATAAGTTTAAACGTAACGTACGTATTGTGTATCTTCATATGCTTGTTGGAACACAATTCAAAAACATAACAATTCTTTTGTTTTTGAAATTGTTGATCATATATTAATAAGAAGTACAATGTTAACCAGTTTTTAAGTAGGTAGTTAGCATGTAGTAAGGTACTTAAACATTAATATTACCAGCAAAGGCAATCCAAAAAACAGTCTACCTCCTAACGTACGATATATCTTCAGGACACTAGGGATTATCATTCCATTAAAGGCTCGAAAAGTCCCAAATAAAATCGTTTCTGAAATAGATCGCCTACACATCACAGTGTACAGACAAGTTGCACTGAAAAAACAGGTGACAGTCTGTGACACTGTTGTCAATTCAGCCACGAGAGGAAAAGAGATGGAGCATAGTGATTGATAGCGCATACGTGGGGGCTTGTACGCGAACGTATGTGCTACTGGTGACAAGAAAAATGTTTCGCGTTTGTTGATAACATTGATAATGGCGTTTGATAGTAAAACATTGTTTTGATTATAAAAAGATACTTATGAAACAACATTCTAAATTCCATTAAAACATAAAAATACATCGAAATGGCTAGAATGAAAAAAAATACTTCCTATACAAAATAAATCGTCTGATCGACATTTTACTATCACGAGGCAATTTTGAGATTTGGCTTTGGGCTCCATACACCAAGTTGTTTATTATTTAACCTGTTTTAGTATTGCTATCTAATTAGGAAACAACCTGGGGCCCAAGTCTGCTTATTTAAAATAGCCTCAGTTGTGTGTCGGCAGCTTGTCAATGAGAGTGCCAATGTCATTTTTGACACATTTTGTCCCAATCAGTGTAAGCTATTGTTTAGCAGAATACCAGAACACAAAGACGCACAACTGTATCTATGTTTAATTAGCAGACTTGGGCCCCTGTATAAGTATGTAAGTTTATCCCTAAAATAACAACAGCATTACTAATCTACTTCAAAATTACGTTACTTATCTCTACCTACACAGATTCGGGCCGTGCCTGGGACGTGTCCGGGCCGTGGCCCGTCAGGAGGGAAAACAATACGTCGTCATGACAACGTGTCCGGGACATGTCAGGGAAAAAATATCATTCCATACATTTTCTATGGATTCGTTCACACACGTTGTCATGGCGACGTATTGTTTGCCCTCCTGAGTAGATAGGTACATCAGTGTACACTTCTGCAGACACCAGTATGCTTGTATTGCCTCCCATTGTCCTATCTAGTTCTATCAATAACAACTCTCCTTTTATTTCAGTTCTATTTGTTTAAATTGCGCATTTTACTTCGTATGAAAATGTATTGACGGGTTTTGTACGCGTTGTTCCATTTTTCTCACTATCCAAAAATGGTTGTTTTATTTAAAAAAGTATGTTACTAAAAGGTGACTCTTAGTGCCCGTTTCAAAACCTATAGATAAAATTTAACTGACAGTTAAACATATGTCTATTTCATTAAATACGTTTTAGACAGAGACTAGTATAAAATATCTGTCAAATAAATTTTATCTGAACATGGTGAAACCTTAGTGCTTATGAAATATGAAAAGCACTAAGCGGTTATCACTTGATTGTTACACGTTTTCATATGTCATCAAAACGATGCGATTAACGCCCGTTATTAATAACCTATCCTGATCCGTTTTTTACCAAATCGAGATTGAAAAAACAAAACACAATTGTGTTCTTGACATGTTTTTGGTACACAAGTGACAATTGTGTTTTGTTTTTTCAATCTCGATTTGGTAAAAACGGATCAGGATAGGTTATTAATAACGGGCGTTAAACGCTCATGCGTAAACGCCCTTATATACAAGTTCATAGTTCTTCGTACATATCCATCGCAAAACATACCTAAATGAAATAATATATCATCATAAAAAAATCCTTTTGTTCTTGATATTAAACTCAAACCAGCAGATTATTTAATGGATAATTAGGTTTAACACAGTTCTCAACAACAGTACTACATAATAGGTACCGTACGTAGGTAAATATTAGTCATCAAAACAATTTTGCATATTTCCGTTTTTCCCCAAACAAAAACAAAACTAAAACAACTATTAAGTACACGCTAAACAGTAAACGATCAATCTCAGTTCAACTATTTCCTACCATTTAAAGCAAAACACTAACAATGTTATTTCTGCTTAATCAAACTTAAAATGAACATAGCTACGTACAAAATCAATTTAAGTTGGACAGGGACGCACTTTGTTTAACTTTTGAGGACCCAAATTTTATGGCCCAAAATAAAATTAGATCCCAAAATTAATATTATAATTTTAGCGGGTTTAATGCGGATTTCTTCACACATTTTTATCAAATCAAAATAATATAGTTTATATAAGTATTCGCTACTAACTATGTTTTAGTAGAAATTATTTATGCCAATGTCTTTTAAAACAAACTGAAAGTAAATTATCGATTAAATATTGGGACCTTGTCTTTTTATTTTTCACGTCAGTTTAACTATTGTTTGCATTGAAGTTAACGACATTTTCTGCAACGAGCGATTTCATTCTAAATGCCAATAAAGATTCCAATTGTTTTTCATGGTGCTACAAAAGCACCTGAATCCGCCCCTGTTTTCCGAACAGCTGTAAGTTTTCCCAGAGTATTATGCGTGTAAATGAGTTGCCAAATTTATGCATATTGTTTATCAAAGTACTACGAACACTTGTAAATTGTAAATAATTTTCTAAGAGAGACGTTTAACATGCTCCAATTATACTTTAAACTTGTAACGGAGAGTGCAGGGAGGTTTTAGAGTACTTTATTGTTCGGATTTTGTGTGGGAGCGAGCTTTTGCTTATTAATGGCTCGTTTCACTATTTACAGATATAACTAGTACCTACGTAATTAAATACAGAATATGAATCGATATAAATAAGCTGACATATAAATGTTTAAAAAGTATTCATTTACCAAGCCATTACCTCGACTCCTAAAAAAAAACTGGCCATGTGCGAGTCGGACGCGCGCAGGAAGGGTTCCGTACCATTCACTACGTTAAAAATAGGCCCATAATAAAGTCTACGGGTAGTCATTATTGATATCGAGCGAAAAAAGGCAAAAAATTCACGTTTGTGAAAGGCCCCTTAATTATTATTATTATTATTCGATTTTTAGAATCTGTGAAAATTTCAACGCTTTAGCTATAATGGTTCGTGAAATACAGCCTGGTGACAGACGCACAGAAAGACAGACGGACAGCCAAGGTTAAACTGACTAGATGTGTTGAAACATTATTATAGTATGTACTTTAACATCTACTTACATGTAAGTACCGCATTTATCAGTAATAGGTAAAGATAAAGAATATTTATTGTCATAGATTGTCTCGATTTCAACCTTTGGGTACGGAACCCTAAAAAGTAGAAAGATTAAAATGCAATACGAGTACCTACATAACTTAATCGGCCTTTTCTGCAGAGTAACTTTTCAAAGTATTAAGTGACAATATCTCTTTACCAAAAGACCAATAGTTTCTTTAATAGGGCACCCAAAATCCGGCTTGAAAACTAACTTTATAATAAACCAGAGCTAGTTAAAATTTAAACTTTACACAAAGGGAGTAAGAATTAGTTCAACGAAACCCAATTAATGATTACCATGCAAATTGGTTTGACTTTTATATCGGTTGGGAATGACTACCTATGGTATAAGTTTTTAATATTAATCGAGTTTTTAACTGAATTTTGTAAGTATGTAACATATTACAATGTTCCTGAATTAAAATCTACGAAGAGAAACTTCAGATAAAAAATATGGTTAAGATTCTGACTAGCAAGGGCCCAAGTCTGCTAATTTAAAATAGCCTCAGTTCAGCAGAGTGTCAATTCAATGGCATTTTTTGACATATTTGATATTTAAATAAACAATGACTTACACTGATTGAGACTAGATGTGTCAACTCTGCCGGCACACATTTGAGAATACCTATTGTTTAGCAGACTTGGGCTTCACACTGGACAATAATAAATACCGATACAGGAATAACTTCACGCTCGCTGGCTTGTTTTCTCCATCATGCATGTCCACGAGGTCCAAACAAGGTTTTTCAAAATCTAATAATATTTAAGTAAGTTTATCGGGTTTTTAATTCCAAGATACAAGTTTTACTAAAGTTTTTGGGTTAGATGCCTTAGGATGGTTGTTTTCTGTATCAGAATAGGACCCCGTGATAAGCATTAGCGTTAGTGACGAGAATTAGCCTCCAACTATAAGCACAACTGTTATTACATCGTAATACCAGCTCGCATTAATCACTGTTGCATCGCTGCAGTTGCTCCTGACTGCTGTCTGTCCAACATGCAATGCAAGCGATGCATCACTATGCAATTCGTTAATGTATTATTAACTTTTTATGTTTATGGAGTAAAAAAGAAGAATATCAAATTTTGTACCTATTCGTCCGCCTCCGTGTCGTTTGATGTTTGGTTAGAACTCAGTAATAGTGTTTCATTTTTACTCTTTGAGTATGGAACACTAAAAATTCAGTACGGAACCCAAAACGCGCTAGACGATTAAATCCAACAAATAGTACCTTAAAAATCCAAATTTGCATAAACAATCTGCCCTTAAAGGAACCGCATAGCTGATAAAACTGGCATTATAAAGCAGTATTTCCCTGGAGAACAGAGCTAACAAGCTAGCTTATTACAAAGGGACCTTAGAGGCCGCTGAGAAAATAATCTTAAATACCTTATGATCCCTTTGACAACCCCTCGAAGACGGTGGTCCAACTGCTTTAGATTTCCATGGGGTTTCCTGTGTAGAATTAGGTTTATGTGCTTTGTTTAGATTTGAAGAACATCTGTCTTTTTGTATGTAAAGTGCTACAAGGATCTTTTGGCGCATGGCGAAAATTGGAACTAACAACATCGTCTTGAAAATTGTCATTATTTTGAGTTTTTTATTCACCACCTACGCCCTCCTGATAACAACAATTATTAAAGCAATAGGTGAATGGTATTTTGTCAAAGACTACTGTTTTGTTAATTGAATGTTTGCCAAAACAAGCATCTAGACAAACGACATCGCTCATTTGCTCTATTTCTCTCAATGGCTACAAACTGGTCTGCAACTGTCACTGTCATAAGCATGGCATTTAATGCTGGTTTACGTTGGTGACATGCCAATTTCAATCATTGCTCACTGTATTAGGATGGTTTTACATTTATTTTTGAACAATGTACATTTTGATCAAAGAAATTGTTTGACTTTAGAACGACTTTATCAAATTATATAAAAAATATGGGGGTGTGTTTGGATCGTAGCAAGTGGAAGGAAGTGGTCTCTGCCTATCCCAATGGGAGAGAGGCGTGACGGATATGTATGTATGTATGTATATAAAAAATGATCAAATATTGAAAGCTCATAGCTAATAAGTCAATTAATACCCATCTGAGAATTTCAAGTGTATCCGTTTTGGCGAGTATCGGATCCGATATTTAAACGGAGGCTCAAGTTCCAGCATGTTTTATCTGAAGCTACAAATTGATTTCAGATGAAAAACTGGATTTGAGAATGCGATGTCCGTTATGTCGATATAATATACTTATAGGTACTTACTTGTGCATTAAGCTTGCTTTTAATACTTTATTTTCCTCGATTGTTATAATTACGCCTCCTCATATTTGAAATCCTCTCAAACCGATACTAAGCTACAATAACAAAAGTAGCTGTTTCTAAATTGCTAAATTTCCAAAGCCGACCTAAATCCACTTATATCTATATCCCTAGAGAGAAACTTAACTAGAACTGAAAGTCATAATTCATCAAGCGATACCAGCCTCGATACTTCTATAGATAACGTTTAGTTTAAATTGAGTTCCGATTTATCCAAGGTTCAAGGATTCTAAGATATATTTGAGGGGAAGATTTTAGTCTCGAGAGAATTAAGCGGTATTTCTACTTCGCTCGATCAAATATCAATGGTATTGTATTAGGACTCTATTTTTATACAAGGTGTGATCCAGGAAACAGAAATAGTCATATCAATCATCAATCACTCGTGAAACAGAACAACTTTAAGCAAAGGTTACTGAAATAATAATAATAAAAAAACTTTGAATCTAAAAACTGTATCCCGTTCCGTTCCTGTATCGGTATGTTTGCTCGGGATCAAAATTTAATAAATTATTTTTATTCATCGGCTATACCTACAAGTAACAAAACGGTAGTAGTTTCAGGCAAAAAATAAGGTTCAAGAAGTTGTAGGTACCTACCTATCTACCTATATAAATCCAATTTGAATGAAAAAAAAAACTTTGGTTATCACTGAATTTCGTCTTAACCCTAACTCAGTATTAAAAGATGAAACTTGATTGAAATCGTGTTCCAAAATTGGATTTCTTTTCTTTATCTACAACAAAAATGTACGGTCGTTTATTTTCATCAAAAGTCTTATTCTATAAAACCTTAATTTGTCTACAATACCCACCAACATAATAGAAAAGAATGCTTGAATTTATTCATGTTTTATGAACCTAGACTTCTGAACAAGAATATTATTAACCTATTTTTATAAAGTCTAAGTACTTGTACCGAAGTTCTTCAAAATAAGAATTCCTAAAAAGTTGTATACCTACTTAAGCCTTTTTGTCCCAGATTTAAGTTTGAAAAATGTTTGTCAAAAAGGCGCTTAAGTAGAAATAATTTGAAGAGCCCTCTGAAGCATGGCGGGATGATGAAAGTGGATGTGTGTTTGGATTAGCGAGTACGGATAGCAGTAAAATGAGTTTAAAAAAAAAATATTTTATAGCATTTTCATACTTATTTTTATAGCTAAGATTTTTATAGCGATAACTTGACTACAAAGAGTCTAGCATAAAATATGTGATGAGTTTTTGATGCCAAAGTTGAAATGGTTGTTATGACAGTAGAATGCATGATGACACTTTTCTTCTTTTGTATTGTAAGAAAAAAGATTTGTAGGTACCTTCTCTTTATAGACTCTATATTTTTCATAGGTCTATAAAACCTTTTACGCAAAAGCAAATAAACCGTACTCTCAAAACTAATGACGACGAAGTGAAACCAAAAATCTGAAAAATCTTTCAGAATCTGTACAGAAAACATTTATGAAATAGAAACCGCACTAAAAGCAAGTTGTTTTAAACTTCATCGACCTTCAAAGACTTAAAGCTCTAAAGTTCAGAAAAAGGTTTCCAACTTTAATAAATTAAGACCTTAACTTTTGTACCATTTTGGCTTTGTCGACTTAGGTGGGTACTTTAAGACGTTTTTGCCGGAGTGACAGACCTTTTTAAAGGATATTTCCTTGAATATTTTTTTAAAGATATTGTTAAGAATATTTTTGTGACGGAAAGAGTTGTGGAAATGTTGGTTGTTATTTTTTCTTACAAAATCTGCAAAAGGGATTGTTGCTGTCAGAATATTTTAAAAATGACTCCTACTTTACTTTTAATCTATTCAATGACATGACATATCAAAGTCATAATTAGATTGCCATGTTAAGTTTTTGAGGCGCTTTTATATTGACTTAATAAGTAACGCACTTATTAGCCTACGTTCTTATGTGTTTTGAATAGGCAGATAGAGTTTAATAGATGTACCTATGCAACATATTAGATAGTGATATCATTCGGTAACATTGCACAAATCAAGGCATTTACCTTATCTTCTAAGTATACCTAAACTCTACCAATTACTTATGCTTGTTTACTTCTTTTTTTTAGTCAAAAATATATACTAAACCAAATAAACTACTGCAATGTACTCCTAAAAATAATACGTACTTTAGTCACCTTCATAAATATTGCATAAAATTACACTCTAGTTCTGTTAGTTTAGGCTAACAAGTAATCAAGCGGCTGAAATCCAAATCAATTCGGTAAGCCAACAACTAGATTAGGCAAGTCAAACACAGAACATGTGTGGCTAGTATTAGGTCACCCATGTCCAGTCATTACGCATACGGGATTAGATATTTGCAATCTACAACCACAATACTGATACACTTGAATGAACTGAAACAACAAATTATATGGAGAAAGTGACTATTAGGATATAGCCTAAATAAAAAGAAAAAACATAGTTTTAGAAAATAGTTTACGCGACAGATTCTATGAATTAAAATGATAGGGTAGACGTTGCTATGCTACGCAAAGTTATGCAAGGAACATTTGCTCAGAAGATTTTTGCAGGCGCCACTTTAGATCCTGAATAGATTTCGAAGCATAGGCAATGAATTTTCCATTGAAATAGATAATATAATTAGAGATTTTTTTACGAAAACGAAAAAAAAAGTAAGATAACTTTTTACAAAAAGAAAACGGAAACTTTTTTGCGGATTTTGCGGACCCTACTTGACATGTTTAATGAAAATTAATTACTAGGTGGCCATAACACCGCGGGCATTAGACGCGTATACCCGCGATTTGTATTAATTCCGTGTACCCTACATGATAGCTTGCACCCTTAATGGCCACACAATGTTAGGATTACCTAACACTGGCGTGCGACTGAATTATTTACAGCTGTTGCGTAAAAAGTCATTTAAATTAACGAGTCATTACACCTATTCCTGATAATTTCATTTTCAATGATAAGATGAAGAAGGTTTTGTGTTTAATTGATAAAAATGTCAATTTTTGCAATCAGTTCGATTTATGAATTGTAGTTATCTTTAGTGATACTACTGCTTCTACCTACTAAAAACCCCTAAACCATAAAGCTTCCCGCGGGAGATTGCCTACTATACTCCATAAAAATGCCTCATCGCTTAACATGACAACAATTATTCGAATACTATTGGAATGATTGCCTATTCTGTTATTTTGAAGACTGGGTACTTTTTGGTTTTTGACTAGGTATGTTGCATTTGATGGAGGCAAGAAGTAATATAAACAAGTATTTGTGGGAAACACATAATACTTCAGGCATGTAGTTCTCATACCTCGGGTAAAAAGTCGAAACATAAACAGTCGTAAACCAAACTATCCTAGCTCAACGCTCTGGGAAAATAATGAACTTTTTATTACGCCGTAAAATGACCCGGATCTCGTTTCTATAAACTCAGGAGGCTTCTTTTCTGCAAAACATGAAATTTTGGGGTCTCATCTCGTATAAAAACTTAACCGCCTACAGTATACCTACTTGAGATATCTTTTTATCGTTTACGACGTGTATCCTTCATGTAAAGGATGATGAAATATTGGGCAATTGCGAATTTCATTTTCAAGGCTCATGAAAAATCTACCAACTTGGCAATGGTACTCGTTTAAAATCACTGTCCCAATCCCTCGCTCTGTAAAACCCTACTTTTTAAATGAACACCCGCAAAAAATAGGTACCCACATACCACTGACATATACCTATTTGTATTTAGACGAGTTGAGCTATTTTGACAATGATATTAAACGAAAGGAATCGATCTTCAGTTGACAAGTACGAGATCCAAAGTCTAACCTAAAAAGCGAGAATAGAACATGAAATCGATTCCAGTGCATGCTAATCAACTTCTCGTAATTGGTTTAGTCTTAATAGTCTTTTCGGGCGCATTCGAAAGTAGAGTCAGTTGCGATCGAAGACTTTTTCGTCTTGTGTTTGAAACTCGTTTCGAATGAAGATTTTTTTGATGTTTGAAAGAAAGAAACATACGAATTTAGGATTGACTGAATTTTGCGATTGAATTGCTAGCATTGGTTGAATCCTTAGAGGATTAAGAAACTTGACTAAAAACAAAGTACTTAACCTTATCATCATAGTATAATCCTGTTGAATGAACGCTTAAATATTTGTGACTATTTAATCATTGAATATAGGTAATTTGAAACTGTATAATATTAGAATTAGATAAATTTAAGTCACTTGATTTTGAGGTCATTTTAAGATATTAAAGTAAATCTAAGTCAAGACGATAAATGCGTTTGAAGTCCCAAGCGATTACAAGTCTTAAATAAAATCATACTTAACCAGATATTCTCGATTGGGTGTCGACCGAGTGTCAATGTGAATTTTTGGCACATTGCATTGGTTGTAGTCATTGTTTAGCAGAATCTTAGAATACCAAATGTGTCAAAAATGCCATACGAACACACAGCTGAGGGTATTTTAAATTAGCAGACTTGGTCCCCTGGTGTCTCCATTTTATCCATTAGTGTAACATTTTCTGAACATCATGTGCACGAGGTGATAAAACTTTTACACAGTTTCGGTTTTACGCTCGACGATTTGGCTCGAAAGTGCAACATTTTGCAGGTGAAAAGGAGCGTGACCCAAATGTATCGTGATATTGATATTTATTGCCACTATCTTTGGAAACTTTGCTTGATATTAAATATCCAATTTGATTTGAATTATTTTTAACTATAATTAAAAATAACTCTTAAAATGATGACCCAGTTGAAAAATAATTTCGTTAAAATCACAAAAAGGCAATCCTCATTAATAATAAATGGTCGCTTCCTCACTCCACCAACCATTATTGAAATAACGTTGAATGAAATCAAAATTGTGAATACAAATAAAATTAACTTACGCAATTCGATCGAACAATTAGTTTCGCGAGCGTGATGTGACCGCAAATTCATTACTGGGTCTGCGGAAACTCCAAGCCGCAATGGAATTTATCGGCCCAGAGTACCAATGTATTGGAACTTTGGGCCATTATTATCGATCATAGTAAGTTTTGAGGCTAGTTTCTAAGGTCACAGATGTACTTAAATGGTCGTTAGGTACTTGATTAGGTATATAAGTACTATTCTTTGTCTTCAAACATGAGGTTTTCCATTTTTGCGCCTCCAAGAGCGAGGAAATCGCTGAAGATGCTGTCGTTATAAATGTTACACGAGTAGTCACGTATTTCTGTACACTCTCCTAACCTAACATGTCTTACATACGACGTTGTTTCATTGCGATGCGAAGCATGGAATTGTCTCCATTCTCTTGCTCATTGAGATGTTGGAAATAGTCTTATAGAATGCCAAGTCTAGTCAAATGCAACAGTTTGCAAATGCATAATTTATAATATGCTTCCTATTATAAATTATGTTATATGAATAACAAAAATCTTTACCAATCATCCAGGGGCCCAAGTCTGCTAATTTACAATATTATCAGTTGTGTGACAGCAGTCTCAATGTAATTTTTCGACACATTTGGTCGCAATCAGTGTAAGCCATTGTTTAGCACAATACCAAATGTCTCAAAAAATGCCATTGACACTCTGCCGACCCACAAGTGAGGCTATTTTAATTTAGCAGACTTGGGCCCCATGCCAACGACTCGTCAGAGTAATACCTAACAAAAAAGTCAAAAATTATTCCCGTACCGGGAATCGAACCCGAGCCTCCTGGGTGAAAGCCAGGTATCCTAGCCACTAGACCATACGGGAGATGATTTGACAGCTGAAATTATCAGTTAAAAGAAAAACTTCGTGCGTCACTCGATATCGTAAATGTACCTGTTATCGTAAAAAAACAATACTCGCTGATTGTGTTTGCTTTCTGCTGTTTATTTGTACTTCAATAATGCGAAAAGAAGACGGCACAATGTTTAATGAATAACTTTAAATTTGTTTAAATAAATAACGGTTAATTTCCTGTAAAAAGGGAATAAAAACCCAGTTTTACCATCACCGTAACATTCATACCAGACTAGATCGACATTCCATGTCTGAGTTGTATGTAAACAATGTCACAAGTTAGCGTACGGCGTACGTAGAATCTGCGAAACTTCAACTGTTCTAACAAACATAATGCCGGTTGTAGACCAAGAGCTAAGATTAGCTAGTTTAGCTTAGCTGGCGCAGCTGACGTTTCTAATCCGCCTCGTTATCAGCCCTTTAACGTCCCCACTACAGGACACAAGCATACTCTCATACGACAGTAATTAGGACGCAAATATGAAAACCTGCGTCAGTTACGCGAGCTAAGCTAAACTAACTAATCTTAGCTCTTGGTCTGCAACCGGCTTAAGTGTAGTTTATCAGCTCTCAACTTTAAGCAGGGTGTTACATTCTATGCCGATAATCAAGTGCGGCAATCTACCCGAGAAACTAAACGAGCAAGTTCTTAAATCTAATAAAGAAGATAGGAGTTCAAAAGAACTTGCAAATAAAGAATGAGATCCCCCTTACAACAAAAGCCGCAATCCTTCACGAACAAATCCTTGTGTTTACATTTTTCTTAATTTCTAAAACAGCTGGGTTGGCGTGATAAGTCTGTCGAGCCATTCTTTGTGTTTGTTTCAAGTTTTTAGCAAGTCATTGCTTGAGTAAACAGTTTAAAGGATTCGTCTTTGTATACTTTCGTAATTCTTAGAGGTGACAGTTACCACTGACTTATAATAATAATTGTTTAAGTAAGATAATATTTACTTGTATTTGATTTTTATTTAACTTATCGAAGCGTTTCAAGTTATGCATAAAACGATTTTGGTTTTTGTTTAGCAGAGGTTCATTATCATTACATAATCATATTAAAAAGATACATTTCTTCATATTCCTACACATTACCTAAACGCTAATCACGCATTTCCGGGGCAAATATCGGTAAATTGTATGAACTTGTTCACACAACTCCGTGTCAGAGCGTCTAATAGTGAAACGAACAACTCTGAACACGGATGGCCCTGACCGGAAATGTGTGGATAGCCCTTTAATCCCTGAGGTCAACATTAAAAACAAAATCATAGTCATGTAAACAAAAGGTGAAATTCAAGCAAAATAATTAACATAACACAACTATCAATTCCGAAAATATTTAAAAAGTTTTCCAAAATATAAAATAACTCTGAGTAGTTAATCAATTCAGTTGCTAGTCCTAAATAAACTTGTGTTAATGGGCGTTCTGTCTGTCGGTGACCCAGTGGTGACCTTAGTACGTGGGCCGCATAAAAATTGCATCCTTTACGCACCCGAGGAGGGGTTGATGCCGAAAGTATGATTGGCTGTCGAAGAGGTCAAACATTATTGTTATCAAACTTTATTCACGGATAGAGGCTGTCCGCGACTTCGTAAGCATTTATCGTTATATCTTGGAAAATTTACGCAATATCTTAAAATAATATAGCTTATATCTTATTTTTATGTGCAAGCTATAATATTGTAAAGTTTCATTGCAATATGTTCTGTAGTTTTTGTGTGAAAGAGTAATGCTATCTACACACCAATGCCGCATTCATGCCGCCGTGGTAGGCCGGCGGCTTTTCGTCATACGAATAGCAGCTGAAAAAAAGCCGGCGGCTTTAGTGTGTAGACAGCATAACAAACATCTACCCATCCATCGGCACAAATATTGACATTTATAATTAAGATTATTGAACGCACAACAAAATGACGTTATGAATTGGGCGGATAAAAATGTAATGAGTACAGAAAGTAGGTTAATATTTTCATTCCTGTTAGCATTTTTACTGCCAGTTCCTTTGAAAAATATACATTACAAAACAAACTGAAAATTATAATCGACTATTTTTCGTATCGTCGAATATTACCTTTCTTTGAGTAAGTATTTACTTAGGATATTCAAAAATACAAACATTGCATCCATACCCTTTGTGTTTTTATCTCTCAGTCGAAGCAGCATGAAGCTTGGAACAAAGGTGTTTCTCTTCCTGTAATTTAAAATTGTCTGTTTGTCGCATTTTGTGAGTTTCTGAACTGAAATGATTGCAAAGCATGAGAACATGTAGTCATTCGATTCTTACTTTGATGTCTATTAGCTGTTTTACCTATTTACTCACATCGAGTTTACCTATCTCATTTACTCCATAGGATGACGCTTAGTGTGTTAACTAGATCTCAGTACCAAAATAAAATTATTAACAAAATATCTTTTTCGACAGTTGCACCAAATGTTTTCAAATATTCATTCATCCTATTAATATTATAAATGTCAATGTTTGTGTGGATGGATGTTTGTTACTTCATCACGTAAAAACCACTCAACAGATTTTAATGAAATTTTACAATAACTTAGCTTGAACATCAGAATAACACATAGGATACCTATATTATTTTAAGATATTGTGTTTATTTTCAAAGATATGACGATAAATGTGTACGAAGCCTCTAGTTCGTTTATAAATAGCTAACTTCTTACAACACCCGTCAGCAAATAACAGAATTAAGTTCCGGGAATGACAAAAAAGTACAAAATTAACCCGAGTGCCAATTAACTTAAAACAACGAAATCTATCTTACTAAAAGAATATGTAAAGACCGAGTTAAACAAAATAAAAATTCTTCATTTCCCTGTATTTTTCCTTGGGGAATACTTCAAAGGGTACCATAACGTTGATTATGCTTTTCCACTGAACAAAAGGAGCTTGGCAAATCCAAATAATATCTCTTAAGTTTCCGGCGTTTAAGAATAGAGTTGTGACGCTTCAATTCTGATTCCGGATCCGTGACAACCGGATATCCGGAAAAGAAAAGAGATCCGGATATTGGAAGAAATTTCAATGATTTTTTCTTTGATTGTTTGTGGCTTGGATTTTTTTAAGATTGCAAGTTTTGTTTGCTGGTTGACGTTTAGCAGCAGCTTAAAGTTTTTAGGGCCATTAAAGTCAAGTATCCTTTAAATTAGGTTAGGTAAGTATCTTATTTCGTATACCTATAATAAAAAAAACTAGTTAGAAAGGTTGAATATGATACTCGTAATTATAAGTATAGTGAATGACAATGCCATAAATACAAACACTGCCAGTTATTGAAACAGAGATGCTTCACTTCCTATTTATTAGGACCAATAAATTGATTATAATACGTGCTTATACTGATATTATTAATGCCATATCACATACAAACTTAGTTACATCCATTTTCATGTTAATTAGATAATATTATTAAGATAATTTAATGTAATATGCCGTATATGCCGTATTTTACTCGCCTATAGATTACATAGCTTAACAAAACATTGTTCTCCGTATAACATGGATGAGCAAAGAAACTAAAGTTAACTTGTTGGTATAATAATATGTTGTTGTTGGTATAATAATATGTTGTTGTTGGTATAATAATATGTTGTTGTTGGTATAATAATATGTTGTTGTTGGTATAATAATATGTATCACCATCTACAGATAAAATATATCTGACAGATATTTTTTACCTGTCTCTGTCTAAAACGTCATGTTTTATGAAATAGACTTATTTTTTACGAAATAGAAAATGTTTAAATCCGGGTCTTCTGAAAAGGTATAAAAACATGTTATTCATATGCTATCCAGTCAAAATCTGTTTGTAAACATGTTATTTGCATAAAAATATCGCCCAGGTGACCCATCTTCATATTTTTACAAATCAAGACTAAGAAGGGTTACATCTCGACTCTTTCATAAAATATTGGAAATTTTTTTCGCAATAGATAGAGGCAGAGACAGAAAAAGATCTTTGTCTGTAGAACACTGATTACTGAATGTAGAACGGAAAGGTTTAAAATCACTAACAAAATTACTCAAGTATATCATTATCTTGAAAGAAGATAGTAACAGTATCATTCGACTAAAAACAAATCGGCAGTATAAAAATTATGACGTTACACACGCGGTTATTTAAAAAGGTGAATTTCACAGTTGAGTGAATCACGAGTGTAATTTTAAACAAGTGGAATACACTCCTTAATCCGAATTTTCCATCTTCGGATCCAAACATAACCGGATGATACCGGATTCCGGAATTGGCATCACCTAACCAACGGTTATTTAATGCCCTATCGTTAGCCCGATCACCCTTCATTTCCTTGTTCAGATGAGCTCGTTTACTTACCCCTTAAATGACGAAGATATCAAACTAAGCCATAGTTTTTTTATTATATGGGCTCGGTAAATAAATTCACTATCATGGTTTTAGATAAGTAAATAGATAAGTACTTTTCAAGAAAAAAAGGTTTCTATTTCCATTTTAAATATAGAAAAGATATAGTTACTATGATAAAATATTTACGAGTAAGTTAGCTATTTAATTACTTCTATCGATATATATTTTTGTTAATCCTTTACAAAATAAAGGTTTTGTGGTAATGATGTACTTTTCGCAAGAAGAAAATATTCGAACCACTAATAAAATTCTACTGGTTGTTTTTCAAATTGATTCTTTAACACCTGAGAACCATATCACTGATCAACGGTACTTCGAGCAACGTCAAAACACAAAAGCATCAAATCTCGCTTTACCCGAAGCTGATACTTCAGCACGAGTACGCCGCACGCAGTTGTGGCAACAGCGGCAACAGATAAGGGGTATCGGGAGAGCATTTGCCGCATAGCTGATAATTTCCGCTGCACGATGGCGTCATTTACCCTCCGAACGCTTAAGGGTTGTGCCACGGTTTTAGCGGAGAGGACACCTCGTTGAAATGTGGTGTGAGGGATTAAATCCAACTAATATACCTGAATGTCAATATTTATGCTTATGGATGCATGTAAAGATGTTTGTTACTCTTTTACGCAAAAACCACTGAACAGATTTTGATGAAACTTTACAATATTGTAGCTTATACGTCTGAATAATATATAGGCTATATTATTTCAAGATATTGTAAAAGTTGTCCAAGATATGACTCTAAATGCTTACGAATTCGCGTTCTAAAACCTAGTTCTGAAGAAACTTCGAGTGAAGTACACTGATCATTAAGCGCGCCAGTTTCGTTTCTAATAAGTCATCTGAATTGAGGAACAGAATTTAATTCGTAGGTACTTTAAATAATTAATGATTATGCGATATAAGCTTACAATATTCAAGTTCACTTTCCTTATAAACTATTAATTTCTTTACAAGGAGATAAGTACTAATCAAGAGTTTGATTATTATTACAAGGTGCAAATCGCTATTATTACCACTCCACCCTTCGTCTCCATCGAATGCAAAACTCTAGCAGACAACTAAATTATTTTTCAGCAATAACAAACCTTAGTATCAAAGACATAAGGAGACACCAAAATATTTGGATCGCAATTTTAAATTTGGTATAGATTTCCAACTCTGCCGTCCGTTGGCTAAAATGCCGTTAACCGACATTTTTCCGAAATTGACTTATTAATACCAATCGAATCAGAAAAAAATGCTCTATCGACCCATCTGACTCATATTTTTCTATCTGTTATAGTTTCTGATTTACAAAAATAAAGAATGCCGCTAAGTGACATATTTCATAATGCATGCAAATCTATAATGCGGTTTAAGTACAATTACTTATCTAAAATGCGGTTATCACATTAAATTTGGTAACTTATATGAATTTTATCATCAATTGCTTAGCTTAATAGCCGTTATTTGATTTCTGTACTCTATAATGCCGTTAAAGTCCATTAGCCATCTTGTAGTCAAGTAATATTAATTAATTAGGTATGATAAATCCAAATCTATAAAGCCGTTATGCATAAATACAACACTTAAATGTGGTTAAAGGTGTTTAACGGCATTTTAGGGTTTTATTTTATACGTAGTAATTTGAACTTTACAACTATGTATACGTCATTAACGGCATTATCTATTTATAAGTAAAATTATTTTGTATTCGATCCTAGACTAAAATGCGGTTATCTCACATTCCTACGCTAAAATGCGGCTATATGATCTCGCTTTACGTACCTACCCCAGGATTATCGCGGTTTAGGATTTTTGTGTTAGTGCGGCGCAGGACATCGCGCAAGCGGCAAGACGGATGCACGCCTGTCGTATCTAGGCCAGCTTTGGCGCCTAAACTTACGTGAGTATTTTGATTCGGTTTTCTTTTTATCTGCATCTTAATAAAATTTATATTTTTGTTAAATTTTTATCAATTATATAAGCTTTTATTTTTAACCCCCGACGCCAAAAGAGGGGTGTTATAAGTTTGACGTCGATGTCTGTCTGTGTGTCTGTCTGTCTGTGGCACTGTAGCTCCTAAACGCGTGGACGGATTTGGATACGGTTTTTTTAATTGAAAGCTGGTATTCCTGGGAGTGTTCTTAGATATATAATATGGAAATCGATTCAGCTATTTCAAGGTCATCAGCTCTTTTGTCGGCTGTGATAGGGTTGTAGATCCGATATAACAGCAGATAGGTCGTGTTTGGATTCATTTTGATCAGGGTTTAATTCTTATTATAATGCAATGGTGAAAACAGATGACGAGCTGATGATGGAGTCAGAATTTCCAGCACTCCATCCATTCTTGAAAAATTTAACAGCAGATATATCGTGTTTGGAGTCGTTTTGATCAGTGTTTAATTCTTAATAAAAAGCAATGGTGGCAACAGATGAGGAGCTGATGATGGAGCCTGAATTTCTAGCATTCGATCCATTCTTGAAAAATGTAGCAGCAGATATGTCGTGTTTGGATTCGTTTTGATCAGTGTTTAATCCTTAATATAATGCAATGCTGACAACAGGAGGAGCTTATAATAGTTATTTTATAAAAGTTTAAAAACTTCGAAATAAAAATTTAAACAACTACACTATAAAAAGTAACAAATAAAATAAGTAGTATTTTGTCAACTGAACATCGCTTATAAAATATTTCATACAAATTGACAATTTTCATACAAACTTCATTTCGTCGGGGGACCGCTAAATACCTACCTAGGTAGGTACGCAACGAAAACGATACCTATCACAAATAATCATGCGAAACGGTGTGAAAAATGTTTTAATTGAATTGATAAGTATAATCATATTCATAAGGAAACTAGAATGCGGTCCCCCGACGAAATGAAGTTTGTATGAAAATTGTCAATTTGTATGAAATATTAAGCGATGTTCAGTTGACAAAATACTACTGATTTTATTTGTTACTTTTTATAGTCGGGGGTTTTTTAACTACTTAGTACTGTATGTATGTAAGTAGTCTATTACATGAGTAAATATTATCAGTAGGTACTTATGTCTCAAAATCTCTCGACAAGCTTTTATATCATAGAAATTGTTTATTGACGTTATAAATTGATAGCTGTGGTTAATTTAAACTGCAAACAGACGACCGGATCTGTCCGGCACCGTACCGTCGTTCTGTAGTGTCCGGTCCGGACCATTAGAATTTTACACTTAAAGGTTTTTTATTGCAATTTAAAACATTATTTCATGCTTTGTGCTAGACTATAAAGCCGGTATGATTGAAGGTTTGAATTTTAACTGCATTTTAGTGTTGGAAGTATCTAAAAAATAGTAACACTAAAAAACTTTATTACAATTTGTTTAAAAACCAATTCTTAAATGCAGTTAAAGTTTGTTAACGGCATACTAGACTAGGAATATAGCTAAAAAATATATAGACTTTGATAAGATAATTAAATTACGTTTAAATCAAACGCTAAAACGCCGTTAAGGTGGTCCTAACGGCGTTTTAGCGGTGGGTTTGTGTACGGAAATGTAGTAGAATACTAAACTAAAATGCAAATTCCTTAATATTTCGTCTATAACTATACTTAATCGCTTTATAAATATAATCATTATGTGCTTCTTTTGTTTATCTTTATTTTAATACTAAAAATTTACAAATCGGTTGGGTAGTTTTCAAACAGCACCCATTTTTCATTTCGCGCTTTTTAAACGCCGTTTTCTCAAAACTAAGTTTTTGCACTTAACGGCATTTTAGCTACCGGACGGCAGAACTGTCTCCCATTATTGACTGAGAAAGTCATCTGCCAAACCATTTTGATCTTAGATAAGGTTACATATAGACTACATTTACTTCGGCGTGAAATCTCATAAGTTTTCTTTTATGAAGATTTCGGTTTTAGGTATCATTTTTCTTGAGAGTCGCTTCAGTGATAAGCTTTAGAGTATTTTTCTTATCTAGAACACTATCAGGCTTAGGCCTGAGTTCGAGAGTTATTTTGCAAATAGGCTTTTAAGAAATAATATGGTTCCCTGATGAACAAGAAAATAATGTTAATAAGTGCTGATTTGTTAGTTCCTAATATGAATAGTAGTTCCCTATTAGAAAAGCACATTTATATCTGCCTAAAAATTTACTTCACTTTCAGACCTCAGAATTATAGCAAATCTGGGGCCCTTTTTTTGTTTTATAACAAATGTGACAAAAAACCATTGACACACTGCCGTCACACAACTGAGGCTATTTTAAATTAGCCGACTTAGGCCCCTGAAAACTAAGAGCGACCTCATTTTATCAAAATTTACTCAACACTTCTGCTTTGCATAGGATCAAATCCTAAATCTTAAGTTACTGCAACAATAAGGAAACAGTTTGCATCGGACAAGTCAACAGCAAAATTAATTTATAACAGCTAATTAATTAACTCCGCTCGGTTTCAGGATGGCTATCCTATTAGTTTAAAACCACCGTGATAATCACTCTACTTTATAAGCCAAAGTAAATGATCTTTAGTCAACGTCATAATTTTCATATTTTCATGTCGCAGGGGCCTAAGTCTGCTAATTTAAAATAGCCTCAGTTGTGTTTCGGCGTAGTGTCAATGGCATTTTTGACACATTTAGTATGTTGCTAAACAATGGCTTACACTGATTGCGACCAAATGTGTCAAAAAATAACATCGACACTCTCATTGACACGCTGCTGACACAAACCTAAGAAAATTGTAAATTAGCAGACTTGGGCCCCGGGTTGTACAACTGAATGATCATCACGGTGGTATTGTACGAGTAGAATTGACCAGTTGGTATTCAACGCGATTTACTAATTAAGATAAGTGCTTAATCATTGTTACTTAAGACTGGAACGCTTGTAACGTTTGCTTGGTCTTTTTAAAGTTCATTTCTTTGTTTTAAGCAAACTTGGGAAGCAAAGGAACTGTGTAGGCGTTTTGAGGCAGTTTCTCAAGCTATGCTCTTTGTGTACTCGTACGTAGGTAAGTATTTAATTTGTTCATTATGTGATTATGAAGTAGTCCACTCATAGGTGTTTTTTACGTCGGAACTATATCAGAAAAATCAACAGCTTTTCATTATTAATTTATACATCCCTACAAGCAATCCTACAAGACGTTTCAACGATATTGGGCGCCTTATATATCTAAAAAAGTATGGATTTTTAGGTTTATATAACATAAACATATTACTAAAGGGTGGACGATGATTAAAGCCCAGGTCGTACCAAAATAGAGCACTGCATTGACTATCAACTGATTTCTTGTCGCTACGTAGAAATTCGAATCTTTGTACAGTTTATTACCTGCTGTATTAATGTTTGCTTCGAGCAGCAACAATCAGAAATATTTAACTTTATTTATTTTAAAATGTGGTCCAAAAATAGTAGTAATATTTTAACATAATTTGATCGCGGCCCATCAGCGTCACTGTCAGCCGCGGGAACATTGCCATGACGTCACTCCGTCGTGACGTCATCAATAAACATCAGACGCAGTTGTAATTAATTCCAGAAGGTCGTCTGCAGCGTGTCATGCCAAATGCGACCGATTGCAAGCTTGCTATTATGGTGTACTTTGATTACAACTGTTTGATACTTTTTAGGGGTCCGTACCTTCAAGGTGAAATTAAAAACATAACCCTATTACTGAGACTTCGTTTTCCGTACGTCTGTCTACAGTACAAGATACAACTATCGCAAGAATCGAAGAAGAAGAGGAAGAAATTGCAAGATTACATTTTTTAACCACTGCCACGCCGACCCCCGGTGAGAAACCTAACTATACACCTATATTTATTTCGTTATCGGTGGAAACTGGCTGCACCGCTGTATTCTTGTGAGAAGCTCTAATATCTTTTTTATTTTGGAACTGGAAATACAATGTATTTCCAGATCTGTTTTCTAGTTATGTATTAAATATATTTCAGTTATGTATTTAATACATATTTACTTAATTATAAGCAAGAGTACTTACCAACCTAAATTATTATCTTGCACGCCTCACATTCACAACATAATATTCAGTTATCTTGCGACAACAATTATAAAACCCATTCATTACACTCGATTAAGATCTTTAATTGAAGATAACACCTTCATCTCATACATTGTCACATTATGATCGTCATTTATCAAGTATCAAGACATTAAGTCGGGGTATAATGCGCTTCGGAACGCGACTCCCATGCGACTAATCGCTTCATTTGCCTGACATGTCATAATTTACGATATTAAATGAGTGTTCCACTGTTGTGTGGTGGCCGTTTATAGGCCAATGAACGATTAATTAACAGCCGGTTGCTGGAAAGGCCGTTAAAAGTGCTACATTAAATCTAAATCTGATCCTTTTAAATAAAAATTAAGATGCACACGGTTATTACTTCATAAATTCTTTTTAAATCCTACTTATATTATAAATTTATGTAAATGTTTGTGCCGATGGTTGGATGGATGCTTGTTACTCTTTCACGCAAAAACTACTAAACAGATTTTGATGAAACTTGACAATATTTTAGCTTAGACATCAGAATAACACTTAGGCCATACCTACCATTTGTAGATATTTTGTGTTTTTTCAAAAATATTACAGTAAACGGAAGTCGCGGGCAGCAACTAGTATTTCATAAATGGTGACAAGCAGATCAATCGTCACATGCCTTTGTTGTTCTATCACACGTCGAATCGGTTCTGAGATTCAACTACTAATGCATTTTTTATAACAAGCTGCAAGCTTATACTGGAAAATATACCTGGAAAAACACAATATTTTAAAATATTAAAGCCTTTGTGTTATTCTGATGTGCATGCTACAATATTATCAAGTTTAATTAAATTACAGTTTGTAATTTTTGAGTGAAATAGTACTCACATCCATTTATAATATTAGTTGGATAGAGATACTAAACACATTAAACAGGTATTCTAAGTTCTATTTTGACAATTCTACAAATTGGATTTATAAAAGTTGTATGTTTCGCAACAATATTTTGCAATATATGTTTAAGTACTATATAATTTATGTTTACAACAATATTTTGTTTCGCAACAATAATGTTTCGCAACAATATTCTCGTAATAAAACACTGTAGGCGTAATATACTCGTTAGCTACAAACGTAATTTTCCAAGAATCTAAGATACACACGTGTAGAAAATTTGTTCTGCGTAAATGACTGGTAAATATTTCCAATTACAAACTTTGTCTGTTTTGGAAATACCTTGATACTAGGGATTGATTTGTCAGGGACTTAGCTTGAGTAATAGGACGTTTTCAGACTAGCGATTTATGCACGCGTAAACTTTCGGTTTTTAAAGCGCAAGTACGCGTTTATACGCGCGCCTCTTGCACGTACGAGCGTTGACGCGCTTCTAAGCTCGTATAGTCCATGTTGATACTGACACGACACCGCCGCCGCCGGTTCGAGCGTATTCCCTCGTATACGCGCGTCCGGTTTTTTGAAGCGCGTATGTAGAGCGCCTGTCATCATCATTAAAAAGAGCTTCGCTCTTGTCGGTGGAGTCTACGCCACTCTGCTCTGCTTTCTGCCGTCCTTTTGAGCACCTGATACGATACAACTTCTATCTTATATTTCATTTGATCTATGTAAGTTCTTCGTTGTCTCCCTCTCTTTCATTTTCCTTCTACTTTTCCTTCCAAGATGTTTTTTTATAAAGTCGTCGTGTCGTATCAGGTGACCCAGCATCTTTCCTCTCCTTTCAGCAATGGTTTTAAAGAGCACCTGCACGCGCGTATAAAACGCTTATCTGAAAACACCCATAGTCCTTTCAACTATTTAGATAGGCAATGTTTATTCATATCTGAAAGATAAAGTGTAATAATCTCCGATCTTCCTATGAATTACTAATGCAATTAGGAGGCACGAATGAATTCAAGTTAGTTGAAAGTCATAATCGATTTGTTTAGTTGGACCCAGATATAAAACGTATGCTCTATTTCATTTTTAATAGCTACTTCCATTGTGTATTCTGTCAATGTCAATTAAAGTGAAATTAAAATTGAAATTAAAGTGAAATTAAAATTGAAATTGAAAAAAGTGAAATTAAAATTAAAATTTTGAATCGCCAGTCATTTTCACTCCTAGGTACACCAATGTTCGAAGACGCTGTACCTTTGGCCTTAGAACAGAAAGACGCGTTGCTCACCCGGACCCGACAACACCTACAGCAATTACCCGCTCATGTGGCTCTCACACTTTTTCGTAGCTGCTTGTCTACCCCTAAATTAGTATATATAATGAGAACCTCCCCAACCTGGCTCTTTCCTGAAGAGATTGCGCGAGTTGATGACAATATCAAGATCACTCTGGAAACAATACTAAATGTACACCTGGATGGAACTCAATGGGAGCAGGCTTCACTGCCTGTCCGTTTTGGAGGTTTAGGCGTTAGGCGAATGCTGGATACCTGCATATCGGCATACTTGGCTTCTTCATACGGGGTTCAGGAATTAGTCGCTAAGATACTTAATACACACGGCGACAATTTGGTGATTCCCTACATGGATGTTGCCTCTAGGTCTTGGTCGATTATGTCACCCACCATTTCACCGCCAGAGAATAGGAGTACGCAACGCCAGTGGGATGAACTCATCTGCAAAACTCAATACGAGCGATTGGTTCAAGCCTCTGTAGGGGCTGACACCGCGCGATTAATGGCTGCAGCTTGTCCAGAGGCGGGGGCATGGCTACACGCTCTTCCATCTCCACACCTGGGTACGGTACTGGACGACGTGTCACTAAGAATAGCCGTAGCGCTACGATTGGGTAGTGACGTCTGTGAGCCTCATACCTGTGTATGTGGCGCGCAGGCAGACAGTAAGGGACACCACGGATTGAGCTGCAGGAAATCTGCTGGACGTTTTCCACGCCACCACATGCTGAACGAGGTTATAAGACGAGCTTTAGTGACCGTTGCCGTACCAAGTACCCTTGAACCCCCTGGTTTAAGCCGTACGGATGGCAAAAGACCAGACGGGTTAACCTTAGTTCCTTGGGGAAGAGGACGATGTGTAGTGTGGGATGCCACATGCGTGAGCACATTTGCGCTCTCCCACCTACAACGAACAACCCGTGTGGCTGGGGCGGCTGCTGAATGGGCCGCAACTCAAAAGCACCAGAAATATGCCCCCCTCAAGCAAACTTATACATTTGTCCCCTTCGCCGTCGAGGTGAGCGGTGTTTGGTGTGCGGAGGCAAAACATTTCGTGCGGGAGTTGGGTAAGCGTCTGCGCAATAATTCGGGAGAAAGCCGCGCTGAATCGTACCTAGTGCAGCGCATAGCCCTCGCCATACAGCGCGGGAATAGCGCAAGTGTTATGGGCACTTTCGCGGTAGGTACGGTTCGGGGTGGCTTGTTTGATTAGATTGTAGTTGGTACCTAGTTTTAAGTTAGATGCTAGATTATAGGTTTTTCTTTATTAATAAATAAAACATTTTATAGTGGTTTTCAAACTAATGCACATATTAATGACATTCTCTAATACTTCTATACTGTTAAATTAAAAAGTTATCTAACAGCTTTTTACTGAAAATAACTTATAACTTAAAGAAGTTTTACAAATTATTATGTTTTCAGTCACATGTTTTTAAAAATTAAAGTGAAGCTTACTATAATTATATCATCATCATCATCATTTCAGCTTATGGACGTCCACTGCTGGACAAAAGCCCCCAAGGATCTCCACAACGACCGGTCTAGCGCTACCCACATCAAACGGTTTCCAGCGACTTTAACCAAGTCGTCAGTCCACTTTGTTGGAGGCCTTCCCACACTGCGTCGTCCGGTGCGTGGTCGCCATTATATACCTACTGATAAATACATACATATCTACTAATACTATACATAGAGGTACGAACACCCAGAGTCAAGACAAATATCTCTGTTCATCACAGCAATGTTTCTCTTTTATGGGAATCAAACCCATGACCTATGGCATGACAAGTACTACCACGTCAACTGGGGCTCAAGTCTGCTAATTTAAAATATCCTCAGTTGTGTGTCGGCAGAGTTTCAATGGCATTTTTGACACATTTGGTTGCAACTTATTATGTCAGAAAACTACATTGGCACTCTCATTTACACTCTGCCCACATACGTAAAATATTATCGTAATTTAGCAGACTTGGGGCCCTGGCCAATCCAGAGACTCTATTTTATCTGACATTTTTCGAATGTATCAAAGCTTTATAAAACCGGATCCGACAAATGATAAGTGGGAACGCAATTTAGTGTCGTATCCATACATGCCGGCGGCATAAGAGATAAGTTTCAAGTTTCGTATTAGGTACCTATATCTGTTTAATTTCCATGGCTAAGTTGCATTGCAGCGGAGTATGGGCACTGACGGAAGTAAGCCGGATTCAAATAAGCGACTGCGTTCACGTTTTAACACCTTCACACCTTCAGCGCGGCAACGCGAAACTTAAACTTACCTCTGGTGCTATACGGGTCATATATATCCCGTAGCAAGAATGTCAGCTGTGCGTTACGACCATTATTTTCCCGTATCAGGCCCTGACTTCAAAGGTCTCTGGAGACATGGAGACTCATCACCAGGTCAATTTTTTTTAACAAATTGATTGTTTAAACCCTTGTGCATATACAGCTGGCGTCGCCCGGGGTTCAGTGCGATATTTTAAAAGTTATAGGCAGTTTTCAAAATCAGTGATTTTACGGGAAATTACTTCCCCTGCCGCATAGAATAGATGTTACGCTAGTGATGTGAAACACCCGTAAATACAAAGGCCTGATAATTTTTATTACAATTACAACACAATTTTTATTTTTATTTTGATTAGGTACTTATGAATTGAGTATGATTTTTTGAATACATCACAAAATAATGAACTTGACTGTTGTTATGAATACTTAATGGTTTAATCCAACTTTTTATTGTCCAACACGCTTCCCGAGTAAACTTTACTTCTTTATGTAAAAACATTTAAATAATTTGATAATTTTAAACTTGTCACGATAACTACAGGATAAATCCATAATTTAATATACATTTCAATTTTCATTTCGAATTTCACGCGTGACGGCAAAAAGTAGCGTGGAGACGTGTGAACTTCACACCGTACCGCACTAGTGCACACTGAAGCGACGCGCGGGCGCACGTCTGTGCGGTACGGGGTAGGAGATACGGCCAAATAGTTCCCGGACCGCGTCAGATGAAAATGATTTCTTTTCTGTGCGTTACGCAAAAATACTTCCCGTACATTTTTTAATAAAAAACGAATTATATATGAAGCAAGAATGTCAGGAATATAGTTATCTCTTTTATTCGTGTATGGGAACATAGTTTATTCACCGCCGCACCAGGGGTAAGACAAGGACAATTAGCTGCCGCACTGGCCGAAACTCAAATACGGCCAAATACTTCCCGTAACGCACTGAACGTGTTAAGCTGAAGCGATTTTGAGCAACAAATTAAATTAAAAGCAATAAGTAAGCCTGCCTTTGCCTGTCCTGTTTGCCTGTTGGCAGACCAACAATAAATAAATAAATAGACAGAACTGAACCACTTGTACCTTGTTTAGCTCACTAGTTTGTCGTGATACCTACTTCACGCAAAAATAATGGGATTAAAACATTATGGCAAAATGAAAGTCTGACTGTCGATCTGAGTCAAATATTTTATTAATAAGTAAGTATAGGTACCTAACCTATGGAACATTTGGAACTACATTTTAGTTCTAAGCAATAAGGAAGAGAGATAACAAAATATACCTAGTGTTAGCATTATTGGAAAATTACGTAACATAGATATCTAATATCAAAGCGTAATAAGTATCTGCCTAATTTCACGAGGGCCCCTTAATTACTTAATTCTATAAATACTCGTAATATCTAATCTTTTTAAAAGACATCTTATCATCTGACCTGACACACGCGGTGAATAATACAATTTCCAAATACTTTTTGACTTAACTCTGCATTTCAGTTCTATACAGGGTGTAACAGAAAGGGTATATAAAGCCGAAACACAGCGATAGTCCTCATGAAACTGAACAACTTTCCCCAAGACCCATGTGGTCGTAACTCGAAAAAAAAATTTCGCCTCCCCATACAAAATGCCCGATCAGCTGATCGATTAAGTATGGGCGATCCAAAAATTTTTTTCGAGTTACGACCCATGTTCCTTGGGGAAAGTTGTTCAGTTTCATGAGGACTATCGCTGTGTTTCGGCTTTATATACCCTTTCTGTTACACCCAGTGTAATTCTAGTAGTAGGTATGTTCTTTACATTAATACTTATCTAAACTTATATACCTACAAACAATTCTATCAATTTGTGCGTATGTATATGATGAGTTCATGCAATTTTAAATGTTATGTTTAATTTAATTCAGGGGCTTTTTTAGTTATCTCCACAAAATTGTAGTAGTGTAGTGAAGGTAAGTAAAAACTTACCAACATTTTTACTTACCTCCACAAAAGTGTAGTAGTGTGAAGGTAAGTAAAAACTTACCAACATTTTTACTTACCTCCACTGCCGCTAGATCTAGGTATACCTATTAGATAATATCATTTGTTTTTAAGTTAACTCTTTATTAATCCTGTAATTGATATCATATCATAACCAGCCCGTGCTTAGTAAGATTAGCCTCAAATAAAATGTTCTTTTTGACATTTAAACCTCTGCTTTACAACCAAATTCTGCACAAAACATGTAGTAAAGCGGTTTTAGAGCTCAATCTAGGAACCAGCAGTCCTTTCACCACTTCCACCGCATCCAAAGTGAATCGGGTATCAGTAAATTCGGTATTCAAGGCTCAGCTGGTAAGGGATCTGACGGAAGCACTTACATGTACGCCACACTCCCTGATTGCTGTTACCGACTTAGGATTAGACTAGCTCGTTGATTGATCACTAATTGATACTTCCACTTGTTTAATAAACTTCTGTTACTGGATTTCGGCTGTTTTGGTTCCTACTAAAACTTTTATTTCATTTTCGTTTAAATACGAGTTAGACTCTTGTCTGTGGAGCGTTCGCCATTTAAGCCTATTCTCTGCCAGTGCTTTGACTTCTTGATAAGACATGACACTAAAACTAGACCTTTAAAATAATAGAAGATAATTTTGCATAAAGATACCCAGACACTGAAAACACACACAAATAGGTAAGAAGGTACCTGATATATTAATATAAATACATAGGTAGTATATCCATAGGGCATGCTATTGCGATAGGGAATACTTACTTATTCATAATCTCCTAGTACCTCAAACTAAAATAGCATGCAATAATCTACTTCTCGATTGACAAATACATTCGAAATCGAAGCAATTCAAAGCCTACCCTTTGGCCCAGAACACACGATGAAATGCAACTGCAACGCAGCAGAAACTTCTAGTTACTTTTGAGTTGCACCTAAGCAACCGAAACGAAATGTTTTAAACTAGTTGCGTAGTGTGTGGCAAATATCTATCAGAAATCTCGATAATCTAGCCACAAAGCCGTTTACACACATATTTTGACGCCATCGCTGCAAGGTTTTACAACGTAAGCTCGTATTTAAGACACATTACATTACATTCGCGCCTGTTTGTAATTTATTATGTTAATGAATCTGTTGTTATAGCTGCTGGGTTAGTTACAAGTTGTACGACATACGGTCAGGAAGGATTGCTAGCGAAGGGACTTTAACTTTGATTGGACTAAGGCTTGTTGCGATCGCCGCAACTAATTGTGCTGGATGGTTACAGAAATAGATATATCTATATTTCTTTTAAAAAATCCTTGTGGATAAATCAGTCATTCTTGATTATTTATTTGCCTAAGGTACGCTTACAGTAAAAACATATAGTTTTTTATACCCATTCTAGAACAATAAATAAGAAATGGCTTTATACTATGTCTGCTAATTACAAGCATACACCAAGATCTATTAATTTTGGATGGGAAATATATGGGAGGGAAGTGTGTTGTGATCGTAGCAAATGTAGCGAAGTGGTCTCTGCCTACTCCGTTGTGAGAGATATGTGACAGATAACGTTGTGGGTAAGTGTATTATTTTTGTGGATTCCACAAATGCACGTCAATATTGTTTGACACCAGGGGGCTTAGCACGGCGTGCCGCGACAATTATCTCGCGCATGCTGTCCTTATCACATTTAAAACTATAGACAGAAACGTAAGCGTGACAAACGCATGACAACGTCTTGTCACGGAGTGCCATGCTAAGCTAGCATAAGTAGAATGACCTGGGGTCCAAGTCTGCCAATTTACAATATTCTCAGTTGTGTGTCGCCAGAGTGACAATAATATATGTCATCTTTAACACATTTGGTCGCAATCAGTGTAAGCCATTGTTTAGCAGAATACCAAATGTGTCAAAAATACCATTGAGACTCGGCCAATACAAACTGAGGCTATTTTAAATTAGCAGACTTGGGCCCCTGGTACCAAGCTCCCGAACACATCAAATTTAATAAGCATTGCTCTCTACACACAGCTAGCAATGTGTCCCAATGTAATAGTCTGTTTACTCTCGTTATCTTCTCGGAACACACGTAGAGTTACGACGCGTAAAGGCTGTTATTAGGATCAGAACGATGCAAGTACAACGGAACGGTAGCTAACTTACGTCGTTTTGGAAATTAACAAAGAACCTAGACACGATAGTGAAGATTCGTTTCCGAAGCAAGGATATAGTGTTGCAATTAATTTTAATAAAAATCTACTGATTTTAAGCGATTGATTGTAAAGTTTTTGTTAAGTACATGACACCTATTATTACCTTATTTGTCCAAATTCGAGAACAGGTTACACCCCAGTTCCAGAAAAATCTCTATTACTTAAATATCCTTTAAATACCTACATTCACGTGATTTTCAGATTTTCTAACTATGAACGTGTTATGGTTTAATGAAGGGTTAGCAGTAATGATCTATTTTGCAATAGGTAATAGATGCATCTTGAATTGTTAATTAATTATTACTTTTAAGTAGGTAATTGTTGTGTATGTTTGATTTTTCTTCATTGACAGAAGTAACTAGGTATTTAGTTATCTGTGGTAGTATCTTTTACCACAGAGTAAACATTGACTTATTTGACTAATTTGGGTATTAAAAAATTAAAACACAATGATAAACTGCACTTTTTATTTTATTTTTTTAATTTACTTAAAAATATTGTACTTATATTCTAACCATAATACAGTCGATTTCGTTTCGAATTAATATATTCAGGAACATTTTCTTCTTTATATTTTCAGTGAATAACCAATATCTCTTCAATTTTCATTGATTGAGGTTTGTTTACCATCTTACTGAAGTCTTGAGAGCTCATAATCTCCCTCTCAATTATATATTTATTTTATATTTTTTCGTTTTCGATATATATTTTTTTCGATTCGTTTTTCTAACCATTTCATTGGTTTTCCCTCTTCTATTTCACTTTATAGCCTCTTCAAATCTACGTTTCCGGAATGAATCATGAATTGTTAGAACTTGTAAAATAATATAAGAATAATAATGATTGTGTGCCGATATCATTGTTATTATCAGTAAAAAACATGATACTTGTGAATAAGACAGTATATCTATTAGGTGTTAAGATATGATGAAAACTATCTAGAAGGTAAGATTAGATACCAGATTATTGAACAGCTAACTTTTATTTATTATAAAATATAGAGCACCCACCACTGACCCTTGGATTTATGAATAGAAGTCTTATTTTATTCAGAAACCCAAACTAGCAAAACATAAACAAAGGTATTAATTTACCTGAGCCTAAATTCTGCCCTAGTCAGACAAAAATAATCTTAATTACCTATTTAGACACTTTTTGTCTGACAGCTCTATATTTTTAATAAAAGATGGTATAGTTACCTACCTGCTATATAAATACAGATAGTGTAAACAGAGTAGGTAACACGAATTCTCTGGACAATCATCTACCAATTCATAATCAAACAAAAAAATCTTAATTGAAATGATATACGATATAATAGAAGCTGTTTTGCACGTGTAGATTTCTACCTACACGCGCAAAACAGAAATTAATTATAATGAACAATTTAAACAATGATATTAAATAATTTAGATATGAGATACGAATAAACAGATACTGTGTTAAACAGCATATGAAGTGATAAATAATAATTAGATATAGATACATAATATTAATATATACGTACTTAATTCATGATTCACACAGAATTGCATCTAGGAGCCCTTTCAACGACAATTCTCTGCACTAGAACAGTTTCTGTTTGGCTCTCTCCATTCTTGGACTCATTGTTTGGTCTTCTCTCCTTAGAGCCTCCTCTTTTACCCATACAAGGAGGCCCACTTCTACCAGGTCGTTCGCAGCTTTTTCTTCCTCCGCAACATCTTCCAGGACTTCCCGGCCTTTCATAAGGACCAAGTCTACAACGAGGTCCAAAAAAATCATGATGGCCACATGGACCCGGGCCAAAAGGTGGTGGTGGTGGACCAAAGCAGCGCCTGTCTTCATAAGTCCAACCTTCAGTTCCGTGATGATGACCGTGCGGTCCATGGTGTTTACCAAACGGCCCATGTGGGCCACCTCTATGAGGTCCACAATGACGTTTTCCTTCGGGTCCATGCCCAGCATGAGGTCCATGGGGACCATGTGGCCCCCTTCGGTGGGGTCCGCAACGATGTTCGTCTTCTGAATCTGATCCACTATGGGGTCCATGTCCGCCATGGGGTCCGTGTGGGCCAGAAGGTCCTCTTCTGTGAGGCCCAGAATGGTGGTCCTCATCTGGTCGATGGAATCCATGACCGTGAGGTCCATGATGATGTTCATCTTCCGGTCCATGTTGATTTTCGTGTCTTGGGAAAAGTCCAAATTCGCAGCCTATCGGTCCATCGGCGCAAGGTGGTCGATGGACCACCTGATGGTCATGGCAAACCTGATGAGGTTTGCCATGATCTTGGGGTTCATATCCGTGGGATGGAAAATGCGGTCTTCGATGTGGACCTCCGTGTCCAAATCTGAATTCTCTACAGGGCCCAAATCCAGGCGGTCCACATCTAAAAGGTTCGAAACCTCTTTCAAAAGCGTCACAACAAAAGTGAGGTCCGAAAGGCGGCATGTTGAAGCAACCACAGTCGAAATGTTCACGAATTATTAAAAACAAAACAATTTGTTGATACACAAGTTATCCAAATGAAAGCGTCCAAACGACTGATACCGATTCCGCATTCACGCCGATATATATATTTTTCATATTACGTCATATAGTGCAAACAAATAGATTTTTGGGAAATACGTAGGTACAACTATATGACTCATCGCGAAAAGCTGACTCATAGAGTAAATAGCTCTAAAAATGGTCAATCCCAAATAAACACGTTCCAAGTAATGATAGTGTTTAGTTTCGCGGTACTTAAGCAGAAATTGTTTACATCCGGAGCAGGAAATGAGGTAGTTCTATTGTATCGTGGGTCATTCGTGGTCAAGGTCACAACTACGTATAGTCTCGATCAGATTTGTTTTTATAAGCAATCTCGTGCTTCATGATTTATCCTGTGGTACCTACTTAGTTTAATAATCCAGAAGTAGACAGTGTGTGAAAAATAAGTTCCTAGAAAAATAATGTAGCTAATGTTGATGAATTTTGCGAAATTATACGTTTTTCTGCTTCCGTTCGACATTTGTGGAAATAATGACGATAATTGTGCAAGAGACAATGTGACTATTTTCTGTGGTTTCGCAATATGGCGCAATAAATTTATTTGAACGTTTTTCTTCCCAATTAATATGAAATTGGACAACCAATAATGGTATTTTTATAATTTCACACATCGATTTTTATTACTTGGTATCAGTCAAATAAGCTTTTTTAGTTTTTTAGCTATTTTGTGTTTTAAAGTATTTAAATAAACTAAAAAAAAAGCTTTCTGGTTAAGACAAAATATTGCACATTTTTAGACATTACGCAATCTTATGAAATATTTCATAACTTACATGCAATGTTTTTATAGCGCAACATAGTGAAATTATCTAATAAATGGTACTTACATGAATCATAATAAACATCGAAATATCTATTTGATACTCAGAAATAGTACTACTTAAAAATATCGTGGAATAAACTGTGTAATAATTTTAATAATTCATAACATAATATTATGCAATTAGGGCCGAAAATCCTACATATTTGCGATTACTTATACCTATGTACACAAAGAAAACACTAACTTCACTAGCTAGATGACCGATAAACGCCAAATCGACTCTTAAAATGCGCAATGTCCTTAAAAATGTTTACAAACGACTTAACAAAACAAGTAAGCAATTTTCCAACAACTTTTTTTGAGAAAAACAAACTCCTATTCTACCTAAATTCTAACCTAACCTAACCGTGAAATTCAAACTGCAGGATATTGTTATCTTGGTCGTAACGTCGCAGTGTGAAGTGAAGGTGCCAGCTTATGGTCTCCTCTCGTTGCATACAAAAGAGGTGTTTCCATTCGTTATAAAATCACCACTACAAAGTGCTGACCAGTGTGTGTTTGGTAGGGTGGCAATGAGTTTTTGATTGCTGGATTTTTTTAAAGATTTTATTTTTAGTTATTGACAGTAAATTTTTTTGTCATTTGATTATGATATTTTTTAATGTATTTCAGTTTTATTTGAGATTAGAAACATAATATTTGTTAAGTAGATGTGAGAGTATGATTGATATCAAATAGTTACCCAGACCATCTCTATCTATCGATCTGTCAAATCCGATTTTGATCAAAAGTCTATCCAAGCGTCAAAACCAAACTGGTTCGGATAAGTGTGAATGGGTTCATATAAATTGCTCTCCCACTTCAAACATTTACTCTGAAATCTCCGGATTTATCACACTACCTATAATGTCGTTTCCATTTGCTTATTAATTTGAATTTAAATTAAAAAATTTCAAACAAAACACCATCTATTTTAGGTTATAGTTTTTGAAGAAGAATGCAAAAACACTAAAAAAGACCTATTTTAAAATATAAGTGAGAATTTAATAGAATAGAAACTTCATAGCTCCAGCTATAAAACTACAAGCACTTAAGTAGAATAGCGCTAATCCTTGTCGCACTACACGGTCTCCCGACAGCTACCGGAAGTAACGACCCTAGGCACTACGTGACATGTTGATCTTTGGTATTGAGGTATGAAACGGTTGTAGAATTGATACTATAGTTCACTCACTTACAACAATCAGTCACTTAAAGACTGTGTAGGTGCTAAACGCACGCCCTGTTATTACAAAATGAGCTTTAAAGATAGTCAAAAAATGACATTAGTCCTAGATCATAGATAGTCCTAGATCTTCAAATTAATTTGAATGAAAAAAATAAATGAAATGCTTTTTTGCTGTAAATGTGATTAGGCACGTACCTGGGTGGTAAACAAAACAAAACCGGAAAAAAGAGTGCATTATTACAAATGAGGTTTTAGTCATTTTTTCTAGAAAATTTCAATAAGTTGAAAAAAGTCGAACAACAGCCGTATGTATTGAAAATTTTAATTTTTAGGTCAATTAAGATCGTGCTTTTAATAGGTTTGCAATATCCAATTTGACACATTTGCATCATAATGTAGGTATTATTAGGTATATACTGGTAGATAAATGGCCGCCTGTTGCTTCTTATATTCTTGTTTGTGTCTGTACCTTATATTTTTTGTGCAATAAAGAATATTTGTATTGTATTGTATAAATATTCTTTCTGATACTCAATATTACGAAGTCAATTCTATACTTTCCTACCTCTTCAAACACCAACTTCATCCTTCTTTTAAAGTCAAGTGAAAATGGATCCTGTGCTCTTAACATTAAAGATTAAATTACAAATTGATGTGAATTTCAAATGTCGAAGTCTGAAGCATGTTTGTAAGTGTACGTATAACTTTAGTTTTAGTTCTAGTTTATTTTAGATAGACTATATTTACTAGAATATAGAACCTAGGTTGTGTAATTTTAGATTTGTGTTTTTCCTTGTGTAATTTTGATTGTATAATTTTATATTTGTCGATTTAGTTGTTTAGAAATGGAAACTAAGCCAAAATTAATATTACTCGGCTTTAGGGTAGAAATGAAGATTAAAAATATCAAAATACACAATTTTTGAAGAGTAAGTCTATAAGCATTAACTATTGAACAGATTTAAGTGTTAACAATATCAGATTAATACAGGCTAAATTATTTAGGGATACCATGTATGTTTTCTAAGAAATGACAATAAATACGTTAAAAGTCTGCTGAAAACGCGCGTGGCCCTATTTTGAACCAACAGTAATTAAACGATGAACAGGGGCCCAGGTTTGCTAATTTACTAGCCTTAGTTGTGTGTCGGCAGAGTGTCAATAGCATTTTTGACACATTTGGTATTCTGCTAAACAATGGGTTACAATGATTGCGACTAAATGTGTCATAAATACCATTGACACTCTGCCGAGACACAATTGAGGTTATTCTAAATTAGCAGACTTGGGCCCCTGATTTACATTAAACGAGATTGTACAGAATCAGTCAAAACAAAAGAAAACCGCAAAGGCTTGGTTTGATTGCGTGTTGAAACAATAGCCTCCAAGAAATCCATTTGTCAACTATAAATGACGGACTTGTGTCACAGATTAGAGCCGGGCCTTTTGTCTCAATGACTGGATTCGCTCAGTGACTGTGGCATACAATTTACTAAAGTTCGACCATTATAACTCTGCTACGGAACTATATTTTATTTTTTTAGCATTACCGTAACATTAGTTATTTCATTGGTTATTCACATCAAAACATGTTTGGGCAGACTACATAGGAATTCCATTAAAAAAGGTGTATTTATAGAATTAAACAATTCTTAATATTCATGCGATAAAGCATGTCTTGTATTATTTTTGCATCTTCTAGCATCGTCACATATTGAATTTGTGACGATGCTAGAGGAAATCAGAGAATTAGAGATCAGAGAATCAGTATTCGATTCCAACTGGAATACCTACTCATACTGATTGGAATATGTGACGCAAATACTAACAAACTGTTCCTTTCTACCCTCCGGAAATATCTGCACACCTGGTTAATGACGTCATGCAACTCATACGTCTTGTCTCGGTACTGGGTAGGGGAAAACGAAGGTAGTGCGGATGTGTGAACATTTAAATGAAGTGCGAAGGGTCCATACCTGGTACTGGATACTTACTTTTAAACTAATTTGTAATACCTATGGTGTACTAATAAATATTTAAATTTGAATTTGATATTTCCTACGGATTTTACAAAAGATCCTTTGAAAAAGTTTAGTGCAAACTTATAATGGTTGAAGTGTAGTAGAAGTTAGGCTGGATAATCTCACAATCTTGAATCGGCGGGTGTCAAAATCCTCTCTCTAGGTTTCTATTACACACTTAGACATTATTATACATTTTTGTAATGCTTGTGCGATATTATATTATATTATATACCTACTGCAGTGACAGCAGAAAAAAAGAGTTTTCTTACACACAGAGAAAGTTAACTTATTTATTTCTAACTGATATATTTATTTATAGGTGAGCAAATAAAATAAAAAAAATATATACAAAAAATATATAAAGTAGGCCGAGACCACTCCGTTCAACTTGTTACAATCCTAATACACCTCTTTCGCCTCATCCACATTTATCAGTCGCCTCATACATGTGCGTAGGTTTACTATTGACTTAATAGGGCGTTCTTTAATAAAATCCCCATTTTTTTTTAAATATATATTTTTTGTTTTGTCCTCCTAACATTTTCGCCCTTGCCTTGTACATCTATTGATGCGCCCACATTGCATGTTATAAAATGTTATAATTTTAATATACAAAAATGTTTGTTTACTAAAAGTTTGTTAGAAATTGAAAATATATATCTAATATACATCTTCTCTCTCTGTGGGGTCTGCAGGAAGAAATTTCTTTTAGAAATATGCTGTACCTTTTGTATAACTTCTCTTTTTTTCTGTATCTATGTACTATAAACTGTTAAATAATAATAATAATATAATAAAGTGTGGGATACAGTGTGGGAGCACCATTTCTCTTTTAGAGAATTTTCAACATTTGCACTGTAATTTAGTGTATGAGTAAATAAAGGAACTAGGATTGCGGTTTTCAGTGCTCTCTCTGATAATACGATATTGTTATAAGCTAGTATATTGGAGCTACGTGATTAAATTACTTCGTTTATTAAGTACAATTTGTATGAAAATGTTCTTTGTTCTAGGGACTTTTTTTAAAGACTATTTTACTATTCAATTTGACAATTTGTACATGAAGTACCTACCTAAGTAGGCGTTTTTTGGAAGGAAAATGGCTACTTACCCGAATATACACATAATTAGATTCAGGAAAACGTTATCGACACAATTATTTTCTTACCTAAACATATTTTCATTTATAAAAGGTCATATCTGTACCTGGCACTACTTATAAACACAAATCAATATATAAACAAATCACTTTTCTTGTTATTTATATCTAACCCCCACTAGGTATACAATTTCCATTACTGCTACAAAAACCAGCGAACACCAACAAAGATATTGTTATGGTCCAAAGATAAATATGTTTGCCTATTTTCAGTTCCCCGATGCAATTTTAATTCCCCGATTGTGGGGAAAATGGCAGTTTTATGGCAACATTGAGTTATTTGCAGCGCGTTCCGTTTGTGGTAATTTTCCGACGGCCGATGGTAATGGGTAACAGTTTTATTTTTACCCCCTCAGTAATTAATTTAAATTGATCAATTACTCGTGTATTTAATATTAATGAAGTATTGGGATGGGACACTGTTATTGTATATTTATTTAAAACAAGAAGTAGGTATCTCTTTATACAGGGTGACTTTAAATTAGTGAATGATAGAAAAGGATATGCATGTACTCATGACAACTGTGAACTTTTACAATGGAACCAAGGTCGAAATCATAAAAAAAATTGTTCCCCCATACTATCAGCTGGTGCAATTTGTATGGGGAGTTCAAAATTTTTTGGATCATTTGGACCTTAGTCCCAAAGTAAAAGTTGTTTGTTATTATGAGTACATGCATATCTTTTTCTATTGTTCACTAATTTAAAGTCACTCTATATGTTCAGTTGAATATTTCTGAAAATGCAATGGTACTTCTTTTGTAGTTTTTTATATATAAATAATATATAAAGTCATATGCCTTTGCCCAGTAGTAGGACGCAAGTGGTTAGATTAGATTAGATATTAAATTCCAGATCAGCATTATCAGCGGGTCGTTTTCTCGCGTTTATAAAATCATTGTTAATACTACTCAACTGCGTTACCAACTCTTTGAAATGAATGCTTGTTTTCATTATAATTTTGAAACTAAAGTTATTGATTCGTACATACTTGGTCCATACAAGATTTACGCTAAAAATGCCTCTGTTATAGCGATTCATTTTTAAGATGGAATCTGTATTAACTGACATTTTCTCTGCATTTAAATTGTGTTACCCAACTTCCAGCTAACGCACGAAATATGAGTAAATGACACTTCATTACGTAACATAATGAAATTCTAACATTTTAACTTCATCACAACTTTGAAAACCAGTTACATGACGCATCTCTGCATCGAATATTACTTTGAATACATTTTGGAAATGCCCCAGAGGCGTTGAATAACATAAATATTTTATATTTTCCTACGGGCGAAGGCGAAAGCTGTAGCTCATAGTAGTTTTGCTTACTTTACGTCCTATAGTATACACCTATAACCATCCAGGAGTAATCTAAAGCAATATAATATTGGAAAACAATACTCTTATTGAATCGGGTTCACATAAACTGTTTGCGGCGTGCCGTAAAATTGCGTTACGGTAACGTCGTCCCGGTTACGATTCGGTTACGTTACGGAAAGCCGAAGCCGAATTTTACCGGCTTATTTCTCCAGAGGCGTGCTTTATTGATATTATTGGCATGAAAAATTATTGAAGGTTGAGATATACTTACCGCGGACGTCCCTTGGTGATATACTACCTCATAGGGCCTTCAAATTGAATGATAATGGGTATCCAATATTAAGAAGTTTGACAATATTTCGAATTATAGCCATTCGGGTGTTTAAACGTGCCAAGTAAGTAGGTACCTGCTTATATAACACATTCAAATAATACCTAAGTGTAACTTACGGACTTAACAATTTATCGCATCTGTCGTGTGACATTTGGTATAGAAATAGTGACTCTCAGATGAGAGAAGTCTCGTGCCCCTGTAGTGGGCACGTTAAAAGGGCTGATGATGATGATAGAAACTGTTCAAACATCAAAAGGCATTGTCAGCCCAACTGCAACTTCATAATAGCTCCTAAGTACGTATTTGCTATTATTTGAATATTTTGCTTAATTTGATCTCAATTGATTCGTAGTATGCCCCCAACTTTACACATATTACTGACGTGAAAAATCAGTACGTTTCGAACGAGCATTGGGCAAATAAATAGGTTATGAGCATCCAACCAAAAAATAATTGCCGCGGAACCAAAAGTTATGATACCTTTACAGAATGTATTGACAACAGCATGGAAAATACGCCAATTAAATGTTATTTACCTTTCTCGTTTTCTATTATCCCTAGTAATAAATGTCAGTGTTTGTTCCTGTGGATGTATGTATGTGAGGATGTTTGTTACTCCTTTTCGTAAAACCACTGAGCAGAATATAGTGAGATTTGCAGTGCACTCGGAGCCAACGTCATTTCTGGAACCAGCGCTAGCTATAAGTCACCAAAAATTGCCTTGAAATAGTGAATTTTCATTATTGTAAATTTACATAGAAGACGTTTATCATTCCTTCTAAAAACTCACAAACTTAACTTAAGCCTCAACCATTAAGCAAGCTCATAGAAAAAAGTCTCAAGATTATTCTTGTCAGGGGTTAAAGGTTTTACACTCCTTCCCTCTTGCCCACTCAGCACTGCAATTTTATTATTTGAAACGCAAATTAATTCACGCCCGGACTCTGGCAACTTGTTCCATTTAAATTTTAATTCCACCTTGTAAAGGAATCATACAAAAATCTGTTGAACTCTTAATTGATGTCGAGAATTTTGTTAATTTTAATTGGCACTTGTTTATAGTTTTGAATTGTAATATTTTTGTTTATTGGGAAAGCTTTAATGCTTGTTACGCACTATCTGCACCGTCTCTTTGTGGAACAAAAATGGAATGGTATATAAATACATGCTCGTGCATATCTGTCCGCTTTTTCACCGAAGAGTAGGCAAAGGCCACTATCCATGAAAGAAGACACAGATAAATCGCCAATCCGCAGTTTTGGTGGCACGAGGCTCAATCGCGATATTTAAAAGCCCTAACATTTAAAAATACTAGAACGCAATTTATTTATGGGGTTAGAAAGGTTACCTAAGTTATGGTATCTACACACCAAAGCCGCCGGCATGCCGCCGGGCTAGGCCGACGTATTTACGTCATACGAATGGCAGCTGTTAAAAAAGCCGGCGGCTTTGGTGTGTAGACAGTATAAGTTACCATAAATTTCGTACCTAAATTAAATAATTACTAAGCCTAACTAACCTAGCCTGTTTTAAACGGATAAATTTGTCAGTAGATGTACCTAGTCCTTTATGCAAATAATGTTCAAAAACATTGTTTCGACTTGTCTTTTATTTAAGTTACACCTATGCAAATAAGTATTAGTATTTAAAAACAAAATTAATGTAAAACATCAGAAGCACTAAAAACAATTGAACAACGAGTACATATCTGTTTATATAGGGTGTAATAATATTAAAATACAGCGACAGCTAATTCTACTAAAACGAAAAGATTTTTTAATAAGTACCTATAATGCCAAATAAAAAAATAAAAAAAAACATACATGCTATTGCATTAGAAGATCACATTTCGACACAAGTTCATGAAAAAGTTGTCGAGTTTCATGATTACTATGACTTAGTTAAAGTTTTCGTACTATGCACTCTGTATAAACCCACGACACACAGCAGAGGACGGTGACAAACAATGAAATCAAGACTTTACCTGTGCAAACTAGTTTACACCGGTATGCAAATCGCAGTCACCAGCACGCTAGAGCGACCCGTGGACATTATCTAATACCCTATTACAGTTGTATACACACTGTTTTCAAAAATAATGTCTGATAAATGTCTGGTTAATTTCTGTTTAAATTCCGCTTGAAGTCCGATTGATTTCTGTTTAAGTCGGATGGAAGTCTGATTAAAGTATGATTGAAGACTGATTGGTTTCTGGTAAATATCAGACATGATTAAAGTGTGTTTGAAGCCCGATTGAGGTCTGGTTGATGTCTAATTGATCTCTGATTGAAGTCAGTTTGACGTCTGATTAAAGCCTGATTAAATTCTAATTGATGTCTGATTAATCTATGATTGTATTCTTATTAAATTCAGACTAAAGTCCGATTGAAATCTGATTGATGTCCTAGTCCGATTGACGTCTGTTTGAAGATTGATGGAAGTCTGATTGAAGTCTGATTGTAGTCTGATTGATATCTGATTGAAGTCTAATTCATGTCTGAAATTACTCGGGATTCACTTTTGGTAATCCCGAAATCCCAGGATTCATAAAATTTATCCCGAAATTTCGGGACTACAATCCCGGGATCTAATCCTCTAAAACGACATTATCTCACTTAAAGCAAGTTCCACGAACAAAGCGTGACACAGATCTAACTCGTATGAGAACGCATTTCACGGTCCGTGATCTTTTATTAGAAGCTGACGTTTAATCTTGTTGTCCATCCGTTCAGTCTGTGAGTAGCAGCTTGTTTGCGGTAGCGGTCTGCGCTTCTATAATTATTGTGCCTGTTTGACTTTAATCATGGGAATGTCCTACGAGCAAAATGTTGGATAATTTAGGTTCTTTGATAACGACTGGCCGTGGCCATTAGATAGACAGATGCAGTAGTATATTTTAGTAGAGATTGCTTATTCGTAAGGTATTTTAATCGAATGTGTTCTTAAGTTTGTTTGACTGTTAGCCGTTTATGGGGGATGAAATCATAAACGTGGGGATGGTAAACACATCCACTTATTACAAAACGATTTCTACAGATAGTTCTAGGACTTATCTTATCTAGCCGTTGTTGTTCCACTTTTCCACCATGATTCTCTATCCTGAGCCGCCTCTGCCCAGTCGTTCGTGAAGGTGTCCAGTTCGTCTCGCCACCTTTTCCGTGGCCACTGTTAGAAAATGTCAAAACGTCAAAAAATCACATTAAAACTCGTTGTGTAATAAAGTGGTGAATGTTTAACTAAATATCCCCATGCTGAATGAATAACTATAGAAAGTAGTTGATTCGAACATTACACAGATCGGTCAGGGTTTACATAAGTTTTCAATTCGTATATATTTTTCCGTATGAAATAACTTCTAGCATCACAATACCAAGCCTCGGCCATGAAATATCCGTTATTAAAAAATACCAACTCAAAAAGAACATTCGATGAACGTTTTACGCTATTTTGTAATAGGTATATATTTTTTTCGCCAACCGTACTAAAGGTACTGGTACCGTCAGCAAATAACTCAGCTTTTTATTATGCACGGGGAGGTGTTGGAATCAATATCAACGCGAATTTCAATCAATCCTCGTTGGGATATAAAAATATATGACCTACATTATTGGTTTGGTATAAAGCATGAGAAAATCTCAATAACTACCTACCTACATATTTTCTTTGTTTTATTTTACAGAATATTGTTGAAAGTGGAGGAAATTGGTCTCTACTATCCCAATAGGAGAGAGTAAATACATCATGTACTTATAATTACATCATGTCCTGCCTCTCTCCTTTTTATTCAAAGAAACACCCATTTCACATATTCCGATTTTCCGCGTGGCTGACACCGAATAGTCGGTGCCTACTGATTTGTCGCCATCACCATTATTTATAATTGACCGTCTCCAACGGTTTGTTTGATTTAGAAATTGGTTGCGCAAAAGAATTCAATCATACACCAAGTCGCGGACGCAGTGGAACTTCTATGACATCCTCTGCGTAAATACATACATACATACATACATATCCGTCACGCCTCTCTCCCATTGGGGTAGGCAGAGACCACTTCCTTCCACTTGCTTCGATCCAAACACACCTCTTTCGCTTCATCCTTACTCATCAGTCGCCTCATACATGCCCGTCGGTCTGCGTAAATGGTGTTTCAATTTTAATGTAAACACAACTTAAGTACGAAATGACTATTTTCAACGAAACGCTTTCCTCTCACCTCTCAAATCGCAACAGAAGAATTATTAAAGAATTTGAATGACTGCGTTCGTTCAAATCAAATTCAACTGAGGATCCTTGAAAATCCGTAGTGGAATGAAAAGGTTGGGATATTGGATGGCGGAGGTAATGAAATGATTCTTATCAAAATAATATTATTCCATTTCGAATTGGTGTTTCAATTTCGACGGAAGTTTCTTTTGCACTGCATTCTTTATACAATATTCTTGTGAAAATTCAACTGGGTGTAAAATTTATTGAATCAGTAGAATAGACTGTAGACTGAGATCATTTTGACTCTGTTATCTAAACGTCTATAAAAAAAACAGTGGTAATATTTACAATTGACATGATTTTGTTTAGGAAAATGTCATATCACGTTATTCTCAGTTGTTTATCGGGCCCTAGGGCCCAAGTCAGTTAATATAAAATATTATGTCGGCCTCAGTATTATGACACATTTGGTATAGGGTTAAGGAGGAAACAGTTGCTCAGTCGGGTGCAGTGACTCACAGTCGGTTTGTAAAGAAGGATAAGAGATACGGTCATCTCTTTTTCACTTGCGCTTGCGCGTGCCGAACGCTTCCGAAAAATGCAAAAGAAATGACTGTATCTCTTAGGGTCAGCGCAGACAGAACGGAGCGCAGCGGAGAGGATTTTATTACCGCACTTGAAAATAAACCTTAAAATTTTTACAATTAAGTGCATAAATGCTCGAACCTGACAAAAAATGCTCGCGCGTCCTCGAGGATGCGCGGGAATGCCGGTTTGCACTTAATTGTAAAAATTTTAAGGTTTATTTTCAAGTGCGGTAATAAAATCCTCTCCGCTGCGCTCCGTTCTGTCTGCGCTGACCCTTATCCTTCTTTACAAACCGATGGTGAGTCACTGTACTCGACTGAGCAACTGTTTCCTCCTTAACCATACTGCTAAACAATGGCTTTCACTGATTGCGACCAAAGTAAAAAAATGGCATTGACACTCAGCCAATACACAATTGAGATTATTGTAAATTTGTAAATTAGCAGACTTGAACCTCTGGTTAAATGGCCCGAAGTTAAAACGTCAAGTTTCTTAAAAAAAGAAATTTTCAATTCCAACCATTGAAATCGAGCCGCTCCTTATGCAAACAGTCCGACAATATTAATAAATTTGAACGCGTGCACTTATACCAAAGTTTTTATTAAAATCGTTCCAATAACGGAACTTTTCTCTAAAAACTCTCGATTATCGAAACGGTCGAGTTTTTCTCGAGTCCAGTGGCCAATAAAAAGTTTTTTTAAGTTTTACTTTTAATGTAAATCTATGACAACTCTATTTCCTTTACTTTATAGAGCTGATATTACCAGCTGTTTAATTTTTACAAAAAAAAATATGGACTTAGAAGAATATACAGAGTGTAACAGAAAGGGGGTATAATGCCGAAACACAGCGATAGACCTCATGAAACTGAACAACTTTCCCCAAGGAACATGGGTCGTAACTCGAAAAAAAAAATCGCCTCCCCATACAAAATGTCCGATCAGCTGATTGAGTAAGTATGGGCGACCCAAAATTTTTTTTCGAGTTACGACAAGAACGAATTTACGAAAGTTGTTCAGTTTCATGAGGACTATCGCTGTGTTTCAGCATTATACCCCCCCTTCTGTTACACCCAGTATAATTAAAAGCTAATTAACTATGTCTTATACAAAAACTGACAATGGTAAACAACTTGTTACTTATTTCATATTCAAATAGCGGCGCATCTCTTTTACCATAATAATTTTTTTACCATACTTTTTCTTAAAGTTAATACTTATTCTTTAATTATTCTTATTTTGGTAAATACATAAAAGACTGCAGCTACAATAATACTGCAGTATACAAATTTCTTTATAGGTACCTGCTTCTAACTTATGAACTCATCAAAATAGGTCAGACAATAGACACGCAAAAGCACAACTTTAAGTTATTATAACTGAAAAACACTAAACCCATTCGTCAAAATATTCAAAAAGTTTTCCTTGTATTGTTGATTTGTATGTGGCACGCATGCAACGCTATTAAATTATAGTTCTATGCCGTTCAAGAAAATAACATAAGCAGTCGCAAAATATTCAAGTTGGTTGGAGTTACAAAGAAATTAACAGCTCTATATGGATATAAATTGAGAGTTCTCCAATTGTTATTAAGTTTTTTTCTTTTTAAGTTTTTCCCTCATAACTCGAAGTCGATATCGGTCCTATTATGAAACTGAATACCCTCTTATTGGATATTGGAAAATTGGAATTTAACAATTGAAATTCTAAATAAGTATAGGTATGAAGGAAGTAAGAGGGAAATATAAAGGCTGCAATTTTGGGCAAGGAAGGATGTCCACGAAAACTCAACTTTAAAACTTTTTTCAAGAAACATGGGTTGTAATTATGTTTTTTTTAACGCATAGGTAGCTGAGTACTTTTAGAAAAATATATATCATTGTCATAATTTTCATACTTTCGGCTTTAATTATGGTTTTGTCGAGTTGTAAAGAGATAGTTTAATCTAGTTTTAAAAACTTTTTTCCAACACTTGTAAATAAAAACAACAAAAAAATTAAAGCAAATATATGGTGACCATATCGCTTAATTAAAATTTTCCAGCATAAAATAAATCAGGTTAACCATTTTAATTGTACGTAACATACAAATTAACTAATTAATTATGTATGAGCTGCTTGGGAGTACAGATAAAACGCAGAATGGACTATAAAGGAAATTATTAAAATTCGGTGCAAGCTTGTAACATAGTATGAACTATGATACGATTAATGTTATTCAGTTTATTGCGGTACAATTTTTAGGGTACCCAAAGGGTGAAAACGGGACTCTATTACTGAGGCTCGGCTGTCCTTCTGTCAGTCCGTCTCTTTACAGGATAAATCTCATGAGAACCGTTATAGTTAGAGCGTTAACATTTTCGCAAATGATGTATTGCCGTTGCCACTATAACAACAAATACCTACTAAAAATAGAATAATAATAATAATTAAGGGGGGCTCCCATACAGTTGTAATTGATTGTGTTTTTTTTTTCATTTTTTGCTCGTGTGAGATTTAGTGAAATAAAACTTCTTTATTGATATTTTATTAATTCGCGCCGTCCGGCATTCCCGCTGGCTTTGTAAGTAATGTCAAGTTAGTATTGACGTCTGTCAACTAGAGGTGTGAACCAGAGAGTATACCAAACTGCGTAATTTACTTTATTAGATGCTACAGCTCGATATGAATAGTGAGTGGAACGGATACCTTCATCATTCATTCATTATTAACATCAACTACTTACCTACTTGATCTCAAAACGATCAAATACGATCAAATTTTTATCTCACTTTATTGTTACATAAAAAAGGGCAATAAAATGCATGAAAACCAACGAGCCATTTAGTTATTGCTGATTTTACTACAGCACAAACAATTACTAGCAAATGGACTTTCCAATATTTGATGATATGATTTTTTTACCGTTTGTCAGCGGTTCGCCACTATTTTGATTAAATAAATCATATGAAATCACCGATGAATTATACTTTCCACATTTTATAAGTTAAGATTTGTTTCAAAAAAGGTAACGCATATGAAAATTATGAGGAAACGCATGTATTTTCTAGCTTCAGGATTCAGTAGTACCTAATTCAGAAAAAAGCGTTTTATTAGAAGGGGCCCAACTCTGCTTATTCAAAATATTCTCACTTGTGTGTCGGCAAATGTCAATGTCATTTTTTGATACATTTGGTCGCAATTGGTTTAGAAGAATACCAAATGTGTCAAAAATGTCATTGACACTCTGTCGACAACCAACTGGGGCTATTTTAAATTAGCCGGCTTGGGCCCTGAAAACCACAAACGCATTCTTATTTTATTTAAAAATTAAAGTCCAACTGAACACAGCTAAGAATTTGTAATGAAATAAAGAAGTGGCCGTCTCGTTCCATTCAAACTTGGAACGAACTAAAAATACGAACTTTATCTAGAAAAAAAAAATAAGTGTGTTGGACTTGGGTTGCCAACGTTCCATACATTGGTGCAGTATAGTTTAACCGAGTGTTGTCTTTAATTTACTTTAAAGTGTGCTGTTTTTTTATTCAGGGGCCCAAGTCTACTAATTTAAAATAGCTTTAGTTGTGCGTCGGCAGTGTCAATGGCCATTTGCTAAACATTGGCTGACTGACACTGATTGCGACCAAATCTGTCAAAAAATGCCATTGACACTGTAAAATAGAACATTTGTACACTCGTAGCATTAGACATTTTGAACTTAAAAAAATAGAAGCTTGTTTTCGTAAGATTCCAGACTTATGGTATTTTAATTGAAATAGGTGTATTTTTGGAATAGACAAGATTAAAAACTTAAAGCGCGATGCTTGCCAATTCTTGGAGACGGATCTTCAAAAACTTACGGCAAATCTTTTGAAAGGCAAAAACACTTAAGGCACTTTTTGCTATTCGGTACCCGTAAGGCGCCCCAATTAGCTGATTGAGGTCCGGAAAATACAAATAAAACCTTTAGCTGCACTAATGCAGCGTATTCTAAATTCATTGAAAAGTTGGGGCTTTTGGATTACGCCGCATTACCATTCGGGTTGTTGAAAACTCGAAGAAGATGGCTTTAGTGAAGAGCATTTAAGCAAGTATCGATAGCCAGATAAATATCGATAGATGGCTTTTGTTCCTTTTTGAGAAATGGATTAGTACATGACACTTAAGTTTTTTGTTACTTTCGTATTTATGTGGAAGCTGAGAGTTGTTTATCTGATAGGACAGGGCGGAAAAACAAAATAAAACGTTTTGAAAACATTCTCAATATATTTAAGTTAAAACTTTTGTTGCTTGTAAGTCTTTTTATTTTCTTCCCATTCGGTTTCTGAAGTTCGTAGCAGCATACCTCGCTCCAGCTTTAATACCTTCCCAGGTTTCAAAACCAGCCTGCTCAATAAAATCAAGGTCTACCAGGAAACCATTCAACGACGTATTTATGTTTCTATACGCTGGGAGTTCAAATGTGTACGCAAAAGTAGCTCCTACTGACTGAGCGTAGTCTTGGGAACTTCCCGAAGCTTCATACAGAATCATAGCCACATTACCAACGACGTAGTTAGGGTTGGAAGCCCATTTGACTCTATCGATATTCTCAGCCATAAGAACTCCATTTAAGTGAAGGAACAAGCCGTTTGGTGGTAAAACACCGTTGCCGTACCCATAAAGGATCCAACTACCAAAACTGTGGATGTCCAAATATAATTCGAGTCTGTCTTTGTGTTCTAAAATGAGGTTTCTGATGGCAACGGTCTCGGGTTCAGAGAATGGAGCGCTTCCATGGAAGGTGTCCATGCAGGCACTGTTACTAGAGGCAGTACCCCAGTAGATGTCAAAGTTCCGATTCAAGTCGACTCCCATGCAGAAGTTACCGATCATGTAACCAGTAGCCCTGTTCTTCCTCCAGAAACGGTTCTGAAAGAAACGAGAATTGTTGTGAACAGTCAACTAAAATACTTAGGTACTTGGTTTTATAATATTTGAAAGATTTTAATACTAAATTAAAATGAAGCAAAAATAGACGTATTTTAGGGTCAAGGAATATTCTAAAACTAATTCCAGTTTTCTTTATGACAATCTCACTGCCTAGGAAAAACAGATATCCTTGGTTATACCCCTTTCGCACCTGAGTTACACGATCGTGAGTTCTCTGTTTCGAAAATTCTCTAGGCCGCAGTAATTCATTTTCGCGCGCCAAACCGATGTCACACGTTAGTGAGTTCATCGGTTTAGGAGGAATAACATTTTCATAAAAATATTATTGAATATTAGGAAAAAAAAGTTCAGGTGCGAAAGGGATACGTAAAACTCTAATGTATAAATAATACTTACATTAGTATGTGTGAATTCATAGCCGTCAGGGTTGGCAATGGGAACGATGATCCAGTCAATATTTTGAAGCAGATCCTGTTCTGTGACGTCAACAACTAGTTTCTGAATGGCATAGAGAGTGGTGGGGAGCCCAACCCATTCACGGCAATGGAGAAGGGACTCCATCATAACTACGGGCTTGCTGTGATCCTGAAAGAAAGTGAACCAATCATCAAATGAGAAAAACATTAATTCCATCTGACTTTAAAGTTCCTTAACGATGAATGCATTATATACAATGGTTCTGCTAATATGATGGTTCCACGACAGTATTGGCTGTAGGTGCTTAAATATTCTGAAGGCCTAGAATTGTTCTTGTGAAAAAGATTACGTCGTTTTTTGGTAAAATATCCAGAAAGTGTTCTCGGCTGACTGATCAATTAGCACAATTGTTTCGACTCTTGCAGCAAGCAACTACGTAGAACAGTCTAGAACTAGCAATAGCTATCAGAATAAGGGATCCATAAGATTCTTTCATTAATGTAATAAATAATAAACAAACCTGGAAATTAGTAGTAGATATCTTCAAATACTTGATATCGCGCCCTTCAAAACTCCTTCCCGCGGATGCAACTGTGACGATGTTTGGATAACGTTCAGCCAATTCATCAAGATAAGCGTTGACCTAGGAAAAACATTAAAATTAATCTTGAATAATTAAAATCTAGTCCGAGTATCGGGTTTACTACTTATCTGGTGGCTTTGTGTATTTTCAAGAAAAAAAGGATTTAATACCAATCTTCTCTTAATAATATTATACTCACCACGTCATAACGATGAATAGTGTCATATGGAAGCGCAGTAGAAGAACGGTTACTGCTTCTTGAAGCTGATGCTGAAGCAGTTAATAATTTCTCTTCCAGTTCTATAGCTCTGAAAACAAAATATAGCGTTTTTTTAATTATATTTCTGACCTTACAAACACATACTGCATTTCAGTTTGACGGCGGGCTTAACCGCGGACATATAAACGTCAAACAAAGATTGTGATGCTTATGAGTTCATTTTCAAGAACTTTTGTTATGATTCATAGAACGTACATTTTGTTCTGCGTTGAGGCAGCTCCTTTTAACCCCCGACGCCAAAAGAAGGGTGTTATAAGTTTGACCGCTCTGCCTGTGTGTCTGTCTGTGACACTGTAGCTTCTAAACGCGTGGACGGATTTGGATGCGGTTTTTTTAATGCCTGATTTAGGTAAATACTTACTCCTTGATATTCTGGACGCTAACTTTGTATTCTATCTCAGCTTTTAGTAATGTCTCTTCAAATTCCTGGCGTAGTTCTTTAGGCACCAGCACTTGGCCAGTTCTGCCTGGTAGAGCGTGAGACCATACATCTACAGCAATTCGATTTTCAAGATCATTAACAAACTTGGCTTGGTCTATACTATTGACGTCCACTTCAAATAACGCATGGCTGGAAAAAAAAATGTTAATTAATATTTTATGGGTTATTCACCAAGAGCTTTCAATTTTAATTTCAATTAATTCTATTTTTGGCGTAATAATCATATCGCACCTATACGAAGTTAAAGAACTTCATTATAATTAACGGCGTCATTCTAACAAAATTGCGTACAATAAGTACCTACATACAATCACGTCGATAATTGGCAAGAATAAGTTAGGTACGTAACCAATAATTTTGATTAATTTTGGATAGGTAATTAAAAACGTGTAACTGGTCTTATCAGTGAATTTAATAAGGATTAAAAGATAAAACTGGATGAGGGTTTTTCAGAACATTGTTTATTTTATTTGTAACAGGATTAGCGATTACGTCAATAATATTTCCACGATAACGTTACTACATTAAGTTTGCTTTCAGAAAAGCTCGTTAAAGTTAACGTTCTATTAAACCTATAGTAGATACATTCAGTGTCGTAAATCAGAAGAAAATGGCACGAAATATCTTTCATGAATTTGGCTTTTTTTACTTAAAAATAGATTAGTTATCGTTGTATACTTGTGATAAGTATTTAGCCGTTAGGAATCCTATAGTCGGAGAACAAAGAAAACACTAGTGCTCAAGCTCACGTTTATTGCAGAACTGAAGTACCCACAATTATAAACATTTTTCATACCCAAGTACCTACATATCTATCACCTCCACCCTTATTTACTACTTACAATACTAATTAATTTAATACCTACTAAAACTTAGCTCTTATAATTTAGATCTTAATACTAAACTTACAGCTTATTAACTTACAAATATTATCTTATTTATTACATACAAGTATTTAGCGAAGTTGACAATATAGTCTTCTAAAGATTTAGGCGTACTACAGGTTTAACAAGTCTTCCGGACCGGGTTCGGTACCCTGGCGGGGGTGGCGTCTCTGACTGACGTCGTGTCGGATCCGGACGGTTGTCCTGCTGTTGTTGAACGACGTCATCATCCCTCAGACTAGGAAACGGCAAACCAGATAGACTATTATAATTTTTAATTTGATCTAAATGTCTTTTCATACGTATACCACTTTCCCCTTCCACTATTACCATCCGAGTTCCCTCTAAACGAATAATTTTCCCTTTAATCCATCGCTCTTTTAGACTGTTTACGTTAAAAACATTGAAATTTACCTCCTCCGAGTCCTCACTGCATTCCGAATAAACCTCCTGTACTTCACTGTTAAACGTTTTTAAGGTTTTATTGTCCCGTACTCGAGGACACATCTTCTTTAAATGTCCCGCTGATAAACACACCTTGCATACGTAGTTTTTGTATTTGCATGTTTTTGCTTCATGCCGCGATCCACACACACTACATTGGGTAATTGGTGCTGGTGGTGCTCCCCGCTGCCCACCCTGCGCCCGCACATAGGAGGCTACGCGCGAGCCGCCGCCACCGCCGCGCCCGCCGCCGCCGCTGCCCCCGCGTGACGTCACCCTGTACCCGCTCCTAGTAGCTACCGCGTTGCACGGCGCTTCCTCCGTCACCTTCCCACTGCTACTACTCGTGTTGGTTCTGTCCTTTTCTACGTACGCTGCATTCTTTTCAGCCGCTTCCATTGAAATTGCCAATTTGTATAATTTTTCTAACTTCGTACCATCCTCTTCCGCAAACAAACGTTGCATAATAGTCTCGCTATTCAGACCACAAACAAATTGGTCTCTGATACTTGTATTCATGCAACACGAAGCAAACAAACAAGTTTTGGACAATTTCTTGAGTTCTGCCATGTACTCCGCTATCGATTCCCCTTGTTTTTGTACTCTTTGTTTAAACTTGTACCTTTCTGCCAATACACTTGGTTTAGGTTGAAGATGACTTTGCACTATTGACACTATCTCCGTAAATGTTTTATTTGATGGTTTTTCCGGTGTGCACAGGTTAACTAATAACTCATAAGTCTCACTTCCCATTACGGTTATCAATGTCGCCACTTTTAGTTCTGATTTCACTTCATTTACTATGAAATATTGTTCCAACCTCTCCACGTACAAAGTCCAATTGTCCACTGCCATGTTAAATGGTTCAATTTTCCCGATCATTGTTTTTTTATATATAACACTCTTCTACTAAGTACCTAATACACACGTAAGTCCAACTCGTCGCCACTGATAAGTATTTAGCCGTTAGGAATCCTATAGTCGGAGAACAAAGAAAACACTAGTGCTCAAGCTCACGTTTATTGCAGAACTGAAGTACCCACAATTATAAACATTTTTCATACCCAAGTACCTACATATCTATCAACTTGCATAATATACTCGTACATAAAACAAAAGCAATGTATTTTATTAACAAGTAAGTACCTAACTTAAATGTTAGGTACTTAAATACCTAGTTGAATACCTAGTTTACACTTATGTGTTGGTCTGGTTCTTAAACGGACGAGATTTTTTATATGAACGCTGTCAGCGTCACCCAATAAGTGTGAATAGCTTCATACAAAATATTCTGTCACTGAAGTTCGCGATTAAAATCCATGGCAAATCCTACTATAAGTGTTACGAAGAAAGTTAAAGAAGATATTGCAATAAAAAGTAAGAGTAACCCCGCACTATACAGTCAGCCGGAATGCGGTAAGCCGTCCGGCTCACTGCAATCAAAAATTTGCACGATAAAGTAGTTTTTATCCGCACTGCAATGCGGCTGCGGCTAATACTGCATTCCGGCTGACCGCATAGTGTGGAGGGGCGCTTAGTATTAGGAATATACATCAATATTCTTACCCATCGTATATTTCGTTCTTAGCAAACACCGAAACAAGAGACAAACAAACAACTAAAATAGTTTTATACATTTTGGCCAAATGATGTTTCCTTGCCAATATTTTCTTGTGTTTTGAATACAAGTTATAAATCCGCTGATTTTATTATATTATCTTTTAAATTCATTGCTAAAGATAAGCTGGTTCGTTTAATATTATCGCGATAATCACTCAACTTTATTAATTATTAGTATAACCGAACTTTTGAAATTAACGATTGTCAACGTCAAAATTTTCGTAGTTCTTACCGGAATTTATAAAACAAGCCTCATAATTCTGTTTGGATACAAAAAACATGCTTATTTTAGTAACTAAGCCACAAAACAATTAGTAAGCGTCTTATATACTAATTCTTCTTCTAAACAATGACATCAAAAGTGAGCATGCAGAAATGTATAATCTATCCTAACCCATTTTATTTTGGGTTTGTTTTAATCTCTGCGGAGGATTTCACCCCCTTTTCACACCGGAGGATTTCACACCCCCCCCCCCGATCCTCCCACCAACTCTTCCCTTTGTCGCCGATAGGTACATAATCATTATGCGGCATTAAAATTTGCAAAATTTAGTTCCGCCATACTAAATAGGTATCTCCTATTTTACATTCTGAAAAAAATATAATTTTGGTTGCTTAATTGCTGTCTGTTGTGGTCCAATACTTGCATACTGCAAACCTCAATTCATGCTAGTGTTTTGAGTTCTATATAGATACAAACGCAGAGAAAGTCGCGGGCGGCCATTAGTTAAAAAATAAAGCTGGATTATTGAAGATAAACGTAATCCAATTTTTATACAGAGTGTATATTTCTTAAACCAATTTCTATCACAGTAAAATAGTACCAACTCATATGGCTGAAAAAACTTTTCCAAAAAAATTGTGTCTCCATATGAAAGGAAATAATTGCACAAATGCTGCACCTCTAATAAAATGATCAGGCTGGCAATTCTGTTAAATTAAGTTAAGCGACCATACTATAGCCAAACGATAAATATTCTACAGCAATAGGTCACAAATTTGGTATTCTCTTATGTGCCACGAAATAGTCGATTAGTAGTCTCTAGAGGGCTTTGTCATTCATTTGTCTTTGCGAATGATTTAGTTGTCGATGTTGCCAATATTTAATAAAATTATTGTTCGAAGAAATTGATCAACCGATTGATAGATTTTTTTCGACCTAGAATAAGCTTAGACATACTTTAAAATACAGAATATTTATTTCTATAAGATTTACATGCATTTTTTGCATAAATTGCACGTTAATTTTCGAAAAAACACCGAAATAGTGTTTGGGTGACCGAACGACTGAACGACTGAACGACGGACGACCGAACGAAATGCCATTAGAGAACAACTGTCAAATAGCGAAGAGAATACCGTTTGGAACTGCCACTCATGTGACATTGCGGAGTAGAATACCAAATAAAGCGTAAAGTAATAAAATGTACGGCCGATCGCTGTCCACTGTCAACTTATCTGTTAAGAGAATACCAAAATGTGTCATTTCATACAATTCACATTCTAGAGAGACACCATTTTTCATTTGGTAATTAAGAGAATACGGGCCCAGGACAGTAACTGCTTTTAACGAAGATATTTTTCATCAATCTTAAAATAACGACTTAAAATAACAACATAAATAAACAGAATATTTCTTCCATTCCACTAGGTAGAAAACAAAGAAACATTCCAGTCCCAGTACTTCCTTAACAAAATAATTTTAAAAATTCCAAGAACACCGTCAAAAAATCGGATTATATTACGTATAAAATATATCTTTTTTATCTAATCATTGTTGGGGCTGAATTGGCAAAAGTAATCATTATAAAGCAGCATGAATGAGTTAATTAAGGACAGAATAGTTAAGAATGAAGGTTTGGGGTGTAGTGTTGTTGGCTGTGACGGTGGTGCTGGGCAAGCACGAGCAGTACCAGGGGTAAATATCTATGCCTTAGAATTAATAAAACTTTACTTGTAAGGAGCAACCTCACAGAGTTTTTTGCTAAATTCTTCTCTGAGGAAAACACTGTACTCTTGCAAATCAAACATTCATTAGTTTGATTCGCATGTTAGTTTTGTATCAACTATGCAAAAGAATATGAAAAGAATAACAATCGATTGTGGATTCATACTTTTTTTGGTTCATGTTTGCCCATCTGAAAACACGCTTGAAATGTATTTGGTACCTACAACAAGTTCTATATTCAATTATTGTATCTTCTTTACAGATGGAAGTCTTACTATGTGGCACCATCCACTGCGGACCAAATGAGAGCTCTAGGTCCTATGATTGAGCAGTTTGACCTTGACTTCCTAAGCCATCCACTTCTGGGACGAGAAGGTATTTAGGCAAAAAGCTTTTCACAGCATTTTACATTATATCAGTTACAATAACCTGACTTCCAGCGAATATAAATTTCACGTTTATTAATTTAAAACTGAGTACCTACTAAATTAAAATTTGATGTTGTTTTGTATTCGTAATAATACGGCTGATATAAACCTACAAACTACAATAGGGCTACAAAAATTTTGAGCCTTATAATATTGATAGAAACATTGTATAGTTTCGAATCACTTTCATAGCTAAGTTGGAATGATAAGTTCTGGCTGATAAATTGCAAGATATCAAAGTACCTGTACTACTTCCCTAGTTTAATTACTTATAAGACTATTTTCCAAGATTTCTTTGCCAAGTCAAGGGAAATGGTTCCTGCACCCCAATGGGATAGAGACTTGACAAATATGTATGTATGTATATTTTTTCCAGGTGTCACCCTAGTCAAACCTGAGCACCAAGCCAGTTTCACCAAAGCTTTAACTGAGCACGACATCAGTTTCAGAGTACATGCTGAAGATGTTAAGGCGTGAGTTTGTCATAATATTTGACATGCAGACTGATAAGCAATAATAGAAAATCCTATTCATATTATAAATGTCAATGTTTGTGCCGATGGATGTACGGATAAGATAAATGGATGGATGTCTGTTACTCTTTCACGCAAAAACTACTGAATATATTTTAATGGAATTTGGAAATATTGTAGCTTATTTAACAGAATAACACATATGCTATATTATTTTTTAAATGATGTTTTTTTTTTCAAGTTTTGACGATAAATAAATACGTACGAAGTCACGAGCTGCCTCTAGTTATTAATAATAAGGAAACGCTGCACATTTTTCAGATACTTGACAAACGTCACAGAATTAACGGATATCAAAATTATCAATCATTATTTACGTATATTCAAATGATACTTTAATTTTTTTTTAATCTATATAATTACTTGAAATACTGATAGCAAGTAATAATCCATCAAAATTAATACGAATATCCACAGATTAAGGTAAATGGTTATATTTGGACTAAAATAGGTTTTTTTTTATTATTTCAGTGCACTTGACGTTGACGATGACAAAATTTTAAAGAAGAAGAGGGAATCAGGAGCAAGGAATGGTGGTCCTGAACTGCCTTATGATAACTATCAAGAATTAGAAGTGGTAAGGCTTCATTACTCTTCACAAACCCACATTTCTACTGTCTCAAGAGTTGGCCTTTGTATTCCTTTATATCAGGCGTCTTGCCATCTTTGTCTTTTTCAACTGCCTCCATTTATTATGTAGAAATAAATAAACAAAAAATATTCGGATATAACAAGAACTTAACTTAAAATTTCAACGTTCCAGATTGATCAGTATCTCAAAGATATTGCGGAACAATACCCCGACAAAGTTACATTGGTCAGTCCGGCAAATTCTTTCGAAGGTCGCCCCATCTACTACTTGAAGATTTCTACCACCAACTTTGAGGATGCAAGCAAACCTGTGATCTTCATCGATGGAGGAATCCATTCAAGAGAATGGATATCTCCTCCTACGGTAACGTGGGCTATTCACAAACTAGTCGTAGACGTCACTGAACCTGATCTTTTGGAGAAGTTCGACTGGATTATTTTACCTATGGTCAACCCTGATGGATACAAATTCACATTTACGACGGTCAGTGATTTTTACCTTAAAATATATGTAATACATACCTAACACTTCAATACCTACTCATTAATATTGCACACGACATATTTGCCAATAAAATGCTTTGTTTTTTCTTCTAGACCCGCTTTTGGCGTAAAACTCGCTCTACTGACCAACACGTTCTAAGCTACCTTTGTCCCGGCGTCGATGGCAACAGAAACTATGACTTCTACTGGAATACTGTTGGTACAAGTAGTAATCCCTGCGATCTAACCTATGGCGGGGGCCAAGCTTTCTCCGAAATTGAGACCAGAGTTGTTAGAGACATTCTTCATGAGTATCTACACCGCACTGCTTTATATCTGACCATGCACAGTTACGGAAGCATGATACTTTATGGATGGGGTCATGATGGCACTTTATCAAATAATGCTCTTGCTCTTCATACTGTTGGAGTAGCTATGGCTAACGCTATAGATAATATGTCTTTGTCTAACTTCCCGAACTACATCGTTGGTAATTCAGTTCTAGTTTTGTGGTACGGTGCTTCTGGTGCGTCTGAAGACTACGCTCACTCTATTGGAGTTCCTCTATCGTATACATATGAACTGCCTGGACTTGCTTGGGGAAATCAAGGTTTCCATTTGGACCCTCAATACATAGAACAAGTCTGCAAAGAAACCTGGGAAGGTATTGTCGTTGGTGCCAGACGTGCTGGTGAATTGTATCAAGGAATCATCGCACCTTGAGCCCTACAAAATATCAAAGATTTTGACACCTTTATCCATTTGTTTTATTTTATTTAACTATACAATATACCTTATGTTTTTTCTGACGTTGTTTCTGATGTAATGAGTGGGTACACACACATATATTTTTAAACCTAAATACCTATCAAAGCCAACGGCCTGGTGGCGTAACCCGCTGGGCAAGGCCGGGGCATAGATAATCATGTTTTACGTCATATGAATTGCAGTTGTCATTTGGTGTGTAGATACCGATAGAAGTAGATTAGATACTGAAGATTTTGGATGAGGATTTGACATTAAATACTTTCTTAATGATAAATTATTACCTAAGAAGGCTGGTGTCGGAAATTGAAGTAGCAAAATGATCTTTTTACAAATGTGTAATATGAACAGACGCATAAATACAGTAATATCTACCTATAATAGTATTTGGTCATAGAACGCATATTCAAAACTTTCCTGTGGTTGCATACGATTGTAAATAAAAGAACTTAAGCAACATTCTTGCCATATTTTTAATTAATAAAACATATAAGTATATCTATTACCATTGTACCTTATGTGACCATAAATAAAGCCCTTCTATTCTATTCTACCATGAAAATTCTAATCGTATTATGGCATATCTGGCTTTATCTATCTTATCTTTGGTAAGAGCGATTTCTTTATTTTTTATCGTATTTTGGAATTTATCAGTAAAAGGTAAAGTAGGAGTATGAATGAATTGTTTGGAGTCACTACACGACATAATGAAGGCCTGGGCTCTTGTGTTGTTGGTGGTGACAACGGTGCTGGCCAAACATGAACAGTATCAGGGGTAAATACATTTAATAATTACATTTTTATTTGAGATATAATATTCCCAAATCATCTGCCAACTTGTGAACTTAGTGATGAGTATGTTAAAGCAATCGCAGCTGGCGCTTATGTAAATCATCAGGCTTAAAAAAAAGAATTTAATATGTGATATACAATTTAATATTTTAAGATCTTGTTAACCATTAAAACAGCAAAGTAAATGAATTATGAATATTAAATGTTTTTAGATGGAAGTCCTACTATGTGGGGCCATCCACTGAGGAGCATATGCGAGCCTTGGGTCCGCTGATTAAGAAGTTTGAGCTAGACTTTCTGAGCCACCCGCTTTTGGAACGTGAAGGTAATATAAAGATACATTAATGATAATTTTATCAATTTTAAATTATCATAAATTTTATTAATTTCTAAATGTGGGTTTTGTGTCTGTGGTGCTGATTAAGTGGTTCTTTTAGGCTGAAAAGAAAAACTACTTACCTCCAAGTTAAGTAGGTTAAGAAAAATACCCCATCGTAAACGAGATTGACAGAAACAGGATGACAATAAAAATTTTTCTGCATTTACAGGTGTCACCCTAGTTAAGCCTGAACATCAAACTAATTTTACAAAGGCATTAGATGCACTTGGAATCAACTATAGAGTCCACACTGAAGATGTAAAAGTGTAAGTTTAAAATTTCTCATTACTATGTAAGAAACGGAAGTATTATGTGGATTGCTTTTAGGTACTGAAAACATTCCAATTAGCTATACTTATTTACGTAATAAGCCAATTAAATATCGTTGTATACTTACATGATATTAATCAACGTACCTACATTACCTACCTAATTGCTTTGACTTCAGACAATTTACATCACGAGGCATTTGTTCTTGTAATTTCAATTAGTTGTGACTACATTGATAATAAGGTTTCCTATTGCAGTTACGCAACGTTGTATTCACGTGAAATCTTTAATCAATAGGCAATTAATAGGTATAGTAAATATCAATATAATTAATAGATAAAAGTTATTGATTGAAGATTAATTTTCAAGATTTTAATTATATGATAGGTAATATTATTTTAGGGCACTTGATTTGGATGATGACCACATAGCAAAAAGAAGAACGACATCTAATGCTAGAAATGGTGGACGCAATTTACCTTATGATAATTACCAGGAATTAGAAGTGGTAAGCCTTTTTTCCTGTTAATACAATTTTGAAAACAACGATCAAATACAAAATAAATGCAGGTAATAAATAATTTACTAAAATTGGGCCTCAAATTAATAAAAATAAATTTACATAGGTAATGTATAAGTTTAACAAGTACATCATTTCTTTTCTCTTTTCCAGATTTATGAGTATATGCTAGATATAGCAAATACATACCCTGACCGAGTTACTCTAGTGAATCCGGCAAATTCTTTCGAAGGTCGCCCCATTTACTACTTGAAGATTTCTACCACCAACTTTGAGGATGCAAGCAAACCTGTGATCTTCATCGATGGAGGAATCCATTCAAGAGAATGGATATCTCCTCCTACAGTAACGTGGGCTATTCACAAACTAGTTGTTGACGTCACTGAACCTGATCTACTGGAGAAATTTGACTGGATTCTTTTACCTGTCGTCAACCCTGATGGATACAAATTTACTTTTACCGATGTAAGATTCAAACCTTCTGTGCTACGTATCCCTCTTATTTCTTTGACTCGCCGAAATGGTGGACATTGTTACATTATTCAGTTTTATAGGGCACAGAGAAACAGGTGTTTTATTAATTTTTCTCATATTTTCAAGAATTAATATTACATAAGTGTTTATTTCTAGAGTCGTTTCTGGCGAAAAACCCGCTCAACTGACCAACATGAGCAAGGTGAAAATTGTCCTGGTGTAGATGGCAACCGCAACTACGATTTCTTCTGGAACTCAGTTGGAACAGACGATAATCCCTGTTCGGATATCTTCGCTGGCAGCAGACCCTTCTCTGAAGTAGAGACTAGAGTAGTAAGAGACGTTCTACTGGAAAATCTCCGGAGAACCGCTATGTACCTGACTATGCATAGTTACGGGAGTATGATCCTGTACGGATGGGGTCACGATGGCAGTTTGTCAAGTAACTCTGAAGCACTTCGTTCCGTAGGTCTCGCTATGGCAGAAGCTATTGATAACATGTCTTTACCTGAATTCCCTGCATATATCGTTGGAAATTCAGCCTTGGTGTTGTGGTATGCCGCAGCTGGAGCCTCAGAAGACTTTGCCCATTCTCTTGGAATTCCTCTCGCGTATACGTATGAGCTGCCAGGACTCGATTGGGGATTTGAAGGATTCCATTTGGATCCTCAATATATAGAGCAAGTATGCAACGAGACTTGGGAAGGCATCGTTGTTGGTGCCAGACAAGCCGGCGAAATTTATCAAGGTCTCATCGTTCCTTGAGAATTAAATATACTTGGTTATTTTATTACCAAGACTAAATTAAATATATTTTTTAACTCATGTAGTTTTATAAAAATTTACGTAAGTATACATTTCTCCTTTATCCATAAAAGTTAACCAGACATACTAGATACAAGATTATCTTACTATAAAATCGGATAGAATGCAAAATATCGATATCGTCGACGTTACGGCATCTTAACCCAACCTTATTCTATCGCAAACGCGAATAGAATACTCTGAATTGGAAATTGATCCCGCACTACGCGGAACTTTCTTCCAAGAATGATGAGAAAATTCCAATTAAATCCTAAGTTTACATGCACCGTGAACCACGGAGCAATATGTAAATCATCAGGTCTGGGAGATAATTTATGGAGTCCTCGTACCTAGTTAATAGCATTTTGAATAATTTTAAGGCACCTTTCGTTGTTATGACGGAGTAGGTGGTACTACTTTAGTATAATCTTGATAAAATTTGATTAAAATAGACGTTACCTAGACTTTACAAGACGTACGAGTACCATACGGTCATACAAAGCACGAAAACGTTTTCTCCCTGTCCTTTCGCTACTAGCTTTATTTAAAGTTTCCTTTAAATTGATAAGACCAAAAAATTTAATGAAACCTTCCTTGAAACAATATTTTCTGTTGGTATAATCTGCAAAACAATATGTTTAGACGGAAATTAATGATCCTTAGCGTAGAGACTGAGGTCGGTTTGCTGAATGCTAATGCGAGGGTGCGCTTGTCACGTTCACATTTTTTGCGGCTTTCCTCTGCAGTTAGCAGCGATTATTTTGTTATTAGCTTTTTTTACGGATTTTTCATGGATATAGGCTTCATTTCCACTTGTCGTGAGTTTTTCTCGGATTTTTATCATTAGCTCCAGTGGCAGAGCGTTTTGTATGTAGCTATTCACTTTTGTTAGCGGCGCTCATAAAAATTGTCGTCCGATAAAAAACCGGATCGACATACGACAAATGGGAACCTTATTACACATTGTATTTACATAATGTACTACGATGTTTATTGGTAAAAAAAATATAAGTCTCAAGCATAAAAGCGAAAATTTAGGTCTCACAAATATTATCCTGATTCCACTTTGTTCTTACTTCGAACTGATTGCTTTCCTTCCTCGTTTTTTTCAATAATATTAGGCATTCGGAGACTGAAAAACAACTGACTACCTAATTAAGGTAACTTCAATATCAACTTTGCTTTTCTTCTAAATTTTATTCGGCTATTTCACAAAAACAAAAATTCTTTGTCCTAATACAAGTTTTCTAACTTAGGTAGACATTTTAGGTAGTAAGTATGTAAGTAGGTAAGTATTTTTATTCAAGTAAATAAGTTTACTTATTCAGCTTCTATGTTGTTCAAATATATGGACACTCTACCACTCTACTCTGAAGAATAAATAGCTAAAAAACCAAACGCCATGTAAAAATAAATATCTAATAAAAAGGTATTAAAATCTAATCTTAGCAAATATCGTGCTGCAGTTAGCTAATACTAAATGGAGTTCGCCCAAAGGTAACTTATATTTGGCAGAGCTATGTCTTTCCAAAAGCACTAAGTCTCTTTGAGATATGAATCTGGGAAAGATTTGCTTTAATCACACAAATGGGTTCCTCTAGGTCCAACGCAACATGAAATCTAGATCTTTACATTATCTAGAAAGTTAGCTAGAAAATTAGAAGGAACTGCTTGAGTTTGATATTACTTATATTAAAATTAATAGGTCAAAAATATGATATTGATGCTTCATATCAATTTTCATCAAACAATGCTACCTTGCTTGAGAAACTAAAGTTACCAACGAACTAAATTATACTCGTATTTCACAAGTTATTGACTCTGACCGTTTAGCGCCAAAACACACGGTGAAACGCAACTGAAACTGCTAGTTACTTTTGAGTTGCATCGAAGTTTCTGCTATAGACTTCCTTAGAAAACCACACACGACGAAACTAGTTTGATACGTTTCACACACGACACAACTAGTAGTTTAAAACGTATCACACTAGTTGCATCATGTGTGGTTTTCTCAGGAAGTCTATAGCGGTAACTTCGATGCAACTCAAAAGTAACTAGCAGTTTCAGTTGCGTTGCAGTTGCGTTTCGCCGTGTGTTCTGGACCTTACGGTCATATTAGCCGCTTTACTGCCTACTATGTTGCCATTGGTGTGCTCCCATGTGGCTAATGTACTCGTAATTACAAACTTGTACTTATACATATTTTTAGTCCCCCTTGGCAATGCGGTCAGCCGTCCGGTTAACCACAGTATGAGCCGCAACTGCATCGCAGTGTGGATGACAACTACATTTTCTTAAAAATGTTTGAGCGCATTCCGGCTGGCCGCATAGTGCGTTGCCTCGTTTATACTTGTACTTATTAACAAACATGTAAATATTAACTTGCAGTAAATCTCATTATATTACCTACAGACTCAGTAAATAAAATAAACTAAAAAAAATGTTCGTAAACCAAAAGCGATCTAATTTCTTCAATTAAAGCACAACTCGGAAAGTATTTGTAGAATTAATTCAGTGAAGGCTCGAATGCTATCAAAGAAACCTAATTATCCAACTAAACTTTACCTTTCAGGATTTCAACGAAGGTGAGATTTTATTTACTCTTTTATATACCCACTATATGATAAAGTATTTACCTATGGTTTGTAATCACCGTCAAAACTACTCAACTATATAATTTGACTACTCGACTCATCATCATCATCATGTCGTCCACACAGTATCCGCCCGGCGACGGCGACTCCAGAAAATTTTATAATATGTGGGACCGTTATAAATATGGGTGGTAGGCTCTGATGTAGCTTGCAAATTCGAACTTAGTTTTAAAGATGCGATCACAGGGGGTACAGTACGGAGTAGGATGGCTTCGGCTTAGTTTTCCGTACTCGACTAAAATACATACCATAGCCAGTGTCATGAAAATTAAAACGTTGACAGTCGGTCTTTTAAAAAGTTGTGGTAAGCTGAAAGTAGGTGTACTTATGTGAAACTTGTAGGTACAGGGTGTCCGGTGGCAGAATCAGGATTTAAAATATAAATAACAAAAAAACTACGTGAAATATACATTTATATTTTTAATCATTATAAAGAAGACAAATGCGGGTTTTATTTCTTAAAAATTATGTCGTCTAAATGTTGACCGTCACGTCGGATACATTCATGGAATCTGGCTTCAGTATTTCTTGCCACTCGCTGGAGAAGTGCCGCCGAGATGCCATGAACTTCGCGAACGATATTTTCTTTTAATGATGAGATAGTCGCCGGGTTTGTTTCGTAGACTTTATTTTTGAGATATCCCCACAGAAAAAAGTCCATGGGTGTAAGATCCGGTGACCTGGGTGGCCAGGGGATGTCACCGAAACGGCTTATCAGTTGGTTGGGGAAGAAATCACGAAGTAGCGCCATGGTCTCCCTAGCAGTGTGCGGGGTGGCGCCATCTTGCTGAAACCATGTCCGTGAAGTGTAGGAAGGATGGTCTCTCAATGTTGGAAAAAAAAAATCATTGAGCATTCGCCGATAAGCAACACCAGTCACAGAAATTGCGTGCCCTTGACCATTTTCAAAAAAATAGGGTCCAATTATTCCCCTGCTTGATAATGCACACCAAACCGTCACTTTGGGACTGTGAAGTGGCTTTTGGTGTTTTAAGTGGGGGTTTTGTCCTTTAGGAGACCAATAACGACAATTCTGCTTGTTTACACTGCCATTTAAGTGAAAGTGGGCTTCATCACTCCAAAAAATAGTGTTCACCGTGCGAAATCGCTCCAACATTGTCTCACAGTAATTTTTACGCAAGTTGTAATCATTAGGCTTAAGCGCTTGCACAATTTGAATTTTCAATGGATGAAGTTTAAGATCCTTCTTCAATATCTCGTGCACTACCTATAGTTTTTGGAAGCCCCAAGGCAGCCGCTCTCTTGCGAACGGACTGACGCGGATTATCGCTCAAACTGGACGCGACGAGTTCGATGTTTTCATTTGTTCTCGACGTCCGGCTGGGCCCCGGTCGTGGGTTATTTTCTGCTAAACTTATTGCCCGGAACCTTCGCACCCATGATCGAATCAAATCTTCACTTGGGGCGTCACGTTACCGTCGAATATTGTAACGTGAACAACATCTTCGACGAGAAATTGCACACGAATCATTGGCTTTAAAATACGCTTCGATTGCGAACGCACGTTGTTCACCCTCACGAATGACGAAGCCAACGCGGCCCCCTCCCCGCTCCTCCGTGCAACGGTTACGGAGAAATTCGAAATTTAAATCCTAAATCTGCCACCGGACACCTGTACCATCAAAAATCCTGAAAGGAAGTTTCCGAAAATAAGTGCACAAAATGCATCTATTTCTGAAGTAAGAGTAGATACTTTGTGCGGACCACGACTCTCGCAAACGCTTTCAAATGAGAAATTTTAATGAATTCTGTGAGAGTTCACTTGCATAAGTATTTCAACTGGATGTGACAGTAAACAATCAAGTTTCTTGAAGTTTGTTTTTATTGGTGGTTGAGAGCTTTAGTTGAGAGCTTGTTGAGTAATGGTATCTACACACCAAAGCCGCCGGCTTTTTTGACAGCTGTCATTCGTATGACGTAAAGCCGGCGGCCTAGCCCGGCGGCTTTACGTCTATACGTATAGCATTAGGGCCGTTTCAGATCCAGCGTTTTATACGCGCGTATAAAACATGAGGTCTGAAAACGCCCTTAAGATTGACACCCTATTTCCATTTGTTAGGTGTCAGTCTTTTTTTATTTTAAAATGGCCACTTTAGGCTGTAAAAACCAAAGCAGATTGGACAAGAAATAATTTAGCTTCATATAATGCCAACGGGCCTCCATTCATAAGGTAATTTATTTCAGCAATTGGCTGTATGTTTGACAAAGTGTAAATTATGTCACAGATTAAGGCCAAAACACACCGGATGACCGGATGCGTATGCGTATAGTAACGTAGACGTAGACGCAAGCGGTGACAGTTCCATACATTACAACTCAGAGGTACGCATACGTCTACGCATACGCAACGCATACGCATCCGGTGTGTTTTGGCCTTTGCGTACTTACTTAATAGTTACTTCACTTTACAAATAATACTTTCCTATTCAACATATTTCAAAATAAAAATTTCTCAAATAGTCTGAAAACCATTTTTTATGGTCTTATCTAGAGGATTCTAGATCTCTGTCATATCTCAAGGAACGAAGCAGGTAATTAACTATGGAGACAGCTTTAATGAAAATTATTATTGGTCCAGTCCAGATGTTTGCGTTTGATTACGCTAGTCGAAGCTAAAAGCAAATTTAAATGATATTTTATAAAAGTTGGTCAAACTATAATATGATTTATCTTACATAACGTTTATAACCAAAAAAAGAGTAAAATAACTAACCTAACCTTTTTATTATAACTCTCGAAAAATATAACCCTCCTTCTGGCGCAGTCGGGTAAAAATCTAACCTGAAAACGTAGCTTTCATTGCTCCAAAAATTTACTTCTCTCTTAACAGGGTTGAAAAACTCAATTTACTGCGTTGAAAATTCGAAATTGTTCTTTTAGGAACAGGTACCTAATAATAGAGCAAATTCACTGAATGCCTTCGCGACCGTGTCTTGGGTAGAGGGGGGGTGAAGGAGGGGTCAGGACAAGAGGGGCGAAGTGGAAAATATTGCTTCGAGGTCCAACGTGACACTAGAAAATACTGGACGAGAGGTGGGGATAGATATCGATAAAATATTAAGTTTTGTTTAAAAAAAAACATATCGTTTAAAAATCTTAGGATAGGAGCTGCAAAATATAGAATAAGAAATAAAATTTACTATCCAAATAAGCAGAATTTATTTAGGTTATAACTTCCACTCCGTTGACTTGATCGAGTGAGCACTGTTTATAGTTTCACACAGATATTTTTTGATCAGCAATATAAATGTATGAAACGAGGATTCCACGGCGCTGCGCTGAGGGTGTGAACTAAGCATGAGGTAGGTAGACCTTTGTGGTCCTAACTAAAATGTTTATGCACCATACTTAGTGATGTTTCGAACTTAGTGTTATACTTGGTGACTTAGCTCCCGTTTCACCCCGTTTCATATGTCTATTTCATAAAACATGACGTTTTAGACAGAGATCTTTATAAAATATCTGTCAGATAAATTATAATCTGTAGATGGTGAAAAAGGCTCTTAATGATTATTTACGGCTACCTATTACAGATAAAAGTCCATATTATACCCTTTTTTTAAAAAAACCTTATAATACGCTAAGTCAAAACAGCCTAACCGGCTTACGCATTGATCTGATTTAAACGTTCCACTCATTACAAGTGCGATCACGTCCACGATCACTTACATCGTCAACGCGTCATAAATATTAAACCAAATTTTCGATGAGATGGGTATGCATGAAAATATATTTATTACTAACTTTTGCTGAGAAAAATACCTTTGTTATTAAAATTTGGATTCTTTCCTGGCATTAGAATAAATCACGTTATTTTAAGTTATTGGCGATCTTTTTTACCATAAAGCGGATGATCTATGGTTTATGCCTAAAAATTACAAACTTACATTTAAACTAAGTTTATTAGTGTTGATTGTATATTCGTCCTTCAATTTCGAAAATGAATATCGATGTTTTCCCAACCCTAATCCGAACAACGTCGAATAGTGGTGGCACTCGAGACGACAGCGACAAGCGAAACACGCCTCGACTGGCCACGAATACGTCACACTTACCTCCTTCTAGTACCTACATTCCACTCTTTACAATTCGATTTCTGAACTGGAAAAATCTTTAAAGTTAAACGGTACTTCTACTGTATTATTTAAAAGGAGAAAGGAAAATTCGATTCATTTTGGGCTACAGGCAGTATTTGATGGCTGGTGATTGGATTGTGTTAACGATATACCCAGAAACACTAGCAGCTCTAGGCAGTCGAATCTGCGTCAAATTGCAAAGGCATCCCTGCCGCTTATATGCGTAAACTCCCTAAAAACTCTGCGACTACTTTAGTACTAGATAGGGCTACTAGATAGGATACCTTTAAGTATATCTAGTTCATGCTTTCCAAAAAAAATGCATCCCCAAATATCTTGAAGGAATTATCTAAATAGCTGAAGGCCGTAATTCCAGCGATTTTAAATTAGATTCCACTTTTATTCGAGGGCCAAGGATCAATATTCAATTTTCCACCTTTCCCGTCCTGATTTGATGCCATCACAAAAAGTAAATTCACCCATAAAATGGGTATTGAATTTATAAATAGAATAACCCTGTTTAATTTATGATGGATTCGCTGCGATTACGGACGCCAGCGATCTTCGTTTCTTTTGTGTTATAAATTAAAATTTAAAAATGATAGTCTTCAAATCTGTAGTCCATTTTTTGATTTTTTTCAAAACAAACAGGTTTGTTCATGAATAAAACATCAAATATCATCTAATAAAATTTAATCACCAAACAAAGTCGAAGCTGCAACTGACACTGCTCTCCAAACGTCTTCAATGACATCAACAATCTCTTCCTCAGGAATATTGACAGCGTCATCACCTCTTTGCACGACATCTATATTTAGAGAATACAAAACACCACTTTGTTGGGCATAATCCGATGCGGTACCAGAAGCTCTATCGCCAAGAGCTAACCAACCTGTATCTAGACCATATCCCTCAATCATAGCTCCTACCATATCTAAACCGAGGAAGAGATGCTGTCTAAACATTCCACTTGCAGCTTTTTCATATTGCCAAGGGTACGATATAAATCCACCGCTGTTTTGAAGTGAAACATACAAGCCAATTCTACCTGCGTGTGTTTCTAGAAGATACTTCACCATTTGGCTTTCAATTTCAGAAAACGGTTCAATACCAGCATAGAGATGGCTGCAAGGGCTTGAGCTTGAGTCGGAGACGAGCCATTCTATGTCAAAATTTCGGTTGATGTTCACGCCAGGGCAGATGAAGCCGAGGTTGCTCTTTGTGCTCATTGATTTGGACCACAGACGAAGCTGGAAATAGAAGTACAAAAACTCTTGTAAGTTACACATAAACTTTGCTTTATAAAATTGTGTAGATATTTTAATAAACAACAAGTTAAGATTACGACGTATTAGATTCGCTTCTAATTATAGCGATGGCTCAGAGCCAAGGTTTATGAACCTAATCAAAATTTACTGTTTATACCTAATTGCAATTTAATCAGGAATAATATTGGAATTCATATAAGATATTATTGTATTGATATGTTCTCATTAACATAATGGTATCTTGCTATTTGGTATAATTATTATTTATCAACATTATTCTAAATTGGATATAATAATTTGTGCGGTTAGCTGCAAAAGATACGAATAGTACGTAATTTGTCAAAACAATTCGTCTGTGAATTCTTTTGTTTCTTCATTAACGGGTCGGTACGCTAATGATTCCGAGATTCCGCTATAATTTATCGCCTTCGCTTGGATTTTGCTTTGAAATTTTCGAGTTGGTTTTTGTTTTTCGTACACTTTGTTGCGACAGCAGCAAACGTGAAATAGGTATTTATAATCGCATTTTGTAAACTGTACCTATCTAAGCACCCACCCGCACTATGCGGTTAGCCGTTCGGTTAACTGCAGTATTAGCCGCAGCCGCATCGCAATGCGGACAATAACTACTTTATCGTACAAATTTTTAATTGCGGTTAGCCGGACGGCTGACCGCATTCCGGCTGACTACATAGCGCACTATGTATGTGTGTATGCTACTTATTATGCTACTTACATTAGTGTGAGTATATTCGTAACCATCAGGATTCAAAACCGGAATCACGATCCAATCTGCAGTCCTCAGATACTCAGTTTGTTCCAAAATTCTATTCACAATATTCAGAGCAGCAGGTATGGTGATCCATTCTCTAGGCACTATACCAGCTTCAATAATTACCACTGGTTTGTCTCCTTGGACAGATGTATCAGATATTCTCATGAATACTACAGGTCTGTCCTGTTCTGTTCTTCCAAATTCTTCTACGGTTATGCTTATTGTTGAATTGGCGTAAATTCCTTGCAATGTGTTTATGTAAGCCAGAATCTGAAAGGGAGAATTCGGGGCGTTTGGTAAAAAGATAAAGAAACTCATACAGCTGCTGAACTTTTCCTAGAAAACTTACTTAATATCCTTACAATAATAAGTGTACAATATTTTATTTCAATGCGCAAGCTACAATATTAAAAATAGTTTAGAGGTATTAGCGCAAAAGCGTTTAGACAACAAATATTGATGTCTATAATATTAATATAGAGCTGTTTTTACAATGATCATGTTTATTATTTTCAGTCAAAACCAATTTTATATTACCTTTAATTCAATGTTGTGGTAATATTATGGGTTTTGAATGGATAATGTATTGGATAACGGTAAAACCTACGTTATAGCTCATTTCTATTAAATGTGACCACATTTGCCAGGCGTACGAAGCATAAACATTAATTTATTTAAAATTAATCGCATTAAACATAACACACTAATATAACCGACAATATTAATAGCCAGGAGCAGTTTTCAGCGTGACCTTTTGATATTAAGTAAAACAAACGCTCCATTGCACATATTAAAGGTCTATCTACACAGATCCGGGCCGTGCCCAGGACGTGCCGAGCTGTGGCCCGTCAGGAGGGAAAACAATACGTCGTCATGACAACGTGTCCGGGACGTGTCAGGGAAAATATATCATTTCATACATTTTCTATGGATTCGTTCACACACGTTGTCATGACGACGTATTGTTTTCCCTGCTGACAGGCCACGGCCCGGACACGTCCCGGGCACGGCCCGGATCTGTGCAGATAGACCTTAAATTTTCGGGATAAACATCTTAAAACTACCTTCTCTAAAACTGACGGTTCTTTATTTTAAAAACTCACTTCATCGTATCTGTAGTAACCATCAAATCCAAATACTCTTTCAGGGTCATTTCTATTTGTCATTTTGAATGTTTTATCTGCTTCCTGCAAGTGTCTGAAAAAATTTTAATAAATACCGTCAATCTTACCCGATTATTCATTCATCAACATCATGTCAGCTTATGGACGTCCACTGCTGGGCAAAAGCCTACCCCAAGAATCTCCACAACGACCGGTCTTGCGCTGCCCACATCCAACGGCTTCCAGCGACTTTAACCAAGTCGTCAGTCCACCTTGTTGGAGGCCGATTATTCATTACGTACGAGTATCGTACGATCTTATTTTATTCATTGACAAAGATGGATTTGCTTTGATCGTTTTTTTAGTTTTAGACTGTGAATCATTCTTTGTATTAAGAAATGGCTAACAGCTGAAACTTCCCCGATACAAAAGAATCGTGACAGATATCTAGGTATGTAGAAGTGGCTAATTAAATACCGACTACGAGTACCTGCAGCCTAGGTACTGTTTTTTTTCTATGTCTGTCTCACTCGCGCTTCTGAATCGTTTATGACGTATCTTATATACCCATCTCTGTCAGTAAATCAGTTTATAATGTTAGTTCTATGGAAGGCTTTGATACAAGATGGCTTTAATACAAGTAAATATCTTACTCAAATAAGTCATCTATCACAATATCTCGTTCCACTCCTAAATCAGCCAATCTTTGTTCAAACCAGTCTTGTTGAGAAGGAGGTACCATAGCCTTTCCAGTGATACCATGTTCAACACATGGTTTCCTCAAAAAGTCAATTAAATCCCCTTTTAACTCATCAAGCCTGTCTGCTTGGCTTTTGTTATTAAAGTTCACATCATAGATTTTATATCTGAAAAAAAAGATAATAGGGAATTAAAAGGTGTTTTTGAAAGAATGCAAAGCTGGGTTTTGTATTAATGTCAGTTATGATAATCTGTTTAATTACATTTATCAAGGTATAGTATCTAAAATATGTGACTATTGATTGTTGTGTTGTTGTGTGTGTGACGTCACGGCCTGCAATGTTTTACTAAAATATTATTTTGTGGGCAATTAAAACATACACACATATATATCCGTTATGTCTCTCTCCCATTGGGATAGGCAGAGACCACTTCCTTACAATTGCTACGATCCAGACATTACTTCTTTCGCTTCATCCACATTCATCAATCGCCTCATACATGCTCGTCGGTTTTAAAACATGATATTGTTAAACATCTGACATTAATAATGTCAGATGTTTAATGCCATAACTACGAGGAGAACCTATCAATAGAAGGGGCCATTTTTTGTAAAATTTAAGTACCTATCTATTCATATTTCTGGCAGAAATCGCCTATAAGCAACTTAACACACCAAATTCGACTACTATTGGATTTTATAATTCTTTATGTAAGTTCTGAAAATCCCGTACCTATTACTTAAATTGAGTTAATAAAAGATGAATGGAATCATACATAGCTACTTCTTTTACAAAATAATATGTATTGAGGAACTTTTACCTATAATTAAATGATGTTAAGTGTGTAACCTGTTTAAGCAACTTTGTGTAAATACTAATTGAACTGAATTTTGAAACGTTAATATATGAAACATTAGAGAACCTACTTAAAAATTACGTACCCCATGTACTCCTCATTTTTCCCGTGCACAAACAAAACAACACTAAATAAAATAAACAACGAAAACATTTTATTAAAACACATTAAAAATTATATCAAAATATTTTTATAATATTATTCCATTCCAAAAAAAAACTAGTATACCACCCGCTTGACCATTATCACTGTGAATCATTAAATTTATTTTTTTAGAATATTCAAATATTTTATCAGTTATCTTAATACCTTGGGGCAATAAGTTTAAGCTATGATAACACCGTGGTTTTGTTTCGTTTAGCTATTGATTAATTGATAAACATAATTCAAATACTAGCGACCTAAATATTTACAGCTATTTCTATGAGCATAAATGTTTGATCCGTGTCTGGGTGTTATATATTTATCTATGTATGTTTATCAGTCCCTGATACCCATAGTACAGGATTTGTCTAGTTTGGGGTCAGGTGACCGTGTGTGAAATGTCCCCCAATATTTATTTATTATTTCGAAGACATTTGAAAATGCTTTTCATAGACGAAACTCTGCCTAGTTTATTAATGTTGTAAATCTTTACAAATATTTCACAGGCTGTCAATATTGTAAAATCTTTGTTCGTATGAAAATGCATTAAAACACACACATCAATAGAAAGTTTCTTGCCAGATTCTTGTCTAGGGAAAACTGCTACCTTGCGAATCTAGCATTAGCTTTTTCTTTAAAAAAGTTGACGTATTTCAAGTGCTATTTGCTATCCTAGAAAATTAGATGAAAAGCTTAAAGACAAACACAATCAAAATTAACAAAAAAACATCAAAATTATTAGTTTTTTTAATATTCGACCTAGAATTATATTTTTAATTTTATTGCTGTTTATCTTTCCGTTTTATTACTTTATTAAGTACCTATGTAAATATCTGATATTTAATCAATATTTATAGTGTTGTTGCAACCATTATCACGTACTGTACTTTGGTTTTGACAATCTCTATTCCAATTTTATAAACCTCTAAACTTTTATAGTACTTGCCTATTTATTTACACGCGTATAGTTTATTATTTTTGATTCCTTTACATGACATAGGTATAATATATTATTTTTGCCACGGCTATGTATTTTAACTAGGTTCTTATTCATGTATTTCGAAATTATATTAAGCATTTTCATTATTTTGAACTCTTGAAATTATCTACCTAAATCTACTTATATGTACCCGTAAAATCTATAAGTCAACACACGTAACCGCGTGCGAAAGACTCTTTCAAGAATGAAACGATAAATAGCCCTAGTGCTTTTGTGCGTAGTTAATTATACCCATGCGCGAACACATCACTTTTAATTATTTCTAGAGTTCTTTTTACGTGGCGCGACCTATATCAACTTATGGTTTTTCACATACTTAATGTAGTCTATTAAAAAGAAACCTTTTTTCTTCAATCGAAAAAATCTGTGGTTGACTATGCGTATGACCTAAAGATCAAATTAATTTTGATTTCATATATCAAGAACAAAATCATAATGCTTGCTCTTAATTCCTATTTCTTCCTTGTTTTTAGTTACAATCAAAATTATAAACTGACAGATGCTAGTAAAAAAAACATATTTCGCCTTTCTCACCTAGGTACTAAGTTAGGTTGCCTGGATTCTAGTCTAGACTCTAGACATTTCACACTAACAGCGTAACGTGACGGATGGTCAGACCTTCAGACGATCGTTATTCAGGTCGTTATCGCCTTGTACAACCAGATAAGTCCGTTGTGTTCGGAATGTACCAAAACTGCTAATTGTCACGCTGGGGTATGTCGATTGTTATAATTTGTATGTAAACATACACCTCTGTAAAACAAAGTTCATAATAGAATATTTATCTAACTCAATTTCTGTATATCTAACAACAAACTTTTTTAAAGTCATACAAACTCTAAGAATGTAAAACACAAAAACGCTATAACATGCATTCAAATTAATGTTAATTAGGTATGTTTTATAACTTAAGCCACAGAATTGCTACAGCCTCTTAATATGGGACTTTATGTCCTAAAACATACAAACCTGCCCATTTAACATGTTAACAAATAAATTCTATGTAGATTTTCTTGTCTGACTTTACTAAGTTGTCGTTAGATGCACGTAACTGATGGTTCTCATGACCATCTTGAATACAAATTTTGGAAAGACTTGCATTACCTATTGCTATCTAATCTACTATTTTACGACGTGAAAACGTAAAAGGTATATTTATATTAGGTATTATAAGTACATTTTAAACCGTTTAAACAAAATAAGCATGTTTCTTTTTTTCAAATTGTGACAGAAAACCGACCTTAGGTATATTTTTTAAATTAATTCTCGTTTATTTGTTTTAAGTATATACTTAAATTTTGAAAAGATTAGGTTAGTTTAAACTCAATTTAGCCCTTGTAAGTATATTTTTGCTCATCATTCATAGGTACTTATTTCACCTACAGTTCGCATTATATAATAACGCAATCAAATAAAAGCATTATCGTGTAACTCCGGGTTAATTTATCATTCGATTAATCTGGCTACCTGTGACGTTGTATGATCGAAAATCTAATCTACAAATCATAACTAGTATTAATAGCAACTCGCATAACATGGGTCGTCAACTTAAATATACTATTTTAAAATCGCATTCAGAATTAGATAGCACACGACATACGATGATGAGTACAAAACTACTGTTTTGAACGACCTATTTTATTAACTTTGACAGAAATATGGTTAAAACAAACACGAATATTAATAAATAGTATATTAAGCTTTAGAAACTGTATTAACTACACTCCTGGTTAAACAAAGATAATCTATATGTATAATACTTTATAATTAATACATGGAAATGTCATACTTTTTTTTCGTCACTTATTTACATTCGCCATTATGTATTAACTAACTTACAGAATGATTCTCATATTGGTTTTAAAGAAGTGTAAGAGAGTGTGTCGTGTGTGGAATGTTAGTGTGTATGTGTGTGTATGTTTGTTTGTGTGTGTGTGTGTGTGTTGTGTGTATCATATTTCTTATTTCAGTTTTTATTTTCTAATTTCAGAAAAATCATTTAAAAGCCCTTCCTTGCTCTATAACTATTCCTCGCATATCTTGCTCCAGCTTTAATACCTTCCCAGGTTTCAAATCCAGCTTGTTCTATGAAACTAGGATCAACAAAGAATCCTGCTCCTGTACCGAGGCCAAATCTGTAACCTGGTAGCTCATAAGTATACGACAACGGTACACCAATCTCTTGCGCATAATCCTGAGCACTGCCTGATGCTTCATACAAAACCATAGCAACATTACCAACTACATAATTAGGGTTCCAAGAAGTCTTGACGTTGTCAATAGCAGTTGCCATTTGAACTCCAACTAAGTGAAGTATCAGACCATTTGGAGGAAGAATTCCTGTACCATAGCCATATAAGATCATGCTCCCAAAACTGTGAATGTCAAGGAATAGTTCCATTCTGTCTAAATTTTCCAGCATAATGCTGGTGATGACAGCAGCCTCAGGTTCTGAAGTAGGCCTTCCTCCATGGAAGACTTCAGAGCAAGGGAAGTTGCTGGAGTAAGCAGCCCAGTTGCTGTCGAAATTGCGGTTCAAATCCACTCCTGGGCAGAAATCTCCGACCATGTGGCTATTTGCACGGTTTTTGCGCCAAAGTCGGTTCTGTAATACAATTTGCAGGAAGAACATGAAACAAGGTTAAAGATTTATAAACTTTTTTGGTATTCAAGCAAAACTTAAATTTACTACGGGTCTGTTTCATCATCTACAGATAAAATTTATCTGACAGATATTTTATACCTGTCTCTATCTAAAACGTCATGTTTTATGAAATAGACATAGGTTTATCGGTCAGTAAATTTTTTTTGTCTGTAGGTGGTGAAACGAGCACTTAGATTAAATTAAAAAAAAAATAGAACTTACAGATTCATGGGTGAAGACATAGCCGTCAGGATTAGCAATTGGCAGAATAATCCAGTCGATATCGTGAAGCAGATCTTGTTCCTGGACATCTATTACCAACTTCTCAATAGCATAAAGTGTTGCTGGTAACGTTACCCATTCTCTAGCATGAATGAGGGACTCCAAGAAAACTACCGGTTTGCTACGGTCCTGTAAAATATATTGTTAGATATAGTTTTTCGTCTGTAGTTTAATACAAGCATACAATCAAGAACATATTTTGTTTTTGATTTATTTCAATGACGTTTTTGTAAACTTTATCATCATCAATGGATTTAAATATCGTACCTGAAAATTTGTTGTAGATATCTTCAAATATTTGATGGGTCTACCTTCAACACTGTGTCCTCCTAGAACAAGAGTTACTACATTTGGATATCTAGCTGCTAGCTCATCGAGGTAAGCGTCTACCTGTAACAAAAAAGAAGAAGGTCCAATAACAAAAATGAGTTAAATTATATTAAGAAGAACCAAAGATTCTTTTATATTTGAATTTGTATAATTGTAGTAATGGAAATACATTAACAGTAAGAAACTAATAGAGCTACATGAGAGAAAGACAGGAGACAATTTGAAAGAACTCTACCGAATAAGGCATGGCATTGAAACAGGGAAACCTATGCTCTTGGTTTTCATTAGACCATTAACGTTATTGTTTTATCTATTTTCAGTAGGAATATAAAAATAATGGTATTAAAATAAACTGCTATACCTCTTCATATGTATAAATTCTGTCAAATGAAAGACCAGATGTACGAGATCGGTTTGAGCTTTTGCTTGTTGCTTCTGCTAGTAATCTGTCTTCTTGATCGAGAATTCTGAAAAGAAAATCTGATTATTTAGTCTTATTAGCTACGATGAGACCTAAAAACTGTTTTTTTTTTGTTTTTGATATACTTAAACTGTTTTTTTTTATTATTATTACTTATTTAACACTTCCACACTCATCAGTCGCTTTATACATGCCCGTCGGATTAGGGTACTCCTGACTTGACCTTGGAAATTGTGTTTGGATCGTAGCAAGTAGAAGGAAGTGGTCTTTGCCTACCCCAATGGGAGGGAGGCGCAACGAATATGTATTAATGTACGTATTTAACACTTTTCATAACTTACTCTTTAACATTCTCCACTTCGAGTTCATAAAACAGACCAGCATTATGAAGAGCATCTTGGAATGCTTGTTTGTCTTCCTTTCCTACCAGGACCTGACCCGGTCTATTAGGTAGAGCATGGGACCAGACATCAGCATTCACTTGGCTAACAATCTCATTGAGGAGTTTGGTTTGATCTACATCTTTAACATTGACTTTGTAGACTGAATACCTGAAAATAGGAAATTAAATACTTTTAATAAAGTTTCTGGCCGCTTCTGTGGTAATTGTGGAAGTGCTCCTTGGAGAGTCGACATCTGTTGAAGGAATTGGCCCATCGTAGTGGATTACTAAGATGGCCCAACGTGTACTAGCGCTAAAGAGAAGGTGTTATTTAACATCAAGGTAAAAATATCATGATCGGATGTACGGGATCTAAAAATATCCTCTACATCCATGATGTATGTTATAATGCTTCATTTTAAATAGCAATAATAATTTAAAAATGTAGTTCAAAGAAATGTTTAAATACTTTCTTACCCTTCAAATATTTCATGTTTAGCAACAACAGCAGTAAACAAAAACACTAAACCGAAAATCCGCATTTTGACGTCTTTTTCATTATTCGGTAGAGTGATATATGAATTGATAACGGTTTCATTAAAATTGATTAAAAAAGTAATTTATTTATCTATTATTTATCTTTAAGTACTTACGTCGATCCATCATAAATAAGACGATTGCTAAATATTTGATTAAATATGTGTATGGAATTATTGCAACATTTATTAACTACCTAATCTATGCACTGTATTCGTGCTGTAGGTATCTTATATTTTTACATTATTCGGATTCCATTGCTGGGAAAGAGACTCTATTTTTTTTTAGTGTGAGATCGCAGTTACTCACAGAACACACGGTGAAACGCAACTGCAACGCAACTGAAACTGCTAGTTACTTTTGAGTTGCATCGAAGTTTCTGCTATAGATTTCCTTAGAGTTTCCTTAGTTGCTTTTTAAGGAAGTCTATAGCAGAAACTTCGATGCAACTCAAAAGTTTCAGTTGCGTTGCAGTTGCGTTTCACCGTGTGTTTTGACGCTTAGGTGACAAATTGGTCAAAGAGCTCAACCACTCTCTTTAGCTTCTCCTAATTAAATTTCATTCAATAACTATGTTGTTTAGCAACTTAATCATGAAAACCGTCGTTTGTTTTTCTGAAATCTGATCTGGTGGTTCAACTTTAAAAATATTTGGTATCCCTTGAATATTCTTTTGTTTATTAAAAAAAGAAAAACTAGCCAAGCGCGAGTCGGACTCGCACGAATGGTTCCGTATCATTCACAAGGTTAACATTAGAAGCAAACACATGTCATAATTATTAGGTAGACATCATATCGAGTAAAAAAGGCAAAAAAATCGCGATTGGGTGCCCTCCCTAATTGTTATTATCATTTTATTTTTAATATTTGTTGTTATAGCGGCACGCAACCCTAAAAACAATTTTTCTTTCAGGTTATTGTTACAAAATTCCACCTTATACATGCAAGTATTTTCTCGTTCTTACTTTAAACTAAAATTTCGTGATAATTCGACGTAAAACCGTAGATAAGAGTTGCTTAACATAAAGTTGCAGTTAAAGTTAAACCGTTTGTTAAAGTATTTAACCTCAGACGACAATACAATTAAAAGCTGACTGAATGGTTAGAGTACTAGGTACTCGTACTTACTAATGATTTCATTCTAGTTGGTTAACTGGTACGCAAATAAAAGATTTAACGTACCTAATATGTAATCATTCAAAGATTATGGTTCTTTATGTATTCTTTGGGTAAAGTATTGTTAATCCGGTCAAAATCGCCCAAATAATCAAAAAGGTAGATAGGTATATTTTGGAACAAGGTGAAAATCACAGAAATTTTTGCGAATATTTTCCCTAATTTTACCTAAGCTACTTTTTTCCGAAATTATTATTCTGCCTATTTGATAAAGGTAGATGAAGAAGAAAGAAAAAAGAGAAATTAGAAATTGGCAACTTTAGAGTGTGAATCGGTCGTGCATGCTATGTAGCTGCACATTCTTTAAAATTAATCAAATTAATAAATCTTAAAGAAGTATTTTAAAAATAGTTATTCTAAATACACATTTCAGTACAATCCAATCTAATACGCGAAAAGAGGCTATATATTTTTAAATCAACTTTATATGCCTGTTATTCTATCAAATACATCAACAAACAAACTACTTAGCAATAAATTATACATTTAAAGTGGAAAAGTAATTCACAAATTGTGAGCTTCGTTACATGCATTGCAGCGTAATAACGAGGTCATGTCGTGACGTCTGCAGTCTTGTTAATCCACAATGAAACACAATTGTGCAAAATAATACCAAAGTTTAGTAGAACAAAACTGAACAGCTTTCTTTATTACTTTACACAATAGAAAAATGCTTCTTTCTTACTTCTTTTCTCTTTTCTTTTAGCCTGCACTGTTAATTATGAGCGTTAGTTTCATAGAAAAAGACCATTGTTTTTATGTACGTAATTTATAAGCTGCTATTGACTACCCAGTTTAGTTGTTATAGGTAGAAGGTACTGAACACTCGTGTCCGCGCAAACGGGCCATCGACGGTTGCTGTCGCGCGCTACCGCCACAATGTCAGAAGCAAGCAAGTTTCGAGCGAGCGTGCGAGTGAGCGAGCGAGCACTACTGTAGCGAGTCGCCACCACCGGCTACACGTGTGCGGCGCTGCCATACAATTCATATGAAAAGGCGTGTTAGGTCGTCGTCACTGGCCACCGGTGGCTGTGGTCGGTGGCTCGTTTGCGCCGAGCCCACAGCCGGGTACCTACACGTTAGCGAGCTGTAACCGCAACTGTTACATGCATTGTAACCAAAAAACATAGTGGTTACTGGTTCGCTAATGATTCACGAACTTGCTACGAACGTGCACACACTATGTTGTTTGGTTAGCTATTCTCAATGCCACCACACATTTTTATTCTGCTATATAGCAAAGCGCGACACCTTCTAAAACACTTGGCAAAACATTTAACCATCCATTGCTTCCTCTAAATACATAAAACACTTTGACTGCAATAAAATTATACGGAATAGAATCAATGGTCCGCGAAATGGTTCGCCTCTGGTACACAAATAAAATTTTATTTTATTCTTTAACCCTGCTTTGTGAAAGAATTTATAGGTTATTTAGGGATTGTCTCCGAGTTACTTTCTTTTTTATCACATAAACTTGCTAAGGTTGTACGAAATTTAGTCTACAAAATTCTAGCTTTGCCTTACTCAATATAATTGAATGTTCTTATTTAATTCAATTGTATTTCGCTACAGGTAGGTAAAGGCATCTTCAATTATTGAAATTCTTTTCCGTAGACTTCAACAGTCAAAGTCCGCTCTTTATTTAAGTATCGCAGTAGGTCATCTAGGTATAAATATGTATTATAGTAGGTATTTAAGTAGGATAAGTTTGTATTGTATTGTATTTATTTAAGGTGACATAAGTATGATTCATGCAAATTAAAATAGAACTCAAAATTAAAATATAAAAATCCTTTACCGAAAAATAACCTCGTACAAATCACAAAATCGATGACCAAACAACACCACCGATTAGTTCCGCACGAAAACCGAACAAAAAGTCATTTGCGTACAAAACTAAATGTCCAACGTGAATGCGGCAGCAATTTTACAACAGCACACAGATGTTTAGTGCAGATCTTAAGCGAAACTTGCGAACGCGACAAAAGGCCGAAAGATTAATCCATTAACGCTAAAACAAGACCAGAACTTTCGAAGAAAACAATTTCAGCAAGCACCCGCGCCCTTAACGTGGTTTACACTAACACCGAACCGCAATTCATTCAGTAAACAATTTGCTGATAAATAAACCAGCATTGAATTCGTTAAGGAAATACTGTTTAATAATTTATTTTTATTACTAGAGGCTGCCCGCGATTTCGTACGCATTTAATGTCATACCTATCTTGAAAAAAAAACATGCTATCTTTAAATAATATAGCCTATGTGCTAATCAATATCTATACAGTAGTTTTTGTGTGAAAGAGTAACAAACATCCATCGGCACAAACATTGACATTTATATAATTAGTATGATGTTTTGAACAGATCATGTTTTGCGCTGTTTTAATATTTATAAGTCCGGTTTACGAATAGGGTATTGGCACTGATCACGCCTCAAACGAGGCTTAATTCAAGTTTATGAAGTAAACAACTTCAATTGCTCAATTCAGAAACAAGTCCTGGCACAAGTTTCCCGTCGTAGGTACTTTTAAATAGACAATTTTTTGTTATCATGGTGCTTTGTTTGTTTCAACTTGGCCTGTATCCACGTCTACCACATATCTTACATAAGCCTTATTTTTGATATAATGTAGATTTAGAATTAATGCACTAAAACTTACCTGAAACAGTCGGTTTTGTGTTAAACTTCATTATGAATTTTCAGATTTTTGCAAAACTTTAAATTTATGACTTTCGCTGCAAAGGCGTAATGTAACGTTACAGTGTAACAGAATCCACTTTTATTTCAAACTCGTTTAGTACTTCCCCTTGCTCCGAACGACATATTCATATTTAAATTTATGGCGAAACTTATAATAGTTAAAACTAAACGAAGCAATATAAGTTGCTTTCATTGTTCTAGTTTGTAAAGTTGCTACTTTTAACGGTACCTTAAGTTTATTGCTTCTTGTGAATGGCAGTGGTAAACATCTTTAGTTAATATTAAACGTTATTGTTATTTCATTATGATCTTGTTTATCTTATTAAGCCACTCGTGTCCCACTGCTGGGCAAAAGCCTCTCTCCTCATACGCCATGCCTTTCTGTCTCGAGCTGCCTCTCCCCAGGTACTCAAGAAGGTATCCAGCTTGACCCACCACCTTCTCCGGAGTGGCTAAATAAGATAATATAAGATCTTGTTTCGTATTTTTCTGAAACTTTCACCCTAAAAAATGCTTAAAAGTCGGTTTTATCTATATTTATAGTCCCTAAAGTCATACTGTCTAAATTTGATAAAAATTTAAATTTAGAATCCTAATTAAAAAATAAAAGGGCACAGCCTTCTTTCACCAACTTTTATTTGCGCATCCTTTTTAAATTTTTAATTTAAAACTTTTACGTCCGCTTTTATAAATTAAAATGTACCTTTAAGTATTCTTATAACTCATGAATCGTTAAAACGACGTAAGTATGTGCTTTTTTTCTTTAAAAACAATTGCATTTCATATCATGCCGTCTTGTCTAGATTGCCATTTAAAGATAATTTTAAAGTGTTTGTAAGTTCGATTTATAGCTATAACACAGCGGTAATGACTTTAGCAGCGATATTTTGGCAAACGGCTGACAATCAATCGCTTTTTTCGATGTCAGACTAGTATATTCTTAAACCAAAATGGCAGACTCTTGGCGCCAAAGCTCTCAAAGAAACCCTTAAATCCTTCTAGCTAAAAATCTAAGAGCAGAATTATGTCGCAATTACCATATTATGTCAGGCACTAGTGAAGTAGTTTCTCGGGGACAAGTACCAGGAAGGCATAAATCCTTCATTCTTTAAGAATTTCTATACGATAGTAGGTGCTTCATCTTTTTAAGTTTTACCACAGAGCACAAAATAGATCGCTGTGTAGATGGGTCCTTTTACAATACCTGTAATATCTTATAGGATTGTCATATTCCAAGGTCGCCTAAAGATTTTTTATTCCATCCAATTGGTGTTCATTGAAAAAATAAAATTATTTTGAATTTGTTTTTAAAAATAATATTCTTAAAATACTGTAATAATAAAAACTATTTCATAAAATACAAGTAACACTAGTGAAATAAGCACCTTTAAGAAGTGTCAAGTCTGTGGCAACACTGAATATTTCCGTGCGAATATTTTCTTTTTAATCTTTACCCCGTCCGGAAGTTCGCCATCTAGTAGGAGTAGGACGCCATTACTGCACCGGAAAGGCGGCCATTTTTCCTACTCGCACTTCCTGTCGCCGCCAACTTGATTCAGCTTTTGGGAGCTGCGTAAGCGACGGCCGTGGGCGACCGACGCAAGAAGGTACTACCAAAACTACAATATAGTTTAGGAATCCATATCGTTTCAAAGATTATCCAAAATACTACTATGTTCTAAGTTTTTTTTTTCTATACAGGGTATAACAGAAAGGGGGTATAAAGCTGAAACACAGCGATAGTTCTCATGAAACTGAACAACTTTCTTTAAGGAACATGGGTCGTAACTCGAAAAATAAAATTGGATCGCCCATACTTACTCAATCAGCTGATCGGACATTTTGTATGAGGAGGCGAATTTTTTTTTATAGTTACGACTCATCTTTCTTGGGAAAAGTTGTTCAGTTTCATGAGGACTATCGCTGTGTTATGGCTTTATACCCCCTTTCTGTTACACGCAGTATAAAAGTAAATAATAATATTATATTCATTTCAATCGAATTAACCTTTTAAACAAGATTAAATTGATATCCTGAAGTCAAAGAAATGTGAGAAACTTCTTAAGTCCTTTTACTAGTACATATGTAGTTAAGTAAACAATCCTTTTTGAAGAAAAACGCGATGTCTTTTATTTTAAGGTCTCTTTTTCCACTGCTAAATACAGATTAGAGGATTTCCTTTGAAAACAACAAGCACTATATTTGTAGTTAAAACCACAACGTTCTTTGTATGTTTTAAATTATATTTTGTTTTTTAAATTAAATGTATATTTTTTGCGATTCTTTATAATTAAAAGCTACGAGGTTCAAGATATTTTCCTCTCGCATTTATTTTTACAGTGTTGTTATGCTTCAACGCTGAAATTACTTTTTGCAGAACTATAAAGTGCTTCCCGTAGAACTATTAAATCTTTGCAAAAGTTTATTTTTGAGGATTTTTTCGAGACGATTTTTATTCATGTCTCGATGACAATATTATGCGCATTGCTTGTAACTGATTTCCTTAAAGAGTAATAATTAGTCTTACGCCCGTTATCGAGACACGCCGGCAGCGTGTCAGGCCAATTCAAAGACAAAGCGCCACAGTGTATCTTTACACGAACCACTTGGTACTACTTTTCACCCTCCCATAACTCAAAAGTTCTTTAACGTAAAGACATAAAACTACGCATGTTCAATCTTATCCATAACGACACGAAGAAGCCCAAATTTCATGAAGATAGCTCAAACGGTTATGAAGATATGAAGGTCCAAAAATCGCAAAATAGGGTATTGACTGACTGATTAAAGTAGCAAAACCTAACCTACTTCCAGATGACCTAGAAGGTTGAAATTTGGAATTCAGCTCTATAATAACATTTTACCGTAGGAAAAAATCCAAAACTTTAAAAAAGTCAATTTTTTTTTGTTATCCCCATACAAAAAACTTGCAATACACACTAAAAGTGGTATAAAAAATTATACAATTCTTTTAGATTTAATTTAATAACAAGGACATAACTTGATACATAAAGATAGATTATAATGAACAAAAAAAAATTAAAAAAAATAAATATAAGAAATAAAATGTATTTACGTAGGATCGAACCTCCGACCCGAGACCTCTTACTTACCGCATAACTATTGCGCCAACCATAACTGTTGAAAGTACTACGAAATTTAGATCTGCTTATTCAAAGTATCTAATCTGTCACTCCAGCCAATCAAACAAAAAACAAGCGATATACGATTTAAAATGCGAACGAACCAAAGTATGCTCTTAGCGGCGCTCACTCGCGCCAGCGTCTTCGTTATGCCCGGTTGTCTAGAAAAAACTCGCCTATTAGATTGCGTTTTATGCTGCGTCTTTCATTAGATTTATTTGAAGATAGATTATAATGAACAAAAATAAAATAAAAATAAGAAGTAAAATGTATCCACGTAGGATCGAACCACCGACCCGAAGACCTCAGGTATCTTCTTACTTGGCGCTTAACTATTGCGCCAACCATAACTGTTGATAGTATTACGAAATTTAAATCTGCTTATTTGATACTCTGATCTAAATTATAAACGTTAAGTGTATGTATATTCATTGTATGTATGTAATGTAACATATCGCCACATATTATCGCAGAAACGTAGACTGGTACGGATTTAAATTTTATAGATGGCGTTACGTGGTAGTGATTTATAGTGGTAAATTTATCAGAAAAGTAATAAAAAATTAAAACTCATTAAATTAACAGTTATCGAGACACAATTTATATTTAATAGAGGTGGGCCGAGTACTCGGTTAATACCCGGTACTCGGCGTACTCGGCACTTTTTTCACTACTCGTAATCGGCCGAATAACTCGGTTAAAATGCCGAGTACTCGGTACAAATAAATCTACCTTGCGCATTGGATCTGCTTGGTAGATCATAGTCTGATTCCTTCTAATGGTACAAATTTAGGCCTTTGCCCAGCTGGAGCAATGTTATGAATTGCTCTTATCATAATTATTTAGAAGAAAATTTCATTAGCAGTGTTTTTTCAAAAAAAAATTGCCACTTGACGGTTGTGGTTTATTGTTTTCATTATGAATAATTAAGGGGGTGCGGAGGGACAGTTCTAACACCATTATCACCTGCCGCTCCCGAGCTTCTTCGCGCTAAATTCTACCACTTTAACTATACCGAGTAACTCGGCCGAGTACTCGGCTCGGTAAACTTTAAACCGAGTAATACTCGGTACTCGGTTACTCGGTAAAACTGGTACTCGGCCCACCACTAATATTTAACAAAAAAGTTGAAAAATTAAATTCTTTCATGTGGGATCGAACCACGGACCTAAAAATATCGAAAGAAACATTTTACCATGACGCTTACCATTAGGCCAGCTAACACTATGCCCAAGGAGTTGAAATTTAGAACTAGTTAGTATTGATTGACTGACTATTTAAAGTAGCTAATCTTAACCTACTTCGAAATGACCTAGAAGGATGAAAGGGGTTTGAAGATTTTAGTGTGGAGAGTGCTCTACAACTTTTTTAAACTATTGCATAGCTTCTATCGCGGGCCTTGAGCGCGGTGACCGAATCCAGAAATTCCGTAACGAAAAAACCTCACGCTCCCCACTCCGACGGGCACGGAGAGGTGTGGCTTGAAGGCCGTGCATCGTCTAACGTCGTTTTAGTTCGGCAGTCTTCGACACGGCAGGGTTGTGTGCGTGCGATTAGACGTATTGTACGACTCTACGAAACTCGCACGAATCGAGACGAGCTGCTCCGAAATTTTACTATTATATTAAAATTTCGGATATGTTTTATTTTTTAATATTCATACTAAGAATTAAAACGATAATATTTTAAACAATATCAACTTTTTATTTATTTAATAAAAGAAAAATTTGTTTTCTTATCGGTCACCACGCTCAAAAAGTGTAGGTAACTTGAATTAATATCAAAGAAAAAGAAATACTGCATAAATAAAATTAATAAATAATTATAATTGCATAAGTTGATACAAAATGCTATGCAATAGCTTTACCGCGGCAGTCCCCGAGTGCCACAGGTCTTTTTTTTTAATTTTCCGAAAGTGGCGGCAGTCAATGAAACCTTCACTAATCTATAGTTCAGGTCAAAACAAATAGAAAAAATAAATGAAAAAAGAAAATGATAAAGCGTCACGTTTCCGAGATAAAGGCTGTAAAAGATAGACTAGTGGCGCCAGTAACTATTGGAACATGAAAACTGTGTTTTGGTGTTATTAAATGGCACATATTGTATTGGAAATTGATACTAGCAGTTAAATAAAGTATCCTGGCTTATTTTTGCACAAACGCACGCACTCTACGACGCAGCGGAAAAGCAAAAAAAAGAACTAAATCTTACTACTTGCCTAGTTCTCTGTACCAAAAGTAATGATATCCCACCAAAAACATAAATGTGAAAAAGGGTGGCCAATTCAATATGAAAATTATGTTGAGAGCTTTGCCGTAAAAAGTATGGAGATCTAAATGAGTGCCAATTCATAGGTATGCAAAATAGAAATATGTATTTTTATAGGAAAAAAATAATGCCTATTATGAACAAGTATTAATAAATTCTATTTCTTTGCTTTGTTGGATAACTTAAAACAATTGCTGTTATTAAAAAAATATAAGATCTTAAAGGAGGTTAGTTTTATTTGGCCAGTTTTCATTAAATCAGTCATTTTATTTATAAACTTATCCAATATTTTTAATCTGATGAAAACTGGCCAAATAAAACTAACCTCCTTTAAGATCTTATATTTTTTTAATAACAGCAATTGTTTTAAGTTATCCAACAAAGCAAAGAAATAGAATTTATTAATACTTGTTCATAATAGGCATTATTTTTTTCCTATAAAAATACATATTTCTATTTTGCATACCTATGAATTGGCACTCATTTAGATCTCCATACTTTTTACGGCAAAGCTCTCAACATAATTTTCATATTGAATTGGCCACCCTTTTTCACATTTATGTTTTTGGTGGGATTAATAACCTATCCTGATCCGTTTTTTACCAAATCGAGATTGAAAAAACAAAACACAATTGTGTTCTTGACATGTTTTTGGTACACAAGTGACAATTGTGTTTTGTTTTTTCAATCTCGATTTGGTAAAAACGGATCAGGATAGGTTATTAATAACGGGCGTTAAATGACTACAGCTTGCGTCAATACCTGTAGGTACCTAAATTGCCGGGAGAAAGACACGGCATTTTATGATATACATGCAAGATACAACGTATCTATCACGCCTTTTTTCCCGTCGGGTTAGGCAGAGACTTCTCTCCATCATACATCCTCATTCATCGGGTGACCCACCTCAGTTAGACTTTCTGTAAAAATTCTTATGATAGGTATAACACTCTAAGTGCCTGTTTCACATCTAAAGATAAAATTTAACTGACAGATAAACCTATGTCCATTTCATAAAATATGACGTTTTAGACAGAGACAGGTATAAAATATCTGTCAGATAAATTTTATCTGTAGATGGTGAAACAGCCCTATATGTATACAGGGTGTAATAGAAAGGTTATATAAAGCCGAAACACAGCGATAGTCCTCATAAAACTGAACAACTTTCCCCAAGGAACATGGGTCGTAACTGGAAAAAAAATTTTGGGTCGCTCATACTTAATCGATCAGCTGATCGGACATTTTGTATGGGGAGCCGAAAATTTTTTGTCGAATTACGACCCATGTTCCTTGGGGAAAGTTGTTCAGTTTCATGACGACTATCACTGTATTTCGCCATTATACCCCCTTTCTGTTACACCCTGTATAGGGTGACTTTAAATTAGTGAACGATAGAAAGGGGTATGCATGTAGTCGTGATAACAAACAACTTTTATATGGGACCAAGTTCAAAATCATTAAAAAAAATCGGTCCGCCGTCCGGTTTTTTAATTTGATCTCGACCTTGGTCCCATAGTAAAAGTTGTTGCTTATCACGAGTACATGCATATCCTTTTCTATCGTTCACTTATTTAAAGTCACCCTATATATACATATTCATCAAAAAATATACATATCAAAATTTTATCAGGGTTGCTAACGCTGTAATTAACGCGGGACTATGCTTTGACGTTGATAAATTGGCAATCGATACACCCTGTATCAACATTACACTCACTCGACTACCCTGTATAATGTAACATTTTATGCATGAGACAATATTTGTATGTTGTCTCTCTGATGGATAGATGTCAGTTAAACTGTTGCAGGACCGGTCATTAAGTTAATGCTAGTTTTAATTATAAATCTATTGTCTTCTTCTGATTTCTGAAAACGAACGTGACGGCTATAGGTTTGTTGGAGTGTTAATTTTTAAAATGTTGTGTGTTGTTGTTAGCTCATTTAAGTCCCCACCGAGGGGCACGAGCCTACTCTCATACAGAGAGTGATTATGAATTTTTGAAATAGCTTCGTTATTTTATTTTTGCGTTTATAAACATTATACAGTTGCGTATAATAACAATAATATGTATATTAGTTATTAGTTGAGTTTTCACTGTATCAATGTGTGAAAACTCAACTGTATAACCCGATCAAATAAAAACCAATGCCGGCTGTATGAAAATTATGACGTTGACAGGCGTTCAATAAAGTTGAGTTAAACGAATGGTTTTGATAGAGGCAACTGAGAAAAATTGACACCTAGTTCAAAAAAAGAACATAGATGTACCTACTTATAAAAAGGAATTTTAACTTTCATATTTGTGCACTAAATAAAGAAAATAAAAGAAGATTTCCACTCAGCGAGCAAACCAAGAAAATATAAAAAACACAACAACTTCTCCTATTTTAATTTCAGGAAAGCGTTAATTCCACAAAGGTTGAAATTGGTTGTTAGATTTAAACAAGAGCTTCTCTTAATGGATCTGGTCTCCTTAACACCCTATATTAATCATAAGGAAGAAAGAGATGGAAGACTGTGCGTAGTACTAAATTACATTAATGATTCAGAGAGCAAAGTTGTTTGAGAGCGACTGCCAAAGACATGGTGTTAAGAAAATTACAATTTTAAGATTTTTTAAAGACATACAGGTATAAGTACCACTGCTGGTTTCTGAATATCAGCATTAGACAATGAACATGCCTCAAAAAGTAACTTATGAACATATTGAGCCAAGTTTGAGCAAAACCGCGTTGAACTTAGTATTTACTTAGATTTTTATGATCAGGGTCCGTAGGTAAGTAGGTAGGTACCCTACTTAAAAAACAGCGGTAGATTGTCTTATATACAAGTAACTAATCATTATAAATTAATAACATTATAGTAACTAATAAATCATGAAATAACCTTTAAATAAGTATCTAACTCGAAAATCCGTTCTATTGCTTCAAGAATTGTTCTTAAAAAACTCGTACCGTAATGTACCTGCATAATATGTACGTAAGGTACATTTGAAATTTATACATTTGAAACTGAGATTGTTTCAAATGTATTTTTTTCAAATGTAGTTTCAAATGTAGAACTGAGAGATAATTTTTTAAAACATAAGACAATCTTATAATAGAATAAAATCAAATAAAAAAAATCTTATAATACTTATAATATAATTTTGTAAAAACTTTACATTTTTTTAAAACAAGACAATCTCAGTTTCAATATTTAAGAATAAAGTGCTGAGGTCCACGTTATAAGTAGTAGCAGAACCCAGCCGCTTCTTCAGTTTAATGTCGGATATAAATCATAAGCCGGGAAATGCAAGGAAAGTGTTCTCTTAGATCTAAAGCCGAATCGCAGTGCAGACGACCCATAAGTATAGAACAGAGTACTATTAGAGGCTGCCCGCGACTTTAGAATATAGAATAGAATATATAGGTATTTTATTTGCTAGCTAACAAGGTTAATAAAGCTGACATAAGTTTGTTAAAATACCTGTATTAGGACTAAGATGTAGCGCCAGCAACTGGCATGCAAATATTATGCATTTAACGTCATAATTTGAAGAAAAAACATCATATTATACGAAAATAATATAGCCTATGAGTTATCCTGTTTAATAAGGTACAATATTGCCAAATTTGATCAATATCTATTCAGTAGTTTTTGCGTGAAAGAGTAACAAACATCCAATCCTTCCATCCATCGGCATTGACATAATTTAAGTAAGAAGTAGGATGATAGTGAATTTGGAACTTGAAGAAAAAATATTGTTTAATCCAGATGTCGTTTTATTGGGGTTCGCAAGCAATTTGTCGTTAAAGGGTTCTGTCACTGATAAACTGCTTGAATTTGCGCCTTACGGAGACCCAAGTCTGCTAATTTATAATATTCTCAGTTTTGTGGCAGCTTTGGCAGTGTCAATGTCATTTTTGACACATTTGGTCGCAATCAGTGTAAGCCATTGTTTAGCAGAATATCAATTGCCATTGACATTCTGCCAGGCCTTTGGATGTATTTTAGTAATATTCGAGTGTTCTCGCTACTCTTTTAATTGACAGTTAACTGTCAAAGTCCTGTATTGGGACTCTCATCTAGTAGAACTTATTTTATACATAAAATACGGAGACGTTATCTTCAGACAATGGCTAGGATTACCATTGTCTGAAGATATGGTAATCCTGGCTATTAACGACATAAAATTAAAGCCCTGCGCAATAGTGCGCAATATTAAAGAAAGACGAGTGTTGTTTCAAAATTACTTCTCTACTAACAGTAATATTTATATGGACGACACTGTTATACACACAAATCTACGATTGAATAAACTTCCCAAAACCTCTCAATATCACTTTTCTAACCAACCTAGCATATATTTTACGATGCGAGTCATCTTACAAGCTGTAATTTTCCCAAAAATGTTCTCCAGAAGAATTCCCCTCCACGTATTGAATGTAGTTCGGAGGTAATGGCTATTTTACGGGCGTTTGCTGGCAGCCGGCCAAAAGGTGCAGGTTCTGTTCCGGCCTAGACGAGTTTAAAGCTGTACGTGCTACATGGATTCAGCTAAGCTGTTTCAATGGCCCGTATTTTGCTGTTGAAGGAAGGAAGGCTCGATTTTTAAAATACACAAACTATGAATAGTAAAGAGTGTATGAGTTGATGTAAAAGTATGCAAATCTGAAAATAGTTGTTATATAGGGTGACTTTAAATTAGTGAACGGTAGAAAAGGGTATGCATGTACTCGTGATAACCAAGGCCAAGTTCGAAATCATACAAAAAAAAATGTTCCCCCGTACCTATGCTGATGCAGCTGATGCATTTTGTATGGGGAATTAAAAATTTTTTGAATGATTTCGACGTTGGTCCCATAGTAAAAGTTGTTTGTTATCACGAGTACATGCATACCCTTCTCTGTTGTTCACTAATTTAAAGTTACTTATATAAATTTTGAATAATGAAATTAACCTTTTCCACAGATTAGAAACCTTTTCTTTCCTCGTTAACATTGTAAAATCATATTTAGTACGAGTACTGTTTTGACAATCTCATAAGTGGAACTCTTTAGTATTTAAGTGTTTGTGTTACTCGATGATGCGACATGATCCCTTATTTTGCCATTTAATACAATTTTATCCACACACCACACCCGTTCAAAAATTCTTACCAAACATCTCATTACCATATTCTTTTTAATCATCTAGATTTACTCCAGTCAATTGCGGAGGACAAACTTAATTCGGCGTGGGTAAACAAACGCTCCGCCAGTGGCGCCATCTATCACATTAATGAGCTCTGCCAATAACAGGCCGCCGCCGCTTCTGATTGGCTGCTGGGTTAAAGTATAAAAGTAAAGCGTTATATTTAAACTAGTAAACATTTATGGATGCAGAGCAAGGAAGGAGGCCTTACCTAGCATTGGGACGTGACAGGATAACTGTATCTATAAACATTCCGAAAGCTAGAATAATTCTGAAGTTTATGCCGATATTAAATAGGTAATGTTTAAATTCTCACGTGTTTATAAAACCCTAATAAGTTTTTATTTAAGGTCTTGATTATGCTGTGCAAGCTGCTTAAGAGCATCGTTTTCTTGTTTTCTGTCCTTATCCCTAACGTTCTTCAGACAGAGACGGAAATATACAGTTGATAAACTTCTTAAGGGAACGGTGCTCTGCTAGCGCTGCTAGTCGAAGCAGAGCTCGCTTATTTGATTCACTTTATCATTATCATCATTATGTCAGCTTATGGACGTCTACTGCTGAACAACAGCCTCTCCCAAGGATCACCACAACGAGCAGTCATGCGCTGCCCACATCCAACGGCTTCCCACGACTTTCACCAGGTCGTCAGTCCATCTTGTTGAAAGAATTCCCACACTTCCTTCCCACACTGCGTCGTCCGGTGCGTAGTCGCTACTCGAGTACCTTTCTGCGTCATTGATTCACTTAGATACTTATAAAGTCAACGTCAAAGTACCTTTATTTCATAGACCACTTCTTCTTCTTTCTTTTTCTATTGCACCTTAACATATCGCTAATAATCATTTTTTAAACCTAACAATGCAAGTTAGCAGTTATCCCCAGAAAAGAATCTAGCAAGAAACTCTGTTGTGTTGCTCTTTTGAATACCGAAAAAACCTGCCAAACTCTAGTGCCTCAAACCACAGCGGTTGTAGGCACGATTCACGTATAGACAACGAAACCTCCTCAACCAATTCCTTGCATACGAAATGAAAATTCACCTTGGGGAAATGCCGTTTAGATATTGGACTCATTTTGTATAAGTTGTTTTTTTACTTATCGTGGTATTAAAACTTTATATTCGTAATTATACATAATACAAGGTTCATAAAGTTTTTGACTGTATACTTATTCATAATACATATTAAACAAGTTATATTTGTACTTGTATACTTATTTATTTGTAAGTAGTTGGTATTTTTCAAAACAATTTCCTTTTATGCCTCTAGTACACTATGGCCAAGCGCTGGGCCAGCGCTGGTCACCAGCGATGGTCACCAGCTTGGTTGAACGCTAGTACACTATGGCCCAGCGCGCTGGGCCAGCGCTGGGCCAGCGCAGGTTACTGGCGTAGCTACTAAGGGGCAAGGTGGGGCGGGGCCCCAGGGCCCTCATGCACAGAGGGCCCCGACGGGCGTATCCCTACATAAAAGTTTTAATCAAACTAAACGGTCGAAAATTATTTAAAATCAATACATCATGAGTGGGTGTGTAGTGAGCTAATGTCAAAGAAATTCCGGCACTTTATTCATTGAAATAACGTGAAATTATTTAGAATTTTGATAGAAACAGCCGAAAACCAAATATAAAATTGGTATATTCTTTTCAATCTTGTAATAATCCTTCAGATTATTTTTTCTATCTAGACCATCAAATACCTATTAATAGTATTTTTATGTTGTTTCTGTTTAGAGAATATATTTATTTCCTACCCTCTAGTGCATAAAAAAGAGCCGATGATGAAATAGCTTATAATTTTAAAGTAGGTATATATATTAATACCTATTATTAATTTCATACATCTTACCAGATTAGATAGTTAGTGGGGCCCTAATATTTTATTTGCCGCAGGGCCCTTGGTTACCTAGTTACGCCACTGATCACCTTGATGATCGCCATGCTGGTTGTCAAAGCATGTAAGTAGGGTAAAGTCGGGATAGATGCCCCACTTTTTGAAATATATTATTATATTTCAAAAAGTATATTATTTATGAATATGTTTCAGCCAAAATGATTAATTATCTATTATATATAATCACCAAATGTCTTGATAATGTGATAAATTAATAACTTTAACCAGATATTAATCACAATATCCGCCCAAAACTAGCCAAAGTAATAAATGTACGCTTTAACTGAGTTTTTACCCCTCCTTTCTCGCTCTTCATCCCGTTGCTACTTCAGTCGCGCACTCACGTGATATAAGGCGCCTAAGTTCGAATTATCTAATAATTTACTTTTTGACTTAAAGCAAAATAAATCCCATTGCAAGGAGTTACGACATGTTTTCAATTGTATGATCAATAGTTTTAGGCCATATTTACATAAATAAATAACTGGCGACACTGGTTCCAACTTCATGACATGCCATTTCCTTAAAATGCTCTGTGATGTCCTTTTCAAATTATACTCAGACGCCCCAAGCGGCATCAATATCTCAAAAAATCAGGGCTACTATCTTTTTTGATAGGGATAGATGTAATTGTTTTTTTAAATAAATTAAAAACAAAAGGTCAATTATTTGGTCAATTATGAGGTATACACCCTGTACAAGATACCAAGGTATTTTTGGCATATGTCAAATATGCGGTTGACGTAACTTTGCAATGACGAGCGTAATGTTTTCTTGTTTTTTTAAAGGGGTTTGAAGATTTTACTATGGAGAGTGTCCTACCTACACTTTTTTTTTTAATTTTTCAAAAGTGGCGGCAGTCAATGAAACCTTTACTAATCGATAGTTCAGGTCAACACAAATCGAAAGTATAGACGAAAAAAATTTGATAAAGCGTCACGTTTCCGAGATATAGGCTGTCAAAGATAGACTAGTGGCGCTAGTATTGATACATGAAAAACTGTGTTTTGGTGTAATTAAATGGCATATATTGTATTGAATATTGATACTAGAAGTTAAATGATGGATCCTGGCATATTTTAGTGATCCCCCTCCCTCCCCCCAAGCTGTTCAGCCCATAATTTTTATTGTTTTAGGTATAAATGTGTGGGAATTTAGAATGGTTTAAAAATAAGAATTTTTGAAGCAATCTACGTCAATTCCCAATACCATCCCCCCCTCGAGTACCCCCTATCATTTATTTTGTTACTGCGCTGCCCTGTATACACGCTGAAGGAGGTACTGGAGGGGGGGATAGTCAAGGAAAAATCAAGGAATGTCAGGATCATTCATTTAACTACTAGTATCAATTTCCAATACAATATGTGCCATTTAATAACACCAAAATACAGTTTTTCACGTTCCAATACTGGCGCCACTAGTCTATCTTTGACAGCCTATATGACGGAAACATGACACTTTATCAAAATGTTTTCATCTATACTTTCGATTTGTATTGACCTGAACTATCGATTAATGAAAGTTTCATAGACTGCCGCCATTTTTGTCGAAAAAGGTAGGACATTATCTTTAAACCCCTTTTGAAATTGTTAAAAACATTAACAAAACGCAAAAGTATCAAAAATTGAATAATTTTTCGAAAATCTTAATGGTTTTATTTTATAGCTTCGAAGTAAGATTTAAATAGAAAAACTGAAAAAGATGATCGCTCATGCAATGTTACGCCGTTCAGTCAGATAGGACACTAATAATAGGCAGTAGCTGGTACAAATATCAGTTACGATTACGAATAAACCTTGTTAAAATATATTTTTTTTGTATAGTTTTACAAAGTTGCGGCTTTTTTTATTTGTCCGCCACGAAAAAAACAGCACACAGGAGTAAAACGGGTCCTCACAGCATGATGGTCCGTGGCAATATTAGTTGCTGGGTGATTGCTTTACTTAATTACACAATTGTGTTTTAGTAAGTAGCAAGTTTGTAAAGTTTATGAAAGTGAGGCATCTATCTCGACTTTACCCAACACGATGGCGAGTTCATTTGTCGTCTCGCCGTCTCGCCCAATGAGGAAGGAATATAAGGAGTGGCCCCATTTTTTTTAAATATACAAATGAGTTTATGACAGCGTGCCAAGGTTGGCGCAAGTTTTTCATAGTTTTCTTGGTAGATGATCTGTTAAACGATAAGAAATTCCATACAAAAAGGTAGCCATTTTGCACCAGACCAGGCACGCAGATCCAGACGGTATGGCACCTCCTTATATATTCTATACTCAAAGGTCTCGCCGTCCCCGCATTTTGACAACGGCTGGCTGTCACGACAAATTCAGTTTAATTTATATATTTTGGTGTGAAATATCTACAAGTACTATAGAAAGCATCCGTGTTTGTTCTAAAGACCAATTATATACCTACCTATTATATATGTACATTTACTAACTATGCTGAACGATCTCTGGGCAATCACAACAACCCAAAACAACCAATTGTTGTTAAGCCGTGTTATACTACCTATCCAGAGGTTTTCTTTATATTCCTTTTACCAAGAGCAAAAAACTCTTCCCTTGTCAAAGATGGAAGTGATGATGCTGGTGGAATATATTTAAGCTCATCCAGTGCTATTCGTTTCTAAATAGAAAAAATGAAAAGCCACCAACAATCAACTCCAAGAAGCAACTTGGATAAAACTTACAGCAAGCTTTAATTGTAATATTATTTTGAAAATAAATAGATATTATGAAAAATAAACAATTTCAATTATATTTATATCATCATTGTGTTCTATTTACCTCATCAAGATGTTTTGTTATGTATTTTTATTAAACAGTTATTGACAGTAAAACTTAGTATATTTAAGTATAGTGTGTATAATATCGTACTTCCTACTAATACTTATTATAAATTTCAATCGTTGTGCCGATGGATGGATGTTACTCTTTCATGCAATAACTACTCAACAGATTTTGATCAAACTTGGCAATATTGTAGTTTGCACACTAGAATTAAACATAGACTATATAATTAATAAGATATTATGTAAGTTTTCAAAGATTTATTATGACAAGATATTGTGTATAAATACGTACGGAATCGCAGGCAGCCTCTAGTATATTATAAATGTTATTGAATGTGCCGATGAATGTATGTAAGTAAGGATTTTTGTAACTCTTTCATAGAAAAACTACTGCTACTGTGGACAGAAACAAAATCAAAATAAAAAATGTTTTATTTTAAAATTGGCACAATATTTAAGTACACTTTTTGAATGTTGTTTTTTAAACAAAACTGTGTGATGGGTGCACGATAACGCTGTGTGACGCCGAGCTCTTAAAGTATCGATACGTTGGTGCGGATCTCCGTCCACGCTATACCCAGCATCTTCCTCTAGCACCACAATTCCAGAGCATCTATCTTTCCTTTTTCCTATTCGGGCACTGTCCACATCTCTGTCGCATAAAGAAACATAATAATCACTAGCATTTTACGAGCCCGACTTTGGTGGTTTTAGTTATATGTCGATTCCTCTATACTTTCTTCCTCTCCATTATAGACCTAGACATGGGCATACGTCGTTTTACTTCATCTACGCAGCCGCCGTTATTTGGAATATATAATAGCAAGATATACATAGTTGTTAACCACATCGCACATCGAAATCTGCGCCACTTTGGGCGAGCTGTTGTTGACACGGTCCACGATCATCATCTTGCTTTTAGATCGATTTATCTGTACGCACTGATGCTGTTCCTCCTTCTTAGAGCTTTCTAAGCCGGTGTACAAGGTGTTGTGGTGTGCTCTCATCCAGTTACGAACGCATTGGAAAAATCAACAAAGCATATGTATGTCGGCTTGTTGAACTCTCTGTTCTTCTCAATAATTTAGCGAACTATAAGAATTCGTTCACGGATGCCTTCTAGATATTTCACATGTAGATATTTCACACCAAAATATATAAATTAAACTGAATTTGTGAGTCGTGACAGCCAGCCGTTGTCAAAATGCGGGGAGATGACAAGAAAAAGACTAGATTTACTTTTTTGAAAAAATAGGGACGCGTCAACTATCATACAAATTTTTATCGACGGTTATCTATTCGCCGTCGATAAATAAACATAGAGGTAAGATTTTGTGTAGGATATAGGGACTAAAAATTCTAAGACAGATAAATATTTCTGTCTCCAGTAGGGCAAAACCAGAGATAGATAAATTAATAGAGAACGAGTGTTAATTCTGGCTGACGAATGGGTTTCGACGGAAGAACAGATTTTTTCTTGTAATACTATCAATAGTATCGATATTTAGACCGTTGCAATAAATAGCAGACTGGGCACATCACTAATTGCCATTTCCTAGGACTGGCGTTCGAAAAAACCGACACGCAGCTATCCCGTCGCCAGCCCGTCGCCAGCCCTTCGCCATCGCCAATGCCAATGCCAATGTGCCTAGTACACTATGGCCAGCGGACTGGGCCAGCGCGCTGGGCCATAGTGTACTAGGGTAAATGGCGGCCAGTCCCAACGCCAGCCCGCCGCCAGCCCGTCGCCAACGCCAATGCCAATGCCAATGTGCCTAGTACACTATGGCCATGCGCGCTGGCCCAGCGCGCATGGCCATAGTGTACTAGGGGTATTACAAAAAAATGTATCAAAATTATACATACCTTAATCAATACTAACCTAACGTGAACGCAGCGAGATCGTTGCCGGTTCTTCCTCTCGTTTAAATAGGTAATGAAACGGTTGTAGCTTTAGACTAAAAATAACATTCAAGAAGTGGTTTGATGATCAATTTTATGAATAAAACATGTTTAAACGACTACGACGAAGCTAAAAGGAAAGGTACCTACCTAATTATCTTTTCGATTTGGATATTTATAGTTTTATTACCATATCTAGTTTTTAGTTTAATTATTACCTTTAAGTTTACCAAAATAAGTTTACCCATTTTCTTCTGAAATTCATCAATCAAATTTTTTACCGAATCCTACAAAGTGGAATGTTTTAATAAAACGTTTTTTCGTACGATTTGTCGAATATAAAAGGGGTATTTTTTCAGCCGGGAGGCGTACATGTAAATTATTGTTCTCATCGGGATTGGGTCAAATGCCGGACGGTTTTTCACGTGAAAATAGGAATGTGCTTTATCTTTGTATCAATATTGAATGTTGGGTAAGTAAACAACTTTTTGATATTAGCATTTTTTGGTAAAAAAATTGCCTACTTGACGCATACGATTAACATTATACAGGTACAAAAAAAGAAGAAGGGTGTTTGGATCGTGACAAGTGGATGGTTTGGGATGGAAAGAGGCATGAAAGATATGTCCTAATACTTTCGTCCCTTGTGTTTTTATCAATTTATAACCAACCTGATCGGAATAGCTGTGTTCAATTATGTTAGTTAAAGGGTTCAAAATGGGAGATAATTTTTGATAAAATTATACTTATTATCTAGAAAAGGAGAAGGCAATAAAAATGAAGGCAAACAGTTTTAAAATTATAAAAGGAAAAGTAATGGATTTATCGATATTCAGGAATAGACATTGTTGTACATCACTATTTTAGAATCAACATGGTTAATCGATGATCATCGAGTTGGTTACGTCCATTATTCTTTTTAGTCATAAAATACTCTTTTTTTGCTTTCTGTGACTTTTTGAAAGCAAATGGAATGGTGCTTCCATTTGGGCATTGTAAACATATCCTGCCACATTTTTGATCACAATGAAATTTTCAACAAAGATTAAATAGAAGTCAGGGTTGGATGGAATGGTTCCATTTTCAAATTAAATCCAAGTTTTGAAAAGAGTCATTAATAAAAATGGTGACGTATTCGTAATTCGATAAATCAAATTCCAAAACAAAAAACTTTCTACACAATATAAATCACCAAATTACTACGGAAAGACCATTTTTTGAAATTTTTAATAAGGTTCCATAATATTTGTATCTGCATCATATGGTCTTTGGACAATTGCAATTAGATTCATATGGTTTCAACTAGATGAGAATTGGACAAGGGAAACAGGCTTGCAGTGGACAGGATTGTGCAGTGGTAACATAATTTGCATCCACCAATGCATCTGCCACGCTACGGGTCTTCCATTCGACTCAAACAGAAATATATAGAGCTGTCAATTTCTTTATTATTGATAGATAAGTTTCCAAGATAATGGTTTACTTGTGCTGTTTAATGGCATCTACACGACCAAGCCAAACAATCAAACAAAACAATCATGCCAGCGGCTTTACGTCATACGAATGGCAGCCGTTAAAAGCCCCGAGCCGGCTGCTTTGGTGTGTAGATACCATGATAACAGTGAAATAACTACCTTAAATCTTTAAATCAAATTTGACATAAATAGATTTATTGATAAGTAGGTACATAAGCATGTACTGCCAGCAAGAATAATACTATACTCGTACTATATATATATATATAGTATTATTCTTGCTGGCAGTACATGCTTATGTACCTACTTATCAATAAATCTATTTATGTCAAATTTGATTTAAAGATTTAAGGTAGTTATTTCACTGTTATCATGGTATCTACACACCAAATATATATACCTATATATACTCTGATCAAAATTATCGTTAACTAAAAATTGTATAATGTATCTACTTTAGAAAATAAAAAGACACGGTTACTATTTTTCCAACTTAACTTTATCTAATATCTGCTCAAATATATAAGTGATAACAAGATTAAACAGCAATTGTAACAATAACGGCCGTTCCCAATATTCTATCTATCTCTATTTTTCCCCTACTAGAGATAGAAATAGTTATCTGTCTTAAAATTTTTCGTCTCTATAAACTATAAACCTATGGCTGTCAAAAATTCTATGGGATTCTTCTGTGACATCAGCAGTTATCTGTCTTTGAATATTGAAAACGGCCGGTCGAACTCTATAGAATTACACATGACCACTAAATACCCACGACCAACATGGAAGTTGCGGATAGATTTGCTAAACCACAGTCATCACTAGGCGTGTGAACAGTCCATCTGGCGTTTTGGATCACTACTTAATACAGTCTCTACGTATATAACAACACACACAATCACTTGTCTTTATTATTTGTCACTTTCGTCTGATTTCTTCATCAGATTTATAAATTAACACAAGCATTTCAAATCCACCAATTGCTCCGATTCTTCCCAAATTTTCTTTGCATATTCAGGATCTCTAGCGAACTTCTTCAGTGTACGTATTTTGCAATCAGTGAAATAACATCCACTAACATTTTCTACTTCTCTCGAAACAGCCAAATGTATCTGAGTTTGTGCACCTTGCCATGCGCTTTTAGCGAAAAAATATGCTCGAAGTTTCAACATATAATAAATAAATGGATTTCTTATCTTTTGTAATATATTTGTTGCTACATAACCTGGACATAACGTATTTACTGTGACATTGCTACCTTTCAATCGTCTACTTAGTTCAATTGTTGATAGTACTGTATACAATTTTGCTTTTATATAAACACTGCATATTTTTAAAAACTTTGGTAGCCTGCCTTGCACATCTATGTGGATATTTCCTAACTCATAAGCGTAAGAAGCTACATTAATAATACGCCCATAATCTGATTGTTTGAGTAAGGGTAATAGTAGATTTATCAGTAGAAATGGTCCGTAATAGTTGACTTGCAACCCTAGTAATAAGTTATCTTCCGTTAATTTAGTATCTAATTCTACATCACCGGCGTTATTAATTAGAATATCCAAACGTTTCTCCTTTGTTTCGAACTCTTTTGCAAAATCTCTGACAGATTTTAAAGATGAAAGATCAAGTTTGTAGAAGTAAACATCATTGTTGCCTGTAACAGTCTTGATATTATCTCGAGCTTTAGTTCCTCTTTCCTCGTTTCTACATGCTATGATCACTCTAGCACCTCTGTCAGCCAAGTCCTTAGCAGTTTCGTATCCGATACCACTATTTCCACCAGTTACAATAACGGTTTTGCCAACTAAATGTCTTCTGCAATTGCATATAGCGAAGGAGTATTTGTAGAGTTTTAACAAAGTAAACGATAATATTGAAATCACAATTATTAAAAAGCACAGGAGTAACATTTTAGACGTTGTTGCTCCGTCGAAGGTGGAATTTACAATGAAACTTAATTTTGTTTTTAATTAAGGTGCAATTTTATAAATCAACCCATTTAAGTCAAAGTTGTTTTCGAAACTTGTATTTACAAGGTTGTTGAGTTTTACTATTTTAGACATAAACTTTGTCGGGCTCGATCGACGGTCGCTGTCCGACAAATTCATAAACAATCAACTTAAAACACACTCACTGACCCCAAACCTGTAAAGATACGAAAATGTCGCTGGATATGTGAGTAGTATAGGTAGGTACCTACTACCACACATAAGCATCCAGTAGGTACTAGCGAGCTGAAACTATATGCTGAAACTACGCATTTTGATTGACATGCGTAAACACTATAATTTTGAAAATCGAAAGCTCTAACAGTGTGGCACGTTACAACCTGCTACTTATAACGATTCCTTACCCAATAATGCTCACAGAAATGAAAACTACAAATAATTGTAATTATTTTCATATTTCGAGGACATTCGCGAAACTGTAACGGACTTATTAAAAGTTGACCAAGATTTCAAAGTCACGGAATGTAATAATCTCAAATTATTGGTTTCGCAGCTGCAAAGTTGCAAACTTGGGGCAGTCACGCACCAAAGTTAATCCCTAATTTACATGTGCCGCGTTCCAATCAGTAAGTTGACTAGAAAGATTCATTGTACCTTTCTGAAAGGAATTAATTTATTCGAATTCTTTAATTCTTAGCAAATCTCCTTTGGGGAACCTAGCTTGTTAACTTTGATAGGGAATAACATTCAGTAAATAGGTCCGAATAAACGACAAAGTTATCCGCGAATATACATAAAAAAATATGCAGTCGAATTGAGAAACCTCCTCCTTTAAAAATCACTGTTTTTAGGGTTCCATACCCAAAGGGTGAAAAAGTCTAAAATATAATAATAATACTGAGACTACTACTAATACTGAGACTTGGCTGTCCGTCTGTCTGTCCGTCCGTCCGTCCGTCACCAGGCTGTATCTCATGAACCGTTATAGCTAGACCGATGAAATTTTCACAGATGATGTATTACCATTGCCGCTTTAACAACAAATACTAAAAATAGAATAATAATAATAATTAAGGGAGGCGCCCATACAACAAACGTGATTATTTTGCCTTTTTTGCTCGATATCAATAGTGAATTGTACGGAACCCTTCCTGCGCGAATCCGACTCGCACTTGGCCGGTTTTTTAATTAATTGAAAATGTTTAGATTTTGTCCTTATAACCTTGCCAAGCAGATTTAGAATTTCCATTATAAAATCAGTTATCAAATCTGCTGTACTTATACTGTACTGTAACTAGATACTATAACTTCAGTACTGTACTTATAACCAGACTAAATCCAAATCAATGTCTAGGTAGTCTTTCAATGATAACGTTGACAAGCGTACATTCACAAAGTTGGGTTACACATTTGAGTAGTTAGGCTGGTAGGTGTTCTCATAAATCTAAACGCAGCATTAAACTATCTTCTATATATAAAGCTATCTTCTAATATATAAAGCTATCTTCTTCGTCACATTTTAGTAGTTTATTAATTGCTTTGTCTAAAACATCAAGATACTGTCGAGCAATGTATTTTATTATGAAATTTTAAATAAAATAAACTCTATTGATGGTGTCAAAATATATTGCTCTTTAATAAGACATAAGACATTTATTTTCAAAAACAGTACAAATAAACACTGTGTGCGAAAAAATGCTAGTAACAGCTAACTTACAAACTATTAATTATTATTAGTTTTTTTTTTTTTTTAATTAAATAATACTAGGTAATAAAATACACTTGTACCCATTTCACTTCAAATGAACCAATCGTTCTGACTCCTCCCAAATTTTCTTTGCATATTCAGGGTCTCTAGCGAACTTCTTCAGTGTACGTATTTTGCAATCAGCAAAATAGCATCCACTAACATTTGCTACTTCTCTCGAAACAGCCAAGTGTATCTGAGTTTGTGCACCTTCCCGTGCGGTTTTAGCAAAAAAATAAGCTTTAAGTTTCAACATATAATAAACAAATGGATTTTTAATCTTCCATAATATATTTGTTGCCACATAACCTGGACATAACGCATTTACTGTGACACCACTTCCTTGTAGCTGTCTACTTAGTTCGATTGTTGAAAGAACGGTATAAAATTTTGCCTTTGCGTAAACGTGGAATAAACTTAAAATCCTTGGTTGCCTGCTTTGCAAATTAAGTTTAATATTTCCAAATTCATAAGCATAAGAAGCTACATTAATGATACGACCATAATCAGATTGTTTGAGCATAGGTAACAGTAGATTTGTCAGTAAAAATGGTCCGTAATAGTTAACTTGCAACCCTAGTAATAAGTTATCTTCTGTTAATTTAGTATCTAATTCTACATCACCGGCGTTATTAATTAGAATATCCAAACGTTTCTCCTTTGTTTCGAACTCTTTTGCAAAATCTCTGACAGATTTTAAAGATGAAAGATCAAGTTTGTAGAAGTAAACTTCGTTGTTGCCTGTAACAGTCTTGATATCATCTCGAGCTTTAGTTCCTCTTTCCTTGTTTCTACACGCTATGATCACTCTAGCACCTCTATCGGCCAAGTCTTTAGCAGTTTCGTATCCGATACCACTATTTCCACCAGTTACAATAACGGTTTTGCCAACTAAATGTCTTCTGCAATTGCATATACCGAAGGAGTATTTGTAGAGTTTTAACAAAGTAAACGATAGTATTGAAATCACAATTATTAACAAACACAAGAGTAACATTTTCAGTGTCGCTTGTCCACTTCAAATGATAAATTTAAATGTAAATACAGATAAAGTATCTTCCTTTATCTTGCAATTAGTTGCTACTTTATATTTATAGATAGGTAGGTACCTACAACACCTGTGTGTTACCATAGGTGAACAAATTACCCGAGTAAGCGAATAGATGTGTTCAAGGCCAAGTAGCCAATTATGTTATTTTTAACTATAATCCCGTTTAACATTTACGACTATTTTATACAAAAGTTAGCCAAAAATATCTTGCCATCCGCATATCAATTAAAATGTTTACTACAAAAATTTGATGATTTCTGTCCGTTGGAGTCGGAGGGTTTTTTGTGTGATATAATGATCATTTTTATTATAACTGACGTAATTTATATTATTTTTTTACCAATTTTAATGTGTAGATGTAATATAAATAAACGGAGCTACCAAACCGCACGACTTAGAAATCTTGGAATAGAGTTGAGTGGTTCGAAATTAAATATTTCAATATTTGAATCGAAAATTATCTGTAGGTACTTGTCTTGTTTTGTATGACGTTGTCTATCCGACAATCAAAGCCGACAATATCCTATCAATATTTTAAATGTCAATGTTTGTGCCGATGCAATGGTTGGATGGATGGATGTTTGTTACTCTTTCACGCAAAAACTACTGAAAAGATTTTGATGGGCAATATTGTAGCTTATTAATTATATATCAGAATAACACATAGGCTATATTATTTTGAGATATCATGATTTTTTTCCAAGATAAGACGATAAATGCGAACGAAATCGCGGGCAGCCTCTAGTACCTGCATAAATGCGTGAATTTATTGTAAGTGAAGTGTTTGATTTATTTACTACCATTTTACTACGATGTATCTCTTATATCATCATGTTCTCGAAGCATCCAGTTCACCATTCAACTTTAATTTAAATAACGTGTTGCATATAATTCTGGAAACCAAAACCAAGCAGAGACTTTGTCGTTTCCAGGAATCACAAATGCCGGGAAATCACGAATGTAGAGACAGAAGCTTGTAAAATCGGGAATTATAATAAGTTTGTATAATTAAAACAGGGACCAACATGGAATGGGAGGTGTTTGAAACTTATAGGACCCTTACAGATATAAAATGCTTTATTAATTGTTAAGTATAAGTAGGTATGTGGATAAGTACCTAAGTACGTTCCTTTATTGATCTGGAAATGCATATTTCCGGGTCAAAAGAACTTAAGAGTTATCTATCAATTAATTTTATTCTCAAAGAATTCCTATCTAACCTTTTTTGCTAATAGACTTTATTTTTTTCCATGTTTCAAATAAGATTTAAAAATCGAAAATAAATTGTTATGTTTTAAAATGTTGAATTTTATTATCACTTTTTATTATTTTTTGTGTAATCTACCTAAATAAAGGAAATCGCCATATTTTCGTTTTCACTAAACAACGCCATCTGTGTCAAATACGCCAAACTAAAATAACTTCAAGTGTCCTCTCGAATGTGAGAGGTCCTTATTTTTGCACAACACTCTCTGTTATCGTGGTCGTTCGATAGGAAAGACCTTATTACAATGGACATTTCTATATTTTGTTTAAAATTACCAGTATAGAAAGAAACTCGTCGAAAACTAGATGGCGCTAGGTGCCATAAAACATTTTATATGAATAGTATTTTCCATTTAATTCTATCTGTGATTCTATTAAAATAAACGAACATAACTTTAACATTATTGGTATAAAGATTGAAATAAAAACGGTAGATAGGAATAACTTTAAAACAAAGGCAAACAAAATATTTCTTACTAACCCACATAAGACTAGCATAGAGCAAGAAATAATACCTATTCGAAACACAGGAGCAAGCAATTAACCAGTAATATAAGAAAAGGCGTATAATGAGTCGTTTTCTGTATGCTGGGAAAATAAAAAAAAGTCTTGGCCGAGTATACGTTCTCCTCTAACTATGGTTAGGACACCGAGCTTTGGCTATTGTTCCAGCTCCTTTGAAATAGGAACTATTGGGGCTAAAAAAAGTGCTAAAGGAGCAAGCAATTTAAGAATTTTGAATACGAAAAGTCTCAATAGTAAAAAGAGATTTGGTTTTAACTCCTGGGTATCATTTTTTAAATCAACCAAATTACCCTGTAAAAAATGTCACCTACATTTTTTTTTATTTTAGCACCGTTATCTGGCCTTTTTTTTCTTTTGTAGTCGGTCAAGTCAAGAGTAATTACTGGCAAATCTTAATCTGTTTGCATTTGTAAAAAATCTACAATATTATGAGAAATAGGTGAAAAACCTTTTATGACAAGGTTTTTTCATACAAAATGTTTCATAGTAGAGATAATAATAGTAGAGACAGTAAAGATGACGAGATATAGACAAAACTTGACAAATATACAGAGTGTAACAGAAAGGGGGTATAACTGAACAACTTTCCCCAAGGAACATGGGTCGTAACTCAATAAAATTCGCCTCCCCATACAAAATGTCCGATCAGCTGATCAAGTAAGTATGGGCGACCCATCAAATTTTTTCGAGTTACGACCCATGTTCCTTGGGGAAAGTTGTTCAGTTCCATGAGGACTATCAATGTGTTTCGGCTTTATACCCCCTTTCTTTTACCCCCTGTATAAACTGATATAAACACAAACACTTTTATAAAATAGCCTACATACAAATTCTACTTAAAAGTCCATAACAATACGTCGTCCCATAACTAAACCTATCTCTACAATTCTCCTAATGAGCGACGACGCTGCACGTATTTGCAAGCCTACTCTGCCCTCTTTGGGCTGAAACAAGTATTGTGTCTAGCAAATTAAAAGGGGAAGGGAAACAATGTGCTAGTATCCATGCCAACAAAGCCATTGTAACCTAATTTCAGTTCGTCTAGTCGTTCTAGTGGCTTATATCCTCAGGCTTTATAAAGGCCGTAGTTTGTAAGAAAAAAGACACGCAGAATTATTTTAGTATGGTTGTTTAACAGTCCGTCTAAATGATACCTAGATGATATTATATGCGATCACAGTACCAAAGTTAGGTAGTTTAAAGTAAGAATAGAAAAAAATAACACAGTCCTTTTTGCCGTTAAAGATAACTATAGGAACAGCAGTTGTAAAGAGGACTCATTAGATAGTTTACATATCACATCTTCTTATTCTAAGTTTTGACTATGAAAGTGATTTCCTGCGACCGTACTAGTTTGAAACGTTTTGTTTCAGTTGCGTCGTGTGTGGTTTTCTAAGGAAGTCTATAGCAGAAACTGCGATGCAATTCAAAAGTAACTAGCAGTTTCAGTTGCGTTGCATTTGCGTTTCACCGTGTGTTCTGGGTCTTACGGTCGCAGGAAATCACTTTGTTGCGTTGCAGTTGCATTTCACCGTGTGTTTTGGCGCTAAGTAATAATATAACACAAACAAAGATAACTTTAATTAAGCTACGTAGATAGGTCCTGCAACTTTCCAAGGGCCCAAGTCAATCAAGTAATTTTCAAACATCTCACTTGGGTGTCGGCAGAGTGTAAACAGTTTAGCAGAATTGCCATTGTTTAGCAGAAAATATAGTAAAAAACTCCATTGATACGCTGCTGTCACACAACTGAGGCTATTTTAAATTAGCAGACTTGTGCCCCAGATCTATTGAAAACTAGCTCCAGATTTCAATTTCCATGCCAAGCAGCCAAAAAACGTGTAAATCGAATAAATACTTATATTCAATCCCACGTATCAACCCGCATGAGCTAAACAAAACACAAAGTAATGCTCATAAATTCTTAATAACGGCGTGTCGTATGGTTTGTATCCCGAGCATTATGTGTTGGGAAGGTTTAGGGTGCCTGGATGAGACATGCTTTTTTATAAAATTACGGACTTCTAACCGACCATCATCATCATGTCAGGATGTCCACTGCTGGACAAACGCCTCTCCCCCAAGGATCTCCACAACGACCGGTCATGCGCTACCCACATCCAACAGCTTGCCGCAACTTTTACGAGTTCCTCGGTCCATCTTAATGGAGGCCTTACCACACTGGGCGCAGTGTGGTAAGGCCTCCATTCAGGTCCATCCAGGTCAACTGATGTAAATATGAAGGCTGTTAGTCCTGCTCGCGCATTCTTAATGATCTTCGAGTTTGGTATAGGTACTGTCGTTTCAACTTTTGCATAGATAGTAAATGTAAATCGAAGAAGAAGGTACACTTATAATGTTTTTGGACCTTTTCGCATTATCGCTTGAAAAGCCTTCAAGTTTGATGATTCAATTTCGATTTAATCTACTTAATTTATCTATGAGATTTTTTGCACGTTTTTGCCATATCCAGTACCTACTCCGACATCTTTATGAGAAAAAATCCACGATAGGGCTACGACTCTTTGTTTCTTCCAGGCAATTTGGTCCACTCCCCCCTTCCCTGGTTCTACTAAGCCCTATGTGAGCAGTTGTAGCGGCTTATCGTAACCTCATATCGTCTTTCTCTCATGTCTTTTTTTTTAAGGTAAAACTAAGGCTAAAAATACCTACTATGACGAATTGCATAAGACGACGAAGTAGGTACATATAAGATGACGAAGTATGTACGTTGACGAGGTATATAAGATGACGAAGTATATAAGATGACGAAGTATATAAGATGACGAAGTATTTATGACGACGAAGTATATAAGATGACGAAGTAGGTACGTTGACGAGGTTTATAAGATGACGAAGTAGTTACGTTGACGAGGTATATAAGATGACGAAGTATATAAGATGACGAAGTATATAAGATGACGAAGTAGGTACGTTGACGAGGTATATAAGATGACGAAGTATATAAGATGACGAAGTATATAAGATGACGAAGTAGGTACGTTGACGAGGTATATAAGATGACGAAGTATATAAGATGACGAAGTATATAAGATGACGAAGTATATAAGATGACGAAGTAGTTACGTTGACGAGGTATATAAGATGACGAAGTAGGTACGTTGACGAGGTATATAAGATGACGAAGTATATAAGATGACGAAGTATATAAGATGACGAAGTAGGTACGTTGACGAGGTACATAAGATGACGAAGTATATAAGATGACGAAGTATATAAGATGACGAAGTATATAAGATGACGAAGTAGGTACGTTGACGAGGTATATAAGATGACGAAGTATATAAGATGACGAAGTAGGTACGTTGACGAGGTATATAAGATGACGAAGTATATAAGATGACGAAGTAGGTACGTTGACGAGGTATATAGGATGACGAAGTATATAACATGACGAAGTATATAATGTGACAAAGTATGTAAAACGACAAAGTATATAAGATGACGAAGTATATACGTTTGCGAAGTATATAAGGTGACGAAGTATATAATGTGACTAAGTATACATATAAGGCGACGAATTATATAATGTGACAGAATATATAAGGTGACTATGTATACAGGGTGTAACAGAAAGGGTATATAAAGCCGAAACACAGCGATAGTCCTCATGAAACTGAACAACTTTCCCCAAGGAACATGGGTCGCAACTCGAAAAAAATTTTTGGATCGCCCATACTTACTCAATCAGCTGATCGGGCATTTTGTATGGGGAGGCGAATTTTTTTTTTCGAGTTACGTACGACCCATGTTCCTTGGGGAAAGTTGTTTAGTTTCATGAGGACTATCGCTGTGTTTCGGCTTTATATACCCTTTCTGTTACACCCTGTATAATGTGACAAAGTATATAAGGTGACGAAGTATATAAGATATATAAGGCGACGAAGTATATAAGGTGACGAATTATATTAGGCGACGAAGTATATAAGGCGATGAAGTATATAAGGCGACGAAGTATATAAGGTGACGAAGTATACAAGATGACGAATTATATAAGATAATACTTAAAAGTCTGGAAAGAAAAGTGTAACTAAGTAAATCAATAAATAAATAGGTAAATGCTTTAAAATCGAGAACTTTATTCTCTTCATTAGCCAATTTTTCCTTTAATAATTTATTTTACGGTATCACTAGGAAATAGCCTTAGGAGATAGACTAAAGCAGCGTGAGCCGATGTCCTAGCGTAGCATTGCAGAGATGGTCTGTTGAAGTCAGCTCATTGTGAAAATAGAGATCCTTGAAGATAGCCCATTGTCCAGTTGTGCATTTCTCTAAGAAGTCATTTCATCTCAGTACGATAATATATCTAGCTAGATACATAGATCTACACAAGAGGTCAACATTTTATTCTTGTAAGCATGATAACTCTGATGAAATCCAAAAACTTTTCTTCAGCCTAGGTCTTTTACCTGCCTACATCAACCAAATTTTATCTGATTTGCATTTAATTTTAAGGAAGAAAGTCTTTTGCTTGAGTTTTCAAAGACCTGCAATTCCGCTAAATGTTTACAGTGTCCCAACTTTAACTAAGTTACATCTTTAGGACAAATTGGAAAACAGCGTGCTAGTTCAAAAGTTACTTTGGGTTACGTTTATAAGCGGGGCGGTGATGTCCGTTATAAGATATGATGAAGTTCAGATATGGTTGTTTCTGAAAAAAAGGGCTTCTGATTTATGTATATTTATCGAGGCATTTACACGGACCAATCGAGATCAAGATATTATTATTTAACTTTTTGAAGAGGTACCTAATGTGGCAGAAACCTGATCATCTCGTACGTATATTTAGTATTATATCCAAATTATTGTGTTCTTTTGTTTCTTATTTACATTTTTATTTAATTTTAACATTAAAAAATTTCAAGAATCAATATAACACCTGGATCGAGAAAAACCAAAATGATTGTGATAACCCAACCCGTTTGAAAATCAAAAACTATTCTCGCAGAACTGGCCAGCCATTGAAATGAGCAAATTAATCGCTTAGCTTATGTCATAGAAGCAACCTAACTCACTTAAGGAGCAGGCCGAGCAAATACTGAACCAGCTGATGGTTGTTTAAGATTCTGCTTTTAAACCAACGAGTCGCGGATGTGACCCACTTCCTGGTAAACAGAATTTATTTCATTAACGCCTGAATAAAAAGTAATAATTTTAAAACGCCGGATGAATAAAAGTTGCCAAAACTGCTTTTGGATCAGAGAATTGATTGCTTTTTCAGATTTATTTCTTTGAATGTGTATAGGTAATGGCGTTTACATACCAAAGCCAGGCAAGGCACACCTTCATTTGTTAAAAGTGTTATTGAAAATTTTTGATAATGACGTAATCTAATAGGCCGGGGCGGCTTTGGTGTGTAGATACTGTAATCTTAAAATTTTCCAAATTTCTAACTGAAAATTATGGTTCTATCTGTCAAGCACCGGAAAACCTCGTTCTTTTTTATAATTTAAATAGAATAAGCAATAAATTACGCAGTCATTTATTGCCATATCGCAGAAAAGTTTTCAGTCTAACTCTTTTGGAAATCAGCAAAGAAAAGAAACCGAACTGGCTTACGACTGAAGCTACTGTCAAAAAGTTGAGAAACAATCATTCCGCTCCATTCAGAATGTGCAAAAATTCGATGGAAATTGTCGAATCCTTGGAAAACTTTGATTACTTTTGGACTTCCTGTACTGGCATATCGATATTTTATTCTACTGAATTGCAAACTGTAATAAAATGTAACGATAAAACTATCCAGTCATCTGTGGACTGTCAAAAATTTGCAAAATGGCGGATTTAGCGAATCTGTCGCGGAAAATTGCAAAGAATTTGCAATTGCAATTTTCTTCATTTTTTTGTACCATAGACAATCTTACATTCTAAAAGTCAAAGTCCTGTACTAGGATTCTCAACATACAAGGGGCTATGTACCTACACTTACATGTAAGTAGGTACCTGCACCTACATGTACCTAGTACCTATCATATCATTAATACTGCGTAACAACCAAAAGATTTCCCCGTTATTACAAAACGCGTTTCAAAAATAACTATAGACCGAATGTAATTTTTGAAGTTTTGTAGCCGAAACGTCATCTAACTGAGTTAGTTCTAGTACTATAAACGAAACTCGTTTTGTAATAGCAGGAGTAATGGAACATTAGACAAGTCTTAATTAATTAAGTAAAAACACTTCAAGATATATTTCGCAAGCTAAGAAAATATTTGTGCATTTTCAACCATAGTTTCACCTTATATTTACAGAAAATTGATATTGAAAATGAAAGTTTGCGTACTTCATTGAAACCAAAGAGGAAACTTACGATATTAAGAATTCTTCATACTTGAACATGTTATTGCTTTTTCATACTTTATGGAGTTTAGTTATCCTGGCTTAGTTTTGAAGAAGCATTTTTTGAAAAGCTACTCGAACCAATATTGAAGAATTTCGTTTTTGTTTAATTTTTAATGCTGCCAGCTTGTTACTTGGGTACTTTTCCTCGTGGAGACGCGTTGGAAGATATATTCTTCTTGTAAATATGTATTTTATTCTATGTTTGTATTGTTTAATAAAGTGGTTATTTTAAAATTCATTTTAACAGACTCATATTGTATGTTTGTACGGTAAGTAGTTATACTTTGTTCATATTATTGATTTTATTGACCTAGTTTTTTTTCCAAATAAAGGACCTATACCTAAATAAGTTAGCAAATCTTTTAGATCCCAACGGGCACATTATTTATGCTTTAAAATTTTTAAAAACCACTTTCGCGGCTTGTTTTTTTAATTTAGTTTATCGAATAACAAATAGATGGCGTTAGTAACGTGAAGCAAAAAAAAAACACATTCGAACCTCGATCTTTATAAATAATAATAATAGCTGTAGACATCGGACAAAAATAGGTACATACGGAACTATAAAAAGCCGGGATATGCTACGTATCTATTTTTTAGAAGAATGGTTCCGAGAAATAGTTTGGTCCATGGTGATCGACTCAATCGTATCGTATAGCGATGGCGGTAGTCGTGCGTAAACCAACAGTTGAATACACTGGTCGATGTCACTTGGAATACGAAAGGAATGGAGAAGATGTATCGCTGCGGAAAGAATAACACTAGTAACAGGCGCAGGGAAAGCGAAAATCAATATTATTTATTAAACAATTTTGTAGGAAAGATGATTTTTATCTAATAATTCAATAGAATGACAGATATTTAAAGTTAATAATTTATAGAGCTACGCGTATTTAGAGTGGACTTGTATGTTACAAATTTCGTCAAAGCAGAAACTATCTCGCTTGTCAGAACAGAAGTTTTGCTTTGAGAAAAAACAATTATATTTATTTAGCTATGGAAACGCCTATTTACACATAGCTTCCAAGAAAATGAAGGGGAGACATTTGTCTGAATTTGTTAAGGAAGATGTTACCTGTATTATGTATACAGATTATGTAATAATATGTCACATAAGATATGTTGAATTGAATGTTATAGTGTGAGCAAGTAGCACGACTTAAATTGTCATCTCCTTCATAAACGCTATTTTGTCTCGCTTTGGCAATAATGGATAAAGGTAAAGATAAAAGATTTTTCATTCGTTGGTAACCAAAATTACACTAAAATGCATTAAAAATATAAATTAAGAAACTAAAAAAAACTTGCCACCTTTGCAATGCATCTCTCTTTCCCAAATTGGTGGAAATAAAAATGTTACGGCTGATTCCGCCATCTATCGGCAAAATGTGGAACTAACCAAACTACCTTCTCCAAAATTTCGTAGCTTCCCAACGCAATAGAGAATATAGAGATAGAGCATGATTTATTCAGCCGTGAATATTCGAATAGAGAATCGTTTTCAACACTAAACTTTCGTTCGATAGTATTCGAATCTATATCGAGATCGGATCGTGTATGTATTCGAATCGAATGTGCATAAATTATTGTTCTGTCCTGTTGCAATAGTATTGAATTGTGTTTGGGTTTCCATTCGCTTTCAAAATGTGATTAGTATTTAGTATTTTGTCATTATTGTAATGGTTTTCTAAAAATTTATTTTGGTACCTATCGACAGTTACCACGTACCTGCGTTACGTGGTAGGTACCCTTTGTGTGTTTCGTCTGAGTTCTGTAAATAATGGAAGACATAACTACTAATTAAATATTATACTTAAAACCCTCGTTCTGGCGCAGGCGGGTATAAAATAGACATAACTCTATAAATAGGTATCTACGAACTTACCTAATTTTACACTTTGTTTGTGAAAAATATGTATAAAGAATACGGCTCGGCATTACAATGAAAATTTGATACTATATTTAATGGAACTTTATCTACCTAATACCTTTTATTGTCACACCTCTTTCCAAACAAACCATACATACAATCATACACATTAGGCACATTTTATCAAATGTAAATATTTATTTTATACTAGCTTTTACCCGCGACTTCGTCCGCATAAGTTTTTTTGTTTTCTCCCGGCTATAAGTCCCCCTGCAACAATGTCCCTCTATCGTGTTCCGGTCCTCAACTTCACATCATTATTTGTTCAAAAGCAACCTAAGCACATAATGGATAGCTCCGAATGTTTCCTTAGTAAATATAAAAAGTAAATAATGTAAATCGGTTTAAAATACTACTAACTATACCTAGCTGCCAACCCCCGATGTATACAAATCAGATCAATAGTTTGGCGTAATGTGATTCTAGACAGAGTTTTAATGTTGTAGATAGGTAGCTATGTATACGTTCCTGTGGGAATGAGATATTTTCCCGAAGTAAAAAGGAGTCTGAATTTTGGTACCTTCCTACCCTATAAGTTAAGTAGCGTGATGGAATGTCGCTAAGTTTCGATCCAAATAAAACTGTTAAATAAAGACAGTTGCATCAAAATTTTATCATAAATTCCATAAATTATGGCGCCTACCTACCCTCTAAGTTAGAAAAGTGATTAAATACTAACTTGAAGTCTGAGTAACACTCAGTTTAAAAAAAAACATCAAAATCATTTCAGTAGCTATGGCGTCATGCGCTTCTTAACACGATCACGCTAGATTTCCGCGGGAATGAGGTATTTTCCCGCCGTAAAAAGTAGCCTGTGTCCGTGCCGAGGATTCTATCTTTAAATTAACCAAGTCTTATAAAAATCCGTTCAGACGTTAAGGCGTGAATGAGGTAAACTTTTAAAACAAACGATTAAAAATCACTAGCTCAATTCAGTTTTCTGCCTACTTCCTACCCCCTAAGTACGATGACGTGATCATTTTGATCTTATATCCGTTCAGCCGTTTAGACGTGAAAGAGCAAAAGTCCCAACAAAAACGACTAAAAATCACTAACTCAATTTAGTTATCTACCTACTGCCTACCCCCTAAGAACGATGGCGTGATTATTTATAGCCTATGACCATTTCTAGGTTATCATCTATCACAATACCAAATTTCATCAAAATCCTAATAGCCGTTTAGGCGTGAAAGAGTAACAGACAGACAGACAGAGTTACTTTCGCATTTATAATATTAATAGTAAAATAGTATATAGTATAGTATAAGTATATTATAGTATATAGTATAATAGTATGGAAGTATGGATTTACTTAGTATTAAGTGCCTAAATATAAAGTTTCATGGTTTTATCTTTGAATAATGACGATCTCCCATACTAACTATCATCCCTTTTTTCGCGACAAAATATAGCCTATGTCCTTTCTCAAGGTCTAGACAACCTCTCTACCAAATTTCATTGAAATCGGTTCAGTAGTTTAGGCATGAAAGCGTAACAGACAGACAGAGTTACTTTCGCATTTATAATATTAGTATGGATTTAGGATAAAATGTTAATGCTCTTGTAAATATTGTTTAAAAAACCTTTTGATAGCTTAAAAGCAAGCTATCATTCAAAGAGGCCTTATCTTTTGAATAACAATTTACGAACTGAAGTTATATAACATAAATACCTATGTTTAACGCTACTCATTCAGATTAAAACTACTATTACTTATTTTTTCATCAAAAGACTAGGCATTTTCAGTTATTAGGTACTAACCTACAACAAGAAATTGGAAATAATAATACGTTAATACATAAAAGAGCCCAATGGCTACCAATTGCCAAACGACGTCGCGGCAGACCACAGAAAAAGTGGCGGGACGGGCTGGACACCTTCATGAGTACCTGGGTGGAGGAAGCTCGAGACAGAAAGTCGTGGCAGGGGAGCAGAGGGGTCTTTGCCCAGCAGTGGGACATAAATGGCTAAATTAGATTAGATAAGATCATCCGTTTAAAAACCGTTAAAAACAGGGAAAAGCTCTAATTCTACCAATATCTAGTTACCAAAAGTAGAACCAATACCTAGGTTTTAACATTCAGTACGGCTATCGTTTCTAATTAGACATTGTTCTAATTTGTTCTCAACCGACCAGGCGTCGTTAAACGTACGTGAGGTTTGTCTTAAAAAGTTTGTCGTGGTATTGGAACGGGGTTAACGAAAATCATTTTAAGGTCGACTTTCTGACAACTTTTCAGACTATTTTAGCTTTTCAGACTATTTTGACTATAGTTTAATAAAAAATATTTAAAACTACAGACTGCCCGCGACTTCGTACGCACTTATCGTTATTACTTGAAAAAAAATCATGATATCTCAAAAAAATATAGCCTTCTGTTATTCGGATATATATAAACTACAATATTGCCCAGTTTTATAAAAATCTTTTCAGTAGTTTTTGCGTAAAAGAGTAACAAACATCCATTCATCTATCGGCACAACAAACATTGACATTTATGTTATAGTAGGAAGGATTATTTGTCTAAAAAATCCTAATAATACTTACTTACCTATCTATTTGAACTGAGACAATAAATTGTACGTTTAAGTCACGTTTTCATAATGTTGTAAAAATTTAAAGCCCCCGTTGCAAAAAAGTTCATTAAACATCGCGCCACCCTTTTCTGATTTTAGATAATGACAGTGACAGCTATACATGTAATGGAGCATTATCTTAATTGGCCTTTCCAGCAACTTACATAAATCACGTCTAAAACATAAACAAGTTGTGAAATAACAAAAAAATATAGTTTGATAAGTGTCTGTAGACTTTTTATTAGATGTCCAATTTAAACCCATAAATTATTTAAATTTTATTCTAAATATATCTAAATTATTATCTGAAGAAATAATATAGGATGATATCAGGGACGGTCCAAAGAAAAGTCTACATTTTAAGTAAAGTAAACATATAATTGGCTTTGTAATTGGACAAATTTTGATTTCAACGCGGCGCGCGGGAAAAACTACGTTTTTGTTTTGTTTTTAGCTGCCAAGATTTTCTCTAGCAGTAGGTACACTACCTCTAGTTCTTAGTAGTGCCTAAGTACCTTTATTTTATATTTTTATTATCAATGATATCTCCTTTTAACTAGGGTAAAATAATTTTATCAAAGTTAAGTCTGTTTTACCCATGGTGATCAATACTAGCTCAAAGGAAAAATTATTAAATTACCTACTTAGTATGTAGGAACGTACTTTTGTTTACGCTTAGAGAAAACCAATGGAAAATCCAAATAACAAAACATCTGTTATTTACTTAATCATACATCCTAACAAAATACCAGACTGTAAAAACAAAATACTCAAGCAAATGTGCATTTTTTCCTCATTTCGAGAATATATAAAAAAAGAAAAAATAAGTAGGTATCGCACACATTGCAATCAATTCGTTTCAAGTAACAAGACAAAAAAGTAAATACTAAAAATGTTATTTTTGAATATGTTAATTTTATGATACATGATTTAAAATTAAGGTGGTACCTACCTACCTATAATGCTTATTATTTTATTCTAACTGCCTTCCAAAGACTTTTGCTTTCGTATGATTAGAACGCATGTTTGTTTGTTTCTTGTGTTAGGAAAGTTCCCTTAGTATAATTAATAAATTAATAAATATAGGTAGGTACCTAATAATAAATATAATTTTAACAAGGGCACTCCCGCAGATGGCAGGTAAGTAAACCGCAAGTCGCAGTTGAAACGTAGGTACGTTGGCCGTCCGCTTTTGGCGAGTGCAGTTGAATAATTTTCTTAGCGGTTCAATTAAATTGACTACCTGAATAATTCCGATCGACAGCTAGTGCATAATGAGTGGTTATATACAAAACTGTCATTTGCGGCTGAGCCGCCGAACTGCAACCGCAGATGCCTTTATTCGATAGCTGATAAGTAAAAAGTCATTAAAACCACGTAACTAACTAATTTACATTAATTACTTTTGCCTCAATTTCACATTGTTTTATCTACCTAAAGGTACTTGACCTATTTAGATTCCGTACTCTTTATTTTATGCACATAAAAATAAGAAATAATTGTGCGTGTTTTATTAGGTATGCTGTTGGGTATCAGTGTTTTTTTTAAAAATAAATTTCGGAATTTTGAGTATATGAATAAAAAGAAAAAGATTTCGAATTGAGAACCGTCTTCTTTTTTAGTTATTTTTGTTTTTAGTTTGACGTCAGTTCAAAATAAAGCCTCAACGCAGCAGCGGTTTATCATTTATTTGACATTTTGTTAGACATATAGAGGTAATCTGCGAATTTGTCGCGCTTCCACAGCTAATGCGTAAAGGCCCTAATTTTATTAGATGATAATTAGGAAAACCTAGGGCACGAACTATCTATTTTCATTATATCAAACAAATTACGTAAGTACTTATTTATCACTTTAAACAGATAATTTAATGCACATGTTTTTGAGTGAGTCACGTGGACAAGCTATGGTCTGTAGATCATCTATATCTATAGATCTAAGCAAAAAGCTATTTACGATTGGTTGAAAATTAGCGTTCAAAAATTTATCAATTTCGTTAAATTAGCAGCTGATGAAGCTGATCAATGTAAAATATTAGTATGGAAATACCAAAATTGTTTGCTAGAGAAGTTAGTTCCATAGTAAAAGTTGTTTGTGTTCTAGAGTAGAGTCGAAGAAAATTTGTCGAATGGTTTTCAAAATCACTCTTTACGTAGATATGGTGCTGTACCCGAAATTGCATGAAAGGCTCATTAGGCTCTAGTAGACGTCCGTTTTTTTACCGGACAACGGATCGTTATCCGTTACGCGGTGGTGTATGGTTTTTAATAATTTACGTGTGGACGTACACGCACCGGACATCTATCCGGCAAAAAAATATAGGGCAGCCGTTTTTTGCCGGATGGATGTCCGATGCGTCAACAAGCGCTCAAGTTTCTTTATACGTCGTAACAGCCACAGGTGTAATAAAGCTTATTTGACCTTTCTTGCAATCTAGTAAAGTGTAAAACATAAGTACTATCTTCATTTTTTTTATTTGATTCATGTTATTTTAACCTTATCACCGCCGTTTATCTAATTGATAGTATTATATTTACTTTTCTACGTAAGTATTAAATAATAACAATTACTGTTATGTCAGTTGATAAAAATTGACCCGTTAAATAATGATGGCCATTTAGAAGTTGCAGTGCCAGTATTTAGGCTCAACTGCAACGAAACTGCAACTATTAGTTAAGTAGGTACTCAGTTTAATTTAAGTTTCTGCTAAAGATTTCTCCTTCTTTTCAAAGGAGTCTATAGCAGTAACTTAAATCCTACTAAAATTATAAATGTCGATGTTTGTGCCAATGGATGTTTGTTACTCTTTCACACAAAAACTACTAAACAGATTTTAATAAAACTTGGCAATATTGTAGTTTATATATATATATATATATATATATATATATATATATATATATATATATATATCAGAATAACTTAAAGGTTATAATATAAATTTAACATATCTAGCATGTTTTTTTCAATGTGACGATTTTCAATGAGACAATAAATTCGTACGAAGTCGCGAGCAGTGCAGTTGCTCCTTTGAGTATAGAAATATAAGGAGTTGCCCCTTTTTTTCATATACAAATGAGTTTATGAAAGCGTGCCAAGGTTGGCGCAAGTTTTTCATAGTTTTCTTGATAGATGACCTGTCAAACGATAAGAAATTCCATACAAAAGGTAGCCATTTTGCACCAGACCAGGCACGCAGATCCAGCCGGTATGGCACCTCCTTATATATTCTATACCTACTCAAAGAGTTGCTTCTACAGCCTACATTGTCATTGTCAAAATCTGAAGAAAAAAAAACAGTACGTTATTTAATAGACATATTTTAATGGCCATTTTTGCAACTCAGAAAACACAGGTTTTATTCTATTGATATATACTCAATCATACCTACTTATTTAAAAGATTAAATGTAAATACCTATTTAAAATGACGCAACTATTTTTATGTGCGTACTGCATTCTTTTTATAGTTTTATCACATGCTATAAAACTTTGATAAGGATATTTTAATAAAAAATGAATGCACCCAAGCCCCCCACTTCCCTAAAAAAGGTGGTGGTACTAGTTCCCTAATACACATACAGTGCAATGCGTTTGTTAGTTCAAGGGTTAAAATAAAGGCAATTTAATATTGCCTGGACTATACTGTCACGTTTGTTTTGACTGTTATATAAAGATGAAATAAGCGCGCTTGCATGTCCAAGACTTCAGTTTAAACGCAACCAGCGTCTAGTTAACACATCTTTAGTTAATTTATTTAGTTTTAGTTATTTAATTTTAGTTTAAGTGAACATTTTTAGTTTAAGGTAAGATTTTTATTATGTTTCTACCAAAAAGATTTTTGTTTTTAATTTCTTCACAGTCCAATTGTTTTTTGAATTTATTATGTTTATTTGTAGGTATTATTGAATATGCATATCGTTCGTTATTCGTAAAATATAGATTTGTGTAAGTGAGTATGTTCTTAGTTATTTGGAAAGCTGTTTCAAAAATACAAATTAAATTATTTAAATTATCTTTATGAAGAAAAGATAAATAACAAAATCGTCTTTACATTTAAACAAATAGGTAACTTACTCGAGTACGCGCTGAATTTCACGGACAATAAGAATTTAAATAAATAAAATACATTACCATAAAATTAATACTCGTAACCAATCATCATTTATTAAGTACCTACTTACTAACAAATCTTAAATAAATGATGAAAAGACTTATTATCCAAATCATATTTCGACACAAGTTTTTCAGTTTCATCTCAGGATACCTGTTAGTAGCAGTTTCTATCATATTTCATTCATCATTGATAGATTAGGTACGTTACGTTGGAAAACACCTTGGAAAATCAAGGCCTATGTCGTTACAAAAACAGTACCTACGCATACAAAAAAAACGTCAATGCGGGATTTAGATGCAAGAACAATTTCTATCAATTCTCGGCTAAATGACAGCTATGATTCTAATACAAAAATTACCATCCACTCTAATATTATTGTCTTATTTTTTCAATGTTTTTAATCTATAATATACTCTGTAGGAATGTCCTTTAAAGCTGAGTCTCAATTTAGGTCATTCTCTGCACGCAAATGCTTCATTTCGTGACCAAAATCCAACTGGTACTTATTGTCAAGATTTCTCACTTAGGTACTTCATTTATAATTAAACCTGCTTACTATTTCTTTAAAATTAATTATTCGTTCAAAAAAAACTATCACCTTGAATTTGGTTTGTTTTGGTTTTTATTGCACTTTTTTTTCTAATGATAAAGTTGGTCTTAAAATGTTTTATTATGCCTGGTTTCTTAAGCATCTATTTAAAAAAACATCCATCTATCCTCTATAGTCTATAGTATAATCACAGATAACTAAATAGTTACTAGTATCATACAGTTATAAAACTCAATGCCGGTAGTAGAAAATTACGAAAATGATGAGATAATGGGGATGATGACTACATTCGAAAATTCAAAAAATAATTGGTCCGTCTTTTAGGCCATTAAAAAATATTTGAAACATGTTTTTACCTGATCAAATACATAAATAAATACAAAGACAGAGCTTCAAAGTTACGGAGTGGGGGGTACTGACGTCACTCCTACGTAAAAATCGTACTAAGGGGTGACGTCATGAGCAACTTTAATCCAGTGTATCTATGTCATTTTTAATTTAAGAGAAAAAAGAAAAAAATACGTGTAGAATATTTAAAAAAACAAATTAAGCCATCATGCCTATTACGCCATTGAGTTTTACAGTTCGGTGGTTTTGACAGTGGTTTTAAACCAGAGGAATCTTTGGAAATGTTCAAAAGCGGTTAAAAGCAAACAATTAGTCAATTGCACTACAATATTGCACAAGATTGATTACAAGTCAGGTGAATGCCTTTTTATTGACAAGTAATAATAAAAGGTGAACGTGCCTCATTAATTGGCATAATAATCTTATAATTACTGCTCTTATAAACTCTTATTGGTTGTAGGAGTTGAAGGTTGTTTGGGTGTTTCGACCATCCCACATGAATTAGGAGAATAAATAATATTTATCTTGGTATAAAACAAAATTGTAAGAAGTTGTATGAAGTTAGTAAGCTGGCCGATTTTATATGAGATGTTTATTTTGCATATTGGTTAGGATCAATGGGTAACCATTTATTTACCCGACTGCGCCAAAAGGAGGGGTTATGTTACTCACGATTATGAATGTATGTTTTTACCTATGTGTGTAAGTAAAGTTCTTTAGCGCACCCTACAGCCTAAACGGCTTGATTGATTTTAGCTTGAGAGGCATCATTAGATTAGTAATTACAGTGAGAGTGACATTGAGTAAATCATAATAAAAATGCGTTTTTAAACGCAATCGGGTTTGTATTTTAATAAAAAGATTGGGTAATGAAATAACCTAAAAATGTTGCTATTAGCCTTTCGCAAGAACAAAAAACTTAAGCACTAAGAACCAGTTTTTGAGCAGTATTTCCGTGTAACAATCACTTATTCATTGACCCCATACAAAACTGACGGCTTAGGTTACACAATACGCCAATAGATTTTATAGTGATGCGAATAAGTCCTGTCGAAAGGTAAACGAATGTGGCTAAGTGCATCGAAAACTTAATACTAATTGGGTATAATTTTTACTATATATATTCTCTATCTATTACACTCTATTATACTATCAATTTCTCTATACATAGGTATATTTAAATTGTTTGATCGGCTGACACGCAGTATGGGAGATTAATATGTTTTTTTTTATATTTATGATAAATTGAATTTACTTTTATAAGCTTATTCTTTGTGCAGAGTTATCAAGAAAATTCTTATTAAAACTAAAATAAATAGTTTTATCAGGCGTCATAAAAATAGATTGATTAGTCTTATCTTGACATAATTCAGTGTCCACTATTTCAATATTTCCTTCTTCCGCCAATCACGTAGGTATGTACATAAACTTAGGTACCTAACGCTTCATTATACAAAGTTAGTGGCACAAAAGAACGTTAAAAATCGCACTTCATTTAAACTAAAATATAAATTGTTAATGTTTGTGCAAATATGGACGGGTGAGTGAGAAAATGTTTGTTAGGCAGGTACTGTTTCACGCAAAAACCACACAACAGATTTTAACGAAATGGCAGGAATGATAGTTTGCACATCAGAATAACACATAGGCTTAGGTAGGTAATTAAAGAAAATATATAAGTTATTTATGACAATTATTTTAAATATCGTGATATCATGTCGTGTTTTTCTGTAATTCGACAACGAAAATGTCAGCTGACGGATGTTCTCGTATTATAATAACAGAATGGAACATTAAGGCCCAGAACACACGATGAAACTGAAACGAAACGTTTCAAACTAGTTGCGTCGTGTGTGGTTTTCTAAAGAAGTCTATAGCAGAAACTTAGATGCAACTCAAAAGTAACTAGCAGTTTTAGTTGCGTTGCAGTTGCGTTTCACCGTGTGTTCTGGGTCTAACTTTCATGTTCTTTTTAGCTGCATACAGTCTGTATTTAATAATTAAACATATTACGTAACATATATTTAGGTATACTTCAAACGTGTTCACGTTTTGACATTATCTTATCAATTATTCGCCTATATAACCACGTGCCATACCCAAATTTTATTTCAAACTGCGAGATAAATTAATCGATAATGGATCAAAGTTCGTTATGATACAATAAGGAAGTCACTTTATATCTATAGGTACTTTAACAAATCACGTATATTACACGCCTTTTCATTTATTATTTATCTGCGTATATATATAAAATAATATATATTATGCACCTATATGTATAATATTACCTACTAGCTTTACTCGCAGTTTAACTTATTTGATACACAAATAAATATTTAAACCAAAGTATCAGTCTACGTCCCTATAAATTATCAAGATTAGATTCGTTTTACTAAAAAAGTGATAAAAGCGGTAAGCAATAATCATGCTCACAAACTATGGCCTGTAGGTATATATATATTTTTTATATTAGTTCGTAGATAAAACCGTATTATTATAACTAATGACACTAATGTATTTCTAGTTTAAAGTGGATTTAGTTTCCAAGAAATCAAAAGAAGTAGGTACTTATTAAAATATGATTAGGTACCTTTAACATTGTTATCATATAACATTGTTGACTTTTATTTATTTAAATTCTAAGTATATAATTTACGGATGCCGTAATCAATAACGTATGGTGTCTACACACCAATGCAGCCTTTTTCGATGACATTTTTGACAAACGAAAGCCGCTGGTGTTATGTGTTATGTATTGTCGGTAAGATTTAATAAATTGTATGTGGGTAATGAATAAAGGCAGTCTTGATCGCGACTTGACGTTTCAATCACAACATGGTGACAGCGGTGCGTGTTTAAATTAAATAAATAGGTCAAATCAGGTTAAAATAACTAAAAGCTGTGTCCATCTAACAAAATTAAGTGTCGGTCATAATATAAACGAAAAATATAAACATGGAACATGCGCGACCACCTACTGAACTGTGTCTAGAAGGTGGCCCGGCCGCTCGCGCGGACTCATGGCGGAAATGGTTTAGGCAGTTTAGTGTGTTTTGTTTTTGTTTGTTTGGTACCACTACCTCGATCAAATCAGCAACTGACTTAGGAAAGGCTAGCTCAGGAGTACCCTAAACCACCGTACATGAATAAGGGGAATGAATGTGGATGAAGCGAACGAGGTGTGTTTGGATCGTAGCAAGTGGAGGGAAGTGATCGTTGCCTACCCGGATCGGAAAGACACGTTTCAGGCGTATTGACAAGATATGTTTGTATAGATGTATTAAATGTCTATATATTTTATATGTTCATTTGTTTCAGAAATGTATCGCTACGTTATCCTAGTCTGTTTCGTAGCCAATTTCGTCGTATCAAATGCCAATCTCATACATGGCAGTAATTTTGGAACCCAGGATAAACAATTGGTGCTAGCTTTCGTGGTAAGTTTGCTGTTTCAATCAATTTATCAAAATATATTTTCAATGTCACTCAATTTATATGCTCCAATTAAAGGTTTATTAATTTAATAGAGGCTGCCCGCGACTTCAAACGCATTTATCGTCATATCTTGAAAAATAATAATGATATCGATAAATAATATCGCTTATGTATTATTCTGATGTGCAAGCTACAATATTGCCAAGTTTCAACAAAATCTGTTCAGTTCCTAATTTTTGCGTAACAAACATTCATCCATCCATCGGCACAAACATTGACATTTATAATACTTATTAATAGGATTATGTTTTTTTTTTCAGGTGAACCGCCATGGCGAGAGAACTCCGGATGCTGATGAACTATCTCTCTCTAAAGAGCCAGAGAAATTACTGAATCTGACACGTTTAGAGGGACTAGAAGGATTGACTAATGTAAGTAAGACCTACGGGTCTTTCACTCGTTCTGATAACAGTTCTTATAACCCGACCAAATACAAATTATGAAAACTACGACGTTGACTGGCATTTGTTTAAAAAGTTGGGTTCTACAGTTAAATGATTAATACAAGAGTAATTTGAAAACAGAGTAGAATGTTCCGGCCTCTAAATTAAACGAGAAGTCAATTACAATGTAAAACTCTTCCTGCTCTTTCTCTTAGTATTTGGTTACCTTTGTTATGTGAAGTAAACTACTTAATTTATAATCTTGTGGACTGATGTAGAAGTAATGCTTATATTTGATGTCACACAGGGATCTGTTCTAGGCCCATGGTTACTCTTTATCTTTATGAATAACATACACTACTGTTCAAGACGATAAATCTTTATCTCACTTTGTAATTACCATTTTTATTATTTTGTTTATTGCTTGTTCCATAAAAATAATACAAACAAAGTGTTGCAATTTACAATAACCTGTACTCAAATGAGAATACGTATCTAGTTAATTTCTTTGTATGAAATAACAACAACATGATTACAAATATCCCCCTGTTGCAGAAAAAGCAATTAAACATTGTTGCATCTTCTAACTTTTTACTTGTCAGTTATATTTTTTTTAGTTACAATATAATTACCTTTTCTGTAAATGATAGTCATCATTTCACATATTATCGCTCGCTAGACACGAGTCGCAACAAAATGTTTAGAAAAATACTTATTGTTATGAGATTTTCACAAAGCAATCCTATCACAATGGCCGTGAAGAATCTTGGTTCCAACAACCGTAGCGAAGGCTATTATCTGTCTCGGTGATCTTGTCACGTTTTTGCTGTTTCCTTATTCCACGCTTCAAATCTTCGTCTGCGGAGATTAACAAATTAGGTTTTGTTTGGTGTTGTGATATGGTAATTAGGTGTTTAAGATATTTTGTACATACAGGTACTTGTTCCAGGTCCTAGAACCTATACTGGTGAAAAGAAAGGACACCTAAAAGATTTGGTAAAGAAGAGTCATTTAGGCCAATGTTGTAGGTAAAGTGCGTTTAACATAGCTGGACCTTTCAAATAGCTTAAGAAAATCAGCGCTTGACTGTACCAAATTAAAAAAGTTTCATCTCATATTAATAAAAAATATATTACTAAGAAGTAGCAGAACTGGAAGCAAACTTGGCAGTAATAAATAAAAATCTTACTAACAATCTCCATTTGCGAACCTTGCATAGTGAATTGCTCATCGTAAACCTAAAGATATCTATTTACTTACTGCACCTTTTAAATGATCACAAACAAATAAAATATTGTAATTCGGATGCAGTCCCGCTTTGAAATCAGATAATAAATAGGTATGCTCCTGCCAAAATCTTTCCGATGCAATGCGACGGTTAAAATCGATTTTGTTACATAATCACTTTACGCTAGTAGATATTGACAAATAACTTATGAAGAAAGAAGCATGGACACAAGTCTACTAATTTACATTAGGTTTACAATCTTCTCAGTTGTGTGTCAGCAGAGTGTCAATGAGAATGTCAATGTCATTTTTAACACTCATTTCGAAATCAAATTTTGATATTCTGGTATGATTCCCTAGATACCACTGACATGGATTTGTATTTAGTCGGGTTATTTAGCTGAATAGTTTTGACAATGATCTTTAAAGAGATGAATTGAAAGCTATATTGGCAACACCAACAAACATAGAATTTAGTTTGTTTATATTTCTTGTCTATGTAAAGTTGTCCTTCCTGTGTTATAGTTAACTTTACTTTACTTACCGACTTGGATTCGACCGACCTACAATGTTCTCTATTGACCACATAACCGTGCCAATATACTGTGAATTCAAACCCTTTAAGGCTGAAACACACCGGATGCGTATGCGTAACGTAGAAGTAAGCACGGCGTAGCCACGCGCGTAGTTACGGTGTAACCCAATGTTACACCGGCCTATGCGGCACGTCGACGTGTACGTCTACGTTACGCAAGCGGTGACAGTTCCATTACAACTCAGAGGTACGCATACGTCTACGCAATCATCCGGTGTGTTTTGGCATCAAAAGTGCAGTTTTCTATTCGTGTTCTTTGTCCCTTCAACTACACACTACCAACTGCTCACATGATAAGTGGTTTTTTTTTAAACCCCCCCCCCCCTAACATAAACATCCTTAACGTTACAGGTAGGCAAAAGAAGGGCGTATCAAATCGGGAAGTTCATTCGTCAGCGTTACGGCGACAATAATGGTCTCAAATTGATCTCAAGCCTATACAAACAAGATGAGATAGCAATTAGAAGTACCGATAAAGAACGTACCAAGATGACTGCATTAGTGGCTATGGCTGCAGTCTACCCTCCTGTAGAAGAGCAGCAGTGGGACGAAGCTCTGGGCAAGATTTGGCAACCAGTGCCCTATACTGCTGTGCCTTTGTCGGAAGATTATGTAAGTTATCATGGACTGTATGTTGTTGAAAAGATCATAATTATGACTCTATTATAGGCCTTCCGTTGTCAAAAATCAGGAGAACATGCCATAATATTAAATGGATGAATTAACTTCAAAGGTCTTTTCTGCAAAATGTTTGTGTAGATGTTATTTTATTCTTTTGGCATATTTAGATACAAAAGACTATAGAGATGCCTACATAGACCTAAATGTATCTTATGTAGTTCATAGATTTGATATTAGCAGAATAATATTTTCAAAAGTAGCGCCGAAGTGGTATAAAAGTCGCAAGCCTATAAGGTTTTAACTGAATTAAGTTTTAAAATAATTGATTAAACTTTATCTATTTCGAAACATCTCCTAAAGACGAGTTCGACCTACAAATCAAAGTACCTACCTACCTCGATATTATAAGCTCCATTGACAATTCTCCCGTAATCTTATTTACGTTGAAAACAATCTTAGAATAATCTTTGCTCTTTACGTATTCATTTTATCATTTAGCTTGAATGTTAGATTCAAGGAAACACGCAAATCCGGTATTATCTATTTGCGGTTTAAAACATTGACTCTCCATACTTTAGATAAAATAATTTATACATAAATAGGCAAATAGACATTTTGATAACCTTTGGGTTTGAAAATCGTCTATCAATTGTTTTATCCTAGTTTACCACAGCTAATTAAATTACAATAACAATATTATTACTTGATAAGACATAACACGTTTTGATAAAGATTGCCCCCTTTCACTTAATGGTACTGCTTTATTTGATTTGTTTATACTAAAATTTTCAAATTAAGATGCCTCTCTGACGCCTTAGATTGATGATACCTAGATGTAATCTTACCTAATATAGTTATGAATTATGAACGTAAACGTTTATTTACTTTATGTATTTTAGTCAGTGTCAGACCTGAGTAATCTCTTACTTTTTCAAACATTTTGAAATGAAACACCCATCTATTGTTCGTCAATCAAAACGATAATTTCAGAAGCTAATTTCGTAATATCTGCATCTATTTATATTTTGAATATTTCCAGTTACGTTACTACTCGAACTGCAAGAAATTCAAATCGCTTATGGCTGTTGCGAAGGAAGAATCTATAAGAGAAGAGTTCCTGCCTTACAAAGATTTAGTGGCGAAGCTTGGCCAGGAAACTGGACGCAACTTTACTGAAAACCCACTGCTGTTTCAGACACTTTTCGATCTGTTCAAAAGTCAGGTTAGTTAGAAGTTTTGATTTATTCTGGTACTGTTTTACGTAGTCCGTGAAACGTTTACGCGAGCGTTTGGTATGATGGTATCCGTTTGCATACTCAAATTTGGACTTGTTACAATGCTAATATCTACGTAAAATAGACAATGAACTATTTCATTTTACGAATTTATAAAAAGTAAAATGAATATTACAACAAAGTTCCAATTACGAATTTGTGGTGCAATCGGAAAATAGTGGATTTCATTTAGTATTGGATGAGTTCTCTCTCTGCAGCAGCAACATCACTAGAATACCTATATAATTCTATTGCAAAAATTTTCATCTGATTTTGTTACACCCTATCTACAAATGATTGTGGGATTTCTAAAACAAACTGACCCATTTACTATTTATTCCTAGGTTGCCCTAGGGCTAGATATTCCGGAATGGGGCAAGCCTATTTTAGCCCAATTAGCTGAGACGGCTAGGTTAGCTTACAGCCTTTACTTCAGAAATGATGAGATGAAAAGAATTGGCGGTGGTAAGTGTTCTTTCTCTAGTTATGTTTTTTAATGAAAACGCTATTGATTAGGTACCCAATCAGTACTAAGATACTGGCTAGAAGTTTCTGGCCAGAAAGTTGTCTGATACCTTTGTTATTCTATTAACCTGTCGGCCAATTGAAAATTGGTAGCAAAAGTATGGACATTCAAGAAGGCCACTGTTTTTGATTTATGGTTTGGCATGATTTTTTACGATCACAGAGTAAAATGCCTCTCTAATTTTGAAGCGACCGGTTCAATTGGCGAGGCCTATGCTCAGCAGTGGGCAGCTATAGGCTGAGAAGAAAGTAAAATGATGTCATAAACCAGCGAGCCAAGCGGAAAATCTTTTATAACATTTACTTTTATACGATAGCGATACACACATGCGAGTAACGCTCGACTCGCTCGATCCTTGTCCCACTGGCGGCTGTGTGAATTGACAAGCAGTGTCCCATACTTCTCTGCTTTACCTTCCAGGAGTCATACTTGATCAATTCATCAAAGCAGCCACAGATATTAAAGCCGGGAAACCAGTTACAAAACGACTGAGGATATTTTCTGGCCATGACTTCAATATTGGCTCTCTTATGGACGTGGCCAAGGTAGTCAAGGAACGGAGCATACCTGAATACGGATCCGTGTTTGCATTGGAACTTTATGAAAACAAGAATGGTGACTATATTGTTGAGGTAAGTTAGGTATATTATATATAAAACATGATTAACGTTTGGTTTAATAAATTGTTGATACATGTTATGGGACCAATAAATGTGAATGAAAAGAAGAATTTGTTTGGACGAAGTGTTCTCTGTCTACTCTAAAGTGGCGTGGTAGATAAACAGAGTAACATTTAAAAAAATTAAAAATCTAATCTAATCTAGCCACTTGTGTCCAACTGCTGGGCAAAGGCCTCTCTCCTCATCCGCTCATGACTCGAGCTTCCTCCGCCCTGGTATACAGGGTAGGGTGGCATTTAGAGAATTAACTTTATGCATTTCTTACTCTTACAGCCTGTATATCTGAACCAAGCTGGAGCAGCCTCACCACAGACCCTCCGGATAGCTGACTGCGGGTCTACCTGCTACCTATCCACCTTTGAGGACCTGACTAAGGAGTTTTTATTACCCGAGAGTGATTACTACCAAATATGTGGAATAAATACTGAGTTGTAGTGAAATGTAATTAGTTAAATTAGTTTTATAAGGACTTTTTAATAGGGATGCAGTTTCAACTGCAATAAAAACAACTAAAATACAAATGAACAAAATCTGTCCTCACATAATTGAGGTATCAAATGTTACCATTTTTACAAAGTTCATTGTCTGTGATATAAAAATAATAATTAATATATAGCTACTAAGTAAAATTTTGATACCTTTTTTAATTTAAGCATACCTACTTAATTGCTTAAATAAATAAAAAAGCTTAATAATAGGGTACTAGGGTAGCAGCAGTGACAGAAAGTCTTGATAAGATTGTATTGTATCGAAATTAAATTTTATATTTCCGAGTACTAAAAAAGACCGTCTTTAATGTAATCAGCCCATTCATCACCCGAAAGACATAAACTGCCATTTTATACCGGTACAGATTTATATAAACGAAATTATAGAGTTTTTCGGTTTGTTCTGGTTTAAATTTATATCTTTTTGGTAGTTTATATTTTTTCGGTATTTTTGGAATTTTTTGGTATTTTTTTGATTTTTGGTAGTTCATATTTTTTGGTAGTTTTGCTTAGTTCTCCATAAAAATGTAGCTATCCTATCTCTCTGTACCTGTCTAAGTGTAAGTATGAGTGACATAATTATATCAGAAAAGGTAATCTTTTGTAATTATTATACAACAGGTATTTGAAATAAGTAGGTACTTCAGACATAAAACGAGAATCATAACTGTTACAGTATCAAAACAAAATTCAGATTAACCATACAGAAACACCTGTGTACGAAATTAATAAAAACTTACTCCTAGCGCCAGCAAATTTTTGAGCTCGTTAGGTACCTACTTTACTTTTTAAAACGTATTGCTTAATTTATTCAAAAAAGAACCGGGAAGTTCCGAAGCTAATGACATGGAACCCCCAATTATCCGAGCGACTGTTAGGCTACGAAATGTTGCATAAATCAGCCTTGTCGATTGTAAGCGCCTGATAATTTTATAATAGCACCGCGCTCTTCTGGATTCGCGGTTTTGCTATTAACAGAGTTTTAGGGGGCTTAAATTGCTTTAGCTGTGCAATGCGAACTGGCCAAAGTGTTGACTGTGAAGAAAGTACTTAAATGCTGTTTGTATTAATACTTTTCGTATAAGTATGTACTTTGGCGTCGTAGTTTGTTGAAATGATCGAACTACGACTCTTTGGAAATATGGTTTCAGTTTTGGATTACGAATAAAATATAGGTACCTACTTAGGTAGGTACCTACCCTACCTATTTTAGGTATCTTCTATCTGAGGCTTAATAAAACCATAGACAAAATTAGTCTATGCTATCTGCCTATACTAATGTAGGTAGTCATTAATCATAATATCAACCGTATTATTTAGGCAACAGGTACGTTCTTACATCATGATATATTTAAACATTTGCAGACTACAAATGGAATTGATTACAATGGTATAATCCCCTGATATTACGTTGTCATATAAATAATGAAACAACGTAACTAAAATTATGGCGATTCGACTTTATGTCACATAATTTTGTAAAATTCAAGCAATTTATAGCGCAGGTTTATTGGATAACGAATTGTTTTTAGTGCTTTCAGCATAAATATAGTTGCCAATTTATACGAAAGGGTAATAAAGTGCTAAAGGCTAAATAAATTCGAATATTGGTCGATGCTGCATCGACCAATATTCGAATTAGTTTGCTTGACTTTTTTCTTATATAATTCGTAAATATTTACTATCAACATGATGGTATTTATATGAGAGTTAGCACAGTGTATTTAGTGGCAAATGAAACCACTTTTTAACATCTTGATACCACATGACACCCGCCTTTTCCTTCACCTGTTCTAGGAACGTCCGTCTGGGTCTTCCTCTTTTCCTTTTCCCTTTAAGATGTTAAAAAGAAGGCAGAGAAGGGGGAGGGATGGAAGAGGCTCCACCGACAAGAACTAAGCTCTTAAATTAGAAGAAGAAGAAAACCACTTTAGATGTAAAGGTAGTACTCTTATTATACTAGTTCTCTTTTATTTAGGTACTTTGTAAGTTAAATACTTACTGCATTAATTATGTCATAATGCACTTTCATTCAAAGGTCTATCAACACCATATTTTTGTCGAAATCTCGAAGCTCTTTTGAGAAGGTAATCCCTTTATAAGTTTCAGGGTGCTTTTGTATGAAATCTGAAAAGCGATTTTAATTTTATTTTGTGAAGATTTAAGTATCTTTTTATGTGTGAAAAATAAACTTTCACCCCCTTATTACAAAAGGTTTAAAGATAGTCCGACGTTAGTTCGTTTAGTTTGAAGTTTTTTGTCCATAGTCGAAACGTCAAAAGAAACGAACTGACGTCGGACTATCTTTAAACCTCGTTTTGTAATAAGGGGGTCAATCTTTTAATTTTAGTTGAATGTGGATTTTAAAACAAATCAAATTTTATGACAATAATTTATCTGATAGTTAACTATGAATGTACCTGCCTTAATATGAAGAATTTTAACTACACATTCATTGACACGAAAAGGAAAACTAACACATTGGATTTTTTTTAAACCGATTTCAGGCTCTAATACCTACCTACTCTGCCGCACTACAGGCCGCATCTAACCAATCTCAATCCGCTTTTCTCATCGTTGACCAAGCAATCTATTCCCGACCCACAATTTACATAACGCACCCAAAATGTAGATTTCTGTAAATTTATGCTTTTGTCTCTGAAATGCGGCAGTCAACAAAGGATAGGCCATATTGTCATTGGCCAATTGACTTAGGCATAACAATCAGTTGGATAGACAGGAAAATTAGGGGGACAAAGCGTAGGTTGTCTTTCAATGAATCTTGGGTCAATGTGCTTCATTGAATGTGTGCTGTTCTTTCATTGAATAAATTCTAAATTGTTTATAGTCGGTACGTTTGGTTTTATTTACGAGTACCTATATTTTTTACTAATAGGTGTCTAAGGTGTCTTGTAGAGCTCTATCTGCAGCATAGATTGTGAACTGATCGTGCGCCGCGCGATTCTCCATACATTTGTGATAAAAATATTGTTTCGAGCCATAACGTTTCCCAACCCCTAAACCTATCCGTAATTTGAAAATTTTGGTATCATTTGATTTAATATAGTACCTTAATCTAAAATCCGTACGTTCCGATATGGAAAATCACGCGACGTACGAGTTGCCCACGCAATTATAGGTACTACTCGTAAATGTATGATCTGTAGCTCTAAAAGATTCCACTGAAACCTGGTCCGCTGTAAAACCGCGTGTCAACGACATTGGTTTGTATTTAGCCTGGTTTGGCTTTGAGTTGTTAGTTTTGCGGACTTTGCAATGCAACTGTTACAGGACTCAATCAGACTAGTACATAATGACACCCTGCCTGCCATTTGCCTGATTTGCGTACCTACGCTTTATGAATAGCAACAGCGTAGGTATATCGAAATAGGAATTACGATGACTGACTATGAGGCCAAACAAAGGCCTAACCGATGCAACAACATGCAATTAATGAACTGCGTTTTTAGCTATATTTTATTTACATCTTTATTTTTTGGTTTATTGAGCGCAAAAAAATATCTCCCAGTTTTATCGTCGTTTTATTTGAAAAAATATTGGTTAATGGAATTTCGGTTCCAACGGTTCCAATGCGTCATGTTTTAAAATATACAATACCATGAATAAAAATACCCATCAGCATGCGAATATTGTTTTAATTGTTGAAAAACAGCGACAGAGCAATGTTTACGTAATATCAATTTGCTTTGCTTTAAAAGTTTTGTGGCTGTGGCAATGATTTTTAACTCCTAGTATTTTTTACATAGCAAATTTTATGTAGGTCACAAATATTGCTGCTTCTAACATCTGACAGGCACTTTCTTACATCCTAACTAAAACCTCTCTAATCTTCCTACCATACCTGTATTCAATAACATTTTCTATCAGCTTTTGAATAATAAGAAGGATAATCTTGAAAGTTCCTGGATTATGTTAGAGGCTGAAGAAAATACAGGTTCAATAGGTACTCGTAACTATTCTGTGTTGCTCTACTAGAAACGCGAGTATTTACCTACTCTTTCTCTTAACTTTTAATTTATACCTATCATTCCTTCGAGTCTAGTATTTTTTGTGTAATTTTGAAATGAAATGAATACAGAACCTATCTGTCTTGTATCTGTCTGTAAAACGAAAATGCAACGCAATTAAACGCAAAATTAAAGAGCAAGCCTCGTCTCCATTTTAAATTGTTGAACCTACATTCCAACCTTAAATGCAGGCTTGCGTTTAATTTAGAAGGTAAGTTGTAATGGCCGAAAAGGTTTACCCATACGTCAGTGTAGCAGACCCCTAATTAGTCAGAGCAAAGCCGTTGAATGAGCGTATGTGTGTTGCCACCTTAACACTGCCATTTCAGAACGTTTGGGTTCAGTCGCTAGATTTATTAATGTAAATTTTGTTTGTTTATACCTAAAAGCAACAAGGTAAAGTAAGTAATTATGAAATGTTTTAACTGAAATAAACTGTGGTTTGTGTTTATTTTTGAAATGAAAATGTATGTAAACGGATTAGTTTCTTGTTGCGGAAAAGTGTGTTGAAAATTTACCACTAGAGGTTGCTTGCGACTTCGTACTAATTTTGAACTTAGAAAATTTAGATAATATCTTAAATTAAAGTAGGTATATGAGTTATTCTGCGAATTTGTGCGCATTTATCATACTATAAGAAAAAGATAATTAGGTAATTATCTTAAAATAAGGTACCTACCTACCCTTTGTGTTATTCTGATAGGTTCTATAAAATGTGATCTGTTTCTTTGCGTTAAAGAATGACAAACGTCTTCACTTCACAACTCTCCATCTTTCGGTCTGGAATTAGTTCGCTGACGAAACAATAAGAAGAATAAAATGTATTTAACTATAATTCTATAATTCTATAACAAATTTACTATAACTAATTAACTTATTCTATAAATAATTCTATAATTCTATAACTATAATTCTTCTAGTTATGATCCAGACACTTCCTGCGCACAAGTCTTGAAGACATTGCAAACAGGGTTAGTGTTGACTGATTAATAAATTGACTAGCCTATTAGTAAATGGCTGGAGTAATGATTAGTGGCCTTATTCTGTTGACTCGGTCTCGATATATGATGAATGGTGACCTAAAGGTTTGAGTTTCGTTTTCTAATAAGAATAATTTCTTTAGACGAGACGACGAGAGGCCAGACGGATATGTACCTATAAATACTATGTACCTATGTATGTAGGTATGTATAATTTCAATATTCAGGCAATTCAATGCCTTTAATACATGATTCAAAAAACATTTTTTATTAATTGGTATTATACCATATTTAGGCCTTAAATATTTTCAAGAGGACAGAAAATGTCTGTCCAATTTTAATTATCATCATATTTAAGAGCGTCGTTCTTGTCGGTGGAGTCAATACTCAATCATTTATTGCACTCCACATGTTTTACAGATCTTATAAACAACTTAAAATACCAAATGTACCTGATTAGGGCACGGTAATTTATGTAGCAAAGCTACGAACTTAAAACTAAAAATCCTCGCACTCTGCTCTATATCAATACAAATAATAAAGATAAAGAATGTCCTATTTGTTACCAGGACTTTGCAAGTACCTATGTTTAAGTGCAGTTACTTATACTTACCTACGTGGGTACCTAAATAATTATAATTCAAGCTTTCACAGACATCCCCAAGTCAAAACGCATAAATAGTAACAAGACGTTAGACACTAAAAGTCAGTTGTGGAAAAGGTCTTAGATTTAACTCTACATTAAAATTAGAAAAACACGGACAGAAAATTAACTTTGACGTCTATTTCTGCAATTGACTATTAAAAGTAAAATTTTATAGGTAGTTGAAACAACTTATTTTCCACTTAGGTATTTAACTTTTTCCATGACCACATAGATAGCCTAACCTTGCCATATGTTATCCGCGTAATTTTTCCATTAACATTGCAATAAATCAATTTAATAGATAACCTTAATTGGTAGGGACGGAACAATCAATTAACTGTCGACCTCTTTTCTGTGTAAGTACATACTTACTTTACGGAATTAAATAAATATAGGTATTTAGGTAATATTTATATGAAACATGAACTGGGGCCCAAGTCTGCTAATTTTAAATAGCCTCAGTTGTGAGTCGGCAGTGAGTCAATGGACTTTTTTGACACATTTGGTATTCTGATAAACAATAGCTTACACTGATTGCGACCAAATGTGTAAAAAAATTGCATTGACACTGTGCCGACACACAATTGAGAATATTGTAGGTATATTAGCAGATTTGGGCGCCTAGACACCTTTATGGATGTCTGGGTAGAGGTGTTTAAAGAGAATCGTGGAGAGTAAGGAGCTTAGAGGAGAGAGGTCTTTGCCCATGCCCAGCAGTGAGACACTGACAGCTAGATAAGATGAGATAGGAGAAGATCAGATAGTAGCCATGATGGACATGATAGGTAGAGTCACATGATTTAAACTCTGTCAAATAAAAGAGAAAATAACAAAAATGAGAGCATCACACTCGTATGAGAGTACCTATAGGCTCATGCCCCCCTGTAGTGGGGATGTTAAAAAGGGCTGATGATCAAGGTAGCCAGCCAGCTATTCCCTATTAGGTACCCAGGTCACGACCATCCATACGTACCTACCTACAGGTAAGTACCTACTTACTCTACACGAAGATATTATCTAACCGACCCTTGTTAAAAGAAGTAGATAAGTATCTAGTGGAGTAATGTATCTTATCTTGCAAAGTTTTGTTAAAAAAATTCAAAACAAAGTTAAAAACAAAAATGTAAGCAATCTTTGTTTTTGTTCAAACAGAAATGCAGATAGGTAACATGATAAGTTATCACAATGCACTTATTTTCAAGGTGACTAATATCTTTTTTCTGAGGATTCTAGAAACCTACCAAAAGACAACCAGGTACCTACATGAAAGACTATACTATACTTAAATAGTTAATATAATTATAAATAATTTAATAATTATGAATAGTTAACCATGTCCATTGCATTTTTAATGACCTTTTCTGCATGTTGTTAAACTAGATGCACTTTTGATTTTTTTTTAGAAAGATAAGGACTTTTACCAGCAGCAGTCAGATACATAGGTAGGTACTTAGGTATGACGGCTACCTGTAATAAAATACCTACTTATAGAAAATGCTAAAAACTAAAAAAAAACTACGATCATTTAAAAAATATTAGGCAGGTACCTACCTATTGTAAAGGTAGGTTCTTTATTTATCAGCTGCCGATTTCAAGTTCATTGCCATGCGAAAGACCGGTAAACTGGAACATTAATTTCGTGCCCAAAAAAAAGAACGTAAAAAAAACATTCCCTTCCCTGACTTGTCTCGTCTGAAGTTGAAGCGAACCCGAGCTGCGAGCGAATTCGGTGTTAACTTCACACAGACGGAATATGGTGAACGAACCGACAATAAAACCCGTGACTTGAACCAAAACAAATCAGATTATTGACTTTAAACCAGTTCTAATCACGAACATGGCTTTGATTTCAAAAAACCTACCCCAAACAATGAGAAATTATAATGAAATATAGCGTTAAAACTGGTTAAAATAACACGACAGAAACTTTTTTGACGCTTGTTTATACTTATCGCGAATATAACCCAGCCGAGATAAAGAGGTCGGCCTGTTACACTAAACGGGCGCGCGCGTGGTGGTATTTAATTTTGCCGGGTAATACTCGTTTGACAGGACAGCAGTCATTTGTTGGGTGTTGCGCGGTGCTGTCGCATCGCTTGTTTTTCGGAACTAAAACTTTGTTCTGTGTCGAAAATTAAGGAATATTGTAATTCCGACGAATCGAAATCCGAAATTATGTCGAAAAGTGTCTAAATTATGTGTTAAAGTGGAGTTTTGTGAACCAGTTTGAGTGCAAAGAGTGCATTCTTGGGTGATTCATCTCGAAAGAAAAATTGTTTGTGTGTCATAGTTGTAGATGTATTGGTCGTAAATTATGTGCAGCGACGAAAGTTATTGGTGAATGTTTTAATTTTTTTTTTGGAGTTCCTATACAATGGACAATATGGGACCGAAGTGAAACGAATGGTAAGGTTTTGATTGTAAATATTTTTTAATGCACTGCCTGCTTGTGGCGTTTATGTAGGATTTCTGATAGTTTACCTACTTCATACCTATAGGTACCTACCTACTTACCACTTTGTTGTTTTTGGTAATTCTGTTTAAGCATGCTTTCAGCATAGTTTAAAGACTAGCTGCTGGTCTTCCTACCTAGTAGTCTTTGTAGATATCTATGCACGTAACAGAATGAAGTTTATTATGTTAAAGTACCTAGGTACCTTCTACTTATAAAGCAATTTAGGTATTTACTTCATGTAATTCTACTTAGGTTACACATGTTTTACTTGATAAGGATTAGTTACCCACGTACCTATCATGTTTATATTGCAAAATTAGGTAGGTACCTAATACCAATAGGTAATTTCATACTTTTCGCACTACCTCGGCCTTCTTAAAACTATGATTAGGTCATCGACCTTTAAAACAAAACATAATCGTCTGAATGATGACTACGCTCATCTTTTTGCTAATATAATATTTTTATCAAAATTTGCGACTATTGTACCTACTTAGGTATTTACTTTAAAAAGTATAGAAATAATATAAACAACAGCCCAATTTAGGTGGTAGGTAGGTACCTACCACCTAAATTGGGTACCTACCTACCTACCTACTTAGGTACTTATATGTAATTTTATCGAAAAGAGAGCATTGTGTTGCCCTACTCTATAGGTACTATACTCTAACTCTGTAGGTACCTACACTACAGGTATACGCATACCAACGTACCTACCTATGTTTTTTTAATGAAATTCTTAAGCGTTATACTATAATCGGAAATCCAGACCCCATTTTTGTTGTTTTTTTTTAACCCTTTACTCCACACACGTAAAAAAAGTATTGCAACCTAATAAAGTTCGGATAGCCCATAAAATTGAAAGAAAGGTCCCTTTTATTTTTACAATGGAGTCGAGTAAAACATCAAAATCTGATGTTTTATTGACAGTAAAACAACATCGTCAAATTTGGAAAAGGATTTAATTTGAAGGAACCTTAGATCGTTTACATCGAAACAAACGCGGGTAAGTAATTGAATACCTACCTCATTGCTGGGTTCAGTAGGTATTATAATTTAAATCCGAATCGTATTAACCTCTCACATCCTACTGACCCATTATAAACCCAGACACAATAGATTTTCTATTGTTCTTGTTTTTCTGGGATGTGAAAGATTAACTTGTTCGACAAAGTATCTTCCTCCATTCTATGTTAAGGACTATCAAATCTAGCCTAATGCTTGGACTCCTGCATGACGCCTGTACACTGTACGTTATCAAAATACCTAGCCATCTAATAACAATAGTACCTTTGTAGCCACCTACAATAACTTTGTACATCAACAACATGAGCAACTGTCTCCTGCCACTTCATAACCCCTTGAACGAAGACTTAGGGACTGTTTCTCCATCTGCAGATAACATTTATATCTATAAGATATTTTATACACGTCTGTCTAAAACGTTTGTGGCGAGTTAATTTTAATCAGCCGAATATACCTATTCGATAGATAGATAGGTTATAGAATTTACCAATTTCTGAAGACGTAGGTACCTATTGTGTTTCTCAAATACGAAAAGAGCTAACATCTAATTCTTGTCGAAAATAAAAAAAACCACGGTAATTACCTAAAGTACCATCTTCTTACATTGGCTTTGAGTAAATCAAGATGAGTCCAAGAAGTATCATATTGCAAAAAGCCACAGGTGGTTCTACTTAAAGATCGTCGCTACAATGTTACATTTTAGTCTCCGTTCGCGTGTTCTTTTAAGAAACAGTCCATGTCTTCGCAAAATTACTAGAATAGAAACAGTACCCAGCTGTCCATCCGTCTACCTGAAGAGAAATAAAAGTACTAAGTGGTAAAAAAGGCTGTCTTATCTTGAAGCCTTTGTTAAGAATAGCCAGGCGGTTAGAACAAAGGGAGCAAATGTTTATCTAGGTTTTGTTTTATCTTTCTTAGAACGTTGCTTAAAGCTGAAGGAAATGGCGATTCCTTGTTGCTTACATTATAAAACACTTTCGTAATAGTTGCTGCCATCTCCACTTGGCTTTTGGTTAATTGTTCGTAAAGGCTCATTTAGCATTAGCGGTGGAATCGCATCCGTGGCTTAAATTTGATTTAGAATGCCAAGTTTGTTTCCTTCAAACGCAAATATCTAACCATTAAATCACGGGGGTATTAGAACGTTTAAATGCAAAAATAGAGAAAGACTAATTTTGAATTGGCTTCTTATAATATATCGAAAGCCCGCGGCAAGTTTGGTATGTTCAAAAAGGATAGGCCTTTATTATGTAACAGAAAACATATCAATTCGTACAAAGATCTCAAGCTCTGTATTCATATTAATTATAATCAAACTTATAATACCGTAGTTCCAGTCACCAAATTAATTTCCCAAAACTCACTTACCTTTCGCCTTTGACATTTGAATCAATATCATACAACGATTGTTCTTGTAATTGCTTCGAATAAGTTATTAATGTTAATTATGGAAGATCGTTATATTGTTTTCAAGAATGTAAAAAACATATTATTAATTAATGTACTTATGCGATTATTGATTATAATCGATTTTGAGGTTATAATAGGAAATTATAATGTTTTACAAAGTCGATAACGACTACAAACTATTAAAAACTGATACACTTTTTATATTAATTATAACTGAACCTATTTCTACTGCTAAGAAGACTTGATACTGATTTAGTAAAATTGACACTATTACGCAGGTAGGTACGTATTCACAATTGAAATCTTATAATAATTTATTCAAACCACACTTCACGTACGTAGGTATCATAGTCATGATTTTATGTTATGTTTACTATAAAAGAGATATGACCATATGTAAACTTGAAAAGAAACGAACGCGCTGTTGCGTGCTAACACCAGCAAAAGTTAAGGAATACATTACCATGACAAACAAGTAGATATGCCTTTGAATTTGTGACTAATTCCTATTTGCCACGCTAAATAAATTCCAGACTCATCTAGACCTAACCGAAAGTAACTTGTTTACTTTCATAAATCAAGTTTTTTCGTCTGAAGAAAAGTTTGTGGCGTATAATTTTCTTTTTTGGCTTCTTGGATGAAAAAAAGGATCTGGTTTTATCTTGTGTTGTTAATAACGAACAATCGCCCAGATTTGATAGGCAGTACTCTGGTTGTTTGTGATCCTACTTAGGTAGCCTCAATATGCATAGACATAGCTACTAGTTGTTAAACGAAATATCTCAAGGAAATACAGTAGTAACTGGAAAAGATTCTCTCAGAAGAAAGTAAAGACTATTTTGTGGTACATATCATATAATGTGGCAAACAACGTACGTAATATTTCAAAAGTGCGCTTAATTGTTCTTCGCGAAATAATATTATGAAAGAACATTTCCAAGAAGCTAAGGTACTCACAGCTCACCTATACATACATAAGCAACAGTTTTATATAAACACGCGCGTAGTAACTCACAACGACGTCGTCGTATTACCTATTTTCTCCCTCGACAAAGAAAGGAACGTTCCAACAAATCGAATTCAATGTAAACCTTGAAATAGCTTCCTTAACTCTGAAATCACATTACGTCGGCACCTGAACGGGAAAACTGAAAATGGCTGTCTCTAACGAATTCTTATAAAAACCGAAAAGTTTTACTTCGATTTTTCTACGGTCTCATATGTCTAACTAGCTTCTGTAGGAGTGCACACTCGTTAGTTTAAGAGCATTCGTATTTTTCTTAACCTTCCCTCGGGATGCTATCTATTCCTATAAACTTATGGATTCAGAAGCTTTGCAAGTATTTTGCATCTGCGTTAGGATGTTAGACAGACAGGACCATTGAATAGATATCGTCTCTTCTTCTTATTATTATTGGCAATGTTAGCATTAAATGATTTAGAACCTAAAGACATTTTTTTGCAAAATGCAGAGAGTATAATGACTTTCGTACGCATAGACACAACATAAGAAGTCAATGATAAAAATTGTTGTTATTAAGTTTCAGTTCGTTTTCGGAGTTTTAAACCTTTAAGTCGGGTTACTTACACCATACTTTAATACTTCATTTGGACCTTACCTATCTCAAAAGCTGTTACGCAATACATCCGATTGCAAATCCGATAAAATTACCGAGGGCCCAGTTTGCTCCTTTGAAAATGGAGTGAGGAGACATTTTAATCAAGGGCATTGACTTCAAGAATACTACCCAGCAAAAAGACTATTATTTATCCATTCGTCTTCTTCTATTTGTTACAATAATATTTTATAGCTTAATGACCAATTGTGCAACTAGCTGTATCAAATTCTCAATTCCAAAAACTTTACTCTGCAAAACCATTTAGGTACATAGTAATGAGTTTACAAACACGTGAGTGTAGCTGTCCTTGTCTGAAAACAGTTAGAAGGCGCCACTATTGTTAAATTGGCGCCAACTGATGACTCCTTTGTTTGTATGCGCTAAGTAGGTACGCCATTCATACCATCGACAATGGGCTCGAGTGTGTTTTGGGACTTAAATGGCATTGGATTTTTGCTACGTATTCATTTTGAAATCGTCAAATGTGACCTTCAATTGTTTTCAAGTTTCATTTAATGAATTTTCGATAATAATATAAGACGTCCTCCACTTCGTACCTATTTTTCTATATGTTTTGTACATTAAAGCAACAGGAAAAACACCATAAATCTCTTCTAAAGTTAAAAATAGTTATCGCACCGTATTCAAAGAGATACGGAAGAAAGAAAGTTTGCAATCTTTGAAACAAAACCACTGAGCTCTTTGACTTCGAAAGCGTTCCGGACTGAACCAGAAACTCTAATTAAGTTAACAAAAAAACGCAAACAAAAGTTGTGTACATTTATTTATTTACTTGTACATGCGCCAAGCCTAGAGCTAGTGAGGGGTAAAGACTTGTTTACAGTAAGTATTTAATGTGCACGGACTCGGGAGTCCTAAGCGTTAAATAAAATTGATATTTATAAATGAAAGAAACATGAATTAAATCTTTATTAACAAGATCCTTGACTGACATAAGATTCCAATACTTTGATAGGTATTACAATGATATCTTTCGATTTTCGATTCGATTAACCCGTTGGTTAACTTGTTTAAAATGCAAAGTAGTAATAGGAAGTACCTACTTAAGTTCTGTATATTTTGATTATTCGGCTACGTCTTATATGGGATCTTTTTCTTGAGAGTCTTTTAAATGTAATAAGGGTATTATTATACTTCTCGTTGTGATAGAAAAGTATTGCTTGAAGCTCACAATGAAATTGTGTGTGCTTGTTTAATTTATTTTTAAATCTTATTCACGTAGAACATTTTTGACATAGCATAGTCCAGATAATTCCTCACACCATCGAATAACTAAAAAAGAAATTATTAAAATATTCATTGTTGTACATTGTTAAATACCATAAGTACTTTTATACTCGAGATCGCTGCGGTACACCGCCTCACTGCTTCTATCCAAAGACGCGAACTCCAAACTTGTACTTTGAGTATGTAAGTAGGGCAGCAGTTCTCAAACATTGTATTGTATGCCTGAGAGATTAAATTGTAACTTAAGTCTTAAGTCAAATTAGCCAAACATAGGCTGTTTTACTTTGTGAGTACTTTAACTTAATAATTTTATGCTTGTAATTTTTTGATTGCATTTTCTGAGTGGCATTTTCTGTGGCTTGTTTCTTCCATTTGGCATCTCATTCATAAGAATTCGGAACGCACGGAATGCGAGGCATTGTCGGCATATTTGTCTGACTCTTTTGTTTTTATTGTTTTTGTTTACAAAAAGCTAATGAATTTCCATGTTGTTTCTCAAAAATCCTTCTTTGGAACTTTGGAAGATACCATTCAGCTCTTTAGCGATTGCTGTTGTTTGGATTACAAAAGATTAACTAAAATCATGATAAAATAATACATAAATAACAATGGATTTCGAAATTTTGAGAAGTATTGAAACGGGGTTGCTTCAGGAACTAAAAGTTGGACATGTCCGCTGATAAAACTTTATTACTTATACTTAAGCTGCTTAATCCAAAAGGAATTAGGTCGAGACTGTTTGTGTCAATCACTCGATCTTTGGTTTATGTAGTGATCTTTGAAGTTCGTGTTTAGGATAATGTGGGTTTATGATATTAGATTTAGGATTTTTTTTACACGCAGGTTAGAGATGGGCCTAGTAAACGTTAACTTAAGATCATAGGTAAACACGAAAGAGGAAATATCAATACAAATTGTTCGTAAAGCTATCAAGATAAAGAAATAAGTAGAGTAAATGAGGAAATACTTATAATTATAAGTATGTATGTTCCATAGGGGAAATATCGATTTAGGTACTCAAAAACTCATCAAACTTTGATATGGTCACTTAACCTAGCTCATTTCAATCTTCCTCAAAAAAATTAACATTGATTTCATATCTTAATCTTTCAGCATTCACTTCAATACCTAAACTATGTGTACCGTACACTATTTTATTCTAGCATGGAATACTTACTATAGTCTAAGGGATCTGGGCCTAAACAGCCACTCTATAACGATAGCAAGAAAACGCTCATCAAAAAGACGTTTAGAAAGACAAAGTAGGGTCTCAAACACGTAAGAGTATTGGCCTTAGAATATTCGGCCTGAAACATGCAGATAACGTAAACTAGCCCAAAGAATAGAGATTTATGTTTCGACCTTTTTATGTTAGAAGTTTTGTTCGCAAGTCTTTCATGTTCTTTTGAATACCTTTACGATACTAGTACAAAGGGGAACGAACGTCGAGTAGCTACTTACGATTTGGTCTTGAATATCGTTGACTTACGATTGTATTGGTTAGATTGAAATTAAAAAGCTTTATCAAAAGTGTTAGTCCAAAGACTTCAATTTGTGTGCTTAAGTATCTATAGACGTAAATTCTTTTCTCAAGTTTTGATTTTTTTAAATCTTCGTGGTGCTTTTAAGTGTCTTTCAAAAAGTTATAACTTACATTAAAACAACAGCATTCCAAAAAGAAATAAGTTGCTTTATTTTCGTGTGTCATTTTATGTCTTGCTCGGATGTTTTGACTCTTGATACGAAGGTGTTCTACAATTGAAACCGAATATACTTCCGTTTTCTGTGCCAACATACACTTAATTATATCCAAGGGTTCGACCATCACAACTCTGTTAATTTCGGCCCGAGTTTCATGACGATAAAGTAGGTAGCACTTTTGACGAGACGTGCTCAAGTGTCGATACTCGTGTAAGTTCCCCGTAGCCACTCGAGTTCCGAACTTGACTTAATTTCGGCTAGAGCAGCTAAAATTTGCATTATATTTTAAGTATTCTTTTGTTTTTTTTTGTGAATAGAACACGTCAGCTTTTTTATAAAGGTAAAAGCGGAAAGGTAGCCGTATACGGAAGTTCGTTGTTCTGGATATATATATAATGTATCTCAATCATGTCGGACTCGTAGAGTCGAAACTATTGTCAATATTTTCCTCAATTTCGGTTATCCTTTAAACTCCTTTAAAAAGTAAGTAAATAATGTATTAAATCTTACTAAAAATAGGTTACTTACTAAGTAGATTAATTTGATATTGCCTCAGTGCCCGTTCTTTATCATCCATTCTAGAAACGTTTTGTAGTTATTAGGTAAATAAAGAAGCAAAACATTTTAGCAATACGTTCAACGGTTCAGAGAATAATATCGGAATAATCTTTTATTATGTTTTCAATTTTTCATGGATATGAAATAAGTGTTCTGCTGTTCGGTAAAATCAACGTCGGGTTTCCTGGAGACGGACAAAATTTTACAACTAAAAGTTTTATTATATTACGGATTTTTTAAATGGAAGATTATTTTGGCTCAACGAATGGACTACAAAACAAAAAAAAAACAATAAATAAACAATATTCTCACTTGGTATTTTTCGTAACTTAATGCCCTTGATTTACAGTTCACTCACATATCTAAGGCCCAGAACACACGATGAAACACAACTGCAACGCAACTGAAACTGCTAGTTACTTTTGAGTTGCATCGAAGTTTCTGCTATTATAGTGTGACCATTAGTGCTGTGCACTCCAGAGGTATGCGCGCGGCGAGACGGGGGGGAGAATCGGCTGCTGCGCTCTGTCAGTGCGCCGTCAACGATCGTGGCAGCAGGTAGTGTTATTTGTATCGGACTGTCTTTGTCAGACGCAGAAGACACACAAGACAAGAAGACGCGCGCATACCTCTGGGAGTGCACAGCACTAATGGTCAAACTATAGTCTTCTTTAGAAAACCACACACGACGCAACTATAGTTTGAAACGTTTCGTTTCAGTTGCGTTTCACCGTGTGTACTGGGTCTTACACAAGTCATAATCTCATAGCATTTTGCTCCCCTAGAGAGTTTACTAAACAGAAAATTAATACGTGTACATACATACGAAACAAACTTCGAATTATGTTACCCACCTAAAACTTTCAGTGACACATTAGAGTGTATGTTTTCATTAAACCTTTACTGATACTAAACTTCGTTCCCTGAATTTAGTTTTTTGAAAAGTGGATCTATTGCCTCAGATAATAAAGCCTTCCTCTCTTAGGACCTAAACAAATTTACCTTCTAAAAACAATACTAGAACTAATTTATGTTAAATATAACAAAACAAGCCAGTTACTAAACAAGTTCTGAGCTAACATTCTTTTCTTCAAAGGGAGGAACAATAATTAAAAATTGCTCGTGTTATATTTTATAAACCACCGCTGAAACTCTTGTGTATAATTAGAAAAGTTCCCTTTGGGTTTAAGGTGAAAGTAAACAATGAGTCGATGAAATGCCAGGAGTAAATTACTCTCCAGTGGGTGGGACCTTACTTAATTCAATTATCGGACATTTCCTCACCCAACGGTCCATATTTTTTTATCATATCCCGTTTTATTTATGGAGTCATAAACATTAGGGTAAAAATCCGAGTGCATAACTCGTTTTCTAATCACAAAAATGTTGCCTGCAGCGAAATAAATGTAGTTATAGGCACTATTAAACCTGCTATGTGCGTACATAGCTTCAGGAATCATAGAAAACAAATCAAATGACTGCATGGTCGCGGTCGCAATGGTTAAGTTACAAATATGTCAACATTATGAGGCTCTGAACTTGGTAACGTAGTTTAGTTAACAACGTCTAGTTTCCCGTTCATAACAAACATTAAACAGTTCATATATCAAGCTAACTTTGATATGTACCTACAACAATATGATATACATTAAAAGGAAACGAGAAAACTAAGGCGTTTGTCATATAGAACCTAGACCTTGATAGTTAGAAAGGAAGTGCTCCACCAAATTGAAGTGTGAATAAATGTGAATGTGAATAAATAAATAAATGATAAGACATGCAAAGGCGTAACGAATGAAAGCAATCAGGAGTTAGAGACAAATTAACATTTGCGGGAAGTACCTACTTAGGTCCGAAGATAGAGAATTTATATTTGGGATGTTACTCGTAGAGGCAATAAATATAGAATACTTATGAATGAGAGAAAGAGAAAATCGAGGCTTAAGTATTGAATGCCAGAGGACAGAACTGTTGATGAAAATAGATGAAATTACAAGAACAGTGTTTGTAGTCCTTGGACAATATAAATACAAAGGACTACAAAGGATTACAAAGAGGCAATCTGAGAATTCCTAGAAATGAACTCGTATCCTAACGCTGGGCCCAGGAAATTACCATGTCACCAAAGTTTTGTTTAGAACCGCGGTGACCCAAATTTAAAGGTCTGGACTTTGACACTTGGAAATGACGACGGATTGTGAATTTAAAGAGCCTTTTTCGAACGTTTCTTTATTGCAAGGGGAGGAAAGGGTAGTACGAAACAATGGGTTCAAATGATGCACTCTTGCGGAAGACAAATCGTTTGCACAGAGTATTCAAATGTTCCAGACAAATGTTTGGGCAATGAGTGACAAAATTAAATCTTTTGTTCTGGGGACATTTTAGAAACCTATGTGTTTATTTATGACGACAACCTTTTACCCAAATACTGGCAACTTCATTGTTGGGTGATTCTAGATTTTATGTAGTCAATTTTAATGTGCTTATTAGTAACATAAGCTTATGAATACCCTAGTACCCTAGTAGTTATTAGTTACTAGTAGTTACCTATAGTAGTTATTAGTTACCCTAATACGCTAGTAGTTACTATTAATTACCTTTTATCCGGATTTGTGAATTTTTCTTTTGTTCCCTTAATTGATTTCACGATTTTTCTTTCGAGATTTCCCAACTGAAATAAAACAACAAACAACATCTACGTTATAGCCGCTTGCTGTTGTCTGCAACGAGTTTAAATGACACAACAAAGACAAAACAGAATTTCCGTTGTATGTCTCTGGCACCGCTAACTATGACAGCAAAATTAATATACGGTCTACACATTTAAGAGATCGAGGTCATTTTTCTACAAAAGAATATTTTCGCCTCAAATTCAGTATGCAAATGACACTGAACTTTTGGAAGACCAATTTTGTGGGCATATTCGTGAACTCGAAACTTCCAGAAATGTGACACCTTATTATCATTATCGAATTTCCCTGGTTGTTGTTATTATAAGCCCAGTCTTTTTGAAATCACTTCTCTTCCCATCTGCAATTTCATTTATGCCTTTGTCACACTGAAATGGAAAAGTACAATGGCAATTTGCACTCGGAATTATCGTCTGCACTTCAATATCTTAGGTGACTCGACGTTGCTATAGCTACCGTATCTCGATAAATTCAATACCAATAAATGTTCGCAATACCATTTTCCCTTACTAATATCTTATTGCAATAGAGGAAAGATAGCTGTCGGTTATTTTAGAGAACATTATGCTTTGCAACAATTGCACAATGATCTTAACGTGGTTAAGTTGATAATTTATGGTACAAATCTGTTTTGTATGGTTCTATGTTAAACTGAATGTTTTATCAAATAATTTCGAATTACGTGACCCTAAAAACCTAGTAAGCAAAGAATTTACTAAATAAATCCAGTTTGACAAACAAGAAATGATCTCTTTCCTCTGAATCTAAAAACCTTTCTCCGATCTAACAGGACATTTTAGTCCTCGCGTGGTTAGTGGCGCGTATGTTTTATTCTCCCAAGTTTGCAGAACCCGCATGCTCTTTGTGCCAGTATCCGGTTGTGAGAAATACGTTTACAGGTCAAATCGCATTGAGTGTGAAATGAGCTTAAAGATACCGTATTTCGTCTGCTACAGGGTTTTGTGGTAGAGTGGAACAGGTGGGGGTAGAACGAATAGTACAGCAGATAATCTAATAACGTCCTTTTGTATTTTTCTGGTTGAATGAATAGCAGTCGAAGATCTTTGTGAAAAATTAGGCCATTATATTTTCTAGAATGCTTTTCCGCTGTTTAATTAAATGACTATATGACTAGTTGATGAAAAGGTCTATTTAAACGAAGGATAGCTAATAATTTCGTTAGAAAAAATCATAAGAAGACTGCAGGATGTTTCATTTACAATCTTCAATGACTATTTCTGGAACTTTTGGCAAATGTTTGAGGTCGATGCATATTTACCGCTTCACCCAAACACCAAAATGATAGCTAGTATGCCATATTTAATACAGATTATCGAATATATTAAACGTTATGAAATGCATAACTACCAAAAACCCTTCCTAAATCACCTTATCAATATCGCTCACGCAATAAATCTGCCTCGTACGAATTACTAATAAAATCGCTTAAATTTCAAACTATTTTCAATGGAGCAGCTGGTATCAGTGTTCAATGTAGATAAATGTGCGATATCCAACGGTTTTCTGATAAGGTATATTTGCTTAGCCGGTAGATATCTTTGGGTGTGGTTTTGGTGTTGCAAAATCGAGTGGATTGCAGACATTGCAGTGCAACGTTTGCTATCTATCTATTCTTTAAAGACTTTCCCTATCCGATATTTTTTATTGTGTGTGCTCTTTATCTTAGATAGTTAGATATGCGTAAGTAGGAACTTTTCTTTGTTGATGTCGCCTTATATCATTTTAAATGGAATTGAACTGTATATCCTATATATAAGTATATGGCATAATATCATGTAGTTTGCCTCGAAATACTAATATTAAAATTACTATGATCCTAAAGATACCGAGCCGAAATAACCAACAAAGTTTTATTCAGCATTTCTATTCAGGATAAAGGCTAAAAAATATGTTAACGCCATACATTATACAGCCGTGACAGAATAATTGTGTTGTCTACTAAACCTAGCTCAAAATACGGAACACATTTGGAACAGTTAGTAATATCTCGGCCTTATATGAAATTGGGTCTTGCTTGTCTGAGATTTGGTGGAACGATTAAATGGAAAATTTCCAAAATGTCTTTCTCTCAGTTGCATATAAAATTACCTTTAAACCTACCTATTTAATACGTTCAATATTATTGACTTCCTTTTCTGATTTTTGACAACGAAAAGGTAAAGGTTTAAAAAGGTTTTTTCTGAAACAATTTGAAACTAGTAAAAAATTTACTGCTTCATATTTTTTAACATTATATTCCAAGTAGAAAATTATAGGTAGTAAAGTAGGAAGTATCTTGCAAGTTACTGAATATATTCAATACTTACGAGCAGATATTTTGACGTTTCCACTTTCAAAGTGATAAGTTTTGGCATCGAGCTCCTGCTTTATGCTAAAACATAAATACATCAATTGGATGTGATATCCTAGGAATATCGAGGATATGAATGATTTCAAGCCGTAGGTGAAACCTTTGCTCAGCAGCGTATATTTAGCAAGGTCCAATAACTACTTTGCTAGTTATGACAAAAAAGAGGTATCGAAGCGATGAATTTGTCGCCGTGTTTTTCATGCTATGATTAGAAAAAGCAATCAGATGTTTACTGATTTTAATCTATAGGTCCTTTAAATATCCAATTTAGGGAACAATAAGTATGAATATTGTTGAACTATGAACTTATCTGTTGAGTGTGTTTTGGCCCCTGTGAAATCAATTGACCAAATAAATCAAAGTTTCAACGCCTCCTAGACAGTTCTCGGCCAAACGGACTTTAAAACATTAAATTTATTACGCCGGGATGATAAAATAAGGCGCCATACTTCGATAAATAATGGGCTGTATTCAGAAAATTTCGAGGGTGAATGAATATTGGCGGAAATAATTATTTTTTATTGTGTTTGCGAACTTACATTGTTGTTGCTGAGGGTGCCGAAACCTACAAGCAACGGGATTTTCATTAGATACTGTATTTTCGCGTTGACTAAACAATAGATAATAATACGTACCTTTTAGAAGATACTTACCTAAGTTTGCAAACTTTTATAAATGATATTAGAATTGACGATATTGATACCATGGTAAAACACCACATTTTTATGCAGTCTATAATAAAACTGTCGTGACTCGTGACGTCGTTGTCGTGTTATTTTAATGCACAATCGACAGGATGCAGGTAAAGTGTATAAAATTCGATTATGAAGTTATTAATGGACCTATTGTTATGCAGATTTATTGTAATCGAACGATTTTTCTTATGCAATGCCTATATTTAAATATAAATTGCGGTCACGTTACTTAAATATCAAGTCAATAAATGTACTTAGTTTCTGTTTGAAATGACATTCTTATTAAAAAAAAACATTACGAACCTATCTATCAACCGCACAGTAACAAATATGAAATCATTGAAAAGTCTTTAAAAAGTTGGGAATAGAGTTAAGTGTTTATCACAATCCTTTTTTTGCCTTCAAGGAAAACTCATTTGTAAATAAAATTCTAAATCCATATCTGTTTAACCATCTGTCGGGGCCCAAAACTTTCTCCGAATGTCCTTTATGGATGGATTAAATTGAACTCTTCAACATTTTTAACGACCTCTTTCAACTTCGCACCTCGGAAATTTATATTGGATTTATGCAAATTGTTATACTTTAGCTACCGCTGCGAAGTTCCGTTACACGTATTATTCTATTTCTTATGATATTACAGGCCCTAATTCTGATTATTTACTCTAGCGGCAGTTGCGACGCTAGCAAGTAACTACTTTAGTGCGCTTAATATGTACCTAAAGCACTCGCAGCTAAGACTTTTCTTGAAGCTAGTGTTTGTGAGTAGGATTGGTATTATAAGAAGTGACATGCTTTTAGTTACGTAAGAAAACACTCCTATAAGTCCTTACCTACTGACTGCATCCTTAAAACTTATACAATGTTCGCCAGAATAATGTCACGTCGCGATAATTGCGTGATTTACATTGAAACGGACTGCGGGTTATTTTGTTGTGCATCTTCTTTATCAAGTCACGTAATCATTCTGCGATGTCGTGGGATAGCAATTAAACAACGATTTACGAATACCTACCTCGTATTGTCAACTCGATATGTCTTTAAGAGCTCTTATTTATATGCACGAATCGGTACATTTGTGTTTAAACATTTGCTGTTGTTACTTTAGATTTTAAATAAAGCCTGCCCGCAACTTCGTACGCATTTATCGTCATATCTTGGAAAAAAAACATGGTTCTTCAAATAATATATGTATAGCCTATGTGTTATTCTGATAAGCTACATTATTGCCAACCATCAAAACCTATTCAGTAGTTTTTGCGTAAAAGAGTAGCAAACATCCACCCATCCATCGGCACAACACAAACATCAGTAACATTTTATAATATTAGTAGGATTGAATGTGCAACGCGTTAGTGAATTCAGATGAGTCCTAATTACGAAGTACCTAATAACACCAAGTTGGTAATTCAGTTTTCCAATTAAAATGATAATACATTTTGCAAATTGCAGGTTATTTAACATACAAGTAGGCAAGTACTAAAATATCAGTTTACATTTTACTTCACTGGTAATTGGACTCTCTCTGCTTTTAATAGGTTAGTACCCTTTGACTAATTATTAATCTTTACAGACTTTACTGACGTAATTTTATTATTAAAAATTATCGTGAAGATAGTGAAAGTACTTATTCTATCAAAGCTGATGCATTTTACTATACGTACCGTAGTACTTACCTATAGATGTGCTATAGTTAAACTAACTTCTATTTACCTGTACTATGTAAAGGCCAAAACACACCGGATGCACATACGTATGCGTGTAATATATGGAACTGTTACCGCTTGCGTTTACTTTACGCAAGCGGTGACAGTTTAATACATTACAACTCAGAGGTACGCATACGTCTACGCATACGCAACGCATACGCATCCGATTGTGTTTTGGCCTTAAGTATAGCAGACATGTAATAAGAACAGTAAATAGCAAAGTATCTTACAAGTTGTCTGATTAAGTTCTACAAGACAGATTTTCGTAAACTACCAAGGAAATTATTTCCAATTCTCAATCCAAAGAAATATTAATTGGATTTCGCTATACTCGTAATCGGTCTCGGATAATTTAAGTTCGTAATTCAATTTAACTTTGTTAACGATATGATTTTGTTTGGCAGTGGATGACTAGAACCTACTTTACTTGATTGCTTTGTAATTTTGTAGTTAGCTAGATACAGTTGTATTTACCGAGCTAATAAAAAATATGATTTTTAATGAATCAAAAAAAGAAATCAAAATCAAAAAAAAAAGAAATCAAAAAAAAGGCAACAATATATCCGTCTTGTTTCATAGAAAAAAGAAGCTTGGATTAAAGACCTTAGAAAAAGTATACATACATACATATCCGTCACTCCCTCCCATTGGGGTAGGCAGAGACCACTTCCTTCCACTTGCTACGATCCAAACACACTTCTCTCGCTTCATCTACACTCATCAGTCGCCTCATACATGCCCGTTGGTTTAGGATTCTCTGGACTTGGCCTTTCTTGAACAAGTCCCCGATTTGATCGAGGTACGTTCGACTTGGTCTTGAAAATTTGAATAGTACCTTATAATTCTAAATGTAGAGTTCGCGCTTCATAATGTGCAAAAGAATAGTTTTATTAAAATTTTACATTACAACGGAAAATCAGTCAATCACGTCTAAATATCTGCATTGTCAGGAAAAAGAAACAGTATGTAATTAAGACCCTTATTAAGATTAAAAATATATGGCAATAAAATCAAAACCATTTTTGAAATAACAAGAACGGAGTTCTTTAAGGATTTCTATTTTATTTAAGAAATCTCAATCTCCTTTGTAAATTTGCTGTTTTAAGATCCAACGTCTTTTTATTTTTTACATAAATTACATTATATTTAAGACTCGAGAATAAGGCCTGAAATTGATTTAGTTCCAGTACAAAACAATACGATTACTTACCAACAAATATTTATTTAGTAAGAAACATTCAGATTTAATTATAAGTACGAGTAGGTAAGTGAGATAGGCGACCTTTTCCGTTATCAGTTGAACTTTTTAGATCAAGACATAAGTAAGTACTAAATAAATAACTGAATAAGATTTACTTACTTAAAAAATGTTGATATCTAGTCTTTTCGAAATAAACTAACTATTGTCTTATTGTTACAGATCGTCAATGTCTTTGAATGACAGTGTGGATCTACAGTACCGCCGGTGATCATCTTGATAACAGGTAAAGTCCATAAATTTTTTAACACCAGTAGATTTATAGAGACGAAAAATTCTAAGATAGATAATTTATTTTAACTCCAGTAGGGCAAAACCAGAGATAGGCAGAATATTGCAAACGGCTGTTAACATCCGTATGAGTAGACACAGCGTCGATTCGAATATCAGGCAGGGTATTTCTTCTTCTTCTCAGCCTATAGCAGCCCAGTGCTGAGCATGAGCCTCATCAATGTCTCCCCAAAGCGTGGTCGCTTAGCCGGTGTTCAGTGCCACCTGCATCAAACGAGACCCCGTGATTTTCGCTAGGTGTCATTCCATTTGGCAGATAGCTGTCTCACGCTTCGCTTGGTAGTGGTCTCCACTCTTGATCTTTTCTGCCCCACAGCCGTCCGATCTTCGCGCTATGTGGACCGCCCATTGCCACTTCAGCTTGCTAATCCTACGGGGTATATCCGCGACTTCCAAATGTATCTCTTAACCTTTTGGTCGTACTAAGGCTGACCTGTACATAATTGTTGAATATCTTTCAGAATAAATATAGCTGTTACTTAGGTAATTAATACTAATTAAACTACCTACGAAAATGACAATTCCAAGTTGAACACACAAAGTTCAATCTCATCTCGTTAATTTATATTGATGAATAATTAATTTATTCATTAAAATATCGTGCTCATGACATGTTAATTAAATTACCTTTTTGAATTCGCTAATAATAAAATAAAAACGAATATTGCTCTTTTGACAGTTCAACTAATCATCTCAATTAAAGATCTTATTTACATACGTAATATGACTCATTGTAGTGTAGCTAATTTATGTATAGATCGTAAATATGATCTAGGTATTTACAACATTTTGTTTGAGCGCATGAGGCAGACTTTGTTTCATTATGTTGAATCATATGACCTCTTTTGAATACATAAAATTAAAGCAACATAATTTCAATTAAAATAAACAACATCAATAAGCAAGTACCTACCTAATTTTATATGAAACATCCATGTCAAAAGATATTATTTACAGGAGGAAATAATGTACTTGTCTTGTTTGAGGAAGTTCTTTTAAGGATTATCCGTTAAGCCCTATACACTTTGTTTGTATCAATTTGTTTTACATCTATTTTTAAATCTCTATATTTGTATACATCTTGTTTATTATATTTTGTTGGATCTAACAGAGAATAAAGTATAAGAAACGGTATTTATTTGTACTGTCAAAATGACCAATGTGCCACAAAAAAAATACAAACTTTATAAACCGGATGACTCACTTAAATACTTAGTATTATATCAATACTAAGAATATCACGCATAGATATTTATTATGTGTCAAGTGGTCAAGTCAAGGGCTAACACTTTTTTGCGTTAGTGATAAAATCATGACATGTGTACGCACCTTTTCCCCACTTAATTCCAAACACGTGTCGATTATTTGACATTTCGCTTCCTCTCACGAACAAAAAACTTTTAGCAAACATTTGGTTGATCCACATAGGATTCTTTCCGAAGCTACTAAATAATTCATACATAGGCATATTAGACGGACCGTTAATGTAAAATACGCAAAGATAAAAGTAAATAAATTCGAGTTCCTGTTTTGGTTTACTCTGTTTCAAAATAATGTAGTACCTTCTAATAATAGCTTTAAATTTTTCCTCCAAAACGGATCTGGAGATCCCCGCTGGGAGTCGAATCTGTGCCCTTTGTTGTACACCTGAGCTTATTAAACTTTGCGCAATAAGGGTCAAACAGACAGCAGACCCCAAGAGGGTCACTTATAAAATTAAATAGAGTTACGCCGCAGTAATATCTACCTTCAGAAAATATTTAAGTAAAAATAATAAAATTTTGTCTAAACTTTATGGCCTCTGGTGTTAATTTAAAAATTCTACCTTCGAGTCTCGTCAAAATTCACGAAAAAAGGCGCCATATTATAAGAAACATCTAGAAAGTGATAGATTACACTCGTTGTGTCTAAATTGTTGCAAGGGATGGGCTGGTCTATGTGTGTTAAAATATGACCCTTAATGCCTTCAAATCGCTTGGATAGGCCTTATCGGGCGGTTTGGTAAATATTATGTACGGTAGCTAGAAAACAGCGATATAAAAAATATCAGTGTTGTCGGTAGTGAGTCTGCCTCATACGCACGGGTCGCGGGTTCGATCCCCGCCGGTAAACAAACATTTTGTGTGATGAGCATAAATGTTTGTTTCGTGTCTGGGTGTTATATATTTATCTATGTATGTTTATCAGTCCCTGATACCCATAGTACAGGATTTGCCTAGTTTGGGGTCAGGTGACCGTGTGTGAAATGTCCCTCGATATTTTTTATTTTTTTTATCATTCTTGTTAATAATTTACATTGAAGTCTATGACATAAGATGTAGTTTCGATAATAGTGACACTTCCGAATAAAACTAAAACTAAATATAAGTCAGTGTTCAGTTAAAACGATGTGTAAATGTATAAAGTATTTTTTTAACTATAATAAATTAATAATAAACCTATTGATGTATTGCCGGAATAAATCACCTAGGTATAAGTAGGTAGTGTGTGATTTTGAAATGCCGCCTACCAGACAGTCTACCAAAAAAATACGAGGAAGAGTCTTTAGGAAAAATTAAACTATTTCGCCAACATTCAACCCATTCTTCTCTTACAAGCATAGTGGGTTACCATTAGTATCTTCAACCACGTCTCTATCCCACAGTTCAGTATCCTTGCAAAATGATACGACTGACAATTTATTATCTTTTGTGCGACCGACGTAAGGTGGACATCACAGCCTATTGTACTCGAGATATTGGCCCAATAACTTACTTGACGTACGTTTTTGTGGTTGCAAAGCACTATTGTTGCAGAAAAGTAGGACTTATACTTTGGCTATTAAAGTGGGATGGAACACATTTATAATAGTTATGGTTAACTGTATATACGTTTCTTAAGTGTTTTTTTGTTCAGTTTCCGAGTAAGTTAAGGAACGAAGTATAGATTGCAAATTATTTGTTCCTGAATCATATTTGTATTGTTATATTTGTGGAAATTGTCTTTATGCATATCTTGTTCTGCTTATAACTCGATAGTTCTATCAACAAAACAAACACACAATTTTTCCTGAGTAATTATGTTTATTTACTTAGCGTAGGCGTTTTTATTCTCTTCTGGTATTAATACATAAAAGAATCACCGTGTACCTTTCTGACGGGTCCCTCGGACTTGGAATGTTGGAGATTGATCACGACTAATCCGTCACTATTCACGGTTTCCGCTACAAGCAGTTATTTCATGCAAATGTTACCTATTCATTTCGAAAGCAACCAAATTAATACCGACATTTTTTTGAAATAACGTTAAAATAAAGTTTAAATGTTTTTGGATCAACTGGTTTCGACAAAAAATCATATTAAATACCGAACTCGCTGTACAACTTATATATTTATCTATCCTTAACCTTTATTGTGAACGAGAAACGATGACTATTCAATTTGCAATAGGTGTACATTTTATATACGAGCGTTTTGTCGTCAGTTATATTCTGACGTTTAGTAATTTATCCTATTAAAGATTGTAATTAATTATTATCTACAATTTTATTTGAATTGATACACTTCGTATATTTAGAAAGATCAAACGTGAAGGAAGGTGTCTCAAAAAGGTTTTTTTAATATTAATCTTGATCCTATCCTACACATGTGGGAACAAAAAAAAACTAGAAATAAGTGGATGGCCACCCACTAAGCGACTTAAAGGCGTTAGACCAGGTTTTTGAATTGCTTCGTAAAGGTGTTACACAAACCAAAACCCACCATACTATAAGATCAAAAACTTCTGACGTAGTTCACTTAATTAACAAAATTGCTTTAGTTTACAAAGATATTATAGTGCGGTTTCCATTTTGTCGGTTTCTCAAAGGCACAATAACTTAAATTAAATTAATTCACTTCCGTAAATCAATACAAAAACTCAGCAGCATATTGAACCCTTCAATCAGTAATTCAAGCCAGAATGGAGCACACAATAAAGAATCCTCAGAACTATAACAAATGATTAGAAGGCAGCAAAATTGCGTTCACGACTGGATGATAGAAGTCGCTGTCGGAACACAAGACAGGCTTGTCGATTACCTAGTCAGCTGGGATACATACAACACAGGATACATAATTTAGGTGTGAGGATTGCGTGCTTGGCCAAGGGAAGAAATGAAGATTCTATACTTACGGTGGATAAGAGCTTGCTGGTGTATTTAATGGAAACTCTTAAAGCTATTCTTACCTTTCAGATCCAGTTTTATTTTGGCACTCATATTCAACTAATTGTCCGATTAATAAATAAAGTGGATACGAATTAACAGTCTTTTACAGATAAAATTAACCTGACAGATAAACCTATATCCATATCATAAAACATGACGTTTTAGATAGAGACAGGTGTATAATATCTGTTAGATAAATTTTATGTGTAAATGGTAAAACAAACCCTTAGTTAGACGATTGATTTGAAAATGACAATATAGGGAACTCGCTGTTTTAGATGATTTCATGGCACTTTAATAAATGACTTATACCATTCATATGAAGAATACACATATTATGTTCTAAAAATCTGACAGTGCTACTACGTTACGGCTAAACTAATTTAATAGAACGCTCTCTAGTAGCGACGGTAAAAAGGTGCGGCCGGCAGCCGACACATGGTAGAAGGCGATCATAAAAAATTGTAGCCCATTTTATTTTTTGTTGTTCGGTCCCTTCTGCTTATTAACATATCATGGAGAGTGATCAAGCGAGTCTATATCAAATGACAATAAAACTCATACATACATTAGTTTACCACTTAGTTCATATCCTATACATTTTATAGAGAAGTTTCTATGGACATGATAGAATGCATTTTTAAGTTTTACTTAACAATGCTTGTTTGTTGTTTTGTTGGTTCTATCATACCGCGTTTTTTTACCATTTAAGTTACAAGTAGTTTCTTAAATCCTTAAATCCTACTTGTTAGAGTAACAAACTAAAATATTTTCCAAAAAAATGGTTTTCCTCGGAATCAAAGGCGCGTTTCTTCTTTTATCTCAAAAGAAAGGTAATCTTTTTAAGCAAACACGGGGAAAATGTAAAATAGTAAGCGAACTGTCGGTGATATAATCTCGAGTAATGGGCCTTCTGTGTGCTCTGGGATGATTCGTAAACTGCGTTCGTGTTTTGGTATTTGAAACAGCAAAGCTTAGGCCCATTTCTGCTAATTTAAAATAGCCTCAGTTGTGTGTCGTTTGCGTTTTGCGGTTCCCTGATTTTTTTTTCTAATTTAAGAGCTTAGCTCTTGTCGGTAGAGCCTCTTCCATCCCTCCCTATTCTCTGCCTTCTTTCTTAGTTCCCTGTTTGCGGTTGAATAATTAAATAGTAAACAAGAAATGCAAAGAAAGGTCAGTATAATGTGTTAAGAGATAGCGATATATTCATTTTCGAATTTTAACCCAGCATTGTATCCAAGTTTCAAAGGACACATATCAATTAAACCTTTTTGTAACAATCTTCATGTTAATATGATTGAAATCTTTAGTGAACACGTACAAAAGTCTGACGACACGCAGTGGCAGTACCTATCCTCAGATAATTTTTTCCTTCCTAGGTAACATAAAAAAAAAATCAGGAAAAAAGTAAATTAAATACTTGAGGCAATTCTAAACAGTGACGGTTTTAATTAAAATCTTGAGGTCGTTTTAATCATTGGAGTTGGAGCTCAATAAAGATTCACATAGGCATGGTTTGCGGTTGACGATATGAACCTACATACTCACGACGCAATGCAATTAGGCTACATTGTTTCCCTTTTGCCGCCTGAAAGTAATTCTGTATTCTATTTTTATTACGGAATATTCTGAAAATATTCTCTCGAATAAGGTCTCAAAATGGTTTCCATGTTTCAAAGGCGTCCCTTCAGACCGCGTTTTTGCGTAGCCTCTGCTCAGTAGCGATATAGCACGGTTTTTTCTTTATTACCACGGTCTTTTACATGATTTGCGATAGTAGTTTCGTTTTTAGCCACCGCCGCTGTACAGCTGTAAGTTTGTTTGAGGTTCTATCTCGTTTCGGGACTTTTTTCGATCATACTTATTATAGTTTATGTGCTTCATGTAAGTGTAGCTACGTCAGGAACATTTTATACGTATTTTTTACTAAAAGTTTAATGAACTGCATGTTTTGTGTATTTATTACGTTACTGACGCGGTCTTTGTCAAAAAATAGAAGATAGGTACGATATTGCGGCATTAGAAGGAAAATGTTATGTAACAGATAAAGATAATTACTAAAAACCCTAAAGTCTTACGACATACTAATATCATGAGAATAGATAGAACATTATACGTACATTGACATTCCTTTATCCTTCGCTTAAAGATATAAACCCTACCTGTAATGAAGCATTAAACCGCACTATCGAAACTTCATCGTAACTAAAGCATATCTTCTGGAATGTTTCCAGAAACTTGGTATATAATCTCTACCATAACTTCAGCCCATCTAAATACATTGAAATTGTTTCGTTCCTATTCATATTCAGCCGCTGTCAAAACCTTTTTCCTTTTAAATAACCGGAGGATATTTTTCTTTGAAAGTAAAACAGTTTTTTCAATTCCCGCCCTACACTTGGTATGGAGATTCAGCTTGAATTATAGGTTTTGTTTTTGGAGTTGAAGTGAGGATAAAGTGTTTGGGAAGTTCTAGAAATTGCACTTCCAAAAAACTAATTTAGGTATCCTTATGTTTTTTTTTTTTGGTTTATTTAAAGACTTACTCGGTATAAGATTTTCTGTTCTATTTTTTACTGAGTTCTAACTTTATCTCTCCTGTTTATTTTTGGATGTCAACTCAAAGACTAAGATCTTTGTCCCCAAAATATTCGCGTTTTATTAAACGCACCCTAATTCGACTAGATGTCTCCCTAGTTCCCACTTTAGAGCTTTTTCTTTTCCCCAACCAATTAACAACTTGACTAATTGTTGGAAAATCTAATTCAAACCCCTTCTTATTACCGCGATGTCATGGCTTAAAATTCTTAATCAGCTTTCAGCAAGTTAACCTAACTTTCTTGGCGGGCGCTGTTTTCGGTCTTGCCCTCAGGTTCTTTTGTTCCTACTTTGAAATTTCGATATTTAGATTTGAATAATAGGTTCGAACAAACCCTAATGTTTAATCAAAGCGGGAACTTTATTCACTGGTTCTAAACCCAATTGTTTTGACTTAATTAATTTTAAGATTGAAAAATCGTGAAACGAGCAACGTGTTAACTATATCATCAAAATAATTTGTAATCATTTTCACGGAATCCAATTGTTTGTAATGTACTTACCCAGAGTAGCGTAGGTAGATATCTCAGCATAATAATACAAAAGCTATACTACGTTCCTACATAAACTTAAGCCGTCTTAAAATACATGTAGCATTGTTAAAGAAAAGACAGAAATAGTTGCGCATTAAATATTTGATTGGTTTCCCTGTCGAGTACTCAAGTTAGTAGAAATTCTAAATCGATTACTGTCTCGTTTAGTGACAAATCCTATAGGTATTTACTAGTGTCTATGCTCAATGCCTGACATGTACCTACCTATTTTATAAATTGTTTACAACAATGTTTTCTTTATATATTTTTTAAGCTTTTATACATATACATTTATATTATTTAATTTATTAGTAATAGCAATAGTTAGGAAAGATAAACTTCCATAAAACACCTTAAGAACACAAGCCCAAATAAAAACTCTATTTCGCCCCCAATCATGGCTTTTCAAACAACATTAATTGTTCAAACTCTTTTGTTATTCATTAAATTCGATATTAAAATCTATGTTATACACACAAATTCACACAATGTAAAAAAAACTTTGTTCACGAAACAAAAGCCGCAATTTTAATATTTTACGAGCCATTTTCAGTTCCGGACTGCTGCGGGCTAAAAACTAATTTTAACTCTAAATTTTAAGACATAGAATGTAACTTTGCACTTATAACAATCCACACAATAAAAGCTTAGTTAAACTTTAAATTTCACGGCGCATTGTCTTCTAAATCTAAAAGCGAGTGAATTTGCAAGAGCGAAATTACGTAGTTTTTGCTCGAAATAGGTTCACCACGAGCTAAAGGCAGGACAGCCTACGGCTTGCAATCACCATCGTGGGTCTTCCCACACAAAAGGCACCTTTAAACCACTCAAATTACGCCACATTTTCCTTTAAAACGGTCTTCAGATTCTATTTATTGTAGAGATATAGAGTTTTCAACCTAATGAAACCGGATTAAAGTAGTTTTTCGTCACTTTATTCTGACTTTGCGTCGTTCTGGATCGAAGCTACCTAAACCGGTGAAACCAGTGTCTGGCAGGCTGCAGCTCAGCATAGCAAAAAATAACTACTTTGGATATAGAAGGGATATATTTCTTATAGGATTCTTTTTTTATTGTGAGGAAACAATTGTACTGTTCAAGTGTAAGTGGCTGAGCCTAAGGCAATCTCTATATGGCTTAATGACTTGTTTATAAATTACGTGCAATGTGAAGCGAGCAGTGCATTGCCCTTGTAAGTTTCGTAGAACTTGTAATTTTGTTATTATTATTATGAATTCCTTTTGGTAAATTCGTTGAAGAATAATTGAAAGTATCATATCCGTGTCGTTTCATATTAAAAGATCTGATGTTACGTATGTCGCACATACAATACTTGTTATGCAGAACTACCATAGAAAACCAATTAAACCGTGCAATCTTCCTTTTATAACTATGAGACACGACATAACAGGTAAAGGTCCGGACAAAAAACACCTTCAATTACTTTAATTAAGTCCTAGGATTCCGAATAACTACACATTGCATGCCGAATAAGGAAACGCGATCGTACCCTGAGCATCAAGTACCTTAGGTAAGAAAAGCCCGTTAATAATGTGTTGCCAGTGACAAAAACCCTGGGAACAATTTTACGCCGAAATGCGAGGCAAAACTTTTCCTCGCAGCATTTATAAGCCATTTTTCTGAACATCGCTTATTAAAAAGTTTTGTACTGCACACGCAGAACGCTAACGAGTAACTTTAAGCGCTGCAATAGGATTAAAAATGCTTAAAATGCAAAGTAAAAAAAAATTGGTGCTGTGCCAAGCCAAGTTTTATGAGGCTGCTTATCTTCAGTGTTGTGTTTACTTTGGTCAACCCTTTTTAGATTAACGCGGCCATTACTCATTTTAATTCATGATATTACTTCATTGTACATATCCTGTCCGCAGTTTTATGTCTTAACTTGCTAATGGGATTCTGAGTGAACTATAACATGGGAATAAAAGATATTTTATGGGTATTTCTTGCGACTTCGTGCGCATTTAACCTCATATCTTGGAAAACCGACGAGCATCTATGAGGCCATTGATGAATGTGGATGAAGCGTAAGAAGTATGTCTGGGTCGTAGCAAGTGGTCTCCCTAATGGGAGAGAGGCGTGACGGATATGTACTTATGTATGTATCATGGAAAACTTACAATATTAAAAAGTACCTATTTATAGATTTAATTTTATATAGGGTGACTTTAAATTAGTGAACGATAGAAAAGGATATGCATGTACTCGTGATATCAAACAACTTTTACTATGGGACCAAGGTCGAAACCGTTCAAAAAATTTTGAACTCCCCATACAAAATGCATCAGCTGATAGTATAGGGGAACAATTTTTCGACCTTGGTCCAATAGTAAAAGTTGTTTGTTATCACGAGTACATGCATATCCTTTTCCATCGTTCACTAATTTAAAGTCACCTTGTATACGTTGTACTAAATAATCATGCTTAGCTGTCATACTTTAACTTCCCTGTTTAAGCTGTTTTCTCGCAACATTTCCTCAGTAATAAACACAACTACTTTTCCTTGAAAGGAAATATCCAAGCCCGTTATTTAAGAACGATAATCAGCGCGTTAAAGTTTTAAAAACTCCTACTTCCGCTACAGATTCCCTCAAAGTGCTTGCTTACAACTTTCCTCTTTAAGCTCAAATGAAAATAGTGCTTTAATTATAAGTTCAGGTTTTGTATATTTTTTATTACTCTCAGCGAAGATTTATTTTAATTGACGCTTTTAATGTAAGCTTCGGAATTAATCTTTTACATCTATGTCTACTTTATAATTCGTGTATTATTACTTACTTACGTTATTTCAACTCAAAAAGAAACAAATAATCGTGTACACGATAGATCAATAAATAAAACTAGTTTTAGGGCCAGTTACACCACCTACAGATAAAATCTATCTGACAGATATTTCCACCTGTCTAAAACGTCATCTATTATGAAATGGACATAAGTTTATCTGTCAGTTAAATTTTATCTGTGTGTGGCAAAACGGGCACTTAGATATGATACGTGTCGACAATATTAAAAAATGAAGATTAAGTAAGTACTTACCTACACAATTTATAATCATCATATTTCCACCATTTTTTGTTTGGGTTACTCAGTTTCAGGATAAGTTTATTTATATTTCGGCCTGTTATATGGTATTGTAACAGACTGTATATTAAGTAGGATCGATGTTGTTTATGAATTAAATGCAACGACCCATTTATAGGGGCGCGAGTGGCCGCGCATACGATGAGCTGTTTAACGATGTCACATGCTTACACTTACTTAACTTAAGCAACGTTCAAGACGTTCATCCCACTTTATTTATTTATTTATTAAAGATAGGTACGCTTACAGCAAAACATATATGATTTACACTAACTTATAAAACACTAGGTGGTGTCCGCGACTTCGTACGCATTGATCGTCATATCTTGGAAAAAAATCATGATATCTACAAATAATATAGCCTATGTGTTATTCTGATGCATAAGCTACAATATTGCCAAGTCTCATCAAAATCTTTTCAGTAGTTTTTGCGTGAAATAGAAATAAATATCCATCGGCACAAACATTGACATTTATAATATTAGTAGGAGGTACGCTTACAGCAAAAACATATGATTTTACATTAACTTATAAAACATTGAGTGATTTTTTGTTATATTTCTGCCAATTACAAGCAAACATACGCAACTCTTACCAAAAGAATACAACAATTCCAAAAGAATTAACCAAAACTCCAAAATAGTAAGCTTGAATGTCGTATACGCATCAATAGCTATTTTATAAAAAGATAGGTAAGTAATTTGATTTTTTGTTCGCGTAAAAACAATAGAATCTGATTGCAGTTAGGTTTTTAGACATCGTTGTTTTATGAAAAAATGTTAGCATAGAGAGGGAATGGAATGTTCAACGCTAAAAGCAATTTAATCTGATTGCAGTTAGATTTTTGTTTGTCGCTTACTATTTTGTTGGTAGATTCTGATTTTAAAAGACTATACGTAATCAGACTACAGGTTATCAGGTTATGTAGTCAATACTCGCACGTAAATCAATCAACATGAACCCCTGCCGAAATTAAGGGCTCCCCACACATAAACACGATGTGGAGTCCCGTCATAGAAATCTACGACACATATCGTTAGAATCTTAATAAACACTAACCCCCTTATTACAAAACGAGTTTTAAAGATAGTTCGATTTTAGTTCGTTTCGTTTGACATTTTGTCCATAGCCGAAACGTCAAATTAAATGAACTAACGCCGGACTATATTTAAAACTCGTTTTTTAATAAGAGGGGCATACGTTTTTAATAAGATTTTATTAAGATTAACTTTTTAATAAATACCTTAATTTTTTATAACATTCTACCGATATATGTGTCGTAGTTTTCAACGACGCGACGACGTCGTGTCGTGTTTACTTATGTGTGGGCGCCCTAATAGCTAGTTACCGAATTATCCTAAAACCTATCCCTAATCTTTTAAACCTTCAGGAAGATAGAGCGATTTTAATTTATCATAAAATACGGGTTTCAATTCCACCAATTAAAATTTATAACAAAAGATATTAAAGACAGATTAATTTCCTTCAACGTAAATACTCAAATGAAATGAATCTTTTAAGTACAAGTTACACAGGATCTCGTTTTAGAATTATTGCTTAGTAAAGGATAGGTGAAGGTGATTCGAGCTATACAACTACTAATAATAGCTTCACACATTTTATTGAAATGTGTGTTTTATTAAAAATAATGTTTCATAAAAAAGTAGGTAAGTAAGTAGTAAAGTAGATAGCTGAAGTAGAAAAGATCAGTTTTTATCACGAGTTGATGCTGATATCTTAGCTAAAGTTATGGTAAAAATGACAAAAATTCCACCCGGCACGTATAAAATATTAAACAACTTCAATGAACTCCAGTTTAAATAGAATAAAGGAATTAGTAGTGCTCGTAGGTACTGGTTATTGTTCTAAAAATTAAGGGAATTAATTTATTTCACGAGCAGGCGTATTTTTGGAACGAAATATATAAAAAACTTAATATTTCATTTCTACAAATTAATATTTTATGGAATACTTTCTTTGTACCTTATGTAGGATTTGGATTTTATTCTAACAATATACTCGCAGAAAATGGAAGCCTCGGGAGAATTATAAATAAGAGTCCATATTTCATGTATTAAATGTGTTCAACGATGAATACATGTTAATTTAATGAAAATTACCCTTACATCATCATTAGTTCTTAGCTCAAAACGCAGATAATTAAATTCTAGGCAAACACTAATAATTTTCGCACGTTATAACATTATTAAATATTAATGGTGTTTCGCTGAATATCTGTTACTTAATATTGTACTTTAGGACTAAGCTTGTTAACAAAAGTATTCTTTGTTCTATTAACCTCTCACATCCCACTGACCCATTATAAACCCAGACACAATAGATTTTCTATTGTTCTTTTTTTTCTGGGATGTGAAAGATTAATCTTCGGAATAAAAATCAAAACACGCATTCGACGGGTGTCGTAAAGGCATTGTGTTTACTCCGCGAATGTAAATCCCCATTCGTACACAAGATGAACATATCCCCCCACGATTGGCCTCCCAAATTTAATTAAACATGTCTTCACAGACCATTTTATTTATGTCTCACATGCATACGAATTGTCAGATGCCGTCTGAAACCCTGCGGGATTTATTTCGGAACACAGACCAAGGAAAAATGAAGATGGATCTGCACGCGCTTACTATGAGAGTACTAGAGGGTACGAGTAACAAAAGCAAAGAATTTTATGAAAAAATTCTCGTCGCTGCGTTCTTAGATGCGGACAGGAACTCCTCTTATTGAGACATAACCATGGCTTTACCATAAAAAGGGAAAATTCGAGATAAAAGCAAGTTTCTTTAATATATCAGTGTCTTATTTCTGCCACAACCGTAAACGTATTTGCTATGACTTAAGAAAAAATCTGGTAATACCTATCTTAAGTTCGCTTCGAAGACTAGGCACATACCAAAATTCGATAAATTCGGATGAGATATTCGTTTTGTAATTTTTCGAAGTAGATTCGACGTAAATGTTTTGATATCACGGTGCTCGAGGGCTTTTTGATATTCATTCAAAACTTATTGACATTGTAGTTTAAATTGTTCCTTTGAAAATTGTATTTCCTAAGCCTAACGTTGCGTAACATATTCCATTTGTAGTCTATTCCACTTGGTCTTTGTTTCAGTGGAACAACAGAACTCGACAAATATTTGATATAGCGCTCGTCGACATCTCTTACTGTAATAAATTTGTCTGTTTGTGTATCATGTTGAATTTTTCATACGTTGAGACTTGAGTCCTTGGTTGAAGGTTGAAGTGCTCTTGATTTGAGTATGATTCGGAACTAAATTTTAACGTACGAACTTTGATGTCGTTTAGAAGAATGTGTGGTGAGTAAGGAAGATCTTTTCAAATAATCTTTATCTTTTTTGCTCTTTTCCTTGTTATTTCGGGTTTTGACATTATATTCTCCTTTAGCATTTTCTAATTAGTCATCGCAGAATTAATGTTGATTTCCAAACATAAATTGAAGATTCACTAAGGTCTAATGCTGGGCAAAGGCATCCACTGTGTCATTCCCCGGTACACACCAAAAACAGATTTATTGTTTACCTGCATTTTCCGACACTATTATATAACTTTACAAGCCTATGCTTAGATTATTTCAAACAGTGCTGTCAACGCTTCCCTTTGTGTTTACCACTATTCCATTCCTTGTGTGCTCCGACAATTTCCAGCAATTTGAATCGTAAACTAGGCTGTCTTTTTACCCATTCATTAAATGCAATTATAGTAAAAAGGCAGGGTTTGGAATTAGATTTTTGAAGCCATTATTATATTATATTTCTGATTTTAGAATAATTGGAACAATTTTGTTGTATTATACTTTGTCGTGCCATCAATTTCTAGTCTTTTTATAAAGTTTAGCTAAAAGACAACACCGTCGTCATGTTTTCCGCATTCGTGCAGGTAATAAATAAACTATTCTTAATAAAACTAATAATTTTTCAGCGAGAACAATTTTGCGAGGACATTGGAAATCATTTCAAAGCTTTCATGAACTATAACGCACGTAAATTAAGTACTTATTAACACTCTTTGCAAGATAAGTTTTGTATATTGACAGAAATAATACTTGTATTGGATATTGTCTCTAAAGTTTATAATATTCTTGCCAAAATTAGTGGCGAAACTTAAACACGTACCATTCTCTGGATTAAATCAAACTGTTCAACTCAGTCGAGAGACAGATCCATAAATCTAAGCACCACTTTCAGATTCCCGGCGCGACGTTTTGCTTGCAATAACATTCACATATTGCTCAGACACTGACTTGTGGCTTATTTACAACCAGTTTCAGGAACGGCCGTTATATCTTTTGATTTTTGACTATGAAAGAGTACATACATGTTTAATGGAATGTTAACTTTAATGACCTTCCGTGCAAATGAATGTTATGTCAGCTAGCGCTAACAAGCAGTCGTATTAAATGTCTAGTGTGACATTGTGTTAGTTTTAGGTTACTATTTAATTGGAGTGGGTTGGTAGTTTGACTAGATAGTCGATCTTGAATTGAAGATGTTTGGAGTAAATTGACTTCAATATATTTCTTAATACACATCGTTCTAATGTGAAATGCAAATTTCAAATTGTGCCAATCCGAATAAATCAGCTACCTAATCAAACTCTGAGAATGCCTTCCCTCTAACTAATTACGAGAAGCAAAAAACTGCAATGTCTTTAGAAAAATTACAGCTATTTAGCTAGCAGCTTTTTTACTAAAAATCCGTCCACTTCACACTACACCACAATATGCAAGAAACAACTCTGTGAATATTTTTTTTTTATTTAACAAAATGAAACTCCTCACCAGCAAGACTTTGATTGGATGAACCATAAAAATGTTACCGATCCAATTTATTGTTTGCCGAACATTGCATTGCAGCAGTCCCAGAGAATTTCTTTTAAAATTTATATCACGTCTATTTCAATTGCTTTTTTTTATTTTTACCTTTTTTCTGTCTTCAAACTTGGTCGAGGCAGACAAAGGAACGGCCAGCTGTAAGAAGGATTGCTTTCTTGTATGCAAATCGACTGAAAGAACTAGTTAGACTGAGATCTTTAAAAAAAGTTTTTCAAGAGAAGATTTGTACGTTTATGCTTTGGTGTGTGCCTTTTGCTTCTTATTCTAAGTTTATAGTCTTAAGTAGTAGGAAGATACGTTTATGTCCGTATTTAGGAAGGGAGAAAAACTGGACAATCTCCAGGCAACATATTTAATATATATACCCAATCACAATTTAAATATATTTTTTTCGTGTAATCTTTTCAAAAACATTACATATAAGAGGGGATTTATAATCTAAAAATTGTGTATGCGCAAAATTGTCTCCGGAAATTAGATTTAAGTTGGATTCAAGAGGATCAATAAGTTAAAATGACAACTTAATTTAGATGTCGCTGTCACACAGCGAATCTAATTTTAATTCTATGAATAACTGGTATTATTAAAATGTCTCTAGATTCTCTAGTCTGTAAGTATGATTTAATTATAAAATACCTAGCAGTCTAGCAGTTAACTAATTTTCCTCTTCTTTGCTCCAGACAAAAAGAAATTCAATTAAGTAGCTACATTCTATTCTTGCTAAAACTTTGCTTTAGTTTAAGATAGTTTTGTCACTTATACGTGATTATATATAAGTGATTAAAGTGAGATTTTTAGTCACATGGCCTTGTTTCTAAGAGCGCCGACGAAAATCAGACCTAAAAAAGAATAACTTCATATAAAATGCACTGCAACCTCCGTTTAAAAGCCAGATCCGACACACAAGAAACAGGAAAGACCTCTTAGAGAAAAAACAAACAAACAAGGATTTCTACTTTTGCTTGGAAACTTATTATAAATCATATCCCTAAAGGAGCTCGTGGAAATTTTAATGAATAAAGGAGGAATGCATTCGGTAATGCACTTGCATTTGCTAAAAGCTCTTCTTTAGTGGAATTAATCATGCACGTCAACTGCATTAGGAATAAGTTTTACATTCGGATTTTCTTTACCATACCTTTAGATTTGGCTTATTTATACCTAACTCTTAATATTGCAGAAACTACTTTTGCTGTTTCACTAAAGGTTGAAGTTCTTATCTATTAGCGCCAAAACACACGCTGAAACGCAACTGCAACGCAACTGAAACTGCTAGTTACACAGGACGCAACTAGTTTGAAACGTTTCGTTTCAGTTGCGTCGTGTGTGGTTTTCTAAAGGAGTCTATGCCAGAAACTTTGATGCAACTCAAAAGTAACTAGCAGTTTCAGTTGCGTTTCACCGTGTGTTCTGGTTCTTACCCCCGATTTGATTTTAGTTGAATAATTAATGTTTTTTACGTTTACTATTTCTAGTTGATTAAACACTTACCTTAATAACGAAGACATTGTATTTCGACAGGTATTTTAATCATTAATAAATACTTCGTTGGCATAGTAGAAGTATTCGCAAAAACATGTTAACCACGTCGAGCCGCGAATGTCTAGATATTGGACATAAATCCATACCGCCGTTAGCCTTGGCGAAAATTCAACAAAGGCTTATTACTAAAGTTCGTTATTTATCGGCATAGTTTTTAATCTTCACAATTACCTATTATAATTGCCTGTAACATATTACGGGGTCTTGGCACACTCGATCGGAAATTTTCTCAAAGATTTTGAATAAGACAAAGCTGATGACATTGGTCTCCGCGTGGCGCACGGAGACCATTTAAAAATCTTTGAAGACAAAGGTTACTTTATGTGATCTTATTATGTTATTTATAGGTTTTTGTTTATAGTTTTGAACGTGTCTCTTATAAATTTCAGATACACATACAGGCAGCCTGTCACGGCCGACAGCTGGGCAAAGACCTTATAAAGTAAATAATACAAATCAAAGTTTAGTAATATTTTTTGAAACTGCAAAGTCGCCGTGAGCTCTCTATTACGAGGTCGCCAATATTAAAACTTCTAAATCATTTATCCATAGGTATTCTGTACACGAGTTCTGGTATAAATAATGTTACGTAATACTACACCAGCATAGTGGACAATACATCAAAGTTGACATGTTCAGAGCTTGGGAAGTGATAGATAAGGCACGTGTGGATTGCCAGACTGATCATAGATGACATTCACTGCGCTAACTTACCGTTTATATAAATGAAAGCTATGCGATTGGTGGGAAGCAGCCACCAACAGAAATCTGTGAAGAACATGGGAGACGCTTTTGCCTCGCTGTGGGACGAAATAGGCTAAAAAAATACGAATATATGAAGGAATAATAGGTTAGGTAACTAATTGGGTTTTTCGATTGTACTGCCAATGATTTTGGTGACACTGCGTCAAAAAACTATCGGTATCAAATAACGTACATTTAATGGCATTCCAACGTTTGTTATGGTTTTAACGAAAAAAATGGACGCAGCTATATTGAAATCGAAGATACGGTTGCATAAAAGTACTACGGTTTGATTAATAAGTATAATAAGAACTCCAAGCAACAGCTGGGTAGAGTTTGCAGTAGGTATTACGACGTGCTTAAAAATTTTAGTCTTTTTTGTGAAAGATGAAAATTCTTGAACACCTAATGACTAACATTTTATTTTTGGTGGCGTACGTGACATAGCGCGAAATATGATAAAACTGACAAAGCAAAAATTTTGTTTCTCGCCTTAAAGCTTAAACTTGTTATCCCTACACGAATCTGTTAAGTTATCTTTTTATGGTTATTTGTAAATGATTTTAATATTACTACTATCAACAAGCTCTAGCACAACCATACATAAACCACCGTTACAATCTCAATCACAAAAGAGCATTTTTGTATCTGTCATGCGCAAGAGTGGATTCAATAGCAACGGCATGGCGCCAGGTGTGAATGGACAGATGTGTGTGCGAGAGAGAGGGACGCAGTTTTGAATGTTTGTTTATATTATTTGATGGTTCGGGCTGGCGAGGTGGGTTCACAATATTGCCGGTGATTGTCAATTGTTTAGCTTTATTGCCTGGAAATCACCTATCTGTTGCTGTTGTTATGCAACTGATGTAAACACATAATTTTACCTTTTTCTTCCTGGTTGTAGCATTGACTTTGCTTCACGCCCATAATTTCTGCCTTCAAAACTAAACTCTGCATTTATTTTTCAGGTATGCATATTTTCAACATAATAGCTTCATTATTCGTCGTTTGAAAATAAGCCGGAAAGTAAGTACCTTTTTAACTTGATTTATTTCTTAATGGACCTTCGGTACAAGGTTCATTTGTGGTCTGTTCCCTGTCTGACCAAATGCGCCACCAACGCTCTGAGTATCACTTTGGTACCAAAATATGATTATTCAGAAGCCCTAATACTTATGTACTAGATGCGCATGTATTGCAAAGAGCACAATAAAGTCCGGTGCAATTTTCAGCGGGGTATGCTTATTTTCATATTTCACGAATTGCATTTGTTGCCTAACTGATAGCTGTATTATTAATTTATTGTGTAAATTGTAGTTTCAATTAATCATTCAAAGTACCTTCCAACGCTTTCCCGATAAGCATTTTGTATTGCCGTTTATTGAATAAAATGTTGTTAAAATTCATCTTCGAAATATTTTGATGAGCTGAATGGATTCGCGATCGGTTGAAATGCGATTGCGTATGCAACATTGGATATGCATTATGCAATCGTATTCGGCGGACCGTTATACATTTATGTTAGATGGTGCATTTTGTTTTTGATTTACCGTATTTTGTTTCCTATTCTCTTTGTTTCTTTATTCTTACAAATTCCGTTCACACAATGTTCATGCGTTGTTTATAAAGTCATGTTATAATCCTGTTTATTAAAGATTTGCTCTGGAAATTATAACCAGAAGTCTGTTATGGTTGAAAGGAAAGCCCTTAAAAGTTTTGAGGGACGGTCATGGCGACCCACAATTTAACGGCATTCGTTGTGAGGAGTTGTAACGTGAAAAGTACCTACTTGATAACGTATTTTATATTATGCAGGCATGTATCTAGATGGGTGAAAGTTTCCGTAGAAGCGAGGCTGGGTTAGAGCAGTTTTGTCATACCAAATTCCGTTAAGGCGTCCTTTTCATATAATTAGATATATAAAATTTTCATATACAGGGTGTAACGGAAAGGGTATATAATCCCGAAAGGGGGTAACTCTGGAAGGGGAAACAAAGCATATTCCAAAATGTCAGCTCTCTAAGTCCATCCTACGATTTTTAAAACGCATTTGAATTGCAGACTTCTGCAACACATTGCCTGATATTGCCCATCACTATTGAGCAATCAGCTGTTAGGGTGATTGACCGCTGTCCCCACCGCTTTTACACCTATCTGTACGCCTGGCATGTCAAAGTGGGTTCCGCATATGTAATTTTTCGTTTGTAAGTAAAATGTCGTTTTTACATGTTTTTTGTAACATGATTTTTTTATTTTCATAAAAGGAAAATTAAATAAAGAACATAAAACGCGTAAAACGTAACACATTCGTACGCGCGACGTAGTAAGTTAAGTACCTACTACGCTCTGTAAGTACGCCTTACGCAGAGCTGCTGGCTGGCCCTAATTAAAACTAAAATTCCTTTTAAATTAAATCACTTGAAGGTAAGTCTTTCGATTTCTCGTTTACATTCCTAGGTTTTTATTTTCTAAGTAAAAAAAATCGGTTGGTTTTTATTTTAAAGTTTTTTTTTTCTTGCTCAAAACTGACCAATTGAAGACAAAAAATCTTATTATCGGAGTGGTTTAGTGTTTCCACGCTACCAGGAAACTACGAATATGAAGAAGTTCAGTCCGATAATTTGAAACCATTTTACAAAGGAACTCTAACCACCACTCGCGCTGAAAATTTGAACCAATAAGGATCAAGAAGATCGATAATTCGATAACGAAAGGACCAATGACATTATGTTGGGGCGTGACCAGGACTCTGGCGCAGGGCGGCGGGAGAGCGTTCGGAAAAGTTCGTATGGGCTCGGTCGGCGGCGGTCGGCTCATTAATTTTCCTTCAGTCGCTCTCAATTCGTTGTCGCGTGTGCACTTGTGCTTTCGTATCTAATTGTGTAGTGGCTACCTTTTGCTTTCGCCATGTCTTATGATTCCAATTCGGAATATTATAACATGATTATGTGCGTTGGGTTTACCAACGGTGATTTAAGTGCAGCTCGCGAGCTCTATCGTGAGCGCTACATCGACGGGAGACCAGCTGATGAAGCTAGGCGCATGCCTTCGTACGGCTGTTTCAGTCGCTTGGTGAATCGACCGCTGCGGTCCCCAGACTTGACCCCGCTGGACTTCTTTTTATGGGGGCACATAAAGAATATTGTTTATGCCGTGGAGTGATCTACTAGTGAGCAAATGGAGCAGCGCATTAGAGATGCGTTTAGTAGGTACTGTGACGCCGGAGATGCTAAGAAACACTAGAGCCTCTACCTACAGGCGAGCTGGTTTGTGCATCCAGCAGGGAGGACGCCATTTCGAACCATTTCTGTAAATGTAAGTAAGTTTTAATTTATTTTCAAACCTTATCGAATACCTTACTTAGGTACCTACTTACTTAATTTAATTAAATTTCCATATTACCTACCTATTATTTTTTTGTAACAAAAATTATCTAGTAAATTACTAATTACTTAAGCACCTACATAAGCGTAAGGTCACTAATTTATCTTACTTTTGTTTCAGCTTCGATACCTACGATGCGTTACGAACAGCTGTTTTCGTAGACATGCACGTCCTGCAGTGCCCGAGCCGCCTTAGGTAATTACACGCGCCGCGCCGCCATTATCTTAATAAAATTATTATTTAGGTACCTACTGCAGCAAAAAAATACTAATTTATCTTACTTTTGTTTCAGATTTGATACCTATGATGCGATTTACGAACGATTTTCGTAATACGCGGGTCCCGCAGTCTCCGAGTCGCGCTTTACGTAAGTACTTAGGTCGCTTTTTTAGTAAATGGTACCTACTGAAGCGTAAAAACACTAATTTATCTTACTTTTGTTTCAGATTTGATACCTACGATGCTTTATGAACAGCTGTTTTTGTAGAGACGTCCCCCTGCCCTCGTCCCCGCAGCGCACGCGTCGCGCTTTACGTAAGTACTTGTACTTAGGTCGCTGTCTTATCTAATGGTACCTACTGAAGCAAAAAAATACTAATTTATCTTACTTTTGTTTCAGATTTGATACCTACGATGCGTTTTACGAACGTTTTGCGTAATACGCGGGTCCCACAGCCTCTGAGTCGCGCCCTATGAACTGTTTTCAACGAGGACTTTTTGAACCATTTCTTTAAAAGTAGGTATGCAATTTCAAACCTTACCTACCTACTCAGGCATTGTTTTTTAATAAAATTAACGTGTAAATGGAACCACACATTTTGGATAGGTACTTACCTAACTTTTGTAACTACTTATGTAGGTAACTATTTTTTTTTCGTAATAAAAATTATTTTGTAAAATACTAATTTACTTACTTAGGTAGGTACCTATCTACTTATGCATAATGTCACTCATTTAATTTACTTTTGTTTCAGCTACGATACCTACAACGCGTTACGAACGTTTTCGAGACGTCCGTCCTTGGCCGCGCGCCCGAGCCAAGGCCAAACGCTGCCGCCTCGGTCGGTATCCTTTGATAAAGCCGCCGCCGCCGACCGGCGCGCTTTGAGCGTATGCGCGGCATGGCTTTGTGCAAGGAGAGAGAAGGAAGATGGGCGGGGTTGTCGTATGATGAAGAGAGAAGAAAGACGGGCGGGGCTAGTGATAGTGTACAGTGCCATATGATTAGACGAATGACCTCAATAGTGTTGGGACACGTTTGTTTACATTCTAAAATTAAAATTAATCAAAATTAAAAAAAAAATAAAAGTGTTTATTTCGATTTGAAATACGGCTAGAAGACTTCTACATAATGTGCAGAGTATGCCCTTTTCGGGATTATATACCCTTTCCGTTACACCCTGTATAAAATTCCGCTTCGTTTCAGTAATACCACGCCCTTGGAATCCCTAAAAAATACATAACAAAGCTTTATTAGCTTCGTGATTCGATAACCATAAAATCAGCAATATCGCCGGCCAAGAATCCATATAACTTTGTCCACATTTTCCAACAATATACAAGTACTAATTAAAAAAAAGCTCTTAAAGCTCTTTGAAAAAAATAAGTTTTAAAAATTAAAAAACCCGCCTATGGAAGACCTGCGATCTTAAAAGTAAGAAACAAGAAATAATTCTTGTCTTCTTATCTATCCTATAGAGGTATATGCATAGACGATGACGACGACCGACGAAGTAGCGATTTTCATAGGATAGCCGCGGTCGTATGCCTATTATTGCGATTCTTTTGACACATCATTCATCAAATCGGTTCAGTAGTTTAGACGCTACGGTGAAACATACATACATAAAAGACTGCCAAAAACATTACCCTTCCTTTTGGCTTCGCCGTAGTTGGGTAAAAAAACAACAACATATAAACAGGGACCTTTCGTGTGCATGTTACTCAATTCTTTTTTTTAAAGAAATGTAAAAGTAAAACAGCAGACACGACACAATATTTAAATGTCTTGTGGTGCATAATTAACTTAGATTATAGCTAGATGTATTAGTCAGCACATTAGAATGATAATTATGAGCGTCGCGTGTTTTTTATAATCCCACCTTTTCTTCACAGTGTCTAGATAGCAATTTCACAAAAGAAATTATACATTAAATAATTATAGCTAATATATTATTTTCACCCGGTATTCTTATAGCAGACATTCATTATAGCACCGTTATTCCAATAATAGAGGATAATGGAGGAATACGACCGGAATAATAAACTCTAAGTATTGGAGATAATTCCAAACACCTTATTATATACCTAGACGTGGACGCACATTATTGTTCTATATTGCTTTTAGCAATATTTTATGTTGTTGAAGACCCTATTGTTACCTGTATTCTATGCATTTATTTCTACGGCTTTGGTAAAGTTCGCTTTTGTTTCTTGTTGGCTTATTTACCTGTACTTAGCTATTGTTGTTAGATACCTACATGTTGCAATATTCTGTAAAACTTAGGTCTATTTTTTTTTGTCTTCTAAACTCACAAAAATTAATCAAACCTAATGATTTCAACGGCAAGAATATATGCGTAAGAGCGCTTGTAGACGCACCGCACATCCATCCGGCAAAAAGCGGCTACCACATATTTTTTGCCGGATGGATGTCCGTTGCCTACACACATCCATTATAAACCATACACCACCGCGTAACGTACAACGGACCGTTGTCCGATAAATAAAGCGGACGTTTCAAGTGCTCTAAATTATTTTCAAGGCATTCGAAATACTCGTAGATTTGATAAAGAAGAATTCAAAGACTTCTCTTGTCACCATTTCTTGTCTTTCTTGTCCTAACAAAGTATATTTTGCCTTTTTTTTTGTATAGTGTCGTTATCGCAAACGGAAAACTTTTTAAAAGTCCAAAATGATATATATGTGCTCTAACGCACCTGCGTTCGTCAATATGCAAACTCCAGCTATGTGTAGCGGTTAACGGCGGTTCCTAATATTCAAAGACAGATAGCTACCCGAGAGCGGCAATACTCCACTGTCACGTAGCTGTCACTTTTGATTTATCCTTCAGAAGAATCCTATACATTTTTGACACCGGTAGGCTTATAGAGACGAAAAATTCTAAGACAGGTGACTATTCTATTTCCAGTAGAGCAAAACCAGAGATAGATTGACTATTGGGAACGGCTTTACTTTGCAACACTTATATCGAGCCGCGTCACGCGGCCAGCCGCTGGTGCACAAGCGCTCTTAAGTACAAAGCAATGCTAAGCCACCTAATGAAATAAACATACTTGTATAGCTCTAGTTACAACTGTATCTAGATCTGGCATAAATTCCTGAGAGAAGTTAAATTAACATCAATTAAGAGCATCTGCTCCTTGAGACGGTTGCAATGAAGAGGTCATCTCGTAACCTAAATGCAGTTAGCATACCTAGAAATGAAAGATTTAAGCCGCATTTGAGCTGGTTTAAAGTTAGATTTAATAGCAAATGTTTCAAGCATCAAACTGTATTTTGACCTCACGACGCCAGGGGTAACCACAATCTGTAATGGACGCGGTAATAGACGTCTTGTTAACCTGAAACTTAAATATAATTTAGTAAATTCTAACGATGGTGTCTTCTCTATTATTGTTATAGAAAATAAACTGATTTATGCTGTGATTTTTTTTAATGTTCGGATTCCACTACATCGATTAGCTGTCGTACGGAATTCTGGCCAATTTGATTTAGGAAGGGGACTAATTAGGTAATTACTTTTACAAATAAATGAAAATGGCCCAAAACAACAAAGTTTTCGCTCGCTAATTGACATTTGATCCTCACATGTGTTTTACTAGCATTAAAATACCTTTCCGTCGTCTAAACCGTCTTAATTTAATTACCAATCAAGACAATCCATTCCGGTCAGTGACCAGGCAAACGGCCATACTTGTCGTCCAAATCCTATTAAAAATAAAAAATAAATAACTAGACATCCAATTTGCTTTGTACAGCTTTGTATTTTATTGTTGGTTTAACTGTGGTCGTTTGTCTGCAAATCTCGACTTTCTGGTAATAAGATTAGGTGCTATGTTTAGTGTTATGCACTGGTGTTTCTTAAGGAGAAGCCTTTGAGTCCTGAAATTACTCGACAAACGAATTAGTGAGGGATTTCAAGAAAATGCTTAGCTGTGTTGTTATTAGTTAACACTTTATTTAGGTGCCTTTATGAAGTATCTATTGTTGATTTAATAAAAGTACTTTTTAGCTACAATGAGTCTGAATACTTAGATTCTGTTTAAGCCATCTTTTTTATTTTAATTTATTATTCAAAATTACTCAAATGTATAACTTTACTGTTAATCTGATGTCAATGTCGTAATTTTCATACTTCATTTCATAACGTAATTTAAACGAGAGCAATTGTCAGGCTGGCCACACTCTTCATGGAAACTACAGCACCTTAAAAACCGTTACAGCACGTTGTAGTGAGGAATTCAGCGAACGATGCCAGATTCGCTTAAATAAATCCAGCTGATATCATCTTGAGAGCGAGATCGTGATCTTTACATAAACCAGAGTAATAATACTTGAGACTGCTTGCCAGCACGAGACAAACGTGTAATGGTGATGGCACTTTGGTTGGCGGCTTGGCGCAGACAAACACATTTAAATCAGATGAATTCTCCACTTATTTATTTGTTAGGTTCTCATTGGTTCGGAACTTAGTATATTATTGACGATATCTCCTGGAATATTCTTTATGTTGCATTTTCGCTATTGCCGTCTCTGTTTTTATATGCAGAGTAGAGACAGACAGAGTAGCATACCTGCAAGAAAGCGACATAATCTTTGTCGTGGAAACTGCTAGCTCTGTTGATAATACGCGAGTCACATCCTCAAGTAAGTCTCAGTAACTTCAATAGACTCCGCTTTATTGTGACAACTACCACGTGAAGTAAGTTGCATTCCCAATTTTGTTCCTATTTGAATCGCATAGTAGTTACGTTCGTTCGAAGTCTTAATTTCATTGCTCGTTTCGAACCAGCTAACACAGCTGGGTTCGCTTGGAAATAGAACTGCAATAAAATGAAAGTACAAAAAAACGTATTGAAGAACAAAATATAATATTATATCCGTTTTATTGCACAAGTATACGCTTAAGGAACAAATGTAAGGAATCTCTACCACAGGTTGTGTTCTTGTTTTATCTAGCGGAACCAAATCACACTACCTTGGTGGTCAAGCCTGATATATAGATAGATAGATGGATATCTCTGTTGCATAGATATGCAGCAGAGTCATTAAAAATTAGACCTCATTGATTCGTGCCATCATTCGAAGCCGCGGTGAATATTTGGACTAATTTGTATTCCATTCAAAATGGCATAAGTGGGTCTTTAAAACAATAAAGAAATTTCGGTAATATCTCACACACATCTTGTTTTATTCAATTTTAATATATCGACCCGTCCTTATTGAAAGACCTTTAATTAGATACTACAGATATTGTTAAAAATAATCGCCGCGTTTAAGAATCGACGGATCCCTCATTACCTAAACTTTTGGTAGAGCTAAAGGTCCGATGTCACTGGCTGTTTTAAACTCGTGTTATGAATGCCAATGTTACGTGTACGTTTTTTACATTCAATTCAAGTGCGAGTAAGTTATCAGTCGTGACTATGTTCACGTGTGTAATTGTTTAAGTATAATCGTGATTATTTTTTAATTTTATTTTCTTTTAATGGCAGTGACTTCTGCGATATAAATTGAGGGATTTGTTACAGTAGAGGTTCTTTGACTCTGGATTATAGAGAATAGAACCTTGCTCTTAAAAGAAAGAAAGAATTGAATCTCGGAGGAATTTTATGCACAGCACTGGGATCTGAAAGGCTATTAGGAAAAGGATAAGGTAATCTTCTAGATAACAACAATATGTAGGTATTTTATTAATTGAACGGTTATTAGTCCATATGTAATTAGACTTATTTTGCTATAAGGCAGATTTCGAGTTCTCTACAAAGACATATCAGGTGGTTGGGCTGTTCTTTTTTAAGTTACAAAGCAAACACCGTCGTTAAAAAGAAATATGTACCACACACATGTGCTTATGTAAAAGTGCCTGTATCGTGGAAGGCGGATTCGTATAGTGTGCAAACACCATAAGGGTTCTTAAGTGGCGTATAAGTGCACACGCATCAGCGATAAATTTGAATCTACCCTCCGTTTTGTACTCGGAGACGCGAGGGTTTGCCTCTCACAATAAGTCAAGAACTAGGGTTGATCGGGTAGATCCCTCTCTAATTCCTCCTCCTGTGGAGATATGAAAAATATATCACTGATTACTTCAAGTACTTAAGATGGTATTGCTTCCCTATTTGCTCTCCTAGAGGGGTATGAGAAGGTGCAGTTTGTTGTGGCTTAATTTTGGGTGGGTTACTTTTAGGCATTTAAGAACTGTATGTATGATATTTTATTGCAATCATTCACCTCAGAAATGATAAATATATTTTTATAAATATAAAGTGCCTCAAAGGTAAAATAACACAATCAAATTTACGACTTGCTTTACAAAGAGCGTCTAAGTTGACACCCTCAAGACAACCTAAGAAACATTAAACCAATATTGCTAATTTTCAAGCGTACGTATTGGCAATTTATTCCAGAAAAATCGAATTATCTACAAAAACTCTTACCTTCAAATACAGAGATAAAGTAATATTTACATAGTCAGTACCATTATAAGTCAACAAAAAATTATTCAAATTACCAAAAAAAAGCGTTTGAGTGGTTTCGTCTTCGGTGATGTCTCATTACTGATGTCTTATCTATACAGTCAGAGAATTGAAATATAAAAGTTTGGCTTCAAACTCGTGCGACGCCAATAAAACACATATAAAGTCGCACCCTCACACAGATCTATCGCACAAATGAACCATAAAATCCGTTTCGATGAATATCTGTACTATCTGTAGGGTTGCTATGTTGTAAGGTGACTTTGGGATAAATGTGTCACCCTGAAGACACCTTGTTAACACAAATATTTTTTCAGTAGATTTTCGTTTTCGTATAATTTTTTGATAGGTAAGGTTGGACAAAGGTCAGCCAATGTCAGAGTTTCACAAATTCATATCAATTTCTCTAAAGACCGTTCCATTACAGTAGGTATTGGAAAAATACAAACAAATATTTACTCGGAATATCTTATATGAATTCTGTTATTCGTTACCTTAACAATAGAGCACGGAATGGTATTACTTTACGTTGTATGAAAGCTTTATCCAAAGAATTGCGATTTAGTTCCAGAATAATAATTTTCCTTCTTTTTGTTTTACTTTTAATACTAATGTTATTATTTACTTAAATGCCTACCTTTGTTGTTTATCAAATTATTATTTTTTTAAGGAAAATAAACACTAAGACTGACCCACCTAGAAATTATTTTAGAACAAAATCACGAACAGAATGTCGTTTAAAAATAGAACTTTGTGGTGACCCTACACCTCCTTTTCAGTACGTACTTTGATTAGTATGATTGTCATGGAAACGAAAGTGAAAGTATGGAAATATGCTAATGCTAACTGAGGGATAGCTGCAGCAATCTATAATTGAAGTAGAAAAGAGAGCGATTAAGTTACCATCCATTTACCGTACCTACTTTAATGGAGTGGGAAGGGTGATTAGACTTGATTCATGGTTTCTCTATTTTAAATTATTTTAATATAAATACCTTAGGCTTAACCCACATTTTTCCTCTACGTTACCAAAACGTTTTTCATGCTTGTAGGTTTAATTATCGTTTTAACTATTTTAGTTTTCTTTTTATCTAGTTCGTGTTAAGTTTACTTAACTACGATGGAAAATAAATATCTCAGTAATTTTCTAAGATTAAATATTTCGAGATTTCAAACGTTTACAAGTACATTTATGTACTTTATTTTTGCATTTTAATATAATCGTTTGTTTACCCTATCGTGTTTGAAGATAATTAAAGCTTTGAAAAGAAACCCTGATTTTCAGATTTCGCAGCAAGCTAAGCAGACGATTTAGGTACTTCGCAATCAAGGGCGATAAGAACATTCAGTACGACGACTACGACGACACCTTAGTATATAAAACCATAGTACTTATATATAAATATATACTATATGTAAATACTTGAGTATACAGTGTGTAACAGATACACTGGAATAAACCAGAATTGCGATTTCACGAAAAGGTAGGTTTCTACTGTATGTAGGTAGGAAAATAAACTTATATTTCGGAGTAACTTATAATAGGGAAATTTAACAGCTTCTAAACACAAATTGTAGAAAAGACTTACCTATTTTGTATACCATATTTCTGCAAAAGTTACTTAAGACTTACGTTTCACGATAAGCTAGATACTTACTAAGCACTGCTGTGTTTCATATTGATGTACCCTGTATTTTACCTACATTACATTGACTTCACCCAGTAGAATCATAAAATGCATCTTTTTATTACATTTTCTTCTCCTGGGTACAGAATATCACAGAACTTAAAAGAAATACCACGTGCCCGTCCCCACGAGTGCACTAACCTACTTGCCGTTATGTTGCAATTTCTGAATGCACTTTCAAAATTTAATTCGCTTTTCAGTATTTTAGAAATGAGAAAATGTATTAATGTTTCATATACTTATTCGCTGTATAGACGTTAACATTTTGTTAAAATTTTAAATTTTGTTTCTTAAGAAATATAAAAAACACAAAACACTCCAACATGTCTACTTTTTAATTAATTATTGTGTTATTTCGTGCTAATAATCATAATTTGAAGATATACAACTAAGATAATGAAGTTTACTACGAATAACGATAAAAAACAATAATCAATAAATTAACTTGTGACGTAATTTATTATTTATCAATAAACAATGATATTACTAAATTATTGCTAACAAAAACTATAAAAACTACACATAATGGTTCATTTAAGTTATCATAAGTAATTAAGGGCCACCTACTTAACACTGATTGTTTTTTCTACGATAACTTTATCAATTGACACGTTTCTTGTAATTTAGGCTGAGTCAATGTTTTGTTGTTATTTAGTCACTAATTGTTAGTAAATATTACGATTTGATTGATTCGACGGATGTACAATGCTGCTGAGTTTTCAAGTGCTATTCCGAGAGACTCATAAGTAAATACCTATTAAGAAAAGTCAGTTTTTAGTCATTATGGCTGTAAAATTCACAAAATCGGATACAACTGTATACAGTTACTACCGCTCATGAGATACAGCCTGGTGACAGACGGACGGACGGCCCCGTTTTCACTTTTTGGGTACGGAACTTTAAAAAAAAGTGTAGCCACAGATTACTAAAAAGTTTCGAAATGACCTTCAAGTGCCTAAAGACTCATCAAAAGAACTTATAATTTATTCAAAATTCATGCACTAAAGTTAAGTAAGGCAACATTGTTTATTCATGTAGGTTAGCAAGGTTACTTTATGGTCTGCGGTTTCTAACTGAATTCCTATGCTAAATCAAATCTATGAGTAATGCCTACCTAAATACCGATACTTGAGTCACCGGGTTTCTAAGAAAGAAAAATACGAGATGTTGGTCGTATCTTTTAAGAAACAAAGGCTTCGCGTCTTCGACTTTGCATTATTCCATATAGTTATTTAATATATGAATTAGGAACTAATAATGCAACCTGCATTATTAATAAAAACGTGAATTAGTATTTTTTACTGAAAGTAAATATTCGATGTCGTTTAGCAGTCGACTATGTATTATAGAAATGTGAAATCAATCAAGTTAGACACTGAAACATAGTTAAATCCTCCGTAATTCACAATTTCCTCGCTAGATAGAAGTCACAGTCAATATATTATTTTAAATATTCAAGAAAATTATCTCGCACACGTCATTCTGTGCTTTGCAAGTCCCCAGTCACAGAGAATCATATTTCTAACTTAGCTGCTAATTCCATTACTTATGAAATACGACCAATCGATGATTAGTCACGTTCTAGTCAGCCTGTTGCTTAGTCAACTTCAATCCCAATATAGCAAGACGACTTAGCCAATAATGAGGTCGTTTCTATTTCTGAGTTAAATTGTTTATCATTGATTGGTAGGACAGTTCGTTGGTTTATATGGTACTAGAGGCTGCCCGCGACTTCGTACGCATTTATCATCCTATATTGTAAAAAAATCATAATATCGTTAAATAATATAGTCTATGTGTTATTCTAATGTGCAAGCTACAATACTGCCAAGTTTCATCAAAATCTGTTTAGTGGTTTTTGCGTGAAAGAGTAACAAACATCCATCCATCCATCAGCACAAACATTGATGTTTTTAATATTAGTAGGTCTTGATATTTTTACGGGAAGAATATGTTTACCTTACCTTAGATCACGCTTAGCTTCCAGCCGAGTTGAACAAAAACCTCTGGTGTTTCGGTGATACCAACCACAAGCCATATTTGGCATCATCATCAACCATTTAGGAGCTATGCTCGTGTCGGTGGAGCTTCTTCCATTACGTTTTGTTTCATTTTTCTCTTGATTTCTTCATACGACATAAGTCCGACTCTTATTAAAAATATGCATCTACTAATAATGGATTGTAAAAGTCGGTTCTATTCTGCATCAATCACGTTTTACATGTTATTACGACACTTTATGTCACATAAAATGTCCTCAAACGAATTTAGATTTCATTAGTCTTAAATCGAATTTCGGGTAATACAATAAAAACGTCGACATGAAAAGCTTTAATTACGAACGTTCTAGTTAGAGCTTGTAACAAGAAAACCGAAAGAGCGAATTCGATACCTATTTGATCTGCTCAAAGGCCTAACTTGTTAAGTAAATGATATAAAATTCATAGAGGATCGGGTTTGGGTGATCCATAAATTACGTGCCTAGTACGAATCTTTTTCTGCCTTGTCACAGGTGGTCATCTCGATTGATATCCCTTTCGCCTTTTGAATGACTATTTTATCTTAATCTTAAGTTTCTGTTAGTAAACTAGGTACTTAAATTGTATAAAAAAGAAACCCTTAAAGCTAACAGCTTAGTGGAAATTTAGAACTTCTTAAATTCAACTTGTGACGCGATGTCACACTTTGTTGACTTCGCTGACCCTTCCTTTAAAGTTTGTTGTACCTAATTTATGGATAGCCCCGACCCCGATGGAAACTAAGCCCAAGTTTCGATTTAGCTTCGTCATTATTATTTCAAGATATTCAGCACCGTTTAGCGTAGATAGGTTGTTAAGTTACCTGAAATGTAGGGGTCCAGAAAGATTCAGTATCTCTTCCGATGCGTAGTTATAATACGTAAAATATGTTTATAAATATAAGTTATTTATACGCGTTTTACATATTTTAATAGTTTAACTTACCGAACAATTTACGTCAATATTTATGGCCTCAAGAACGTGCTATTTTTTAACGATGGGCAAAAATTATGATTTTGGAAACGTTTTCAGCAAGAGTTATACAGTTTACCAGACTACAAAACAGTCGTTAGGTATTCCTATAGGTAATCTATTTGAAACCTAGTGACGGCATAGTGTTCTAACATTCCGAAATAACTAATCGAAACGAATATTAAGAATTCCTAGTTCATACCGTGTTCGCTTCGGTGTGTTTCAAAATTTCAAGCTTTTAGAAGAATGCAATTTATTTATAGCACGGTCGTCGTCGATGACATTTTCCGCTTTAACCCCTTCTGTCCCTTGAGGGGTGCGATTTCGTCAATCCTTCCTAGAAGGGGTTGATCCCTTAATAATTGCTGCTAGCCCATTCTTATTGGGGTTCGCGAAAAATCGGCGCGTAATTGCGTTTGAAAATTTAATATAATAGGGAGTGAAGTAGCAGGTAGGTGTAGGAAAATCCATATCTTTTTATCATCACCTCTCACTTATGCCTCGGACAACAGAAAATTCACATTTACCTTATATTTTTTCTTTAATTGTTTCAGGTTAGTACACCACACCTATTTAATGGATCAAGCTGACTGGAAACCCAAGTCGTTACACTTCGAAATGGTATTGTAATTTATTGTGTTATCTTACTTATATTATAAATGTCAATGTTTGTGACGATCGATGGATGGATGGATGTATGTATGTTACTCTTTCATGCAAAAACTACTGAATAGATTTTGATGAAACTTGGCAATGTTGTTGCTTATACATCAGGATACCACATAGGATATATTATTTGTAGATATTTTATGTTTTTTTGAAGATATAACGATAAACGCATACGAAGTCGCGGGCAGCCACTAGTTGTATTATAAAATCATATTTAATAATATATTTGTTTATCGTGCCAAAGATAAATTATCAGCAAAAATAACAGACACCTGTCGAATTATATATTTGACAAATTGACATGTAATGCTTTCGCTACCTTCTTGCGCACCTTCGTTATTTCTCAAAAAATATCGCTACGCAGAGATCATTATTCATTCATGGCACCTTTGACGTCTGTCAGCGTTTTAAATGACAGAAAAAAATCCTTTTTCATTTCTTCCCTTGTAACTTAGTAACCTGGTAGTTTTTAAACTTTCTTCTGTCTTTTCCACTACCCTCACCTTTCAAGTGAATGTGAGCATAATACAAATGCGAACTACCATTTTTGGTGAAACTAAATTAAATTCCTACTACCCTAGGAATACCTCCTTTAAGTACACCTACATAGTTAACCTTTTTCTTCCTTTCAACGCATTCCATGTCATCCCGCATAATCCAAACGCTCGTAATTGAGGAAACAGCGAAAGAAATGGCAACCCGTCCAATTTAAAAAGATTATGCCCAGAGACATATCTGTATGCATGAGATGTACATCTGAACGTTGTCACCCTATCAGCACTTTACTCTGGCGGCTTTGCATAATTTAACTTGCTAAGCGGTGCTCGTTTAGTTATGAGCTGACTTGCGATTTCATTTTTCGTTAACAATGTAACTTCAAATTTTTATTTTGTTTATGTTTCAAATTCTCTTGCAAGCCTTTGTTAGGAGACGCTCGTTGTTGGGTTGACTCTTATAGCTTATAATAAACAAAAAAATCTTCGAAAACGATAAAAATACTCAAGAATTTGTGAGTTATATTTTTTGCGAAAAATATTGCGAGAACACTTGAAAGGTTAAAACTGTAATGTGTATCGGCCCTTAAGCTTTTATTATACTGAAAGGATAATGATTTGCTTTAACTTGCTCAAATAGGTTCATCTCCTGTTTACTTAATCAACCTTATACAGCAAGCGACAAATTCGCCCGTCTATACACCCCAAGTGAACTCATCGAATACCTCCTTAGTTATGTCCCAGGTGCAAGCTGCAAAGCTAGGTGTAGAGGTATTTCAATTCCTTCTTCCAACCACTTGACTGCTTAGCTTAAGTTCCTTCGCGGAAATACCTACGTGAGGTCGCGTTCGGAAACTTGGTCGAAAACTTGAGCCTAGAAGTTCTCTGTTGAGGAGGTAAAGGGTCGATACTTATATGAACGGATTTTCTTATTGGATATTGATAAAATTAAGCTTATTTAAGAGATTTTTTATTTGTATTTTAAAGTTTAATTCATTACTTGAATGAGCGGTCGAGTAAAGGCGTTAATCGAGTAAAAAGTGAGTGTGCGAATCCATAAGGTGAACATCATTTGCTTTATACATTCTATCATCTCTCTCTGAACGCAAAACCATGGTACCTCCATTGGTTATCACTTTCATCTTGGTGTTTTTTTTACTTAAAACGTACTTGTTTCAAATATATCTTATGAAATGTTTCAAACTTTAATAAATGTTAATAGTAAATAAATAACTTTAAATAGTTTTTTTTAATAAAATGAGATAGTATTGACAATTATCAGGCATATAACCACTAAATAGCTTAAAACCCTATAACCTTACTTAACCTATCGCTAGGTTATGTCACAGAACAGCGATCGGATGTCACCCAATGTGTGTGATGGCTAAAGGCTGACCGGATGTCGCCAGCCGACTAGAAAGCCGAATTAGCGCAATGGCCGTAAGTGACAGTTGGATGGACGCAATTATTTAAGAGGTTCCATTGACTGGATGTCTAGCATGTTACAGCTATAGTTATAGTTTCTATGTCTATCCTACATAATCTATAAACTTTCCTGGAGTTGGCGTCTCCGAATACGGTGTGGATGACATGATGATGCTGATGTCTATCGTAATAAACTTAAGAGAAATACTTGGATCACAGCAAATAGAAGTCAAAGAGACTTGATACTTCTTTTTTATTTAGATAGAGAGTAATTAAATTAAAGTCTATAAAGGAAATATTGATTTCAATATACTCGTAGCTTTTCATTTTAATAGAGATATCAGGTTCAGTTATAAAAACCTTTTTGATGCTTTTGATGCTAACAAATTAAAATGTCTAAATTTTTAAAAGCGTATGATAGTTTGATAGGGGTGTCTTTACTTTCTTGATGTACATACAAAGGGACGTATACGAGATTATCTCAATCATCCACCCTTATTTCATAGTTATCTATTTACCTATATATTTTCAAAGGACTTATACTGCTTTAAACATGAGTATTACGTGGTATTACCCATATGAATGGGTATAAAGCATACTTGTAGGCTTTTTTCATCAATTCGGTCGCGTGAATAAATTTACATACATCCATAAAGTCAGTCCTGTGATGCTTTATGGGTTAGATTAGAAAGAGCACCGAGCCGTCTGAAAATAACGGTGACATCGTGACATATCAACACAGATATCTGAAATAACTCGAACGATACCAGAAATAAAAAAAAAACCGATTGCGTTTAAAAAACCGGCCAAGTGCGAGTCGGTCTCGCGCAGGAAGGGTTCCGTACCAATCACTATTGATATCGAGCGAAAAAAGCAATAAAATTATGTTTTTTTTGTATGCGAGCCCTCCTCAATTATTATTATTATATTTTTAGTATTTGTTGTTATAGCGGCAATGGTCATACATCATCTGTGAAAATGTCAACGCTTTTAGCCAAGTCTCAGTAATAGGGTCCCGTTTTTACCTTTTGGGTACGGAACCCTAAAAAGCATTTTTTTATTTTGATATATCCAGTGTCACTCTAACTGTAAATACGAATCTATCGCCACCCCCCGATCTAAAATCCGCGTCAAGCCGTTTAGGCTGTAGAACGTGCCAAAAAACTATACATACAAACATACATAAATACTCTCGAACAACATAACCCTTCTTTTGGCGCAGTCGGGTAAAAAGTAAAGCATCGAACTAATACATATCCGTCACGCCTTTCTCCCATCGGGCTTCCCTCCATTTACTACTATCCAAACACACTTCTTTCGCTTCATTCACATTCATTAGTCGCCTCTTACATGCTTGTGGGTTTAGAGTACACCTGACTTGGCCTTTCCGTAACAAGTCTCCGATTCCGAGCATCGAACATAAAATGTATTTAAAACGAAGAGTGTTTAATCTCAGCAATTTCGCATTCAAGTTGCAATTAAATTTTATTTCTCAATAATATTAAGTTATTATAGCAAATATTGCATTTTTCTTACGGAATTCTCCTTCAACTTGATTTAATTAAACCACTTCAAAGGATATTTTCTTATAAGTAAGAGGATTGCTTGCAACTTTAATTTGTACTGGTATAAGTGATGCGTGCGTTCTTACAGCCAGTTGCATAAAAGGGCATTAGAGCTAACACTCCATAAAATTCGAAATAAAATAAAAATGTATCATGTGTAACTTAATTGTATATTAAGTAATAATAAGATGGTACTATACCACTGTTTTGTCAAAAATTATATTAAAACCACAGAATATTTAAATAGAAGAAACATAACTTTCTTTGTATAAACACAAGTGTTAATTTAGCTTCAACAATAAGGTATATTTCTTAACTAGACTTGAAACTTATTTAATATCTCAAGCCAAGAGAAATATCAAGAATATCTACAGTGAAATCTCATATAAGAGCTTAATTACTTTTTATATTCGCGTCTTTGTCTTATACATCTGCATTGCAAATGTTAGAAGGAAATAGAGACAGAAATGAAATGTTGCCTTCCTGTGTTATTTTGCGAAAATTGTGTTGAAGAAAATAACATCTCAAGAATAAGCTAAAGTGTACGTAATCGCGAATCAGATATAAAGATAATGATAGTCAATTGGCAAATAATTTTTATTCCATGGGATTTTTACAATCACCAAAGCTAGATTGACAAGGTGCAGTTTTCCCCAGAGAAGAAGAAAGAGGTTGTTCTTTGCAAATAAAGTTTTACAAATTATCAGGCATATAAACAAAGATACATACATTAAAATTTAAGGTAATTGAATAGTTGAAAGAAATAATCTTACATTATGTTCCAACTTATATTGTGTCGTATCTGATTTTTTTATTGAAAGGCTGTTCGTCATTTTGAACAGCATCCCATAAAATGTTTGTCACTTGAACCTCCGCTTTTTATCCAGATTTTATGTAACACAATACAAATAGAAACTCAGGAAGGCCCCGAGCCTGTGTCTTCTTAAAATACGACCTTAAGCGTATGAAATCGTATATTTCAAGGAGAATCGTAACAGAGGTATTAGAGTGATGAGATGAAGCTAGAAATCCGATGTCACCTTATTACAGAGGGTGCTTCTCACCCTTCCGGCTGAAATGTGACACAACATTTATCCTGCTTAATTATGTAAGGACACAAATCTTGAGAAACAATTGGAAGGAGTGGGGTATCCTTGAGTGGAATGGTGACAGCAAGGGGTATATAAAACCCCTCGACTGTAGATTTGACGGTTCAGGGGAAGTTTTTTTGTCTTTAATTGTTTTTACATTAGCAAAAGTTCTGTGGACAGGGTTGTTCTGTTATGCGTTTTGTATCTCTCATTAAAGGAAACCACAAATTTTCATAAGCTGGTGTCGCCTGCCAATCGTAGAGGCTGCATATTAATTGCATAATCTGCCTAATTGTATTGTCTAAGTAGTTTTACTGCCTTTTTAACATTGGGGGATTATTTTGTAATTCACTGTTTTTAACATCCAAATCTGACACAAAAAACGAACCACAATTAGAATCTTGCTGCTACAGAATAGTATACAGTTACGTGATATTTCTGAAGTTGATACTTCTACAAACAAACAATACTTTGAAATGTAGATACATAGACCAGTAACCATAAAGTCATGGTTCAACTGAATTATGTAGATGGTCAGGATTGCTCCAGGGTAGATGTGCACTGCAGATATACTAGTACAGTCGTCAACAAGAGTGTTAAATAAGACTAAATAAATTATTTGTTAATTATTAAATGTTAGCTCAGTAAAAGAATTTACTGTATAAAGGAAAAGATAATAATAAGAACGAAATATTTTTCACAAAGAAATCACTGGATGTGATTAATCGGCATTACAAGACAGTTTTATTAAAAGAAAATAAAAAAACACGTTGCCAGGAAAGGTACACAAAAATACTGTAAAAGAGTCCGCAACAATAAGTACCTACTAAGAGAAAAAGGTAAGCTAATATGCATTTTACGCCTTCAACCCGTTCTCTGAAACCCTCGTCTTTAAGCTACCCGATCTAGGATACCTAACACTTGTCTAAGCACTAGTACCTACACCTCAGTACATTCGAAGCACATACCGTCACGGAGCTGCTGACCCTAGCTCAGAGAGTAACCCGGTCACTTAGAATACAATGCTATTGTCTTTGGACTTATATTATCCTGTGGACATTGGGAACAACTAGGCGTTCATACGTATGACTTTTATTTTTAGTTTAGAAAAACGATTTGAAGGCGAAGCTGAGTAATGTAGACTGTGATGTAAGGATTTAAATTTAACTAAAAATGTACTTTTTGTAAGATGAATACGGTTTGTTTTTTGTATTTCATTGGAAAAACATAAAATTATACCTAGTATTAAAATCGCAAGAAAAGCAATAACCTAAGCCTTTTATTAAACAACCCGAAACTTACTTTTTTTTTATGTATCACTCATACGAATCTAACGACACCTCTCAAGCTAAAATGTATCAAGCCGTTTAGGTAATAAAGCGTGCCAAAGAATTATACATAGGTACATAATATACTCTCGAAAAACCCTCCTTCTGGCCCAGTCGGGTAAAAACAATATTTTTTTTAAAAGTTCGGTAACAAGCATGTTGCGCTAATTAATGTCAAAACGACAGTACAAACAATAGTGGTAAACGCTACATAATATGTGTCTACCTACCGTCTTAAAACGTGAACAATCTCAACAAAAACAGCTGATTTCAACTTGCACACTGCACCTACTCAAACTAAAAGTTTGCTCCAGCATGTAAAAACTTTATAATGAGCTACGATGTTTAGTAAAATATATTACGCGTACGAGTAGCATTGTTAAAGTAAGTTTGTTTGTATGTAAAGTATCCTCCTATTCAATAGTAGCGTTGAATAACTTTTGTTGCTAGCAAAGATACTTGTTTTGTAAATGCCGTGATGAGATGAAAATATGCGCCAGTTGCTTTTCATACCCGCGCATTTTGCTAGTTAATCAAGGGAAAATATACTGCTGGGCAAAGGCCTCCCCCGCCATTTTCTATTTAACACGGTCTCGGGTAGCGTCCCGCCATTCCCGTGAAAATGCATCGTCTCTCCATCATTTTCGAGGTTTACCTCGGCGTCTGTGACCATCTAGTGGCGCCCATTCAGTCGTTATCCCTAGCTTATGCCTATTCGAAATTTAATAAATAAGAAAGTTTGTTGCCCTTTTCTTCAACTACGGGAATCTACGATTGTTATCTTTCAAGGTTCTTAAGTAGTAAGCTACACTTGGAACCGCTCTTATACCCTCCTTGATTACCTAGATGACAATGAAAACAAATCAGATCGTAAAGTTCAATGACTCAACGTTAGTATCTTGATTGGTCTGATCATTATTTCTGAATGAATGCTATTCCGTCTCTTAATAACGAAAGCCATTGAATTTTTACTGCTTTCCAGCTGATAATATAATACTATTATTTCTAGTTGATTACTTGTCTTTTAATGTGACTACTTTGATACTGTTAAGTGGTTTTAAAGTAGCTGTTAAGTTGTTTGAAGATGAGACTTGAAGCGTACATAATCACTCACAAAACATTCACATGTATTTATCAGTCGTTCGGCCAAAATGGCCAAATTAACATTAGGTTCAATTCGAAATAATATTGTTACGGAAAGGCCAAGTCAGGAGTACCCTACACCGACGAGCATGTACGAGGCGACTAATGAATGTAGCTGCAGCGAAAGAACTGTATTTGGATTGTTGCAAGTGGAGGGAAGTAGTCTCTACCTACCCCGATAGAAAAGTCGTGACGGATATGTATGTATTTATGTACGTTGACAATTACACACCACTCCACCTTTCCAAGGATGTGACAATACATACACTATGTTTGCTGATTCGCGGCTTCCTCTCCGGAAATCTATCAACAGCCATTAGTGCTGCGACAGATGTTACCTGACCACTCCCATTTCAGTTAAGCTCTTGTGCTGGATCTATCAGTATCTTTAGTGGTTACAAAGCTTACAGTCGCTTTGTTCTTCTGTGTTTATTTCTTAAAATTTCGTGCGCGGTCTCTATGAAAATACGAAGAATTTTTAAACATGCTAGACTAAAGTTAAATCATTAAAGTTAATTTTGGATTAATTTTTAAACGGTTTTATTTAGCTCACCCCGTTTGTTTTATTCTTTCTTGGGTCAAATTTAGTAATTTAAATTTCACCCTCTTCCTGTCAACCGATTAATCTGAAATTTTGTATACGCTTTGGATTTTGGTGACAATACAATTATGTTTATTCATTATCATTATAAATTCAAGATGGCCGCCGCTACAAAATGGCGGATAATTTAGGTTTTATTAATCCCATCAATATGGGTATCAAATGAAAGGGCTCAACAATCAGAATACAATATACTATAAAATACTGAAATCCAAGATGGCGGCCGCTACAAAATGGCGGATAACGTAGGTTTTATCAATCCCATCAATATGGGTATCAAATGAAAGTGCTCAACCAGTAGAATTCAATGTACTTTATAAAATTAAAATCCAAGATGGCGGCCTCTACAAAATGGCGGATAACTTAGGTTTTATCAATCCCATCAACATGGGTATCAAATGAAAGGTCTCAACAAGTAGAATATAATTTACTTTTATACACTTTGGATTTTGGTGACAATACAATTATGTTTATTCATTATCATTATAAATTCAAGATGGCCGCCGCTACAAAATGGCGGATAATTTAGGTTTTATTAATCCCATCAATATGGGTATCAAATGAAAGGGCTCAACAATCAGAATACAATATACTATAAAATATTAAAATCCAAGATGGCGGCCGCTACAAAATGGCGGATAACGTAGGTTTTATCAATCCCATCAATATGGGTATCAAATGAAAGTGCTCAACCAGATATTGACGTTTCAAAGGGATTAGTAAATGGCGCTATAGGCTATATCAACGAAATCGTTTGGCCTCAATTTCGTCGAACTCAGATGTATGCAACAGATGTACCTTCCGTCCGAATTGATTTCGCAAGAGACGGAGTACATCTTATACACCCGAAAGCCATACAGTTTCCAGCTAAGTACAATTACGGGACGGCTGAAAGAAGAATGTTACATTTAATACTATCATGGGCTTCTACAATACATAAAATGCAGGGCAGCACTGTGGATTACGCAGTGGTATACTTAGGTGCGAAACTGTTTGAAGAAGGTCAAGCCTACGTGGCTCTTAGTAGAGTAAGATCTTTGCAGGGACTACGTATAGAGGAGTTGGACGGCAATAAACTAACGGGCAAGAAACCTTGCAATAATGAAGCACTAAATGAATCAAACAGAATGCGAAATAAAAACTAAAAACTAGAAAATAAAAATAGGTAAAAAAACTTTTTAAGTTAAACGGTTTTATGTTAAACATACATTGCAATGTTTAAGATAAATGTACTAAAAACCAAAAAATAATAAAATAGATACAGTCGTGGGAATTATAAACATATGCATAGACTAGACTAAAATAAAACCGTGGGGCACGTCAATTGTCTCAAACAAATTATCGACTTAATGTGCGATAGCAGAATCGTTTAATTCGTCGTTAGGCAGTTGGCCCGCAGACGGTGAGGAAATTACTTACTATTTTCTTGCTCATGGAAATTCCAATAGTTATACACTCCATGTAAATAAAAGAGATGTTTCAACTAGTTTATCGTTGGACATTCACACTGCTGGCTGGCGAAGAATCGTTCCACTGCTCGTAGTTTGTCTTTAATCGACAAAACATATGATAAAAGTACTACTCGCTCAACACTATGAAACCCTAAAACTCGCTTATAATCGAGCTTGCTAGCTTGTTTCCACATTCTAGCCATACTTATCACGCGTCCATCGTTGTCGGTTGAACAACTGCCTAATTATAGTGTAACATTACAAAAAAAAAACATTTTCATCAACGATTGTAGACAATTGACGTGCCCCACGGTTTTATTTTAGTCTAGTCTATGCATATGTTTATAATTCCCACGACTGTATCTATTTTATTATTTTTTGGTTTTTAGTACATTTATCTTAAACATTGCAATGTATGTTTAACATAAAACCGTTTAACTTAAAAAGTTTTTTTACCTATTTTTTTTTTGTGCCATATTCTCTTTTGATAACAAGACAGATGTTCGTAAAAAACTTGGTTTATCCTTCGGCTTCGGTTATTGTTCACGAAACTTATGAAACACAGAATTCATTTTAGAACAAGCTGTCACCAAAAGTCACGTCTGTCCCAACTGAAGGATGTTTTAAACCGAAAAAGTGAAAAAAGAACAGAGGCCGTGCGTAGCACCTATTAATCAAGCGCCAAAAATGAGGGTAGCATGCAAATACAGCCCTATGTACCCGAGAGACACCGACTTGCGAATGCAAATCGTATGATAATTGTGCTACAATATTTTATGTGAAGTAAATTATGTTCGAGGATGAAAGAGAAATATTTCTGAATTCAAGAAGTTGTTTTGTGTGAGATGTTGATATCTGATTTGCATTCTGTTTGCTTCTCATAATAAAAATTGAGTTGTGATGGAAACACTCGACTCGGTCATACGGGAAAGATACCTTATTATAAACTGCTCAGCTGAAGACTATAAATTCGCTTATTTCGAAAATACTTGATGATTTTTATAGTTTCTCTTTAAAAGAAAAGAGCACTCTTGAAAATATAAAATGGATATTTTAGCTATTTTTACGGCGATGGTATCGAGAGGAAGGGAATCTTAGTAGTACAGGTTTTATACATTATGTTTCTACGGACGTAATACTGTTCAACCGATATAAATTTTCTTCTAGCTGAGTCAGAATTATAGCAAAACTTTAAATATTTTATAAAAAAGTGGTTTCACACATAAACAAGTAACTTTTAGCAACTGTACTTAGCTTTTTAATACTTTCGCAATAACTGTTTTCATACTTCTGCGATCTTTTTATGTGTGAAAATATCTTATACACTTCTAAGTACTTTTTTACATAATAAATCCCCTGAATTAATAATTAACTCAAAGATAAACAAGATAACAAAACAAATGCAATCGATCTGAAGGCTGAATAGTTTCGCTTCGCGTGACAATTCTAATGGAAATTATAGTTTTCCATAGTTCTGATTGGAGGTCACGGCCATACACGGGGACAGGGCAGATTACTGGTTATTAAAACATAAGTGAAGCTTATACTTGAAACGTGAGTTGAATTTTATAAGCATTTATTATAGAAACGTTGATTGGAGTATTTAACTGACATTTTGTTTAGTAGTTTTGTGTTGGATCTGATAAGATAGTAGGCTTTAGGATAATCATATCAATAAGCATACCCAGAGGTTGTTATAATGTACTTCAGTCGTGGCATTAGGTATTAAATTAGATGTGCAACATATTCGACTCTTTAATTCCTATTCCTTCACTCCTTAATTTCTACGGATCGGTTTTCGTCAAAACCATATCAAGCTGAAAATGTTTCTAAATTAAATGTTTTCTGGATCTAGGTACTCATGGATGGATAGAAATATTTTACGTTTCCTATTATAAAATGCAAAACAAAACTTTGCCGCGAAATAAATTACTTACAAGACAGTTCCAGAAATTGTTTTCATAAAACGCGATTTAAAGCAGAGTGTTGCAAATAAGGTTCCGGGAAAACGAATTAAGCATTTTTTTACTGTTTTAGTCAGTAAGCACTGTTGTTATTGCTTTGGAAATGCTTAAGTACTGTTCGTAGCTCGTAAAAACAACGAGGTTAGGAAATCAGTGCGAGTCGCAGTCAAATTATTTCATTTGTGTCTGTCTTGACTACGAGTGCCTACATGTTTTCGTAATGATCAGTGCTAATTAGGTAGATACATAACTAACATGAGAGCTATTTTACCCATAATAAACAATTTTCTTCGAACTTCTAATTAAGTTTGTATTTACCAAGAACGTGTTAACAAGAGTACAGGAAACCCCATAAGTTATGCGACAGCTGATGTATCGTTTTCATTCCGATAAGGCTCCCCTAGTATTAGGGGACTTGCGTGGACTATTGTCCAACTTCTGTATCTGTAGTTTGTAGACTTTTGATGTATGCGGATCGCTTTGGAATGTTTATGTTTGTACAATCTGAAATTATTTTTCCGCATCCTTTACTCCATGCTAATTATTGATCTGCCAATGTTTGCACTAGGCACTAATAGGTATTGAATTGAACCTATTTGATTTGATACCTCTCTTCCAAACATTTATCGCGTATTGTTGAATCGTGCAAACCAGCCGGAAAAACTATTTTCAACCAATTCATTTAAATTGAACGTACACATTACTAATCAATTCAGATCAATTACTAATGCTGATAAGTTATGCAAGAGCGTTAGCTGCGGCTAGCATAGCATTTGGTGACCAATATAGGTACAGAAGCACTCGCAGTAGTAGGGTCTGGAGCCAGGGGCCCAAGTCTGCTAATTTAAAACAGCCTCAGTTTTTGTTTCGGCATAGTATCAATGGCATTTTTTGACACATTTGATATTCTGCTAAACAATGGCTTACACGGATTGCGACAAAATGTGTCAAAAAACTACATTGAGATTCATTGCAACGCTGCCGATACACAACTGAGGCTATTTTAAATTAGCAGACGTGGGTCCCAGTTCTAACGTAAATGACCAGAATTGCACCCCAGGACAGCATAGTCGACGCAACACTTTGCTCAATTCCAATCAAAGTTCCGAGCACTTTGCTCTATAAATCTCTTGTGTAGTAGATCAAGTGAAACTTCACACTCTTACAACTCCACGCCCCGCCGAACATTAACTAGTATTATTAAGTTTACACTAGCCAATTAACTTGCTTCTTAAGTTACTACTGCCGTTTGTCGCATTGAAGACCAAGCACATGTGTTATGATGATAAATGATGAGTTTTACTAGGTTTTAAACCCCGTTATTACAAAACGAGTTTTATTTATAATAGTTCTAGAACTAACTCAGATGGATGACGTTTCGGCTATAGACAAAACATTAAAAAATGTTATTAGTCCAAGAACTATATTTAAAACTCGTTTTGTAATAACGGGGAACAGGTTTAGCTGTCATAATCATACCCTATTTCATTTTTAAATGTACTTTTTTCCAGTAATTATTTGTTCTTGTAGGTACGTGTAAATATACGTAATACTGATTTTATATAAGAGTAGCGTTTCCTAAATAACTTCTTATTTCTAAAACTAGCTCAACCCGAAATGTGTTCATAGTTTTTAAGTAAATTAAGTTAAGTAGTATGTAAACGCGCCTCCTGAGCTCCACATGTTACCAACTTGCTGCATTAAGAATGCACCCCAAAAAGAGGGTAATGAGTAAAGTTGTTAGTTCTACTTAATTGTACAAGTTCAATTACAACTTAACCAAGTCTAGAATCTCATTTGAAGTAATTTGCACTAAGTAATGTGGGTTGGGTACTTATTAACATTAGGCGTTTGAAATGGAAGAGGAAGAGTGCGAAAACTTATGTTATTTACACATTCCAAATCATTCTAATCCAATCTAACCTAGCCACTTGTGTTCCACTGCCTGGCAATGGCCTCTCTCCTCATCCGCCACGACTTTCTGTGTCAAGCTTCCTCTGCCCAGCTCGTCCCGCCACCTTTTCCCTGGTAAGCCGCGACGCCGCCAAATCGTGCTATCTTTGAATTTTGACAATTAAAAGAGACAGCTATAGGTTGTAATGGAGTATTAACTTAATTTACCTTTGCTGCAACTGGTTGTGGTGATAGAAATTCACGAGTTTACTTAATAACTACGCTATCACTTTGAGGGTAACATTACATTACTTTAAAATGAGTATCTTGTGTATGATAGTATCTAAGTGATTTAAGTAGTAAATGTTTTTATTGAGGCCCTTGTACAGATAAGATAAGAATGTGCACTGTAAAAAAACTTTCATTCTGTAAAATAAGAATTGAAAAATGTGACACCATTCAATTGGGACAAACCTGCTGTATTTCCTATAGTATTTATTACAATAATTTAAATTATAATGAATGTACTTTTATTGAGGCTTGGGCGCTTGTTCAAAGGGTATATTTCGCGATAAAGTCAAATGAAATTACTATATTTGGAAAAGCTAATCATATTTTTGAAGACTCGTAATAACGAGACTCTCCGTAACAGCGTCTCATATTACATTCACAAAAATATCATCAAAAGACTCTTAATAAAAAATAGGTACCTATATTCCGTAGAATTTATGAAAAATTATTAAAAGGTTTGCTTTAAAAGATCTATTAAAGTAAACGTGAATTTTTAAAACTGAAGTGAAGTTAGGTTTAAAAGTTTTTAAGTCTAAAGTCTACTTGAAGCGAAAAAAATATTCCCCGAGCGATCTTCAAAACACTTTCGAGTTTCCAAGTTTTAAGTTAAAATTCCGTTTAACCTACTTTTGAAAGCGTAGTCATGAGTTCATGAGGTGCTTGGCAGACCTCGTGGAGCTGGCAATCGAATAAATTTTTATTTTCCAACGTCTCTACCCATCGCCAATTTATTGTCGTAAATGTATCTGAATGTATGCCAAATTTTCACTTGACTAAACTTGATGCAATAATGTGCTTTTAAACGGAATTTTACGGAACAAAATACGGTAGGTATTATTGTTATTTTACAAGTAAAGGAAATTCAGTGTTCGCTTCATAAAGTTGTACTATAATTATGGTCAGTACAAAATACATGACGGACCAAACATTTCGAAACAAACTTTCAAAATAAATTGCCTGGTAGAAATCAGTTGAGTTGTTTTCTAAATTGAATTTACTTTTACGTATATTATAAAAGGATGTACTAGCGGCCAGTATTTACTAGCACGCACAATAGAACTAGAAAACAATGTAGTTGATAAGAAGTCTCGCTATACTTGTTCCAGTCCCGTTTGGAACAAATCCTGGAGTTAGACGTCACATCGCAACAGGTGATCAGCCCTTCACTTCGCTATATTGATGGTTATTCATACGAGAAAGGACATTATCCGTTCAACGGATTACCTAAAATGTTGAGTAAGCAGATATTTTCTTGTTTTAGCGAAAAACGTCTCACTTTTTTACTGTACGTCTTCCACGATGTTTTAGATTAAAAATGTTATTCTTAGTTTTAAAATTCACATTAACATATTTTTAAGTCGTATCTTATCCATCTCTTACCTAATGCTTGAGTAAAAGTGAGAACGAAAACAATATTACTAGTTATACTTAGTTACGCAAAACATTATGCTGCCGCTTTAAATCATCAGCCAATAACTTCTCAACACTAATGACTCCATTGTAATCTAATAACTAATAAGTTTATTCATGACACCCGAGCTCAACACAAGATATAACCGACTATCATATACATACAAACATACAATTCAATACGTTATGATGATTGATCGCAGTCATTAAGCTCCGATTCATGTCGGTAAATGTCCCACAGATATAACTCTCTTCGCATGTCATTGAGGATCGAAATTTAATTATTTTTTCTTCGATATTTATGGTACCTGTACTACCTGTCGCCGTAAACTCGTTAAATACTGAATAGAACCGAATTTTTTCACAAATTTTGATACTTCTCACTTGATCATAAAATAATTACAAACTAAAATACAAGTAAAACTTTTATGAAAAAAATATGTTGTTCGAGATAATTAGAAAATTGATGGGTAAGTTAACTTTAGTTATCACCAGAAACATTAAGGTTGCTATCCCTTTTTTTACTTCCTCGTTGAGTAAATAAGAAACCTGTCATACTCGAACCAACTGACAAACAAGTAGAAAATTGCCAGAGAAAACCTTAACTTCGTTTTCTATACAAAATTGACTTGGTAAAGTATTATTTTTATGCAAGAAAATGGTCGTTACTCCTTCCTGGGGTACGCGGTTGCCATGGTTACGTTATTCTTCAGTAATCCCCTTTATTTAAGCGTAACATCCCCTCGTTCCTTCCCTTGTATATTATACGGCAGCCCTTGTTTAGGGGTAACTTTTACACCGACGCGAATCGTGTTGTAAAAACAAGCAAATTGAAATGTCGCAATTGATTTCGGATTTCGTTTTTAAAATTCAAAGCTATTTACAGTTGGCGGTTTTATGATGTTTTATTATTAGAGGACAATAGGTTCATTCTGAAAGTTAATTGAACGTTCGGATAAGAAATTCAATTTTGCTTTACCTTATCAGCCTGTTTTAAAACTTTTTAAATTCTTTACAATTTTTATTTTACTGGTTTTATATTCTTCTCTTTTTATTCGTTCTTGTAGAAATTAACATCGAGTCGTATCAAGAAGTCATTGTTGGCAGAAGAGAGGCAAAAATGGCGTTTGCTCCACCGACAAGAGCCTGGCTTTTAAATCTATGAATGAATATTCATTCTTCTTTTAAAATCTTGTGTTAAATTATAAACAATTTTGTGTGAATGCAGTCTAGCCAAAGTCTTCGTGGGCAAGGGCAAGGAATGCGCCTATTCATACTACCCTCGTCCGTCAATGGCACCCCAGCTGTCCACCGTCGCCGCCGCCGGTGCATCCCCACAACACTATTTGTAAACGCAAACATACCACGCGATTTTACTATAAATCATCTAGAACTTTCCTCAGGACTCGGAGTTTGTAGATTTGTTGTTTTGATTATGCAGTTTACGTGTTGTCTGTTTGGTGATTTGTTTATAATAAGTTTAGCATATTTTTTATGAATAGTAGTCGGTAGGTAGTAGGTTAAAGTGGATAAATAGGTAATAGGTAGTCCTGCGTCGTCATTAAATCAACGCAATAATTGCCTGCACAAAGTTTTAAAAGTTGAAGATTTTTTATACCACGCTATGTCGTTTCTTGTAAAATTGAGATTCCAATTGGGGAGTTTTTACGAATATTCAATTGAAATGGAAATACTAGCCCGCGTTTGTTTTTCTATTTGATGAAAGGGTTTCTTTTTTATACTTGTATATGATGGGAGATGAAAATTTGTTCGTAGCTTCCTTATTTTATGAAATAAAACTTGTGACAAATAAATCTTCCACCTCTCTACAGTAAAATTAAAAATTGACACCCAACAGAATATTTTCTAAAACAGAAAATTTGTAGCGTAACTTTGACTCTTGGCGGCAACAAATCATTACAGTACAAAGGAATGGGTAGCACGATATATCAAAGGAATTCGTAATTCCAAAGGAAATTTACAACGCCTTGTGGTATCAATTTCTTTAATGGCATTATATTTCACTTGATGCGTATGTTTTATTTAGAAACGTTTATAGAAACATTAAACATGTGATGCTAAAAGGCAACTCTACTGATTTTTCATCTTATGTATGCAGATAGTTTCAATCATCATTGCAGGGTTATCAAAATTACTTTAATATATATTAATAGAGACTATTTCCTTGTACGGGTAATTGCTATTTAAAAAATAAATTACGAATACTTAAGCTCGGGATTTAAATTTTATAAGTAGCTATTAATAAGTAATACAGAACAACATCCTCAAACATAATAGAAAACACATGAAAATGAAACACATATTCCACATTATCGACGTTATTCACTTTGTCTATTCCCTTCTCCAGTCTAAAATCACAAACAAAGCAAATCAAACTACACAAATGGTCCGTTCAGCTCTATTTCCGAAATCATGTGTACCCGCTCTGGCAACTTGGTAAACCGTCTAATCAGTTACCCTAAATGTTCTGAGGCTAATGGACAGTTCAAATAGCAAACATTTTGGTTTTATCTACACATGCATTAGTGTGGTTCATAAATGCAATTAGTAAAGGTCTGACGCATGCACGTGGGCTGATAAGTATTGAATCAGCAGCGGTTTGGTTTGGCTACTGTATTCCGTTTGAGGAGTTTAAATTGCTTTTAAAAATCTTTGCTCTGTATACTAGAAATGTTTGTCTTTCGGCCTTTTTCGTGGATGGCATGTCCTGTGAAAACGTGTGTTCGAAGTATCATCGTGCGGTCATAACAATTTTATTGTAAGCTACTTGGAAATGAGTCCAAATAACTTCTAACTATTCCAACTGTGAGCTAGCAATAAATAAATAGACACTTTGCGAAGTAGACACAATGACGTTTATTTGATATTTACTTACATACTTACGTATGTAAACACAAAAATCTTAACACCTAGTAATAAAAGTACCTACACAGGACTCTGCCAAACACGCGTCTTGTTTTTTGCTGTACTTTACAGTGGGAAAGAATCTTAAGAGAATGTAAATTGGAATTAAATCATCATAGCTTTTTTGTATAGAGGTTTATGCTGTTCGACTCATATAAGAAAAAAAAATTGATTGATGTTTAGATTTGTGTGTCCGTAACACCCACGACGCAATAAATATTGTAAAGTTTTTTATAGTCTTTGGTGCATTGACGGAAGTAAATATAGACATACCTATCGCATTGTACACCTATTAACATATCCATATACAAATTGTCGTAAATGTTTTGAAGGAATCTTTTTTGGGTCTTTACATAAAGGTCTATGAAGCGATATAAGAAATAAATAAACAAAATTTGTTGGTAGAGAATCTTCTAGTCCTATACCTAGACACAATATAAAACACGTATGCGTGACAAATGTTAATAAAATACCCATAAAGTCAAATATACAAAGTGTAATATTCAGTTTTGGGTGGTATACCAGCAAGGTGAAACATAGCGATGGTATCTAATTGTGAAGTTCAACAATTTTTCGCAAATACAAATAAAAATCATCTGATGTATATTTTGGTTTACCCCATTCTTTATATGATATAATAACACCCTGTAATCTTTAATATTCGTAAGTACATAGAATTTAACACCCTGTAATCCACAATATTCGTATTAAAAGTTTCAATATAATCGCTTTAGTTTTATCTGTGATGCGATAGTTTTCGTGACAATAAATTATTTATCCTATTGCTTTTCTAATTGTTCAAATTATCATTTGTTTTGATTGTACTTTGTTTTTTTTTTGTCACGATAATACCTCAAATCAGTTTGATTGTCGGTGGTTAGCTCATAGCCTTACAGCTAATAAAATAATTGTAGCAAATCGAATATTCAATTACAAAGCTTTATGGAAAAAATATGGATAATAACTTGCGCCAGAATGCCGGTCTCGTGGTCACGCGACAAAGACCCAGCCAAAACATAGACTTGCTCGTTCGAGGCGGTTCAGGACACTCGGTTGACTCACATGGCCATAATAGCAATGCTCTTCTGAGACCCGAGAAGCTGGGCAGCCACGCAGGAATCCCGCCCAGGCTCCTTAGTCTGCTCATTTCAAATAGCCTCAGTTGTGTGTCGGCAGAGTGGCAATTACATTTTTTTTAACAATTAGTATACTGCTAAACAATGGCTTATACTGATTGCGACTAAATTTATCAAAAATGACATAAATACCTACTCATTGAAACTCTGTCGACACACAACTGAGAATATTGTAAATTAGCAGACTTGGGCCGCATCGGGTTTATGGAGCGTACCACCATCAACTAACGGTTTTTACTTTGTATCTTTCAAACTCCTAATCCCAAATGCCAGTAATGTATTAAAGTGTAAAGAAGTCAGCATATAATCTATCATATGTTATTCAGTAATTAAGTTACGCTCTTGATCTCGGGTAGGCAAAGTTTCATTCGAGTAATCAGAGTAGATCCTGTTGCCACTTTTGATATGAAATTTATTAGGATTGATATGATACTTGCCGTATGGTGACGGGTAAACATCAGTATGGTAGTTCATCAATCTTTTTAGTTAAAACGGGATATTTTGTTGCTTCACTCATCAGTATTAAAAGTAGAAAATATTAAAGGGTTTACGCCAATTCCTCGTATCGTTCATACCTATATCTATGCATACAGAGACATACCTAATAGCTTTCACGTTTCTTTCCCTTCGGATTAGGCACACACCACTCGTCTCCAGTTTTTCCTTATATTTTAATCCCACATGACATTAGATTCCTTATATCTAGTCTACCAAATAAATAAATCTGTTACGAAAACTTTATGAAATCAATACATTGTCTATTCTAATCCTACATATTCCTTTCATAACATTCGCCCTTTTGAAAACTGCCGAATTATTCGCCGTGAATAGAACTACGCTGCATTCAAATCGTCCTCTCTATTATCATAGCTATCATCGAAATTCATCCTAAGCTTCCATCCGATTCTCTTCTACATTACTCAATAACCCACGTTGGAATATTATCCGAAACATGTCCGGAATTTACAAATCTTAACCAGTTCCCTTGACCTTTACCGCCAAATAACTTGTATGGACGAATAGCTCAGGTTTGTGGATATTGTTGACATCCAATTTAAGTTGAGCTCCAATTTTGATTAGTTTATCGGTTTGTCAGAGTCATAGAGAGTGGTTACCTTTGGAGAGGCTAGTATTGGTGGCTGTTATTACAGTTCAATGTACGTAAGTACGAATGTTCTTTTCTAAATAAAACTTTACAAAGAACTACACTTCGAAAGTAATTGAATAACTGTCTGATATTTGCAGTCCGATCCAGGCAATCCAAATTCTAATTGAATCGCTCGTCGCGATATTAAGTGCCCAAACAAAATGTTGGTCTAAGCTTAGCACTAGAATTCATCAACGACCGCACAGACGTACAAATGTCTTGACTCCCAAGACAAACACGTGCTCCTAAATTTAGACTGAACGTACTGATAAATTATGCAGACGTACAAATCGAGGCTTAATACCAGTCATACTCGGTATTAACTATTTAAGTTGATAAACGTCGAAGTTTGAACTGATTTAGAAATCGTATACGTTCGAGTTTAGAACGCCCTTTACGTATTTAAGGTAAGTGGTAATTACTTAAATCGGAAAATTTACGATAATGTCATGTTTAAATAATAAATAGAACAGATATTCTTGCTTACAATAGGTAAAGATGCCACATTTCTATGTGAACCACAATCTTCCTTTATCATGATATCTTATTTCACCCTTTTGCTCTTGTGGTTTTAATTTTGATGATGGATTTGCTTTGTAACCGTACTTGAATCCTTTTAGTACAGCCTTTAGCTTTGTATTCTATTTGCTGTTGGCATTCCATCACACTTCGTCTTCCTTATTCAAAAACATTCGTCTTCGTAGTTATTGCCAATTGAATAGATATTTTCAATTGTCTGCATCATTAGTACTACATAGATGAACATTATAGTTGTCAGGCAAATAGCAGCTCCGATTTGGGGCAATAAACTCAATTGGACGCTATTATTGGATTACCCTATCCACCCACAAACATTTCCATGCATGTATTGTTTAGGCTTCATTATTAAAAGTGACGTAACATATTAGTTAATAGTTTAATACTCAATTGTAGAAAGAGCCGTTATTTTTTTCTATTAAGCACACCATCCTTCTGATTATAATGAAGATAATGAAAAAAAAGGAAATGACACTTTAGCTATAATGATCTTTTCTGCCATAAGCCAAGTGAGTCAAGCTCGCATAAATAATTCTATTTCCATTTATAACCCGAAGTTTCTTGATCCATTATCTCTTAATTAATTAATCGACGAATAATTTTCACTAAGGTCGCTAAAGAAAAACTTATATTGGTGCGTAGGTAGTCAAATTCTATTATTTTAATTACATCGTAGTTTTATTAGACTCTTACTCGTAGTGTCAATTGACCCGAAGTCATATTTCGTAGATCTATACACAACAATTGTTACAAACTGCGAGGTTGCTCTTAGCTTGCCAACTAGCAATGTAAGTTAAAGAGAGGGCAATATCTAGAAATATTTCTTTGGCAAGCCTCTTGGACATGGCAATTTTTTTAAGAAGTCACTCGGGGTTATGAGCCAAAGCCTCTCAAGTGTAAGCTTGTTTCATTATTGTACTCTGTATCAATGTATTGTGGAAAGGCAAAGTTTCTTTCGGAGTCAGCAAGGCAGAAGAGCCAAATTATGTCTATGTGCCTCACGAGGTTTATTATTCCTAATATCACAAATAAATAATGACTAAGAATACTTACCTACTGCTAACTTTAATTAGCAGGTTTTTTAAGCTTTATTTAATGCTATTTTCATGCGTATGCAATGCGACATTAATTTAAATAAAAAGAAAACGAACCGGGTAAGATAAAAGTTTCTTCTTTGTAATGAGTAGATATGTATAATGTAGAGTTCACAAACATAAAGTTTATGTTTTGGTCGTCCTTAACTTACGTCCTCAACTTGAACTTATTTAGGTGTTTACTTACTTAAATTACAATTCGTCTTTGACACTAATGATATTTTTATATTAGTACTCTACTTCTTGATACAACATAACAATAGAACAATAAACCCATAGGTAGATATAAATTTACGTCAAGACGCTCCATCTGTTCACAATCTAGTCTATAACAGGTCAACGCTCGGCGTGTACCGACAGACAGAATGCAGATAAATGATTCCATTGATCACAGATAAGAGGTAAACAAGTTATCTTAAGGTTTTAATAACTATTAAAGAGTTTTTTTTACGCTGGAACGAATTGTAAACGTGATTGAGTTTACCACTCAGCGTCTATTTTTTGTTGCAATTTTGATGTGATGACTAAAGCGACAATATTGTTTGTTATTCTATTATTTTATTACTTACTTGCTTTCAATTAACGTTTAAGGTCCTATACAATAGGAAGTTATTCTCCAGTTTGAAATTAAAAACCTTGTAAGTAGTCATCTTTTGAATTTTGCAGATGACTGTTTAAAAGTACTCAATAGTTTAATGCGTTTTAATGTTACATTAATCAGCTTATATGTAAGCACCATGGACCCTATTATATAGGTAGTATTGCAAAAAGTAGGTACCTATATGATTTTAATGTAGCATTTCGGAACTTTTCTACAATCTGCACCAACAGTTAAAAAGTTAATTCATTGTAACACAAATAACAGTCAATCACATACATAACACCGAGTTTTCCACTACGAGGGTTATAAAATTGACAAACCAACGCCAAGATCACATCCAGAAACTCTGTACAAGTTCTATTACTTTCCGATCTATAAAAGTCAGGGGAGATCCTTATTTATAAGCAAATCTGGAGGCCTGCTTACGAATTCGAGAGAATCAGGTAATATAGCGCATACTCTGTGTCTTGACGGAATTTTGTGTTTTCTGACAAGTTTCTCACTAAGCATTGTCGCATTATTTTCTAAGAATAGTCTTATGAACCTCACCTAAATTGTATACTATCGTATTAACTTACTTAATACATATCCATAATCACACTCTTCTCTTTTAATTGTTGAGCTACAATAATAATAATATTGTGTGACTCACCACTTTGCTTGACCATCTCACGTCATGCTGTCCTTATCACATTTAAAACTATGGACAGAGACGTAAGCGTGACAAACCCATGACAACGTCTTGTCACGGAGTGTATGCTAAGCTAGCTGCTGTAGTTATAACTACCTGTATCCTAACAAATACAGAAAATTTTCCTCAGTACCTATTTATAATAACATATTCCTTTATTCTCTGTTCTGAAATGAAGACTTAAGATGACACGTAGAAAAAAGCAACAAGTGCACCGCCATTAATTTTGCAAGAAGACATTAAGGCGATCTACGAGAGCACTCATTTCGCTGCTACGCTTTTAGTGTTTATGGGAAAGACTTGTTGACAGTAATGCTTCCTAGAAAAACATAAACAGTGGAAAATGAAGCTAATTAAATATGTAAGTACTTAAATTGCAGCCAGTTGCAATAAAGGCCGTTGTAGTATTTAAAATTCCGTTAAGCCTGCAGGCCTTTACGTGTAGGAAACAATCAAATAGGATGGAATATTTAATGGATAAATACATTTTATTGAGCCTTTTATGCAACTGCGGGTAAGTGTGTATAGTACATTTAATGTCTAGATAAAGTATCTTCTTAGTCCATGAATGCCTCATTACATGCCAAGGCTGTTCTGTTCACGAGTCACAAAGGTACTTCAAGTCCTCAAGGAATAGTTCTAATATGTCTAGAGATATTCCGTCCTGCGCCGTCCTTGGATGAAACGTTTGCGATTTGGTCCCGGTCTTATTATGATCCTTTCCTAAATTTATTCAATCCCATAGTCGTGACAAAGATTCGTCCGATTTACACCAACCCCATACTAATGTTAAACCTTTCAAGCGAAATATAATCTGCCTTTTGTACGGAGTCGTGATAAAAAGCCTTTTGTCTACCTTTTCGCAAAAAAATCACTTGTAAATTTACCAAAGGTCAATCCTTTTATCAAACGATGTAGGGTTGAGATGGAAAAGGTTCAATTTTCCTTTATTTTTTATTATAGGCGCTGGTTCAAAATATACATAATTCAATAGCTTTTCTTAAACAAATATTCCTTGATATAAAAATAATTAATGAAAATAAAGTGGAAATTCCACACTCAAAATTCTATTCGCATTTCTCCATCCACGTGCCTAAAAAGGCCGCATTCAAACAACGCTAAGTCAAATTTATCGCAAAAATAAATCCTGACACACGGAATTAAATTTTATTTTACGATTGAAGGAACATTAAATCATATCACACGCTAATATATCTTCAGGGTTCTGTTTGGAATGCAAATTTTATGTATAAAATGGAAATAGGGTCTATGGGAAATGTAACTAATCTGTGTTTTAATCAATTCGATTAATTTACAAACATTACCTACTGTTTGGGTTGTGTAATTGGCGCGTAATGGCTCCGATGATGACCCTTTTGATATGCCAAGGGTTTAATTATGAATAAACGTGGGATGCTATGATGAAGATTGCACAATTAATTTTGATTCAAAAATTAAGTACAATTTTATACAAAGAGCTTGTGGCATTATCGTTCGGCGGGAATAAAGCTGATATAAATTAAAATAGTATGATAAACTTGTTTTGTTTTTTAAGCAACTATTTTTGTCGTCGTTTCATTATTATTATCATCGATAAAGACTACGTTTTCGAACTTACCATAAGTATAAACAAACACGCAAAGCAAAATAATTATGTCGTTCTAAAAGATAATCATCAAACAAACAATGATACACCTGAATTTGAATTACCAGGAGGCGCTTGTTTTCAAAGTACTAACAAATACACAGATTCATCAGATAATTGATGACTAGGCATAGCCAGAACTACGTATCTATCTCTGTCGCGCGAGGACCTACATTCAGGTATTCGGTTGCAGTAATTACAACTTTGTGTCGAATAAGCCGAATCCTCTCATTTCAAATCACTATTGAACCCTATTTCCAACTAAATTCAAATCAATGCCGGTATTATATCAGTTATGACGTAGACAGACACAAAATGAACATTATAAATTGGGTGATACAGGTGAGTGTTTATCATCACAATGATTTCAAACTTATAGAATTTAAGTCCAAGAAGATCAAACAATCAGAAATTGATGATATTATCAAATCAGAACCTGCTATAACATTAGATATTGTTATAGCCTCTTTATAACCCGATACCCCGGCTGTTGTGGCCGTAAAAGAAGTAAGTTTTGTCCTAAAATCAACTATTATAGTTCCAAGTTGAGTTTTAGGGCAGAAAGTGTAACATCCGTGTATAAACACACCTCACGTACCATCAATAAACCAGCACAATAGCTGTATTAGACCAATAATAACTTTGAGAAAGTCTTACTACGAAAACTCGGACTTTTACTGCATTATATACTTCTTTCTCCTCATAAACTTAAGAAGATATATTTTTGCGCTAAATATGAAATAAAATAAAGCTAGGCACTTTTATTTATTCCCTCAAAATATTTTAAAACTTTTAAAATCAAGCTGGAATTGAAAACTCTCTTTCATAAAATAAAATACAGAGATTTTTAAAAAAGTTATGCTTACCTACATAAGTAGTTGTTGCTTTAATTTCATGGGACGTTAATTTTTTTTTTTTTTTTGTAATTAATGTATTGCACACATAGAAAATAGTTTTCTATTCATTTGTATAAGTACGAGTACATATCTATAATCTTTTGTTTTTTATATTCGACAAGTTCTCACCGGATTCCTTAACTACGTAAACAACCGAGTACAAATAGTAAGGTCTCTCTCCTATGAGTAATTAGCCCACGAAAACTTGTCTGTAACTTGTCCAAAACAATAGCTGGGCCCACTAAGATGAATTATTGCTACGGGGATATTGGAAATGCCTTGTGATCTTAGTCATTGATCTAGAATAAAGTGTTTAAAGTATTATTAGCACTTTTATCTATAGTAAACCCCTTTATAGAATATTTTCTTTCTCTGATTTTTTTCAAAATGAATGTTCAATTGAAAATAGTCGTTATTAAAATAAAACGTTTAGGTATTTGTTACTATAAACGTCTTTAACAATAATCTGGTTTTATTTACTAGATTGTAAAATGTATAAAAATATGAAAAACTACAATGTCGTTTGCATCATAAACATAACAAATATTTATTGCAACTGAGAAGGTATTGAGTACTTTTATCTGTATAATAAAAATTGCTTTTCTAGGGAGCCAAGAAAATACTTTATCCAATGAATCGTAAATACAAACAAAAAGCAATACAGAGTGTTACTAATGCCTCCAACTGCAGCTTTATTCAAATTAATGGCGGCAACGAAAACGGAATACTAAAAATGCAAAGCGAAACTACAAACATGTCTCACTTATATCTCTTGGCCGCACGGTCCGAAAACTTTGAACATTTAAACTTCCCCATACCGCGACCGAAAACTTTACGCAATCTCTATAAACCTTTGGCCTTGAATTGATATTTTTCGGGACTCAGTAATGTCACGTTAACCCTTCGGAATTTGTCCTGGGACTCTTCGATAATCATTTTTTGGGTAACATCCTTTCAAAGTGAAAGTTCTTGTTCAAGTTTTTCTAAGAGGAATGTTTTTTTTTACTTGTCAACGTTTCTATTTCTATCAACTTCTAAGAATATATTCCAGTGTTTATGATTATAGATAGATACTTTATCTAAAATATTTTTTTCCGAAATAAAATTCTTCATAAATTAAATCACTTAGGGCGTAGCGTCTGTACCATAAAACATTTTTCTCTTTTATTATTTATAGGTTGGACGTCTGAAAAGTTTTTTAGTCCCGCTTTATTTATAAATACTTATTATTCAATACTGGTTAATATTTTAAGGAGTCTAAGTAAAGTCCGTCATGGCCTGGCAGATATTTTTAATTATTTTTAAAATTTCGATTTCACTTTTACGTTTATTTTGCTTGATAGATGGAATAGGTACATAGGTACTTCTTTATAACTGGCTATTGAACTGCCGCCATTTGAGACGAAAACCGCCAACCGCGCTAGATGATCGATCGGCGGATTTGTCGCAATTTCACGTTAAACATGAAACCAATTGAACGATACATCCGCTAAACGCCTGCTCCAAGCCTTCTTTGAAACCTTAACTACGAGTCTAACAGAATGCTAACTAAATCAACTAACTATAGTTTACCACGTAGCTGTAGGTTAGATATTCTACGCAAGTACAATGTGATGTGGTGGTCAGAAGGCATTTATTAATGGTGTTTACTTAGGCCAGGATCATATGTCACGATGGACAGACCTTGTCAGCACCTTTTGTTGATTTATGCTCTCATAATAAATTCGCTTTGTTAAACATAATGAGCTATTTGATCCGCTTTTGTTTGGGATGAATGGCCACTGCTGCTACTGAAAAAAACATAATTTTGATGGTGATAGGTAGTGCGTTTCACGAAAGAAGTCCCCCGGATATTTTTGGAACTAAATTTGACAGGTCTTTTTTCCCTATTTTCTGACCTTTTCCCTGATAGCAGGTAGAAAACCCCGTAATTATCTTAATAAAAATGTACTTTTTACATAACAGAAATAAAGGAAAATATTTTTATCAAAATGCATAACCAAACTACTCATGAAATGATTAGGACACTCGAAGTATGCAATAATTAGTATTATTTAATAAATTACAAATGAAATTTAAATAATAAAGGTAAAATTTGTACTCATAAATGGCAACATTGTCAATTTTGACAGCGCTGCGGCCAGGGGACTTCTTTCGTGAAATGGATTTTACTTATTATTTAAGTCTAAAGGCACTTTATTGCTAATATATTATTCTCTCATATTCTATAGGTATTTAGTTCACGTTCTAAATTAAATATTATGATCAGGTTATTTATAAAAATGATATAAATTAATTCTGTTTTTCCGTTTTCTGATGAAGTAACTTCAGTATACGCGAATAGGACTTAAGGTAAATACCCAATTTTTATTTATTAGATTTCCAATTATAGCTAATTTATCTTTGATGTTTCAATCGAACACATTTTTATACGTTGATCTTATATGAAATGTTAAGCTAAGGGCCTGTGTCACCATTTACAGATAAAATTAATCTGACAGATAAAAATTTGTATTTTTTAATGACGTTTTAGACAGTAACAGATATAAAATATCTGACGGATATATATCTGTAGATGATGAAACAGGATTTAAATAACGAATACAATCAGCGACTTTGTAAATATATTTTATTTAAATATGTTTAATAGAGGTATTATTATCAAATTACTTTTATTACGCTCTTGGGAATTAGGCTGGAGTTAGTCAAGTGGTATCTCGTTCCCGACTTTTTTTCCAATCCATTAACCTGAATTGCATGCTCTTTTCTCTTGTAGGGCCTTTAATTATTTATTACTTTTACACTTAGCTGAAAGTGCTTGTTGTAAGTACATTATTCTTTGGCTAATGGTATGTTTAATACGCTTAGGGCCTGATTCAACATCTAAAGTTAAATGAAACTGCCAGATACACCTATGTTTATTTCATAAAACATGAGGTTTTAGACAGAGACAGGCATGAAATATCTGTCAGATGAAATTTGTAGAAGGTGAAACGAGCGCTTAGGTTTTTCATGAGGATAAGTTAATCTTTATACAAGGTGACTTTTATTTAGTGAACGATAGAAAATGATTATGCATGTACTCGTGATAACAAACAACTGTTACTACGGAACCAAGTTCGAAATCTCAAAAAAAATTGTTCCCCCATACTATCAGCTGGTTTCGACCTTGGTCCCATAATAAAAGTGTTATCACAAGTATCGTTCACTAATTTAAAGACATCCTTTATGTATACGTCTGTACTGCAACCAGTTTTTGTTGATTTAACGTAACAGTTTTTGTTACTTAGGTATCTTTATATAAGTACCTACTTTATAATATCTTTAAATCTGTTATTTAAATTATGCTAAAGTATTATTTGCATTTGTCAGCTACAATATTTTTAAGTTAGATAATCTATTTATTGGTTTTTGGTGAAAGACAAATAACTATCCATTCTCATATCGCTACACACTTTAATATTAATAATATTAGTAAGTTACCTAATTAAGAAGCGACAGTATTTTTCAAGAATGTTACTAAACGTTAAAAATAGGTGCAGCTTTAATTATTACCAAACTCCCTCTGACTAAAAATATATATTTTTTTCACCGAGCAATTAAAACATTGTTGACAAGCGGCGTATATGGTTATTAAAATCTTCCAACCAATTCCACCGCTTTCCTACTTATTAGTTATTTTTATACTAGTCTAGCTTCATTATGATGTTTTAATAACTTGTGTTTACAATTTTGCTGCTTTATTGGGAAGAATATACTATTTAGGTACCTGGGGCCCATGTCTGCTAATTTAAAATAGCATCAGTTGTGTGTTGGCAGAGAGTTTACGGCATTTTTACACATTTGGTCACAATCAGTGTAAGTGATTTTATAGCAGAATACCAAATATGTCAAAAAATTTAATTGAAACTGTGCCGAAACAGAACTGAGGCTATTTTAAATTAGCAAACTTGGGCCCCAGTACAATGGTTTTCCAGACATTAATCCAGAATAATATCTTTTAAAACACTGACTACAAAATACTACCAATAATTATTACTGATAAAATTAAACGTTAATCGTTTATTATTATTATAAATTGTAATGTAAATAATCAGTGATAAAATGTGTTTTTTACCACAAAAAGTGGGTGTTTGTAATCTAATTTTGGAGCTCAGAGAAGTAAATCATTCAGCTTAATTAGCCTGGACTAACCTTTGCCTGATGGATGTCTTTGTGGCGTGGTTTAAGTCAGAAATTACAGCTTTAGAACCGTAAATGGTTGGTTTTATTCAAATATAAATTGGAAGTTTTTCTCGAGTCATTTCGTGCGTAAGCGTATCGTATTATTAGGCACATGGTAACTATACGTCGATTCGAATTTTTTGTTTCATATAAAAATGTTTAAAAGCTATGAACTGTCATATAGGAAAAAAAACTCCCCCTTATTAGAAAACGAGATTTATTTATAGTCCTAGAATAAACTCAGAAAAACGTCAAAAAATGACATTAGTCCTAGAACTATATTTAAAACGCGTTTTGTAATAAGAGGGAAAACCACGCCGAATATTCGTCGAATGCCGTGAATATGAGAGTCAAACAAAAACGTATATTGAACTGGAGTAGTTTATTTAGACGGAGCTAGTTAAACAATTTATGTACCTACTAGGAACATAAACGAAATTAATTGAGAGCCAGTTTTACTCTTTATAGAATTTTTATTAAAGAAAGACTTAGCTGTTAGTTTAATGGATCTGTTGTATAGGTAACTAAAATACCTATTTCTAGTAAGTTGTTTGAATTTGGAAGCGAATGTCCAACGTTAATAAAATAATTAGGGCTTGTTTCACCATGTATCATATATCATTTACCTGACAGATATATTATACCTAGCTCTGTCTAAAGCGTCATGTCATCTGTCAATTAAATTTTTATAATGTAGGCGGTTTATAAACAAGCGGTGGTAGCCCAGTTGGTAGAACGCTTGCCTCAAACTCCGAGGGCGCGGGTTCGAATCCTGGTGCGGGCACGTACCTCTGAGTTTATTTCTCATGTACGGATCAATTTATTCGATTACCACTTGCTAACGGTGAAGGAAAACATCGTGAGGAAACCTGCATACACCAGAGAAGAAATTCGAAGGTGTATGTGAAATCCGCCAACCCGCACTTGGCCAGCGTGGTGGATTACGGCCTAATCACTCTCTGTATGAGAGTAGGCTCGTGCCCCTCAGTGGGGACATATATGGGCTGATAACGATAACGAGGTGGTGAAACAAGAACTAATAAAAATGCAGTTGGTTTATAGCTTAAACCTTCACTCAGTGCTAATTCTGTATAGAAGTGAAAACTTTATCGCAGGCACTGGTAGGAAACCAGGAACTCATAATATAGCGTTAACTAAAACTAATTGATTCCCCCCGGGAAATGAATTTAGTTGTTCACCAACTGGTAATGGAGAAGTGTATTCCATACTGTGTTTAGCAAAGTGAATTTTAAGCGAGTTTGCACCAAAGGTCTGCTAAGTCCCTGATTTAGTGTTGGTTTAACCTTTAGTTACCTGTCTGTCAGTTGCAGAAAAGGGCATTAAATCTAACGATAGCTTCATTACTCCTATAGAAAGTGTCGTGTCTTTGATTGTGTGTGATATTATGTTGATAATCGCAATTGAGCACCTCATATAAACATTTCTAATTTGTTTACCATCATCCGCAGTTCCAGTGTCTCTTCCTTGCTTCATTCTGTCCTTGTCTCTAGGATGCTTAAGACCGAGAAGTTCTGCATCTGAAATTGTATATTATACAACCAACCAGGAGCCCAAGTCTGCTTATTTAAAATAGCTTCAGTTCTGTGACGGCAGAGTGTCATTTGGTATTCTGCTAACGCCCGTTATTAATAACCTATCCTGATCCGTTTTTTACCAAATCGAGATTGAAAAAACAAAACACAATTGTGTTCTTGACATGTTTTTGGTACACAAGTGACAATTGTGTTTTGTTTTTTCAATCTCGATTTGGTAAAAACGGATCAAGATAGGTTATTAATAACGGGCGTAAACAATGGCTGGTTGCGGCCAAATGTGTCAAAAAATTACATTGACACCCTCATTGACACTCTACCGATACACATTGAGAATATTGTAAACTAGCAGACTTGGGCCCCAGCTTTAGAGGATGTAACTCCTACTTGTCGTAAAAAATCTAGTCTCCTATCAAAATGTCGGTTCCTAACGCCCTTAGCATTCGTTTGCGGCAGCGAGTCGTTGCGAAATTATTGCGGTATCGAAACATCTGCGGAATGTTAGTACACTGCAGGTTTTTCGCAAAAAAATATAATTGTAGCTTTCGTTAGCTGAAAGCGCAGACGCTATTCCAAAATGTCGTCTGAGTTATCGCATCCATGCCACCTCTTTTTTATAAGTATTTTTATAGTCAGCGTGGCCAACAACATATAATTCGGGATAATTTCGCATTAAATTTAAATATATTTCAATGTGTTCGGCTTCCATTTTGTGCGAAAATCTGTCCTCGCCGACAGATCGCGTAGTTACGCATTGCGATACGAAACTCGACTGCCGAAACTCCTGCGTCTGTGTAACGACTATTTCGCAATACCATGCGAAACAATAGCGACAAGGACGCAACTATTTCATCTACCTATACGGTAGAGCGAGACATAACATAGCGAAACGTTGCCATTCAACTTACAGTTTTTTGTACGTTTCGCTGCCGCAAACGAATGCGTAGGTGTCCTAAGGGCGTAAAAGCTGAAAAAGATCGCATGTAGCAATACTGTAAGCTTCAATGCGGGCGTATAAGCGTGAATGTAGCGCCAACTTAACCTATTTACAGTGGAGGACGGCATTGTCATCGGTCCGTCGCTTCGCTGATATTCCCTAAGGATTGGGTATCTAATCGGCAGTGTAAAAGGAGACAGTAGTGCTAGGAAATATGTAAGTAAGTGTAAAGTTTTGTTAATAAAGGTAAATATTACTATTCGCGATCAAAACGTCGCTCTTATCGCTAAACTTTCTCTCCTTGTCCAGCAATGAAGGCTGATCCAAAAAACATATATGTATAAAACTAAATATGTGTCGAAAAATGTTTCCTCTTTCAACAGTTTACTAATTACACTTTTTTACAGTTTGCATAGCGAAATATATTTTAATCATCCGGTATATGCAATATTACGGTGTCATGTGCCCTTCTTTGTATATAAACAAATAACGTGACAAAAATCACAACGTCTACCTTCACTTCACATTCCAAAACCTTAATATCCGCCGTTTGCCGCGTCGACGGGAAATACCAGTACTTGTAGATCAGTGATACCACTGTCACATCTCTTGCCTCAGAAAAGCGACGAGGAAAAATGTTATTATGTGAATGCAATGTAGAAACTTCGGCGGAACGAGTAGGCGGGCCTTGCGAGTTAGTCACAAGCGGCACAAATTGTTGCCAATTCACTAACTTTTGGAAGGGCCTTTTGAAGGCACTGACAAAAAATGTTTGGTGGAGTGTTTGCTCTGATTTTCGAAATTTGTCCGCGGATAAACGGATAAATGTTGCCCGAACGGTCGCTTCAAATACCTTCGCTCCCAGACAATCCTCCCAGACAATCCAAATATTTCTATTAATAATAATTAGAATATTGATCAGGTACCTATAGAGGTATAATGAAGGAGCAATTTTAATAAAATCACATTACCTTTTACATTCATTTCTTCAATCGAATCATAAATGAAATTGAAACCCCAAATCTTAATCAAGTATTTTTATAAAAATGATTTAGAAGCATTTCATTTTGATGTAATACGATAACATTTCTTTATTACTTGCCGATCCCTGGAGTGCCATCAAAAGACCGATTATAAATGTCAGATCGGTTCATAAATTAGGCGGGAAATCTCGCTTTTTTTAGGGAAAATCATTGCTGCTACGTCGTTGTTTTGTTGCCAGTAGGGAAAAGTATATTTACCTTTTTAGTGTAGAATTCGTAATATTGTACCATTATTTGAATAATAATGCAAATTGGAATGTCGTAAAGAGAATAATATAGCTAAGCGACATTTTTTTATATAGGTAATATCAATTGGTATCTAGTAGGGTCTACTCTCATAATAACGAGAGTGATTATTTATAATTCCATTGTATCTTGTCTGATATAGTTTCAAAAATACGTAAGTGCCGATAAACGTATTGTCTTAAAATCTCATTTATGTAGAGTAGACAGGCCATTACATTCGAGAAAATTTTGTGTTTTGCCATTAACCACGCCATTTGTTAGGTTTACATCATAAGTTACACCATCCATTTATTATCCTTATACATTTCAACGTAGTAAAACACATATAATTCCAACGATTCATTAATCCCCATCTCATTTATATTCGGAAGACATTCCCGGGTCATCCGTCATACACGTCAATTTCTCTCAGCCGACTTTTATCGACGATATATCGATAGAACTGACGACGGTTGAAATATGATAGTTTCTTTGACGGTCCCACGGTATATCGGTAACTTGGACAACCTAATTCGGTAAGTGAATTTTAGGGTGGTTGTACACAATGCGATTTGATGAACAGTCTACTAATAATAGTTCTAAGATAAAGTTCTTGTTTGCTGTGCTCTTGCAGGGCGTCACATGTACTATATTATATATGACTTTGTAACACCTTACCCAACTTGTGACTTGCAATAAAAAATTCTAATTCTAATAATTTAATGCTTTCTTTTTCTCCCAAATACAGAGAATCCTGTTAAACATGTTAATCCTTGTAAAAGAATGGTGTTGTCACCTTTTTGACCATGAAAGTGTCAGTTATATGTCTTATGCCTTTTTCCGCTACCAGCTTCCTAATTAACATTGTTATGAAATATATGACGTATGTCATGTTCAGTTCACTAATTTAACGCGTAAAAACGCCTTTTTAACACAAATAAAGCAAATATTACCCCTAGAACGAACTGACTTATTCCTATTCACATTTGTTTCATTTTATGTAGACTTTTTCCAAATAGCTACAAGAATTTATGTGACACAAAGATTTATCTTTTCAAAAACCTTGTTTGCTTAACCTTGCGTCTAAATTAAGAAATTGACGTAAGAAAAGTAACCCCTAATTTGTCAAACTAAGACATTAGAACGCATTAGACACTCCTAACACATCTAATTCCGGAATACCCCTACCTACTCTTTTACAAATGGGGGCGGTATTCCAAAAACAAACTTTGTTTTTTTTTTCTAAAGTACGTAGCTGGGTAACTAGAGGCTTAATTAAAAAGTAAAACTTTGTATTAAATAGATATTATTTTAAGGCCTGCGCAAAGACAAGGATAAAAGTTAAGCTTATGGTCATTATTGTTAACTTTACTTTTGTTTGAGCTCCCTATGAGGCACAATCATAACTAATTGCAACTGAGGTGCAGAAAATGCAGCTTTAGTAAATTACCTTATAATCGTACCATCATTAATATCGAAAGTTATTTCATGGAGCGTTAGCTTGAATGACATTTACTGCTTTGTTAATACTCCTACATACATACATATCCGTCACGCCTCTTTCCTATCGGGGTAGGCAGAGACCACTTCCTTCCACTTGCTACGATCCTAACACACTTCCGCCTCATCCACATTAAACCATCCTGCAACAATTATTTTCATTTAAAATCGCCATCAAAACTGTACATGTTTTGAAATGAACCTCTGACAATGTACTATTTTCATACTACTGATATTGATTTGTTTACGAGGAGAATTTGTCCTTCAGGCTGCAGTAACGTGTGTGACCGCCTTATTCGATATAAAGCTTGTAGATCATATTTCATTGCGCAACCATTGGATCGGACTGTACAAGGAAAACTAGAAAATGCTGAGTTAAGTGAGAAAATAATGCATGTTGTTATTTCCTTAGTATGTTGTTATGTTCAGTGTAGCGGGTATTTGTTGGAAATTCAATTTATAGGAGTTTATATTTAGGTACATATCTCTTTGTATAGCTTACATAAATTAGCACCTTAGTTGTAAATAATTTCAAATCACGTGGATACTATGATCTGCTATATAGCTTCACTATTACTGGCCATTACTTTGTTAGTTTAAAACTTTTTCGCTTTGTATTTGTTATAAATGATAATTTACAACAGGCAGGTCCACTTTTAACTCCATTAGCCAAAAAATATAAATATATAAAGCACATAAAACAGGCCAATTCGTTTTCAGCGGATAAAATAAAACACTTTATCCAGAACGGCGCAACTAATACAGTAAAAGATTGGAACATCTTTTTTACGTACCAGACTTGAAGTAGTCACATAAATAATTTGAAAAGACAGAAATTGGCGAACTTCCAAACTTAACAGTGTCGAGAAAAATCCCTTTTTTTTGCCACATACTTAAGTTTTTCGTAAAATATTTGACCTTACGCTTTAAATTATTTTGAATTGTGAGTTGTTGGTGTTGAACATTAATTTATAAGTACATATCTTAGGTACATATCGAAAATATTGAAATAATTAGGTATCAAATTCAAGTGCATTTTTGAGTTTTAGACGTTTCAAGCTGATTTTTATGAGAGTCACCAATGAAACAATGGTAAAATTAAATTAGATATGTAATAGACAGATTATCAACTTAATATACCTAGATAAAGTTATACATAGATTGCTGGACACTTATTTTAAATACACCGTTGTCTCTTTAGCTTACTTACCTATGCAAAAAGTTTTCTATTATTCGCGTAATAATCGAGTATTTCACACAATATATAAAATCTCATATATATGTATATTAGGTGGTAATTAAAATAGGTCGTTTCGTGCTATCGTGCGGCTTAGCTGTTCGTGTGTTCGAACATTTCTATGTTATCGCCTAGCCACTAGTAATGGCATTGTGAAGGTCGTGGCCATAGCTTATACAGATTAAGTTAAACAGTAGATCCAAAATCTTGCTACGATTATATCAAACTATTTTGTAGGCATCCAGACTCAACAGAGTTCTTTTATATTTAATAATAACAGTTTCTTACATGACAATTAATTAAAGGTTACGTAACATTTAACCTTTCGCTGATACTTTTGTTGTTAAGTGCCAGTTTCACCACCTTTAGATAAAATTTAACTGACATATTCTATTTCATAAAACATGACGTTTTAGACAGAGACAGGTATAAAATATCTGTCATTCAATTTTATCTGTAAATAGTGAAACCCGCCCTGAATATCTTTACAAGACGTTAACTTAGACGTTTTTTTCTGCAACTGGCTATTATTTCCAAAATAACTAAAATGTTTTACAGACGACCTGAAACTTCTTAGATGACTACTAAACCGTTAATTTATTGAAGCCTATTGAAGAATTGAAAACCGTTAATTAACAATCTGTTTTACTTAATCTGTGACCAAGAAAATAGTTAACAATCATGCAAGTTGTTCTTATTTCCGACGAGTTCCACTTGTCATTTTAGGTCAATTAGCACTCAGGTGAAAATAAACGATTGAATACAAAGATTTTCGTAAGGTAGTTTCACTCTCATTTATTAAATTGTCCACATTTTACTTGTAAAATATTGCAATTACTTTATTGTTGATGGTTTTGGCTATGTTGTTGTGTCAGCTTATGGACGTCCACTGCTGGACAAAAAAAGCCTCCCTCAAGGATCTCCACAACGACCGATCATGCGCTGCTCGCATCCAACGGCTTCACGCGACTTTCACCAGATCCACGGTCCACCTTGTTGGAGGCCTTACACACTATAATGTTTGGCAATATGGACAATATCTATATTAGGTGGTAGATCCGTGCAATAATTGTATATCAAAACAGTCCATAATTTAGGTTATTATACTAAGAGATAAGCTCCATAGCATTTGGCCCAAGCCCGCTAATTTAAAATAAAATCAGTTTGTGTCGGCATAGTTTCAATAGCATTTTTTGACACATTTGGTATTCTGCTAAACAATGGCTTACACTGATTGCGACCAAATGTGTAAAAAAATGGCATTGACACTCTGCCGACACACAACTGAGAATTTTGTAAATTAGCAGACTTGGGCGACAGATTATTATAGAGGTACTAATAGATAAGCTTCATAACATTCAGCTCTCGTCTAATTCATACAAATGAGCGCTCATTTGCAAAATAAAATAGCTACCAGTTTAGCAACGGAATAGCATATGAAATGTTTGAGTGCGCAAAGCTGTGCAGTGCTCGTTAAAAATAATGTCCGTATGCGTTACAAACGTATGACCTCTGCAGTGAGATCCGACTGGCATAAAGTGCAACTTGAATGCACTCTAAATCAACCGGCTTGAAAAAACTTACTAGGGAAGTATGGTTTTAACCTTCGTAATTATAGAATTTAAAAAAATAATATTTATTTTTCAGATTTGAAAAGCATTACGTGTTGTTTTTGAACACTTATTACCTATGTAAATATACTTTATACAGACTTACGATTAAATAGGAGATTCAAAGATAGAATTATATAAAAAGGCTAGAAAATCTTCTCGACCAATCTTCAAAGTTTTTATCTTTTGGTTCTGTGTGATGTATTAATTGACTAAAATGATTTGCAAAACTGATTTGTATTAATAAGATGTTGTGTTATCTATCACGAGTCGTTTTTTTGGAGTTGAAAGGTGAAAAATAAATTCCTTCTCTAATAAATATTAAATAAATATTCCTTATTTAATATTGAATCAAAGACATCCTCATCCAATATATTTGACTACCGCGAAAACAGATTAGAGATCTGTAAGCCGTATCACTGAAACATTACCCCAAATATCTCTGTTGTAGGTACCTTAAGCTAAGCAGGCCTACTCTGAATATGTATTCATTTTGAGCTATGTAGCTCACTGTAAAGTAAAGTTACCTTTATTGTGTGTATAAAGTATCAAAAGTCAAGCTTCTTCCCCACGAGCCGTTTTTTCAAGATCTTTTTTTGTTTAAATTGATCTGCAAATACATTATATATCTAGGTATGTACGCCGGATTCAGGAAAATAGAAATTACGAGTATTACCGCTACAATATCCAGAAAAAGCTTCAGAAGTACCTAGAATATGATTTTCATGGAAACTGTCGATGTTTTAGAATTGTTATCCTGTATTTTCAGTTGTTATCTACCACCTAAAAGCTAAAGGCAGATTTTGTCCATTACCTATTACCTACTGTAAATATAGCTCACTGTTTAATAATGTCACTTTGTGGTTGGAAGATATTCAAAGAAGATGATATTTCTACTCGCAATGACTTGGACGACACGGTCTATCAAACACAACTGAATTTCTCTGTAATAGAAGATTTATTTCGTAAATCTACAACCCAAATTATTCTCTAGCAAAAGTTAAACAGTAACCGAAAGAAACTTAACCTGTAATAGAAGAAACGACATTTAATGTTATTAATCACAATGTTGATTCTCAAATCACTACTTGTTTTATATTAAAGATTTATTAAGATAATTATTTTTTTCTTATAAGGCATGGGAGCACCTTTAGGTTATAAATCGCTGTATGGAGTATGGCGCGATCTGTCTTCTGTCAGATAATGCAAATAAAAGAAAACATGTTTATCTTAACATTTAATATATAATATTATAGAAGCGCACACACATCTTACTTATTGACACCATGTTGGAAGAGAAGATTTAGAGCGAGAGCTCGCGTGAATGAGTGAATAAGTGAATACATTTAGTATTAAACAGCTCACCACACAAGCCAAGAGTAGGAGCACAGTGGGTTTACCTCCTCGTGGCAGGTCACACTTAGCAAACACACAAATCCTCGGCCGAGAGCTGCCACAGCCAGCGAGCCTAATGGCCGTCTGTTTATTAACCTCACATACGAAAAAAACTTAAGTACTTTCGTAAATGCGGGGCCGGTACAGGTACTTATTTTTAAATGTGTAAAAAATTACTAAATTGTAAAATGTGGATACTTGGTGCTAATGGGAGTTTATTTTAAGCTTTAAGATTTATATTATACGATTTTTTTTCTGGTCATTACCTTTTGTTCTGTATCCATAGCGCCCACTTTAGATCTCCATAAAGATTAGAGTTTTCAGCAAGTCACTTAGATACTAATAAATTAGTAAAAAATTCAGCTTTTTTTTTCTAACAATTATGTTAAGATCTTTATTGGAAATGGATGTAGTTAAACGCAAAAACACTAATTTTGTAGCCCAGATATAACTTTATCAATCTTGTTTCTTTTGCTATCCTATTATTTTCGCCATTTTTATGAGATCCTGTAGTTCCTTTTAAAATGATTTTATGCTGAATTTCCATATGCTATAGCAATCACCGATAATTGACTCCATTGTTGTCTTGTGATATTAATTATGTATTTATTTGCGCAGGTAAAAGGAAATAATCAAGAGATTGATAATGTCTTATTTTCAAGATTATTTTTAAATAGCATTTCATTCAATCATATATTATCAGACATATAGAGCTAGCTAGGCTTGGATATCCGTACTTTCAACAATCTTTAATGTTCTTCTACTCGGTTGAACTTGCAAAAGCATAATCACTCTCTGTATGAGAGTAGGCTCGTGCCCTTCGGTGGGGACATATATGGGCTGATAACGAACTAACTAAGAAAACCCACTCGTTCTTAGTGACAAATGTGGTTAAGAAAAACATATACCTACAATTGAATTTATTATTGATAAAAATGTCCTAGTTTCGTGTGTGTAGTAATCCCGCACTAGCAGTTCGGTTCGCACGCAACACAAACAAACGAGTGAGCTGAGCCTGCTCTTTACCCCACTCTAACATGTATGTACTATGCATTTTATAAAATGTTTATACTACTGCCACATAGTAAATTTACTAGCCTCATGCACCGCCGCCAGGAAATAGGTTGAAAATTAAAAATGCAATACTGCATTTTCGTGCGAATACAAATATTGTGAGCTGAAAGCGACGTGGCGTCCCAAAACGAAGGTATAGAAAATTGGGTTATAAATAGTTACATAACAGGGCGTTTTTAGAATGTAAGTATATGGAATTTCTATGCATAACGCCTAACACGTTTTTGTAATCTGTCGTCTCGGTAAAATTATTTATTAGGATTTTGAGATGACCTGGTCAGTGTAGGTCAGCATTTCATTCAGAATACTTTGTATGTCATTGTAGGAAAACTTGGGATTATCCGTCTTACTTAAACCTAGAGATACCTCCACAATAGTAAATATATTCGTATAATATAAAGGGCAATAAGTGCACGCATATTTTTGAAAATGATATGAATATCTACAATGGCCCTAAAACAAATCAGATATGGCTACCAACCAAGTTATATCACGCCAATATTGCAAAACATACATCAACCGTCAAAACACAGCAGTATGTTAAACAACTTTCGTTGCCCACTGTACTAGCGGTCCAACGTACATTGACAGATAGACTAAACATAAACAAACTGCCGAGCGTCAATTTTACTACGAACTAGGCGTTTAAACAAATAAACTAAGGTGCATGTGCAGTGAATTTGTGCGACGTTGGACGTAAAAAAACCGTTTAAATATTGTATTTTAGCATAACAAAAATTAAACTAAGGTGCATGTGCAGCTTGTGCAACGTTGTCGTAAAAAAACGTTTCTATATATTTTTGTACTTATGACATAAATGGATGCCGCAAATGATGGTGTATGTTAACTTAAGAAAAAAAAAATCGCCGAGTGTATTTGTTAGTCTTTTGTTTTTATTGAATAATGTAAGTAAACAAAAATAGGTGTATTATTCGGACTAAATGTTTATGAGTAGTACTCTACTAACTCCGAATAGAAAATATGGGAATTAAAAAAGGATAGGTTAACAATATTTCTTAAAAATAAAATTTTATTATATGAAACAAGATCTTAAAAATCTGTGTTTCTCCTTTGATTGACTCAAGTCGAGTCGATTGACTACTTTCAATATTGTATTTAATTAAATTATTCTCGTTGAAACATTCATTTCATTTCAAGACAATTATAAACTTCCGGCACAGCTGTTAATTATTATGAAAAAACATTGTGACGTCAAAGGATATGACGCCGCGATGCGATAGCTTTTTGTTTTTATTGCAGTCTACGTACCACCGGTGATGAAAGCGTTAACTTACTAGATGTGCCAACGCGTTAATCTACTTCCAACTAATATTATAAATGTCAATGTTTGTACCGCAAAAATTACTGAATAGATTTTGATCTTTGGCAATTACAATTATTAAGCTTATTTATCAGAAAAACACATTTTGAGATATCATGTTTTTCTTTCAAGATATGACACTAAATGCGTACGAAGTCGCGCGCAGCTTCAGATTACATCTAAATATCTTTATTTATCAAATATTGGAGGCAGCTGCCTCCTACTGGCTATAAGTTTAAAGTTAGCTACCAGTCTATCTATTCAACTTTTTTTGTTTAGTAGATACAATACTCTTTTATTTGTTGTATAAAAGTCACCTCCTCATTAGCCAAAAATAATACCTAGATATACAGGAGATATTTGACAGATAATTCATATTTAAATTTTATAGCACGGTACCTGTTCAATCCATCATTGTCATTTTTTTGTGGTTGACTTTAAACGAAAAATCTTATCTTAGACGTTTGCTATTATACATCACTTAACACATCCAGCACACTTAACTTTATCATAGTTTATTTTTATCCGGGTCAATGCCTGGGCTACTGGGATCTGGTTCTGCTTTATTACAAGCAGTTGCGATCAGGCGGCCTTATGGCTGATTCCATTAATGGATTTATCACTTGCGGAAGTAAATAAGTATCTATATAGTGCTGTTCATTATTTTTTATATCCTGCTTTTTTGTGTGAAGTTTTTTTTTATGAATTCTTTTGCAGGAAAGTTAATGAACTATGTTCTTGTTGTGATTTAAACTTCAAATAAAAAAATATTGTTTTTACCATAACGCACTTATATATTACTCGATCTGTGGAAGATATTGTATTTAATTGTTATTAATACTTTTTCTAATCATTTAAACAGATTATTTTATTAAGTTATGAAAAAATAACCCTTCCACTTGTTGAGACCGCTGTAATTTTACAACCAAGAATAACTGACGTAAAATGTTAAGTCCAACGCCAGATTGTAATAAACCACGGCAGCAGGAACTCAAAGAGCAACTCTCATTAACTCCCTCCACCTTACTCAAATCATAATGAATAAACCCATCCTCCCATCCAACTCGGCAAAAATTAAATTTCATGCATATTTCAACTTTATAACTTAAAGTTACGTTTAAGTTAAGTTTTGCTCGAAATGAATAATTTATTCAATCACAGTTTAACTTTAAGCACTTTACAACTTTGGCGGTCAACTGTATTTTAATGTTGGGTTTTAATGGCTTTGTGTGGCATTATTTTGTCCTTTTGATCGGTATTCCTTAGTCTTTTGAACTCGCAAGCCGTGACTTGGGCGGATCGTGCCCATTTGCTTTGACGCTTCATTATAAATTGGTCGTGGAGTGACCTTTAATACTTAGTATATAAGACCAACACAAATTAAATTTCAGTTCACGTGAATTTTAACATAAATGTGCGAACTGCGAAGTCTCAGTTGTGTGTCGGCAGCGTCTCTACGAGAGTGTCAATGAAATTTTTTGATACATTTGGTCGCAATCTATGTAAGCCATTGTTTAGCAGAATACCAAATGTGTAAAAAAAATGCCATTCACACTCCGGCTACACACGACTGAGCCTATTTTAAAGTAGACTTTGGGGGTCAGTTGGCTTGTACAGGTTTTACTTACAAATGAAGAAACACTTTTTGAGATTTTCTTTTCTCGATTAAAACCAGTTGCAGAAAAATTCTCATTCTTACAGATAAGAAAAACAACCTTTTTTATTACCCGATCTAGAACATTGTTATATATTATAAAATAATCTATCATTTCTATATTATTCTATCCTGTACACAGTCTAAAAGGTTTCGTAATACGGTTTATTCCCTTAATGAATTAAGCTTCTTATTACACTTAATGAAACACGACACAGTATTTGTTTAAGCTAAATGCTATTGATTATATGCTTTTAAATGAGATTTAATTTCTGAATTACTTACTTACTGGCGCTCTGAAAATTTCATACATAATGTAATTCGACGTTTAAATGCATATTTAAATACTGCTGTACAATTCTACTTATATAATTAAGAAGATACGTGATTCTGCTGTAAATGTTTTATCTCAGAATTTTATATGAAATGAGCATTTCTGCGGCTCTGCGGCTCAACTGTAACACGAGTGTAGCGATTCCATACAAAATGAAACCTCTTTCCTTTCATGATACACGCTACAACGTCAAGTGCCTACTCGCTCATCTAACGTTTCTTCAATATAGTTTTAAGTTTTTGTTTACACGTTTATCGTGCATTTAGATACAACCACGCCATATTAACTAAATCCAACTTCGACTTATACGAATTACGTGTTGTCAAAGTAACATTTTAAGGAAATTGTAATAAACTGCCCTTAAAAAATGCGTGTGCGGTTGTTTGTTTTTTAAATTCATCCAGCATTCCAAATTTTTCGCCGCCGGAAGGCGTTGGTGTCAGCCGGAACCCGTCAATTGCGGTGATCTCAACAAGTGGCGACCTTAATTATATGCCCTGTTGTAATCAATGTAAAGTATTCCGCGGTAATGCTTCGGTCACATAGTTATTTAAGATACTTACAGCAGATAATCTTGCTTGGCAACGTAATTATATTTAATTCCACTGCTATAAGTATGAAATAGTACCAACCTATATTTTAAGTTTTTTTTATTTGGTTTTTCGGGGTCCTTGAATTGAAACAAAAATCAGATTTCTCTTCGTCATTAATTTAATAAATTTGAATAAAATAATATAAAATAATCCTATGTTTTAAGTTAGCACCTCTTTGCCTTCTATCGAAAGGCTAACGTTGTAATTATTGGAAAGAAAAGTATGAAAATGTATATTATTTGCCAAGGCGTAAAGCAGGAGGGTTCCTTTCGCTATATTTACGTTAAATATTTTATTTGAGCCCAAGATGAGTCAAATTTATTATGCGTCCGCTGTTCATCCCAAAATCTGATTTGCAGCCGGCAATTTGTAGGGCTACTCAAATACGACCTAAATTACGTGGGTTTGGCAATCAATCAACCGAGAAGCACAACTATACACGGTAACGACATAACTACAGCTTTACTTATATAAAAGTAACTCATAGGAGGTAGCCAAGTTGTGATTTCCCTAGGGTTAAGAAAAAAGTAGAAAATTCTTGGAATACTATGTATATTAGTTGATAGTTAAGTAATAAAGATACCTATGGGATACATTAGCTATTCTTTTTTAATATTTTTTACTCATACCTACTCGTAAAATTTTTCGTCTTTATTGATTTTGTTTACGTACGAGTCCGCGTGCGATTAGAACATAATTATATTAATTAATACTTAAAGAGCAATTTACTAACTTAACAAAAACATATGACTAAACTCGTAAATCAACTATACAATGTTGTATACCCCATCACATGACCGAAGCAAATGTTATCAATCAGCCGATATTTGTCCATCGAGTTTGAACGAACGGGTTGATTTGTCCGGTCGAACATTCCAACCGCAAAACACCATCGGACACGAGGCCAAATGAGGAAATTCTCCAACTTTGTTTGTTGAGGACTTTTCCCAATAACCTCTGTCCTATTGTATATGTTTTCCAATACCTTTTATTTGCAAATTCAATTGAAAGCCAAAGGGAGAGTGTGATCGTTTTCAATGAAAAAGTTGAATGCTTTTTGCGTGGCATTTGTTCTCGCGCGTAATATGAAGTTGGGATATGGCTGGAATGTCTCTGGTTTATATGTAAAGAACGATAATTTTATAGGTTTGGATCTATTACAACATTTTATCCCGTTTGTTTTTTAAAAGTACCTAAGATATCAACAGCCAACTGCAATGTGTGGGTAATGTAAATATAAAAATATATACATTATCTAATACTGTATACTATTACTTTCTATACCTACATTTGTTAAAATTATTAAGGTTTGCTTTAAGTTGTTTATTTTCTTCGTACAATTTGTTGTATGACATCAGTTCATCTATGTTCGCACTACAAAAATGAATATTCGTATCATGATGTTTAATAATAGGTACTTTTTTCGCGATAGATATTTCTTCTGCATCAGTATCGGGTGTTTCTGTTGAGGACATCACGTTATCCTGTTTCACGGTGACTATTTCAAGTAGGTACTTTCATTGAATTTCTACAACCGGCAGATAGATGATAGAAGTTGAAACTCTATCTGGCATTCCCGCCATCTGCCGGCAATATTTTCCCCATTTCCTACCGTATAAATAATAACCGTGCCAATATCTCAACCGGGGGCCGTCTCCGGTTATCCGGTATCGATTTTATGTCTAATGGTGTTTTTATTGCGCTTCATAAAAGACACATTAAGCGTCATATTTACTTGTAAAGGTCGGAGGGTTACGCTGTATATTCTAAGATGACACGTTTCTAAGGCCCAGTCTCCACTACAGCCGAGCGGAGGGAGATGTGTAACAAGTAGATTTGACTATATTACAATCGGATAAGAAATATGCAAATTATGAGATCTGCTACTTTATTAATGCTTCTCCGCTTTGGTGGAGACCAGACCTAAGTAGGTATTTTATTTTGTCAAGTTAGCGTCAGTCTGAAAAACACGAGACGAGCATTTTCAGAGCGCAAATTGAAATAGAGTTATTGCATTTTTAATTTATGTTTATGCCTTGAAAAGAAATGTTTTTCTCAAGAAAATGCTTTTTGAAGAAACAAGGTATTTATACGCAAAATCTCTCGGGAAATTGTTATATTTGATGATAATTTGATAATGCGATGATCATTCAAAATTTTATACCTATATTACATATAGGTACTGTCATGTTATGTTGTGATAGTAGCCCAGTGTGTATTAGATAAGTTTATTTTCAAAAGGAACATTTGCGTTGTCTCAGTTTTGGCTTATAATATAGGTATACCTACGCCAAAAGCTATAAATATGTTTAAGATGGTTAATAATCATAATACTGATATCTATTCATACTAATCTAACTGTTTTCACTGTTTCAGGTAAATATCATCTCCAGAACAAAATACGTACTCAGTAAGTAAAGAAAAGCGGTTTGAAATTCCCACGTGCAAAATAATTCTTAATTCAAAATCTGGTAAAATATATCTCTTGCTAAATACTAATTACTCTCCGAGCTAATGTGACCTCAAAATGGAATCCCATTGGTACAGCGTGTAGTGTATAGTATAGAGCGCATGTTGTACCGCACCGGACATGATAATGTAAAGGAGTAGAGTTGCCCCTGTCGGGTAGTATGTATCAAACTGTACGCTAATTTAATCTTGTCCGCTCTTGTAACTTGTGCAGTATATTGTGTTACAGTATGTTAAGTTGGTTTATATAATATTTATTTGAATATTATGTAAATGATTAAGCTACGTAAAGTAGCCAGATAGTGCAGTCAGAAGTGATCTTCTGAAACATCGTCGGTCGTGAGTTCGGTTCTGATTCAAGACAAACATTGTTTGTTTCGAATCTGGGTTTTTCTCAATTATATGTGAAGTATTTCAATATGTTAATAGGTAACCAAAATGCAAGCTTTTAAAATAAAAGTTAATACGTATCACTTCCATTTGGTATTCATTTTATTAAATTGCAACACAAAATAGCTTCCAATTACTCTTTTAAATGACTTCTCCACTTTACTTGAGAAATGTAGAGTATTTCATAATAAATTAACTTTTCTCTAAGCTGACTGCTTTAAAGATGCGATTGCTTGTTTGCAACTACTAATGATATTTTTATAATAGAGAAGCTCACCACTCTAACATATGTTTAATAAGAAAAAAATATATTAAATAAGGATGAATCTAATGAAGATTGTTTAATTAATGTAAGGAAAAACCTAATTTAAAAAATTAGCTATGCATTTAACGTCTATGCTTCCAGAACCAGATCCACCTGGATCTTGATGCATATTTGACAAACTTGCCAGAGGTTGCCGGGGGATAGGGAAGGATGCGGGGTAGGCCTTTGCCCAGCAGTGGAAAACAATAGGCTATTAAAAATAATAATAATAATAAGTGAGTCTAAAGTAGATATACTGCACGATGTTTGTACTCCACAACGCAGTGCATCCTAAAGGATCGTGTAGGGTCATCGAACGGTAGGGTCCAGGTGTTTCCGCTCAGGTGGCCGGTACTGATACATTTACCTGCTTTATCTCCAGTCGTATTGTCTCGCCAAAGACTGGCACAGATGCCCTGTATGTTCAACTTGGTTAGGAACCTTTAGGTGTTGATTACAAGAAACTAAACAGAGACCCAAATCTTCTAATTTACAATTTTCTCAATTGTGTGTCAGCAGGGTGTCAGCAGGGTGTAAAAGAGAGCGTCAATGGCATTTTTGCCACATTTGGTCGCAATCAATGTGAGCCATTGTTTAGCAGAATACTAAATGTGCATATGCCATTGACACTACACAAAAAGTAGAGACAATTAGGTGAGGCGCATAAATACGATCTTTACCTACCACAGAAATAAGATTTGTTTATCTAAAATCTTGTACACAATAAATTAATGTCATAGCCAAAATTTTTGTTGTTGGATAGATTGAAAAAGTAAATGAAAGCACCTAAGAGAAGATGGACGATTTCTGCGACGGAAGACAAGTAAGAATTGTGGTAAAGGTAGAGTCGAATTAATTAAGAATATCTCAAAAGTATTTTAACCTCTCTTTCTACAATAATACTGCACTTAAATGCACTCTTATGCAACCTGATAGGACTAAGTAGGACAGATAACAATATCGAGTGCAATATGCGACCTCGGTGTCAGGTGACGTAGTGCAGTGACACTGTTAATACAACATGTCGATTAACTACGATACAGCTGAAAGATAATCTTAAAGACTGTCTACAATTTTTCAAAATTATTAATGTTATTTCAAAATTATTAGTGGATAGGTATGTATTTCTAAGAGCTGTATTATTCTGTCGTAAAATGTAGGTAAGTAGTATGTTTAAATACTGGTATTGAAAAGTTTTATGTTGTGTTGTCGATAGCTGTCGGTAACTTAATTAAAAATAAATACGAAAGAAACATTAATGTATTTTTACGTTCTATTAATAAGTTTGTTGATTTTGTCTATAAAGCCAAATAACGTACAAACAATAAGATATTTTTATCTAATGTACCCAATATTATCGATTGACTAATTCTTTTTGTAGCAAAAATAGCACTATCGATAACATAAATACTCAGCACTATTATTAGAAGCGATATCGCCCCAAAGAGGGTTAGTGGGAGACATTCCAATGGCTGGTCATTATCTGTAATAATTAATACGATGATCTAGTGCCGGCGTACGTGCGGTTTCCATTTCAACTTCGACAATATTAATTAAACAGATGGCTGCTCTAACTAGGATTTAGAGGCTGCGGTCAATGCTTGTATTGGATTGGCATTCAAATGGCCAAGTATTATGCAGCAGTAGTATAGTTACGATAACGTTTAGGTATATGTATAGATATTAGTTGCAAGCAGTTGTAGGAAATGACATGTTCTGTTAGAAAACTGACGCTGAACAATATTCAATGAATAATATTTTTTATCAATCTTTGTTTATAAAATAGGATAAGAGCTCTATTGTTTGTCTTGCTGTTAACATGAAACACAAAAAAAATCATTTTTTAATTTTCTGAATTGATATTGTACAAATAAAAACTCCTACAAAAGCTTTATTTTAAAAACGCTGTCAATATGTAGTAACATATTGACTAATAGTGATTTGTGGAAAGTAGATAGGTTTATTTCAACAATTTCAGCCATATTTAAACGATAAACTCAACGCATTACATACGCTTATATTAATACTCATAATCTGATCGCATCCGCTTCGAGAGACTTTAAAAATTTACATGAAACGAAACGTTGTGTAATGATCGCGTGTATCGGAACGTAAACAGCGTTGATTGATTATCCTTCGAAAACATCTGCCTGGCAATCTTTTTTTAACAATACGCGAAAATTTCGCGGCCCAATAACTTCAGTCATATCCGTTATGGAATAAAATATAAATAGGAAGATTACCATAAAGCGGATAAAGTTATGTAGAGCTAAAACCACGATAATAAAATGGCTATTTCGGGTTTGTATTAGAAGTCGTATGTTTAGTAGTTAAGTACTTGTTTGTCGTGTTGATTGGTGATCTAATATTATACCAAAGTTAATTTTGAGGTACTTATTGGATTGTACTTTGAATTACCCAATTGGGATTATGGGCCAACAATCAAAAAAATCCACTTTAGAAGTTATAAATACGTGTATAAATAAATACTCGGAAAGTGTGTATTATAATTATAATAATTAAGTCTTGACTTTATATTTGTATTATTTAAAAGCGCTTAAGTATTTCATTTCGGCGGAATTAATTGACTCGCGACACGGGAGCCTCATTCACGTGTCGATGAAATAGAAAAAGGCTTTTTCTTGAAATAATAACTTCAGGTAGTAATTCTAGTTTCTGTTCCAGTACTTAAAAAAAGTATTCCTTTTACAACTCTTTCTGATTCTCCTGTAATCAAAAAGTTAATCAGTGGACAATAATTTCGACCTTATGGGATTCTTGTTTGCCTCATATCAAACCGCTTTTGGCTATAAAGCTTAGCCTCCACCAATTAATTGGGACCCAATCCTGAGGGTCGTTACTGTTTTATGAGCCAGCCTATCTTCGAGCTTAGACCAATTTCATGTACAACTTCTACTCACGCGACTCTGCGAAGCATCCGGCGACCCAAGAGCTGGCAGTTTTCTGGCGCAACGCAATAGTGTTGCCATACAAAGGGGCAATGCGACTAGCTTATTAGGGACTATGTCTGGTGGTGACACGCTGGATGTAATTTTTGTAATAGTTTTTTGAGTTAGTTATTTATCTAATAAATGTATAATATTTTTCTACTACTCTGAGAATCAAAATCTGAGTCATTAAAACTAATGCTACATTAAAGCTGTCACTCGTTTGATGAATACATTATCCTTTCCTACTACTAGGAATTAACTCTTTATTTGATGGAAAAAGCGTGCATAGTGTCCAAATACCTTATTTATTTGCATTTATGGAATTTTTCATAGCTATTTACTAAAACCTACGTACTTACATGTACTCGTAATTAAAAACTGCAGTATTTGACGCTTACTACTGCAAAATAATCCTTTATTTGAAGATAAAAGTGGAAGTAAAAGGTGTACTTTATTGCGAATGCAGAGGTACTCAAGTTTAACGGTCGATTCATAAAGCAGTTTCAGTTATTTATGGTGAAATATCTGCATCTCCTTTTAAAACTCGTAAAGAGTTTGATGTGCGCGTTATTGTGTATTGCTCCTGGGGCGTTTTGTTATGGCCGTCATTTCTTCGATTTAGCGCCCGTTTCACTATCCACAGATACAATTTATCTGGCAGATAATTTATACTTGTCTCTGTCTAAAACGTCATGTTTTATGAAATAGTCATAAGTTTACCTATCTACAATACAATACAATACAAATATTCTTTATTGCACAAAAGATATAAGGTACAGACACAAACAAGACAAGATCACAATGACAAGATCTGTCAGTTAAATTTTATCTATAGATAGTGAAACAGGCACTTAATCTATAAATACATGTAAGTAAGTATATAACATGTAATATGTAATAAATAGTACATGTATGGTATTATTTTCCTCGACAACAATGGTGGATAAGTACAAGTATGATAGAAATTACTTATCAGTAGCACAGTTACAATCAAGTTTATATTAAATCTATAGTTCAGTCATACACAGAATTAGGTTCAAAATTGTCTTTCCTGTTCCTGATGATTAAGGACATTGGAGCATCTAATCCTCAAAATGTTTATGCAGGCCAAAACTACATCGGGCACAGATTATGCGGATATGTATTAAGTTGAGAAATTAGCTCCCAGTGTCCTTAACTTTCGGGAACAGGAGAGACATTTTTTGTTTTTTTCTGTCTGTATGACCCAGTTGTCACTTTCACTCAAAAAAAAAACCGGTGCGATTTTTAAATTTAAAGACTCGAGGGTCCAGTAGTTTTCAATCCCGTTGTGTGTACAATGAATAAAAGTTAAGTTATAATTAACTGGGTAATTATTGTTTATTCGTTTTAGATGTCAAATAAGAAACAAATTATTAAGCATTGACAGAAATGGGTATAAAAAACAATCCTCTAGGCGTCCGTAGGAAAACATGGTACCGCATTTGATTTGAAATTCTAAGGGAGTCTATAGCAGAAACTTCGATGCAACTCAAAAGTACGAATAACTAGCAGTTTCAGTTGCGTTTCACCGTGTGTTTTGGCGCTTAGAGGAGTCTTCTAATTTCAGGTCTGTGTAGGACTCGTCATTTCATATCAAATGCGGTACCATGTTTTCCTTGTTATCCTCTTGTTATAGTTGTTATTGTCTTATATTAAAGGATTTTTTGTTTAGCTCCAAAGTAATATGGCTCTTGGTACTCGCAAAGACAAAGTTGGTTAAAGAAGTTAGTTAATTTTGCTTTGGGTACATGTTTGTAGGTATTATTTAATTTGCGGGTGGATACAGACTGGCTCAGATGGCTTAATTGAGTGTGTATATTCTTGGGTTATATTATACTAGTAGGCTTTTTAGATAGATAGAAATACTTTATTGCACACAAAAAGATACAGATAAAACTTAAAACTATAACATTGTGCGCAAAGGTGGCCTTTATCACTAAAAGTGATCTCTTCCAGACAATCTTTGGAGTACGACTAGTTCAAAAAGACTAGGTTTTTTAGTAACGTTTTATATGCAGGGAATGCTGGATATAGATAATTTTACTCTTTCTATACATTTATTACAGTAACTGAAATTAAAAGTACTTACAGAGCTGACAATAAGCAACAGGCTTCGTCAAAAATAAAGTTAATAACATGGATAGTATCAGCAACAAACATCGTTCTATACATTCTTTTATTAAAACAACACTGCGATCAAAGAGTTTTGAATATTACACCAAGTACATATATTATAAGTACCTACTTAGTTGTTGTAAGAGTTATCTTAGGAGTCCACATTGACTCGCATTGACAATATCCTGTAAAGAGAAGAATTGAGTGTTTACTTTGAAACATTTTTAAACTAATATTTTATTTACGTATACTGTAACTGGTAAGGCATGCCATGCCATAAGTCACAAATAAAAGCTTTTTTTTTATACAAAACAAAATATTCACTACATTCGTGATTTTCAATGAATTCACTACATAAACTAAATCCTATATTTAGACTAAGCAATTTAGATTAAGATCTAGACATCTAACACTTTCCTCTGACGTGTAAGGCATTCCAACCTAAGCAATTTAACATATGAGATAAGCTAGTTCTATTTAGGTATCTGTTTGCAGCCTAGATTATCTTAATACCGACGGATGTTTTGGTGCATAATTACATTCATTAGTAAATGAGCAGTTTAATTATAACAGCTTTGTATTTAATGCGTTCTGATTTTGAGGAGGAATCGTTCAAATATGCTTCAATTTCTGACTGAAAGTGGAATAGAAAACCATCCGATATTGCACTTGATGAGCTTCAAATTTAATATTGGAGTCAGTGTCTTCACCACCCACCAAAATTTATATAAACCTATGTCCATTTCATAAAACATGACTTTTTAGATAGAGAAAGATATAAAATATCTGTCAGATAAATTTTATCTGTAAATGGGGAAACGGGCCCTTATCTCTCTAAATTAAACCGATGTAAAATAAACCACCGTGATTGCAGTGACAAGAATGACCGACTTTATTTTCATAAAATCAAAGCATAAACAAGCATAATTAACTAAACCTCTACTTATTTTCATATATGAAACCTCAAATAATAACATTTACTTAAAAAAAGTAAGAACAGATTACCCCGCTTCATTATACCCTTATTTTTAAGTAAATTGAAAGTATAGTAAAGGTTCAAAACTATATTAAATGTATTTATATTTATGTATAAAGAAAATATTCTGAACTCAAACCGAAACAAAAATAAATCATAATAAATAACAAAAATGCGCATAGAAATATAACATATCTTGCTTATTTAGATTTAAGCTAAGTCTAGACTCGACGCTAAGCTTAAGTACTTAGGACCATGATTAGTTTATATCAATCATACTTATGTTGTCTGTGCGCATTCATAGATTTTTGGGGCTATTGACCTTAGATTTTGATAGTAACGTTCGGCTAGTCGAAGCTGATAGAAAAAACAGGGGCAAATAGGTATTTCTTATAGGATTATTCATGTTAAAACGACCCGTAAGTAAATTATATTAAATAGAGCAAATTATATCTAGACTGTATGTAAACGCTATGATTTCTAAGCAGTTACTAAAACTATTAATCTTTCACATCCCAGAAAAAAAGAACAACAGAAAATCTATCGTGTCTGGGTTTATAATGGGTCAATGGGATGTGAGAGGTTAAAATAAACTCATTAGCAGGTGCTCATAAATTTATGAAACCGAACAAAACATTAATCTGGGCTACATGATACATAAAATTTATAACAGTGGGTTAATGCAAAACTTATACAACCAGACAAGAAGCCCTGCCATTGATTTGTATGTAGTTGGATGCACTGATATGTCACGCTACACTTAATTTTCTTCAACAGTTTGCCTCTCAGTGTTGGTATAGTACACCGAGACGTGACTAAGTGAGGCTTACCCCAAGTTCCAAATGCAAACATCATTGCCGAACGCTGGTCTGCGCAATTTACACAACAAAATCCATTATACAACCCGGTCGCTTGCTCGAAGAGAGAAATATAAGAAGAAAATGATAAATGAAGCGTTTTTTAGGATCATTTTTTGTATAAAATGTTTGTTGTAAACAAGTTGAAAAGATTGTTTTTATGGTTTAAGTATGAATCCTGGTATTGTTTTAAGAAGATACCTACAATTTTAATACGATAAAAAAATTCATCCGCAAAAGAAACAAAATAAAAATAGCAAAACTACTAAAACCTCAAAGGAGTCGGCTGTTCCTTCGTCCTAGAATAAATAGGCTTAAATTACGCGATTCTTGTAACGCATTACATCCCATAAAGGGAGAAGGAACAAAGAAAAAGCCAGTCATCCATCCAAAGAATCTCTTGAATAATGAATCTGCGTAGAAAATTTACCGACGGACGGAAAAATATGACGAAAAATCCAACAAGGCTAATTGGACGGCGGAGTAAATTACTAGGATTAGTGTACTCAGTAGAAAAAGGAAAGATCGCTCTAGAAGATTCTTTATGTTTGTTACTTATTGGTTGGCGCGGAAATGGGGTCCTTGTGCGGAAACGAAGATTTTTTAAACTGATAAGGTGGTTGGAAGTTTAACGAAATATTTTTGATTCAGAATTTGTAAAGCCACAGATCATTACTGCAGTAATGCATAATTACAGTTTATTTAGGGAAAGCTTATGATTAGAAACAAATGCACGTTACTGTACGAAATAAAGAGATTTGTAAGTAACATATGAACATACGTGTGAAATTAATTTTCTCATTCAATCGATATCAAAAACAAATCTAAATCCACACATGCCATTTACACTTCCTTTTACGTATAGAATGATCAAAATGGAGCATTCGCTCGGGTATTTCCGTTACAGGCTTCAGACGCAAAACGAAGCTAAACACGGCTCGCTAAAATAACCCAACAAGGATAGGGTTGACTCTGTGAATGACAATGGGAAATGACGATTTTATCCGCTCTGTCGGGTTTGATTGGTGACTCGATTCACTAGTCGTCATTTAGCCGCCATTACACAAACGTTTGCCAACCTTTAATTTGTAGGAAATTGAGTTTGATGTGTTTATTTTGAAAGTAATATTCATGAAGCTAATGATGCACAATTTTGATACAAATTGTTATTAAGGCCAGTGATGAATGAGAAGGTTATATAAACTGTGTTAGATTTTGAATTTATATGAGGTCGCCTTTTAAAACTAAATGGGCCCCATTTAACCGCTAAAATCAGGTACCTATTAAATTCGTTATTTAAAATATGAATTGAAAAAATATTGTACGGTACAACCCGTACAATATTTTGTCTCATTGTAGGTTGAGGATTTTTGTTTGGAGCCAGTCCTTCCTATAGTATTTTTATTTTACAAAGATCCTGGCCATTGACGGCTTGCGTAATGTCCGCAGATGGAATGCCGTTAAGAATCACGTTTGGTTTTCCATCTGAGATATAGTTGTATTCCAAAATCAAAAGATTTCCAAAATTAAATGTCCATGTCCTAGCAACCCTAACCAGTGCGCACCGGTTTTGGCGAAAGTCACGCAGCGACGTGCGTTATGAGACGCATGTGCAGAATGTTTTATTTTACTCCTTGTTGCTTTTATACGAGTACATGCGCTCCTGATTATCGTACTGATTTCATTTTGACTCAACGAATATTATAGCTCAACACATGGCAAGTTTTATTGAAGCTGGGTAGCTGTCAAACGTTCTTGTTTGTATATTTGGAAAGGAAATACCGTCCATTTGGTTTTACTGGCATGTACGGATTAATCGTAATTATAGGTAGATTAATATTTAAAGAAAAATCTAAGGAAGTCCTTACTTCTAGTTACACATAATCCCTTTCGGTATTATTTACTTGTTCTAGGTACTTAGCTACGTAGCTCTGTAATGAGCACCAGATTTTTTACCCCTTATCTACGAGTTGCGTGCGAAGAACTCTTAGCAAACGCCGGAAGAATTTAATAATTCCTTTATATACATGCTAGTATGGCTCCCATAAGTTACTTGTTCTTACCAGCAAGACGTCGGATATTACCAATGTTTGTCTTCTGAAGTGCTGATACATAATGTAACAGTAATCTTACGAATAGTACGTATTATAAATATTTATGTTAAAAAATTACATGGACGTATTTCAAGTGCTACGTTGATTTCCCTACGAAATAAAGATAATTTAAGGTTTGGGGATATAAGGATGTTTATTAGTCTTTTATCCAAATATAACAGCACGCATTTTGGAAAGGTACCAAGCTACAACATCGTATGTACTTCAAAATAACACATATTTTATATTACATTATATAATACATATCCGTCACGCCTCTCTCCCATTGGGGTAGGCAGAGACGTCCTTGCACTTGCACTTCCTCCTTGCACTTGCTAGTCCTTGCACTTGCTACGATCCAAACACACCTCTTTCGCTTCATCCACACCCATCAGTCGCCTCATACATGCCCGTCGGCTTAGGGTACCCTATAACACATATTAATTTAAGATAAGTAGGTACTTATTGTGTAAGTGATCCAAGAAATGACGTATAGATATTTTGTATTATTATTCTATTATTATTTTGACGTATAGATATCTTAACAGACCAACCTGTAGCATCTGAAGTCAATTACTTTGAACCATCAACATTCTCTGACACAAACCGAATATAAAAACGTACTTTCCTTTTCGTAATAGGGCAACACACGCAACAAGCTTACCCTGCCAATTATAACAAACATAAATATGTCAATCTTCGTTCCAAAATACCCTCTCATGTTATTTGAGAGTAGTATATAGTAGTATGTAACATTCTCGATTTATATAGGTATTATGTTATACGAAAACATGTCAATCATTGTTGAGTGTGTAAGTGGTATTCGCTTCTATTTGTGAAGTTATTGAATACAACTGACCAGCTGAATGACCTCTTACAATTTGTTTTTATTTATTTTATTTTACTTATCAATGGTTATTGTAACTCAATTATCATTTTCGTATTAATTATCAGGTTCATTTCATATGTTACTCTGTTTCTTTATGGTATGTAAACATGTACATGTAAATAGATAAAATGTAGCTCAATATACGAATAACACGTAATTAACACATCAAAAGTAGCAAGGAAAAACAAAAATAATGTAATTTAGCTTGTCCTACCGTAGGAGCTGTCGTGTTGATCCTTGTTCTCATAAAAGTGTATTGTATAAACATTTCCCTTCGCCCGACTTTACTGGGACACGCTCACAATAAAATTTCACGTTTTTTGTCCGTTCTATTTCATTTGATTGTGTAATAGAAGGAAAGTAAAAGATTAAATTGGTATCCATTGAGTGTCGTTTTTTGTGGAAGTGCTGCCTTCGCCTTGGGAAGCCTCTACTTTCTTCGACCTTGACACAATTCAAAATACCTAGGTATTTTAAACATACCTAGGTACATTTGATAATTTAACGTCCTTACGATTATGCATATTAAAATATAATTGGATGACATTCATAATAACCTTTTTAGGATAGATTGTCAATTAAATAAATTATGAAAGATATTTTAATTAAAGACAGATAGACAGACAACTTATTTGTCTGTTTAGAACAAAGATGCCTCTATAAAAAATGGTTCAAATAATTGCTCGTCACATTCAGGACATTATATCGAAGGTCTAAAACTTTTTTTACAAGTTGACAAAACAAAACAACTTCATTGTAACCCTATTATAACTAACAGTATTAGATAGTGAAGATAGTTTCTCCACATAATAGTGTTGGCTATGAAAAACTAGTCTAACTTCTACACTCGGGAGATTTGTTCTTATCAACGTAGATTGGAAATAAATTGCTGTGGGAGTTGTGATACGGTTTAATTTACAAGAGCTAGCGATCAGAGTTATACAACAAAGTTGAATTCAACAGGTGTTACTTGAGATAATATTTTTGTAAAGCATATGCGGGTGGAATCTCAAACAAAAGACTTATTGTTAAACTCAGTTATTAATAATTCCTGATTTTAGTTTATTATAACTCTAGTTCTGCTTGGCTTTGCATACCGTGTTAGGTAGATTCTATAGTATGAGAGTAAACTAGGTCCGTGCCCCTGTACCCCACAGGGGCACGGACCTACTCTCATACTTACGTTAAAAGGGTTGATATGGATATTTAATAAACCAATGTAAAGGGCCAAAATGAGACATCAGTTTGGACATAGTATCTAGTGGATAACTAATGGGATATCTAAAACTTGCATTCCTACAGATTATTCATACGTTTCAGTAAACTATGAAACGTGTAAAACGTTTCTTTTATCGCTTGTACCCTCACAAGCGAGGTTCACTAAAGGATTTTCCTGTTAAAATATAGACACATATACCTATGCGAGGTCTTTGTGTATTCTTGAGGGAGCGGCATAGCTAAGCTATTTTAAAATTCAATTTAATAAAGTATAGGATAGTATTTCATGCACAACCTTTTACTTTGAATAATCTTTTTATACTGGCGATTTCGAATTTTTGTCTGAGAAACTAAGCCTTTGTGTTTGTTCTACATACATCCTACTCATATTATATGTCAATGTTAGTACCGATGGATGGATTAATGGGCGGATGTTTGTTACTCTTTCACGCAAAAAATACTGAATATATTTCCATAACATTTGGCAATATTGTAGCTTATTTAACAGAATAACACATAGGCTATATTATTTTTGTATATTATGTTTCTTTTTCTAAGAAATGACCATAAATACGTACGAAGTCGCGGGCAGCCTCTTATTTATCATATAAAACATTTTTAAATACTTTTGTAACGATGTTATGGTCTTCATAAGCTTTTACATTAACTGCTACCCTCGGCATAGTGTCACCAATTTACACTCCACCTTTATCATCCTTGCTAAATTACAACCACGGCCGAACTTTGGACACTGATCACTTTTCCAATATCCGCTGATATGATCACGATAGCCGCTAAACATTATGACCTGTGGTTAGGACACGATATACTAAAACTAGATATTTGTCGAATATACTTACAAAAATTGTGACTTTTTACCTAGGTTTGTTTTAATAGCTCTTTAAAAGATATTTAACTGGATTATGACACAAACATCCGCTGCTTACTGATCTTGTCTTGAAAAGGTGAAGTATAATTTTAATGGAATTTGTTAAATACTAACATTTATGTATTAATCATAGAGTCGTAAATATCAGCGACATAACATTTTTTCGTCTTTTTCTAAGCGTAATCATAAAAACAACGGCCGAATTATTTTCCCTTAAACAGTATTTTCTTAATAAACAAAGAGGCGTAAATTATTTTGAAAATAATAAATTTAAATAAGTACTATAGTTACACGTGTTTAGTATTTCGACCTCAAATAAGGTTTTATTTTATTAAGGGACTTTATATTATTTTATATATAATTTGTAACTGAATAAAGTTGTGGGTAAGTTGGAAGCTGTTTAATTCCTCTTTTTATTCATGACTACTCACCGGCGGCGCTTTAATTTTCTCTTATTTATTCTCGCAAAATATACCTTCCAAAGTCCAGTCTCAATATCAAAATTATTTTTTAAATAAATTTCATCTCGTTAAAATGCTTATTAATTGAGTATATCATTGGTACATTAGCTGCTTTATTTATCTCCGCATAGATTAGTTGTTATACTTATTTTGACTACTTAGGTATCTAGCACCGTAGCAATATCAACCCTAACGGTACTAACTCATGTGAACTAATCTTTACAATAGTTAGAATCAGACATGAAATAGTGTGGCCACAGCCGAATAATGAGTCCATTAACCCTCGATGAAAATTTATTTTACGAGGAAAATGGGCCGGCTTATTATATTGACCTCGAAATAGCGACAGGATATAGTGGTTAGGTGCGTTGAGGTGTCCCAGGTTCAGTGTCCACTATTGGAGTCATCAAAGTCGCACGTAGTGGATAGCCCGAATCACCTGGAAGAAAATACATAAGCTATACCTAAAAATTAACAATTTTAAAACTCCATTCTTTGTTAGTTGTTACATAATATATAATGTTATTCTTTTTACCTATAATAACCATAATGTGTCAGTTTGAGGTGGGAGATTTTCTAGGAAATGTTTTATAGGGTGATCCTTCCATACATAAGAGTCGTGACTCGCTCCACCATGGCTGGCAATTTTAGCTTGTATTATTTATTATTATTAATCACATATGACTATTGAAAAAATAATAATATAAATCTTACAATTTGTGCATTTAGCGAATGATATCGCTTTCTGTTATAATAGGTACATTTCCTCGTATTCAGATGGTTTCACAATAGCAATGTGAGTGCCATCTATACAGCCCATAACTCCAGGGAAGCCAAATTTTTGATAAAACCTAAAATAAGAGAGATATTGGGAAAATAAATAAATATTTCTAATAAAAACTGTTACTTTTATTTTAATGGCTCTATTATGCAATCTTCAAAATCTTCTATGTACCCCATTCTATCAACCCTGTTACAATTTTATTATGTGTTCTATAAACCTATTACTTATATAGGTATACCTAATACCTACTTTATAAGCATAATGTATCTAACTAAATACTTATATTTGATAGGTACATACCCATATTTAATTCCATTTCTTTCTTGCCGGTTTTGTGGAAAATGAATGTATTTATAAATGTAATTTTCGGATAGGTATGTCTTTGTAACTGATACCGAGTCGCACAAACAAAAGCAATGCGGTGTTGTCACAAAGTCATGTAGATATAATTATCCATATTAAAATTTCTATATTTTCGTACCCTTGTCAAGCTCGGGCGGTTTTAAAACTGAACAAAAGAAGCAAGTCTGATAGGCCTGCGAGAAAGACTGATGTGACAGCTTCGGACGGATATTTTCATTATTTTCACTTACCTACATCTTCTTTTAATCGTTTTGTTGGCATTTTACCAGGCTGAAAGGTAAAATTTTACGCTGATTGTGTAGTGTGTATTTAGTCGATCCATTTATTTGCCCATATATTATTATCACCCATTTATAGTGTTTTTTTTTTATTGTGTTAATTAAACTAGAGAAAAGAACCTCTGTCTTACCATACTGTCAGGCAATTCCTTAAATCCTATCTTGTTAGTAGGGATTAACAAGGCAGTAGTTTGTTTGATCACCATCCTTGCGCCGAAGCCTGATAAATTTAAAATAGCTTCAGTCTTGTATTGGTAGAGTTACAATGATCGTGTCAATGTCATTTTTGACACATTTGTTCGCAATCGGTGTAAGCCATTGTCTAGCAAAACACCAAATGTGTCAAAAATGCCATAGGCACTCTGCCGACACATAACTGAAGCTATTTTATATTAGCAGACTTGAGGGCGTTGATTGTACAAAAATATCAAGCAGCCCATAGAGACGCTATACGGAAGATGTGGTGGCCGTTTACTGGTTTCCCTTGATTAGTCGCATATAACGACACCCACGGGAAGACTTCAGTAGTGATATTGGAAACCGGCATCATGTAGCATTTCGGCATCACTTTAATGGAGTAGTTTCTACGTGGAGTTGGTTTTAAAAGCAAATCGATTTGGTAGAAGGCATATTCGAATATCTAATAGTTGTTAATATTATTGTTTGCTGCGCGGAAATTGCTCCACTAAATTAGTACCTACTTGCTTAAGTAGAAATATTTCAGATATAGGTAACGTGAGAGCTCACCCTGAAGCCTAAATAATAAATATATCTCTTTTTAAATTAACTAGAAATACAAAAAAAAAGTGTCTGTCATTCGCAAGCAACTACAATTGAAAACGTAGGTTTAACTTTTAAAGGCTATAAAAGCTTGGTTGGACTTCAAGGCTGTCTGGGTACCTATACAATAGTACCATTGGAGAAGTAGTCCATAGCAAATTGACGTCTGGTCGAATATTGGTGGTTTAAGCGATAGGTGACTGGGTATTTTTGATGCCGACTTTGATATCCTTGCTTTATTTTGATCCCCAGTTTTAGAACGGGCATGAAAGCTATTATTTATATATTAATTAAACCTTATGCCGTCTTCTTCAGTTTTTTCTATTTCTTTCTAATCTAAGCTGTCAATATTGAATACATAGGTATTAGTATGTCGTTATCGATATTAAATTCTAAGAACAACTCTACAATAGGACCATCTACATCACTAAAGATCACTATGTAATAGATACCTACGCACAATATATTATGTAAGAATCAGACTATTTTATACAATATTTCCTTATTCATTAGCAAGTAAACAACAACAAAAGGAAAAGAAAAACAAAAGGAATAAGGAAATTCTATCATTTTGTTTATGGTTTACCGGTTTCGAATTTCAATTCACTTTTAATTTGAATTATTATCCAGAAAAATCGCTCATAACTTGTAACAAATAAAACTTTCGACGAAAGGCGATCGAGTAGAAAATTAGCGATTTTTCGAGTTTCCATGAAAGAACATGGAATAAATCTGTTACCTACTCACTCATCGTCTAAGGTTATTACCGTAGTTTACATGTATTATCTCGGGAAACTTTCTCCTATGTACTTTACGAACAACTTAAAAAATCTTTAAAAAAATGATACCTATAATTCAAGAATAAGGTGTTCTGTTGCGTCCTCCGTTTTTATAGTGCTTTTACCTAACGATAACATAATTATGTAGAGGTAAACAAAACAATACCAAAAATTAAAGCAATCTTTAAATTTTATAATTTACACAAAACGTTAACATCAACTAACTTTTAAATTTTAAAGATAATTTTGTAATTATAATTATTAAAATATTCGGAATAAAGCTGTGCTTAACAAAACTACAACTATATCACAATCTACACTCAAACTTCACATAAGTTTAGATTAAACTTCAAATAGAAACGATTTCGAGTCTGCGACCCTAAACTTTAAGTAGTATACCTACAATCATGCGTAGAACGTTAACATTTCCAGACGTATATTTGTGAAATACCTAGGTCCTGAAAGTTGGGCTTGTATTCGCGAGTAATGAAGTTGGTTATACTAAATTGGATTGCGACAGGAATTCAGTTTGGTTCCGAGACTTTTGCCGGCTGATTGTTTGACGGGAAACTATCGGTTTATCTGACTATCGGCTGAACTGATTCCGTGAAATGTTTGCGAATTGTTTCAGTCGATAGGTAAACTAGGGAAATTAGTTTTTATTTTTGTTAGTTTTAGTATTTTTGGCCGAAAACTTCTTCCAAAATGTTTCGCAAAAGCGATAAAAAATATGACACGATTAATATATTTGTATGCTTCTAAAATATTCTAAATGCTACGGAGATTGACGTTGCATTTTCATAAGGTACCGGAGAATGGATATGGTCTTTTCTGTATTCAAATACGCGGCATATTAAGCATATTTCCAAAAAGTAGCTAACTAAAACTCTTTTGTTATTCTTCAAAAACTGAATTCCGTTTGAAAGAATGGACACGGCTCAGCTTAAGCCGCTTGCTTCCGCACGACGGTTTTAAACTTTAATGCCGACGACAAAGCGAGATGCCTTCGGGATTAACTTCAACAATGCTCTTTTCGTGAGAGCACTGTCTTGACTCGCCTCTCGAGAACTTTGCAGTCACGTACCTTACTACATGTACGTGTATATGTTACTCTTGTAACACTGGCTACTTGTTTTCCTTGCACGTGGAAAGAAATACTAGGAAAATAGTTTTTTGCGACAGTGCAGTCTTTGTAAGAGGTTAGATCGCGAAGATGAAGATAAAAACTTTAAAGAAAAGCTGCTTTTTTGTTTGCTACTATCATTCTATCGCGAAGTTTACTTTTTATTATTGTTAATTTAAAAAACGTACCTATACTTAGACTTTATGTCGATTTTTAAACACTAATTCATCCGGAAAACTCTTTAAAACAAGTTATTGATGCTTTCTGCCTCTCTGAGTGGTAATTAGTACACCAACCTACATTCTGATTGTAAAATAAATAAAACATTAGCATGAAAATTAGAGCGAAACCCGTCGAAATTAAAATCCAATAATTATGAACTAGTAAAATACCGTTGGAAACGAGGAAGTGCTAATAATTTCGGTAAATGTTCAGTCTGTTTGCGAACGGTTAGTGTTGCGTTAAATAAAATCTACTTAATGATAGTTGCGTAAACTTTCTACTAATGGCCTGATTTCTATCTCTTGCTTCGGGCGAGATACTGAATTTGTAGACTGAAATGTGACACAAAGATTTATGGTATAGGTCGCGCCACGTAAAATGAACCCTAGCTGACAGCTGCGCATTAGACGATTTTTGAGAATGACGTTTAACATTTGTTTTAAAATACCATCGCGCACAAAAGTGTTTAATTACAGTCATGGTTTTACGCACAAAGGAAAGAAAAATATTATTTGTAGTATTAGTAAGGTAAAATATAAATTAAAAAAAAATACACAACTACCAATCAATATTCGATTTAGTGTAAAATATATAAAAATGTAAAAAAATATTCGAAAATTAGAAAAAAAGCATATTGTTCTTCCATTATGTCTTCGTGGGTGGCGCGAAAACCAGATGAGGGCGCGGTGTTGAAGCCAGAAGTGGCTATTTTATTATCATCGTTGTCGTCACTTTCATAACCTTTGGAATCAGAATCATCATAGTCTTTAAGTCAACATACGTAACCGCGTGCAAAAAACTCTTACAAGAATGAAACGATAAATAGCCCTAGTACTTTCGAGCGTAAGCGTACCCATGCGCGAACAAGTGATTTTCTTTTGTTTCTAAAGTTCTTTTTACGTGGTGCGACCTATAGTACGTAGTAACTATTAAGTAATCTGTGCCTATAGGAAATTCCTTTACCTAATACGTATATAAACAAGTTTGTTGTGCGGAGTTTTCAACCGTAGTTAATAAATATTAGGTTCTTCTAGTTGCAAATAAGATAATTAAAGCAACTCAAGGAAACGACGATTGTATCACTTTCTTTAACACCTCATCGTGATAAGCAATCAGACAATTTAGCATTGTAGCAAACCGAGTTAAAGGCCCTGTTCCTATCACAAAGGATCAGAATGTTTTCGTTATTTGTACAAGTTGAGAGTAAAATTAGAAAAAGGGCCTCATGTCCCAAAATATAGGGATTCTTAAGCGAACTTTACTGTATTTTGAAGTAACCACGAGCCTAACTCAAATACTCGTACATCGGCTATTTATGAATGGAAATGTAGCTCATAAACACTACAAGTGTAACCCAAACCCTGAAAAAGGGTCGGATAAAGAAAACGATAAGATTATTAAGAGTGAAACGTTATCCTGATAATTAGTGTAAACGTTACCCATTCTATTAACTCGGTTTAGCAGATCGGAAAGAATACAATTAGCCTATAATATTATCGCCGGTTTACCCTCTTTTGGGGTTCTCGAGTTATTTGAAGGGCCTATCAAACCTTTACAAGGGTTTGCAGAAGCGCTGGCTAAATTGTAGCGGTGTGCCCTTTCGTTTTAACTACGTTATTAAGTGGAGTTTATGTCTATAAATGAAGGGACTTGCAAATTCTTTACGTGGATGAATGAGAGGAAATATCAGATTTTAGGGCTAGGGAAAGTCAGACGGTTCTGGCGTGGTTCTGACTCTCAGGTTTCTTATGTGAAATCTAATATAAGTTAAGTACCTACCTTCCTAATTATTTTAAAATTGTCATTTTATTGATAACAAATCACCAATTAAAATCCAGTAAGTACAATAATAGACCCTTTTGAAGTTTCTAGGTAAAACTCATGATATTTAAAAATTCCACTATTCTTACCGATTTCTATTTTAAGTTAATTTAATCTTCAAAATAAAGAACCCTCTTTACGAAACTAAAAGTCATTGACCTGTCTATCTAAATAAGTATTGAATTGGACCCTTCATGTATAAATAATAATACTAATAATTTAACCGGCATGTCGCAATCAGTTAGAATTGATTCATTTAACTCCTTCGTTAGACGAGACTGGAAATCAAAGTGCGTTCGTTTTGTAGGGATAGGACTTCTTTACTGACGATAAGGTGTAAAAACAATTATATATTATCATATCTATTCATTCTTCTAGAATTTTCTGCCACATAGTTTGTCATTAGGTTAATTATACCTAATTTAATTGTGTTTCGAAAAATATCACCGGGATAAATATACATCATGGTTAAAATCGTATTCTCTACTCCGCCAAAGCCGTATGCCATAGACGAGTAATAAAATAGCGAATGAAAATGAGAAATCTCATAGGGTGCGTTTGACATCTTGGGTTGCTATTTTCAAAAGGTACCGATCGTCGTCTATTAGTACTAATAACAATAGTGTGCCAATAGTCGACAATCGAACTGAAAACTATTCAGTCTGCATACTGGGACGGTCTTTATACAATGAAAAAAAAACCGGCCAAGTGCGAGTCGGACTCGCGCACCGAGGGTTCCGTACAAACCTGCAAGGTTTACAAAGTTCGTTCATTACGACAATCGAGTCATAACTATGGTATTTTTATTGCAAAATGAAATTCATAACATTACAATGGGGAAAGATGGAGGAGCATAAATTTAAGACAAAGATCTCTTTATCGTTTAAGTAATCCTTTATTTTATATTAACACATATCATTTATCTATAATATAACTGAAACACTTATACTAGCCTTGCAGCAGACTTGCGAAAGTTCTTTTATTAAAGTTATTTATTTACTAAGTTTTTTAGTCACTATTTAGAAATCTGGTTCAAAAATATTAATTAAGTATTAAATTTGAACCAGACCTGTAAATGGTGACTGAAAAAGGTGTGAATAGCCCCGCGTGCCACCCGTGCCACCAGCGTCCCATCAAACTTCGCCAGTAGAAACAATACAAGCAAGCTGTCTGATAATAACCAACAATAAGAAATATAATAATGTCATTGAATTTAATTATAAGTATAACACTTTAAGCAGTTAGCACGCATTTAGATTATACAGCTACATTCACCAAAACATCGGGATTGAATGACGATGAGTGAGGTCGTCTTTGCCCTTTGAAAAATGTTGCCCTCCCCATACATAGTATAATAACTCGCGGTCATTGCTGTAACTACAATTATGTTTACAATCACAATTTTTTTTGGTGGTATAACTACTTAAAATTTTAAGCTTTTCGGAATTTTTCTGTTACCTGTGCTGTAAGCTATTGCTTCTTACCAAATTTCGAGATTCTATGTCAACGGGAAGTGGTCTTTAGGTTTTAATTCCCTTGCGTGTAGTTGCGAGTTTCAAAATATGCGGTATCAATGGTTGTACCTTTGCGTTTTGCGTTTTCGGGTTGACTTATAATTTTTTTTTTCACGGGTTAAAGGCAATTAGATCTAAGTATTTGATATGAATTTCAACTTGATAGCTCTACGCGTTCATGAGGAAAAAAGTAATAAGTTTATATTTATTAAAAAATATATATTTTGTAATGTAACAAAAAATTTAAGGTTTTCGGAATTTTTCCTTTATGTGTGGTATAAAACGTTGCTTCATGCCAAATTTCAAGATTCAAGGTCGACTGGAAGTACCCTTTAGGTTTTGATTCCCTTGCAAGTACTTGCGAGTTTCAAAATATGCAGCTTAAATTGCTGTTTCTTTTGATTGCGTTGACATAGAAGTTTGATTTTGCTACAGCTTAAAGGTATTATAGACCTGAGTATTTGGTATGAATTTCAATTTAATACCTCTACGCGTTTATGAGGAAATGGGTAGTAAGTTTAAGATTATTAAAAAAAAAATATTTTGTGATGTAACTAAAAATTTATGGTTTTCGTAATTTTTCCTTTATCTATGCTATAAGACGTTGCTTCGTACCAAATTTCAAGATTCTGAGTTCACGGGAAGCACCCTGTAGGTTTTGATTCCCTTGAAAGTGTCGAAAATTTGCGGCATAAATGGCTGTATCTTTTGATTGCGTTGGCTTAGAAGTTTGATTTTTTCACAGCTTCAAGGGACAGTAGACCTGAGTAATTGATATAAATTTCAGCTTCATACCTCTACGCGTTCCTGAGAAAAAGGGTCTTGACAGACGGACGGACGGACAGACGGACAACAAAGTGATCCTATAAGGGTTCCGTTTTTTCCTTTTGAGGTACGGAACCCTAAAAATACTGAAAACTTAATTTCAAAAATATCTACCTATTCCAAATTAAAGTCATAACTTTATATTAGCCATAAACCGAGCCACATCCACACAATTCAACCGCAGTAAAACCTAACAGGCAACAAGTAGTAAGGGTCAATAAGACCTAACCTCTATTTAAACAGTACCCGTTGAATACAGTGCATCTATTGTTCACTGTTTGCTATCGGACACATGCGATGCTCTGTTCAAACATCACAACGTTCACTGTTCATGCGTGTAATGAAGATGTATTATTATTTTGTACCGTCTTATCTATAAGTTGCGAATGTATGAAGATTTATTTGATTGGATTGTTTCAGTTCAGTTTAAAGACATTTTTATTTCTCATTAAAAAACATAAATTGTCACTTACATGAGAACAAAGACTTAAATATATTGTAAGGTAGTATTATCCGTCGATCACAATGAACACCGCATAAAACAAAGTACCTAGTTAATGACATTATTAGTGAAAAGTAACACATTAACAATAACAATAAACTGCCTTTCCGCAACACACAACACATTTAGATTTGTTCCGAAATATATTTAGCTAATTTTGTCTTAAATTCGTTAAAAGATTTACTATTTTTTATAATTGAGGGTAATTTGTTATAAAGTTGTGCACCTTCGTACGTAAACATTCTTTTACCGTAGCAAGTACGAGGCTTTGGGAGAACAATGAAACTGGCCCGTCTCGTGCTTCGTTTAGACACATTTTTAACCTGTGTAAGTAAGATGGACGAATGGATAGTTTTATTGAGTATTTTCCTAACTAATAGACACGTGTGGTATGTGTATAGCTGTTTTATGTTCATAAGCTTAGTTTGTTGAGATATGACGTTTTATGAGTATGCTGGCGAGGCATCTACCTATAGGTATAATTTGTGGTTACTTTTGAATTAAAATGGTAAGCAAAAAATAAACTATTTATTTATTCAAAACAGTTTATTGTAAGATGATAGTACATAGATACAGAAAAAAAAGAGAAGTAAACTATATTGTAGCATCGCTTTTGAAATCATTTTGAGAGTTATCCATAATTTTCAATTTCTAGTCTATGTACTCCCACTGCTAAGGAATGTCATCATTTTCCTTGCTTTCTATTCAATTGAATAGAAGACCAGGATTGGCCAATCAGTACTGAAAGTGTCAAGCTAGTGTCACCATCATTACCTACCGACTCTAATTCACTCCTCCATTTTTCCTATTGATTAACTTTTACTATGACATGTTATTTTACCAAGAAAAGAGACTTTTTGACGACTGTCTCCAAAATCACCCCGTATATTCCCATAGCTGTTTAAAAGTACAATCATTTCAAAGAGGGGACTCTCCTCGAAAATAATGATCATAATAATATAATGTAACCGTCATTATAGTGTCGGGTCGTCAGCTCGTCTAGTAATGGCTGCTCAAGAGAGCGGGTGAAATGACAACATTACAGACGCAGAAAGAGATCGCTGTTTCACGGTACTAGGGACATTATTTCCTCGTATTTTATGGTGGGGGTAAATTGTAGGCAAATGCGGGGAAATATTATTTTGAGGGAGTTACCTAGAAATGCAAGGCCTTTTGTTGTTACTTCATTGTTTACCTATGTTTTTGTGTTCTTGCGCAATAAATTTGTAAATGTATAATTCTAGTATTTTCTCTGTTCTCTATTTCACTCAAAGCTATATGGTAAGTAAATAAAAACCTAATAGCTTTTTATAGGTAGTTTGTTTTGATGCTGTTTGATTTGTATGGTACTGTTGCATTGTTCGAATTAAAATGAGTGCCAACCAAACCCGTATCAGTTCCCACAGAATTAGGTTAAATGTCTAGATCTATCACTAAAACTTTCCAGCGTGGAAAGATACTTTCGCAACACACTAAAGGTCTATCTACACAGATCCGGGCCGTACCCGGGAAATGTCCGGGCCACGGCCCGGATCAACCAGACCAGACCAGACCCACCAGACCAGACCAGACCAACCAGACCTTTAACTGGAGAAAATTATGACTACATGTTATCCAACTATGATTTTAATTCAAAATTGCTTTTCAAGAACCTCATTTACACCTCCTATCACTTACACCACCCTCTTAAGCAACTATAAGGCGCAGGTCACAGTGCGTACTTACGACCAAATTGCTCTCAGTTTATACGCGCCCTTACTCGTAGAATGTAATTATCGCACGGCACTTGAATTGCGGCCTAACGAGGTTTTAGGCTTCATTCGTACACTAAATTATTTGACAGTTAAAATCCTGAATGTGGTTACGGTGCGAAATCTTTTCGTTTGTGAAACTCAAAGAGATACAAACGGCACAGATTGCATTTCAATTTGGTTGAGTACTAATGAAATATATATTTTAATTTGTTTACAAATTCTATTTTACGTTACAAAGGCAAAGAGGGACTCCTTTGTCATCTCGTACCCAGCTGTTATGACAGATTCGTTGTACTGTTAAAAACGTTAAATTATATCTACATAATGTAGTAACAATAATTTTACCCTACAAAAAATCTATGAACTTTACTCGATTAAGTTGAACAAAAGTGCGTTATTCTATTTGATATAAAATACCTAAAGATAAACTGGCGATAGACAATAATCATAATAAACAGAACATTAATGGTTCGGTGATTTAAATCGAAGAAATATAAACACAATTTTAAAGCTCATTAACTACTGTTTAACGAAACGTTCTTTTAATAGACTTTTGTTTAACTAACGTCTGTTTAAGTACATGAAAGCTTTCATTTTTAACACCACTTAAAATGTAAACTGCCGTGCGTGCTGTACGCTCTTTCACGCTTTATTGCTACCAAAACAAGCTCACTAACATTATACGTCTATTTCAAATCCTTACTCCAAACATAAGTAGCAACTTCATTTGTTATTGACGTAGTTATGGTATTTTGAAAACGGCTTACCCATAATAACATCTCAAATCTTCATAAATTAAAATGTTTGAACAAAACAATTTCAGTTTAAATTCAGATTTGTCGGAAATTCCCCTCAACATATTTCGAGGAAATGTATGAACCACGATATCAAGAGTTTTCGGTTCACGAACTCAAATCAGATTAAAGATACCAGCCAGTTAAATTACTCGTATTTTGTTTCAGATTTCAACATGGGGTTGCTGCGAAACCTGGTAATTTTAAACTTCATACTCACCGCCGGCCGCTTCGTGACCGCTGACTTCACAGAAAATTGTCCGAAGGAATGCAAATGTGTGTGGGCGAGCGGCAACAAACAAGCAGATTGCTCCCATTCAAAACTAGAGGAAATACCCAAAACACTAAGTGCTGAAATCCAAAACCTAGATCTATCTGGAAACGATCTCTACGAAGTCACTAGATACGCGTTCGAAGATGTGAGATTAATAAACCTAAAGAAGCTAATCATGCGCGATTGTAAACTGTTGACGATACAAAAGAATGGATTTAATGGATTAGCAATCATGATCGAATTGGATTTATCGAAAAACGATTTGAAATCCTTACAAGCAGACACTTTTAAAGAAACAGTGAAAATTCGATGGATTCTCCTAAACGATAACAAAATTGAGAAGCTTGATGATGGTTTATTCAGCAATTTGCCATTTTTACAAAAAGTAGATCTAAGCAACAATAGAATAGCCCAAATAGGAGTCAAGACATTCATGAACGTACCTAAACTTAATATCTTGCGACTTGACAGGAATAAACTGGAACACCTTAAAATTGACGCACTAAATTCTTTGAGTTCTTTATCGAATTTGGATGTTCATGACAACCCATGGCGATGTGATTGCTACTTACAGCCTTTTAGAAATTGGGTGATCAGTAAAAATCTTTATACTTCTCCTATTGCCTGTGCAGAACCACCAAAAGTCCATGGAAAATTATGGAAGGAACTGGATTCAAGTGACTTTGCTTGCAAACCAAACATCGTGAATCCTTCATCTTCTGCAACTATTCGATCTTCGGATACGAACATCACATTATCTTGTCAAGTTGACGGCAATCCTTTACCAGAAGTAAATTGGGTTTTGAACGCTCAAATCATTGAAGGAACTCCTAGATACCCAGGCGAAGTTAAATACTTTATTACTCAGAGCAACACCGAAAACAGCAAATGGGTTAACTTAACTATTGTAGATGCGGGAGAACACGACAATGGCGACTACTTGTGTGTGGCCAAAAATTCTGGCGGCGTCGAGGAAAGAAGCTTAACTCTCGCCGTGACTCATATTCCTCCAGGAGTTATTGTTCCAGCAGGCATGGACAGTAATATGCTACCAGTGTTAATAGGAGTATCTTGTACTGCTGCAATCTTACTCATTATATTAGTCATACTATGCTACTGCTGTTGCAGACGAAGAAGTTCAGATAAGAAGAAAGCAGACACATCTAATGGGGAAGCATTAATTGAAGGGTCAGTTATACCAGAAATGGAAAAGAGTTTAATAACAGCGGTGAATCCTGTTACCAAGCCCCCGAGAAGATACGACGCTCCTCCGTCCATTACAAGTGGTGGAACTGAAATGTCGGAGCTGAACAAAACATTGCTGGACAATGATTCTGTTTTTGGTAAGTTATTTCGCATCATTAGTTTATTAATCAAAATATGTTTTAGTCAGTAGAAGTAATATGCAATGTCTATGCATGTAAATGTTGTTGGTAAGTTATTTCGCATCATTAGTTTATTAATCAAAATATGTTTTAGTCAGTAGAAGTAATATGCAATGTCTATGCATTTAAATGTTGTGTGTGTAATTCAAAATTAAAAAATTCGTGTAATGTATTTGTTGTGTGGGTAGCTTTTTTATGCTCTTTACAATAAATTAATGTCACTACCCAGTAACGAAACGCATTCTAACATAAATTATTACTTAGTCGAATCTTATACAAATACATAATTAAAATCTTTGTTGACTCTTATATTGCCCATTACTAAGTACTAAAACAACAAATATTGTTTGCTTCACGGCTAAAGTTAACACGATAAAACTGCCGAAATTAGGCCAACGCCGTGTAAACAAATTAAGTATAAGAACAAGAAGCAGTTATTGTCAGATAAACATCGTTATGCAAATTTCAAGAACCCATTATCTTTTATTTATTTTCAACTTTGAAGGGATTACTGTAAGTATTATGTTTATTTTACAGCTCATAATGACGACGAGAAGAGGTCGTTGGACTTCGAGCATCAGAAACGCTCCCAGGATGCCCTCAATGTAGAATACGGGCGCACGGACGGACGGGCGTATCCTCCAGACTTGCTATCATTCCCAGCTAGAGCTGCTCAAATATCGCCAGCTGCCAGCAACGCATCCACTGTGCCCGACACCACGAGGCTACCACAACAACTAAACCCAATCAGTCCCATACACTCTCCTATTTACGGAATGGCTACTAATCAAAATATATTTAGAACTCTGCCATATTCAAGATCCCAGTCACCTTTCACGGCACCGATTACACCACCTGTAGTAACACCACGGCAAGGCTACGTCACGATTCCGAGAAGACCTAGAGTTCCAAGTTGGTCTAGCACCGCCAGCACTCAGATCTTGCCTACTTCAGAGGCTCAGGAACCGCTGTACGATAATCTTGGATTACGAACCACAGCCGATGGCAGCTCAGTTTTATCATTGAACAAAACTGGCGTGGAACCGCCTTTCTCTCCGATGAGGAATAGGCCCCTACCGGCTACTCCTCAAGTATATCCAACTCATCCTATGTATTACGCTCCCATTGAAGAACAAGAGCCCGCACCCTCGCCTGTGCCACCCCATTCACCACATATCGTCAATAGAAATAGTATTACTTCGCAAATATCTTCCCAACTATCAACCCCGGGCCCCCAAGAACCTGTGAATAGGATGAGCTGGACTGCTAAAAATACATCTACTCCACAAGCGGAGCCACGCAAGTTGTTCAATGATAGAAGCGATGCTGTATCTCAAGTATCGGATTCGAGTACACTCAGCCGAAGGGGGAAACCTGAAACCGGTTCTTTAAGAAGGCCCCTGAGAGAGGAGGAACCTAAGTCTCCAATCAAAGACGATACGAGGAATGAAAGCAACGTTTCGGTTGGTTCTGTTAATCAAACTGGAACTCTGGGGCGAAGCGGGAAGATTCCCCCGAGGCCTCCACCGAAACCGAAGAAGAAGCCCAACCCCGAGGTCAGCACGACCGAACCTCTGTTTGAGGACGAGGGCGAGGACGGTACGGAAGTGTAGCAGTTAGAGAACACTACCAAAGTGCCAACGAGCTTGTGACTTCAGTGATATCAGTGACAAAGTGAACATTTAGTTTGTTTCGGTGCTCGTGTGAATAACGTTCGTGCTAGATTTTTTACCTTTTACGTAAAAGCAAAGAATATTATGGACCATTTTGTAAAAGTTGTAAGTGTAAGTTTAGTCGTATGCGGTGAAACTATGAGTTCAATTGTACACTGTACGTTACATATTAAGTATTTATTGTCTATGTAAAAGTTGTACTGACTGTCAAATTCTATTTAGAGATTCATTGTAAATCATCCGATAATTGAATAATTTCTTGAATAATTCAAAAACGTATATCTAGGTACTGTTAACAGCGAAAATAGGGTTAGGTGTATGTCTGATTAGTTTAAATGTTTCTCAGTCCAGCGTTTCTGAGAATTTGACTTTAGGTAAAACGTGACTTGATTATTATCTGAAGCAGCCATATCAAAATACGAGACAAGGTTAGTGTTGCTTCAAATAATTATGGAGTTCAAACAGCTATTTCATGAGATTACGTATTGCTGTAAAATATTAAATAAATGGTAGCTACTCCCATCGCTTGCCAATCGACATTTCTTCATCCATTTCCAAGACTGATTATTCTAAATTGACAGCTTCTAACATTCCTTCTTTATTGGCTTTTTATTCCATTTCGTAGACGTATCTTTGTTCGATATGGGCGTAACTTTCTTGAAATACATATACAGAACTTTAAAAAAAGTCGTGACAAGACTCTGTTCGTTATTTGATAACGCTGTAAGTAGTTTCAAAAATCAATATATGACATTTTATTATGAATCATAAACGCCAATTAAATATTGAACATTTAGATACTGTCATTGTGTATTCCATTTAAACGTTCCATAGATTTGCTAGAAATGATTTATTAACCCTTGGAAGACTGATACGCTTTGATGTTATTGATTTTGTCAATAGCACATCTAAAGCTTTTGGCTGTTTGTTATGGTTTCCTTAGGCCCGTATTGTTGTTTCGGTTTCGTTTAAATTCCTTCTACATTGCAGGTTTCTTTGCGCCCTGCAAACACCAACTTTAGTAGTTTAGAAATAGGATTGCAATTGCAAGTTTTAAAATACCTTTTCATTTCTATGTTTAGGTTCATGAAATTGAGAACAATTTACTTTACAAAATTGTTTTCTCCGTTTTTACGTATTATTTATTACGTACCTATTTTATTTTCAAAAAATAAACAGAATAAGGTTTCGTCTCTCGTTTAAAACTTGGTCAATACCCCGAATTTCTTTGTTCAGTTTCGTTCTTTGATGTTTTGAATAATTTCCGAAAATGCAATATTTCGTATTAATTACCTGAAAGCCTAAAACAACGTTTGTTAAATTATATATATGATTATATAAGTATAAAGTTCGTTATAATATTATATTATATTATATAACTTCAAAATTTTAATTTCATTTCGATTGTAAAACTTAAATACTTTTGGAATAATACGGGCCTAACTTTGTGTGTAAAAAATAAACTTATAACACTTCGAATAAGAAATAAGTGTGGAATTTAGGTAGATAGATAGTTTTTGAAATATCGTAACATTGAAAAAGTTATTTGTATTCTATAAGCCGTGTTTTTTTTTTGTTTAAATATAAAGTAGGTGTAACATAAAAGAAAGTAAGAATTCGTTTGTTTAAAATACATACTTTTTTATTTAAATTCCATACTTGTTGTATTCGTAAAATTGAATTCATTATTTCATAAGTTTATTTTATAATTTTGAAACATTTTTTCACTTCAAATCACTCCAATCATGAATAACTTAATAACTAAAATATTTAACTTTATTTTTTATAAGTTAATATAATTTTAGATTTATTTATTTTTGAGGCTGTAACGTCAGTTTATTCCACCATTTTCTAGCATTTCATTTACTTTTAATTAATAGATGAATTATAGTTCCTAAATACCTGAATGGAGGGTTATGTTTTTAACGGTTAAGTACAGTTACCACCAAAAAAAATCAAAAGTATTGTTTAATAAGTTCTTGAAGATACATTGTATTTGTTTGAGAGTTTTTAAAGTGATATTTTAAAAGGTGACTTAATCCTAAAATCAACAGTATACCCGGTTAAATTACAAAAATAATAGAATACCATTTTATATGAGTTGATAACCAACTTAAAAATCAGTCGTATTAATAGGTACCTTAATATGTTAAAGATTCCAATAATACAGAAAAGTTACTTACATATATGAGAAAAGTTTACTTGATTATTATAGTAGTTGCAAATATTTACATAAGCCTCGGTACATCGTGTTTTAATTAAAATATTGTTACACACGCAATCCTGTATATTTTAATGGCTTTGGAGGTTACTGTACAATATTTAGAAAATATTTAAAAGGAATAATGTGACATTTTTTACCAAAAAATGTATGTTGATAATTCCTAATTTCGTGCAAAATACATGTTTACACTTAAGTTGATGTAACTTGTATATTTTTATTAAGTTACTGGTGCTTATGAAGTTTTTTTTTTTATTGTGACATTTTTTAAAAGGCGCTAAGTACATGACGTTAGTTTTAAAATATAACTTATGATTATGAATTTGATAATTTAATGAACTGTGTTCATATTTTATATGTTTTATTGCGTTGACACCGAATATTTAGATGACACTTTTTTATATTTTGTGTGGAATCAAGTTGTTTTTTTTTTACATAACTAAATAGGTAGGTAGGTAATATGGCAAAAGTCGTGTTAATTATCTCAATCAGTGTAATGTAAATTTCAATGTACATAATCATAGAAGTCTGTTTTAAAACAAATTGTAAGGAAATTCTTTGCATTGATGTTGTATTTACTTTTGTGGACCATTACGCAATCTTATTGTTTTGACGTCCGCCGCCGCGCCGTCTAGCGCATTTCACCTTCTCTAAAAAAAGTTAAATTGCTAATACAGTTCAATTGCCACTGCGTAACGGCCCTAAAAACAATATATTGATGATTGGTAAAATGTAAAAATAATATTCGAATAAAGTTGGGCTTTAGTACATGTTTTAGTAACAGTAGGTACCTTACCTCTGCTTTAAATTAAACTTTTTTCGGGTAACCACGTGTATTGGCATTTCCCCTCATATGTCCAGAGCAGAATAGTTCATTGTCACTACGAAATTAGTAGTAGTAGTATTCGTAGTGACATATTATTATAATATGATATAACTTCGTCTTCATATTGCATTGCGCTTGTCAGTGAAGTCTATGCCACTCTGATCTATTCTCCGCCGTCCGTTTTTAACATTCGATACGACACAACTTTTTATTTTATCTATTGTATAACTGTATATAAGTGTCATAAGTATTCGGTAAGCTATCACGCAAATCTAAGTTTTGTTTGCTGAATTGTACAATGTACGATATTTTTACAACTTTTACTGTAGAATCCAGTTTTATAATAGTGAAGTAAGCGCTGTAAATATAAACCTTATTATTAAAAGTGATTAAAAGCTATATTTCATAATTTGAGTGTTTTATTTTATGTTGAATTCGTAAACGCGTTTGTTACAATACATTCACAGATTTCCACAAACCAGCGCGGATTTGATATAAATCTGAAATACGATAGCTACAATCCATGCTTATTTTGATACTACGAATTTACCTCTTCAATTTAATTATCAACTTAAATATATTTACACGAGAGCACTATTTTATCTAAAAACAAAATATGAAAAAACAAGCGATGATTATTTCATGTTTCTACAAAGCTTTCACGTTTCAATACAAAGCGAGGGAAAAACAAAAGAGTACCTACACGTTCGTAGTATTAACTCGCCATTGTTTTTTGTTAATAAAAATATCGTCCGTAGCACTAAATAACCAACTACAGATGAAACACGCGATGAAGTGGAAACGCTCAATAATAAATATTTTCGTCCTAAAATCGTTTTTCCTTGTTACTCAATTAAGCTAGAAATAAGTTCTTGAAACGTTACAAATAATAATGAATATCCTTTGTAATACTTATTAAAACTATAAATAAGTATTTTAACATTTAAGTCTTAGAAACTAAGAATAAAAAGAGATTTAATTAAGTAAGGTGGGCCTTATTTACCACAAGAACAAGGTAAATAATCACACTATTTGTGCAAAGACACCTAACGACAACAGACTTAAACAATCTTAAAAAAAAGGTTTCCAAGCCAGCTTAGGAAATATCAAGAAACAGCAACAGATGAAGGATAAGTCGAGCTCCATTTACTTATGCAAAATAATTAAAATAATTACCTATTTAGCAACATTTCTTTTATCCACAAGGAGCTCTGTTCCCTTGATGTGCGTCGGGACTGGATATTAATGGAAGTTCCATCTAAGAAGCTTTTCACAACTTACCAGCTAGGTAAGTAATTGTCGTCGATAAAAAAACCTGGTACAAGACACGATACTTAGGTAACTTTAGTAACGTACCAAAATTAGCACAAAGTTAGGGTAAGTAATCAATATAATTACAAAGAAAACTTAAAACCTACTTATGTTTCATACTAATATTATAAATGTCAATGTTTGTACCGATAGATGTTTGTTACTCTTTCACGCAAAACCTACTGAACAGATTTTGATGAAATTTAGCAATATTTTAGCTTATACGTCAGAATAATACAGCCTTTATAATTTTAACATAGCATATTCATTTTTTTCAAGATATGACGATAAATGCGTACCTGCTCTAGTTCTTACAAAAATACTAATTAGAGAAAACGCAGCGTTGAAATATCATAGTGTGTTTAAACTTTTAGGGACCTTTACTTTATGGTTCCAAGTATCGGGCAGTAAAATCACCACACAGGGAGGTAGCTTTATGGACGGCCGGAGGTCACCGTTTAAATAGCTTTTTTATTTATTACAAACTTGAGCACCGTATATAATACTGCGAAGAATTTCATTAGGTAATAATTTCAGTTTTGCTTATAGTAACACAGATATTGTTCGCTAGCTGCTTCATAAAAAGATTATTAGATCGAATCTTTAGTTAATGGACACTTACTAATTCGGTAAAGACCCTAACGCATTAGCAGTTGAATTTGAACTTGAGCTCAACTTGAACCACCGAACTGGTTAAGCGTTTAGTATGAACTTTTGACAAATCTGCCGATCAATTTAGCACGAATGTTTTACGCCAACCGCTGATAGTTACACCTATTACCTTCCCTATAGTTGACTCTTGTTTACAAAAATCAAAGAATTGCCATTTTTTATGCAACTGAATGATATGTTATGCCTTCGCATTTAAAATAACTATACAACAATACGATTAAATATCTAAGTATGTAACGAACGACACAAACCTAAGCTCCGATATTTCAATCACACATTTTAACGAACTTCCCGAAAGAGATCCTCTAACAAAATAACTCAAATGAAAAAAAAATGCAAAAACAAGTGACAAACGCAAACACGCGTCATCTGTCGCTGGCAGACGATGGCCAGTGACAGATGGGGGGAAGTGAGCGGTGAGCGGTACCCCCAAATCTGGGTCATTCAAAAACCGCGGGCCAAAATAATAACGCGCCCGGTCTGGGGACCTTGGTGCACTCCTGTTATGATCTTTGTAACACAAGGTCCAGTTTTTATCGGAAGACCATTTTACTGGCTCTTTACTTACTACTTTAGCTCAGCTAAAACCGGATTCCACAAGTGTAGGTATGTGTATGCACATAAACATGCTCTACTACTGAAAATGAAAAACAATGAAAATGGAGCCCGTGGCTCCAGAAGCTCCGAGCTTCCGTTTAATAATCAGATCCGACATGTGACAAATTGGAAGGGGCACACGAGTATAATACATAGCATGCATAGATATAAGCCAGAGTTCTTCTAATCATTAGAATCTGTAGCTGCAAATCGTCACTCGACGAAACACCCGCTAGTTGCGTACCTCATCCCCACCACGCGCCAACTGGGAACCGCCTACGTTGAACCTGGTTCTCTCGGATTTCGTCACTCACTTAGATATACGCTAGTTGCGTTCCTAATATTTCTAATAAGACTGTGTACATTTGTAAATAAAATTCTTCTTATCCGATATTCTACTATAGAACACGCCTTTGATTTCTACTACCCAAAATACCAATTAGGTAGCTAACCTACAGCTCCTAAAGTGGTGACACCGCCGTTCAGTCAAGAATATCAAGAATCAGCGACGCGTAGCTAAATCTACATACTTACAATGGCACAAGCACCGCCACCGCCACCACCTCCACCGCCGCAGGGAGGCGAAGAACCTGAAGCCAACGAAATCTCCGTCTCGCTACGCATTCCACCGTTTTGGCGCGACAAACCTCGACTGTGGTTTATTTGCTTCGAAGCCGCTACTCACCATCTAAAACGCAGCAAGAACAGCCTCGCGCAGATGGTCATCGCTAAATTGGAAAAGCAGGACGTCGAACAAATCTGCGATCTTCTGTACAAGCCACCGAACGACGTCGACGATTTCTACCAAATCCTTAAAGATCGTCTGATATCCGTCTACGAAGAGTCCGAAGAGCGGCAGATGAGCAAACTCTTCTCCGAGATGGAACTCGGCGACCAGCGCCCGTCCCAGCTACTCCGCAAGATGCGCAACCTTGCGCACGACAAGATTCCAGACGCAACGCTTCAAATCATGTGGCTGAAAACACTCCCAGCCCATGTTCGCTCCGTACTCACAGTGAGCGAAACGCTAAGCAAAACCGCCGCGCTAGACGAACTTGCCATGCTCGCCGACAAGATGCTGGAAACCACTCAAGAAGTCGCCGCGGTATCCCCATCGCCCTCATCCTCTTCGCACCTCAAATCCGACGACACGAAGACGCTGTTAGAAGAAATTAAGAAACTCTCACTCGAAGTCGCGGAACTGAAACAGCGCTATCCTCGCTCTCGCTCTCGCACAAGACAACCGTTCCGATCCGCAAGGCAGCCATCTCGCTCGCACTCACGCAACTCGTCGCACTGCTATTTTCACCGTCGCTTCAAAGAAAAAGCAAGACGTTGCCGATCTCCGTGCACTTTTAAGAAGACGGAAAACTCAAATTAACGCTGGCTGCGGCGGAATCCGGCGTTCCAGACAGAAACTACCGCCTATTTGTTACCGACAAAAACTCGAAACTCACCTTCTTAGTCGACACCGGAGCGAATATCTCTGTCATTCCAAAGAAGAAATATTCTCAAGCGAAACCTCTGTCTTTCAACCTGTACGCCGCCAACAACACCGTTATACCTACCTACGGTGAACAAACGCTCGAATTGAATTTGAACCTACGAAGACCGTACCGCTGGAAATTCATCATCGCTGACATCAGCAAGCCAATCCTAGGAGCCGATTTCCTCAAGCACCATCATCTCGTCGTAGATCTGAAAAATCAACGGTTAATCGACAGCACAACAAGCCTCGCCGTTAAAGCACCCGCCTGTTCGTCCGACATACCTACCGTCCGAAGCATCGATCTACAACAATCGCTACACGACATCCTAGCGGAATTTCCCGGAACTACACGTCTCACTTCTATGAAACTCAATTCGAAGCACAGCGTCGAACACTACATAGAGACGACTGGCCCCCCACTACATTGCCGCGCACGACCTCTACCACCACATCGCTACGAACGGGTGAAGAAAGAATTCGAATCTATGATGACTCAAGGCCTCTGCAGACGAAGCAAAAGCCCCTGGTCGAGCCCACTCCATGTGGTACCGAAGAAAAACGGAGATCTGCGCGTTTGTGGTGACTACAGAAGATTGAACAGCATAACGAAACCTGATCGCTATCCCATACCGCGCATCAGAGATTTCACTTTTCAACTCGCCGGCAAGAAGATTTTCTCTACAATCGATCTCAACCGGGCCTACCAACAACTCCCAGTAGCAAGTAACGACGTCGAGAAAACAGCCATCATAACTCCATTTGGACTTTTCGAGTTCCCACGAATGTGTCCCGGTCTACGAAACGCTGGCCAAACATTCCAACGTTTCATACACGAAGTACTCCGAGGTTTAGACTTCGTATTCCCGTTCGTCGACGACCTTCTACTCGCCTCTACAGACGAAAAGGAACACCGTGAACATCTACGACAAGTACTGCGACGCTTAGAAGAGTATGGCATCACAATCAACCCTTCTAAATGCGCACTCGGCCGTCAACAAGTCACTTTCCTCGGCTACGAAGTCAACGAACACGGAATCAAACCGCCTGAAGCAAAAGTTAGAGCAATCATCGAGTATCCACGTCCGAAAACAATCGAAGAATTACGTCGATTTCTCGGAATGATGAACTTCTACCGCTCGAACATTGCCAACGCTGCTGCCATACAAGCTCCACTCAATGCCTACTTGCACAATTCGCGAAGAAAAGACAAGACAGAAATCAACTGGTCTCAAGAAGCGAACGACGCATTTTTGCTATGCAAAGAACGCATACAGAGCGCCGCACTACTCGCGCACCCGCATCACTCCGTCCCGCTCGCACTCATGAGCGACGCCTCTAACACTTGCGTCGGTGCGGTACTTCAGCAGCGAGTCGACAACAAATGGCAACCTCTCGGCTATTTCTCCAAGAAGCTATCCGACACACAACAGAAGTACAGTACCTACGACCGAGAACTCTTATCTATCTACATGGCTATGAAACACTTCAGAAAAACGTTCGAAGGAAGAGAACTGATTGTCTACACCGACCACAAGCCTCTCGTCTACGCTTTTACGAAGATTGGATCCGACAGCGAAACACCTCGTCGAACAAGACAACTACTGTTTATCAGTGAATTCACCACTGATATCCGCCACATCTCCGGTCAAGACAACGTAGTAGCCGACGCCCTGTCCCGCATCGAAACAATAACCTGCCCCTCCGCAATCGACTACGACAAACTATCGGAAGCGCAAGACAAGGACAGCAATATCGGAACACTACTCCAACAGTCGAACATCTCAATGAAGAAAGTTTCTCTACCTACATCGAGCAAGCAAATCTACTGCGAAACTTCTACGAAGAACGTACGTCCGTACCTACCTACCGAGTTTCGAACGATCGCATTCAACGCAGTTCACAACATCTCGCATCCCGGTATACGTACTACTCGCAAGCTCATGCAAGAGAGATACTTCTGGCCGTCAATGAACTCCGACGTAGGCAATTGGGCGAAAGCGTGCATCTCATGTCAACGTGCGAAGATACAGCGACACACTACGAGCTCAATATCATCGTTCCCGCCGTCAGACCGGTTCAACCACGTTCACATCGACATCGTTGGACCGCTGCGTACTACAGCCGACGGACATCGCTACTGCATCACGATGATCGACCGAGCTACTCGCTGGCCCGAAGCATTCGCCGTGCAAGACATCACCGCCGACACTGTTGCGAAGACGTTCTACGAAGGTTGGATCTCACGATTTGGTTGTCCCGCCACACTGACAACCGACCAAGGACGACAGTTCGAGAGCCAACTATTCACCTCTCTCGCTCACATGTTCGGTATTGACAAGATCCATACTACGCCGTACCACCCGCAAAGCAATGGACTAGTCGAGAGATGGCACCGCTGTTTGAAGACTGCACTCATAGCACGACTACAGTCAACGACATGGACCGACGAGCTACCCACCGTCATGCTTGGTCTGCGCTGCGCAAGCCGAACCGACACCGGAGTTAGTACTGCCCAACTCACATACGGCTGTACTCTACGCCTACCCGGTGATTTCTTCTCGTCCGCACCACGTGACGTCGCTATGGATCACGCATACGTCCAGAAACTGCGTGAAACAATCAACAGTCTGAAGCCAGTACCTAACACACCGCATGGCAACAAGCGATCTACCTTCGTCCATCCCGACCTCAACACATGCAAGCAAGTGTTTGTACGAGTCGACGCCGTCAAGAAACCGCTACAAAATCCATACAACGGACCGTATCCAGTACTGAGTCGCAACAACAAGGTTTTCGTCGTACGACTGCCCGATCGAGACGTGAGCATATCGATCGACCGACTGAAGCCTGCCTACACCGTGTTAGAAGACACCGAAGATGACACCGAAGAAGATGACACCGGTACATCGCAACAACGCAACGCAACGAAGACAACAAGATGCGGTCGAGTCGTCAGGAATCCAGTACGCTTCGCTTGAGGGGGAGTACTGTAGCTGCAAATCGTCACTCGACGAAACACCCGCTAGTTGCGTACCTCATCCCCACCACGCGCCAACTGGGAACCGCCTACGTTGAACCTGGTTCTCTCGGATTTCGTCACTCACTTAGATATACGCTAGTTGCGTTCCTAATATTTCTAATAAGACTGTGTACATTTGTAAATAAAATTCTTCTTATCCGATATTCTACTATAGAACACGCCTTTGATTTCTACTACCCAAAATACCAATTAGGTAGCTAACCTACAGCTCCTAAAAATCTAATGAAGCGCGGAAAGAAGATAGGTGGGTTCTTAGAACAAACTGTCATTCGAAAAAATCTGCCAAATTGAGAACCATTCTTAAATGTTTGTTTTTAGTTTGAAGTCGGTTAAAAAGTACGACGTGAAATAATTTTAGATTAAATTATGTCAGACACAGATAAAATATGAGTAGGTAGGTAGGTATTGCATTTTTAAATTGAATTGTTTACACCTACTTGAGCCCCCTTATTACAAAACGAGTTTATTTAAAGTCATAGAATAAATTCAGATAAATGAAAATGTTTCGGCTATAGAAAAAACGTCAAAAAATTACATTAGTTCTAGAACTATTAGTGTAGAGACTGTAGAACATGTAACGGCTAGACCTTGACTCCGTTTGTAAAAGTCTATATTCAAAGTAAAACTGAGAGTAACCCTAAAAGCTTTCCTCATTTGAGACCAAATGTTACCTCATCTATTATAATGGGCAATGTTGCCAGGAATTTCGCCCTTAATACCACTAGACGTGAAGGTTTAATTCGTTTGTACGTACTCGGCAAATGAATGGAGTTATAGCAATGTGAATTAATTATGAAGGAGACAATTTGGTGTTCAGAGGATGTCTGGTTATGAACGGCTATGTTCAACATCATAGGTATTACGGCAACGTACTAGGTAGTCCCTGGAGGTAAGTATTAGTTGACGTCTAACTTACTGACCAAGAAATACATACATATAGGTATACCTACATACATATCGATCATGCCACTCTCGCATCGGGGTAGGCAGAGACTACGAAGAAACTTACAAAGATTTCTACTAGCAAAGTATGACGGAAAATAAGGTAAGTTAGTCCTTAATTATAATCTTTAATAAGTAGGTAATTAAAATTAAGTAGGTAATTATTTCTCAATTAAATCACACTACTAAACTTAACAACATCACGAGATAGGCACCAACTCGTTCTACTTTCCATATATCACTGGATTCAATATTGTTTTGAGTGGATAGGTATTTAAATAAAATTAAGAGTTTTCCCATATACAGAAGCTCTTATTCCAAAATATAAGAGCCCACACTGACAAACATTTGTGACAATATAAGTAGGACGAGGGATTTAGGGCCCGTTTTATGAAATAACTGACGTCCTGAATTTCTTATCTTCCTTTCCTACAGACCTTTTAATGAAAAACATCATACAGTGTACCTTAATACTGGCTGTATTTTTGTTTAGGGTAATGAAATAAGGTTGGTAAATATTTACCTGCGATTAATTGGTATTGTTTTCAGAATTTAATATGATTTGCGCTTTTCGGAGCTTTGCGGAGCGCACGCGTTTTTTTTCCGCTACCAAAACGCGCCCACGCGTTTTACTCGCGTAGCGTTCGCCTTTTGACAGATAGTCCAAGAGCCTCTATCTTCCTCACGTTTGAAAAGCTGAATGTTCTTCTATGTGTATACCCAACATAGGTATACTGTAATTTAGTCTGCAATGTCTATTACTTGTATTTTATTATTATTATTAGCTTCTGGTAATTATTTTTACTTAAGTTAAAGTATTAACTTACGTAAAAATAATTATGAACCACTTTATCTATTTTTCAGCAATTACTTATATGCTAGCCTACCTAAATCCATAATTAGTACTTCCAATAAGAAACATAAACACTGTCGTAGTTGGTTACTAAATAAATGTAAAAAAATGAAAATTTTCGCAAACACAACGACTTGAGCAAGAAAGCTTCAGTCTAGACTTGTTGAATAGCAATGAAGTGATAATAGTGTTTGAATCCTAAGATTACCTAAACTCAATTTCTGTTGAGACTCAGTCGAATTTAAATGTTATTCTAAAACCGAATACTTCGGTCCTGAAAAGAAAGTCTAACTTTCGCGATAGCGCTGTTAATATTTATTGAAAAGACTAAAAAGGTTTTTTGGGAAGGTTTCTTTTTTAAAAGTTTATTCACTTTTGAACTGTTGCCAAATTTATAAATCTTAAGAGCAAAATATTTCTGGCTCTATCATAACTTATCATCAAGTTTTATTTATTTAGTATAGAGGATTTTTTACGTTGGCAATGAAACCTCGCAGCAGCTGCAGATCAGAAGCCAACGCTTGAAAATGTTATTCGTTTGGACTAGACTGTATTAACTTAAGAAAGATTTATATGTTAACTGAGCCGTACTGTAGTAGTAACTATGTATTTAGTAATTTGTGACAATAGTTAGTAATATGTTTTGGATAGAAAACGTTTATATGTTCTGAATTGGGCCTCTTGGCTGTTTTAAAATAATCGGCAATCACTAAAGGACTTCGACATATAAGTATTCGTCCGTGGCATTGGAGTAGGCTTGTCATCAGTAACGGCAAACGGGAAATTATATTCAAAATTGTGTCTAAAAACTGCTCGCCCAGCTTAGTTGTCTTCATTCATCGTTTCCATTCGTATTAATCTATACTCATTTGAAAATTGTTTGCTACATCACCTAAAACAAAACTTACGTAAAAAAATCCAAATGAAAGGAAAAGTGAGAAATATACCCTGTATCAAAACATCGTAATATAGCTGTAGCTATACATCGCTGGCTAAATTGCTACCCGCTAAGATTAATGACTGCAAACGTGCTATGCATTGAAAAACGCGGTTTTCAATGTACCAGCCTTTCGGTGCTTGCGATGGAAATATAACATCGATTGGTTAATGCTTTACTTTATCGGAAAACATGTGCCTAAATAAGATATATTGTTTGGATATTGGGGTACATAATTGAGAGTTATCTTATCTAATCTAATTTAGCCGCTCGTGTCCCACTGCTGGGCAAAGGCCTCTCTCCTCATCCGCCATGATTTTCTGTCTCGAACATCCTCCGCCCAGGTACTTAAGAAGGTATCCAGCTCGTCCCGCCACCTTTTCCGTGGTCTGCCGCGCAACATCCACGCCACGCCACCCCCGTCACTTTTTTTTGTTTCTTACCTTGTCAGTAAGTTTTACACCAAGCATACTGCGCTCCATTGAGAGTTATAAAAGATAAATAAATAAAACACGATTGATAAGTCATTTCCAATTATCACTAGCTAGCTATGAGCGTCGCAATCGCAACTATTGCGCTCGGTGATCAGTAAGTATACCAAAGCTCTAGTAACTAACTGGATCAGGAATTAGTAGTGGAAATTATTAAAAACAAAGAATTTACGCCCTGTTATGCTCTACGTGTATTTTACTAAAAATTTAGAAATGAATGTAGGTAATTTCAATAGCGAAGAGAACTTAGGAAAAAGCCTGAGGCAGGCATATTTATATATCGGTTTAGAATCTATCATTATCAAACTTCCCTGTCATAATTCCGAATAATTAAGTGAACAAATATGCGGTCACATACAAGTATTACACCTGATCCTCTCCACATAAGATTGTGTACTAAAACGGACTAATTTGGTCAAATTTGCAAGCACTTCGTTCAATCGTACTTTACCCAATATTGTAGAATGGTCGAATGCTCTATCGGGTGAAAATCTCTAAGATTTAAACGGGGATTGCCTCCTGACTGCGACTAATGGTACGCTCCCATTTATCGGATGCACGGAATTGCAACGAGCCTTTATAGAACCGACTTAAGAGGCTTATGGCCCAAATCCTGCTCGCTGAAATGATAGATTTCACAGCATCAAATAGTTTTTTTTATTGGCGAAAGAATTCGCAAATGTTTAATTGAAACTAGCGTTCGGATCTAGTTTAGTTTTTAATATTGAGGTTGCGTTTTTAACTTCATTCTATTGTTTTTATCGCGGTTTCGTTTAAGTATTTACCTATATATGTATATAACAGAGCGATCTACATTTAATATTTGTTGCAGCATAGAATTTTCTATGATTTTTTAAATCGTTTGCAAACTATGACTAACATGTTACGTAAAATACCAATAGAATAGGTAATAAATATTTATTCGAAACCAAGCCAGCCTCCACAGCAAATAATAATGTAAATGATTTAGCGTTTACATTAAAACCACATAGCTATTATGAATAGAAATTGTGGTAGATTATTCATAAAACAGTAACGGATTTATGGTATGGGAGCCGCAACGAGACAATCATTAGCAAATTTTATGGTGCTAATTTAATCATTTAGGGAAAATTAGTGGGAAGCCGCCACAAACAGAAATGTGTGGAGAAGCATGAGACAAGCTTGTGCCCAGCAGTGAGACAACATAGGCTAAAAAAAAATAATCATACCTACCTACTTATTCTCATAGGTACCTTACGTATTGCTATTCAAAAACCAGTTTAAGTATTTTGCTTTTGCGAATCTAACTTTAGTTTTAATATTGAGTTTTCACAAATTTGTAGGTACCAACTAGATACATGATACCTAGATAAATGATAAACAGCTAGTTTCAGAAAAGGCTGTTAGAGTTGATAAATCCATTAAATACTTCTTAATACTACTTCTCTTTTTTTTTCCTGTCTCTATGTACTATCATCTTACAATAAACTGTTAAATAAATAAATAATGTATCTAGTTTATCTAGTTTACAAATGTTAGCATTAGATTTATTGTTGCATTTAATTATAGATTTTTTTCTGCTTCTAGAAGATAATAGAATAGGACTTTCACGCTTTGACATTAGATGCGCTTGCGCGGTTTGGCGGTTATTATGAAAAACGCGAACCGCGTTAGGCGACAAAGGATTTGGCCCATTTTAAACAGAAACGTGAAAGAAGTGAGTTTGGATAGTTGCAAGGACAGCGTAGTGGTCTTGCCTACCCCGATGGGAGAGGGGCGTGGCAGATATGTATGTATGTATAACAAACGTCAAACTGCAGAAGCACTTAAGCCGACAGTATGTAAGAGCGCTACATAAAAGAGTGGTTTTGCAAAAACATCTTTAGATATTTCCATTCCCATTTCCTTTTTCCTTAAAACTCTACTTGACACCAAAAGACAGAAACAAGAGCAAATATTTCATTCTCATAATAGAATTAAGTGTTCTTTACAACGTTCGCTTGAGAAAAAACTTTTGGGGTGTTGATTCATGAGAGCATTACAACGTCGCGGTTTTAAGGTAAGCAAATTACTTGACTGAGTGAGCGGTAGCCTAGTTGGGATAACGCCCGCCTCCTACACATGGAGACGCGGGTTCGATCCCCGGTCTGTACCTCTGAAATTTATTTATTTATTTATTTAACTGTTTATTGTAAGATGATAGTACATAGAGACAGAAAAAAAAGAGAAGTAAAAGAAAAAAATAAAAGAAAGATAGAATAGAATAGAATAGAATAGATATTAGATAGAATTTATATTTCTCATGTACGGATTGGATATTTGCACAACGCGATGCTACTTGTAATGTGTGGCGTCCGGACCGAAAGACTATAATTACCGAAGACATAATGGCCAAGGAGAACTTAATCAGTTTTTTAATATTTTTTTATTGTATACCTACCTATGCCTATTTTTTGTATGTAAGTATTTTGTTGGATAAACTATAGGGAATCATGGAAGAAGAGGAGAGAGGCCTTTGTCCAGCAATGGGACAGCGATGGCTATATAAAATAAGATAAGAAACTATTTGGCATTTAAATATGCAATGGCGATATGAAATAGTACATACTTATGTTTAACCCTATTATAGGACATTGACTTTTCTGACAGCGTCGTATAATCTCATGTACACCCATCTTTAAATTGATTGTTTACTTTGTCCCCAAAGTTTGTTTCACAATTAGAGTTGTTCCGTCGAAAGCAAATAACAATAATTAAACTACGAAATAACTTTTTACTGTCGCTTTTTTGCCACAAACTTTGCGATTAGGAGTCTTCCGGGGAAACGAATTAGTTCGTGTTTAGGTTGGTATTTATGAGGTTAAAGCTTGACTGAAGTTTCAGAGATGAAACAGCGGTGAAACAAGTGTAAAATAAGTGAAACATTTATCAAAAGATACACGGATACTTTTGTTCTTTTTGTATACTTACATAAGACTTAGATATCAAATATTTTAATATTTGTACCAAGCTGATACTTACTTTACTTAACAAAAGAGATATATTAGGCAAGAGTGGATGGAAATGCTGGGAGGGGAAGGCCAAGACGAACGTACCTCGATCAAATCGGGGACTTGCTCAAGAAAGGCCAAATCAAGAGTACCCTAAACCGACGGGCATGTATGAGGCGACTGATGAGTGTGGATGAAGCGAAAGAGGTGTGTTTAGATCGTAGGAAGTGGAAGGAAGTGGTCTCTGTCTACCCCAATGGGAGAGAGGCGTGACGGATATGTATGTATGTATGTATAAAATAGGTAGGTACATAGGTATATTCATCATAATAAGTTCGTCAGTTAATTGAAAAAGTACTGCACAACCCAAAAATGCATGTATCACACAAGTAAGATTTCTTATTTCTTGAAGAGACTTGGCATATAATATCCTGTTTAAAACGATGTCAAAATGCAACACATACTCCCAAATGCATTTAACGTTGCAAGGCGCATTTCCGACGCGTCTGAAATAACAGGTGTCATGCATTTAAGTGCATCTTGTATGCAGTTCGGTGCAGTCTGTCACATAGTTTTATTGCTACTGCAATGTTGCGACATGCTCAAAGCCCTAGGTGGTATACAGGATGTTTTGTCAAGTATTTTGTTGTTTTTTAATGTGGTAGTACTGGCATATGTTTGGGGTGGGAAATAATTTATTTATTTATTTAACAGTTTATTGTAAGATGATAGTACATAGATTCAGAAAAAAAGAAAAGTTATACAAAAGGTACAGCATATTTCTAAAAGAAATTTCTTCCTGCAGACCCCACAGAGAGAGAAGTGATAGCATGAAGGCAGGATAGTCACTACAATAAACAATAAATATATAAGTATAAACCTACACATATATATTCGATAAATACACATACATAAATATTATAATTTTTATAAATATATATTGTATTCTCTATGATAAGGAAAGATAGTGCTCTTTAACTTACTTTCTTTTTTTTTAATAATTTTACTGAGTAGTGTTTGAGGCTAATAAAATATTTAATAATCGCACGAGTTTTGTCATTAAATGCTGAACCGCGAGAGCGTCGATTGAACTGCGTAAAATTAGCAATTTTTTTTTATGTACTGATGATTTTTTTTATGACTTCCTTTTATAAGTGCCCTAAAGATAAAATTTAACTGGCAGATAAACATATGTCTATACCATGAAACATAATTGAGACAGAGATAGATATAAAATATCTGTCAGATAAATTATATCTGTATGTGAAATAGGCCCTAAATATATCAAATCTTCCTATAGAAACAAACAGCCTTATTACCTTGCAATGATGTAGTGACTACCAGAATGATCTATCGTGACACCCTGTATTTCCGTTGCATGTCATAACGTGAACTTGACAATATGGCGTCCGTAGTAAGACGACAAGCGACAATGCGTATTTCCCTCTTGTGGGAAATCTGACATTTAAATTGATGGATTGACCTAACCTACTACATAGATAGGTATATACAGGGTGTAACAGAAAGGGTATATAAAGCCGAAACACAGCGATAGTCCTCATGAAACTGATCAAACTTTTTCTAAGGAACATGGGTCGTAACCCGAAAAAAAAAAATTCGCCTCCCCATACAAAATGTCCGATCAGCTGATAGAGTAAGTATGGGCGACCCAAAAATTTTTTTCGAGTTACGACCCATGTTCCTTGGGGAAAGTTGTTCAGTTTCATGAGGTCTGTCGCTGTGTTTCGGCTTTATATACCCTTTCTGTTACACCCTGTATATATGTATGTAGCAAAATATATTTGAGTTACATACATACATATCTGTCACGCCTCTCTGATAGGCAGCAACCACTTGGCTCCACTTACTACGATCCACCTCTTTCGCTTCATCCACATTCATCAGTCGCCTCATACATGCACGTCGGTGCAGGGTATCTATTATAGGCTAACTATTTCTAAGTCTCTCTCAGAGACTAGTTTCGAAAAACAGGACTGCTCGGTGGTATTAAGGGTTGAACAGATATAGTTAAGATGTAGACAAAGTCGCGGGCTACCACTAGTATATTAGTTTTAAGTCTAAAGTCAGAAGCTTATGTAGATGTTTTGAGGTTAATTGGCTTAAATGTTTCTTTTTTCTTAGCCTATTTCGTCCCACTGTTGGGCAAAAGCCTCTCCCATGCCTCTCCAAACACTCCTGTTATTAGCTGCATCCCACCAATCTTCCGATGGAGTGACGACCTACGCTTATTCAGGGCTATTTTTTTATAAAATGTGTCCTTAACATAATAAAAAAGTTCTAATAAGCTATCTTGTAAAATCGAAAATGTCCTACCATTTTTAAAAGAGATTGTACACCAAACTATGCAAATTATTTCTAGAAAATAGATGTAGACTTCAAACGAGAACCTAGGCTGCTAGAGTGCCCTAGGCGGTCTATTTCACGGAACATCAGAGACGGTCTAGGTTATATACTTGCCTACATCTATCTAGATGTAAAATTTGCATGCCTATCGTTATACTTCGTAGGGATATTTTGATATTATGCTTACCTATTCACAGCGGTTATGGCGCGGTTGCGATATGATATTTGAAACCGCTCTAAAACCGCGGGTAAACCGCCAACCGCGATCGCGTATCATCATCATAATCTTGTCGCAGTTCACTGCCTATCATATGCCTCTCCTATTGAACGCGTATCAAATGTTTAATTATAACCATATAAATGAAAATAAATTTAAAAAAATAAATATGTACCTAAACATGACACACAAAAAAAATTTTAAATAATAAAGGATTCAATGTAACATTTTCAATTTTAAGGTTTTACATATTAAAGTCAAAATTCGCGATAAAATAATCTTCAGTTTTTTTTTTTGATCGGCAAACACAGTCTATTGAGTCAAGAACAATTTAATGACATGCCTTTGAATGTACTATTAAATGGTAGTATAACAAATGTATCATAACAAAGATAAATATTTAAAGAAACGTAGAACCTTAATAAATACAATTAAAATAAACAGTATTTTCAAATAAATATTCACGGAGAGATAAAAAACGCTGGGAAACGTCGGAGAAGCGTAAATAATAAAAAAATAAGGTCGGGCAAAAACAAATAGTGGAAACGAATTTGTGCAAATTGTTTGGCAAGGGATCGATGTCGATAGAGCCTGGATTTCTCTGGAGACGACCGGTGCATCCCGACCTTGTAAATATGCGCTAGTGATGGGATTTTATCGATAAAAAGGATAAGAATTGAAACAATTAGGTGTTTTAGCGTCAATAGTAGAGACGGAAAAAAAATTACGCTTAAATCTATTTTGACAATGAAAGTGACTAGAGACTTAATGGAACTTTAACTTAATATCCTTATCTGCAATGCTTAAAACTTTACTTGTATAAAGTTCATTCATCCAATTTACTTTTCTTAACAAAATTCGTTAACTATTACTGATGTAGGGGTGAAGACCGCGAAACTAAAATGGAACTGGGCTGGACATGTTTGCCGTATGCACCCGGATCGATGGGCCAAGATATCTACCAACTGGTTGCCGCTAGAAGGCCACAGAGGTAGAGGTCGGCCTAAGAGGAGATGGCATGACGATCTGGATGCATATTTGGCAAACTGGCCAGGGGTTGCCGGAGATAGGGAGGCATGGAAGAATGTGGGGTAGGCCTTTGCCCAGCAGTGGGACACATTAGGCTATTAAAAAAAACTATTACCAAGATGCCTTTTTTAATTTATATCGATATCACACTTTTAAAGGCCAAACCTAATTTTCAAGACACCGCACTGCGCCCAATACTTACTTAGGTCATGCAGAACAAAATAGAAAGACTTAATTCCAAACTTAAGACCTAATTCTACCTGAATTCTCAAGAAACTTGCCCACTTAGTGTAACTTAACATGTTACATGTAACTTACTAACTTTTATTGGCTATTTCGCCGAGTTTTATTTTAAAAGGGAAGTGGTAAGAAATATTGGTCGGTTTGGTTTACTTAGACCCAGAACACACGGTGAAACGCAACTGCAACGCAACTGAAACTGCTAGTTACTTCCTTAAAAAACCACACACGACGCAACTGAAACGAAACGTTTCAAACTAGTTGCGTCGTGTGCTGTTTTCTAAGGAAGTCTATAGCAGAAACTTTGATGCAACTCAAAAGTTTCAGTTGCGCTGCAGTTGCGATTCACCGTGTGTTTTGACGCTTCAAATCAATCAATCAATCAATCAATCAAATCAGCCCGTTTCTCCCCACTGCTGGGTATAGGCCTCCCTTTTTTCGCGCCATTCACTACGGTCCTGTGCCAGTCTAACCCATAGCGGCCCTGTTGATCTGACGCTTAGTGGTTTGTTTAAATTGCTAGCTCAGATTTACACAGTTGTTTAGCTTGAAGTTACTTCTGATTACTTGCGCTAGTTCTAAAGCTAGATGTAGCGCTTTGAGGGGTTTGGCATACTGAACACTAAACTTAAGTACCTAGGTAACAGATGACTAGGTACTCGTCCTAGTTGCGGCGCTCGCAGCAAGCCAGTGATCCAAATTGTGAGGAGGTTACCTACTAATTAAAAAATAATAGAAAATATGCTGCTGTACCTTTTGTATAACTTCTCTTTTTTCTGTCTCTATGTATGTACTATCATCTTACAAAATAAACTGTGAAATAAATAAATAATAATATTTTTGTTAGTTTAAAAGCCAGTTTCGCTACTTACAGATAGAATTTAACTGGCAGATATGTTATACCTGTCACTGTCTAACACGTTATGTTTTATGAAATAGACAGTAGGCGGTGACTTAGGGCCGTTTCACCACTCACAGATAAAATTTAGCTGTCAGATTTATCTGACAACAGACATATTTTTTTTTTTTTTTAATTTTTTTTTTTTTTTATCAGACATATGTTTTAACCTATGTCTATTTTATAAAACATGACGTTTTAGACAGTGACAAGTATTTTTAGTTTTTTTTTTTTTATTGGCGTCCCTTAGTTATTATTATCTCTGTAATAGTTTTATGTACCGTAAGATAGGGTGCAGAAATTAAATGTTGACACTTTAGGTACATTCTTTGTCAAAATAGCTAAAATGTTGTTTTTTTTTCACCCGCAAGTGCGGAAGCACCCAAATGCATTGTACCTTACTATTGCTACATTTTTTGACATGCTGAAAAAATAGTTAATTGCTGCCGACCCTATAAAATACCTACCCCATTTATAAAATTAAATAACATAACATCACATCACTTACGCTCTAACATTTTAAAATTATAAATTCATAACACTTTGTAGCATGGAGCTTATACAATATACTTTACATTGTTCTATTACCAGTAATATACAGACTAGTAGAACAGCAAGCGATACTATTAGCTATTCTTTATTTGACATTAGCAGAATCCTCATTCGAAGTTGCCATTCAAAAAACAACCATTAGCTTAAATGGTATTAAAATATACTTGGGGTTTTAGTCTAATTTTAATAAATAAAAAATTACGATGAATCTTAATTTGTTTATTTTTCATGTTAAAAAAAATTACAATCAATGCAAACAGTAAAATTAAATAATTTAACAAATTAATAGGTAAAAGATAAACGCAAATACATAAATAAAAAATAATTGAAGAATGTCTAATACGAACTAGGGCGTGATAATAAGATGAGAACGTAAATCATCTCAAACATAATTAAATGTTAAATCATTTTTATTCACACGCTAAATCATGTAGCACCATAAGAGCTTTTTAAAAATGATAAATTATCAAGGGAAGAGGGTATGACTTCCCCCTTAATTGCCTCACAAGGTTTGTTTAAGCGGTTTCATTGTATTCGACTTTCGAAAAGTTTTTTTTTATCCGCAGTCATAGTTAAAATTATCTATGTTTATGTTTTAAGGATTAATAAAATATTCTACTAATATTATTAATGTCAATGTTTGTACCGATGGATGGATGTTACTCTTTTATGCAAAAACCACTGAAGAGATTTAAATAAAACTTGTTGTTGTTTGCACATTAGAATAACACGTAGGCTATATTATTTTATGACATATTTTTTTATATGACGTTGTATGCGTACGAAGTCGCGGGAAATCTCTAGTATTCTATAATATCACTTTTACAACCTTCACCCTGGAGTCGTAAATGTGAAAAGATAAGATGTACTTATATCGTCTTAGCAGACTTAGTTTAGTAAAGAAACATACTTATGAAATAATTTATGTATACTCTTTGATTGATTTAACCCAGTAGTGTTTACAGTTTGCGTATAAGGTATTTAGTTGCTCCAGTTTAGTATGTCAATATTAGGTTAGGTTATTTACTTCGATTAGTTTGTTTGTATGTTCAAATAAACATGATAATGTTTGTATTTTGATTACATTTCAACTTCATATTACCTATTCATTATTTGTATTTAATTTAATAATTATAATTATCACTAAAGTAAAATAATTAATGAAATAACCTCACTAATGATCATTAAATATAAATTTCAGAAGTAACTGTAACGAATACATTCATATTTGCCAATCAGATTTAATACCAAATATAAATAATTAAAATTAATAATTTTAAATATTTTGAGACTGAATTATAGCATCCGTCATGAATACAAGCCAATATAAATTACAAAATACAATATTTAAATATTCACAAATACAAATAAACGAATTTGTCGTGCACAAAGAGAATTATTTCGACAAATTTTTCATCTCAATGTAGACAAATTAAAGTGCATTTTTGATAATTCGAGAGACTTTTAATTGAAAACATCAATTTTCATTATTGACACACAGCTTGATATATTTTATTTAATAAAATAATTACTCAAGTACCTATATAGATTTTGCGTAACTTTGCGCTTATGGCTATAAAGAAATTCAATTATATTATTATTAAAATACCTACTTGTTTGATTTACTTTTTTTTAAATTAACTAATATAAACATCGATTTTTGGTCTAGCTACATAAACCAAGGCAGCACAAATGGAATTTCTAGCAACTTGGGAATCTTTCTTTATGTAAGTATGCTTTTAGTTGCTACTTCCACTTAGCCAATATTTATTGTTTGACAACAAAAACAAGTGAACTCTGCCAATGGAAACTGTAACTTACTTTCTGGGGCCCAAGTCTGCTTATTTACAATATTCTCAGTTGGGTATCGGCAGAGTATCAATAAATATCAAAGTCATTTTTTGACACATTTGGTCGCAATCAGTGTTAGCCATAAAATCAACCATTGTTTAGCGGCGTACCAAATGTTTCAAAAAATGACATTAACACTCTGCCGACACAAAAGATCACACAACTGAGTCTATTTTAAATTAGCAGACGTGGGTCCCTGATCTCTCGCACAAAAGAAAAAAAGATTATCGAGACAAATAAAGGTAGTATTCGGCATATCAGATCGGTTTTCCCGTGTTCCCCTGTTTTTCCTTTACAGTGAAGGGAGGGTGAATTGGTGTTCCACAGACTATACTTCCGGAGGGTGTTTATATTACGTGATAGGTTTTATTCTGATACCGTTAGAAGTATAAAATAAGTTGATACAATAATACGAGACGAATCGTTTTAAGCCGATTGTCCGCTCTTCCCCAATATTATTATTTATATTTATATATATATATATAATATTATTTATATTTATTAAAAATATAAGTATTTATATTTTATTTACTTAAAGATTTAATATTTAAAATAAAAATCACATTTTTATTGTATTTTTATGTATTATACCTATAATAAAATATAAAATGTATTTAATTAGTAGTGTACTTATCTAACTTTTAATCCTCCATCATTACTTTGTTATAATTTAGATTAAAATCTTTCGTTGATTGCAAATTAAAAATTTATAACATTTTAATTATAAATAAATAAACTAATAAATACAAATAAAATAGCTTTGGTCGCAGATTTTTTCTGAACACAAAAAAATAGTATTCGATTTTTAAAATAACAACTTGATACCAGTACCTACTTGACTGCAAATTAAATTTTTTTGATTATAAAAGTAGCCAAATCTCGTATTTTTTACCCACACAGAAATGTAAAATTAAGCCCTCAATGCATTTTCATTTGAATTTATAAACAGAATCATCGCCAATCAAGTTCGTAGGGGAATTTTATCGCATCATGTTATTTCATTGGTCGGTGATTAGATTTGTAGCCGAGGTGGGATCTTTTATCGCATTTGGATATTTATATCTTTTTATCACTATTGGACGAGGGGAAGTTTCAAACTATCTTTATGATATTTTTCATCTGTATTTGTTGGCGTAGATTTATAAAAAAAGTATTTATTCCTAGACAGGTATATTTTTAAAATATTATAATGTCAGATACCACAGCTGGACAAAAGCTTCACTTTTACAGTTATTAATCTCAAATACAAATCTATTTAAGTTCCGGCATCTTTAAAAAAAATATCAAAAAACTTAGATGGTATTGTAATATGTTTCTCACCTTCTCTCTCTCTCACAAAAAACCTATATTGTAATTATTTTTCTCAAAACAACAAAATATACAACATTCAACATTGCTTTAGTTATCTTATCACTGTTTATTATTATTGTTATTTTATTATTATTGTTATAACTATTGTTACTTTAGTTATTATTATAAAGCGAATAATAAAATAAACACTAGCAGACAATATAAATCTAAATTCTATTAATAAAGCGTAATTTATTTAATTTCAAACAATCAACACAGCACACTTTGCCGAAAATTGCGACCTTATAATAAAATTTTAATTATTTACCTACTACGAATGTTACCCAATATTACGGTGTCAGTACACAAAAAGTTCACCAGATAATTCCTAGATGGCGCTACGTGTACTCTGAAACGCGCTATCGTTTGACTCACGGAAAAACTATAGGTACAATCGAGAGTGCGTCGCTCTTCGTGCCTCAATCTAATGAGTAAGGAAATTATTGGGCCTTGGTAACGCTTGGCAATGTCCCAATAGGGGCGAACGTATTTTTGAAAGGTAAAGGTCGTCCCTTTGAGGTGCCCGCCTACTTTGCGAGCGCTTCGGGTGAAGCGATCTGCCTAGTAAAAACATATTAATAATTTATATTAATAATGTATTTAATCAAACAAATTGCAATGGTGTTGTTCTATTTATGGAGAATATCATGAATCGATCAATTGTATCCCTTTATTGAAGAACTAATGTTTACATTATGTCCAGAATGAAAACAAAAAATATTATTAATTACATTATCACTTTAAAAAAATCGTTCCTATTATTTACAACGTTGTTTCAAGAACAGATAAAACGTAACAATTTATGATTTAAATAACTTCAGAGTACAGAGGGGAGGGAGACGGCCGACATACAACGCAAAGATTTTATTTCTTAACACGTTGAACGCTATAGAAATTTAGGTAGGTGTCTTTTCATTCAAGCCATGGGGGACACGGGTGAGCCAACACCATTGAATCCATTCAGGCCGCGGGGGTCACCGGTGAGCCAAATGGATGCTTCTGTTTAAATTGGTTCATTCCCTAGTAGGAACCATCAATAGGCTAGATACTTAATTTTACTGCGAAATGCAGTTCCGTTATTATAAATAGTATGCAAAGAACAGTATGATGTGCAATATACCTAACTGCACATTGCAATTGCAATTATTTGCATAATGGATCACTATTGTGTCAAATATGGAATTAACGGTTTGACCGTTGTGTCCAAATTAAGAACGGAACGGTGTCTCTACCTTTTTTTTAGAATACTAGAGGCTGCCCGTGACTTTGCACGCAATTATCGCCATTTCTTGAAAAAAAAAACTTAAAATAATAATATAGATAGACTATGTTGTTATTTTGATATATTATGAGCTACAATATTGCCAAATTTCATCAAAATCTATTCAGTAGTTTTTGCGTGAAAGAGTAACAAACGTCCATCCACAAAAACCACAAACATTGACATTTATAATAATAAATAATAGGATTATTTTTCTACACTATATTATAAAGAGGAAAGTTTTGTTTTCTTGTTTGTTTCGAAGAAGCTCCTAAACTACTGAACCGATTTCAAAAATTCTTTCATCATTAGAATCCTACATTGGCATTGAATAACATAGGCTAATAAAATGTCAATAAGAGTATAATTTTATAATTTCTTGAATAAATTGTAGTAGGTATACCATGTTGAGAAACTTTACAAAGTTTAAAAGTATAAACATGCATCCAGCTTACCTGAGTCTAGGACTAAGTTTGAGCTGGATTCCACCTAGGTAGATTATTATCTTTCAGTCTAGATTTAAGCGTGCTATTCAGAAACCTAGGTATTCAACGGTGCTCTTTGTTCAGCTCTGAATACCTAGATGAAGTTTGTATGCAGAGAAAAATTTTATGTTGGTATTTACCTACTTAAATGTGAAATAGGAATTGCCTTTTAGTAAATAAAAGACAATATAACAGGGGCCCAAGTCTGCTTATTTAAAATAGCCTCAGTTGCGTGTCGGCAGAGAGTCAATGGCATTTTTTGTCACATTTGGTATTTTGCTGATTGATTGCGACCAATTGTGTCAAAAAAATTACACTGACACTTTCATCGACACTCTGCCGACCTATCGACATACAACTAAGAATTTTGTAAATTAGCAGATTTCGGCCCCAGTACTGTAAACGCTTAGTTGTTTATTTAATGTTTAGTTTTGAAAATTGTTTAAATTGCAACAAATAATGGCTGTTTAATGGATAAGTGATCAAAAAATGTCTTTCTGCAACTCAATGAACAAACAAAATGTTACCTACTACTTATACTTAAGTTATATTCTTAATTGTATAATACTTTATTATAATTTACTAATATCTACTTATAGTTTTAAGATAAAGTTTTTAAGTAACTGGCAACTACTTGCCCTCTTGTTTGCAGTGCTCTTGCAGGGCGTCACATGTAGGTACATATGACTTTGTAATACCTTACCCAACATGTGACTTGCAATAAACAAATACTAATTTTAAAATTAGAAGTTCTACAATTCAAATCTAGAAAATGAAACAAAATCCTTTACAACATGGATTTTATTAATGAAATGTAGTGTTTCATGGGATATGTTGCACAATAATTTTGTAAATGAATGTTTAGATAGCTTGCACTAATTCTGGATGTCTAACCTTTGTCGAGCCAGTAAATAAGCGATTGAGAAATAAGTAGGTATATATTGGGTTTATTATATCTTGAATTTACTGGTAATATACTTGTCGACGAGGAGAGTCATCAGAAGTGGCGTTTAAGCTTTTAGTTAAAATAAAACAGTGGGCGTGTAACGAACAAACTGGCTTTATTGTGTAGTTTGCAATCACGTTATTAAATAATAAGGTGTACGTGATGTCTTCTGATATCTCTTCAAATCAATAATCAAACAGAATCCATCATACATGACAGCCTCTTCAAATATGAAAACGCCAACTTGACAACCAGTTAGAAACATGCCAGTTCTTGCGTTTTAGCAACAAAGAGTTTGCAAATGGTTCCAAAATATCCTTCATGAACGTAATCTCAGCTGTTCTCCGACATACTGTATATTTGCTATCTATGTATATCTATGTTATTTACTTAGAGCGTTAACGCTTCGTCTCCTGGTGCCCAAGTCTGCTTATTTAAAATATTCTAAGTTGTGTGTCGGCAGAGAGTCAATGTCATTTTTTGACGCATTTGGTCGCAATCAGTGTAAGCCTTAGTGTATTGCTTAGCAGAATACCAAATGTGTCAAAAGATGCCATTGACACTCTGCCGACACACAACTGAGGCTAGGTACTTTAAATTAGCAGATGTTGTAGTACAGTTTTAGTACTAATTTATACCTACTTGTACAGCGGAAACGGTCAAACAAAATAAGTTACAGTAGGTACGCGGCAGTTTGTTTCACATGCTCGATTTTATTGTTGTGTCTGTCTGTTACATAAGTGTAAAAACCTAAAGATAGAGATGGAAATATTTTCCGATGTGTATTAAATACCAATTCGCATTGTAGTTGCTTTACAAAACGCTACTTTTGTAGCGTTTCATGCGGTCAATGAACTTGCACGCTATAACCCGAACACTGCCTTGATTGCTACATGTAAATTACTGCCAGTGACTTCATGTGTTTGAGTCTCAATTATTTTTTTATGACAACACTGAAATGAAGAGAAAACTATTAAAACAACTGGAAATGAGAGTACAGCGAATGGGATGAAAAGTAAAGCAATCTGACTTTTAGCTATTTAGGTATGTTTCCGTTTTAGATTTTCTGTTTATACCTACTTACTTACATCAAACTTCCTACTAATATTATAAATTTCAATGTTTTTATCGATTGACGAATGGATGGATGGATGTGAAAGTTTATTACTCTTTCACTCAAAAACCACCGAGCAGATTTTAATGAAACACATTATTTTAAGATACTTATTCCGTACTTTTTGTGAGATAATAGGTATGACAATGGATACGAAGTCGCAGGCAGCATGAAGTAGAAAATAGCTAAGTTGTTTATTTAATGTTTAGTTTTGAAGATTGTTTTTAATTGCAACAAATAATTTCTGTTTAATGGATAAGTGATCAAAAACGGTCTTTCTGCAACTCAATGAACAAACAAAATGTTAAGTTTTACAATTAAAAAAGTAGTTAAACCCGAAAAAAGCATTCCTTCAGTTTCTCCAACGCTTCCGTGTCAAATGTAAATAGAAAGCGGATCAGTAATCATGTTTATTTTCAACCCAAACAGTTAGTTAACATAAAAGTTGTTTATGAAACCCATTTGGTAACGGTAAGTAAATGAACCTACGGCTTTAATGTGGTGAACGTAGGTAGACTTTTTATTTTTAAACGTAATTCGGCATAGATTGGGTGAAATAGGCGCAGAGGGTGCAAATTAAACTTTTCAGTATCTAGTAGATGAATTAATTATGGTAGTTTTATCAATATATCTAAGACTAAACTAAGCTAGTTTCTTAATAGGGATGATCTTTTTTTTTATCCCACTTCTTCGTCACACTGCTGCGCAAAAGCCTCTGCCGTGTTTTTTTTTGCGTCGTTTCTATTCTATATAATATTTTATTAATTTACCTATTCCTATATACATAGACAATGTTTTTTTTGGATATTTCAAATTAGCTTGATTAACTCTATCAATCCTTTCCACAATTACAATAAATAGGTTATTATGACTATTGCAGTTTGACGTCTGATTTGAAAAACGAAAACCGGGTTGACCTACTAGCTGTTTCTTCTATGCAATTACGTACATACATACATATCTGTCATGCCTCTTTCCCATCGGGTCATTTCCCACCACTTACTACGATCCAAGCACACTTATTTCGCTTCATCCACATCCATCAGTCGCCTCATACATGCACATCCAATGACACTACATGAAATAGCCTTATTTTAATAAAATATAAAGCTTCTACCACAGTTTACTAAATAGTTACTTAAGTAACTTCTACTAAGCGTAGGTTAGGTACCTATATTAACATGGAGATACACTCGAGTCGAGAGCAATGAATCCGTGTCTCTAAAAATCCAAAAATCTCGCGATCCAAGAATGCTAGCTTATTGAAATAAAATGTGTTTAAGAGACCAATAAGTACAATTTTTTTTTGGTTTTTTGTTTAACTGACTGAAATCAATATTCTCGAGTGTATTACGAACTGTACCTCTTTATAGTCTATGACATTCTGGCTTCACGTTTACCACGATGCACTCAGAAGGCGTGTAATAAACTCACAGCAAAATGCTTTGATGATTTTACCAAATTAAACTGTGTTATACCTACCAACATATATGTATTTATTACATCCAGTTTTATATGTGTATTAAGCGAGGTGACGTAAGTACAAGGACTATTAGGCCCAGAACACACGGAGAGTTACTTTTGAGTTGCGTCGTGTGTGGTTTTCTAAATAAGCATAAGTAACTAGCAGTTGCAGTTTCGTTTCAGTTGCGTCATGTGTGGTTTTCTAAAGGAGCCTATAGCAGAAACTTAGATGCAACTCAAAAGTAACTAACAGTTTCAGTGTCGTTTCCTCGTGTGTTCCGGGTCTTACACATTGAAAATAAAAGTTGTTTTTTACTAAAAAAAAATTGTTATTTTTCGAAAAAAAGGAATCTTATGCCAAGTTTCATGGATTGATTTAGGCGTTTTCACATGAAAATTTTATAAGCGCGTATACACTCGATTTTAGAAGCGCGTGTACCTACGCGCATATTCTGTAACCGATCGTATTCGCGCGTATGAAAAAGTCTGAAAACGCCTTTAATACTTTCACTACAGAATACCAAATAGTAGGCTTTCTTATCTTATCTAGCCATCGGCGTCCCACTGCTGGGCAAAGGCCTCTCTCCTTTTCTTCCATGATCCCCGGTCCTGGGCCGCCTCTGCCCAGACATTCCAAGAAGGCGTCCAGCTCATCTCGCCACCTTTTTCGTAGTCTCTAATCTAATCTAATTTAGCCATTTGTGTCCCACTGCTGGGCAAAGGCCTCTCTCCCCATCCGCCATGACTTTCTGTCTCGAGCTTCCTGCGCCCAGCTACTTAAGAAGATGTCCAGCTCGTCCCGCCACCTTTTCCGTGGTCTTTCCGTGGTTCCGTGGTCTCCGTGGTCTAGTCTTCCGTCTTCCGTAGTCTCACGTAGGGATAAAAAATATGAACAAAAAAGTGTCGTTTCTAATATAGGTACCTAGTATAAATAGACACATCATTCTCTTTCACACAGGAATAGCAAGAAATCAACGCGCCATAGATCTTAAGCCTATAAAACCGCGTAAGTACTAAGTACTAGGTAAAACAATAACAAGCAGGTGCCAGTTGCTGCAGGTGCATATAAAGTATGACGTACTTCTGGAAGGGTGCCAACTCGCTTACTGCTGCATTAATTGCTCTGAGATTTCATTATGGGCGGCGCTAACTATGAAAATCTGGAAAAGAACCGTTGAAAAAGATTTTTATTGATGTTAGTTACAACCTACTCGAAAATGGTTTTCATCGTAGTTGTATTTTCTTTAAAAATTGCGATAATGCCTCTTGTTTAAAGTCACGCGGCTTTGGTATGTAGGTCCCTACTAATCAATGCCAGGCAATTGTCAGGCGTTCATTTGATGATTTTATATGCGCTTATGCACAATTTTGCGACGCGATTGCAGTTTTTCTGTTTAAAATGAAACCGAGGGATAACATCAACTACCTACTTTCCCTAAAAATACCATCGATTGTATTGCGTCCCACTCACTAACGGTGAAGGAGAACATCGTCAGGAAACCTGTATACACTAGAAAAGAAAGAAGGTGTATGTGAAATCCACCACCCACATAAAATAGGCCAGCGTGGTGGATTACGGCCTAATCACTCTCTGAGAGAAGGCTCGTGCCTGTAATGGGGATGTTAAAGGGCTGATAAGGAGGAATTCTATCCTTAATAAAAATTCTTACTCAAAAACACCTGAAACGGTTTCAAAGATCCAATCCTCTAAACTCAGTTTAGTATAACTGAACAAGACCACAACACTTGAACTGTTACGCCCTTGACGCAACTGAACAGCGTCGGCAAGAGTTACAAACACTACGCGGATTTAACAATGCTGGGCCGGTTCTAGGGGTGAAGGAAAGGGTTAGTTTAAGTGTTTTTCTTTTTTAGAATAAAGGGTTAACTAATAGAATGCTTTAATGCTTAATTGTTAGAAGGAAGTGGTCTCTGCCTACCCCAATGGGCGAGAGGCGTGACGGATATGTGTATGTACGTATGCAATTGTTTGAACTATCCTCAAGATTGGCACCAAAAATATGCACAGAAGTAACAAATAACTTATTCTTTTAATGACATTTTCTGTGAGTATTGCTGGCTGAATCTGGCGTTTATATATTATGAAGATACGTAGGTACTTAATACAAATGTCAAACTTTTTTCTCACTTTTCGTGAAAAGTTCACGGATTCAATGGCAGAACATTTGGTATGAACCTTTTCACACTTTTTTATATGTACCTAAAACTGTCTTTCGATAGAAAATCCAGACGGACATAATACGACAAGTGGAAACCTGGCCTCAAAAAACTATGTAACATTAGGTTTCCTGCGGTTTCTTCCTCTCGGGCATACAGTTAGTGAAACGGTTGTAGTTTTAGATAAAAATGTGTAATAAATCACGTTTGTATTTTTGAATTAAACACTTCTCTTTTTCAATGTTATACGAAATCCATCTCTGTATAAAAGACAACTCCGTGCCGAGTAGCAGATCTCGAAACGATGGCAGATCACCTTGCCAGACTGTAGATTTATCTGGGTACTGTTTCACTCCTCTGTTGGCGGCTTAAAGTCACAATGGCGGGTCGACTTCGATGTAAATCTGAGGACCAAACGTTGAAAATTCTTGTCTAAATTTATTTTATTTGGTAGACCCAGAACACACGGTGAAACGCAACTGCGACGCAACTGAAACTGCTAGTAACTTTTGAGTTGCATCTAAGTTTCTCCAAAGACTCCCTTAGAAAACCACTTACGATGCAACTAATCTGAAACATTTCAAACTAAAAGTAACTAGCAGTTTCATCGTGTGTTCTGGGTCGTAAACGGCATCGAGGGACACCACCGCTAAAATGGCAAGAGAATCTTTACTCTGTCAGCACATCCAGGGGCCCAAGTCTGCTAATTTAAAATAAGTATTCTCAGTTGTAAGCCATTGTATTCGCTATGTGCGAAGTACATGGTGGGGGTATAGTAAAGCGATCGCAGCGCTTGCCGTGGTAGAAATGCGCAACAATCCGGGAAAGTAAAGTCAATGTAAATAAATAAAAATGAATTGTTGTTCGTTAGTCTGATTAAAACTCGAGAACGGCTGGGCCGATTGAGCTGATTTTGGTTTTAAAATGTTTGTCGTAGTCCAGGGTAGGTCTAAACGGTGAGAAAAATTCGAATAATTGCCGGGAAAGCCCTAAAACAGACCTTTTCTTTTTCCCATACAAATGTTTTCTTACTAAAATGTAGAGTCAATTTGAACTTTATTCCTACACAATAAACTTCATTCTAAGGCGTGACAAAGTAAAGCTCTGGTTTTAAACACAATTGCATTTTACCCCAGTGACAACACGAGAATCATTGATCTGTAATAAATAAATTATAATTATTAATTAAAATAGGTACGTTACCTATCATAAAATACTAGAGTCTGTGCGGAAAGAGAACCGTCGTGACCTTCAAGTGCATAAAGAGTCAAAAAATATTTACTATGACAAACTTTTATCATTTCCTTGAGACAGTTTGAAAATTACTTATTTAAGGTTATCAGAGTACTTACGTTTAAACTCGTTACATAGGGCGTTAATGTCACCGATGTTTGACGAATGATGTGGGCTCGTATTAAATAACTATTGCCATTCTTTCGTAACTCTTCAACATTTCTTACATGTTGTGCTAAAACTAATTTATTTCCTTTCAACAAAGTTTGAGGTTGGAACCTAATATTGTGTTTTACACTTTCAAAACCGGTTTTTATAATGACGTCCATTATTTTATGCACTGTTTTAACAAATTCCTCTAAAATTACCACTTGTCGTCTTTCTATTTATCTTTTATTTACTTTATTTATTAGAAAGCAATAAAATACTGATATGTTATTATTTGGCATAATCCCGGAAAGTTGCGCATGCTAGGTGGCGCTACTGTCGTGCACATAGCGAATAGCAGAATACCAAAGACCTTATGTCAAAAATGCCATTGACATTCTGTCGACACACAACTGAGAATATTGTAAATTAGTAGACTTAGGTCTCTGGCAGATTCGTTATGTAGATTAGAATGAAACTGGATGTTAAGCAAGTACCTAAGGCATTTTTCCAGAAGAAAAATGCACATAACGTAGGGCCCTGTGCCGAAGGTTTCTTGCCGTCTTCTTCCTCTCGGCTATACAGGTAGTGAACCGGCAGTAGTTTTAGATCAAAAAAGTGTAATGAATTTTGCCTATTTTTGAATAAAACACTTTTCATTTTCATTTTCAAAAGGATAGATCAAATTGTCATTTTCGATGTCGAAAATTTTAAGAAGGCGGCATTAAATGTGACTTAAATTGTTTGTATAAGACCTTTAAACTCTTTGCGGCCTTTTTTGCAACTTAGTGGAAGTACCAACCTACCTAACCGTTTCGGTATACATACATATAAACTTTCGAAGGTATACTTACCCACAATAAACCTTACCTATGCTTGCATGTATTCATTCATAAAGATACGTAGATATTGCAGTAATATTATGTGTGACTATGCCAATAGCAAACGCAGGCGGTGCGTGACCAAGCTAAACCAAATAATAGTTAATTTCACCGGTTAATTACATGTAATTAGTAGCAGAGAGCATTCAAATAATTGTCCTCAGTTTGAAAATTAATTATCTATTTCCAGTTCTCTGGGTAGTGTATTCTAGGCACTTAAAACCAGATACACAGAGATAGTCTTTAAGTTAACGCTCCAAAGCTATAGGTTTATTAAATAAAGAAGGTGATATTTTTCATAATATTTCATTTTGATTAAAATGGTACTGTTGTTGACCAAAGATATGTGTGTATTGCATACTTCTATACAATATTTTCCAAAGGCGTTACTTTCAATCACTTTGTCAGCGTTCCTATTCAATTTTCGAACATTCGACGCTGTGTAACATTAACATCCAGATGCAAAAAGCATAGTTACAGTTAATGCCCCAGTTAATAATAAATTACAAATTATTAACCCCAGTTAATAATAAATTACAGTTAATTAGACATATATCTACACCTAGCTCATATTATAGTTGTCAATACTTATAAAAATACTTCACCTACGCATAGGTACTCACACTCATATATTTCTTAATTTTCATGTCAGCGTAGTTAAAGTATGTACAATAGATTACCTACTCTCTGACGCTCACTACTTCCCTCCCTTTTTCCCTCTCTTTATAATGCATAATTAACTTTAACGGCCTTTCTTGAAACAAGGGTAGGTAAGACTAAAATAAATCATAATGCCCGAAAAACCATGTCAAGTACACCCCATCAAGATTTTATGAATATAATTCCCTGTGGTTATAAATTCGGCCTCTTCTCTTCATTTTATCTTAAATTTTAATGAATTTTCCTTTAAAAAGTACTTCATAATAAATTGTATGTACTTTATATACCTACCGTTCATTTACCATTACGGTTTACGGAAAGTTGTCGTTATAAAGTGAAAATCTTACGTGATTAAATAATAATACATATGCAAATCGGTAGACATTTCCCGCCTTATTTTAAAATGAGTTCTAAAGATAGTCCGACGTTAGTTCGTTTAGTTTGACGTTTTGTCCATAGCCGAACTAACTTCGAACTTAGTTTAATTTTAGTCCTTGTTGAAGGCTTTAACGTTGTTATATCGTTACATATATCATTTAGTATAAAATCCAAACGAATCCGCTGATCAATCAACCGTTTCCCTTGAGAATAATCAAGCCGTTTCGGCCGTTCAACAAATAATACGAAAGAACGCTAAATGCGAACCGATTTTTAATGAAATAAAAGCTGTTTCCGTAATTTGTAATTCTAGGGCCTAGGGGCATTGCCGCTGTGCCAAGTCGAGGAAAGCAAAAGAAACGGCATGGTCGTACCATCTTTTTTTCGAAGCAGTTCAAGCCATTTTAGACAATCTTTTAACTTCGTTGTTGATAAAAGAAGCCTCCAAATTTCAGAAATTAAGTAGGTATACAAACATCGTGTAAGTATTTCAAAACTCAAACATATTATATCTCTTAAACAAGAAAATCTAAGGTAAGGCCTACATCTACGCAATCCTTAGAGTTCTTGTTTACAAAACCTCTTAGACATTTTAAGTTGAATAAATCCCAGAAAATCCAATAACAAATTCCCTAAACATCCGTCAGGATATTCTCAAAGAAGTTGAGTCCTCTTTTATATCAAAGGGTTGAAGTTAAACGATATTTGAGAGCAAAGGTGTAAAGATGAACGTGATCCATCAAACCTGTAACAGGATAAATCTGGGCACAGATGTATCTAATCGCCGGTCCCAGTTTGGGCGCCAGTTTCAGAAATGTCCCCGTTTGGGCGCCAATTTTGTTACGACTGAAAAAATGGTTGTTTGTTTTGTATTTTGTTGTGAGTTTCAAATGACTTTTGGTGTTTTTTCGGTGGGTTTTAATAAAAATAATATGCTAACGATGATGATTTAGAAATATTGAAAAAACTTTTACTTTAACTAAAAGCTTAGGTAAGTACCTAGGTAGAAAATAATATGCTGTAACTTTTGTATATTTATATGTGGTATTATCTACTATGACTCTGTTCTTACAATCAACTGCTAAATAAATAAGTAAATATGGGTCTTTCTTTTAAGATTATCATAAGTATAAATCTTTATTTTAAACTGACACGAATGATTTAAGTAGGTACCTATATGTTCCAAGTATACGCTCAATTTCACTTAATTCTTTACTGGCAACAACATTTGATTAACCAAAGTGCAGTTGAAGTGTATGCATCCTATAACACGCTCCCATTCTCAACAAATAAACAAAATTACCTCACTCATATAAAATAGTGTTTGAGCCGTGAAACGTATAAAACTGGTTTGGTAAAACGAGGGGCCGGGGCGCAAGGGAAATGCATGTAATGCACTTCCTAAATACGGCGGGGGATGCACAATTTATTGCATCGTAAACGTCTAATGTAATCCCTTTAAATTGGTACGTGTCAGTATTGTAGATGGTGAATTGCTTTATGAAGGTAACTAAGTATTTGTAGCTATCTATAGGATAGGTAGGTGTAAAAAGTTCAATGGCCCGTTTAAACACATATGCCTGTTTCAGAACCTACAGATAAAATTTATCCGTCAGATATTTTATACCTGTCACTGTCCAAAACGTCATGTTTTATGAAATGAATGTAAGTTTATCCGTCAGATAATTTTATAATCGTAAATGGTGAAATGGACCCTTAAAGATAAAATTTAACTGACAGATAAACCTATGTCTATTTCACAAAACATGACGTTCAAGACAGTGACAGGTATAAAATATCTGTCAATAACATTTTGTCTGTAAGTGTTAAAGCGGGCCTTAATAGTTTAAAATTATACTGTCATGAAGAATATTATGTTCATTAATTATTAACAAAGGTTTTAACATTGTTATCCTGGGTGACCCGGTTGTACTGTATGTTGCCTGCACTCAGTTTTCAGCGAGTAGGTAATCGTGTTACCACGATAGGTCTTTTTGCTTTTCTGCATTATAATCTGATGTACATCATTGTCTTTTTCATACTTTTGACTCATCTTGTAAGTATTGCTTTATTGTAGAGATTTTATAATATTATAATAGTTTTTAAATATAATCTATAACTTAGTCGGTAATCCATTAGGATATCGCGGTGAATTTCATAAGCAAGTTTGCGTATTATTTGAACACAGCGTAACATTATAAAATGTTATGTTATGACATCGTCAATGGGCCTTGAACAAGATGTTGTCTTTTAGATTTATGTAATGTAATGGTATCTACACACCAAATCCACCGGTTTTTTTGACAGCTGCCATTCGCATGACGTAAAGCCACCGGCGTCGCCCGGCGGCATGCCGGCGGCTTTGGTGTGTAGACAGCATTATGAATAAATAAATAAATATGCTCAACAAAAATCTTGCACTGAAATAGAACAGAAGCTAGAAGATAAGTCTTCTTTCAACTAGGTTATCTAGCTTGAAATCTTGAGATCTGAGCTCCACAAATAACGCCTCGTATTTTCTAAGCCCGATATGGCCAGCCAAGACCAATCCATCTGCTGTATCCAGTGCTATAAATCACTTTGTAATCCATTGCTCGTCCCCGTACAACGTGCAACGATGCTGTAGGATCACGCGGTGATGTATCGGCGTTTGAAGGTTTTTATTTCGATCTGTGTACTTATCTGTGCGGATGGGTGTACCTACGCTTTGTTATTCATACCTATTTGTTAGATGAGTGATAGAGTGGCTGGTTTGATCGAATAAATTGTCAAAACATCCTCTAATATTATAAATCTCAATGTTTGTGCCGAAGGATGGATGTTTGTTACTCTTTCACGCAAAAACTACTGAACAGATTTTAATGAAACTTTACCATATTATAGCTTGAATTGCACAAAATAATAACACAAAGGCTAGGTATATTATTCTAAGATATTGTGTTAGTTTTCCAAGATATTACGATAAATGCATACGAAGTAGCAGGTGGCCTCTAGTAGGTAATAGACATAAGATTGTTTGCGGATTTTACATGTGAAAAGACGCGGAAACCGCATTTCGCGTTTTTATAATTAAGTAAGTGAATGTTACTTAGTAGGTACATAACGAATAATTTCTCAATAAAACTATTTTCACCCTCGGAACTCATTACACACGCTCTCGGCAGTCGGAAATCGCCGAACGAAGCCGACGTAAACCTTACGAGCAAATCCGACTTGACCTGGACTTAGCCCAGACACCTGTCACAGCCCATCCGCCGGCTAAATACTAAATCCTATGGCTTTGGTATTAATTCCTTCAAATTGTTGCTTCATAGAAACTGGGATAGAGATTCGGATATTTATGATGTACCTAATGTGCATTTGAATTAGTACCTAGTACCTACCTATTTAGGATTAGATATGTCAGGACTCGAGGTTTTTAAACCCTATGTTCAAAACTCGCCTCAACTTTGAAGACTGTATTAAAAATGTACGACTTAAGACTTTTGGTCAATCTAAAAAAGTTTTGAGTCATCAGATAGCTTGCTTGAAAGATAAACGACTCGAGTGCTATATTAAAAGACTCGAACCTCGGACGCGAGCCTTTTAGGTAAAGAACTCGAGTTGTTTAAGAAGCCGAGTCTTTTAAAATAGGATTTCAAAAAAGAAAACTTATTAAATTGATAATATATATTTATTGATTGATAATTGTGTTTCTTTTCACACAGTAAACAAATTAAATTAACAATTACTTAAGTACAATCATTTAATTCGGCTTACAATATTATTTATTACTGATAATAAATAATAAACCTCGCGACTCGGACTCGCGCAAGCTGAGTCGTTTATGAAAAGGTTCGAGGTTTTTCATCGTAACTTAGTCATTTATTCCATGGGAGTTTTTTTTAAATGACTCGGAAATAAAATAACCCTCAAGTTGTAACAGTTTACAAGAAAAGGTTCAAGGTTCAGGGTTTGCACGACTCGATTGAGTTGAAAACCTAAGAGTTGAGTCTAGTCTTGTTTAAAGGACTTTAAAGCCTCGAGTCCTTACATCTCTATTTAGGATCTGTTTCTCCATTTACAGATAAAATTACAATCTGACAATGACAATACCTGTCTCTGTCTAACTAAAACGTTATGTTTAATGAAATAGATGTAGGTTTACCTGTCAGTTTGATTTTATCTGCAGGTGGTGAAACGCCCACTTAATCTTGGTTTTAATGTTAGGTAGGTACCTACCTATACTGTTATTATTAAAAATAATTATACTGAATTACTAGTCATACCTATCCTCTCGTTTCAAAACAACGGTGAAAATTACTGGACTGTACCTCTATCTCGAATACCTACTCTACTAATCAATGTTGGGATAAAGGTACAGTTGAGTGAAAACCACGGTGGATTTAAACTGGTGGAAATAGCATAATATTGTTCTTGTGCTATGTGGAGTTCTAGGAAATAGACATTTAGTAAACAAAGCTGTATTATCATAAAAACCTTAGTTATATCAGTTTATTAAATACATTTCATACAAAGTTTGGGTACTCAGCCAACGATGCAAGAGTCCCATTTCGGGCGCCAGTTTTATGTGAAAGTTCGCGGTTGCTCTCCAACTGAAATAAATGACAAACGATGATGCATTCCTCGAAATAAGTCCCTAAGTGCAAAGTTTGGGTAACGATCCTATTATTCATACGTAAAGAGTTTGTTGTTTAAGAGTTGTTGAATGACACCATATACCCCAAAACGACAATTTTATAGGTCATTGGTAAGGTACGGCTAACAAAACGAAAACTGGCTTAAAGTAAAGGCCCAAAAACAAAATGGACGTAAAGATGTTTAAGACCAAACTTAGCTTGGATTTTGATGATGTAAAATGTCACATTAAAAAGGTATCTACCTACACGGGGTACCTATCTCTAGGTGTGTTTTTTAATATACAACAAATCTGAAATGTAGTTGAATGACTTGTAAGTTAAGTTTTTGATTTTTCTAACGTATCGTAGCTGCGAAACAAACGGTTTCAAATAAATTAAAGATACGTACCTACATATCTAATTAATCTAAAATAGTTTGGTACCTACAAAAGAAACTTAGACATAGGTATGGACTGGGGCCCAAGTCTGATAATTTAAAATAGCCTTAGTTGTGTGTCGACAGGGAGTCGATGGCATTTTTTGACACATTTGGTACTTTGCTAAATAATGGCTCATTGCGGCCAAATGTGTCAAAAATTATATTGACAATTTCATTGACACTCTGCCTGATCTGACACACAACTGAGAATACCTATTGTAAATTAGCAGACTTGGGCCCCTGTTTTAACATAAAAACTTTATCATCCATTTAAAATATTTGTCTACGTTAGAATTCAATAAAATAAAAACGTTGGTATTTTCCAAGTCCGCTCTGAACACACTCGTTGGAAACATTTAAAATAACAAGATGGCAACTAACAATAATAGGAGGGATGTGATAAAAAAATATAGCAATGTGGACCTGTGGAAAAAGCGCTCTTTTATATTCTATGTTTGTTCAGTTTATTGGACAAATGGGAAGGTACTAGATCGTTATACTTAGTAATTTTGTAAAACTTCTTTTGGGTAGAAAACTTTTTTCTAAGTTTTGTTAGACTAGACATATCACGAAAGATAAGTATATTAAAAAAAAAACAATTTGTAGAGTCCATTTCACGAAAGAAGTCCCCTAGCCGCGGCGCTGTAGGTATAGCATGTCAAAATGGATAATGCCATGTCAAAATTTACCTTTATTAAGTATATTTCATTTGTAATTTATCAGATGAGTAGTCCACTTGCAAATAGCTCTACTTAGCAAAAACTCAAATTTGAGAAAACTGAACAAAACGTTTTAGCGTGTCTATGCTTCACCTAGGTGGGCAATTCTCTACAAATATATTAGAAACCATATTTGCATGAAATAGATGTTAAAAAAGAACTTAGTCCCATATCATTTTTTCATTTTTTATCCAATAATCAAAGTAACATAGCAAGTTCTGCAAGTTAAATGACAAAGTAACCAGTTTTGCAATAGAAAACTTTAAAGATAACAAGTTCTGCAGTAATAATTAAACAAAACAGCCTCATATTTTAAAAGTCTAATGGAGTCATATATAAATAATATTAAATATTTCAATCATTTTAAATCTTTAATTCTTTAACTTTCTCCATAAAAGTATTTTCGACATCAGAAAACGCAGATACAACGTTTTCTGATTCTCTAAAAGTACCTACCCAGTAGAGATTCTAATAAATCTGCAAAAAACTTTAAAAAAGTTGGTACGGAGATCCAAAATATCGTGCAAATATTTATCATTATTAATTGTTTAAACAATGTAATGAGGTTCTCCATCATTTTTAATGTGTCTTGTCATGAAAATTTCTTTTCAACAAATTGAATTTTAAGTGCGACACGGTCGAAAAATCGAGATCGAATCGAATCGAACAGAAAATCGAAAAGCTCAAAATTTAGGCCTAAACGCAATAGACTCAACACTGCCCATTCAGTGCTACTTTTGCCAGTTTGAAAAACATGCAGAACTTTGTAGGTAGGTATACTAATAATGGCGGTATTTGCAACTGTCATAAATTGACATGACGCATTTTGCAGTAGTAATTGCTATCTAGCGGTGTTTGCAGTTGGCAAGCGCTGCTAAGTAGCGAGTTTTGCATAGGTGATCAGATTTTGATGTCGATTTGTACGGAATTGAGCCAGTTTTGAAAGAACATTTTGACAACAGGTTATAGTATTTTATAAGTACATTTCAATTTGCGCGCCACCTTGTCTTTGGTAAAAAATTGACATAGCGGTGTTTGTAAGTGGACTACTCAGATAATACAATTTCCAGCCTACTTCGAGTGTCCTGGTAATTCCTTAAGTAAGTTGGTGTACATTTTGATAAAAACATGTATTTACGTACCTATATTTCTGTTATGCAAAAAGTATAAATTGTACTAAGAAAAGTAATAGGTTTTCTACCTACCCATCGGGGAAAAGACCAGAAAATAGGGAAAATAGACCTGCCAAATTAGGTCCGAAAAAATCCGGGGGACTTCTTTCGTGAAACGCACTCTACAAAAATTGCCTCTCAATCCTGACAACCCTTGGCCATCATTTCGGTACAAAAAGGTAAACCTTTGCAAGAATAACGACATTTTTTCGCATAACTTTGTCGAGATACGACTATTATGCGTTTAGCTCGTCAAAGGACAGCGGTTTGGGAACTATTTATCATGCCAAAGAAGGTTAGATGAGATGAACCGATATAATTCGGCTGTGAACATTAAAAAAAGGTTTTTAAAAATACTTAAGTTTTTGGGAATAACTTAATAATCTTGTTCAATTAACACAAGAAAAACCTAGACTTAGTTTTGTATCTAGGTACATACCTAATTGTTTTTTTTTTTCTTAAATAGTACCTAGGTTTTATTAGTTTCTTTTTATTTCAGTTTTTGATTTCTTCATCGACTTCGGTACACGAGAAATTAATACAAAGAAACAATAAATTGAATTAAGAATCTAAACCGTCTTGCTCGTTGGCCATAAATAATTAATTGTCCTCTAAAAGCATTGCAAAATGAAAGAAAAATAGTGTAAAACAAAACAAAGTAAATCTCGTGACATTAGGAGCTATTAATCTTTCTTTATTTTGTCGCTGGTTCAATTAATCACTAACCAATCTAGGTACTTACCTAGGCACCCTAAGAAATACCTGAGAGTTTTGTGTGATCATCTACCTACAGATCTAAATAACTAGGTAGGTAGGTACCTACCTATCTAACTATATAGGATGCCTTAAAATTAGTGAACGATAGAAAAGGACATGCATGTACTCGTAATAACAAACAACTTTTAATATGGGACCAACGTCGAAATCATAAAAAAAAATTGTTACCCCATACTAGCAGCTGGTGCATTTTGTATGGAGAGTTCAAAAATTTTTGAATGATTTCGGCCTTGGTCCCATAGTAAAAGTTGTTTGTTAGCACGAGTGCATATCCTTTTCTATCGTAGTTTGTAGAGTTTGTAGATAAGTAAATAGTACACCTCGTAGCGCATTTAGGTGCCTTCAGTCCATAGCACATTGCTATTGAAAATCCTTCCTTGTTTTAGTTGTTAAGGCTGATTTTTTAATCTTGAGGCAGATAACTTTTATTCAATGTCTAGTCGTTTTCTTTGCTACCCACTAATAATTTGATACTGAACAGTACCAATGTACCTTACCTATCTACCTTATCTGACCATTGAAAACTTAATATAGGTACCTACCTAGGAAGCTTGTAAGTACCTAAACAAATAATAATAGGTAAGTAGGTAGGAACCACGTAAATAACGACTTGAACTTTACGACTTCTGTCAACCGCAAGCCATATTACAATATTGCCGCATAAATCTTCCATATTGCGACATTCCCAGCCATTGACAGTCCGTGTGTTTGACAGATGCATGTCGTAATTCCAGATTCATTGCCGGCTGCGCTAAATGGACACTGAAGTAGGTATTTGGTTGGAAGAATAAGAACTAAGAGTACTGAGAACAGAACACTATTAACTGAGTACTTAGGTAATGACCACTACACGCCATAATACAATAAAACAAGTATTTCAGGCTAGATTAAACATATTGGTAGGTAGGTTATAAGAAAATTCAAGTTTTCATTTGTTTATTTTAAACAGCGCCATCTGCCTTGCATTTTTGGTACTTCGACAAACGAATGCGTTTATGTTAGTTCATCTGTTTAACTGTTACTGTAGATGGCACTGTTTAGCTTAGTACAAAAAATAGATCATAGATGGCGCACCACATCAACACAAAAAAAATCAATAGGTAGGTATACTTATTATTTTTTATTTAATAATACAATAGGCATGACTAAACCTGTGGACTAAACAAATATTTTTTGCAGTTTTTAATTACCTATTACAGAAAAAACCGATAAGAAATAAAAAACCGGAAATTATAAAAAGCATCAGGCATGGCGCGTGCCTTTAAAAAAAAGTTAAACACAAACAACATGGTGGATCAGCTGTTTTCGTTTTTCTCAGACTTTAATTTGTTTTCGTAAAAACGACGAATGTTGTGGTTCCCTAACCATGAGTGAATTAAAATGGGTTCAATCGCATCGGTGCTGCAATGGCATTGTCAGACGTGCGGCCAGATTAACCCGACAGAGAGTGTAAAGTGTTTGCGATGTGGTCTGAAAAGGCATTCAAGTCATGACAGTGAGCGCTCAAAGAATAATTTCGGAGGAGATTCTTCGCCGGAATACGGTTCTAGGACTGGAAAAAGCGAGGGGACTACTCCTGGATCCGAAGCTATCCCGATTCCACTCACAAATAACTTCGATAGGTGAGTATTTTCACTAAATCTTTATGTTCTTTTGTTGGAGCTTTCAGTCAGGTATCGATTTTTCGTGACCCCTTATTAGGTTATATTTTCTATTGTATTTCACTTCTGGGTCGCCCTGGACGAAGTTCATTAACAAAATTATCGACTGACACACATAACAGTGTGGGCGTCAGTCATTATTTCAATGAAAATGAGGATTTTCCTTGAGTAAGGGAGACAATGGAAGGTAGGTACTTGTAGTTGAGCCTTTCAATATAAAAATCAATTCCATTTAAAGAAACGTACTGAAAACTGTTAGTTTTGTTAGTGTTTTGAGTAACCTGAGTCAATCTTATATATCTAGTAATATTTCTTATTGGTATATTTTTAATTTAGATTACAAATACCTATATTTTTTTAATTGAGTCTTTTTTAATTGAAATTGTAACACGAAATAAATGCAGAATGCAATTTGATTAAGTGCTTCAGTTATAGGTAATAGAAGTTCTGAGTTTCTATTCCTTAAATCTTTAAGATTGATATTACAGTAAAACTTACTAGCTTTATTACAGTAAAAAAAAAAAATACAGCTTTACTGGGTATAACTTGATTTTAAAATTAAGACTTCTTCCAATGGACTATTTTTTTAAGACTTAAGCAAATAAAAGGGTGAGATGTGACATTTTTCTATTAGAAAAAGTGCTAGATTTCAATATGCTATGATGTTTCCTATAGCGTACCTTATGTTTGTAATTTCTCTGATTGCAGCTAGATAAAATTAACCTAATGGTGTGTCCACACTGCACATAATAAAATGTTTACAAACATTTTATAACACTGCATGTTATGCAGTGTGGGAGCACAATAACAAATAAACCTATGTCTCGTTCTTTAGACAGTGACAGTTATAAAATATCAGTAAAATTAAATCTGTAAGACCCAGAACACATGGTGAAACACAACTGCAACGCAACTGAAACTGCTAGTAACTTTTGAGTTGTATCGAAGTTTCTGCTATAGACTTCCTAAGAAAACCACACACGACGCAATTGAAACGAAACGTTTCAAATTAGTTGCGTCTCAAAAGTTTCAGTTTTCGATGCAACTCAAAAGTTTCAGTAGCGTTGTAGTTGCATTTCACCATGTGTTTTGTAGCTAAGTGATGAAATGTTTAAGAAGAAAATACTTTTTCCACAGTGGATGGTCGTGCGTCGGATCGGCGCCGGACGCGAGCCGCGCGTGGCGCTGCGCGTGCGGTCTGCGCAACGTGTCCGCGGCGTGGAGGTGCGCCGCTTGTGACGCGCTTGCGCCTCATGCGCCTGTATACAAGTGAGTGACAATGTCCTTCCTGGGGTCCAAGTCTTTTAATTTAAAATATTCTCAGTTGTATGTTGGCAGAGTGTCAATGGCATTTGACACATTTGGTATTCTGCTAAACAATGGCTTACACTGACTACGACCAATTGTTTCAAAAAATAATATTGACACTGCCGATACACAATTGTGGCTATTGTAAATTAGTAGATTTGGGCCCCTGGAAGTTATTCAGTGCAAGATTACATAATGGCAGCCTACCTAACCTACCTACTGAATTTTCTTGCTAGCGACAGTGAGAACATTTTAATCATAATTCAAAATATGTTATACTTTAATTAGTCAAAGTAAACAACAAGATGAAGGCGATTGAGCAATAAGTGCAGAGCAAACTGCAGATGAAGCATGCTGTTTCTAACGAAAACAATTGAAAATCTATGACCAGCGTTGGCTGATAGCATATCAACATCTATCAATCCGTTCTGATGTTATCTGATTTCTGATGGTTCTGATTCTCTGTGATTGTTTACAGGCTGTCAGATGATGAGGACCAGTCTTCAGGAATGACGGACAAGGATAAGTCTGCTAAAGGTACATTTTTTACTTTTACTTTAGTTTACTATCTAGCATAAACTGTTTTTATGGTTTCTAAAATACTTTCGTTGTTTAAAATAGCAAAAAAAGCTATCATATTTTTATATCAGAACTCTCAAATGAAAGTTTTATTGAAAAACTATATATAAATGTCCTAGTTTATAAGTAGGCTGGTGTATAAATAACTTGCCCTCCGATCCAAGGTTCAGATGCAACCTAATGACCTGATACCAATATAGCGGTATTGACATGTTAGACTTTGCATACCTGTAGCCAACTATTTTAAAATGGGAGTGAGCAGGTGTAACAACGGACGACGGAGGGCAACACAGAGCATTTTTGATTGTCATATTATTAGCGAGAATTAGCTCATTAAAATAAAATTCTAAATCAGTTGACTCAACATTCGCATGTAGTCGCTTCGATGCTCATTTGTTGTGTTAACTGATTTTGAATTTTATTCTAATTATAACAATGTCTAATAATACGACAATCAAAAATGCTCTGCGCTGCGCTTCGTCAGGTGTGCGCCGGCCCTTATGAAATGTTAAAGTCTTAGGTTAAAGTACCTAAGTATTGGACTTCTTAGAACAAAGTGATGAATTTATTTATATTATACCACTCTGTTATTAAACATGCACCTAGTTATTTTTTAAAAGAAACTTAAATATTCACTGAGAATGAAACGTGCATAGGTCCATATTTACTTTTATTTCTTTCATATCTATTAAACATCTACAATAATTGTAGCATTTGGATAGTTTTTAATTGTCCTCTAGCTCTGAATAATAAAAAATAAAATCAACTACATTTACATTTGAAATTTAATAATGTTTTACAAGTTAAAACAGAACAATGCTATGGGTCACAAGTTCAAAAGTCTAACATCCAATTAGACCTTTCTAATTAATGCTTGCTACAAATTAAAATAGTTTCGAAACGGGCGCATTTGAAATACCAGTCTAAGAAATGAAGTCTTATTTATTACATAACACAAGAGTTTTATTTCAAATTAGTAATTAGCGACTGTGTAGCATAACGAAAATTATTTGCGAATAACCAGAAAGGGATATTAAAATTAACACTCTAAAAACATAGTTACTACATAGTTACAATTACACACAAGTAACTGATAATTATCAGTATAATTATAATTATATTTAATGACTTTTTCAATTAAAATGTTTGCTGTATCAAATTGTGTTTCATAGTGTATTTTTTAAACTAAAAAGTAGACTATTTGTTAAATGAACATAGCCACGTATATTATTTTCAGACAACACTATGATAAGATCGAACACGCTGGCAGTACCGTCGTATAAGCCTTCAAGCAGTTACTCCGGTGGACGCCGGCTCAACGTCGAGCTGCAGAACCTCCGTCTCTCTCCCACTCAAATCACTGACCAAGCACATGGTGTCACTCGCTCTCTTTCGCACGGATCAGTCATCAACTCACAACACAAGTGGTGGAAAGTAGACGAGAACAGAGGGACTATAAACAGACCTACGAGTCTTATGGTGTCAGAAAGATACGGTTACACCACAGCGTATAATCCCAGAGAATCTTTCCTTAGAAGCCTTCACACGGTCACGAGAAAACCGAAGAAGTGTAGCGAAAGTAAATCCAATTGGGAATTGAATTACGTGAAAGAATATCAAAGAGAACAAAGCAAAGGGCTACATTTGAAAAAGTGGGCGTGCAGTAAGTGTACGCTAGAAAACTCAGGGATAAGGACTCATTGCGAAGCGTGCCTGTCGCCTAGAGTTTTACCTTTGTCTAAAATCCCAAACACTAGAGGATTAAGTGTCACAACTTTGGGCAGACACGACACTTTAAGCTGTAGGGATGGTGCTACATCTTTACCAACCTCTGGTGGTGTTATGATAACAGTCCCAGATTGGCCGCAAACTGAAAGCACAACTTTAAACTCTTCCTTCAGGCGCTCAATCAGCGCTCAGAATTCACCAGAAATAAGACCCACATACCGACGGTCTTTCTCCGAACAGACCAACTCGGAACGCCCTGTAGGTAAAGTAGTCTCAAGTAGAAGGAGCCTAAACGATTACCAGAAGACTTTAGGTAGCTACGTGACTTTGAAACCTGACGCCAAGATAGACGATAAAAAGATTGAAGAATCATTGGAACTGATTGATAAAGAGTGCAGTTGGGACACAAATGCTGAAGGCGTGATTTACGCGTTACCAAATAAAGGGAAATACAAAGATTTGAATTTACAACTTCAAGTGAATAATAATGGGACTAGATATTCATACGTCTCGGTTCAGGACACAAAAAATGTGATGAGTAATTCTCAGAACGAAGTGTTGTACTCGAATGATATTGGGGAAGATGATTACGCGAGGATTGACGAGTTGTTAGGTGCTGAGAATTGTTTGTCGCCAGTGAGTGAGGCTAGTAATATAAGGACTTCGCATATCGGTGCAGTACCGCGGGACACTAAAGTGTATAATATGCTGCCGTCTATAGGAAAAGTGTCGCAGCGGGAGAAGCCGGCTTCGCAGCAAGCCTCGTGAGTATATTTTGTATACAAACTTCACCTTTAATAAGAATTGCATCTAACTGGTTATTATTGGTTCTCATTAGATATCAATCCTATCTTATATTATACTAGCTTTTACCCGCGACTTCGTCCGCATAAGTTTTTTGTTTTCTCCCGGCTGTAAGTCCCCCTGCAACAATGTCCTCGGCGCAGCGTCTTGTATTCACAACGACGACGTATGATTTGAAGGTTTGCGTTATATTGAATTATTTTCCCTCGTTGAATAGTAAACAAACTAAGTGTAGGTGTTATAATTTCGGTGATGAACTGATTACCTATCCGTTTCTTTGTCTAAAATGAGTATTAACTTTACTTATCACTATGATTGATTCCTGGGCTTAAAGTTCGTATAAATGTCTATCTAATTACCTTCTCAAGTTTAAAGCGTAGCTAGTTATGTAGTACTATATTAATTCTGTGGTGTAGGTAATTAGATTTTATCTGTATGTAATGTAACAGTCAGTTAAATAAAAAATCGTATACAAATCAGATCAATAGTTTTGGCGTAGGTAATGTGATTCTAGACAGAGTTTTAATGTTGTAGATAGGTAGCTATGTATAGGTTCCTGTGGGAATGAGATATTTTCCCGAAGTAAAAAGTAGTCTGAATTTTGGTACCTTCCTACCCTATAAGTTAAGTAGTGTGATGGAATGTCGCTAAGTTTCGATCCAAGTAAAACTGTTAAATAAAGACAGTTGCATCAAAATTTTATCATAAATTCCCTAAATTATGGCGCCTACCTACCCTCTAAGTTAGAAAAGTGATCAAATACTAACTTGAAGTCTTAGTAACACTCAGTTTAAAATGTAATAAGTATGGCGTCATGCGCTTCTTGACACGATCACGCTAGATTTCCGCGGGAATGAGGTATTTTCCCGCCGTAAAAAGTAGCCTGTGTCCGTGCCTAGGATCCTATCTTTAAATTAACCAAGTCTTATAAAAATCCGTTCAGACGTTAAGGCGTGAATGAGGTAAACTTTTAAAACAAACGATTAAAAATTACTAACTCAATTCAATTTTCTGCCTACTTCCTATCCCCTAAGTACGATGACGTGATCATTTTGATCGTATATCCGTTTTTAGGTAACCATCTATTACCTTACTTTTCATCAAAATCCGTTCAGCCGTTTAGGCATGATAGAGCACCGTTTAGGCGTGAAAGAGTATCAGACAAACAGACAGACAAACAGACAGACAGACAGACAGACAGACAGACAGACAGACAGAGTTACTTTCGCATTTATAATATTAGTATGGATTTAGTATTAAGTGCCTAAATATAAAGTTTCATGGTTTTATCTTTGAATAATGACGATCTCCCATACTAACTTTCATCCCTTATTACCACCCCCTTAAGCCGTTTTTTTTTTCTCAAAATAAAACATAGTCTGCGACCTTTCCTAGGCTTTAGTCGAACTCTGTAACAGATTTTATGAAAATAAGTTCCAGAGTTAGGTGTGGAAGCGTAACTTTGATAGGACTTCCATACGAACTTTCATCCCTTATTTCACGTCTATACAGGTAGATATTTCCAAAAAGCTAGAACAAATATTTATATATTTAGTACTAAGTGCCTAAATATAAAGTTTCATGGTTTTATCTTTGAATAATGACGATCTCCCATACTAACTTTCATCCCCATTTATTACCACCCCCTTAAGCCTTTTATCGCGACAAAATATAGCCTATGTCCTTTCTCAAGGTCTAGACAACCTCTCTACCAAATTTCATTGAAATCGGTTCAGTAGTTTAGGCGTGAAAGCGTAACAGACAGACAGACAGAGTTACTTTCGCATTTATAATATTAGTATGGATTTCATTACCAGCATGTTCTGGAGTGATATTTTTCTTCTTACTAGTCTTGAATCAGGAGTTGATTATCTGTATAATGATTTTTCAAATCAAAAAAATACTATTTGCTTTTTGTTCATCTTTTTTTAAACACTTTATAATATCGCTCATCAATCTGCTTTTTGAACGGACTGCGCGAGAAGGAGGGTTATGTTTTTTTCCGGAAAGAAAAGTCGTGTTGAAGTGTTCATTTGCAGAATTTACGAAATAAATTACTTTTTGTATAGGTATAGGTCAAAATCAAAAATCATGGGGATATGAAACTGGCCTTGAAAATGCATGTTCTGATGAATGATGTTTCTAAATATCAGGACCCGAGGCGAGAACCGAATGTGGCAATGTACGGAGTGTTGGTTCGCGTACAACGCGTGGTGGACGCGGTCGTGCGATGTTTGCCGCAGCGCACGCCCGCCTCACGCCTGTGTCACGCTCGCTCGGGACGTCTGTGATGCACCTCAAGATAGGTTAGTGTTTTGAAACCGCAAAGGGCCTTCAAAGGGCTCGTTTCCCCACTTACAGATAAAATGTATCTGACAGATTAGCTGTCACTGTCTAAAACGCCATGTTTTATGAAATAGACATAGGTTTATCTGTCCATTAAATGTTATCTGTAAGTGCTAAAACGTGCCTTATATACATATTTATCAAACAGCTATATTTGGTTATGATGTCGAGTTGATAGCAATATAGCATAGATTTTTTTAGCATTTCTCGCTGAAAAAGTCTATGTTCAATAGCACGTTTCTGTCTTTATGAAAAGCACGTTAGTGACAAGGACAGATGCGAGAAAACTGCAAACTTTTGTCGCAAGCTAATGTAGTTTGAAATAATAATTCTTTCTCTGTGGGGTCTGCAGGAAGAAATTTCTTTTAGAAATATGCTGTACCTTTGGTATAACTTCTCTTTTTTTCTGTCTCTATGTACTATCATCTTACAATAAACTGTTAAATAAATAAATGATTTAATGTTTTTCCAGTTCCCGTTCAACAAATGCATCTTCAGAAGCGAGTAGTAGCAGTAAAAGTTCTGAATCAAATCGCAACGAACCTAAGAAACTGACCGTACCTATCGCCTCTTTGGACCACGATCTCAATAGTGATGAACTGTTGTTTGCTGTTGGTAAGAATGTTACTTGAATTAATGAAAAACAAGTAATGAGAAAATTATTATTTATAAGTACCTGTACAATTTAATTGATTATAAATTTGATATATATTTGATAAAATGATAAATTTACCCCCAGTAAAGAATGTCTTAGGATCGTCTACGCTATGCACCCGCTTTTGCTATTGCCGTCTGTGAGACGAATGCTTGAATCTGGAAACAATCAAAACTTTGTCCACGTTGCGACTGAACCGTTTAAAGAGCGTCTAACTAGCTGGCTTGACGTGAATACACATACATATCCGTCACGTCTCTCTACCATCGGGGTAAACAGAGACTACTTCTTTCGACTTGCTACGATCCAAATACACTTATTTCGCATCAATCGCCTCATACATTCGCGACGGCTTAGGGACTCCTGACTTGTTTCAATACTATAAGTTCTTAAAATCTTACATGATTAGAATGACACATGCCAATCCTCGCCGACTAGTGATGGGATGAAAATTTAAAATCGAGGTTTAAGCGAAATTTTTGTCGACTAAGTGCTTATTACTAGAAATATTTTAAAAATAACTAGTTATTACGAAATAGCCTAATTAAGTACGTAATTAATTCTCCATTTTGAGCTCGGTTACATATTCGCAGGTACCTACTAAAAAACCAAAGAGTAGTGACACCGTGTGTCAATTTTTAAAAACAATGAATCTACTAAAAAAGCTCCTAAAATCTACCAAACCTACTAAACGCAAAAAAAATCTTATAGTTACTATTTTCATAGACTTTAATATAAATAAAAAATATCGACATAAAGAACTCGATTGGTCACATCCTTAATTTTTTTTCGCGATGCTATTACCTTTTTAGAACGTAAAAGTATTTAATCTCATATTATTGGTTATGTATTATGTGTGTTATTAAGTAATATGTTTTATGTATCTTTCTTTACGTTTTATGTCGAAAACATTAATTTTCTTGTATGTATAAATACAGTTCATAATTTTAAAATGGTTATAGTTGTAAAAATGATTATGATTTTTGCTGATGCAAATTACGACACTTATGGGCCGCTAGTGTACCTAAAGTTACTGCGCTACTTTTAGTGACACCTGCCATTTTAATCATGTAAGATTTTAAGAACTATAGACAGGAATTCGTCTTGCAATCGGCAATCGATGAAAGCGTTCAAGACTGGTCATTGCAATGCCCTCAGACTCGACCCCCGCTGCCCCCGCGGCTCCCACGTGGTCGTGTTCGCGCTGCACGCTGGTCAACGACCCCGCCGCCGCCGCGTGCGCTGCCTGCGCCGGCTCCAGGCCCGCTCCGCCGCACTTCTGGTAACTATACATATCCGTCACGCCTCTCTCCCATCAGGGTAAGCAGAGACAATTCCCCTCCACTTGCTACGATTCAAACACGCTCTACTACACTTGATGGTAATCCATGATAGTATACAACAGTAAATTGCCTCATTATTTTTGTTAAGTATAAAAAATTGGAGACGTTTATACGGAAACGCAGTGTGCTTCAAGACTAAAATGACGTAGGTATACAATAGTAATGCTAACTTCAGTGACTTAACCCCTGGAATCCCACTGACTCATTAATGAATTAGACACAATTAATATCCTATTGTTTCTTTGATGCTGGGATTTGACAGTGATTTGACACTATATTTTATGAACAGGTCGTGCAGTTCATGCACCCTCCGCAACCCGATGTCAGCCAACCTATGTCTCGCGTGTAAAACCCCGCCGGTACCCAAACACGGGAAACCTAGCTCTTCTTCTGACGTCAACCATGGCGCGGGTAAGCAACATATCTTAACTAATATGTTAATACTAAATAGTAGTTAGAGGGAAGAGAAGGCAAGAAATGCTGAAATTAATCAACTTTTCAAGTTAAACTTCAAATCTTCGTGAAATTTCTAATAAAATAAAGCTTACATGCCTACCTGCCATACATACCTGTCAAGCCTCCCTCATAGGCGTTGGCAAAGATTACTTCCCTCCACTTGTTTCGCGAGCCGGCGCACACCTGACTGAGCGTAGCGCAGCATTACCGCAACAAATGAGCATCGACGCATCGAAGCGACTACATGCGAATGTTGTGTCAATTGATTTTGAATTTTATTCTAATGAGAACAATGTCGATAATAATATGACAATAAAAATACTCTGCACTGCGCTCCGTCAGGTGTGCGCCGGTCCTTAATTGTCAAATAATCTAAGATCAACTACTTAATTGTTCTTAATATTAGTAGTGGTACATTTACTGATCTTGTAATAAGACATAAGTTTACTTTCCAGTAGGTCGTAGTCCATCACCTAGACGCAACGTGCGACACACGCCAGCTCTACCTCGACGGACATCCAGGCATAAAACACCACCGCCTGAACCTAAGTAAGTTGTTTAACGTTTCGTCAAGTTTCTTTTATTAATTCGTGATTTATGATCTCAATTAGGTATAGTAAGTACTTATTTAAAGTGTTTTTTAATTGTTATTTGAATGTGTAAAGCTATATCTAGATATAGTTTTCCCAAATCATTTCCCAATTCATTTCCCAAATCAAAAAGATTTGGATAGTATTTAATAGTATTTAATAAGTAATAAGATTTGGATGGATTGGGATAGTAGGGAAAGTGATGTTTCTAGCTGTAATAGTTAAATAAAAAAAAATCGGACGCTTCAGTGGTGATGAGTAGCCAGCATGCTAGATGTATGCTATTTTAAATCATTACATTCTATACCACGTTCGTCTACATTTGAACACTAATTTTGACAAATACTAGCCGGGTATTTGTAACAGCTGGAATATTCGATACTTTTCTTCACTCCCAATAATAAATTTATAGTTCCACGCTTATCTCGGAAAGAAATAAAAGCCTTTAAGAACTTGCCGTATGTGTTGAACTTTAATCAGCAGAATGTTGTTTGTTTTACGAGTTTTTATTTTGTTGTTGTTTCTGTTAATCTTTCACATCCCAGAAAAAAAACAATAGAAAATCTATTGTGTCAGGGCTTATAATGGGTCAGTGGGAGGTTAATATTGTAAAAAAATGTTTTTTTTTCCAGAACGGACACAACAGAATGGCCATGTTCAGAATGCACATTCAGCAACTCGGCCACAGCGCTATCCTGTGAGATGTGCCAGTCTCCCCGCACTCGGTTACTGCCGGCCGCCGTACATCACCCTTGTTTGGACGATGATGAATCGCGTAAGTTTATTTTTGATACAATATCTTCTTCCCAGCAATAGGCATGATGACTAAAAAAATTTTTTAGTCCATCACATAGATTATTTTACAATATTATACACGTATTTTTTATTTTTTCTCTTAAACCAAAAATGACAAAGATATACTGGGTTAAAGTTCTTCGTGACGTCACGTTTGAGTACGATTTTTACTCAAAAGTGACGTCAAAACTCCGTAACTTTGATGCTCTATATCTTTGTATTTATTTATGTATTTGATCCGGTAAAAAATGTGTTTCAAATAGTTTTTAATAGCCTAAAAGACGGACTAATTATAGTGCTATTTTTTGAATGTAGTCATCATCCCAATTGTATTTTTTTAAAGAATGTTCGTTTACCTTAACAGTACACGTAACAGGAAAGGGGCGTGACAGATATGTATGTATGTATTTCCTTATTTCAGCGGAAGGCTCTGACGGTGAGCGTCAAGAGAGCACTCCAATGGAGATCCTTCGACTCAGAGAAGAGAGTCACGCGTGGACGCAGTGGCAGGAGGTGCTTGCTCAATGCGCTGCGGTAAGTTTCTTTTACAAACATTTTGATGTACTGCGATTAAAAGGCGTATTCAAAGTGAAGGAGAGTAGTTTCTATTTTCCTTTTTTTCTTTCTATTTTCCTTATTCGAAAATACGACTTTCCTGCGGTCTAATGTCACGATATTTCAAAAGCAAATTTGTGTCCTTTGACAACGCACAAGCTAGATCGATGGGGATTTTTTACATGTTATTTGTAATGACGCATCCAAGGCCTGCACAAAAATCCGGCTCGTTCGGAATTAATGCAAACTGGAGTCATCATTTAGTCTATTTCGATTGGACTAACAATAGTGTACATAACTAATAAGTTATAACTAGTATGGTGAACATTTTTACATTTTACTGTATGATCTGTTTGGTGTAAATTGTCGCAGACGGGCGAGCCGTACGTGGACGAGTCGTTCCCGGCGGCGGCGCGGTCGCTGTACTACGGCGGCGGCGCGGCGGCGCGCTGGCTGCGGCCGCATCACATCCACGTGGACGCCGACCACCGCCTGCCCTGGGTCGTGTTCCGGGAGCCGCGCCCCTCCGATATCTCGCAAGGTAGCTTTCGTTTTAAGCCATTGCGTATAAGATTCACGGGATATTTATTTATTCGGTAGATCATCAGTTTTTGCATTTAGAATATACACTAACTATAGAGGTTGATAACTATTAACAGATCTACAATTACGTAATACATATTTTATGTCTTTTTGCCAACTAGGACATTTTCGAAATTAAAATATTCGACTGTCAATGGTATTTCGGAAATCGGACATTTCGCCAATTGGTCATTCTGCATATTGGATATTTTGAGACTGTGAAATTCTGCGTATTGGATATTTTGCGATTATATAATTTTTGAATTGTACATTATTTATTTATTTATTATACAATAACTATCCACATTTCGTTTTTAAGACATTTTGCGCACGCATAACAAAACTATTCCAATTTCAACTCTGTATTAATACATGGTGTTTTATTGTGTCCAGGTGTCCTAGGCAACTGCTGGCTGCTGTCAGCGCTGGCGGTGCTGGCGGAGCGGTCGGCGCTGGTGCGCGGCGTGGTGGTGCGCGGGGAGCCGAGCGTCGGCGCGTACCAGCTGCGGCTGTGCAAGGACGGACGCTGGCTCACTGTCACCGTTGACGATCTGCTGCCCTGCAATAAGAAAGGACATTTGGTTTACTCGCAGGTTGGACGCCAGTTTTAACTATACACATATTATATCCGACCAAAACATTCTATAAAAAAACTAGCCAAGTCTTGATGGAACTGCTTTTTTATCTCTAAAAACCGACCAAGTGCAAGTCGGACTCGTGCAGACAGACGGATAGCCAAGTCTCAGCATTGGGGTCCCGTTTTCACCCTCTGGGTACGGAAACGTAAAAAACTACTAAGTTAATGCTCTTATTAAAGTCACAGCTGGCTCTTCTGTTATTTAACATGTTGTTTTCATAACAGGCGAAAAGAAAGCAACTATGGGTGCCGTTGATCGAGAAAGCAGTCGCTAAACTACATGGGTGCTATGAGGCCCTGGTATCTGGCAGAGCTATAGAAGGTAAGTCAGTTATGTATTTCATTGTTCAGAATAATTTTCAACTTAAGCTTTATGAGATTGGGGGATATGTGATTGGTGGGCGAAAGACTAAAAAGTCTCAGGTATAAACGCGAGTTTTTTTGCCTTTTACCTAAGGAACCCTTAAGGGATACCTAAAAAGGAATTGTCTGTGAATGAACAAATGAATTGTTATTTGAATGAGTGAATGAATATTTGAATGAATGAATGAATATTCATTTGCAATGGGTGTATAATTAACAGTTTACACATTAAAACAAATATTTGTAATTTCAGGTCTATGCACGCTAACAGGCGCCCCGTGCGAGTCAGTGTCGCTCCAAGCGGGAACTCAAGGAGGCGGCGCCGGCGCAGGTGTGCCTCTAGAGCAGCTAGATCGGGATCTAGTGTGGGCGCAGTTACTGTCCTCTAGGCAGGCTTGCTTCCTTATGGGGGCTAGCTGCGGCGGCGGAAATATGAAGGTAGGTACACATTTTAATGTATCTATCTATACTATGTCTCGCAGCCAACTAGCTTAATAAGCCATTGACAGCCTAGCCTTGATTCCTGGATGCATTCATGAAGGGTCCACAAAGAGCAGCCTCGCGATGCAGATGTTTGGCTGCTCAAGAAAGACCTTGCTATCCTATTGAGTTGGGTAGTTCTTAAGGGCCTCTTTTAATTGGCCAAATGCTTGCCTCGCGAGAATGCTCTCTCTGTGTAGATCGGCCTATTGAATAGCGATACTTAATTAAATGACTAGGCTGTCTTTTACATGGCTGATTAAGCTAGGTGGCTGCGACATATGTATAGATGCCGCTTACGTATACTTGGCGGCGTTTATTTATTTCTTTTAAATGGATCGCAACGTCTATTATGGTGACACGGAATAAGTGTCAATTTCCAGCAATTGATCACTGATTGGTGGACCAGACATTTTCAAACGTTTTTTACCTGTCCAGCCCCACTTCATTAAAGAAACATCTTTCCTAGGTGGACGAAGACGAATACCAACGTCTAGGCCTCCGCCCCCGACACGCATACTCAGTCCTCGACGTGGTAGAAGTCGCGGGGCCAACCCGACTGCTGCGTCTGAGGAACCCCTGGGGTCACTACACGTGGCGAGGGGCGTGGTCTCATGGTTGTCCAAGATGGACTGATGAAGCTAAGCGAGCGATCGCCACAGCCGCTGGCAGCTCAGATATCGACAGGGATCAAGGTGTCTTTTGGATTAGCTTCGATGATGTGCTCAAGTAAGTATTGGTTCTTATTTCTTCTAATTTTACAGCGGTAAGAAATTTTACCGTATCTGCGGTAGACAAAGCAATTTAAAAAATGAAAATGAAATGAAAAGTGTTTTATTCAAAAATATGCAAAATTCGTTACAATTTTTCGATGTAAAAACTACTACTAAATTCTTCGTGTACACGACAAGAATGTTATCTGTTCTACAAACGATAAACCAGCGCTCCTCAACAAAATTCGCCGCGTCGTGTCTTACGCAGACAAGATTTTTTTCGTGCACCACTGCGAGCAGTGTATACAGTTATTTTATAGTTAAGACACGAATTCTAGCGTAGGCCCGGCGTATTTTCTTATCGTGTACAAGCGCCATTAAGATTATGTCTGTTGCCTTTATGATATTACTGTAATATTCGCACACCCATTGGTTGAATTTAAGAAAGAACTGTACCCATTTAAGATCTTATTGTACCCACCTCTAGAGCTAATAAAACTATTTCATTTAAAGCCCGGTTTCTATGTAACAAAATCACTGTCCATCTCTTTCAGATACTTCGACTGCATAGACATTTGCAAGGTGCGAGTGGGATGGCACGAGGTCCGCCTAGCGGGTATTCTACCTCCGATGTCGTCTACAAGACACCTCACTTGTCTCTTGTTAACCGCGACGCAACCCACGGAAGTTGATTTCACGCTTTTTCAAGAAGGACAAAGGTACAATTTATTTCTCAATATAAGATATAAAGAGAATAGAGAGATATATAATATATTTTTCTTTTTTATTTATATATATTTTTTTTTTTTTTTTTGGAATTGTAATAATTAGTGGCTGTCCGCGACTTCGTTCGCATTCATCGTCATATCACGGAAAATTGACACAATAACCTATAATAATATAGCGTGTGTTATTCTGATGTGCAAGCTACAATATTGCCTTGCCAAGTGTCATTTTTGCGTGAAAGAGTAACAAACATCATCACAATATATCCATCTACCTATCCATCCATCATCGGTACAAACATTTACATTTCTAATGTTGGTAGGATTTACATAGTGTTACTTGTATGAGGTGTTTGTTTAAATGGTGCTTATATTGATTTTAAAGGATTTAAGTAGGTATCGTAGTTATTTAATAAAAAAAACAAAATAAAATATATATTTTAAATTTGTTTTCACTTTGTTATATTCTTTTGTTGTTAATATATATTTCTGATGCATTAAAGTGTAATTTTGCGTTACTTATTAATAAATCTGTTTTTGAATTTGAATAGCATTTCAAAATCCATTTTTACAGAAACTCAGCAAAAAGCCAGCGTTCCCAACTAGATCTGTGCGTGGTAGTGTTCCGTACCAAGTCTGGCCCGAGCGCGCAGATCGGCAAGTTGGTCGCGCACAGTAAAAGACAAGTAAGTTGTCTGGTAAGTCACTGCGCGCGGCTCTCTTACTTGTAGTCGTGTCATGTCAGTTCGCATTCTAAACATCCTGTATATACCTAGACCTGCCCGGCCCGCTGAGTGTATTCTTTCCTTCCGACCTTTAGAGATCCTTTAAACAATAATGGTTCACACATTTATCTGACTGTAGAACCCTATAGGCTTCATAAGGTTGTCCTAAAACATAAGCCCAAAAGTTATGTGTACTTCTCTGACATATTGCCGAATCAAGTAGTGAGAGTGAGACAAAAAATATTACCAGATTTTTCCTCTTCCTTTCATAATCCTTACCTTGTTTCCATTGCATATGATAATGTGAACTGACTATACTATGTGTGCTATGCAAATCTGTGTGCATATTACGTGTTTTCTGGACTTTTATGTTTTTCCAAATTTTTCTTTCAAAATTCTCGTCTAAAACGTGATGTGTGTTTTTTATAATTTTGAAATGATTTGGCATTTCAAGCATGGTTATTTCGTAAACAATGTAAAATAAAAGTTATTGAAATGAAAAAGCTGCGATCATTGTTCAACACTCATTGAAATAAAATCGTATAAAAAATTAAATGAACTACAAGTAAATTTGACGCGCATTAGTGACTATTTAGGTATCTACGAATTTAACTAACATTAGAATATTAAGAAAATATTAACATATTTAAAAGAATACTAACGTAGTACTAGCGAATTTGCGAATTAGCGAAGTTGTACTCAATGTCTTTTAATCGCAGTTGCAGAAAAGGCAATTTACAGTTAGAAGTCGTTAAAGGTCGTGTATTTTTCTATTTTTTGACAATGACAGTGTTAAATGTAATTTTAATGGAGCGTTAGCAATAAAAACCCTTTCAGCAACTGACTGTTAATCCTCCCCGCTTTTGCATGCAAATGTTTTATGTTGACGTCAATATACCTACTGGGTGTATTATTCCGTACAAATCAAGGGGCTTAATACTCATGAAACTTAATAACTTTCTCCAAGAAACATAAGGCTAAATGTAAAATATTTATTGGACTTGTAGCCTTAGGGCCGGCGCAGATCTGACGGAGCGCAGCGCAAAGCATTTTTGATTGAATAAATGAACTTCGGAGCATCGAAGCGACTACATGTGAATATGTGTGATTTTAATATTATTCTAATGAGAACAATGTCGATAGTAATATGACAATCAAAAATGCTCTGTGCTGCGCTCCGTCAAGTGTGCGCCGGCCCTTAGTATACATGCCGTGTCAGTCATCTCGTGTTTTACTGTCTTTATCATATTCAAGCTTAAGAAAGAGACATAGCGTGACAACATTTTCTCTCGGCTCGTATGCGAACCCTAAAGCTAATCGACTTTAGTATGGGAAAATGAGTTTTTTTTTGGTGTCCCAGTAGTGGGAACCAAACGTGTAAATGAAGATTTCTATCTTTGTTTCTTGGGGTAAGTTTATCAGTTGCATGAGTCAATAACGTCCCTTGATATTCATATGAATACTCTATACTATCAATATCTCACCGATCAGGTTCGCGGCTTCGTCGGCTGCCACAAGATGTTGGAAAAAGGTTTCTACTTGGTCGTATGTTTGGCGTTCAACCATTGGCACACTGGCCTCGAACTAGCCGATAGTTCGGCATGGCCTCGTCACGTGTTGGCCGCGCATTCGTCCAAGCCGTTGGTCGTGGAACGGCCAGCGTTACATCCGCATATATTGGCCGATGCGATCATTGGCTTGACGTTGGCGAGAGGGCAAAGGCATGAAGGGCGGCAAGGGATGACTGCGTATTACTTGACTAAGGTTGGTGATGATATTTTTGTATTCTAAGTGCCCGTTTCACCGCTGTTAAAATGTAAGTGACAGATAAACCTACTTTTAAATAAATAAATGTCTATTTCATAAAACAGTTTGAGACAGGGACGGGTATAAAATCTGTCAGATATTTTATCTGTACTTGGTGAAATGGGGCCTAAAACTTATTTTTGCGTGCGTGCCTGTATTAGAAATGTCTTGTATATAAAATCATAGTACCTACTGGCAATCATAATAACGTGGGACGGCCACCTTCCAGATGGACCGACGACCTAGTGAAGACCGCAGGGTCTCGTTCGATGCAGTGAACAGGTGGCAATGAACGGTCGCGCTGGAAAATCATTAGAGGGTCCTTTGCTCAGCAGTGGGCAACTTTAGGCTGAAATAATGATAAAGATGATCAATCATAGCTAGGCGCCAAGCGAGGCGCCTAGTGCGGCCCGTCTCATACATTTCAGAACGTTCCTTTTACTTAGCTACTCACTAGGTGACTCGCTAGTCACTAGGCGCATAGCCAGCTACCCAAGTTAAGCTAGGATTTCATAATATTTGAACCTTTTCATTAATGTTTAAGTATTTTTTTCTAGGGTTGGGCCGGCTTAGTGGTAATGGTCGAAAATCGTCACACGGACAAGTGGATTCACGTGAAATGCGACTGTCAGGAGAGTTACAATGTGGTATCTACTAGAGGGGAACTTAAAACTATCGACTCTGTTCCTCCTTTACATAGGTAAGGCATTACATTGCGTTTTCACTATCTTACTATCGTTCGATTGTTTTAGTAACATACTAGAGAGGCTGTCTGTAACTAGTCGCACGCATTTAACGTCGTGTGTTCCAACATTTACTCAATATTTTAAAATAAACTTCGGCTATGGACAAAACGACAAAAATGACATTAGTCCTAGAACTATCTTTAAAACTCTTTTTATAATAAAGGGGTATGAGTTAATCTGATACGCAAGTTACAATATGTATGTAAACTTTCATCAAAATCTGTTCAGAAGTTTTTAACAAACATCCTCGCATACATCCATCCATCGGCATAAACATTGACATTTATAATATCAGCAGGATTTGATATTGATACATTTTTTTGAAAATATTTCTTCCAGACAAGTTATAATAGTCCTAACCCAACTGGAAGGCAGCGGTGGTTTCTCAATAGCGCATCGTTTGACGCATCGTTTGGCGGCCGGCGCGAGGTTGCAAGACTGGGCGCCGCATGCTGACGACGAACCGCGACATCGGCCGCCCTTGGCGAGAAGGCTGTATGGACTGCACGCACCCAGGCTTATTACCTAGGTATTTGGAACTTCTATTCATTGAGACCTGGTCTTTCAATCTAATCTTGCTACTTGTGCCCCACTGCTGGGCAAAGACCCCTCTCCTCATCCGCCACGACTTTCTGTCTCGAGCTTCCTCCGCCCAGGTATTTAAGGTGTGCAGCTCGTCCCGCCACCTTTTCCGTGATCTGCCGCGACGCCGTTTGGCAGTTGGTAGCCATTGGGTAGCTGTTTTAGCCCATAAGTCTTCTGGCATGCGGCAGACGTAATAGTCAGATAAAATGTAACTGACAGATAAACTTATCTATTACATAAAACATAACGTTTTAAACAGGTATAAAATATTCCTATTAACAAATTTTAACAGACAAATGAAAAACCGGGCCTAAAGATAAAAATGTAGAGGCAACAATATTAAATAACGGGTTTGTGGATTGTTACATTTAAAGAACAATTCAACAGCAATATGTATAGTTTACTGTAATTTTGAATGCTATTCGAGAGGCGGTTCAGAAAAACAGCGATTGATTTTAAAGTCCCTTTTTGGAATTTGCCTCTCGAAAAATAGCATTAGAAACTACACTTTTTTAATAGATACTTAAGAAAATATCATTGATGGCGGATCTTACAAAAATGATCTTAACAATAACCAAATTGCATATTGCATGCAAAAGACAGGAAAAATTAACCTATACATGAGACGTAACTTTTTCGGAGGAACTTAGCCGTAGTATAGGAGAAAATGTAAACAAAGTTATGTTACTTTTTTTTGTAGGACAGGCAAAGATCAGAGACCTGTCGAAGTCACTGCAATAACATTAAATGTGGGGCTGCCAGCAAAAAAACATCCTGCCTTCTTGCTTTCACTTCTCTATCAGTGGGGTCTGCAGGAAGAAATTTCTTTTAGAAATATACTGTACCTTTTGTATTACTTCTCTTTTTTTCTGTCTCTATGTACTATCATCTTACAAACTGTAAAATAAATAAATAAACATAAATCAAGGTAGATTTGCGTTGTTAAAAAATAGCCAATAATCGTGTTATGAATCTTTTCATTTGAAGAAAATGTTGATATAAAGATCGTATTGGAATTTAGGTTTTTTACTTAGATTTTATTTTTAAACACCTTGTTTACATTTTCTCGCTGTTATTAGAACAGAATCTTTGTAACAATCTGAAATACGAGGATAGTAGGTACTCGTGAAACTGGACAACGTTTCGATTTCAAGGGAACATCGGTCAAAATATGAAAAAAGAATGAAAATCTACATACTAAATGTAGGTATCAGATTGTCGATCAATTTGTAAAAAAAAGTTGGGGATGTTGCTTGGAAAAAGTTGCTTAAAATCACCAGTATGCTAGATTTCGACTGTTACGACCTTTTTAAATGACTCGAAAACTCTGATGAAGTCTGATGACTTAAAAAAAGAATGTAAGCACTTTATAAATATAATGTAACGTGTATTTATAAATTATAAACTGTATTTATAGCGTAAGATGTATGTGAGAGCACAAAGATATCAGTAACTCATTAAATCATTAAATAGACACGATTCTTGTTCTTTTTGTCGAAGCTAGGAAAAAGAAGAAAATGATTTGGTAAATAAAAAAATCTGCGGAGCTTTTTGCAAAGGTAATGTCGCTTTGTCGCATATTTCTTTGACACTAACGGCCTTTGCAAAGAGAAGGCCTCTATTGCCTTCTCTATCTAAATTATCTATATATGAGTCATACACAGAATTAGATTCAAAATTGTCTTTCCTGTTCCTGATGATTAAAGATACTGGAGCATCCTCAAAATGTTTATGCAGGCCAAAACTACATCGGGCACAGGATAAGAGAATATAAATTAAGTTCAGAAATTAGCATCCCATGTCCTTAACTTTAAGGAACAGGCGAGACATTTTTTGTTTTCTGTGTCTGTAATACATACTGTATGACCCATATAGTATCTCTATCTAATTTAAAGAGAAAAGCGACAAAAAAGAGACATGGCCACTGTACCAAGAAATGTGTTAGCTTCCTGGACTAGAGGGCGAAAAAGCTCTATTTCTTTCTTTTTTCTAGTAGATTCACGATAAGTTAAAAAAAAATATAGAGGATGTATTATTTTTCTACTCTAGCAACACTCATAATGCTTACACTTCGTGCCAATGCTAAGTGTATGCTATTTTTTTAAATAATTTATTTTGTTGTCGAATTTTATATACTCAACGTATTTTTTTATTGTTAGTTATTTTAAATAGGTATTTTTTATTTAATCTATAAATATTTATTTTTTGATAGGTTTCTTTTGCTATTGCCCGCCGTGTGTTTTGAAACACAATTAGTTTAGTTCTAAGTCAGTAATTTATTAAAATGTGTAATTTTTCATACAGCCATTGGACATTTGTAAAAAAGGTCAGATATGAAATCATTGACTACGGTTCATTATATAGCTGTTTTATAAATTAAGCGTAAATGATGTGTCATTATAAGAAAAAGAAACAACATTGGTCTCTAATAAGATTACATAGATTTGAAAATCGTGAAACTACAAAGACAGTTCTGTTAACCTTATAAATTACGTTCTTTTATTTTTTTGTTAACGTGAAAGACGCATAATAATCATATTTTTTGTGAAACGAAATCCGCTATTATTTTGGGAATTTTCAGTCTTTCGTTGTTATCACATAAGGACTATAATCCTTTGTAATAAAAAAACTATTTTTAAAGAGTATCTAGCTAGGAATGTAAATGATATGGAAAAGGTATTAAGATTTGAAGTTTTAAAGGCTAAATAAACACTTACGGGTCAAAACAAGAACCCTCCTGTTTTGCGATAGTCGGGTAAAAAATTCTAAGGAAATACGCGATTGGGTCGATATCGAGAACTTGACAAATATGTCATGAAAGCTATGAGCCTTACTCAAAAACTACCTACTTAAAATACAACGTTTTAGTTGGGAAAAAATTAAAAATGATTGTAGATTGCAATATGAGTCATTTTGGTAAATTATTACGGTGGCATTGTTAAAAATGTCATGTAAAAACACAGAGATTTCGCAGAAGTAGTTTGTTTTGGATTGTCATCCTAATTTTCCTTTAGTGATGACTCATTTTTAAGAGGGATTTAGCATTTCTAATAAGGCCTTAAAATCTACGAAATCGCCTAGTGATAGTGAGCTCTCAATAACGGATTCTTTTAAAATAAAATGTTGTAAAAGATTGTAAATAGACAAATCTTTGGCTTTTAGTTTAGATGTAGGTAGTTGGGTAAATTAGACATGTCTTATTTGAAATAAGAATAATGGAAATTAACCAACCAAAAAGCGCCTTCAAGCGTTTTGATTGGCTATCTGCCTCTTGCTGAAAAGGTCACTAAAGTTAAAGTTTCGTTAATATATTGACGACCAGACGGAATTAATTTGAATCTAGACTAGAGGTTAACTTTTAAAGGCTCGGATTGATTGCCGGGTGTGTTCCTTTTTTAAATCTGACGTGTTCAAAAAGTTTTAAAGCTTTTGTTTTGCAATAATCAAAAAAGACAAAATCGAATTTATTTTTTTGAAGACATTGCGTTTTCATTCCAATAATACTCATAAATTATTTGTTTTTAAAGTAGGTAAGTTAATTGTTAATTGAGTGATGTTGATTCTTGCCATAATAATTTCATTTGTCATTATTTAATTTATTAATATTATTGTCCCAGTTGAGAAATTGACAACATTAACAAAAAGATCTGTTTAAAAAAAAAAGTATTTTAATTACCAGATTATTATTCTATAATCTACAGGGTTAAAATTAAAAACTTAATTTTAGAAAACGAATACGATTCTGTGGATATTGGATCTAGAATCTCCTACATAATGCGTACAGTATTAAAGTTGTTTTTACCCTGTAGGTATATATTTTATGTATCTTAATTTATTAATATTTTTTATTTAAATATTAAAGTTTAATAAAATAAGGCCTACAGATGAATAAGCGAACAGAAAACAGTGTGCAATATTTTTTCAATGCGATTTTTTTATTAGATCTAGATTTTTTAATTATGTATGAGGGATGTATGGGATTGGTGGGTTTAATCAGACAAGAAGTAAATATAAAAAAAAATAGATTTATGGATTGAGCAGAGCTGTTTTAAACTCTCACATCCTACTGACCCATTATAAACCCAGACACAATAGATTTTCTATTGTTCTTTTTTTTCTTTGTTGAAAGATTAAGGTAGCTTTTGGAACTTAGCATCTGTTGCGTAAGTGACGACGCGTCATAAACACCGGCGACAGAGCGACGGATCGTGCTCTATGGGACCGCTTAAACTGAGCGTAAGCATCACGACGACGTCAGTCAACGCGTCAGTAGTGTGCGGTCACACCTGCGTAACGTAAGGCACGAAACGTTCGGTTCAATACGCTCGCAATGTGTTTAGAGTCACCTATGACACGTCAGCCGAAATTACGTCGCATACATTTACTCCTGCCGCTGAACGTTACGTTACGCAGGTGTCTCGTGACACTTAACTCTGCGATGCGTACCCACGTATGCAGACGCTGCGGCAGTGACGCTAGGTTCCAAAGGATACCTTTATGTAGAATTTGAGACGTGTCAACGACAATGCTCAATTCAGAATCTATATAAATTAGTCCACGTGATGTCTGATGCATCTCATACTGGCACAATGTAAAAGCGCACTTTAAATATTTGTGTAGTTTTTAATGTGTAATCGTTAGAGTTTCAGTATTTTTCAATACGTGCGTTTAATTATACACGTTTTTCGATGTGTTTTACGCAATATCTGTATGTTTTTAATTTTTAGACAATTTCTTTGAAGATATTTATGTATGTAAAAATTATTGTGTCGCACTTGATTCGTAGGGTAAAAGTGAGACAAGAGAGTTTCTCACTCTTACTCAAAATAGTAGAACTTGTTTTTAAAGGAAATAATATCAAAGTAAACTAAGGAAAGCAATTCTCTTCGCCTTTTATACAACAGTATCGAAATGTAACAAATACCTAACATTTATACATTATAGCACTTGGTGTATTCTCTCAATTTGTATAAAATGTTTAGAACACGATATAATATATTATGGTTATTAATTTTTGGTATATCTCACTAGTGTTCTTAAGGATTTTGCTCTGTTTCGTGCCATAATAATGAAGACTACAAAAAACTGTTCCTTTTGTTTTTTAAAGTATCCTGGTAAATTTTTCGTAACTTAAATTTTTTTGACGGATAAGACGTAGGCTTCGTAATTTAAAAGACATGGTTTGTCTTAATAGGTCGCGATTTTTATTTAAAAAGGCAAAAGGAATAGATTAATCTTGCTTACTGTATTTTGATATGAATGTTTTAATTTTGTCATCTGTACCTAACGTTGTTTTTTTAGCAAAGACGCTTATTTTTACGTGTTAGTCGATACGTGGATGCATGTTATATTTATGAATAAAAATAAGGAAATAAATATTTAAATTTGAATGTCTTGTTTAAATTATTGAATCGACTGATGTTCCTGGGTGAATCTACTCAAGATTATTCTCCTCATACAAAAAAAAAAATCACATTTTACCCCGAGAATGGCGTTTATTTTAAGCTAAATCTATAAACACATGAATTATATGCTATATTATATTAAAGACACGTTAAAGAATTTAATATTTTAGAAAATATTGGCAAATATAAAAATTTGGGTGTTGCTGATAATGACGGATGTTGCCGACAGTGACGAATGTAATGACGGAATGTTACCGACAGTGACGTTTGAGTTATGTTATTGATGTAAATATTTATTCTCAAATACTTTTTTATTTGTCTTTTAACTACAACTTAATTACCGTTAACATGCAATCCATTACAAATTAGCTAAGACGGCTAGGTCAAAAGCCCACCCTGAATCGCACCTGATGCAAAAGTGGCTATGACACTAGCAGCATTCCCACACTTAATAGCGAGGAAAAAAGGTTAGTCGGGACCATTGCGCAGTAAAATTCTACGCAAGGGTCCCGACTATTGTTTTTTAGGCGCTTCCCTAGTTCACGCATCAAACTCTTAGCTTCCGTACACCAAGTCCCGCTTTCCTCCACTACGACGGGAACAAAGAGGTACTTACCTCGTCTTGGAAGGGAGCATATTTAGCATGCTTTTGTATGGCAGCTCCTTCTGCTGCTGCACTAGCTGCCCTACATATACAAGGCAGGTGGGACATGGCGAAGGTACTTATGCAAGTTGCATCCTAAACTAGACAGCGTCCCCTTTCCCGAGAGATGAGGATTAATCAATCAGTCCTCTTGCCATTTGTGTGATTTAGGCTTGGCGGTTCCGGGGTCGCCGCTCAACCTCGTTAAGCATATTTTATAGTGACGAGGAAATCTTCTAGCTGACTTGACACAACTCAACCCTTGATGTCCCAAAGAGTCCGCAATCGTACCACAAACGTGACAATCCAACCGCAGAAAAATTACTATCCTCAATGAGCTCGTTGATTACAGCGCCCAAATACGGCCAGACTCTGGGCTTGATGCCGCCGCCTCAAGCATAGCCAGATTCCTACCCACAGCCGCTTCATTAAAATCCGGCTGCTTGCTTTTTACATGTGATCGTGCCAAGAGCGCTGGACACCTTTGTCCCTTGGCTGCTCAAGACACACAGTTGCCCAAACATTTAAAGCCTCCGCCGTATATAACTAATAAGAAGATTGCCACCTTGGACATGAAGTTTTTAAGCGACTCAACCGTTAACCTCGTGGGAGGAGGTTAAAACGCCGATATATTGATATCCTGCATTCTTCTAACACCCAATCTGCCGTAGCGGATGATAACGAAGTCTGCTGTATGAGCCTCATTAAGTTTTACATTGAGAATCGTCTCCAATGTCACCTTGAAGTCTTCGCCGATTTTAGACATTTCATTGACATTTCATAAAAACCAAGTCGGAGACGTTCTCATATTATACACCAGTGTTGGGACATATAGGCAACTAGGGAAGAGTGTTAAGGCCACATGGGCAGGCAGCTGCTTCAGATGCTGGCGCGCCCGGCAGATTATTTCGTTTTTTAAGTTAAGGCAGCTGCAATAGCATCATGAAGAATGGGAGCCTCAAGGAGTGCGGGCTGCCATTTTTCTGCCGGTTCAACATTTGCAAATGATGTAGCACGCCCTGTATATGAAAAACATGCTTTTTAATGATAATCGTACATCAAAATAATTTATTGCCATCAGTCGTTTTCTATACAAATAATCATTATTGGTAACAAACGTCATTGTTTTCTACACAAATAATCATTATTGGTGACAGATGTCATCGTCGTCAGACACAATGTTGGCAATAATGATGTTACTAACAATGACGAATTTTGGAAAAATCGCTGCTATTGGCAAAATAGGTTATTAAATTATGAAACAAACATTACACGTTATCTGTTTCCCTAATAAGTTCGCAATGGTAAATAAATAAAGAGTTTACCATGCATTATATTTAAAATACAGCAAAAGAAACCAATGACGACGTGGCATGAATATCTTTGGAGAACGATATTCAATTAATTATCATTGGAAAAATTGGCGTCCGTTCACTATGACGAGTGGTGTTCGACTTAGGTACGAGGGGGCTGCGACTTTTAAGTTAGACGTGACGCTTCGGGTGCTTTCCGTTTTTTTTTAATCATGCTAAGTAAACGTGTTACCAATAATGACGAATATTTTTTGAACATTGTTTGAACTAATTTTTAATTAACTTACCACCTACTTTTTAAATTTATTTTCTTTAAAATATCTTGCCTGTTTAACGATAAATAATATATTCCTAGACAGGATTACTCTATTATTAATAATATTTTCACTATGATATAAAATATCGAAAATCATGTAAAGGCGACACCTAAAATATCGTGGTTTTCTAGCGTTTTTTTCTAATAGCTTGTTTTTCTGCTATTCAATCACTAAACGGTTTTGATAACTTTTTACTTCATTTATTTAGGTAGTAGAATAACTATAAAAAGTTTTGAATTTCTTTTACAATTATGAATGATAGGGCGAGACATAAATTTTCGACCTCTTGAAGATCCACCCTCCTACGCTTTAACTTCTCACATCCCACTGACCCATTATAAACCCAGACACAATAGATTTTCTATTGTTTTTTTTTCTGGGATGTGAAAGATTAATAGTTTTAGTAACTACTTAGAAATCATAGCGTTTACATACAGTCTAGATATAATTTGCTCTATATAAATATAATTTATTTACGGGTCGTTTTAACATGAAAAGTCCTAAAAGCAATACCTATTTACCCCACTTTTGTCAATTAGCTTCGACTAGCCGAACTTTACTATCAAAATCTAAGGTCAATAGCCCCAAAAATCTATAAATGCGCACAGACAACATAAGTATGATTGATATTGTTCAAAGTCAAAATGAGGTAAATAAAGGCGATTTATGTAAGTTCGGTACCATTTAAGTATCACATACCTACCTACACAACTACGAAATTTAACTTCACTGGTACTAGGAAATTACTTTAAGGCCCACTTGCGCAGCCAAACAAACCGGATTTAGCTGCTAACACGGGGTTAAATGAATAACTTGTATTGATTTATCTTGACTTAACCCTGTGTTTGCAGCTAACTCCGGGTTTATTGCGTTAACTCTGGGCTGCGCAAGTGGGTCTTAGTAAATTAAAGGCAAGTATAAAAATTAACTTAGCATACCTACACTAGAGAAGAAAGGTGTATGTGAAATCCGTCAGCCAGGCATATAAGGCCAGCGTGGTGAATTACGTCCTAATCACTCTCGTATGAGAGTAGATTCGTGCCCCTGTAGTGGGGGCGTTAAAATGGCTGATAAGGATAATTTTCTAGAAGTGAATGTGCTTCATCCGGACTCAAAATATCCATTTCTTTTTTATATTTTTATACCAATGTGTGCAGGTAAGTTCGCATTTTTCTTTGCTAAACCAGTTTGCATGTGAAGGTCAAAACTGCAAAACTCAAGACATTTTAAATATTCAAATCATGAATATAATGAAGTGAATATATTAACACGAATAATATTAAAAGATGGATATTATTAGACATATTGTTAAGCAGCGTAATTAAAATAGCATATCTATCCATCCATCGGCACGAATTGGCCTATTTTATATGAATAGGAAAAAAACGACTCGATTTTCGGCATAGAATGTAACACCTACATAAATAGTAATTTATGGATTGATTGATTCATTTTCATAAACTTAATTTTGTTTTTTTTTACTATCCCCATGAAAATCCATACATATAATCTACCTACCTAAGTTCTTAACTAATCACAGGGAACTACTTATAAGTTATTATATCGGCCAAGTTATCCTGTTAATTCTTACTTAGGTACAGTCGCCATCAGATATATGGTAGCGGTCAAGGTACTCAAATATTTCGGAGCAGCATTAAATTTCAATATGTTCGTTACAATAGATGCGGCCTATAATATCGGAACATATAAATCGTCACAAATATCGGAACATTTATGGAAAATGTACTTTAAGTCTGTGCTACATAGTACACATTTGAATTCGGTACTAGGTAGTACCGAATCTATATTGACTTGTCAACGTCAAGAATACAAATATAACTAACTACACGCGTTAAAAGAGTTCGGACATGAAAGATAATAACCAAGTAGGTTCTAGTACTTGATCAACAATTCAATCGTGATAGATACTTAGGTATAAGTACTAATAAAATAATTTTAAGTACCTACAACAACAAGTTTGCTATTTTATTATTTACTTACTCACTTATTGTAATATTTATTCTTTGTAATTTTCTTTTGTTGTAGAACAATAACTATTACTACACTGTTATACCCACCAACTGAAAACGACTTTTATCATTTACTTTACAATTGTTCCGTGATAGAAAAGACATACAAAATAATAATGCTATTTTTATCCATAAAAAGCAGAAAATAAGTAACGCACTCCCATCAGATTTGAACCCACGACTATGTGCTTTAAAAGTCAAAGGACAATTAAGTAGCTGACATCGTTTTATCGAAATTAAGCTAATCATTCTACGCCCTTCAATTTTGACATTGCGTCAAAAGAACTTTTATATAGGCATTTAGTTTGGTAAGAATATTTGTTGTATTTGAAAGAGACAGTCACAATGACACTCTTTTGTACTCACATTTATATTGGACTGGAAATAAATATTTACTTTACTTTACTTTACTTTACTTTTCGGTGAATGTCACTACAAATTATTGATAACTTCGTGGGTCCAACCTCAAGCATTTTAAATTGTATTACACAGACTTAAAGTACATTTTCCATAAATGTTCCGATATTTGTGACGATTTATATGTTCCGATATTTGTGACGATTTATATGTTCCGATATTATAGGCCGCATCTATTGTAACGAACATATTGAAATTTAATGCTGCTCCGAAATATTTGAGTACCTTGACCGCTACCATATATCTGATGGCGACTGTACCTACTTTAAGTGCTGGACTGGACTTGACAGTAATCATTTTATTAGAAAATATATCCTATAGAACGAGATCTCGGGACGATCTGATCGAACTTACAGTTAAACGGATAAAAACTTAGGTTCTTAATAGCTTCTCTTGTACTTCAGTGGTCAGATCGTTCCGTGATCTCGTTCTACCAAGTCTGACGTTATTTAAAGATAACAGTCACTTTAAACTTGTTATTTACAGGAAATTCACAGACATCGAATATTTTGACAGCTTCAATAAGTATTCAAAGTTATCTAAAGATCATTTGATAAAAGTTTTGGGCACGTGCCTGTTTGTTTCAAACACGGCAGACAAGCTCCAGACAAGCAATGAGGGCATGTTTTAAAAATTATTAATTGTAAATAGGTAGTATTAGAAAAAGGAATAATGTAGATATATGTTACAGCCAGTAATTAATCCAGATACATAATAACTACTCAATTTGGTCAAAGTGTTTAATGATTCAAAATTAATCACTTTAACCAAGTTATTACGTACTTAATACTTATAATATCTTTGACGACTTGAATAAAGTAATAAAACAAGTAGGGATAGGTAAAGATTTGTATAAAATTGTATTTGAATCGGACTTAAGCCCCTATAAATTGTACCTAATGTTTATCCCACCAAAATTCTGTAAAAAAACTAGTCATGTCTCGACGGAGCTGTTTTTTATTTATCTCTAAAAATATCTACCTATTAGATGTATCTACCAACTGATCGACCATCTAAACGTCACACCGTGCAATAAACCAGAAGCATCTACATATCCCAAAGGAATCGTTCATCAGATCCACTATTCTAATCTAATAAGATCGTACAATTGAAATTCCAGATGAATATATCCGCAAACAAGTTCAGTACTACAGAATACGGGTAATTTCCTATGGGAGCTGATGTAGTAAGGGTATAGCACAAATCATATCTGACTAGACAAAACTAAGAGTCGGGAAGAATCTAATTATTTTTGATACAGGAAACGTCGAAATAATAAATATTTTGCATTTCGTATTTACAATCTATCCTTAAAAATTTATCTTGTAGGTATCATAACTGGTTGTGGACTAAAAACAGATGGTATTTTATCTATGATAAATGCAAATGCGGGTGTTATCTTGCAAATTGGACATAAGTTGGTATTCTAGTTTCAGACTCAAAATTAAATTCGTGGTTAAACACGTTTAACTAATGCCAAAGAAACAAGTTTAATTAATTAAAAAATTGATAGATATATATTTTTGAGAAAGAGAGACACTTCAACCCATCAGGGAGTGGGACGTAGAAAGATCTATGAAGTGGGACATAGAGATTTGTTGAATTATGCAGAAAGTCGCAGCGTTCCATAAAAAGGTGTTAAATATGGCGAAACCCGCCAATTTATTTACCTACTTTTTTACCTGTTTATACTCTCATTAGATAGATATACAGGGTGTAACAGAAAGGGTATATAAAGCCGAAACACAGCGATAGTCCTCATGAAACTGAACAACTTTCCCCAAGGAACATGGGTAGTAACTCGAAAAAAAAATTTCGCCTCCCCATACAAAATGCCCGATCAGCTGATCGAGTAAGTATGGGCGATCCAAAATTTTTTTTCGAGTTACGACCCATGTTCCTTGGGGAAAGTTGTTCAGTTTCATGAGGACTATCGCTGTGTTTCGGCTTTATATACCCTTTCTGTTATACCCTGTATAACCAATTCATAAAACTCAACAACAATTTGCCCAAATTTAAATATTGATCGAAATTTTTACTCCAAGTATTTAAATTCTTCTAAGAAATTAGCTGCAAATCTAAAGCTACTTTGCCCAAGGAACATTACTGTACCTTATACCCTGTATGACTTTATGTAGCACTATTTCGTGAAATAATGACGTCATCTGTAGCAAAGAAAATCCTTTAGCACACGAAAGGAAGCGGAAATAGCTCTTTTAAAGATAAACGCGGGTAACGGATGAAACTACCTTCACGGAGCTTGAAAATTATAAAGCTATTTCACCATCTTTGTACCTAGTGTAACGCTGGCTTTATGACGTCGGATTTATAATGTGAATATAGCGAAAGTTTGTTTAGAAACGTTTGAAGCGAGTTGAAGTTTGTAGGAATTTCAAGGACCCTTACGCACATGCGGTTGCGGTTCTTCGTTTGATGTGAAGATGTAAAAGAGGCCGAATTGTCATGCGACACTAAATAACCAGAAAATTGAAAGATAAAGTAAAATCAGCTTAATGATAAAACAATCACGCAAAAATGTGCATGCAGATAATCCAATAATCGAATCATTTTATGATCGTATTCGAGGTCCATAAATTAACTTAAATGTTGTCACATGACTGATACATGCGTGGTTAAATACTCAGGTGTCTACTATCAATCCATAATGATAATAAAAATGTGAAATTGGATGTCTGTTTATCCGTCTTGAAGAGATGGGCAGCGATATACTTAGGTGAGTTTCTGGCTTTTTCTAGCCACCCCACTCCACTAAAAACAAAAGTTGTAACGTTGTGTGGAGCCCTTAAAGCTAAGCGTCCACAGGATCTGAATCGGAACGTATGGAGCGGGAAGATTTTTGTTTTGTATTGATTTCTATTTTACTTACAAAACTAAAATCGGAACAAATATGGACCAGAAAGAAATATCGTTAAAGGTATTCAAATCGGCGAAAAATATAGATGCAAATTGCGATCATATAAGCAACACTATTGAATATAAAGATAGATAACTTTAATAAACAGAAGACAGGTCAACATTATCTCTATCAGGACCACAGCTGGTTCTCCAAGTGCTCTCATCGAGGAGGTACCCTGAAGTGATGTTGTAGAAGGTGCCGTAGTCACAGAGCATACCCCCGCAGCCTTCAACCTCCAGGTACTTCTCCACACCCTCGTGAGGATCTGGTAGGTATACCGGCTGGAATAAAAAGTAGAGTTATGGAATCCCTATTAACGATTGTGTTGCATGTTTACCCTGCGGAACAATTTTTATTAGGTATTTTTATTATTCTTCCATCTGCTTGTTAGAATGAAAAATGTAATTTATTTAACCAACTAGAGAGAGCGCAGTGACATAACATCAATCATTATCTTTCTTCTTTTCTTTCTCCATCATCATCTTATATCTCAAATAAGAAGAGATGGACGCACCCCTGTTGGCTCCAAAAACGCGGTCCGGTTATCCCTTTCAATTACACAGTCTTGGATGTTAAGTTTGAATGTTACTATTATTATAAAGTCTTTAAATAAGTACTTACAAGGACAACATATTTCCCAGATTTCAATCTTCGTAGTTCCAAAGAGTATAAGCTTCCATATTTCTCTACGCCTGCCCTCGGTTTCGCTTTGGTGATTTCTTTTAAAGAAAACACGTTCGCATCATGAGCTGAATAAATTCTAACTTTGCTTGTGGGTTTTCCTTCTATCACTTCGTTTGCGTATATGAAGAATTCTCTTAGTAGTGGACCTGAGGGGAAGGCAGAAAGAAAATTGTATGTTCTTGTTAATCTTCTAGGAAGAAATATGCAAGAAAATATTTACCAGCTTGCAAAGGTAGGTAATTTTCATTTCCCAATAATATAATCCAAGCACGACTGGCTGCGTCATTTAATTCTGGCATTAATTTCCTTAAATTTTCTGGTATATTGTAGCCCAGACTGTCCTGTAGAATAAAAGTTTGTTTACTAAATCTCAATTCTCTCGTTTAGAAACAGTAATCGAAATAATTAGAAGTACTTATGACGACCCTTAAACACTTCCGGTGGACTTTAAAAATTGCTTTATGTTTAGGTAGGTAGGTACCTACCTACTTTTTGCCGCGTAAACATACTAAACCTAAATATTAGAATCCGATAAACGACGACAAGTGCAGATTTCTTACCAAGCTAACTAAAATATCGTTGAAATATATAACATCAACAACTTTGTTGGAAATCTTATTGTGTATCGCCTGTGACGTTCTATTGAACAAATCCGTGTAAATAGCCAATTCTGGACTAATTTCATTTATACTTCGCATATATTGTAAAAACTTTGGACAGTTTACGAAGAATAGATTCTGAAACAAAGAATGGATTTATTAATTATGGTAGGATTTTGAGTTGTGATCGTGGCAGAAGCGGTACGGCAGCATAAGACGTGACCCTTGACTCTCTGCTCAGTTGATTGCTTGGAAAACTATACCCTAAGCTGCAGTACAAAGTACGGTTGCAACCGCAGGGCCGCGGCTGTTTTGCCGCTACTGCCATGATCCGAAACCAAATCATACCGAGCGGTTTCGCACTACATCCAATGCGAATCCGATCAGAGATGTTATACTTAGATATGAGAACTATTTCTATGGTAATTTCATCGGATCGGATGTAGTGCGTGATTGTTTCGCTTTAATACCTTATGTATTAAAGCCTTATGTACCTATACATACCAAATGTCAAAACGCGGTGCTATCTCAATCACTAATGTGTGTATTTATTTATTTATTATAGGTAAACAAGGCTGCGATCGAGGCGCGTTTGAATCGCGGAAAACGCTCCGCTACTTACCGCGAGTTTTGAAAACTACGTTTTTCATTTTCACGTCTGCTATAGCTCCTATGCTGATAATTTCTTCACAAATTCTAAACTAAGATAAATTAAACTAATAAGAAGGTACTTACAAAATCATCTATCATAGGTACTGTGGTATAAGGTACGGGATTCCAGTTAATTTTAGGGTTCCAATTATTTTTACTAGCAGGAAAAATTGCACTTAAAGCGGCGAGCAATGTTAATTTAGACCGAGTTGAGTCGGTTGATCGGATATAAATCTCGGATCGATTGTATTTAGGTCCGATAATCGCATTGTATCGACGTCGGATGAATTTGCCTGGAATTTAAACTTTGTCATATCTTGGAAAAAATCATGATATCATAAAATAATATAGCCTATGTATCATTCTGATGTAAAAGCTACAATATTGTCAAGTTTTAACAAAATCTGTTCAGTAGTTTTTGCGTGAAAGAGTCACAAACATCCATCCATCCATCCATCCATCCATCGGCACAATCATTGACATCTAAATATATTATTTTCTATTATGTAAGTATATGTTAATTTTTTTTCTAAAACAGTAAGTAAGAAGTAAGAAGGTACCTGTCTTATACCCCGTCCTTTTTCCAGCATCAGTGAGTTGTCCAAAGCCATATGGAGCATTTAATATATCGAATTCCGTTTTATTAAGTATATTTTTTATTAAAGTTAGCGAAGCTTCTATTGGCGTTCGATCCCCATGGCGGTGAACCTGAAAAAAAAAAGTAAACCTTTCTGGAGTCGCCGTCGCCGGACACGGTTTGGACGACATGACATGCAAACACTGGATAACTTACATAATCGAGTAACTTAAATATAATACATTATATAGATAAATAGATTATTATGTAATATTTATTACTGCACTAGAGGCTGCCCGCGACTTCGTACACATTATCGTCATATGTAGGAAAATTTAAACAATATCTCAAAATAATATAGCCTGTGTTATTCTGAAGTCCAAGCCAAGTTATTGTAAAATTTCATTTAAATCTGTTCAGTGGTTTTTACGTGTTGGAGTAACAAATATCCATACATCCATCCATCGGCACAAACATTGACATTTATAATATTAATAGGAATAGTACCAATAAGTACTTAAGTACTTATTCTTATTTTTATTATTATTAATTTGTATGCTGGAACATAACCTTTGGAAATTCCTGTTGCTATTATTGTATAAATAAATAAAGATATATATTATTAATAATATCTACTTATTTTTTTATATTCTAGAATTAATCTTATCTAAGTACTTTTAAATGTTTCTGTGCAGGTTTTTGCATCATTTATGAGCATTTATGGTTGTGGTTTAAACATTGAATCTTTGTTTTTTTATCATTATTACCGGATTAAATACCAGATTAAAAACTCCTTTTATTAACCGACTTCAAGCTAAAAATCATCAAATACTTAAAAAAAAAGAAATTGGTTCTCAAGTTGAGTGGTTTTTTTATATCAAACGATTTAAACTGCCACTGTCATGTCAATAGACGTAGAATCGATTTATTTTCATTATTACGAATACATGTACCTAAGTTTAGGAAATGTCACTGTGTTGCTACAAGGCATTTCAAGTCTTTTAGTATAGAATATATAAGGAGGTTCCATACCGTCTGGATCTGCGTGCCTGGTCTGGCGCAAAATGGCTACCTTTTTGAATGGAATTTCTTATCGTTATACAGGTCATCTACCAAGAAAACTATGAAAAACTTGCGCCAACCTTGACACGCTGTCATAAACTCATTTTGTAAATGAAAAAAAAAAATGTGGCATCTCCATATATATTTTTATTCTATACTCAAAGTTTCAAGCGTTACGAGAAGTCGGAATATTATGACATATTTATAGTATGTTAAAATTGCGATTTCGCGATAGACCTAAGTACACACGAAAGTATTGGGTAGTTACGTGTGCATATAATATTTGCATTACAGATAGGTACGTAGTCCAAAATTGGCACTTTTGAAACATAATTTTGAACTCATTACAAATGCGAGAAAATATTTACTACTTAGACCCAACTAGGGCATGGAATACCGGAACATATTTCATACCGGTATTGATACCGGTATTAAAATTTTAAATACCGGTATACCGAAATTTCGGTATTTTTTTAAATACTACTTTTTGTCATTTGAATTGTTCCAATAACGATATTGGTAAGTATGACGGTTGCAGATAGTTCGGCCGAACTATTCGGTTGCACTTTCACACTAATTTTGATACAACAAATAGGTAAAGTTTATAAATAAATGCGCCTTTGACGGTCACTAGATAGAGCAGAATGTCTAGGTTTCTAAATTCTATCTTTAAGTGTCACTTATTAACTTATCTTCATTTTATCATCTCCTAATAACTCTTGTAATACATAGATTAACCGCTCCTTGGTTTAAAATAATCTAATATGAGGTTAATATCCTGTTTTATCAAGCAAATTATCACTAAGCAAAATAAACGAAAAAATTGTCATTTTAACCGAATATTCGGCCTAATATTCGGTTGAGGTGCCGAATATGCCGAATACCGAATAGTAAACGAATATTCGGCGCATCTCTAGTAGGTACCTTATCTAAAATAGTATCTCCCTTCGACGGACCCATAATATGTTATTATTTTAAAATAAATCAGAATACAAAACTCACTATCTAACGTAACGAGTACACTAATGATACTTAAACAATATAAATATATAATGTTACTTTACGGGGTTCGTGATACAAACAAGCATTCTGCTTCTGCAGAGTATTTTATCTATCTCCTTTGAAAAAAAAGAGATATTTCATTAATATCGAAATACCGGTATTTTGTCTTTTTAAACCGGTATCAAAATACCGAAAATATTTACCGGTATACCGGTATTTCGGTATACCGGTATACCGGTATCCATGCCCTAGACCCAACGGCAACGGAAACGGCAACGGCAAAACGCCGTGTGTTCTGCGCACGCAACTGAAACTGCTAGTTACTTTTGAGTTGCATCGAAGTTTCTGCTACAGAATTCTTTAGAAAACCACACACGACGCAACTAGTTTGAAACGTTTCGTTACAGTTTTTTACGTTTCAATTATTAATATCTAAGTAAGTACTAAAATAATTAGAAACTGATACCTAGAGGTAATATTGAAATAAGTAAGCAGAAAGAAGTAATAATTAGTAATTAGAATATAGTTTGGAAAGTATGAAAATTCCTAGGCCAGGAAAATAACAATGGGGATGATGTCTACCTACATTCAAAAATTAAAAAAATAATTAGTCCGTCTTTTAGGCTATTAAAAAATATTTAAAACACATTTTTACCTGATCAAATACATAAATAAATACAAAGATACAGAGCATTAAAGTTACGGAGTGGGGAGTATTGACGTCACTCCTCGGTTAAAATCGTACTGAGGCGTGACGTCACGAGCAACTTTAACCCAGTGTATCATTGTAATTTTTTTTTTAGTTTAAGAGAAAAAAGAAAATACGTGTCGAATATTTTAAAATAATCTATGTGATGGACTAAAATATTTTTTTTAGTCATCATGCCCATTTCATTCGTCACTTTAAGGCAGATATGACTAATCTTCCGTGCTAGAGTGATAAATAAATAGATTAAGCAAGTACGTTACCATAAACGCAAAAACGAGTTCTGTGTCCTCAATGGTAAGATTGTTATCATCTAATTCACTAGCATTTACACTAAAATTATATACAATTAAAACTATTAGTAACAAAAATGAACCGTAATAATGCACCATTATTAAACTGGTAAGACTTAAGACTGACACACGAGCACGACTAACAACAGATTACTACTACTATTAAACATTGTAAGAGGTAAAAACGACCGTAAAAACAGTTCTAACACTAAATGTAGATATTCATATTATATTTTTTTGTTTCAATATGCTAAAATTTGAAAGGTGTTGCTACCGATAGTGAATCTTATTTTGTTAGATGCATAATCTCATTTAGATTGGGTGATTTAATAACCGGAACAAATGTCAAATGTCAGCGCTGTATTAATATTAATAGCTAACACCTAACAAAAATTTTGCAGAATTTTGAAGGAAAAAAAGTATTGTGAACGAACAATCATAAATACGTAAATCGTATGATGTAATATTTCTTTTAAAATTATTGAATAAACACTATAATCAAAAATAAACCAGGGGCCAATGTCTGCTGATTTAATATGTATAGCCTTAGTTGTGTCTCGGCAGTGTCAATATCATTTTTTGACACATTTGGTATTCTGGTAAATAATCGCTTACACTGATTACGACCAAATGTGTCAAAATGACATTGATATACTCATTGACAGGCTGCCGACACATAACTAAAAATATTGTAAATTCGCAGACTTGGGCCCCTGAGGAAATGAATCTTTCCAAATAATGTCGCTATCGCGATAAGCGCATATACGATAACATAGCGAAACTTTTGAGGATTACTTAGCAAATTTTCTGCGAGTACTTATTTACGTAGGTACCTATCTTAGTATATTCCTTATCAAGTTAAATGTGTCATAAACCTTTTAAGTATAAAAACAAGAAATTTTGCGATGATGTATCAGTCTAGTAGAACTGTTCAGCTCCTAAGTAAAACAACAGCTTAAAATGGCTCTGATCAGTTACTTTTGGCTGTTGGCGGCTGTGTGTCTCGTGTCCTCTGCCAATATTCGAGCACATGATGCTGTCATCGAGGGCACTGAACTTGTCTTCGCTTTCATGGTAAAATCTTCAATCAATCAGAGTAACATTTAGTTTCACCATGTAAATTGTGACCCATAGCATTTGACAATCACAGTCAGTTGTAGAAAATTTCATTAAGATTATCGTGTTATTATCATAGTTCAGAAGAAGACGGATGTTTAATGGCTAAATAGCTTAAACGGCTATTCTGTAATAGGAGATCATTTTTAAAAGTACCAGGTTTTCCTCAAAAACAATTACCAGTTAAAAACTGTAAAACAAGTTCGTTAAGTTCGAAGTAACTTGGCTGAACAGTTTGTGCTGGAAAATATCCACCTTTTCTCTGATTGATCGCACATCAAAATGAACTACCCTCTTTCTGTATTCACACATTTTATCTTACATTGTACCTTAAACTTGCAATTGACTCTTGTACCATAGACACATCGCCACGGAGACCGTACACCAGTAACCAGTAGTTTATCTGTGATGGGAGACAGCATCAACATGACTTTAGTCGACGAGCTTGTCAAGCCTTATGGCTATGGACAGCTTACCGACACTGGGAAACAAGCCGGCTTCCTGCTTGGACAGTTCATCCGTCGAAGATACAATGAAATCATAGCTCCGAAGTATAACTTATCGGAAATGTATATCCGTACGACGGATTCCAATCGTGTTAAGAAGACTCTCCTTACTGCTATGAGTGCTGTCTACCCGCCTGGTCCTGATAATTGGAGCTATTCCATCAATTGGGATCCCGTGCCTTATACCACTGTTCCAGCGAAATACGACTATGTATGTACATTTTTAGTGTTTTTAAGTTAAGAGGAAGTTACGGAAAACTCCGTGACCTATCGAAATCATATTGTGTTTTGTCACAAGTACCTACATGAATTGTAACAAAAAACATTTTGAGAATGATCTGCAACTACTTAAGTCAATCTTAACTCTTATTTTTATTAACTAGATAAGCCGATTGATTCCTTTTACTAATAGGACCAAAGGAACTTGCAACAGCGCTAGTTTTGGAATAGGTACCGGGTTCCGAAACCAACGCTAGCGTAAATGATTAGAGTTAACATTGCTTATAGTAATAAAATTTCCACTTCGCCTCACTACTAATCTTCTCAAATTTGTTAACAGAACGAAGCTACAGTGAATTGCCCAAATTTCATGAGTGCCTATTACTCTTTGATGCTGACTAAAAATTCAAGAATGGACCCTTACAGTGAATTGCTTGAAACAGTATCGGGAATCACAGGTTATAATATGACTGGCTATCCTGTTTTGATTTTAGCTGTATACGATGTGCTTGTTAGCTTGGTAAGTTATCTCATTTCTGGATTTTTTGTAGCTACCTACTTATCAATTGTTTATAAGCTTCGTTCCCACTTGTCGTTGCTTTCCCACAGATTTTTAAGGTCTAATGGTTGATCATTTTGAAACTACTCACACTTGTCGGAGTTTGATAAAAAAACCGGACGGGCCACGCCAAATGGGAACAAGGCTTCAGACCATCGGTCATTTAAGGAATGAGTTATGCTGTTATCACGTTGTTTTTTAACTGGAATTGGCCGGACAGTGTTTATACTAAATTGTATTTTTAGGATAGCTTAGGGTACGAAATACCTGAATCCCTTAGTTCTTTGATGGACGAGTTAAAAGAAGCCGCAGGAGTTGCTTGGGACATCACTTCTGGTGATGCTAATTACCTTAATCTACAAGCTGGTAAGTTTCATGCCAAAGCTCCTTATTGTAGTTAAAAGACAGAAGAATGTCGCGAAATACCGTTCACAATTAAATTTCCTTCCACAGGTCCTTTTCTAAATGAATTCTTTGAATACGCCAATGAGATCATTGCTGGAAACGATACTCAAAAAGTAAGGATATACCCTGCTCATGATATAAATGTATATTCCCTTGAGGCTATCACTCAAGTCAGACCAAGGCAAGGAGCTCCCAAGTATGCCAGCCTTTACTCTTTGGAACTGAGAAAAGTCACCGCAACTGGAAAATATGTTGTTCTTGTAAGTATACTACTAAATGTCTGTGTTTGTGCCGAAGATGGATGGATGGATGAATGTGATGATGATGTGATGACGAGGATGTTTGACACTCTATGTGAGTTCTCCAAGATATGATGAAAATTGCGTACCAAGGAGCGGGCAGCCAATTTGTAGTTTCACCCTATATATTACATTCTCTTTATCTTAGAAAGTGTTTTTTACATTACACTCCGTAAAGACTTTAAGCCTAATCTAAATTTTACACCACCAAAGGCGTTGCATTCTACATTCTTGAAATTATTAATTATTAAGGTTTCTTCAATTTATTCCAGCCGGTATACCTACCAGACCCTCACGAGGGTGTGGAGAAGTACTTGGAAGTTGAAGGCTGCGGGGGTTTGCTCTGTGACTACGGCACCTTCTATAACATCACTTCAGGGTACCTCCTCGATGAGAGTACTTGGAGGACCAGCTGTGGATTCTCTGATGACATGACTGTTGATACCTCTGACATTGATTAAGAGGAAAAGACAATGCAACTCGGCCTAAGACTTCTGGGCCCAAAAAAAGAAACTCACTGCCCAGAATTGAAACATATGTGGGGACTAAAAATTTTCAGGACAAAAAAGATAGGTATGCCTACTGAAGTTATCATGTCGTTCGTACAAAATAGCAGCTTTATACATATAAATAGATATTATCTTTTTTTATCTGGAGCCAATTTCCATGTAATAAAATTTTGGGGCAGTCTAGGTTTAAACTCTGGCATATGTTTCATTTTTGGACAGTGAGTTTTTTTTTTTGGGCTCATTGAGTTGCAATATCGTTTACCTAATAATTATACATAACTTTTAATAACCTCATCTGTGATATAAAAGTAGTTTTCAATTGAAACAACATGTTCTACACATTTCTTAAGTCTCTTCTTAAGTCTGTTTAATTTATTTTGAAATCGACTTTAATAATCTGTGAAACTACTTATATTTCAAATAACTTTGTTTTGAAATATTTTGTTAATAATAAAACTTGTTTTCTTTAATATGTTTTTTTATTTATCAATTGTAATTTTGCAAAAATGTAATATTATTTAAATACCTACTTTCTTTAACTGGCTTATAAGTCTAAACGTGGCCAAGTCGAAAAAACCATAAGTATATGATTTTGTAACAGATTTTAACGAATGTTTTGGTAGTTATTACCTACTAGCAGAAGTCTGTTAGGTAGGTACCTACTTAAATAAAAATCAGCCTAAGTATATGACGGATGGGCGAGCGGAACATCATGCGAAAAGCAGGGTTCTTATCTATCCGCCATCAGACATTCTTTAGGTATCCGAATTACAGCCTAAGTAGATGAACGCTTTGTGAAACGCGGAGAGTTCTGCACTCCATGTTCATTCGATCACATAATTCACGATGTTCACATATCAGCCATTACATGAAGCATAGACCACTCCCAAGCAATGACAGTGACAACTATCATCACTTGACGTTTCACAGACAATACTTAAGAAGTTTGGTTGATGTTATGACCAAAGAGACGCCAACACGCCGACACGGCCATCCTGCCGCATCACACGTCCTCGTGTGAGCCTGCAAAGGAAACACACTGCCAATCGCCGACACGGCCATCCTGCCGCATCACACGTCCTCGTGTGAGCCTGTAAAGGAAACACACTGCCAAAAGCATTTACCACCGCTCGGTCATCTCTGACCAACAACACTCGGTTACCAGACAAGATTTATTACAAATTCTTCCACAAACTTTGTAACAGTTTGCTTAACCACTAACCATGTTTCAATTTATCAATTTCAAAGGTTTACTGAAGCTCTCATTCACAATCAACTCTAAACACAGTACCATAAACATCTGAATACATATGACGACTTTATTACAGTGACTCTATCAATCACAAATCTGCACACATAACGCCTCCATCGAGCGCTATGTTACCAACTAATATACCCAAACGCCTCCATCGAGCGTTAGGACACCAACTTATACACCCAAACGCCTCCATCAAGCGTTAGGATACCAACTAACACACCCAAACGCCTCCATCAAGCGTTAGGATACCAACTAATACACCCAAACGCCTACATCAAGCGTTAGGATACCAACTAACACACCCAAACGCCTCCATTAAGCGCTAGAATACCAACTAATACACCCTAACGCCTCCATCAAGCGTTAGGTTACCAACTAATACACCCATACGCCTCCATCAAGCGTAAGGGTACCAACTAACACACCCAAACGCCTCCATCAAGCGCTAGAATACCAACTAATACACCCTAACGCCTCCATCAAGCGTTAGGTTACCAACTAATACACCCATACGCCTCCATCAAGCGTAAGGGTCGCAAACAGTGCCTCCATCAAGCACACAATCAAACAGTGCCTCTATCAAGCACACAATCAAACAGTGCTTCCATCAAGCAAACAATCAAACAGTGCCTCCATCAAGCACACAATCAAACAATGCCTCCATCAAGCATCGTACCACTACAGAGCCCTAGTTACACCTCCATCGAGTGTAACTAAACTCAATCGCGCAATGTATCAGAAACGTCAAATACTTGATCATCACCTTGATCAACCAACTCCTACAACTATTCGAGCTTCAGACATCCTTCTCAGCCTAGGTATCATAAGCAAGAACTAGAACGAACTTATTCACTCGTTCATGCACGATTCACCTCAGGGGACAATCGACAAATGCGAAGACAAACAGTCTTGTTGGAATCACTGAGCTTAATCCGCATGGGTTTAGTCTGAGCACGGTGGTACAATACTAACAACTGCAGCTACACCTACAGCTACCTGTCTAAGTGACAGAGTTGTACAATCATTTGCCATGAAATTTATTAGAAATAGTCTCCTTCATTCGTCAACACTCAGCCCAGTAGAGTCGTACGTAATAATATGAAAACTTATCACCTGAGTGCATCAATCTACCACAATTACGGAGTGATGACGTCACACACGTCAACCCTCTTCTCAGCCGCAGCACCACCAACCACCTTGTTGGTCGCTCTCGTACAGTCCTTCGCGTAGTGCCCGATGGTACGGCAATTGAAGCAAACGATGGCTAGCTTCGTCAAAGGTTGTTGCGGTACCTTCATAACCTCGATGATCGCCAAAATGCTCCTCATGACCGATATCAAATCAACAACCAAACAGAACCCATCACGCATGACAGCATCCCAAACACGAAAGCGCCAAACCGACAACCAGTCAGAAACAGACCCGCCGTAAGCGGGCGTGCAGCGCGTGCACCGCACGCGAGCGGCAAGTCCAGGGGGCGGCAAATTGAGCGAATTCTAACGTACCTTATTCAAGTCATTGTCATAATATTCTAATTAATAGACCATAAGAAAAAAAAAATCATAGCATGTAAAAAGGCTGACCGAATTACGTTAACCACCATTTATCGGCCTCCGTCAAAACTTAAATGTAGTACCAAACGTCGTCGTCTCTCATTCTATGAAAAACAGGACTAGTGATGTTACGGGAATCCCCTTTCAGCTTTCTCTCATTATTTGCAATTATATTTTAGGTGAGTTTTGACTCAGTTTGTTGATATTTTCACTTGTCTTGTCTAGTGTAGTGGTGGACTAACCGTGGGGCAGAAAGGGCGGGCCCCAGGCCTCCGGTCCTGGGGGGCCCCCAACTCCTCCGCGCTCCCCTCAACAACACTTCATGTAGGCACTCTATTCATTCAAAAACTCATTGCCCTTATCCTGTCCTGTCATGCGTGCCTCAACTCGCACGCGCGGCCCCCAAACCCCACCATTCCATACATGACTCCTCCGCCATGCAGGCAACAACCTCTCGCATCGCAACATGTCGAGTTCCAATACAAAAACACCTTCCGGCGTCGTAGTTTAGTTTGCCTTAATACAAGAAGTCCTCTCGCGCGTTAGTGTCGCATTTTAATACAGAAATTCCTCTCGCGTCATTATATTAAGTAGCGTGCGACAGCCCGAATGCAAATCAAAACCTGAATTACGCATACGCGCGTATTCCACGCGACCAAAGGTTTCAGCAGGCAGATAAATAAACATTTTTTGCAAACGTCATATATCAGGGGGGCGGCACAACTGGTATTGCACGCAGGCGACGAAACTTCTAGCGGCGGGCCTGATTAGAAACATGCCAGCTCCTGCATTCCAGCAGCAAAGAGCATCATGAACGCAATCTCAGATGTTCTCCGACACGGCCACTCTGATAGGACCACAATAGGGCAAGGTTTGAATTCGAACCCGGTAGGCACTTCAACAAAAATCACCATTTCAACTCTTCATCGACCCTCAAAAATCGTAACAACAACCATTGTATCAACAACAAAACAACAAACCGGCTTCAGAACCCCAGCACCGATGCACCACCCAACCAGCGATGCATCACTTTTCCTTCTTTTCTTTATCACCCAACCAGTGATTTTTCTCGTCACTTAACCAGCGACCATTCACTTAACTAAGTGAACACACAGTTGGACACGCACACCGCGCACTCCTCGGCCAAACCACCGGAGCCACGACCACACTCCAACATGAGCAAACCGAAGCCATAAAACCAGTATTGACAAAATAAAACAATTAAATCAACATTTCACACCCAAAACAGTCATTACAAGCAACAACATTTTTATTTCAGGTATTTCAATACCATTGGAACTTTCTAACTTTAGAAAAACTTTCTAAATTAGCTCAACCTGTACAACAACAGCACCCTGCCTGCCATGTGCGATAACAACATCAACATTCAGCAAAGGCTGCTCAATCTCATTTTCAAAGTCATAACAAAATGAAAACGACTCACCAAACGCCATCAAAGCACAAGCGGCAGCCTCCACAGTGCCAGGTCCACCACCACGGCTTAGTGCAATCACACACACTCGCCCCGCCAGGATTGAACTCCGGCAGGAGCACACCATTTTATAACATGGATGAGGGCTTCACCCTTCACCACATCGGTTACTATCCCACTTCTGATGACGGATGGGCGAGCGGAACATCATGCGAAAAGCAGGGTTCTTATCTATCCGCCATCAGACATTCTTTAGGTATCCGAATTACAGCCTAAGTAGATGAACGCTTTGTGAAACGCGGAGAGTTCTGCACTCCACGTTCATTCGATCACATAATTCACGATGTTCACATATCAGCCATTACATGAAGCATAGACCACTCCCAAGCAATGACAGTGACAACTATCATCACTTGACGTTTCACAGACAATACTTAAGAAGTTTGGTTGATGTTATGACCAAAGAGACGCCAACACGCCGACATATATACAGGGTGTCCCAAAAATAGGCCTGCAAACTGACACTGGAGGAAGATGGACTTAAGGTGCATCAAGTAAGCCTAACATGCCCATAGAAAAGTCTTATGAGTATCGAGTTAGACCCGTTTTAGTGAATTTTGAAAAAATAACCACTTTTTGATGGTTTTTGTATCAGAGAGCGATTAATATTCAATTAATTAAAAAGAAAAGTACGTTAACGGCTTCTTCGATAGTTACTTATGATATGGCGAAAACCATTCGTAGATGATTAAAGTGGAACATCGACAAATTAACTGTCAAAGTTAATTTTAATTCTCTCCCAAAAACAATAGCTCGACTTTGAGCAGCTGCCACGAAAAAAAATTACTCTGAACTTAATGAACAAATGTTTTTAAAAACTGCCTTGTGCTATTCCGAATCCAGAATGGTATAACATGTATTGCAAAAACAACAAATTCGGGGTATTAGACATCGAAGACTTACCTAAGTCGGATTATTTCAAAAACTTAGAAGTTGAGTTAAGGTGGTTAAATTGACAAAATCGAGTAGTTAAGAGAAGTAATCTAGTAGGGCGTCTGTTTTTCAGCCTGACTAAGTAATAGCGAGTGATAAAGGCAAAAACTAAGTCGCTCTTTGAACCAAAATAGTCTAATGGACCAAAACAGATAGTATTTGAATGGTGCCAGATTAGACATGGGTTTGGTGGAAACATGGGGAAATCAATAAGGGGATATTAAAAAACGGTTTATTATGAACGTATCTTATTATTTTTTAGGGTTCCATTTTTATACTTTGGGTACTTACTAAGGGTCGGTCTATCCATCCGTCTGTCACCACCAGGCTCTATCTCATGAACCGGTATAGCTAGAGCGTTGCAATTTTTACAAATGATGTATTATCATTGCTGGTATTACAAAAAATACTAAAAATAGAATAATGATAATAATTAAGGATGGCTCCCATACAACAAATGTGATAATTTTGCTCGATATTAGTAATGGCTATTAAGACACTTGAAGTAGTTACAGAATACTCTAATGAATGATACGGAACCCTTTGTGCACGAGTCCGACTCGCACCTGGCGATTTTTTTTTTACAAAACAGTGCTCAAATTATCTCCTCCTGAACATTATGCACAAGTGTCATCTTATGTTATAATTATGGCCTTATCTCCTCATGGTCATCAACGAGATTTGTTCTGAATATCGGCAAACAGTATTCGAAGCTGCTCAAGAGCTCAAGCTCAAGCACGTCCCCATGTTTCCACCAAACCCATGTCTAATCTGGCACCATTCAAATACTATCTGTTTTGGTCCATTAGACTATGTTGGTTCAAAGAGCGACTTAGTTTTTGCCTTTATCACTCCCTATTACTTAGTCAGGCTGAAAAACAGACGCCCTACTAGATTACTTCTCTTAACTACTCGATTTTGTCAATTTAACCACCTTAACTCAACTTCTAAGTTTTTGAAATAATCCGACTTAGGTAAGTCTTCGATGTCTAATACCCCGAATTTGTTGTTTTTGCAATACATGTTATACCATTCTGGATTCGGAATAGCACAAGGCAGTTTTTAAAAACATTTGTTCATTAAGTTCAGAGTAAATTTTTTTCGTGGCAGCTGCTCAAAGTCGAGCTATTGTTTTTGGGAGAGAATTAAAATTAACTTTGACAGTTAATTTGTCGATGTTCCACTTTAATCATCAACGAATGGTTTTCGCCATATCATAAGTAACTATCGAAGAAGCCGTTAACGTACTTTTCTTTTTAATTAATTGAATATTAATCGCTCTCTGATACAAAAACCATCAAAAAGTGGTTCTTTTTTCAAAAATCACTAAAACGGGTCTAACTCGATACTCATAAGACTTTTCTATGGGCATGTTAGGCTTACTTGATGCACCTTAAGTCCATCTACCTCCAGTGTCAGTTTGCAGGCCTATTTTTGGGACACCCTGTATGTTTATATTATTGATATTAATTCCATAATACGAGTTTGCCTTACATTGTTAACATATCTGACTGCAATAACGTTACAGGCAATAAACTACGCCAATATAGGAAAAATATGAAAACTCGATGTGGCAGAAAATTGATTTTTATATTTAGCTAAACAAAAAAAAGCGCGTCAATATTATGATTCGATGCAATCGAAATTACACGTTTATCTCTTTCTGTTATCATATTAATCTTGTCTGTTGTAAATAATTATTCAATTTATTATCATTAAACTAGAGGCTGCCCGCGACATCGTACGCATTTATCGTCATATCTTGAAAGAAAAAAACAAAAAAATTATATAGCCTATGTGTTATTCTGATATAGGCTACAATATTGCTAAGTCTCATCAAAATCTGTTCTATAGTTTTGTGTGGAAGGGTAACAAACATCCATCCGCACAAACATTGACATTTATAAGTAATATTAGTAGGATAAATAGCGCTCATAACTTAGTACAATGCCCGGCAATGAGTATTATATTACATATTTCTTTAGAAAGAGATAATAGGCCAAATTCGATTTTGTAAAGCGTTATCTCTATGTCACACTATCAAATTGGCGTTTGGCTCGTGAGATAAGGAACAGATGAATCATGTGTGTGATTAGTGCTCCAACCTCCAACAAATAAACACGACACGACGTCGCGTCTTGGAAATCTACGACACATGTCGGTACAATCTTAATAAAAAGTTATAGTGTTTATTAAGATTCTATCAATAATATCATGTGTCATGTATTTTATGTAATAGATTTCCACGAGGCGACGACGACGTCGTGTCGTGAAACGATGTCGCATCGTTGGTACAACAACGCGAGGTCGTGTCGTGTATAAATGTGGTAGCCCTTATTGTATTGAAAACCTGTTGAAATGGTAATAATAAATAATTGTAAATATAACTTGCTTTTATTCTCTAAAATAAAGAAAATCGGCCATCTTCTAGTCCCAGAAAACAACAGAAGGAGAATATTAATTCTTCAAACCAATAATAGGTGGCGCTTAATAAGATTATGAATTTAGTAGAATAAAACCTTATTAAAACAAAACCTACTGATGTTTTCTGATTCAGATTCAATTTACACCTATTCTAAAACCTATGGTCTAGACTACGTGTAGAAATGAAAATATAATCAGCCAGCGGTGTCAAGTAACCGGGAAGAGTCCTTTCTTCTTGAAACACTTCTTGTACATATCACGGGATGGTTTTATTCGAAGCATAGCCAAGAATATATTTACATTTTGACAGTTTCTATCAGACTTTACAATTTTTCCATATCGTGTGGTAATACAGTCGAATTTATTCTGCATCCTGAAAGTAGGTATCTTTAAAAAGGTGGCTTTTTATTTTGGATTTAAGCAAATAATTACTCTTGTTTTCCAAGTTTTATAATAAGTATGACACGTAGAGGATACATCATTTGGACGTGTCTTTTTTAGTTTTTTAAGTACTTTGATATCAAACTATATCTACAGCGCATTAAATATCTACCTATACCTACTTGAAGAAAAAAAAACACCAATGACAAATATTCTATCAAATATAGTTACCTAGTTAACGATAATATCAAATGAAATGCTATCTTGGTTCTCTTGTAGCGAAAGTAAAATATTCTAGATACAAACTATGAAACACGACTTTCATTTCTCTTTAGAAACGAGACTCGAGTAAAGTACCCATACTTCATGAAGTTACAATTTATTGAATCTTTGAAAATGCTTTAACGAGATCGTTTGTGGATTGCATTTTATGTTCCTTGTGCAGAAAGTTGTTTAACAAATTGCATTTATGCGTATACTCTTTACGATGTTATTTCGGAAATCTAGTAGGTACCAACCTAACTACGAGTATGCCAACTGTGGGGTTCCCCTTATCTTGCATAATATTGATTGTTCGAAATACACTTTGCATAACAAATATCGCAGATTTTTAAATAATCGAATTATAATTTTGCATAAATATATGCTTTCCATAACAGTCAGCAATCATAATAACAATTTGGCAGAATATGATATTGCATAAATATTTAGTACGCCGAACTTCATTTGGCAGAATTTAATGTGGCATAATAATATTGTAAAATTCGTATTGGCGGATTCGAGTGAGGGGCGAAGGGGGTCCGGGGGCGGAGCCCCCGAGGGGGGGCTCGGGGGGCGAAGCCCCCCGCAGAGAAGAAAATCTCCCAGACAACCCCAATAGGATAGGTTAGGTTAGGTTAGAACATGATTTTTGCATCCCTGCTTGCTTGCATGGTGCATGCTAGCTTGCATGCTGCTTGCATGCTGCTTGCTTGCTTGCTTGCTTGCTTGCTTGCTTGCTTGCATGCTGCTTGCGTGCTTGCATGCTGCTTGCGTGCTTGCATGCTGCTTGCTTGCTTGCATGCTGCTTGCTTGCTTGCATGCTGCTTGCGTGCTTGCATGCTGCTTGCTTGCTTGCATGCTGCTTGCGTGCTTGCATGCTGCTTGCGTGCTTGCATGCTGCTTGCGTGCTTGCATGCTGCTTGCGTGCTTGCATGCTGCTTGCTTGCTTGCATGCTGCTTGCTTGCTTGCATGCTGCTTGCTTGCTTGCATGCTGCTTGCTTGCTTGCATGCTGCTTGCTTGCTTGCATGCTGCTTGTTTGTTTGCAAGCTCGCTTACATTTTCATGATTTTGACACCAAGAAAGTAATCCTGTAGTCAAGATTTCAAGTTAAGAAAATCAAGAAAGTAATAAACAAGAATCAATATAGACAAGTAGGTACTAAAATGTATAATCATGAAAAACTGGGAAAGCAAATCAATAACTTATAACAATAGCATAAATCAAAAAGAGTTTTCGCTGAAATAAATATTATGCCATTCAAAATTAGTCCAAAAAAAGTTCTGTGAAAATATTATTCTGACATAGAAAATTATGCGAAATGTATGTATTGATAACAAAATTATGCGAAAAGATGTTCGGCGATATGATACGTCTGCGAAAAGTTGTTATGCAATACCAAAATCGGACAATTACTTTTATGCAACATATTAGTAACTCGCCAACTGTGTGCCGTAGCTTCTGCCACCATCACGCCCAAACATTCATACCGCCCCAGGTTTGCTAATTTAAAATAGCCTGTTGTGTGTCGGCAGAGTGTCCATGGCATTTTTGACACATTTGTATTCTGATAAAGAATGGCTTATTGGCATTGACACTCTGCCGACACACAACTGAGAGTATTGTAAATCAGCAGAATTGGACCCCTGAGTGAGACATGCCTATATATTTATAGTCATTATTTAAATGTCTGCCCAGCTGGAATTCAAACCCAGGACCGTCTTAGTGGCAGTCTGGCACGGTAAAGTGGTTTATGGGTATAACTACCCTCTTAAAGTAAGTAGGTAGGTACATAGTTATACTTCCCCACCTATGTGCCTACTTATTACATATCACTTTGGTTTTAGATAGTATTACTATAATTTTGATCTCCAGATCTAAAGGAAAAATTGTAGTTAAAATAATATAAAGCCTCATATTTTAAAAACAAAGATTTTATTTAAAAAAAGACAATTAATATTTACAAAAATCGTAAACACTTAGTAAAACGTCTAATACGAGTATATTTACATTAAAAAGAAGGAAGTTTATTTACATAAGGGGATAGAGAGGAAAATGTAGTATTTTCACATACATTATCTAAATAACACTATATTTTTGCTGGATAGCGTGTAGAAAAGGCTTAGAGTATAGTGATATACTTTGTCTAATGGAAGATTAAATGTCTATCTCTAACACAGATCCGGACCGGGACGTGTTCGGGCCGTGGCTTGTTAGGAGGGAAAACAATTCGTCGTCATGACAACGTATCCGGTTGCACGGCCCGGTTTTGTGTAGATAGACCTTAAGGCCTCATACCCACTTGTCGTGGATTTCAGAGACAGTAGGTAAACATATAAAAATTTACACACGACAAGTTGGTACCTGAGCCAAGTCCTATGCAATACAAGCCTTGTGAGACATTGGTTTATATGTTTTCCAGAATAAGCAGAATATGCAGATTTTCATTTCATACATGTATAAACATGTAACAACATGTACCTACTGTTAATTATTGTTAAGACCATTGTAACTTTGTGGAAGCGCAATAAATATGATTATGATTATGAACAGTTGCATAAACGATCATTAATAGTTAACGTGCCATTAAATCTTAATCTTTGTGTGTTTAAGTTCAAAGCTGTATGATTCATTAAACATATCGCACCCTCAGAACGAAAGGGGCTTAACTCAAAATTTTGCGAAACTGAGTTACGATCATAGAAAGACTAAATCGAGTATGCTCTATCCGATGAATATTAAAAGAAAGACGTATCAATGATAAAACAGCCAAAAAAATATTTACGTCTCTTTTACTCTGAGACTTCGCGCCTTGTCGGTTCAGTGCGAAAGTGATGCAATCAGTTTTAAGTCCAAATTGATACAGAAAGGACGTTGTTCTATTATTGGTGAACGGGCTTAAAACCGAATGGGACCTTATAGTTATCAAAGTGAAACGGTAAATATATTCCGTTCTTTAATTTAGAACAGGCACTTTTTCTGATAGGTCTGTAATGTACAGAATGGAGTGAATATTACTAGGACTTATTAGTGAATGTGCCTTTTTCATACCTAACACTATGAACACAAAGTAGTAGTATATCAAATTGTGTCTCTTCTCGATTAAAAACATTTATAAGTATAAGTTATAAACCGAAATGTGTTTCTTTTATACTTTGAAGATGTTCCATTGTTAGTTATTATCTCAATTTAAGTCTTTTCAGTACCATATGAAAATGTAGTTAAGCGGTCTTATAATGTAATTGGACTATTTATTACCGAAAATTTATTTCGATTATTGTATTTGTTACCTTATTATTTCAAATTAAATTGTAAAAATAAAGACAAAAGCTGATAAAATACTAGAATAAGTGTATAGAAATTAGCAAATAGAGTTAAAGGTAAGTAATTATGTTCAGATACTTTAATACAAACTGTTATTAGGTGTAGGAACATGATATTAATAATAAGATGTTACTTGGTACTTTCAGATAGGCAAACAGTCGAGTGATTATTTAAATACAACTACAAGTGTACTAGGGATGTTATGGATATGAAATTTCGGATACGGATTGGATACGGATTTAGGAATGATTATTATACCGGATACGGTTACGGATACGAATAATAAATTATTTCGGATTATCCGTTAGTTTCGGTTACGGATATTATTTTTTTAAGGAATTTCAAAAGTAAAATACAAATAACGTGTCTCACTTAGGCTCCACCCCTATCCGATACTATGCGAAACTTTTATTTCGGATTCGGTTACGGTTACGGATGATTTTTTATATCGGATATCCGATAGTTTCGGTTACGGTTACGGAGCTCCCTAACATCCCTGAAGTGTACCTATATGCGTCAAGCGTGATACAAATATTGAAATCTTAAGTTAATCATAACGGGAACGAACTATAACGGGAAGAAAAACTTAACATCTCAAAGATCTTTATGAATACTTATCTAATTTAAACAAATATAACTTATTAACTACCTACCTATATTCTTATGCCAATTCAATGACTCAGTAATGGTTATTTTTTAGAATAATAAGTGCCATATTTGGATTCCTATTTAGACCTTTTCTCTGTTACAGCTATCTTTTTTGGTAAGACGTATATAGTATTAGAACTCGGCCAGCAAAAAAACTACCGCATGTCTCCTGTAAACGCAGACAAAAGTGATGCTGATTTACCGATACAGCAGAAGACCTCGTTCACGTCTCGACAATGCATGCAAATCATTTTCAATGAGTAGTGGCAATAGCGGCAGCAGTAACAGCTCTAGCCCGTCAAACTCGGTAGTAGCAACACCGGGAACTGCGCCAGCATTAACTCTAATAAACGTTCAGTATCTCACAGACTTGAATGCTAAGAAACGACCTTGCAAGCGTCAAAGAAATTCTTCTTCTCAGTCTATAGCTGCCCACAACTGAGCATAGGCCTCTCCGATTTCTCTCCAAAGCGAATGGTTTTAATACCACCTGCATCGAATGAGTTCGTAGTTATAGCTAGTTCATCGCCCTATCTGGCAGGCGGCCGTCCCACGCTTCCCTTGGTAGTGCGTGTTCTCCACTCTAGAACTTTTCTGCCCCATCGGCCGTCCGATCTTCGCGCTATATAGCACGCCCACTGCCACTTCAGCTTGCTAATCCTACGGGCTAATCTGGCGACTTTTGTTCTTATACGGATCTCCTCATTTCTGACTCGATCCCGTAGAAAAATGCCGATCAGAGCCCTCTTCATAGCTCGCTGAGCGACTTTGAGCCTGTGGAAAAGTCCCTTTGTGAAGTACCATGTCTCAGAGCCGTAAGTCATCATTTTCTATATTCCAGTCGTATTGGGATTAAGGCAATATCGAAACATAGCGTTCTTTTATTCCATCCATCTGAGCCTAAAGCTGCCCATTGCTGAGCATAGGCCTCGTTCATTGCCACCTGCATCCTACGAGATCCCTTGGTTTTCACTAGGTCGTCGGTTCACCAGGCAGGTAGCCATCCCACGCTACGATTAGTAGTACGCGGTCTCCAATCTAGATCGTTTTGTTTTATCGGCCGTGCGATCTTCGCGCTATGTGACCCGCCCATTTCTACTTCAGATTGCTTATCCTAGGGGCAATCTGAAGTTCTTCTGTGGATCTTCTCATTTCTGATTCGATACCGTAGAGAAATGACATGCATAGCCCTCTCCATAGCTCGCTGAATGACTTGGAACTTGCAGAAATGTTGTCCTTAGTGAAGCATCACGTCTCAGAGCCGTAAGTCATCACTGGTAACACACATGGGTTGTATACCTTTGCCTCGAGCACTGTGGTATTTTTGACGAGAAGATTTTGAGCGATTTACCGAACGCTACCCAATCGAGTTGGATACATTTACTGACCTCTCTCTCGAAGTTGGATTTACCTAATCGGACTGCCTGTTCTAGTTAAATGTATTGGACTACAACTTCAAGAGTAGAGAGAGTTCTCACCAGTGATTACAGTGGGAGCTACACGGACGTTGAACATGATCTTCGTTTTGTCCATGTTCATTCGAAGACCCACAATATATTGAGAAACTTTATTGAGGTCTCTGAGCATTTGTCTTATTTCCTCCAGCGATTCTGTCAAGACCACGGTATCGTCGCCAAAATGACATCTTTTACTAGAGAAATAAAAAGCAGAAGATGTGTGATGTTGAAATTATGACCAAAGCTTATTCTTAGCCTACTGACGTACCTATCCCGACGAAAGCACAATGACTTGGAATACTTTGTTAAAACTAGTTTGATTCCTGTCTAATATGCTATTTTTTACAAGTATTTTCGACATGTTACGTGTTACCTAATTGTGGTACATAACTTTTTCTTTTAATAAATAATAGGTAGGCGTGTTGATTTTGATATAAGCAGAATTTTTAAATGTTATCTCGATATTAAGGTAATAAAATCAATATTCCAAAAGAATAACGAGTTCCTACCTCAAAAAGTATAGTACTACAATATACTTGAATGTAAGCTGGGTTGCTCGTTTATTTCGTTATCCATATTTACTACAGATGACCGAATACCTTTAAGTATATAGGTACCTACGACTCTAAATAAAGGAGAGTAATCTAGTATGTCTAGTTGTCTACACAGTACGATCGCAGATAGAAATCTCTGCCTAAAATAGTCTAGGTACTGTTTACTGTATGCGTATTTTCAAGAGTTTTTAATTAGGTATCTATCTACTTGTTTTATTTTGTGTTGAAACAGATTTCTTAAATTAATAATAACCAAAATAATGATTTTATTATAATTCTGAGTATGTCTTGTTTATTAATAACAAAATCATTATCTTTGTTAATAACATGTTTTAATTAGGTACTTTAGTGACGACACGTTGCTTGTCTGATTTAATTTTAAGAAAAGCCTTTGGTTTTAAAGTCATTTCTGTTACTTCATATCACTTATTTCAATAAAAAAATATTAAGTCCTTTCATTAATAACATTATTTAAACGTTTTTTTTAGTCACCATTAGATATGAAAAGGCTTATTACAAAAAGTTTTCCATAATTATATGGTTGGTTTAGTTTTATAGAGAATCAATCAGAGATAAAGATCTTTTTTCTTAAAATTTTCAGAATTAAATAGGCTCATTTAAAAAAATGTCTTTTTAAAAATAAGATTTTCGGCATAATAAGGACTCATATTTTCCCAAAAAATTTTGAAATATTAAAAAATATATAAATAACGCTAATAGTATACTTTTTTTGGCACTTATCAAAAGAAAAATGTCTGAACTTCACTATAAAACCATAAAATATTTAGATTTTGAACAATAACAGTAAAATAATTCTGATCAAAGTTAAAACTTCTAAAAAAAATTTTGTTTTTTGCGATTTCCCAAATGTCAGCTTTTTTGAGTTAAGCCCCTATCGTTCTGAGGGTGCGATATTCCCCCTTATTACATAACGAGTTTTATTTATAGTTCTAGAACTAACTCAGATAAATGACGTTTCGGCAATAGACAAACTCGTTTTGTAATTACGGGGATGAAGAATAAGATCTACTAAGAGTTAAAATATTAAGAGATAATTGTTTGCACTAAAATATTCACACTGCTGAAACATGCCTATTCAAGTCCTTCTAAAAATAGGAAACTGACTTCCTTAACAATGTTATTGTTACACCACATTAATATGTCGTTATAACACATCCGTTTTTTTTATCGGACGAACGAATATATCAGCGATGACATATATAAATGCTCAGCCTCTCGTGCATCCGTTTAAAAACGGGATCCAAAATTTAACAAGTGAGAATATTGTGCTCATAGGCTGTGCGCTGTTCCGAGGTGCGCTGCATTAACAAGGAGGTTCATACAGAGCGAGAAGCCTCGCGACGCAAGCATTTGGCCAATTAAACGAGGCCCCTAAGAACTACTCAACGCAATAGGATAGCAAGGTCTTTCTTGAGCAGCTAAAGATCCGCCTCTCAACGCTGCTCGCTTTGTATTGACCCGCCTAAGTACGTGTATCGGCGCATGTTAGATATGACGACAACGTCACAAAATATAAACAGCAACTAGTAAATATATTATTATCTAGATATATCTTGGTGTCAAGTATTACTGGCCACTGTCTGTATTCCTTTAGTGACCAGTTTAACCTGCGCTGTCTGTCTATTTCAGATGAGAAACACTAAAAACTACTGAACTATAAAACCCAACTTTTTATATGAACGCCTGACATCTCATAACTTTCATTCTATTGGGATTGGTTTATATTTAGTCGGGTTATACAGTTGAGAAGTTTTGATAATGGTTTTAAACAAGAAGAAATTACTAACAATCAGCTACGTTCCCACTGCGCCTTTTTTGTTCATTAAGTCACTCTTGCATTCCCACTCTCTTCTCTCTTCTTTCACTTAAAAGCTTACTTGAGACAAGAAAGAGATGCATGCGTTTTTAATAGAGCTAAGCTATACACTTCCCGTATACATAACCAGGGAACGCGTCAAAAATGACAACAATAAAAGTTGTTGAAAAGGCATAGTGTGGACATAGCTATCAACGGCACTCTAGCGTAAACTACACACTTTATCCGTAATACTGAGGTCCATGATAGAACTGGTCGGTTCTTCGGTCTATGACCACTAAGTTGGCGTTCTTAGCAGGGTAGCCGTGGTGGTAGATCCACTTCTTGCCACCCTCGTGCGCACCAGAGGTAAAATGCGCTGCTCCTCGTTTACCATGGGAATCGTGGCCGCCTGATGAGGTTTTGCCCTGGGAAAATAAAATTTTACTCTTGCAACTATTTTTGTAAACGGACATGAAGGGCCAGCGCACACCTGACGGAGCGCAGTGCAGAGCATTTTTGATTGTCATATTATTATCGACATTGATTTCATTATAATAAAATTCAAAATCAGTTGACAGAACATTCGCATGTAGTAGTTTTGATGCTTATTTGTTGTGTTAACTGATTTTGAATTTTATTCTAATGATGACGTCGATAATCATATCACAATCAAAAATCCTCTGCGCTTCGCTCCGTTAGGCCGCGTCGGCATTAAGAGACACTACCAAGAGCAGCGTGAAACGGCCACCTGCCAGATGGGATGACGACCTAACGAAAACCGCGGGGTCTTGTTGATACAGGTGAATACGAAAGTCGAATAGGTAAATAGGTACGTGACCTACCTTATGGATGTGTTCTCGAGCCCCTTTATTGAAATGTCCAGAATCCCCTTTGGCGTGGTCATGGTGACCTGCATGAAGGTTTCCTTTCTTGAAATGGCCGCCCTGGAAAACACAAATAAAATTTTAAAACGACGAATTTGATTTAAGGGCTGTTTTACTATCTACAGAAAAATATGACAGATGTTTTATACCTGTCTCTCTTCAAAACGTTATGTTGTGCCAGATAAACCTATATAGATATAGGTTTATCTGGCAGTTAAAATCTGTAGGTAGTGAAACGAGCACTTAGTGGCAAAATTACAGGACAGGGGTCAGCACTATCAGAAGATATGCATGATACCTACATGAACTATTATTATTGGTAGATAATTCATGATGACTTGAAAATAGATAAAGAAAAATCAAGGCAATAAGACCGCCTGTTGCTTCTTATATTCTTGTTTGTGTCTGTACCTTATATCTTTGTGTGCAATAAAGAATATTTGTATTGTATTCAAAAAATCTTTTAAGAACGCGACTCGAAAACATCGTTTACGCATTTTGTATTTAACTTTAGGGATATTACAATATAGACTAGCATAAATTATTATCGTAAGCCCGCGCTTTCAATTAAGTAGAGCCATAAATAACTTATGAACTTGATATTGTGTATTTTATTATGCAGATAAGGCTTTTAATACGATGAGCAATTCGTTGGGTAATTTAGATTCGATAGCTGATGGCCAGACACGCGTCGCACATGTTTAGCTAAAATTGATAAGTGGACAGGTATATTTTTGTTACTTTGTTATAATTATAACAAGGTTATAGGTACTTAAATGAGTTTTCCTTTGTAATGTTTTAGTAAGTACTTGCCTTTATCTGCGATATTTCTTTTTTTTTTAACTATTTAAAATTACACCAAACAGAATTACACCTAACGAATTAAATTACACCTAACTGAATATTTAGGATAGCATATAGGATAGGAATTTAGGATAGGCAAACAACCCAATTTTTCTACAGCCAAATCCCTCATAGCAAAAGTTTAAATAAAAATTCTAAAATATAATTGATTATATGCTAATAACTTTCTTTAAAAACGTCAACCTGTCACGGACACTCCTCAATGAGCGAGTGACGTGGAAAATCGATGCAAATTAACGTTTCCTAATACCGAAAAAGATCGATTACCTACCTATAATCGGAATCGGTTTTGTATTTCGAGTTGCGAGCAACGGCCCAACGACCTTCACAGAAGTGAAAGTGTTTAGACGCATGGAATCGATTGATTGGATACTTATTGAAATAAGTTGCAAAAATTCGCGCTCATTTAGCACATAAAAAGTCCTTCGGTCAATAGATTTGATTCGGTTAAATTCGTGAATAATTAATTAAATACCTGAATGTAACATTCGTGATTCGTTTTTGATTGATTTTCATTGAATCTCTCCTTTCAAGGAATTCTGATTAAGTACGAATACATACATAGGTACATTTTGTACAACCTATTCATTTTTCAACCCAGGGTTTTTTTTTTAATAATAGATAATTCGATTTTTTTTATTCCTATGTCTTAATTAAACAAATCAACGAAACAGAGCAATCTTCATTTGTTTAATAATATACTTAGATAGATAGAAATACTATATTGCACACAAAGAGATACAAGTAGGTAATACTTAGAACACATTACTTATGCGCAAAGGCGGCCTTAACTCTAAAAGTGATCTCTTCGACCATTATTACGAAATAAACCTGATCTCTTATTAATCCGTTTTGAACTTTTTTATTTAGTACATAAGCCATCAATTGCTAACTTGCTAACGGTGAAGGAAAACATCGTGAGGAAACCTGGATACACCAGAGAAGAAATTCGAAGGTGTATGTGAAATCCGCCAACCCGCTTGCCGCCTACCCGCCAACTTGGCCAGCGTGGTGGATTATAGCCTAATCACTCTCTGTATGAGAGTAGGCTCGTGCCCCTCGGTGGGGACAAATATGGGCTGCTGACGAAGCCATCAATTTCACGTGTTCTATTGTACTTACTTTGTGATGGCCGCGTTCCTCAGTATGTCCGCCATGTTTTTCCTCCTCTGCTGAATCGCCTTCCTCCTCAAAGAACTCAACCTTCTTCTCATATTCCTCCTTCTTATGGATGTCGTGGCTGCCTTTAGTGCTGTGGCCTTTTGAATGTTTCCCCGATTCCTCATACTACACACATTTATTACAAGTATTGTTAAACTGAATATTAAATTATTAGTAAGGTTTGCTCTTCGTACGCATTTATCATCATGTCTTGGAAAACTTATACTTACTTTCTTAAAGTAATTAGCCTGATGTGCAAGCTACAATATTCCAAACTTGCATCAAATCTGTTCAGTTATTATTCGTGAAAGAGTAATAAACATCCATCCATCCATCGGCACAAACATTGACATTTATAATATTTGTAGGATACATAGTTTTATCTGTCAGTAAAATTTGATTTGACTGTTGAAAGATCGGGCCTTAATGTATAAAACCCTATTGCCCTAGGCAAGTGCTAGCACGTAACGTTACCTCAGCGTGTTTCTTTCCATGTTCCTCATGATGATGGTCTCCATAGTGTTTCTTCTCGTCGTGATGGTGTTTGTCGAGGCCCCCGTGGTCATTGTAGCTGCCCAGGTGGTCCTCCTTATCATGATGTCCTTTCCTGGTCTTCTTGTCCTTGTGCTCACCCTGTATACACAGATTCATTGTTTTAGTATTGTGTGTGCTTCATTAGTTAAATAAGTATCACTTAAGTATTAATAACAGGTATTTATGGATTAAACGTGCCAAATAAGAAAAGAAAATAATAATTTCTTAAACGTAAAACATATAGGTTACATACATAGGTTATTGCTTGATATCCTTTAGGTATGTTAGACTTTACCCAGATAAAAAGGACAATTTAGGACACTTACACACTTGCGCTTGCGATTTGACGTTTGGTATAAATACGCGTCAATACTGCCGTTCAAACGCTTACTCGTTTTTCGTATAAAACAAGCCGCGACCGCGTTGCAGCCGCAAGTGCATGAGCGACCTTATTTTAGTCTTATTTTGGCTTACGATTAATCCCAGTTGCAGTAAAGGCTATTTATTTAAATTTACAGTTAACCCTTCAATTGTCAAAACATAAAAAGACTACACAATATTCAAACGAAAATCAACCATAAAGTTATTTTCCCGATTAGCTGTTAAGCACCATAACCCATTAAAGCGAACCCGAATATAAAAAAGAAACTTTTAAAACAATAATGAATAGGAAATATAATAAAGTAGGGCATTTTAAATGTCAGTACGCAGTTCAGGCTGTTTTAATTAAGATCGTCCGGATTCACAAACGGCGTACAGATCTGTGACTCAGTATAATTGACTTGTGAACTTTGTGTGACACTACTAGCCGTTCTCGAGAGGTAAAAGCTGGCGAAAATCGAGTGAGATAACGCAATGATTTAATACAAGCGTATTAAAAAAAATCTAGTAAAATAAAACATTAAATAGGTTCTGGAAATGATTTTGATGATGATAACTTTTGCGTCTTCGCTCTCGTCAAATTCAGATTTCAGGAAATGATTCATGGGGTGAAATGGATTAGAAAGAGACTAAATGTAGCTTATGTCACTACTCATCTCTTCAACTATATTCTATTTCCGCATTTCTAATAATTACTTATTAGAGATTAACTTTTATGAAAAACAGCGTTATCTAGTAAGTCTTTAGGTGTAATAGTATACTAAAAACTCATAAGTATTTTAGTATAAAATAATGCCAAATCGAAAGAAGTGATTTCAAAAGAACTTCTTTTTTCCAATTACTTACCTAACTAAATAGTCACACCAATTATGTGTAAAAAAAAACTTAACGCAAACTTAGTAAGGGCTACAGACATGATTCTAAAACTTGCGAAATTAATTTAAACAAATTAGAAAGGTTCTGCACATTGAAGAAGAGTTGATAACAAACTTTATCTTCTGTTGTATTCTATACATCGCATCATGAAGGGTACGTGGATAAAAGTACCTAATTAATAGAAACGAGAGAGAAAAGTAAATCTTCTTGCGCTTACGCATGTGCGGTTGGTAGCTGCGGTTTGACATTTGGTTAACGGTTCGCGTTTTTTAAATCAATCGTCAAACCGCAATTGCGCCGGAACTGCAAGTGCGTAAGTTCTTAACTACTTACTCTACTCTCAGAGTCTCTCAGACTCTCAGACCAAAACAACCTTTTTAAAGAAATTTTATTTTTGAAGAATTAGGTACTAAAAAAATTCTTTTTCCTAAAACCTAAACTCCACAAATTCAACTAAAATCCATTAGTTCTAAGTATTTAACTTATTTTTCAGTACAGTTATATAGGTAGGTACCTAGTGTAAATTTAATTCACCTTTATGATTTCTTCATAAAACTTTGTAGCTAACTTTACTCCCTTGTGCCACTTTCGTTTTTGTTTCTAATTTACTGACTTATTAATGGAAGAAAACTGTTCAAAATGAAGTTTAATATACGTTTATTTGCTCTAACTTCATTAAAGTAAAGAATTAATTAATTTACTTAGCTGTAAAAAGTATTTAAGTGTCAAAGTAACAGTACTACCTACCTACTTGGTAAGAAAACTGCTAGAGATTTCACATTTTTAATTTTGAAAAGTGCTCTACACTCTTGTTTGGTTTCTGCCACGGTAAAACTATCATTTCTATCTTAAAAGCAGGATATTTAAAAAAAAATGTTTTGACCAAATATGCTTAAAAGCATATTCAGTTAGGTATATGATTTATCTACATGATAATACATTAATATTTAGGGAAATGTTCAGTTTCTTATGCAGATTTAGTTCCTTGATCTTCGCCTTATTGTGATAGACTGTAGAAAGACTTTCAGGTCGTTTTTGTTCTACAGTTCTCGTCTAATCTCACAGATATAGTCTAGGTTACAAAATGTTATCATAACACATTTTGACATCTTAGCCAAACAAAATAGGGACAATGTTAGGACAATAGTCTTTCATTCTCAAAACAAATCGTTTGTTTAATAATAGAAAATGTTTCGTATGAAATGTATTAGCTGGTTATTCTATTCGGTAATCAGTATTATGGGAAAAAAGATATATTTGTGAGATCTGAGTTCCTGATCTTGTCGCAAGGAAATTGTACAGATGAGTTTCATTTTAACCAAAAATATTTAAATGTAGTAGGTAACTAGTATTAGTGGTAATATTGTTAAGAGTGAACATCACATTTCTTAATCTTTACAAACATACCTTCTTAACATCCGGGGTTTAAAAAGAACAGCTTTCCTTCCAGCAAATCTGTGTTTCTTATTTGTAATACAGATTTACTAGCTGAAGTCTTAATTACTAAATGTTTACTCAAGGTAGAGAAACTTATCCAAAACAATAATGTTTGTAAGTAGACAGGACAAAATGTTATAAGTAGATACACATTTTAGTAAAAAACAACCTTTGACAGATTAGTTACCCAATAATGAGACATATTTACTGAATTATATTTCAGGGTTTCCCTGTAAGCAATTTTGTCATATTTAAAGGTGAAGCAGTGAATAAATACATTTTCTTTTACATGTTTAAGGAGACTAGTATTTCCAGTATCGATTTTCCTTTTTTCGAAACTAAACCAACCTTTCTATATGATTTTGGTTAAACACCACGTCAACTCCACGCTTTATAACCACTATCAACTGTGTTACCCGACTAAATGCAAATGAACGCCGGTAGTATAAAACATATCATGTTGAAAGGCGCCATTTTTAACAGTTGGGTTATATATCGACATTATATTTAAGAGTTAGACTCTTGTCGGTGGAGCGTCCGCCATTTAGGCCTATCTTCTGGTAACGATTTACCTTCTTGATACGTGCTGTTGTTTTACGCCCGTTATTAATAACCTATCCTGATCCGTTTTTACCAAATCGAGATTGAAAAAACAAAACACAATTGTCACTTGTGTACCAAAAACATGTCAAGAACACAATTGTGTTTTGTTTTTTCAATCTCGATTTGGTAAAAAACGGATCAGGATAGGTTATTAATAACGAGCGTAGTCATTGCGCGCAGCGTCAACAAAATCGACGGCTGCGCGTAACGCATAAAACAACGCTCGCCTAAGTTAATGTATGCGTCTGCCGCTGCGCGTAAGGCATAAAACAAGTAAGTAGATACGTCGCGTCGCGGTCTTCTTCTTGGGTTATACAGTCGAGTTAAAAGAGTACTTATTACAGTGGGTATAAAGAGTGGAATTGAAAGGTTAGCCACAGGCAAACATCATCCCCACTTACGTCACGACCATAATCATAGTACCAGGGTTTTGCCATCAGGACTTTGTGCTTGGACATACTTGAGGTGACAGCCTTATGCCGATGTAACACTGTCTTGAATTGCTACGTGTGCGAGGTGCGTGAAAAAAAATACCAGAAATAGGTACATTGGGTTGTAAATTATTAAAAATACTTAGGTGCTGTTTTGTAACTACATCTACTTTAAGGCCTATCTACACAGATCAGGGCCGTGCCCGGGACGTGTACGGGCCGTGGGTAAACAATTGGTCGTCATGACAACGTGTCCGGTTGTATTGTTTTCCTTCCTGACGGGCCACGGCCCGGACTCGTCCCGGGCACGGCCCGGATCTGTGTAGATAGACCTTTAAAAATGTGTTTCGGTACCAATATGTTGAAAAAATAAGGAGAGGAAGTAAGTAAATAGGAAGGTAAAAGATTTACTTAGATGTGGGATAGAAATTAACCTTTTGCACGCCAGCCATTTTTGACGTTGATACACGCCCGACGCCGCCGAGCCTAGTATTATATCAATTATACTATATCAATTAACACAGGCGGTAGGGCATCTTATATAAAACAAAATTATTGTTATAAAAATGGCCAAATTTAGACGACTTAAGGCCAGCGGCGTCTCAGCCACGCGAACAATTTGCGACTAAAGTGGTCATTGGCGTCCGAAGGGTTAACTGTGATTCAAATCTACTTACTTGTGATTTTAACTACTGTGTGTTCTACTGGTAGTCTTTCATATAGAGGTATATACGGTGACTTTAAATTAGTGAACGATAGAAAAGGATATGCTTGTACTCGTGATAAACAACAACTAGGTATTACTATGGGGCCAAGGTGAAAATCATAAAAAAACTGTTCCCCCATACTATCAGCTGCTGCATTTTGTATAGGGAGTTCAAAAATTGTTCAATGATTTCGAACTTGGTCCCATAGTAAAAGTTGTTTGTTATCACGAGTACATGCATATCCTTTTCTAACGTTCACTAATTTAAAGTCACCTTATATATCTTTTATTTAGACTAGAACCTCATCAGAAAGTCCTATACGTTGAATAGCTTTCCTACATTCATAAAAAGAACCAATCTTTTGCTTTTTGAACACATTTGAATACATGCTTATAAAAATCGTATATATGAGTACACATTCTACACGATTTTAATATATTTTATATGAAGTGACTGCACACGGTTTTCAAAGAATCACGTGCCTTTGACTTTCTTTACCTGTTTATTTGAGTGTTGGTTGATTGAAAGGAAAAACAAAGAACGTTTCTTTTGAGACACCTACAGGGACTTCTCATTAAAGTGAGGTAGAGTGTTATGATTAGCTGTTTATCACAATAATATCTCTTTATAGTTTTGAGTATGAATTGTGCTATTCTTTTGTTTTCATGTAACTATGATGGGGAGGCATGAAAAGTCACCAGTGTTGCGGTGTTTTGGTCGGTTGTGTCAAATAAATTCAGTTCTTATTATGCCAAATATTTTCACCATTCACCGTTTTGTTCATTAATAAAAACTTGCTTAAAAAGAAACTTGTTAAGGTTTACTATTATTTTTCGATTTTTTTTAAGACATCAATTCGTTTTTTGTATCACCAAATTGATGAGAAGCCTTTTTAATCCTTTGAATAAAAAGGGTTTTAAAAACACGATGGCGTCAAATCAATGAAATGGTTAAAAGGGTTGTTTTAATACATATTGAGCTCCTAATCGCTGTATTCTAAAACAAACGTTATTATTCAAAACGATTTTCGTGATAAATAGAAAATATGTTGAAGAAATAAATGGAAAATATGAGCTAAGAGAACAGAGTTGGTAGTATTTTTATGAAATATGCATTCATTAGGTATAAGAACGGTGACAAGACAAATCCTTTGAGATGACTCTTGTACGAGTAATAGTGTGTCCAGATTCAGTGAATAACAAAATGCTAACTTACGCTTTTGCGAAGTCACATTTTGAGTACCGGCAAACCGGATTACAAGAACTCCCTACTCAGAACATACTCTAAAAGTTTTCTTCATGAAAAATAATACAATTATATTTAAAGAGACTGAAGTGTCCCACTAGAGGGCAGGCCTTCCTCAAAAAGGGTCCCTGGGTCTCAGATACTGGGTTTCACCACCCTGTGGGGGGGCTACAACAATTAACAATTAATAAGGACCAGTACTGTACTTAAAGTTTCTCAAAAATAAACTGATGTGTACTTTCTCTTAAATGGAACAGCTTTTTCCGAGAAACATTGGTCGAAACACGATAGTAGGGTCCGTTACATCATTTACAGATAAAATTTATCTGAAAGATACTTTATACCTGCCTCTGTCTAAGACGTCATGTTTTATGAAATAGACATAGGTTTATCTGTCAGTTAAATGTTATCTGTAAGTGCCAAAACAGGCACTAAATGTACATAATTATAATGTGGATCAGCTGATCGGGTTTGTATGAAAATTTTGATTGTTTTTTTATATTGCGGCCCATGTTTTTAAGGAAAAGTTGTTTTCTTGAGCAGAATGTAGGTATCCTTTGATTTTCATCGGAGAGTAAACACCCTGTAGGTACTTACAATACGAATTTGATTTTGTTCTTACAAACGGAATTAAGAAGTCGTACTATGTAGGTACCATATTATCATATTAAAATGTACTGACCTCATAAGCCTTCTTTCCACTCTCACCATGGGACGACTGATGTTCGGAGTGATGTTCGTGCGCTCCACCTTTAAATAAACAATAAAATTAATAAAATAATTTCAAATAGCTACAAATTGGAAGATTCAATAATGGCTACTGGTAAACATTATTATTAGACTACCTATCGTTAACCTAGTGAATGGTAAGGAAGCCTTTGCGCGCGAGTCCGACTCGTATTTGGCCGGTTTATTTTGTTAACCAGATACAAAACATGAGCTCGTTCCTAGAGTACTAGAGTACTAGGAACTGTAGGAACATGCCAACTGTTTTTGCCTTCATCGCACTCACTAAAAATGCAAACACTTTACTGATTATAATACTTATTTAGTAATTTAATTCCCCTGAACTTCTGAAGCACTTATGAAAGTAGCGATTTGCATAATATGGTGTTGGAGACGGCGCCGCCTGCAGTTGCATCTGAGTGACATTAGCTAATATAATCTAGTTCAATATGCATCTTAAACTGTGGGAAGGAGGCAAGGAAACTGCGTTCACTATAAAACTTTGTTGCAATATGTAGGTACCGCTATGAGCAACATGAGGTATGAGCAATTTGTTTACACATTTTCAAAGTAAGTATCGTAACTTTTATTGTTTCAAAAATATGTAGTCATATTTTTTTCAATAAAATAGGTAGTTTAAAAAACTAAAACACGCTTTAGCTCGCACTAAACATGCTCCATCATCAAGCCAGTTCGAAAGTACCATATTATTGTACAGTCATCAGAAGTTAGAGCGTATGCAAAATTTCATCCTATTCGAAGACCGGGAAGTGGGTTGAATTAAGATTCCAAGATTTCTTTACATACATAGTTAGTTACAAGTGAGGCTAATATAAAGCGTGTAAAAACAACCAACAATCATATGATCATTGAACAAATTGACAAAAACATAAATATTTTTGAAACGACAATAATTACGATACCTTCTTTGAAAATGTGACCTTCCGTTTCATTATCACTGACAACACCAATGTAAAACCGGACTTAATACAAATAAATGCCAACAGTAGCCTGTGTGTTATTCTGATGTGCAAGTTACATTATTGCAAAGGTTCATTAAAATCTGTGCATTGTTTTTTGCGTTAAAGAGTAACAAACATCCATCCATCCATCGGCACAAACATTGACATTTATAATATTAGTCCTAAAGGATAAGTCCTAAAATTAGAATCAATTATAATAATCGGCCCTAAATACGAACTTTCTATTTCACCTTCACACTTTCATTTTAATTTAACGCGATTTAAAGATAAATCGGTTTGTTTGCGCAACTAATAGATTTGTGGTGAGTCTGGTAAGGTTGCGTTACGCAATCGAGGTGATGAAAGTAAGTGTGTAAACACCTTTATGTAAATATAGGTTCTACGAGGGTTTGCACGAAAATTCCAATTTCATACGATAAGGAGAGGTTGTTCCCACTTGTCGTGTGACGGATCTGGTTAAACGGAGGTGTCTTTCATATGTAGGATCCAGTTTCGTGTCGGCAATATTAAAACTTGAGTGACTATTACTTTTATTTAGGTACCTACTTTTATTGAGTAGGTATTCATTAATATAAATATAAAAATCCAATAAAACATTTACTAGGTGTTTTTTTACGGTTCTTTATGTTTTCATATTTGATTCCATAGTTCAAAAAGTAAACATTTGATATGTCCCAAATTCAAATTTATTTCAGATTAACATTACCTACTCCATTACACCTAGGCGTAAAAAGTAGATAAGTACTTACTTAGCATTCATTTGTTCTGATTTTCGACAAAACTGAAAATCCTTTATCGTTTTTACGAAAAGTCTGTGATCTATTTTATCGGTTTTCAATACCGTTATTTAAATTTAAATTCAGTTTATACTTAGGTTTGAATGTCAATACTATTTGAAATCAATATCTTTTGTGGTCACAGTTGAACGCTTCGCGGTTGCGATTTGCGATCCGTCAATCAATAATGCGTTGAATAGTTTCAATTATTAGGAGACATTTTAGACATCACTTTTAATGTTGCTTTTAATTTATTGCATTACTAGACTTCGTACGCAATTATCGTCATATCTTGGAAGAAAAATATGATATCTTAGAATGATGTAGCCTTTGTGTTATCTTGATATATAATCTATAATATTGCCAAACAGCAAAATCTATTCAGTTCCTAGTTTTTGCGTGAAAGGGTAACGAACGTCTATCCATCCATAGGCACAACACAAACATTGTCATTTATAATATTAGTAGGATTCTATACTATAAAAATACTATACTTTCCTGTAGGCTGTCACGTATGAGTAGATTATTTACACAACCGATGCCATTCGCCGAATATGGCTTTTGTTTGTCGCAGTGTTACCATCACCAGTCAAATTACAGGGAAGGCAGAGGGAAAATGCGTGATATGGGACCTGTACCCTTCCTACTAATATTTATGTCAATGTTTGTTACTCTTTCACGCGAAAAGGACTAAATTTTGATGAAATTTTGCAAAATTGTAGCTTATATATCAGAATTACACATAGGCTATATTATTTTGAGATATCATGATTTTTCAAGATATGTCGATAAATGCATACGAAGTCGCGAGTAGTCTCTAGTATTTAATACTTTAATAGCAAAAGATTATTAAAGTAAATTTAATTAAAATATAAAAATAAAAGATTATACAACAAAATTATTGATAAATGATAAATAATAGTATCTGCAATGGTTGTAAACTTTGTCAGTCTTTTATTATCTGCTTATAAAGGCAATTTATTTGCTTCGTAAGTACAATAGTGTTGATAATTTGTAAATCAGTCATGTTATGTTTAGATTATCACCACACCCCCAAACCGTGGTGTAGGTGTGTATAGTTTATGTATTTGATTTGTGTATTCCGTGATAAGTCCGAAAACGAATTTTTATCGTTTAGAAAACGTGATATTGATTATCTATCGACGTTTCATTGATATGAAGACGTGCCTTTTTTTTTTTTTAACTAACGATGTCTTTATGACATGTCATGCTTTGCAAACGTGAAAACAAGTAGAGGGAAGTAGGTAGAGCCCACTTCGCACCACTTGCCATATTCCAAACACACTTCCTTCGTTTCATCCACATTCATGCACGTCGGTTTAGGATACACCTGACTTCGTCTTCCTTTTACAAGTCTATGATATTTCCACAGGCGGACTAAACCGCCTATCTGAACACTGTATAATTTATTTATTTATGTCATGCACCACTCTACAGTGTGCTTACACTAGTCCTACTACAAAGATTGTCTGAAAGAGATCACTCTTAGTGATAAGGCCGCCTTGACGCCCAATGTTGTAGTTATAACTATTGCCTGTATCTCTTTGTGTGCAATAAAGTATTTCTATCCATCTATCTATATAAATAACAACCTACATGATAAAATAAGTGGTCGCCTATCCGAGTAGTGCCGCAACGCCCTCACCATTAAAGCGGCTAGATCTAGTGAATATATGATCTGCATTGGACCAGCACCGGTCGGCGCCGATAATCAGTTTCCTACATGAGGAAAGATGATAGGGCACTTGATACGACATGATGGTTTCTTGAGAAACATTATTGAAGGAAAGGTTGAGGGGAAGAGAGGCAGAGGAAGGCCGCGACGTACTTACTTCACTCAAGTAAAAGAGAAAGTTAACGTCATGTCATCAAGAAATTAAAGCACTGGCAGAGGATAGGCCTAGATGGCGAACACTCCACCGACAAGAGTCAAACTCTTAAATTAAATGATGATGATGTGGTGAATGAAAGCGTAAAATCTTATGCTATCTACACACCAAAGCCGCCGGCTTGCCGCCGGGCTAGGCTGGCGGCTTTACGTCATACGAATGGCAGCTGTCAAAAAAGCCGGCGCCTTTGGTGTGTAGATACCATATAACTCAGGATCCATCACGCCCACTTCACACACCCAACGTGACTGCTTTGTCAAACACACGTCCATATTATCTGTAACGCGTGTTACACGTATAAATCACTTTGAATCACGCTTGACAGATTAGCTACGATATTCGTTTTCTTATCATTGGGGATTAAAGTTGTAAATAAATTGTATTTATATATTGTCAAAGTTATAAATGGCTTCAGTCAGAAGTGGGCGGTTGATGCTTTCGTTTTATATTTTGTTCTTTTATCTATTTAAAAGAACGAAAGCTTTTTAAATAATAAAAGAACAGCGTTCATTTGTTTTCTTTTCATTTGATTGTTAGAATTGTTAATTGTGATTTAAAATAAGGCAACATTCTGTTGTAGAAAAGATCTTCAAAATTAACGTTGTTATAATAAATATAGATGAATATAATATAGTAAATAGGCTTTATGTTTATACATAGGTTATCAAAATCAGTGTTCAATTAAATATAAAGAAGAAGAACCTACTTATAGAGACGATGTAGGCTTAGGTGCATTTATACTTATTTATATTATATTGAATTCTGCTTTCTCTCGTTTTTTGCAGTTGGTTACTAATTAATTTAGTAACAGTACGTTTTAAACAAAATAAGTAAATGAAAAACAAAATAAAAACGATTTAGAAAGCAAAAACGCTGTGAAATCTATTTAGGTGTCTACATAAAAGGATGTGGGGAAAAGTTTTCGTCGTGTTTTAGACAGGTACACGAATTAGATACGTACCCCACTTATAATGTAGTCCAGAATTGAATTTGAACCTTTTTACAAACTTTTAAATCCGTATGAGATTTTACCTTTTAGAATAACTTGTTTTATATGCCGAATAATGGATTTACTCCGAAATAAAATATTTGAATTCGAATTATGTCTGTGTAAAATAAACTTAGTGCTTATGAATTTAAAGTTGCGTTTGTTGTGGTTTACCTACGTTATGTAATAGATAAAATAAATCGTTATCTTTTGTTTTATTTATGATTTCTATACTAAGTGATTCTAAAACAAAAAATCATTAACTTGTTACAAATAATCATAAAGAAGACTCCTTAACAAAAAAAAATAATTTATCCATTCAAAATCTTGCTTTTATATTTATACTAGAGGCTGTCCGCGTCTTCGTACTTATTTATTATCATAACTGAAAAAAAAATGCTATCTTAAATTTATATAGCCTATGTGTCATTCTGATGTACGAGTATAAGTTACAATATTGCCAAGTTTCATAAAAATCTCTTCAATGGTTTTTAAGTGATGAAGTAACAAACATCCATCGGCACCAACATTGACATTTTTAATATTAACAGGATTAATAACGGTTATACCAACCAAAAGTGAGGAGTTAACTTAATGAGGTTTTGTGAAACAAGCTTAAGTTATCTTTTGTTTGATCTAACGATGCTATTTTGCAAACGCTACTCCAAACAAATCCGGTTCAACCTTAACTAATCCACGTAAATTGCAAACTGATTGCAAACCCATTTTTGTGGTGACGTTACTTGTAACGTGAATTAGCGATTGTATAGAAATAAATTTGTAAAGTGTTATTTTGTTAAAAGAAAATCTAAGTATTACGAGTACCTAGAAAAAAGGTACTAATAGGCAATGAGAAAGGAATATAAGGAGTGGCCCCATTTTTTTGTTCATATAAAAATGAGTTTATGACAGCGTGCCAAGGTTGGCGCAAGTTTTTCATAGTTTTCTTGGTAGATGACCTGTCAAACGATAAGAAATTCCATACAAAAAGGTAGCCATTTTGCGCCAGACCAGGCACGCAGATCCAGACGGTATGGCACCTGTAAATATAGGGACATAAGCAATCTGACTTTAAAGCTGAATAATCCACCAAGGTGTGGGAAAAAAGAAAAAAAAAAGATGTAAGGTCGATATAATAATACTTATGAACTTTTTTAACGCTTCAAACAAAATGCCTATGTGTCATGTCAATTTATATATGTGTGCGTCTATAGATGGTATACTAAGATGCTTTGAGTATAGAATATATAAGGAGGAGCCATACCGTCTGGATCTGCGTTCCTGGTCTGGCGCAAAATGGCTACCTTTTTGTATGGTAGGTAGTTGTACTACTTATCGTTTGACAGGTCATCTACCAAGAAAACTTTAAAAAACTTGGCGCAATCTTGGCACGCTGTCATAAACTCGTTTGTATATGAAAAAAAATAAGGCGACTCCTTATATAATTTCCTCATAGCTAAGATGTGTATGTGTGGTTATGTAATAAGTACTAACGTGTATGAATTAGGTAAGTAAATAAAGTTGATATAACTTTGTGCTTCTACCTAAAGTTTTAGGAATAGGGTCCTCTATTACATACAATCAGCTTACCTGATGCAAAATCCTTTAAATAAAAACACTTAGAAACATACAAAACCCGAACATACTCGTATAATAATACCTACCCTTTTCGACAGCGTGGGAAGGAAAGCCATCCCTTAAACGATTTAATTTTAATCTAAACCTTCACTCAGAGATCAGATAATCCGACAGACTTACAAAGATTTCCATATATTATTAGAATAGGATTTCGGAAATTAGGTATTAGGTAGATTTATTTACACCGATTTTTGTGCGAATCGCGAAAAGCGAAATTAAATACTTTTTTGTTGATTTTTTTGGCCTGGTGCCAGTGACTTTTAAGTCAGTCTTTTTTAAAGTTATCTTTGCGTGTAAGTGATTGAAAATAGAACTCCATTTCGGGTTTATGTATTTTAAAGACTAGTAATTAATATAAAGTAGTAAGCAATTATTTTAAAATCACGTAACTGTAATCGAATAAGAATAGGACATGTTGGTCAAGGAAAGTAAAGATCCTTCGAAATATGCAATCCAATCCAATATAGTACGTTATATTATAGTTGACCACAAAATTGGTTTTTGTATGAAGGTAATAAAATTCCGAAGGTTTCGCTCTTCGATATTTTGATTCCTTAATAGAAAACCGCGAGAATACAATTTCTAAGGAGGTCACAGAAGGGTTCCTCTCAAAATACACTCAGAGAGGTCGACTCGATGCATGTTAAAGCATTCGAACGAAATTTAATATAAAAATAACACTTTATTTTCTTATTGAATGTTAAGAAATGTAATAACGCCTACGGTTTCAGTTAAGAAGATTGAATAAAGAATGCTACTTCAATAGAAGTGGATATTATATGACAAAACACGTTCTAAGTTAATACGATTTGACACGGGACATGAGTGTCGGATCCGGGCCCAAGTTTGCTAATTTAAAATAGCCTCAGTTGTGTGTTGGCTGAGTGTCAATAGCATTTTTGACACATTTGGTATTCTGCTAAACAATGGCTTACACTGATTGCGTCCAAATCTGTCAAAAAATCTGTAAAAAATGCCATTGACACTCCGCCGACACACAACTTAAAATATTGTAAATAAGCAAGCACACTTGGGCCACTGGTCACCTTGGTTTTTAATCAGATGACCATTTGGTATATAAAAACAGCTTCCAACGTATGCGAATAGTTTCATATAAAATGCTCAGCCTCTGAATCTTCAGACACGCGACGAGGAACTCGCTCTGATTTGGTATATTTATTTTTACAGCATTTTATTTCACCGCACAGTAACCTACGTTCAAATCGAAACAAACTTGACGATATTTTGTCAACGTAGCAACAATGTATCCAATAATCCTAACAAAAACAGAAGTAACAATGGATTGTGTCATGCTTATGACATGCAAGCAACAAATAAAACCTCTGTATTTGATTTTCATAATACTTGTGTTGACATCAATACAGTAGTATTATGAAAATCGATTTGTTCAAGTCGAATTATACGCTAATATTTAGCGTTCACGATAAATATTGTACCTACCTAATTTTTTTCGTATTGTGCCCAGTTTTGTTTACTTATCTACAATTACGACATACAATAGCACCTACTAGTTATTTTAATATTAGAAATCTAACACCCAGTTGAATGAAATTCTCAATTAAAATATAATTAAATTAACCTATTGAATGTTCCCAACTACCAGCAAATCGCAGAAAAGTTCATTAGAGCTAAAGTTCCATTAAATCTGTGTCTAGTCATTATCGTCTAAAATTAGAACAAGACGACGTCACGAGTTTAATGGATAGATTATTTTAATGGATGTTTATGCAACGTGGTTCAATAATAGTAGAATTTGGGAGTTTCTTAGCTACAATTAAAGAGCGACGTAAATAACTTTCTTGAAGCATTGAAGTGAACACGGGGTTGTTAATTGGGATCTATCTTTGCAATGCTCTGTAATTTGTGTTACTATAAATAACTCGTGTACTGTTGTAAAACACAGAGCGGACCTAGGTTTTTAATTTTTATAAATATGATAAAGATATAGGTATATGCCTACCTAAGTAGATATTATACATTGATGAATGTAGATCAAATAGAGGATGTATATTTGTATCGTAGTAAAGGGAGATTGGTCAATGCCATCCGCTTTCCTGTTTGTCGTATTTCGGATATTTTTTTCAGAAAAACATTTTTGTATGAGCTGATTTTAAATGTTCGTTCAGCCACTGGAGCCTCTTTTGACCCGATTCGACAAAAAGTAAAAACTTTTGGCACCAAATTTTATGTAGGTGTTCAAATCATCGTGCAAGGCCTTACATCAACCTTACGGTATACCGTTTATTTTCAATATAGGGGTGTATTACTTATTCCTATTTACTGACTGTACTAGCTAGATCATAATTTACATCTGAATAGCCACCAGTTAATTCTACAGTACAGAACATTTGCATTGGCATGTAGTTTTCAACTAATCTTGGATTTCAATTGGCATGAATTTATAGTTGTGCAAGCAAACTTATAATTGGTTAGTACATAGTGAAGTACGGAGTTTTCAGGACATATTGAGGATGCTAGCTAGATACCTATTATTTTAACGAAAAAGGGCAAACAAGGCCTGTCCGCATTATGTAGATGGAATTGCAATTTCGCAATTAGCTGTTTAATATCACATCGTGATACAGCGCTCTGATATGCGGTTCGGCGGTTTTGATATCAAAGGACGGAACCGCGGCGGTTCAACCGCAAATGAGTAAAATAAAGCCCTTAGGCATATCATTATTACCTATAGATGAATAAGGAGCTTTCAAATCTACGATCAAATCTAAATCGCGTCAAAGCCAAATAGCTCCAAAAATTTTTACGTCGATAAATATTTAAATCCAGTATTAACCCTTCAATCAATGTCTGCGACAAATAGTGGAAACAAAACAACAAAGAAACACTTCATTTAATCCTACGGATTAAATCGCTTTTTCAACGTAATTACCAACAAAATAAATGAACGACTTACCATTTTCATACTCGTGATCGTCATGTTTCTTCTTTTCTTTCAGTTGTTCCTGCTCACTTGAAGCTGCTTGGACGTCATCAGCTACTGTAGACGCCCATATCGGTTCAGGTGATACTATTGGCAATTTATGGGTTGCCGTTGGTTTCAAAGGAGATGCTGATGTCCCGTCTTTTTCTGATTCGGATGATGATGCCGGCGCTGAAGGTGCTGAGACTGCTGAAGGCTCAGACGGCGATGAAACAGCTGACGGGGCAGAAGGACCAGATGATGAATATGAAACTGATGGCGAAGTCATGCTAGGTCCGGAAGGTAATGATGGAGCTGTACCAACTGACGGTGATGAAGGATGTGGATGTCTTGATGGTTTAGCTTCCAGAGAATCTGTTCTGGGAAATGATTTTAATGGTTCATCTCTTAAGTTTTCCTTAGAGGCCGATTCAACTGATTTTGATTCAGACGACGATGATGACACTTCTACAGAATTCGAAGTGGTTTTCATAGTGTGATTAGGTTTTTTTGTAGTTATTTGTTCTGCTGAAGTAGATTCAGATGATTCTTTCATGTTTTCATTACTAGACTGTAGTATTTCTGATTTGCTATTATGTTTAGTTTCTTCAGAGTGCGATGGTTTATATGGAGTTTTGAGTGGTACTAAATCATGTGTTTCTGCTACGAACGAGTCTGGTTCCAGTTTCGGTGTTTGACTTTTGTTCTTGTTTTTGCGTTTGTTTTTCCTTTTCTTTGGAAAGAACAACGTCGGTTCGCCATCTTTTTCGCTGTCTTTAGGAACTAGAGATATGCGGTCGTTGTCCTCCCATTCCACTATTGAAGGATCAGTAGAAGGTGTATATAAAATAATATTTGTAGTCGTTGTTGTTAGACGTGGGGTTGGTACGGTAGTTGAGGCTGTTTTTTGCCTTTTCTTTGACCGTTTTGTAGTCCCAACCTCACCTGCTTCATCGTCATCATATACCATATAAACACTAGGATTTTTAAACACAGATAATTTTCCGTTACTTGCTGATTCATCTTTAATAATCCTTTCTTTCCTTCGCCTCGGTGCGGGTAGGGGAGTAGTGGTTGTAGTTGTTGTAGGTTTAGGTTTCTTAATAGGATTAATTTTATACTTATCCATTAAACTTGATTCCTTATCATCGTACTCTTCATAGTCGTTCATTTTCTTTTTATTACGACCATATTTGTCTTCTTCTTCTATGCTTCCAAAATCCCTGTCGTCTTTATAAATAGCTTCTTCTTTTAATTTTTCTGATATTGCTTTTTGCTCTTGAGCATGTTTCTCTTTTAACTCGTCAACGCTGTCTAGGATATTAGACTTTTTAATTTCGGATTCGTCTTCGTTACTTTCAGTTTTAGTTTTGTCTCCATTAGCAACAAATTTATTACCTTCCGGAATAGGTTCCTCATAATCCTGATAATCTTCGTAACGTTTTGGAGCTATGCTTTTCCTTGTAACCGGGTCCTTAGGTTTAGGCACTTCAGTTGTCGTCATAATATTACCTTCATTGTTTATATTCCTTCTAATAGTCTTACTGTCTCCTTCAACCTCAGCCAAGCCAGTTAATTTGGGTTCCGAACTGTCTAAGTTTGACATTTGTTTACCTAAGTTTTCCAAACTTTTCTGATGTTTATGGAGATCAGCAAAGTCTCTTTGCGGCGATCTGCTGAGGTCAGCCATTTCTCTCTTTTCGTAATCATCTGCATCGCTGTCCCCTTGACCTTTGTCGTAATAGTCATCGGTATCTGCTTCTGCTACAGCTCTTAGAACAAAATTCTTGGGTAGAGCGAGTCTTTTCTGCGGCTTCTTAATCTCAACATCAGTAAATTCTCCAAGATCAGCTCCATGTTTGTTTTTAAAGGGCACCCAATCCGGAAAGTTTTCGTCTAAGCTTTCACGTTTTATCACAATTCTGCCACTGTCACCTATACTTTTAGTGTTACTAGGCACGAAAAGGAATGTTAAAAATAAAAAAGTGTGGTACCGCATAATGTCATAACATGGAGACACAAGTTTGGAAAGTGGTAAAAAAGTAGTGACACGACAGCGGCGCGGTTCCAACTGAACCGTTTGTATAACTACTTTTATTTATATTGTTTTGAAAACAATTCTCAACGGTACTGCCAACAAGTAGTACGATAGAAACGAGTGGATATGCCACCATTGCAGCCGCGACGGAAGTGTTAATTTTTTTGTTGTAGTTCAAACTTTTTATAGAAGAGTTTTCCCTTAAAATGTTGAATTTTTAATTAATTAGATTACATTATAGAAACAAAAATATCTTTTTACGTCAAACCATCTTTACATTCTAGTAATTTATTAATTTAAAAGCATTTTTTAGACATATTTAGTTTTTTTTAAGACTTCTCCATATTTTTAGCTGGATCATGGGAAATACGTTAAAAAGTTTACTTTTTAAAAATAGAATGTTTAGCAAGCGACATGTCCACAAAGATCTTTAGGTCGATCTAAACGAGGAGACACCGTGAAATTTTAGATTTTCTTTGCTATTTTATACAGACGAGCGGTTTTTATGAAGATATTAGATATATTAAATTATATTATTAATGTATGTATATGAAAACTTGTTTTGTTTAGGTTTTGATTTGGTCAGGATCAAATCTTGTAACCACAGTTAAGTTACACAGTAAAATCACTTTTTAATCATATTAAAAGAATTATCTTACTTATATCCATTTAACATTGAAATAATAATATAATAAAATAACCTATAAATAGAGAAAGGTATGTACACCCGTACATACCTGTGTGCTTTAAAGATCCCCTACTTATTTTCTATCTAAGCAAATTTTTCTTTTCCTATCTAGGTCGCCGGTTCATATCCGGCTCGAAAGACCATTATCGATATTACAGTTGACTTTATGTCATGATTAAATCAAAATAAAAGGCTGGAAAAAATCTTGACTGGTTTAATTGCTTAAAATGGACATACGCTACAATCACAATTGCAGTTATAAATACGCAGGAGAAGAGAATTATAGAAACTTTCAAACGTCTTAGAAAATAGATTTGTAGGATCTACTTAGTTTTTTTTTTTATATATCTGTCCCATTTGAATGATGGGTTGTTGCTCGGCAAATCTGCTTCTATATGAGAAAGCAATACAAGTTGAAATTATTAATTTGAACTACGAATACTGCCGTCGCCTTTAGGCTACATAAGCCATCTAAGAGCGCACGAGCGCCAAATGTCGTACAAACGCGCGATTGAGGAGACGCGCGTAGGCATGTAGACGCGACATATGTAGCTTAAGTATCTCGAGTACGCGCGAGTGATTACGCGCGTAAGGAAACGCACGTAAAATGCGTCATGTGGGCAGGCTCTCAGAGTCGAAGTGGTCACAATGGCTGAAATCGGTCGGATAGAGTAGTACCTAGTAATGACGTCGCCGTAATACTCCGCGTTTCACCCGCCCGTCTGTTAGCGTCAAGGCCGATGAAATTCGTTCCCATGTGGCAGCGTGTCGATGGTTGACATGACAGGAGCCGTTTAGAGTTGAGTAAATATTCGACTGTTGCATACTAAGGTCACCGACCGCGATGCACTTCATTAGCTTTACTTAACTGAGCTCATTTTTCGTTTTATTCTAAATTAACACAATATCACTCGCTTCACGGTGTTGTTAGGAGTATCTTGTTCAAAATGTTGTCTTATGTTTTTAAGTTTCTACACAGATCCGGGCCGTGATAGATAGACCTTTAGAATCACGCGTCAAGTGGTTGACGTCCTACGAATGATGATCATCGTCATCATAAAAAGAGCGACGCTCTTGTCGGTGGAGTAAGCGCCACTCTTCTCTATTCTCTGCCATACGTTTTAAGCACCTGATACGACACAACTACTATTCCCTCTTTTATTTGGTCTATGTAAGTCCTTCGTGGTCTCCCTCTCTTTCGACTTAATTCTACTTTTCCTTCCAAGATGATGTCTAATAATTTATTTACATAGGTAGGTACCTACATACATATCTGACACGCCTCTCTTACTTAAGGATAGGCAGATACCGCTTCCTTCCACTTACTACGACCCAAACACACCTTTTCCGCTATAGTCACATTCAGCAGTTGCCTCATACATGCACGTCGTAGGGGTAGTCTGGAACTTGCTTTGAATTTATCTTATGGATAAAAACCAATAACTATACCTACTTATATTTATTAGCAGTAAATCCCCAGGCATTGTCTATTTTCGTCTTTGCCTGATTTACCAGCTTTTCTAAATCCAATCAAATTAATAAACAAAACACCTCGCTAAGAAGGTCAACTCTTACAAAATTACCTTTAAATTAATTAGAAAATCTCTAGGAAAATTTAATCGTACCGGCCTGTTCTAGTCCGTTCTAGTCAAGTCACTTTAAATTAATATCAAAACAGGTTAAAGTTGGAATGAAATTCAATTTATCGGCGACTTGCGTCACTATTCAGTACAGAAGCTTGAGAAATGTTCGATTGAGAGCATTTCAATATAGTTTATTAATAACTAGCGACTGATCGCGACTTTGTACCTACCTGCACACAGGTACACAATATCTTAAATTAATATAGTCGTATATTTATAGTCTTTCAATACGTTTCAATACGTTTTTCTCGCCTCAGACTATCGAATTATTACATTCATTTACCTACAAATAAACTTCACCACCTATATAAAATTTAATTGACAGATAAACCTATGTCTTTTTCATAAAATATGCGCGTTTTCTGTCACTTTGTTTTCTGTCACTGTCTAACTAAGACAGTGACAGGTACAAAATGTTTGTCAGATAAATTTTATCCATAGGCCAGGCCCTAAACCTTATAATATACAAGCTACAATATTGCAACGTTTCACAAAAAGTTCTTTTTTTTTTAAATATCCATCTAACTAAACATTCCACATTTAAAAGCACAAACATTGACGTTTATAATATTAGTAGAATTTCCGCAGGAAACCAAGATACTTAATTCTATTACGAGAATCTTCCAGTGAAGTATTTCTAGCGTTGCCTAGTCTGCTTTGCCTTCTGACCTATTTAACTTAATTTAATTGACCTATTTAACTAGGTACTTAAATAAAAATATAAATAGGTCGACGAAAGAAGTATTAAAGCCGTGATTTTTACTAACTTAAGTATTAAAAAACAAAACACTATCAATTGAAGAGATTTTTTTAAGGTTATGTACAACAGATTTTTTATAAAAGTAGGTAACATACAATAACATTAATGGTTGGAAATCTTGTAACAATAGAAACAATCATTATTAGTTCTATTTATTGTGTGAAAGCTTAAGTACTAACAATTGGTCTGAAAAAATGTACAAATGACTTATTGAAGTAAGTAAGTAAATATTTATTACCAGTCATAGAGAGAGGTATACAAAAACAAAACAAAATTATAATTAAAACAATATTTTTATTGTACTTTTTATTATACTCAAAATATAATAAAAAGTAACTGAACTCTAAAAAAAAAAACTTAAAAAAATTTGAAAAATAAAACGAAATGAAGATAGGTACCTATAGACTGGGAAATGGTCTCCACTCAGCATAGTGTCATGTCACAGGTTATCCAGCCAGAGGCATATGTACATATGTATAATTATCTTCTAGATGAAGAAACACTGAAGTATAAAAGTACATTGTGATATCGAAAAAGGTAATCGCATAAATCAAATTTTAATTCCAAAGGTAAATATAATGAAGATCGTGGTTTAAAAACTTTTCACATTTGTTACTAAAACGAATTAAACTTCGACCTTTATCAATATTATTTCAGATAAAATAAATAAACGAGATATAATACCTTTTTCAATGATATCTAATGGTATCTACACACCAATGCCGCCGGATTTTTGGACAGCTGCCATTCGTATGACGTAAAGCCGCCGGCCTAACACGGCGGCATGCCGGTGGCTTTGGTGTGTAGATAGCATAAGCATGTATCTAAAATTGTGCATGTAGCTAAAATCAGGTCATGTAAAATATGACCATTTTTTGGCATAGTGTTTTTGTATAAGTTATTTCCTTAGTTAGAATAAGTCAATCAAGAAAATTGTATAGCTCGTTTTACCTTATAATAATGTTTCTACTAGCATACATTCTCAGTGTATTATAGTCTAGTTCATATAATCTTTTAACATGTGCTTAACCTACTATTGATTGTAAACTGTTATGTGTGTTTTATAAATAAATAAGCAAACATCTAAGCGATCTCATGATTGAATTGCTTTACATACCGATTTTATATGGTTAATTTTATAGTTCAAATAGAGGCAGCCCACGAAAACGCATTTAATGTCATATCTTGTAAAACTCGTTTATGTAATGTCTTAAGCCGCCTTTGCGCACATTGTTATAGTTTTAAGTTTTGTCTGTGTCTCTTGGTGTGCAATAAAGTATTTCTATCTATCTAAGTATAGCCTGCATATTATTTTGATGTGCAACCTACAATATTGTCAAGTAGGTAAAGAGTTACCAACATCGGCACAAACATTCATTGTCGTTCATTCATTGTTATTTTTAAATATAAGTAGTTTATAGCAAACCGAACTTAAAACGAAGTTGTGAGTGAGAGAGTGAGAAAGACAAAAATTAGAAAAACTCATAAATCATCAATTTGAAACAGATAAAGTAGAAAGCAGCACAGGAAGTGTTCATTTTATCAAATCTTAAGTAATTTGCATTTCTTGTAATTATCGAATGAAATTACAATTTATCAAACTCTGAAAACAAAAGAAAGGAGATAAACTTTTTGTTTTTGTTTCTTTTAAAATTATTCCGTCATTTATCATTTTCGTTTGACGACAGGGTGATTTTGTTTCGCTAACTTTTTATGATTAAACAAAAATGTCAAGGCTACACCTGCCTGTAACATTTTGAATGAAACCTAGGACCGCCTGACTAGGTGTAGTATCTATTTTAATCATCTATTTCCGAAACCCAAAATCTTTTGTTTTCAACGTGAAATCAGTCAACATTCTCTTTTCTATTTTAGTCCATATTCTGCGGGAAAAGTTTATATTTCTAGTTATTTGTAGATCCCGAACCGCTACTCAAAAAATGACTTCATATTAGGATAACCCCTGAATTTGTGAATCAATAAATACTATTGATACAGTTCGCAATAAAACGTTATTTAGTCTGTAACCCAATACATGAAAAGCGCAAATATTTTTGGACAGTTACACGAAAAGCCACTTTGACATAATTTACTGAGAATCCCGGGTGATATTGTTTTATTTTACGCGCAGGAACTTTCCATTTGTTTAGTGATAGGTTTTAACCTTATGCCCCCTTATTACAAAACGAGGTTTAAAGATAGTCCGACGTTAGTTCGTTTCTTTTGACGTTTCGGCTATGGACAAAACGTGAAAGTAAACTAACGAACGTCGGACTATCTTTAAACCTCGTTTTGTAATAAGGGGGATGGTGTTTTGATGTTTGAGTTGACGTTTTATAAAACGCGACCCGCGGTCAAACCGCAACAGCGCACAACCGCAATTGCGGAAACGCTCATTGTGTTTGTTGAAAGTTCAATGCTCTACCCTCGAGAGATTTCAGAGAATAGATATTTGATCCGCTTTGTGACAAACGCTTAGTAACTATCGACAGCTCAAACTTTCTATAGAATAAATCGGCGAATAGTTACCTATTAGTTTCGTAACTATTTGAATGAAAAGGGTTTAAGGTACCAAATTGTCAAACATGGATTTAAATTAGCGGCCGCCCACGACTTCGTACGCATTTTGCGCCTTATCTTAGGAATTGCTAAATAAATTGGTGGCTTTTGTGCGAAAGCGTAAAAAACATAAACGAAGTACTTTTAGTAACAATTTGTATTTCTTGAATTAGAATAGTCTATAAATTAGATAATGATGATTGATTTCTACCGATTTCTGTCACAACGACCGCACGCCGAACTCTGCTGTTGTTATTGCTCTCATACCTACTCTCATGCAAATTAGGTACCTACTTATTTGGTAGCGGCCATTTTCTTACACGATAATTCTACATTACTTAGTACTGTAGGTAAAGTACTTGTTACTGCAGTTAAATGAAATACAAAATGAAAACAAAACGTTACGTCAACTTATATCTTTGAAAGGACGTCTTGAGAAAAGAAGTGTAAACGGCTATGACACGTTCAATAATTGAAAAGGGGTATCGGCAAATTCAGTGAAGAAAATACTTGTATCTCATGGAACAAACACATAGGTACCTACATGGCGCGCGGACGTGCCATAGCCGTGGTGTTTCTCTTTTCAATGAATGTTGCGATATGTAAGGAGAGACTGCAAAAAAATACATACTCCCTTTGTTGCAGAAAAGGGTATTATAGATTAGTTCATAATTTAAATCATTATTTAACGTGCTATCTTGAGGAAATGTTGCTAGCTAGCTGTTGAGTTAATCATAATTTAACTACTTATGGGCATAGGTAATATAAATATGTAAGTAAGTAGTACCTACCTATGTACCAAGATTATGTAAAAAACAAATGGAAATTATTTTTTAAAAGTAGCTAAGTAATCGTAACACTGTGCTGCATTCCTCTTTGCGATATTTTTTTTGTTTGAGAGCATTTTAAACGTAAGTACTGAAATGCTTCATGCTCCTTTATCGTGATGTATAAAAAACACAGAATTTACTAGCTCCTCTTTTTATTCTGATACATGAGTTAAGTATAATATCGTCAAGTTTCATTAAAATCTGTTGAGTAGTTATTGCGTGGAAGAGTGACATACATCCATCCATGAAAACATCTTCGCATCGGTACAAAATTTAACCCTTGTGGTCAATGTAAGAATAAACCTTTATTTCTGGGGCCCAAGTCTGCTAATTTAAAATAGCCTCAGTTGCGTGTCGGCAGAGTGTCAAGGGTATTTTTTGACACATTTGGTATTCTTCTAAACAATGGCTTAAATACTGATTGCGCCCAAATCTGTCAAAAAATGACATTGATACTCTGCCGACACACAACTGAGGCTATTTTAAATTGGCAGACTTTCGCCCCTGGTAGTGCCTATATATAAAAGTAAATTGAAAGAATGCCGTATTGTCGTTGCTGTCGGTCCACAATGCAATACTCGCAAGCTGCTTGGACCAGCGTTAAACAGAGCAAATGCCTGTTTATTGTTCTACCATCGAATACTTACAGACGAACAGAAAAACAAGCGAAGCTACATAGACCGGGCTGTAATTGCTTACGTCATCGACTCCAACAAATCTTAATATTGTTTTTAGAAACGTTGAGTAGAGTCCATAAAACTAAGTTTGTCGAAATTTTCAATCTAAACTCTTGAACTTAATCTGTTTTTGCTGACCTTGTGTTTTGAACTTTGCTAATTGCTTCTAAGAGCAAAATAGAGGTCAGCTAAATATAATATAATATTATCACAAAAAAGCTGTTTATTTTTTCCTCGTTGAAGCAAATTCTGCAAATTATAACAATTTACACTCATTTTTCTCAAAAACTGCTTTCCAATCAGAGTAAGTAGAGACCATTTCTCACTACAATCCAAACACACCGCTTTTGCTTCATCCACATTCCAATCTCTCTTTTTACATCTTAGTTTGTCGGTTTAGGGTAGACACTTTTAAATGATTTTTTTAGCTTGACATCTTAATTGTCAGTGTGTCACAGATTTTTATCCACATCAAGTAGTTCATTTCGTATAATTCTGTCCGTGTCGTTACGAAGTATATCTATAGGTACTCTACGCTCATCATTTTGTAATGTTATTTTACTTTTTAACTGACCTTCATTAATTCTCAGTTTACTCTGTAAGCACCTAAGTTTTTTAATATTGCGTTGACTTTACTTTACCGTAGGGTATAAAGACGAAACACAGGGATAGTCCTCATGAAACTGAACAACTTTCCCCAAGGAACATGGGTCATAAATCGAAAAAAAAATTTCGCCTCTTCATACAAAATGTCCGATCAGCTGATCGAGTAAGTATGGGCGATCCAAAAAATTTTTTCGAGTTACGACCCATGTTCCTTGGGGAAAGTTGTTCAATTTCATGAGGACTATCCCTGTGTTTCGTCATAAGGCATTTCAGATAATAATTAATGGCCGTTTACTTTTTAAGTATTAAACATGATGCTGTCGTTTTCTGATTTTGACAGCAACAATGTAAGCTTTAGGTTAACGCCGTTATCAATATTAAAAGACAGAGCTATCCGAGATCGGCAGTACCTAACTGTCACGTAGCTGTCACTTTTGACCTATCCTTCAGAAGAATTTTTTGACACCGATAGGTTTATAGGGACGAAAAATTCTTAGATAACTATTATATCTCCATTAGGACAAAATCAGATAGATAGAATATTGGGAACGTTAAAAAGCATTATCTTTAACAAACTCTTTGCAACTGGCTGCTACACAAATACAGTCAATAGGTAAAGAGTGTCTCGCGCTTTGTTTTTCTTTACCCACAATTGGAGAGCCAACAAAGAAATATTTTTCAAAACAAACAATATTGATTTCGTAATCATTACGTAATTGTGAGTATTGTCGTTATTTCAATTATATTCTTTTAATGTGAATGATTAGAGAGAGGTGACGTCAGGTATTCTTTATTATAAGTAGTTAACCAGTTTCTGAAACTTATAAAAGCTGACGTTCCGTTAGCAAGTTGCAAAAAAGGTCCTTTAAGGTAATGCTCCATTACACATCTAGCTCTCACTGTCATTGACAAACATTTTATTAGGACGGCACGATTTTTGGATTATTAACTTAACAAGTCTTTAATACAACGGGGGTACTCGAAAATCTGTAGGGACATGACTGACACTATCATTTATAAAAATCACAAACCTGAGGTTATTTTAAATTAGCAGACTTGGGCCCCTGGATGGAAAGCAGGTATAAAAATTGTCCAGCAGCAGGACATAACAGGCTAACTGAATGTGTATCACAGCACAAACGTAGTCAACGAGTTGTTACATAATGAGGCTAGCTAGACCACTTTAACCCAGTGACATGAGAGAGTGGAAGTAATTGAGAGGTTGTGCAAGCACGGACTTACTCCTCTCGTGAACTATCACGACATGACGCTTTATTCAAGCACGTATTGTACCGGCTAAGGTTCCTTAAGAAAAATAGTTGATGGTTTAAAAATTATATTGATTAAGCACTTAGGTATGTGCTACTATTTGTAAAGGCGCTTTTGCACCGGCGGGAGAACTCCATCGCGATTGAAATGCACTTTCAGTGGATTCGGTCCAACCGTGTGAATCATTTTGATTGACCGCGCGGTACCAAATCAAATTGTCATTTCTGGGTGATCTGCCGCACCGCAGGAGCGCTTGTAGATGTCCTTTTTTTCACCGGACAACGGACTGACTACTTACACTACTTGGATTTCTAAGTGACTAATAAGTAGGTTTTTTGCCGGATGGATGTCCGGTGCGTGGACAAGGGCGCTAAAGAAGTTTTGCTAAGCCGTTCTGAACAAAACGCAATACATCTTAAAGTGCTTTCAATGAGTTTCATTCCGGACGGATAACGCACGGCAGCCGTGCGGTAGCCGTCCAGTACAAAAATTATATATTAGCATAAATTTTATTGAAAGTAAGTTAGTTGAAAACATACTCAAACCATAAACAATAGAAGACAATAAAATATCATTTTATATAAAAGATACGATGTCAAGTACTACAACCCGTAGAATGTTGTTATTATTAGTTTAGTTCCAATACCTCGTGAACTCGGGTATATCCGCACATCGTTTAAACGCAGCCATTGAAAAGTTTGTAATGTCGTTCGTAGAATCCTATACAAGACAACAAGCGTACGATTGGTATAGGGTGAACAAAAATAGAACGTTTTAAAATAATGTACCTACTTAAATATTATTTATTACAAGTTACTAAACAATATTAATACACTGAATATTAAAGTAGTTATTTAAAAAAATATTAGCAATAATTGACCGAATTTCTTAAATCTTTTTAATGCAAAATGACGTGAAGCCCAAGTCTACTAATTTGAAATAACCTTAGTTGTGTGTCGGCAGTGATACTGACAGTTTTTGACACATTTGGTATTCTGCTAAACAATGGCTTGCACTGATTGCGACCAAATGTGTCAAAAAACTACATTGACACTCTCATTGACTCTCTGCCGATACACAACCTGAGAATATTGTAAATTAAAAGACTTGGCCCCTCATCTCAATGGATATGAAATCGAGCTTCATACACAATGAATGGCATTTTACTAGGCACCTCTTCTGTGCGCCAATATTGGCAAAGCAAACCTTTTCACAATTAAAAATTTTTGATTGATCGTAATTTTTTCAATGAGCTATTAATTCAATTAATTAATTTACAATCAAGTATTGTCGAATGAAAATTGTCGAAATCAATTCATCAAGAAGAAGAATCAATTTTAGTGTTTCAAAGATCAATGAATTCAATGGGAAAGATTTTTTTTAAATAGGTAGGTCCAGTAGTTTTGGAGTCTATTAACAAACAAAAATGCAAACATTTATTAGAATAGAATAGTCTTTATTGTATAGTTTACAGGTTACATTATGCAGTTTATCACACTTCATTGACTAATGAAGATAAATGAAAATTTATTTATTCAAGATAGGTAATGAAGATGTTGGTGTCTACACATCATGGCCGCCGGTAAGGTCAGTGACCTTAATTTGTTCGAAAATGTTTGAAAGTAACACCATAAGTACTTAAACTTTCACATTTTCAAGTAGGTAAGTAAAACAGGTACTAACCTTACTCCCTATAATTATATTACCTGTATAATGAATAATTATATTATTATTTATAGGTAATATAATAATATGTAATACAGGGTGAGTTTGAATTCGATCGACAAAATTTAAACTCATTATATAGGTAATTTAATGAGGTAAGTACTTATAATTATATTAGATGTATAATTGTGTTGTTTGTATTAGGATTAAAAAGATTTTTCAATTCAAAGGTACAATTTATAGGGCTGATTGAAATACAATTTTATACTAATCTTTACCTAGCCCTACTTGTTTTATTACTTTATCCAAGTCGTCAAAGATATTATACGTAATAGCTGGTTAAAGTGATTAATTTTGAATCATTAACCACTTTGACCAAATTGAGTAGTTATTATCAATAGTGGCTGGTTAGTATGTATAATACCTGGATTAAACACTTTGGCTGTAATATATACACTTATGGTACATTACTCATGTTTATCATCATCAATCTGATATTAGGCAATGATAAATTCAACTAAGGGTTAAATGGATTTTGTAATCTTGTATTCATTATAAAAAATGAAGTTTTAGACAGTGACAGCTATAAAATATTCCTAGGAATAGAGTGCATTTCACGAAAGAAGTCCCGCGGATATTTTTGGAACTAAATTTGACAGGTCTATTTGCCCTATTTTATGATCTTTTCCCTGATAGTAGGTAGAAAACCTCTTACTTATCTTAATAAAAATATAAATTTTACATAACAGAAATATAGCTAAATAAATATTTTTATCAAAATATATACCAACTTACTCATGGAATAACCAAGACATTAGAAGAATGCGGGAAATAGTATTTTTGATAAATTACAAATGAAATATACATAATATAGGTTTTTGTACTCATAAATGGCAACATTATTAATTTTGACATGCTATACAGCGCCGCGGCTAGGGGACTCCTTTAGTGAAATGGACTCTACACTTAATTGACAATTGAAAAACTAGGCCTTAATTTTTTTTAATAGAATAGTCTTTATTGTATAGATTACAGGTTACATTGTGCAGTTTACATATCATTATTAAAAATAAAAGTAATTATAACAGAATAAGAAACAAACAGCCTGTAGTAGAGTCATATTATGACTCAGTGAGCACCGATTCCAACTTTTGTAAGTGTTTTCAAACTTTTTCTACAAATAAACATCAAGATGGTTATTTGTGTTGGTTTATAAATTTTCCGCAATAGAGTAATACAATTTATTACAATACAATACAATACAATACAAATATTCTTTATTGCACAAAAGATATCAGGTACAGACACAAACAAGAATATAAGAAGCAACAGGCGGCCTTATTGCTAGGTAGCAATATCTTCCAGGCTTTTTTTTCTTTTTCTTATTAGTTTAAAATAAGACGGTAATAAGTAGTCACTACAGTTTACTTAAAATGATTATAAGTAGGTGTAGATTTTGTAGTGGATAGGTGCCCATTAGGAAAAAACAAAACCGCCCTAGTGCGAGTCGGACTCGAGCAGGAAGGGTTCCGTATCATTCACTGTTTATATTAAGCAAAAAGCAAAAATCCTGTTTATTGTATGGGAGCCTGCCTTAATCATTATTATTATTCTATTTTTAGTACTTGTTGTTATAGCGGCAATGGTAATACATCATTAAATTTGTGAAAATTTCAACGCTCTAGCTATAACGGTACATGAGATACAGCCTGGTGACAGACGGACGGACGGACTGCCAAGTCTCAGTAATAGGGTCCCGTTTTCACCCTTTGGGTACGGAACCCTAAAAATGATTACTATAGATACAAATTAGTGGTCGCTGCCTACCCCGATGGGAGAGAGGTGTTACTAATATGTATATAGGTATGTAGGTATTTATGCAAAACAGAAATGGGTGTAAGATGTTATAGAAGGTTATCAGAACATGCGTGCGAAATAATCTAATCTAATCTAGCCATTTGTAACCCACTGCTGGGCAAAGGCCTCTCTCCTCATCCGCCATGACTTTCTGTCTCGAGCTTCCTCCGCCCAGGTACTTAAGGTGTCCAGCTCGTCCCAGCGAAGTAATCATTAAAAACAATTACTTTAATACAGGTAAATATCTAACAGCATATAATTTAGAATGAATTTAATACATAAAAAAAAACAATTAATTAATATCCACAAAGGTTATGTACAAACATTGTCCAAGATATGTACAAATATGTACAAAATATGTACAATAATATACAAAATATGTACAAATAATATACAAAATATGTACAAATAATATACAAAATATGTACAAATGTGTACAAAGATAAGTATGTACAAAAAGTGTTTAATGTAACTATCACTAACATTTCCCGGTCTATCAATTTGTTACGATTTGGTCTCACGCACTCTCCCCTCAATCGGTCCGCGGAGGATTCACTCGCTCTTAACACAAAATTACTTTCTTTTTAGGCAAAATTGAAATAGGTACTATTTGACAGTTTGTGTTTTGTTTCAGAAAGATTTATATCGCAAAGAAAAAGTACGAAGACGAAAAAGTATTTATTCAATTTCAAACTTAGAATTTACCTTTACAGTTCTAAAAATAAGAATTTAGATTTTTTAATTTTAAACAATATTCGTAGTTTTTTTTTTCAAAATTCGGGTTTTATTTCTTCAAACTACGTTTTCTTCGGTATGCATATCTACTACCTATCACCTAGCATATCTACTATAAGTTTCATACTTATTACCGTCATGAATTTATATGAATTCGGGTTATACAGTTAAGTGATGATTTTAAACGAGAGAAATTAACCGGCATGTTTTAAAAATACTTAATCGAGAAGAAAACAAATCGAGAACTAAAAGTAGTCACATCTACATCCCACCACGATACGAGTAGCATAACATCAAATGGGGCTATAACAATAAAAATAAAACTCGACTCCATTGTGTAGGATACCAGCAATGGGACACCATGCAGGGTAATGTCGGTTTAGGATTAACCTATATTACCTTTACCAATATTTTACTCGTAAGTATTCGTCTAATAGTGATTTATTAAGGTCCGAAAATTGATAGCGAATGCCAGTTGGAAATATGTCATCAACGTGGGTGTTGTTTAACCTTTATTTTTAAATAAAGAACGGATGAGGAGAGACTTCGGTGCAACAACTTTAAAAGTAAGTATGTAGGTACAGGTTGAGCTATTTTGTGGTTAAAGCAAGCTTACCGAAATTTTGCATCTTTATCATCGGTTGTGCCGACACACAATTTCTTCTAGGTATTTTAGGTAAAGTTGCAAAATATGCTGCTAAAGCTAATTAACAATTAAGTATCGTGTCGTCTTTTTCTCATATTGACAAGAAATGTCAAAATGAGATATGTTTCTAGATTCAAAAAAACTAGTATTTTAACCTAGGTACAAAATCTGTCAGATTTAATTTCAAATAGAGACGCTATTTTAGAAGAGACCTAAGCCAATTACTTAAGAAAGTTCTTAAAACAACGTCCTAAGTCTAGACAAAGTAAATAGTATTAAGCAGGTAAAATATTTAATGATAAATGTATGAGAGATAAACAAGTATTTTATAGAGGGTGCTGGTGTTGCAAGCCGAAAATTAAACAACGTACGTAGTAATAAAAAATACGGACGAAATCGCGGACAGTCTCTAGTCTTGTAATAAAAAAGTAAAAATGTCTTTTAAGGAAAGCTGGGATAAAAAATTAATAGCTTTAAATTTGGAATGACATATTTAAGGAAAGTTCTTGTATTTAAAGAAATATGACATTAGTGGGTACTTTAATAAGTTCGTATAAAAATCCTAATCCTAATATTATAAATGTCAATGTTTGTGCCGATGGATGGATGTTTGTTACTTTATCGCGTAAAAACGACTGAAAAGATTTTTATGAAATTTCGCAATAACTTAGCTTGGACATCAGAATAACACATAGGTTATTAATTTTTTTCAAAGATATGTATGACGATAAACGCGCACGAAGTCGCGGGCAGCCTTTAGTATTTCATATTCAAATACCTAATCTATCAATTTTGATTGATCCCAAGTTTTTTTTTTCATTTTCTTTTTTTTGTTCCATAAGTATGCAGTTTTTATTGACGATTCTGTAGCTATGTAAAAAAAGATGGCACTTTAACTTTATTAAATCGGAAGGTACTTAAATATTCTACTTCATTTTTATTTTGAATGAATGAATGAATGATTTATTGCATTAGATAAATAATCTAGTAATTCATATTCAAATACCTAATCTATCAATTTTGATTTATCCCATGTTTTTTTTTTTCTTTTTCTTTTTTTTTGTTCCATAAGTATGCAGTTTTTATTGACGATTCTGTAGCTATGTAAAAAAAGATGGCACTTTAACTTTATTAAATCGGAAGGTACTTAAATATTCTACTTCATTTTTATTTTGAATGAATGAATGAATGATTTATTGCATTAGATAAATAATCTAGTAATTCATATTCAAATACCTAATCTATCAATTTTGATTTATCCCATGTTTTTTTTTTTCTTTTTCTTTTTTTTTGTTCCATAAGTATGCAGTTTTTATTGACGATTCTGTAGCTATGTAAAAAAAGATGGCACTTTAACTTTATTAAATCGGAAGGTACTTAAATATTCTACTTCATTTTTATTTTGAATGAATGAATGAATGATTTATTGCATTAGATAAATAATCTAGTAATTCATATTCAAATACCTAATCTATCAATTTTTATTGATCCCAAGTTTTTTTTTTCTTTTTCTTTTTCTTTTTTTTTTGTTCCATGAGTATGCAGTTTTTATTGACGATTCTGTAGCTATGTAAAAAAAGATAGCACTTTAACTTTACTAAATCTGAATGTAGGTACTTATATATTCTATTTCATTTTTATTTTGAATGAATGAATGAATGATTTATTGCATTAGATGTGGTACATATAGGTACAGTATTTATAGGTGTTAGTTTTAATTTATGAAATTCGTTAAAATTAAGTATAAATAATGACAAGGAAGGTAAGTAACTAAAAATACTTTGTTTATGAGGCCTAAATTACTTACAGTCTATTTCCAACATTATTAAACTCGCATGTTATGTAGGTACCTACTGATTTTATTAAAGCCTCATAATAAATCTTTTGAAGTTTCATAAGTGTCACTTTTATAGGAAAACATAGAGGAAAGAAACTTTAAACTCAATATTTAGCGTGCCTAGTTTACACTAGTCAGTCCGGAAAAAAACAATTTTATTCATACATTTCAGTGTGGTCACTGGTCAGGTTGTTACCAAATAATTTATTACAGAAACTCAAATTAAAAGTACTTACATACGTGACAATCCGCAACAGGCTTCGTCAAAAAAAAAGTTATTAGAGTAGTTATTAAGTAGTTACTTAAAGTTGTTTTATTCATACCTGATTTGACAAAATATATGCTAAAGGTACTTAGATACAAAAAGAACAAAACAGCGTTTAACGCTCAGTAATATCTTAAATATATCCTAAATAACACAAAAAAATAACCATAAAAATGCACGTCGTTAACCCTCTAGGTGTGAATAGCTCCATACAAAATATTTTGCCACTCAGGTTCAAGCTAAAAATCCGTGGAAAATCCACGATAAATGTGAACGAAGCCTTAAATATAGGGTACAGGTAACAGTGTGTTACCGTAACACATTGGTAACATAACGTATCAATGTCCAATAATTAATAGAACTGTAAATTTACTTTGTTTCTTATAAAATGCTGAGAACGTTCAAAAATAAATTCTTACCAACAGCACACAGGTGAGAGAGACGTTTAATTTGTTCCTTATACCCTTTGAGTATAGAATATATAAGGAGATGCCATACCGTCTGAATCTGCGTGCCTGGTCTAGCGCAAAATGGCTACCTTTTTGTATGGAATGTCTTATCGTTTGACAGGTCATCTACCAAGAAAACTATGAAAAACTTGCGCCAACCTTGACACGCTGTTATAAACTCATTTGTATATGAAAAAAAAAATGTGGCACCTTATATATTCTATACTCAAAGCTTATACCTATTTACAAGAATATAAAATATGGAAAAAAATGTGATAGTAGAATATCAGTAGATATGTATATTATTGATATGAGGAGTGAGTGGGAGGGTTTAGGATGGAATTATGGTAATTACTTTTAAACAAATAACTTTCTAAAATTTAACTCGTTTAAATAACTCGCGCTTTTTTTTAATCGGTGATTAAGACAATTTTGCCAAAATATCTTTTTATTTATGATCTTTCTTAATATTAATAATACTTAATAATAAGACCATTTCAAAAAGCATTAAAACATGAATTAAACCTACCTCCAATCCACTTTAGTCTAGAATCGTAGCAATCAGCAAAATCGCGTCGTAGCTCGTAGCTCGTAGCCGTAGCTGTATCTCGTAGCGATGACGTTGTAAGCGTGGGTCGTGGCAGCCTACGCAGGCCGCTCGGTCTTTCCTATTGGTCCATATATTTGGATCTCAAGTCTTAAGCGTTCATGGAATAATGACATCACTATGATCCAACCTTAAAAAGCTCTTGTTACAAAAATACTGAGAAAAATGATGTGCATTATTGTAGTTGACAGATTTGAGCAGTTTTAGAGTGGATAGGTTTAAAATGAGATGAAATGCTAACTGTTGTTCCTATTTGTGTTATTGCAAATTTTTTGCAATTTTCCGCCACAGATGCGCCAAATCCGCCATTTTGCTAATTTTGAAGGTCAACAGTTGACTGGTTAATTACGCTACAGATGCTAAATAGTTATATTTTTAAAGCGATAATCAAGTAAATAAAATATATGTATAATTTTTTGAAGAATTCAAGTGTCATAATGTTAAAATTATTACGATGACAGGCGTTCATAAAAAATGTCTACAGTTGAGTGCTAAAATTTATTGATTCATTGTAGTTTAAAACTAGTTGAATAGGGATGATGACTACATTAAAAAATGGCATTATAATGAGTCCGTCTTTTAGGCTATCCAAAATGATGCAAACACATTTTTTACCTTATCGAAAACCTAAATAAGTGCAAAGATGGAGCATCAAAGTTACGGAGTGGGGCTATTTTACGTCACTCCTAGGTAACAATTTTACTGAGGCGTGACGTCACGAGGAACTTTTACTCAGTGTATCTTTGCCATTTTTAGTTCAAGAGAAAAAAGACAAAATACGTGTCCAATATTTAAAAAAAAATTGTCATTATTCCTAATCGTTATAGGTTATAAATATCGTTGAAACATATATTTTCCATTACAAAAAGTCTTTAACAATATGTATCAAAAGACCATTAAATATTTATAAATACGTTTGTATTGTAGGTATATTGATTAACAGTGTAGTTACGAAACACAATCACAATTCATTGACGTTAAACAGACACTGATTGGTATCTAAGTGTAGGAAGACAAGACAACAGAAATAAATAAAATTGGAATGTACCCCAAATATATAAAGCTCAATTCAGCAATATATATATTTTACATATTAAGCACATATTAGGATCAATAATACATATCTTTGATTGTTTGGTTATCCTCAAAGTTTATATGTATTCATATTAAAGTATGTGTAAACTCTATCTACACATATTCGGGCCGTGCCCGGGACGTATCCGGGCCGTGGCCTGTCAGGAAGGAAAAAAATGCGTCGTCATGACGTGTGTGAACGAATCCATAGAAAATGTATGGAATGATATTTTTTACCTGACACGTCCCGGACAGGGCTCGGACACAGCCCGGACACGGCCCAGACACGTCCCGGATGTGTATAGAAAGACCATTATTACACATTTTACCATAAAATATAATTTACGGCGTCATTTTTTAATTAATGCCACATCTACGTTACATTCGTATTAAGTACTTACCTATTGATAGGTAATGTGAAAACAGTAAGTACCTATCTAAATAATAAACCATGCTGATAGTCGAAATGTAATAAGTCCCTAATAATATGTGATTTAATGCAAATCAATAATGACAAAGCTTTATATTTATTGTTTTTTCATTAATTTACTGCGTTTACAAAATAAAAAAGTTTATAACGTACCTATTACAGAAAGTAGTTATTGGTCTTAATCTAATTAATCTCAATTATTCCCATTTTTATTTAAAACAACCTGAAACGCATCAAACTAAGATTCTGAACGAGATAATCGCACGCCGCCTAGTGGGTAATCTCTAGTTCCCGCCCGCCTTTATTTGGGCGGCGCTTATAAAAGCTGAGCGAGCGTACCGTGGCACAGTATCAAACGCGCGCGCTTCCAGGCGCCGTGCTAGTGGAACTTGTGCTTCAGAACTTTGCAACTTCAAGTAAGTAACACTTTTTTAACCTTTTTTTACACTTGGCATTTTTTTTAAAGTAAAGAAAAAAATAGCTTATTTTTTTCCATACAAAAAAAGTTTTGTTAAACTGAAAGTTTCGCTAAAGTAATTTTTTGAATATTAAAGCTATTGTTTATTAAATTAACACAAAATTTTACAAGTTTTATAAATAGGTGTGAAGTTTAGTTTAAAAAAGAAATTAACTGGAGGATGCGAAGATTTAAAAATATCGACAGAAAACTATAGTTTGGATAAAAGAATGAAAAAAAAAATAGGTACTTAAAATAATTTTATTTTTTCAAAACCAGCTCGTATCTATGTGTTCGGAAAAAAAATGTTTACATATTGAAAAAGAACAGCGCCAAACTTTTTTTAAGAATTAATCTATTTTATGTACATAGGTACACTGAATTTTTAATTAACAAAACTTATAGGCCACATAAAAATAAAAAACCACTCCTCTAAAGTCAGTGAAACTAATCAAAAAATAAATAAAATAAATATGCGCTGTACCTTTTATATAACTTCTCTTTTGTTTTCTATCTCCGTGTTCTTTCTTCTTACAATAAACTATTAAAATAAAAAAGAAATCAAAAAATCAAAGAAAATTTGTATTTGAATCGTAGAATTTTTGTAGAAATCAAAGATGACACAAACAACAAAATACGGCGATGTAATACCAAATGTATTCAAATGTGGATTGACATTTTGATTTGATATTCGTGTGAAGTTGATTTGGTTACGGTATGCGGGTTCGATTCCATGGGGCGGCAACAGGTTACTTGTGCTACGACGACGCAATGTTCAAAATGTACCTTCAAAATTCAGTTTCTACTATAATTCCGTTTGGAATTTTTATTTTTATATTCCGGTTAAAATACAAATAGGGATGATGACTAAATTTTTTTTAGTCCAAAACTATCCAATATTTGAAAATATTGGATACTTACGTATTTTTTCTTTTTTCAAAAGGTTAAAGAGCCTGGTGACGTCACGCCTAAGTACCTACCTACAATTTTTACCTAAAAAGCCCCCACTCCGTAACTTTGATGGTTTATATCTTTGTATTTATTTATATATTTGATCAGGCAAAAAATCTGTGTCCAATATTTTTTTAACAATCTAAAAGACGGACTAAACATAATACCATTTTTTAAATGTAGAGATGTGAAAATAAGTCGGTAAAGTACAAAAGGTTAACATTATTGCGTTAAATACGATTTATTTACGAATATTACAAAAAACATCCATTCAGTATTTTATCCTTCATTTAAATTAATAATATGTATGGATTAACGTCATAAAATATACATATTTTAGTTATTCACATCATAAAATACGTCTTACCTACTTTTAGTTATTTTTTAATTTTCTACCTACATAATTAAATTATATTCAAAGTAATAAGACCCACATACATACTACACGTGAAATTAATAAATTGTTACTAAGCAGGAACATGAAAAAAGAAAATAACATAATGTTTTCTTTACTTTAACACTCAATTAGGTTTACCAAAGCACTTAGAATATCTCGGCACCCAAACGCATTATATCGCCCACTTTTCTTGTCCAATATTTTGTAGTGAAAGAATAATTTGAGCCACCACAAAACTGGGTCCAAAAAATGTGAAAAGATTTATAAAACTCCCAAGGGCCAGTTTCACCAGTTACAGATTAAAAAAAACTGACAGATAAATCTATGTCTATGACATAAAACATGACGTTTTATGACGACTAAATAGTGAAAGAAAAAAAATTCTGTCAATTAAATTGAATATATAAGTGGTGAAAGTGAAATGGACCCTTCGTCGTTTCAAAGAAAGGCCAAGTCAATAGATTAGATACCCTTAACCGACGTGCATAGTACAGGTATAGGTATATATCAATAGGTATGTATCAATAACCAAATATCTGTAAAATAAAAGAATGTTGCATTTCCGATCCTCATAAAAAGCGCGACTTTAATTGGAAGTACATTTTCCATGTTCATTACCCGTTGTTCCTTTAACAACGCCGTCTTTTGTTTCGAAATATTTAAATTTAAAATTGGAACAACGGTTACTGTTTTCACGTAACTTTAACCGCTTTACTTACATGTCGTAAGAAGAAAAAGAATCTTCTAAGAAGGTATAGTTTGATATAAAATTGCACTCAAATTTTTATCCCAGTCAAAAAACTTGGTTAATAATTTTGCGTTTCTAAGGCGTACTTCCCTTTGAGTAATATGTCAAGTTTGTTTGCAATAAAAATTGCAGCTGCAGCTAATGCAGTAAATAAAGTAAGCTCCTTTAAGTCTAGAACATTGACAAACATGACATTATAAGGCACAGCTAAAAAAATCTTCATTTCGTAGCCCTTGAAATTGTCGAGAATTTCTTGTTCAAATAAAGGTAACTTTGAACGCTCGGCAATTATTTTCAAAATATAGTTTTTCAATTTTCAACACATAGGTATGTAGTTACCTTAGTTACGTACATAAAAGCAGCGATATTACGTAGAGCATTTCCGATTTTAAATAGAAATCCGAATAACGCTTTACGATGTCTAATAAATAAGTAACTTAAATAACATTGTTTATCCAAATTAAATTTTGTTGCTTAAATTGTAATCTTAAAAGCTGCTTTAGACAAAGTTCCTAAATATTTATTAAAAGCTACGTGACACTGGAATGCCTTTGAAACTACGGAAATGTGCATCTAAAGTTTACAAAATTTTAGCATACACCTACATTTTGTAGGTACTTTGTCAGTTGCATATTTAGTAGGGATGATAACACGAGTAACACAATCTTTAAAAGCACAAAGAATAACAAAATGAAGTGTGATTTTTAGTAAAAAGTCTGCATTAAAGAACTGAATGATCTGGACAAAAATTATCGAACGTCTACTTACTCTCTTTGTCGACGACTAATTAGCTTTTTATTACAGTATAGCCCTAGCTCTGAATTGTAGCATTACAATTATCGATTGAAGAGGAAATTTATATTGCTTCTTCAATATCCAAAATCTATTTTTAATACTGATTTTACGCTAAAGAATAATTCTAAAAATGTCTAAATTTAAAAAAAAAAGTTGCTGTGGAAAGTATCGTGACAGATATTTATGTTGTTAATACCTACGAGTATTTAATAGAAAATTCAAGCTCGACCACAACCCCTAAAATTGGATTCGTTGTAATTTATTTTGTAATTATAAGCGGTTATTACAAAACATAGTTTTCAATTAACGGATTTGTAACGAGAAATGTTTTAATCATAAAGTTATTATTTTCAACATATAGCTAAAAAACTACAATAGATAAGATTGAGGTTTTAGGATATTTTTAGTTGTGCGTTAAAGAAAAACGTTCAATAAAATACGAGGAAACTCGAAAGATAGCATTTTTCTAAACTGCGTAAGAATTAACACCGCGAAACCGAACTCTCGGCTTCAATTACATAATTGACAGTTTTATAACTAATTACAGAATTAGCAATAAATTTACGAAAACTAAACCATAATAAATATGTCTGCTAACAAAAATGCTTTTGGACGAATTTTGGAAAACATCAATTTATTTTAGTGGTAAAATGCTGTATATTCCGGCCCAATGAATGTTATACAAATAAAAAATATGTCAGAGCTAGTGGCATGTCCTCGACGCAATATTGGCCAATCCAGACCGGACATTTCGCTTCTATTTTGAAATATAGATATGTTCTGTACAGCAGCTGTAGGCTTTGAATAGATGGCTACGGAACGTTCGATTTGCTTGGAGAATAACGCAGCAAATCGCTAACAAAACCACTCAATGTTTACTTAACTTTTTTAAAGGCATTTCAAATTTATATAAGTACTCGTATTTAGTCGGGTTATGTAGTTCAGAGTTTCCGACAGTGATTTTATATGAAAGTCCCTAATCCTTCTAATATAAAAATATCAATGTTTGTGTGGATAGGTATTCATATTCATATATTTATGATATTCATATTCATATACTTCTTTGTGTTAAACATACATGGTCAGATATGATATAACAATGTTTTTTACTATTTCATTGAAAAACCACCTGGATTTTAATAGTTTAATATTTTAATAGTTTTAATATTTTGATAGCTTGCACATCCAAATAACACATACAATAAAGATAAGGCAGTATCTTGTATTGTTAGATACTGTGTAAGTTTTCCAAGATATGACGACACTCGTAAATGCGTACGAAATCGCGGGCAGCCTCTAGTATCGTTAAAATGCATTAACTTAATTCAATAAGTACCGAACTAATTTCCAACAAACTTTTTATAAGTAGATGCCTACTTAAGTTTGTTCGATAAGTATTTAATGCCCAAATACTCAAGCCAAGTTTAAATTGAATATCAGCACTTTAGGATTATTATTGGCATTAAGTACACTTTGAAGATTCTACGAATATTCAGATATACCTACTTCTATTGCAAGTAATTCCTAATATTTAGGAACTTTTCGAATAAAACCCAAGAAGGTATTCATATCTTCCTTTATAAAAAAAATAATTAAAAAATTCCAAAAATTGGAATATTTGTTTAAAAAAAGAACAAAAACATACCTATAGATTGTTGATATTTTTAGAAATTCCCTTTACGAACATCTGCTACGAACGCAAACTCTATGCGTTCAAAATACGTCTATGTAAAGGATTAACCTGTCACATCCCACTGACCCATTATAAACCCAGACACAATATATTTTCTATTGTTCTTTTTTTTCTGGGATGTGAAAGATTAATAGAGTACCTATGAAATTTAATGACCTTAACTACAACCTGTCGTATACCTTATTAGCGATGAAGGGTTTAAATTGCTAATACACCAAATCGGGTAATTCATTAGTAATCCTGATTAAAAGCAAACTATTTTAGAAGCATTTGAACTAATTACACAAATACATGTTACGAGTATTAACAGGCTTCTCACTGATTTCATTAATTAGGTATCCAATTAATATGTACTTAGCTAAGTCTAAGAATGTAAGATAGTATGGATTAGCTCTGAAGTGTTTGGATTTTTTTCAATGGGGATTTACACCCACGAATCGCAATTCTTCGCAGAGCTGGAATGAATTTAGTGAAGTTTGAATGAATGAAACGTCATTTTCTTAAATACCATTTCATCATGCATCATATTAGCTTATGGAAGTCCACTGCTGGACAAAAGCCGTCATGGTCCCTCAAACACTAATTAGGTTTGTAAAAAATGGACACTAATTGCCTCAGAACTTGAGATCATGTTATAAGAAAATCTGTATGATTAATTTATATTTCGAAACAATTAAGTAGATACGTGTCTGCATCACACAAGAGAGCATAAAGTTCTCACAATCTTTGTTTTCTGAACTTAAATGAAACGCTCAACTCGACACGCACGGTGTAAACTTTACAAAATTAAATTCTTTACGATGATAACCTAACTTTTTGTTCAAAAACTTCATAATACATACTTTACACTGGAACAGAACTTTTCGAATTTCCTTTATCCAATAAAAGAGTGGTTTTGATTCAGTTCGTTTTATTAATTAAGTACAAAACAATTTAAAATCATTAGCTATTTGTGGATCCGGGAGCGGTATTCTCTTGCATTTATCGAATTCTTATAAATGTTGTCTTAGTATTACTAAAAGCAAGTCACTTTTAGTGATACGTGTTATGAAAAACTATTCACATAATACGCAGGGCCGTGAAAGTGTAAATATGGTTTGGGCAATCTACTAATTCAAACTTAATGAATAGTCGCATTAATTGACCAGTCGAATAACTAACACGCTCTGTTAATGTTTAAAAATAGAACATTTAGGGCTTATTTGCACAGCGATTTTTATCCGTGCGGTTTAATTTTCACACATTGGACCATAAGCAAAAACAAGCAAAAAATTGCGCGGAAAAATCTGTGATTTGATACAAATTAAACGCTATTATTAGGTATATAAGGCGTATTAGGCGAAATTCTGGCCACGGATTATTATTTGCGAAAAACCGCTGTGCCGACGGGCTCTTAACGCATTTCACATTACCATGATTACAATAAAGTAAGTATATACCTACCTATAGTGGTAAACTAATTACCAAAGCCTCCGTAACTCGCAATAAAGTAAAATCAATACTAAATTATACAAAGTTATATCGTAACTGTGAAGTTTGTATTTTATGTCGGCCTTCCTTACTCAGTGTAATTAAAAACTTAGACATTATCTTAGTTCACAAATAAGTAGTTGAGATAAGGGTTATGGAATTATGTCGCAACTTTACTTTAAGTGGGTATTTTGATTATTTTCATACAAGTGAAGATCTAAGCGTCAAAACACACCGTGAAACGCAACTGTAACGCAACTAGTTTGAAACGTTTCGTTTCAGTTGCGTCGTGTGTGGTTTTCTAAGGAAGTCTATAGCAGAAACTGCGATGCAACTCAAATTAACTAGCAGTTTCAGTTGCGTTGCATTTGCGTTTCGCCGTGTGTTTTGAGTCTAAATGATTAAAATAAAAAGTTAACAAAAAATAGTAGGTTAACAAAAACATCGTAATTTCTTTTTTCGATTTTCGGCTCATAGAATGATCAGCCACACTTTTAATAGAATTTTTCTGCAATGGATTGTTAATGTAAAATCTTTTTTAACTAATAATACCGCTTGTTTTCGCTCACAGCGTTAGTACTTAACTTATTTAGTAATCTGTGCTCACAGAGTGAAATTATTTTGATATTTTATTAATCTCAAACATTGAATTAGGTCTAAAAATATGATACAAAGAAGAACTTATTTCATTAAGTAGATAGCAACGTGGCCAACGCGAGATATTAAGCAACAAGTGTAATTTGTGCGCGCGCCAGCCATAAAGCGAAGTCCAGGCTTATGGCAGACTCGCATTAGGCCTCTAATGAAAAATAGGCCGAAATAATATTACATTCAGGCTAGAAATCGAAAAAAAACATTTATTTATTTATTTATGGCAAATTTACAGAAGAATAAAGACATTAAATCGATTTCTATGTTCAACAATGCCAATTAAAAATCTTTACCTGTGAATAACATTGATGTACTTGTTTAAGTTCAAAAGTTGGGTGATATAGCTTGCAAAAAAAAAAAATACCTATTATAACTATATTCTTGTTTGGGAGTAGTAAGGTAGGTATAATGGTCTCAGTGTGACGTGGTGCCAACAGTCGTCCCTACTAAAGTTTCTGTTCAACTAAAAAGGAAGCCGAGCATAATAATTTATTTATCAACTAAATACATAATAAGATATAACATTCTTAAATGACTGCTTCAAGTAATAAGCGTAATAAAAACAATAGATACCGTAAAATATCTATGCTTTTCATTGAATAAAACTTAAGTATAGTTCTCCTCACTATTAGCGCTCTGCAAGCGTTTAAAAAAAGTACCTACCTAGTTACAATGTAGGTATTATGTATACTTAAGTACTTTTTATAATTAAAAACACAGCTTACAATTTTTTATTTACAGTGTGAGAGATTTACAGTGTGAACTGTTGTTCCTAGTGTGAGAAAAATTCCCATTCATACAAATATCTTCATTTATGCACTTTTACTTCTAATATGTTATACTCATAAGGCACAATGTTTAATTTTACGTTTCCGTCCAATTCATTATTTTAATATAGTTTTGTCTTAGTTTAATTTTACCGTTAATATATTTTTTAACTAAGATATCTCACAGCACTTACCCCATTGTTCGTACTTTCCGGTGTATTATAGACCAAACATTTTTATATGACCGCCGATTTAAAAACGGACAGGTATGAACAGCTTCATACAAAATGCTTAGTCACTGCAACGTCCGTTTATAAATCGGATTCGAAATTCTACAAGTGAGAACGTGTGGTAGTGATAAATAAGACTATGCGGCATAAAAAAATGATGAGACACACTTTGTGTAGAACATTTTATTCGATAAAGAAGGATTTACCTATTTGTTATAAATTATTTTTTATTAGAAACTGCCCGCGACCTCGTACGCAATTATAGTCATATCTTCGAAGAAAAACATGATATCTCAAAATAATATAGCATATGTGTTATTTTGATATATTTAAGCTACAATATTGCCAAACATCAAAATCTATTCAGTACTCTTTGCGTGAAAGAGTAACAAACATTCATCCAGCAAACATTGATATTTATAATATTAAGTAGTAAGATGAAAATATTGGCTACAGTTTTAACCAAACCACTCATAATATTATAATCCTTAACAAGTTCTATGATAAATTTACATAAAAGCATACCTCCACCTTTCTTACGACGAGATTTTTGCATGTCTAAAGGTGAATTTGCAAATAAATTCAAGTATTTTATAGCAAGTGCAAGGAACGCCTCGCACTACAAGTGTGAAGAATCTTTTAAAATAAAATCCGTACTTATGCATAGGTACTTATGCATTTCATGATGTAAGTTTGCTTATTTATGCTTGTGTGTAAAGTAAGTACCTAATTTTACAAGTATCTTCTTATGGGTTACTCAAAGGAGGCAAAGGTTTTGGAATCAGCTCTAGTAGGCGACCAAGGGCCCAAGTCAGTTTATTTAAAATACCCTCAGTTGTGTGTCGGCAGACTGTCAATGGCATTTTTTGATACATTGGGTATTCTACTAAACAATGGCTTACATTTATTGAAAAATGCCATTGACACTCTTCCGACACACAACTGAGGCTATTTTAAATTAGCAGATTTGGAACCCTTGAGACCAATATATAAAAGCACTTGTTTGTTACCGTTATTAATTAATCCCAATAATGAGTTAGAAGAACTTTTTCTAGTTTTGAAATATTTAATGTTTTTAAAGTGACTCGAGCTCATTGCCCTCAAATGCAATTAGGGTGTGCTCCAACCAAATTGCGTATGAAAGTTAAATGATACGGGACCAAACTTGTACTTAGTGTTTCTCTGCTACTTTCGTTTACGTTTTCAAGAAAGTAAAAATAGATTCGTACCTACAGATTCTTAATTGCCTACTTGTGAGAATTAAGCACAGTCTAACAATGACAATAAACTCCTATTTTTCCGAGTAACGGAACAGGCAATATAAAACAAAATACAAAAATAAAATCTGTAAGTATTTCAGTCTGTCACTTAGGCGTTTTAATATAGCCGTATGTATTCATATTGAGGCACTTTTCGTACATAAAACCGTATTTTTAAAGAATTAAGTTTACAACACTATGAAGTTTTATGTAAATAGATAACAAGGGTTTCCACGTAAACAAAGTTGCTGAGTAAAGCCTGTAGCTGTAGCACATGTAACTAACTATATATTTTTATTTTTCACATTTACGTAGGTACTTATGTTGATACTTCTACACTAGAGGTCTTTGAGTATAGAATATATAAGGAGATGCCATACCGTCTAAATCTGCGTGCCTGGTCTGGCGCAAAATGGCTTCCTTTTTGTATGGAATTTCTTATCCTGTAACAGGTCACCTACCAAGAAAGCTATGAAAAACTTGCGCCAACCTTGGTACGCTGTCATAAACTCATTTGTATATGAAAAAAAATGGGGCCTCTCCTTATATATTCTATACTCAATGCTAGAGGTATATCACAAAGATGAAAGTTTTTGATAAAAGACAATGTTTAACCTACATGAGTGTTTACAAAGCCAGCTACAGACATACAGTTTTATTCAATCATCGTTCGCACTTTCAATGCGGATCCAATTCGAGTCGAGGTCCATTATAACATTGAATTTTGCAAAATGATGTTTAAGTGTGAATAAGTCGATAACTGCAAGTTCATTGCAAACGCCGGCGGAAATAAGCTGCAGCGGAAGGGCGGACGGCATGCGGATTTCCAGCCAATATCTAGTTAGCATTTCTATAAACAGTTGTAAGATCGGCAGCAATATTCATGCTCCAATGAATTGATTTATTAGTATACAATTAAAAGACATCAATCAATGCCGAAATACAAGCTAGTTTCAAAAAAATATAAGTATATAAGTTAAAAGTCCTGATTACGGCAAAATTAATATATTTCAGCGCACTTTTTTGCAAATTTTTTGGAACAACAATCATCAGCCCTTAGACGTCCCCACTTCAGGGGCACGACCCTACTTTTATACGAGAGTGATTAGACTACAATCCACCACGCTGCCCCATTGCCAAATGCTCTAGTATAATGCAGGTCATTTAAGCGAACGCTCTTTTAACCTTTTACTTGTTAAATAAGAAGAGGACGCTACGATATTTAAAGGATGAATAACTTTAACGACCGTTCCAGCATTATGGAGTAAAACTATTCGATGCCTTTGAGAATTTCTAACACATAAATTTTCTGATGCAGGAAAATGTCGATGAAAATTTTACTATCTTTTTATTACTAGATTTTATAACGTATTTGAAAAATAATTCAATTTTCCATGAATCTAGCACGTGAGTGGTTCACACACAGCACATCTTTAATTTCTTTCATTCCTTCAATATCTAATGAGTAGATTTAATTGGAGACGTTTTATGGCGTGACTGGCAGAAACAAAACATTGTCCAAAGCATAATTACGGGAAAAAACTAAACACGAGTTATTATGAGCGAGCAGAGCTCGTCAATTCAAGTACCAAAGACTGGCCAATCCTGATGCAACATAGAATTAATTCTTAGACCAGTAATGAGACAAAATATCTAGCTGTGTAGGTATTTGAGTTTTATTTCTAGGTTCGAGTTAAAGTTACGCATACTGAGGTATAGTCACCTTTTCTATTTATAAAGTAAATAAGTACTTAAATATTTATTTAAAAATAAAACCTGTGAGCTCAATTTAAAATGACTTCCCTGTACTCGTAATAATAAAACTAATTTGCTATTCAAGTTACATGTCGTCGTCATGACAAAGCAGTTTGACAAATCTCTTGGGAAATTACCTCTTTTGAGCGAGAGTTAATGAAAACTCTAGTTTCTCGGCGGAAAGTCTAGGGTTGTATCTATAAAGTATCAATAAGTATAGACATCGCGTCTTACCAAAGTTTGTTTGTTTAATCCCGATCTTTCAATAGTCTGATAAAAAACTGATAGATTCTATAAATAGAACCCTAATAACCTTAGACAGTGACAGGTATAAAATATTCCTAGCGTGGTGGATTACGGTCTAATCACTCTTGTATGAGAGTAGGTTCAAGTAGTGGAGACGTTAAAGGGCTGTTCAGGAAGAAAGGAAGGAATCAATTTTAACTGACTATTTGAAAAACCGGCCCTTAGTACTACTATTGAGACCCTCTGGATCATATCTCAGTAGCCTTATTGTTAAAAATACTAGGCGCATTTTCCTATTAACAATTTCAATTGTGACTAGAACTTGGTGGCCGCTTGACGGCGTACACAAACAAATTATTTTAGCCTTTTGTACATGGATCACAAACGACAGACATTGTAAGCCGTTATTTTTCTCTTCAGTTACTTAGAAATTCATAATCTAAGTTTGGTTTCATTAGTTTTGTTATTTTCAAATATTTGTCTTTTTTTTTACGAATTCGTTTAAAGGATTTCAACATTAAACTTTACGAAGTTATACAATAATACAATAGATATTGTAGTGCTATCGGCCGTAAATGAATCTCCTTATTAAAAATAATTATTTTGTTATTATTAAGTTTTTAATAATTGTTTTTTTATTATTTAATAGTTTATTGTAAAATGAGAGATTATAGAAAAAGACAGCATATTTCTTATATTTTTTATATCTTTATTGACAAGCACTAGCAAAAATTGTAGAGTTAGTGCTGTAATCTGCTTCCTAGGTAGTTAATAGCCTACACGCAAGTCTACATAGTAGCTTGTGTCACACAACGCCCACAAACAAGCAGGTCGGCCGAAACGCCTTTGATGTACGAAACCGTCTTTATACGGTCTAACGTCATTAATTAATGATTTAACGAGGGCCTCGTAAAGCCAAAGTTTATCTGCTTGTTGTCACTTAATTTGTTGCAGAATATTGTTTGTTTTATAACAACGGTTTTCTAACGAAATAATAGCTAGAAGAAGTACAATTACGTAGGTAGTGTGTTTTGAAAAAAAGTTGGAGTAAAGCTGAGGCTAGCTCATTTTTTGTCATTCATGAGACATGAGCATGACATTGAGCTATCTGGTTAATCTTTTCTGAATATCAATAACTTTTACTATAAAAACATACAAACATTTATCAACGCGAAAATTAAAATGTTTCCTTTCTGGAATATTTAGTTTTTCCAGTATTTACTCCCACTTTTCCGGGAGGTGTCAAAACGAAATCCATAAAAAGCTATTAGACCGAAAACAAAACCCTAAAACTAAACACATAGGTAGGTATCTAATTTATATGGCAGAGTATTAGCCAAGCGAAATGTCAAAGCAACAAAACCGCCAAGAAATATAAAAAGGAGAGCGTGAAAAGGTTGATTGCACCCTTCCAACGGTGTAGTGGCACTCTACTTTGAACCCTTGGCACCATTCTTTAAACGTGTTTCTAGTTTTAAAACGTGTCTTTGACGTGCCACTTACTTAATCGTGGGGTCAACGACCTTTTTTGCAAAAATCACCTGCAAACGTAAGCTTCACTAGATCTAAGCTGAAAATTAAAAGACGGCTCGGCATTTAAAAATTAATAAACATTAAAGGACTAATTTGTAACTGATCGATAATATAGTCATTCTACAGCTGGATAAAGGTTTCGCTTAAAATGATACGGAACTTTATTTAAAATAGACCTGCAAAAAGACGAAAGAGAGCGCATGATTTTTTTATGCTCTTTAAGTGTTTGAAGCTCCAAAGTGTCCCGACATTGAATATGATATTGTTTGGTTGGCGTATTCCATCAAACGTTAAAGGCCAAAACACACCGGATGCGTATGCGTTGTGTATGCGTAGGAACTGTCACCGCAATGTATGGAACTGTCACCGCTTGCGTAACGTAGACGTAGACGCAAGCGGTGACAGTTCCACACATTACAACTCAGAGGTACGCATACGTCTATGCATACGCAACGGCTACACATCCGGTATGTTTTGGCCTTAAACCAACGCGCCAGTTCTGTTGCTTGTGCGTAAAGATCACATAGCTTAGGAACATCTTTAGTACGTAAAGGAACGTGTATAAGGGTTGAGACACATCTGCGTTACGTACCGCGCCGAAAGTTCAGCGGCTGGAGTAAATGTATGCAGCCTAATTTCGGCTGATGTGTCATAGGTGACTTGAAACACGTATCGAACCGAACGTCCGCCGCGGTATGTTACGGAAAATGTGACCGCACACTAGGAATACACGCGCTTGTCATTTTGTCTGTGGAATTGTGAAATAACAAAGACGTTACCCTGCACCGAACCAACTGAAATAAATAAGGAAATCATTAAATCTAACTCGTCAAAGTTTTCATAAAGACGAGACAAATTTTCAAGTTAGAATGATATTGTCAAACAACTCAAAACATCTTGCAGTTAATAATAGGAAGTTTGAGTTCAAGTATTTGTAATTTAAGATAAATAATGATGCGTTGCGAGTTCAACTTTCAAATATTGACAGGGTAAGGAATTCATTCCGAGAAGTAGGTACCTGCCTTCAGATGAGAAAATTAATAAAGCATAGTATTACGTAAGATACCAAGGGCTTCCGCGTAGTGTTATTATTAGAACAACTTAATACAACTTAATACAAACAAAGACAGAAAAACTTAGTAGTCGAAAAATCAATATTATAGGTATTTTATTTTTCATTCTTTCGACCCATTTCTCTCGAGATTTGTTAAGTTGATTTTCGTGATTAGAAAAAGCTCTGTCTAAAATGGCTAATTATATACCGATAAAAATACGAACATTAAATTAGCTGAAATTAAGAACAGTCTACTAAAAACATCAATTGAAAACCAAAAAGTCGTCTCAAAGTTCCCATTTCACATTTCAATGGAAAATGATTGATTAAACGAAAACATTTTTCTAATTATCTCATTCGAATCCGTAGAAACAATCGAATGTTTGATATTCAAACAGCTTCACCCAAGGTATCGAATTGGGTCCATTATTATTCCTCGTTTATATGAATAGCTTTGTGAAAACCCTTTGATTTCAACGTTATTTAATTATTTAACCCAAAGCACATCCACGGGGTGCTACAGGTTTGGAATCATATTTGTAGGTAGATACCTATTTTTGGAAGGAAAATTTCTTTGAGCAACTACCTTTTATTATTTTGGTGCAGCTTTTATCCGCATATTCTATAAATAAGATCGGTTTTGTAAGTTGTAAACTGGGATATTAAAGTAGTAATTAATATAGTACTGTCTAAGTAGATTTGATCATTGAAAAATTTTTTCAAAACGAAATACGATAACAGCTTTTAAATATACATAACTAGACGCTGCCCGCGACTTAGTACGCATTTATCGTCATATCTTTGAAAATACACGAAATATCTGCAAACAATATAGCCTATATGTTATTCTGATGTCCAAGCTAAGTTATTGTAAAACATTAAAATCTGTTCAGTAGCTTTTACGGGATGAAGTAACAAACATCCATCCATCCATCCATCATCGGCAAAAAAATTGACATTTATAATATTAATAGAATTACTTCTTCCCCATCATTAAATGATTACACCATTATTATTATATTCCCACAATTATTTGATTACCGGAGCACTTTAACTAGCTTATCTTACGTCAGATTCAATTTACGCAATCATTATCAAAGAAACACTGAGTTTGCACGTTTCGCTACGATTGCTTGGTTTGCATAAATAAGATTCTGTTGGATAAAGTTATTTATGTTATCTATAAATGATTTCTATCCAGGAATAGAGTTGATTACTTGGCTTTAATCAAACCTGGAAATACCAACTTCAATTTGAAAAGAAAATTTTATTTGAAAGTACAAAAGAAACTACCTACATAAGAAAAACAAACAAAAACAATTAACTAATGTTCTAATAATACCACATTTTATGAAATGAAAATAGATTCTAATCGAGCACCATCGCACCACCTGTCGTTATACGATCAACAAATATCTGTCTTTGGACACTTTTACAATAAATTTTACAACAATAAAAACAAAATATATTATTTACAACTGTAATGTTCAACGAACTTACCCTCTATTGCAGAAAACTTTGGTAAGTTCATTTTAGTTTCCATTAACCTTAAGTCTTCTTTTTATAATAAAGATGATGGTGGTGATGATCATGGTGATGATGATGATGATAATAATGTGATAATGATAGTGTTAGCTGTATGTTGAAGAGATTTTTTCTTGTTTTATACTTTTTCTTTGTTTATTCGCAAAGACATGCACAATAAACCCGTTATTACAAAACGAGTTTTAAATACAGAACTAGGACTAATGTAAGAAATATAAATTTTTGACGTTTTCTCCATAGCCGAAACGTCATTTATCTGAGTAAGTTCTAGAACTATAAATAAAATTTGTTTTGTAATATTTTATGTTATACGCTAAAATAAATTAATTAATCCGCTTTATGTTGGTAATTTCATAAAATTATATCTATCATATTACAAAGTTACTTTATCTAACTATAATTATATGAATTATCATATGGAATGGACGAACGCTTTAGAAATTAGTGTAGGGCTGAAATTGTATAATAAAATTACTGAGATACCCTTTCAGTAGTTTGGCCATTAAATAATTTCGTTACTCGACCACTGTGATATGATAGTTAGAAATTATATTTAGGAATGTTTAATAGTTCGACTGAAATCAAAACTTTATACGTCTTCCTAAAAGGGTAAGACCCAGAACACACGGTGAAACGCAACTGAAACGAAACGTTTCAAACTAGTTACGTCGTGTGTGGTTTTCTAAAGAAGTCTATAGCAGAACTTCGATGCAACTCAAAAGTAACTTACAGTTTCAATTGCGTTGCAGTTGCGTTTCATCGTGTGTTCTGGGCCTTACACATATGTAGGCGTTTTACGGACCCAAGTCTGCTAATTTAAAATAGCCTTAGTTTTGTGTCGGCAGAGTGTCAATTGCATATTTGACACTGTTGGTAATCTGCTAAACAATGGCTTACACTGATTGCGACCAAATGTGTCAAAAAATTCCATTGATTTCTCATTGTCATTTGCCGACACACAACTGAGAATATTGTAAATTAGCAGACTTGGGCCCCTGGTCTGTCAGTGGCGATGGACACAATTATCCCATATAGTATAAATTGGCCCTATTTGATTAGTTGAGGGCCCGGTAACACCAATTAGGTTAATTGATCAAAATAGGTTGTATCAAACATGGTTAAACTTATGTCTACTCATTCATTGAATTGTAAAGCTTTCCTATTAGTTAAAGTTTTGTTTCTTTTTTTCGAGTTTTGCATTTGAGTTTTGAAAAATAAATCTAAGTACATAAACACGTTCAAATTATTTTTAAAATTCTTGTAATTTTTAATACTTGTACAAGTACATAATCAAGATCTGGTACAAGATAGAATAAATGAAAGATTTTGTCTAGCTTTTCCTAATTAAGAACCATAAAAATATTAATGAAATTAGAGCACTTTTTCATAATGTTGGTAACGCAACTTATTTTAAAATACATTGCGTGGTTTCCTTTCAAGATTTTCTAGCACACATAAAGTCCTGTTAATAAGACGAAATAAACTAGGAAATTCTCGCTACTAATAATATTCCAACTCTTATTGCTACAAAAGGCGCAGAATACTAAGAAATGCTGTGCGATATCAAAGTGTTCTATAAATATCCAATATATAGGTTGCGTTTTTTTAAATCAAATAAATAGAAATTCATTTTTATGAATATGTCTTGCTAGGCGAGATGAAATTCTTTCATAAAATCTGAAATCAGAGTAGGTATTTATCCGTGAATACTTATCACTGGTAAATTATGGCGGACCGTTGAAATTATTATTTAAAAGATGGCGTTTAATATTTTTTTCGCGGGATTACTTATACAACAGTTAAGACAGATCAGTTGATTAATACAATGATTACATATTAATACTATACTGAAAATAATTTTATTTATAAAACAATACAAACATAGAATAAAATACATGTTTGTTTTTTCAATGTTTTAGTTTTAAGTTGTATTTGTATTTCTTTGTGTGCAATAAAGAATTTCTATCTATCTATCTACATATTTACAAGAAGAATATGTCTTCCAACGCGTCCCCACGAGGCAAAGTACCCAACAAGCTGGCAGCATTACCTCTTTGGATAGCAATGCTTATCCTTTGGCTAAGGATGCTGCCAGCTCTCGGATCACCCGAAGTCTCGCGTAGACGCGTCGAAAGCTCAATTAATACTTAGAATAAACTTCAAATCAATGTACATAATATCTAACTCTACACTAAGGTTAAAAACTCCGTAAATAAAACAAATAAAATGTATCTTTCCATATCAAAAAGGTACATAAAACGCATAGAAGCTTGATTAATTTGAATGAACACGATTATGAATATGATTTAATTTAACTTACGCGAATTTCATAAAATAGATGTTCGGTAAATTAAATTATATTTAAACCCTGTTTTGTGTTTCATACCTATTCCAATTGGCAGAATATTTTGAATGAAGCTATTCACAATCATGAGACGTTTTCATATAAAAGATGTTATCAGATTGAAAAAACTGGACTGATGCAGAAAAGTGGGAACCCGACCTGAAATTGAGAAATATACAAGACAAATAGGAGAAATGTTCATAAACATTATTGCCTTAATTCATAAACAAAGTTCATACTATAAGAACATGAGAACAAAGTTCATAAACATTAATCTAATCAGATAAATAGATAGATAAGTTAAGCAACTTGTGTATCATGTAGGCTGTAGGCACATAATACATCAATCTACTTATTTATTTTCTCTGCAAAATCGCATTAATCATTTTACAAGTCATTTGCAATTACCTAATATCTAAGCTATTTTAGAGAATGCTAAGTACTTACGTATTGTGTTGTGTTATACAACGTCCAAACTATAATACAATAGAAGCGAATACACGGTATAGCAACCTTTCAATCAAACGCATACGTTGGTAGCTCTCTATTGAAAATGCACAGATATTCAATGAACACAGACCTTGTTAGATAATCAGTACCCAAATTATGGCTGACAATCCCACTTATTTAAAACCGGGAATGTTTCAACTGTATGGTCTATCTACACATATCCGAGCCGTATCCGGGACGTGTCAGGAAAAAAATATAATTTCATATATTTTCTATGAATTGATTCACACACGTTGTCACGACGACGTATTTTTTCCCCCCTGACAGGCCACGGCCCGGTAACGTCCCGGACACGGCCCGGATAGACCTTAACTCGATTAAATACAAATAATAACTAGTCGTATGTTAACTAGACGTTGACATGCTTTCACTTAAAAAGTTGGGTTACACACAGTTTTGTGGTTAGGTTGGTTTAAAATGAAGGTGACACCTACTTACATGGGACAATATAATAAATTTATGCATCTGCAACTAGCAAAAAGTGGTTTTTAATCTCTCTTCAGGATCAATTTTCCTAGGACTATATGAGACTTACATCCACATATAAAACCGGAAAAGGGCCCACTTTATAAGTACACTTTTACTTATATCTTGTTTATATTAGACTGCTTCAATACCGTTTACTCCTATATTGCTACTGTAATAGAATTACGTAAATTTAATTAGTCCTGCAAATCCCAATATAAGTAAGTTATAGGAAAAAGTGAGATGAATTTGAGCCTCGCAATCCTACTATAAGCTCACATTTTGTGATCTGTCAGATTGTGTTCTGTCAATTTAGAAATTGTTAAACTGCTTTACTGAGTATTTATATGAATACTACATAATTTTATTTTATTTAACTGTCCGCCATAGTACAAAATCAAAAGATTTCTGTTGTTAGTCTGTTGTAAATTCGTAGGGGAATGTGAATTTACTGAATATTTTGGCATGTTTTTAATTAAATTTTCAAAGCGCCTCTCGTATCTAACTTATTGGCATTTTATTATTTAATAGTTTTCTATAAAAATATCATAAATAGGTGCCATTTTTTCGGTGAGCATTGTCAAGTCTGATTTAGCACCAATATAAGTAATATTAGTTCTATATTGGCATGTGCTCAAACCCAAAAACCGACGCCATATTGTTACCAATCTTAGTTGCAATTAGTGTTGTCGAAAAATCGATAGTTTTACAATCGATTGTTAAACGTCAAAAACATGTACCCTATCGATAGCACAATCGATACTATTGCTCTCCAATATTGAATACACAATATAGTTAATAATAATATATATATATAGATAGATAGTTTTGCACAATCGATAGTGATAATTTTTTCGATAGTATTGCATTCAGTAAGCAGGCATAATGGGTGGTAGAATATATTACATGATCACGTATAATGGGTGGTAGAATGTATGACGGACGAATATAAAGTAAGTATGGTCAGTCAGTTGGCCAGCAATTTCGAATCTACCACCCATTATACCTGCTTACTGAATGCAATACTATCGAAAAAAAGATCACTATCGATTGTGTATTCAATATCGGAGAGCAATACTATCGATAGTATCGATAGTATCGATTGTGCTATAGATAGGGTACATGTTTTTCGACCTATCGATAGGCTATCGATAGTGGCCTATCGAGCGGCAACACTAGTTGCAATATTCATAGCTGATGTCAAATCCTATACCAGAATTTGCAAAACTATATAAAGCGTGTTTTTGCTTATATAGGTCGTTTTAAGCACAAATTATCTTATAAGAGTTTTGGCCAGGATTGTTTAAGATTACTGAGACTATAACACTACTCTGAAATGCCTTTGTAAGTGTACGTAAGATTATAACGGCCTATGATAATTCTATATAAAAACATCTTATTTTCTTATATATTTATTTTATTATAATCTCAATGATTTTATTAATCGTTGAATCGTAGATATAAAATCGCTTCTAAAATCAGACAAAAAATATAAATGGTTTTCAATATTTAAAATTGAAGTTACTTATATTATATGAGGATATAAGTATAAGTAAAAGGAGCGATTGCACTTAAGTGTATATACTCCTGGTAAATGCTTCTAGAGGAATTTAAGATTAAAGTGCTCCTGATATGTAATCTTATAGGCGCATATAAGTCTGAGCTACAGGATTATTTACTCCTAAGTGCAATTAGTTTTGTTCACAGCTTTTATAGGAGTGCTAATCCAGAAGTAGCCATGAAATTGTTTCTATATACCGATATAAGTTCAAATTATAGGATTAAACATACTGAAGTCAAAACGGCATTTATTAAAACTGTTAAAAGCGCAGTAGCCAACATCAAACCCATAATCGGAGCTATATAAGTCCATTTAGCATTAGAAAACTGGATTCCAGGACAATTTTGCTGGTTGTGTTTATAAGAATTGGAAGTAAAACTTTATCTGAAAAGTGCAAACCAATAAAAGAGTTCCTTCCTAGAATCATCTCTGAAGAAAACTGCTAAGTACATTGTGAATGTAGAGTTAGCTATAAAAAATAGCATTGACACCCTTAATATCAATGAAATAAAGATTATTTGAGTTTGATATTGATACCGTAAACTTACGAACAACTCTAACCGAGCTCTATTTTCATGTAAAGTTTATGATTATGAAAATTTACTTAATTAAACAAAACTATTCTATTTAATATCTCTGGCATCTCAAGTGAAGAGAAGTTAGTTGTTCCGAGTACAATACTTATCAGTTATTCCGTTCGTGGAAGCAGTTTATTCCACTTTGAACTGGTTCAAAGTGGAGCTAGAACAAATTACCAACTACAAAGTTGTAATGCCTTTATAGGAGACAATAGAAAACTGACTCTCCGTCAGTATTTTGTTTTCAAGTTTTATTCAAAAATACTTGTACGTAAAATTGAAAATGTAAAATACGTAGGTTATTTATAAAACCAATACCCCCTTATTACAAAACGAGGTTTAAAGATAGTCCGAAGTTAGTTCCTTTAGTTTGACATTTTGTCCATAGCCGAAACGTCAAAAGAAACGAACTAACTTCGGACTTTCTTTAAACCTCGTTTTGTAATACGGGGGATATAGTTTCTCTCGTCAACCTTAATATCACCCTACGTAAAAAAGAGAACGCTTACAACTTACAAAAAATATGTTAATACCTAAAACTACAATTAGCTTAGAAAACTAAGTATAAAATATATTTAAGAACAAAAAATCAAGAAAAAAACAAATACCTACTATTTTTATCACACAACGAAAAATTTATGGGAAAAGGAAAAACTTACCAATTATTTTGACACCCTGTATATCACAATAACTGGGTCAGTCTATAAATTACGTTGTAAGTTTCGCCTTTCCTTGAATTCCTCCCGTAGTTTACGATAGGGGCCATAATTTTGATTTATTTCCTATTTGAAATTCTATGGGGTTAGAAAAATATCAACAAATAAATATTTAATCAAATATTGTTTCACCATACTAGTGATAGGTGACAAATAAGCTACTATAGGCATCTTAGCACATAATAATGGCTACGGCGGCGTAGCGTTGGTCTATGCCGTAGTCAATTCCGTAGCATAGTCCTGGATGTTATGAAAATGACTGCTCAAAATATCGTATAGTTTTCATGTGTTTTTCGACAGAAAGTATAAGGTGGTATAAGCAATAAGTTTAATGAAGCATTAACTTTAATAACCTTTTCCACAACAGCTTTTTAATGTTACATTACAATAAAGTATATAAGCGCAAAACACACGGTGAAACGCAACTGCAACGCAACTCTAAAGTAACTAGCAGTTTCAGTTGCGTTGCAGTTGCATTTCACCGTCTGTTCTGGGTCTTAGACTCTTCTATCTATAATAAAAGCAAGGTTTTTAACTTGGCGTTATGTTACTGAAACGATAAAAAGACAGGAGTGTCTGATACAGTTTATCGACATTTGATATTATTTTGTACATAGGTACATACATAAATAGGTACCTACATATCCGTCACGCCGCCGCCTTTCTCCCGTCGAGGTAGGCAGAGACCACTTCTCTCCACTAAATTCTTTGGTGTCACATATTTTATTCATAAATTCAAAATACTTGGACGAATATATTCTTTACAGGTTCTGTTTTAAGAAATCAGTTAAGTTACTTATTCAAATGCAACGTTAGGTAACTTTTTTCTGAAAAAGTTTTGTAACTCTTCAAAATCTTAATAATTAAATAAACCAACAGTCTTTTATGTTCAGTTTACCTCCTGTTCCATAAAAAGTCGTTTAATTTGATTATCCTTTAAGTATCGTGACGTCTTTTTCTGATTTTATCACAACGACAGTGTCAGATAGAAATTCGGAGCGGCACACTACTTTAATACTGGGAATAAATGATTTAATTACTTACTACATTTAATAGACTAGGTATTTAAAATTTTCAAAAGCATTTTACACAATATTTTGTCAAAAAAAAAAAGTCAAAATGTAACTAATGACGTGATAAATTACATTTTATATTTAAAGCAGTATAATGGTATGCATCGACACGCGTATTCGATAAACTCTTCTACCACGTGTATATGATCATAAGTATATGACGTCATGATTTCAATACCGTACAGATGGAGATACGCCACGCACACAATCAGGCTGTGTTCATACCAAACTGACTGTAAGCCACCGAATGTGAGCGAGCGTTACGCAGTTTATTGTATTTCCATACATACGTTCACATATAATATAACCGACAATATGTTCCTAGTTATTACGTTATGCGTAGACGCTGACATTCGGCGGCTGATTAATGTAGTACGTCACTACGCTCCGCGGACGCTGATTCGCTACGTAGCTGTGAGCTATAAGCGTATTGTCAGCATAGTGTGAACGAAAAATGCCTTTGACGTTCACGTTTACTCTGGGGCTTACAGTAAGCCTGTTCACATTCGGCGGCTTACAGTCAGTTTTGTCTGAACACGGGCTAAGGCACTTGAGTCGGGATCGAAAGTTTTTTTCTATAATAAGATGTTAGCTAACACTTCATTAGACCATTAGCTGACACTGTCAGTCAGTAGCAAATTTTTGAAAGAACAGTCAAAATATTTTTAAATTTTTTTCAGAACGAACGTGATGATACATATTTAAAAAGTTTTGTGTCATGCTTTTGAAGTTTACCGTGGATAGTATTTTTTTTTTACCTCAGTAGCTTACTTTATAGTTGCATTCAAAAAATAAAAACAAACGTTTTCGCTTCATACATTATCAGACCACCTACAACTTTATTGAGAAAATACATACATACATATCTGTCACGCCTCTTTCCCATCGAGGTATACCGAGACCACTTTCCTCCACTTGCTACAATCTTTTGCGCTGACTTAAAGAAGGGCGCTTATGCACTAGCATCTAAAATAAAATAAAATAAAAACCATCCAATATAAAACAAAAACACAACAGTATTTAGACGATTGATTGACGGATTCTTTTTCTATCGTTCACTAATTAAAATTGACCCTGTAGTCTATAGAAATCCATTCTATTTTTACATCTTCTTCGATCAAATTTATAAATAAACGACACCAATCTATTTCTCTATTAGTATGCAAATCATGTTTATCCGCATACACGATAACGTTCGTTGTTTTAGCAGCATCTCCTCACATAAACGAATATTTTATATGAAAAAAGGCGCTTCCGCAACTGCGTTTGTTCTGCGGATCACCCGCAAATGACAGTTCAATGATTTAATTTCGAATTTTTCCTTCAAACTTATTGCCGGCGCACACCTGACGGAGCGCAGCGCAGAGCATTTTTGATTGTGTCATAATATTATCGACATTGTTTTCATTTGAATAATATTCAAAATCAGTTGACATAATTATCGCTTATTAGCTCATTTATTGTGTTAACTGATTTTGAATATTATTCAAATGAGAGAACAATGTTGGTAATGTTATGATAATCAAAAATACTCCGTGCTGCGCTTCGTCAAGTGTGCGCCGGCCCCTTAACATGGTTGAAAAAATCCCTGAATGATTGGTATTCTTTTAACGTAGTTGAATGAAATCGTAGTAAAAAGGTTTAACTTTATAAAGAAGGTTTCTTAGAGTTGGTAGTCAAATACTTGAAGCTGTAACACCGCTGTAAGAAGATTTTCCGATTGCCTCGCTATCGACTCTTCTCTAATAAGTTTGTTCATCTCTTAAAGTCTCAAGTAAATTACAAGACGACAAATGTTATAATACTTTTATTTTTTGGTCGCCTTTATTAATTTGGTTTAAAATTTACATTTCATTTAATTATATTCTTCCAAAGCGTGGCTAATAAGAATACTCGTGATACTAAACAGAAGTAATTATATTTCGATGCGTGTTTCTTGAAGAAAGTTTTACCACGATGACTCTCTTGCTGTGCTTATATATTCGGCTTTATAGCCTTTCTATTACACTATGTATAGTGAGGTAAATAAGTACACCAGCTACCGATAAGATCAGATTAGGCACATAAAATATACAGTTGACTTTTTAAGAAAGGTCGAACCTACATATTGTCCTCCGTAACGATGTCCAGGCGACCCTCCTATAGAGATGGGCTTATATCGATAATTGTTATCGATACGCTAAATTCTAAAAGGAAACTATTAATTTTATAGGCCCTAGTAAAAATGACAATAAATACATGAAATGAATCAAATAATAATGGTACCTATGTGCAGTCGGTAAATTACTATATGCGGAGACATTCTTATTATAATTTTATTTGAAAAAATGCCAATTCAAAATAATAATTAAAAGTTTTTACATATTAGTATTATCTTCTTAACCGCCACCGGCTAATACACGTTTCATTAGATGTTTCGTTCAAAACGTCAATACACGGAGGCGGTTGAATCGCTAAAATGTAAAGGCCTTACTTACTAAGCATAACAATTCTACACTCGTTACTAATTTTATCGACAAATAATGTCCCCTCACTAAGCTCGGAAAACTGTTTATACTCGAGCAACCTAAGTGGTCAATGCTATATAAATTAACCGAGCGAAACCCGAGCGTAGGCCTTGTTAATTGTGGGGACTTCCAACCATCGTAAACACGACTATTTGCGGTCAATACTATTTGGCTTTTAACATTTTCGTAATGCAACCTACTTACAAATTGGAATTAAATGGCCGATAGATACGGCTGATAATAGTGATGACAAGTTTTTATGAGAAAAAATAAGTTTTGGTAAATACCTACTTACAGTTTGTTGCCAAAAAGTCAAAATTAAAGTTGGATTTAAGTTTTAGTTAGTATATGCCTAGTTTAAGGAAAAACCCTGTATCAGTAAATATTAAAATGTCATTATTACAATTTTAATGGTTATACAGGGTGTAACAAAAAGGGTATATAAAGCCGAAACACAGCGATAGTCCTCATGAAACTGAACAACTTTCCCCAAGGAACATGGGTCGTAACTCGTAAAAAAAATTTCGCCTCCCTATACAAAATGCCCGATCAGCTGATCGAGTAAGTATGGGCGATCCAAAATTTTTTTTTCGAGTTACGACCCATGTTCCTTGGGGAAAGTTGTTTTTTATTTTTTGGAAATTATTTAATGGTTGTTTAAGGCTTCGTTTTTCTTGTCGTAATTTACAGATCGTTTTGTCTTGTCACATGTATCATCGTTCATATTATAAAGTCGTCCGTATAAAAAACCGGATTGTCAAACAATGAATAGTATTTAATGTAATCTAACCTAGCCATTTGTGTCCCACTGCTGGGCAAAGACCTTTCTCCTCAATTACTTATCAGTATCGTGCAATATAAATAGTTTTGTCATGACGAATAGGTATTCCGCGAAACTGACACATACTTATAAATAGTAATTTATCTGTAATATCCAATACCTAATTATAACACGGTACATCAAATCCATATTAAGATAAGAAATTATCTGAAGCGGCGTTTGTATTACTCGTTGAACTGATTTGATAAGAAAATGTATTTATTTTTATTACTTTAGTATGTTAGATATAATAATTATGATTATTTTTACATTATGTTTTCATTTGTCATATGAAAGTTTTTTCTCAATCCGAATCCTTGGACTTATTTCTTCTGATCTTAGACCATGACAATGTCAGCTATAGCTATAGGTCAAATGAGGTGTTCGCTCTAAAGGTACAGACTGGTGAAATGAAACATGAACACCCTTTCATTGCATGCTCGCTGCAAACCTGGATACTATGAGAAATTGCAGCAATGGGGACGGCAAATTCTTTCAATGCATGTTACATTGCATAATACGTTTGCACCATCACGTTCTTTTGTGCAACAGACAGGAGGGTTTTAACTTTCAATAATGTCAAGAAGCATTAATCTCTCCGAAGCCAGCGTCAACCGTTGTATGAGTTTAAAGAGGTTAACTTGACCTTTTCCAAAAGTATTTTTAATTTTTTGCCCACCTGTAGATATCAATTTCTGGTTTGAGATAAGGCATGCCGCTTACGTGGCCGATCGTCTGATACCAGACTGCAACCGTCGCTTAAGATATCAACTTAATAAGCTGAATTGAACGTGTAGGTTAACATTTTAAATTGAAGTTTGTTTTAGGTTCTATTAAGGCAGCGATTAAAAAAAGTCCTCTTTACTTTTTTGTGTCATTATCATGTAATCAATGTATCGAATGTGGCTTCGAGCCGTAATGACGCGCGTAGGGCGTAGTAGATTTGGCCATGTCGGCCGTAGTTTGTGTCCATTGAGTCGGCCTTTAGAATGCGACGAGGCGATTTGCTTGCTTTAAGAAAGTTCCATCATGGCTCATTTAGTCCGAAGCTGCATGACTTCCCATAGTGAAGTGGATATCAGAGTAGCATCATCCACTTCAAATACTACCTTCCTAAGTAGAAACGGACTCCCCTATCATGATCGTAATCAGCGTTGCTAACGTCCCCACTGAGCACCACGAGCCTACTCTCATAAGAGAGTGATTAGGCCGTAATCCACCACGATCAATGCTGGTTGATGGATTTCACATACACCTTCGAATTTCTTCTCTAGTGTACTTTTTTTTGTATTTGATGGTAATCGCTTGCCTAATATACATATACGTATAGATGTATCCACTCTACATTTTATGTAGATTTTATAAAAACAATGGCGTTTTTTAGTTTTATTAGCAAAATCATATTATTGAATCGTCGCATCGCTTTGGAATACATAACGGTAGCGTAATGGAGGGATAATACCGACGACGACGCGATGCATCGGTAAACCTTCCAAAAAACATATAAAAAAAAATGTTCAAAAATGATTTACGTAAAAGAAAAAATAATATCTTAAGTTCAAGTATTTTGTCTCTTCCTACCTAATAAAAAAAACATATACAAACTCGATTATTTTTAAATATCATATTGTGATCATTCTTATTAACAAATTCACAAAAGATAAAAATAAAGATAAGTCTTAGAAGCTTCCAATCTAAGCGACAAAACAAGTAACCTCCTAAAACCCATCTCTAACTAAATATCCACATTGTAAACATTATCCCAACATTTTTCCGAGCACAGGAAACAAAAATCCTCGCCAGCAAGAATACAATAGTGAAGCACCTTTTGTAAGAGAGAATTAATATGAATTTTTAATCCCACGTTGACTTTACTAGAGACTATTGTTCAAAACTACTTATATCTGTACTGAGACCGCCTTTTCGTGGTCTGTATGTTTGAATTAATAAAGAAACTCGTCTTAAAAGGGTTTCTTAGATTTATTTCTTTTTTTTATTTGGTATGGTTAATGCTGATTAATTCCTTTGGTACCAAATTTCTGACAATACTATGAGTTGGTTGACCGTCCTTTGTATGTCTTATACCTATATAAATTATATGTTAGAATGTTTTTAGATCTATTAAAACAGGGCAGTGAATATAAAGCTGCTCATGCATTTGCAGTTGCGTCGCGGCAAGAAAAACGCGAACCGCGATAGATAGACTCGCGGTTTCATACGAAATGCAGGTGCGTACTGCCAAAAGAGTTCCAAAGTTTGAGCATGGTAGTCTAATATCTTGCGATACAAATATATCACAAAATACAATTTAACTAGATACTGAATAAAAACTAAAAATAGCGTCGCAAAAATAAAACGCGAAGTCAATATAAAAGTTACCCTGCCATGTTTGTTTACAAAACCACACGATTGAATTTTAAATGAACCAGCCACGAATGCCTTTCACAACTTGCACTCCTGTACTGCAACGAAAACAGCATAAATTGAAACTTGTATCGTTGGTTTATTCATTGAAACCGAGGCCTTTTTATTGTGGTTTATTTTACATTTTGTACTAGATACGTAGGTGTCATGAAAATGTTTTCACACTTGATTTACACGTTTTTGTAATCATGGAGACCATGTAGTTTATAATTGTTTAAAACATAAGTTCCTGATCATTTAATTAGCAATTTAGATATAAGCTCTTAATACCACATAATATTACATTACATTATATAGGGTGACTTTTAATTAGTGAACGATAGAAAAGGATATGCACTCGCGATAACAAACAACTTTTACTATGGGGCCAAGTACGAAATCATAAAAAAATAAATTGGTCCCCCATACTATCAGCGGGTGCATTTTTTATGGGGAGTTCAAAAATTTTTGAATGATTGCGACCTTGGTCCCATAGTAAAAGTTGTTTATTATCACGAGTATATGCATATCCTTTTCTATCGTTCACTAATTTAAAGTCACCCTATATACTTAACATAGGTATACTTATGTGTAATAACTATTGCAGGGACTCAAGGCATAGGTACCTTAATCTCCTGATAAATTTCAAATTCAAAGGTTTTCTAACTTATTGAGCGACTGATCAGATTTTATAACCTTCAAACACCTTCAAATGTAACATGGTTTGATTTTCCGGTAAACAATTTATATAACAACATACAGTAGGTACACTACGAGTACAAACCAAAATCATACTTTTTGCAGATTGTTGTTTTGAGAAAGAACGAAGACTACGGCACAGCTGAACTGAATTGACGTCTTATAGTATGTAAAACTATAATAGACCATTCATCGGCGGATTTCTCTCGAGAGGGAAGATGACTGCATTAAAAAATGGCACTAAGTATATTTTAGGCTATTAACAATATTGGAAACCATTATTTACCTGATCAAATACATATAATTACAAAGATATTAGAGCATCAAAGTTATGGAATGGGGGGTTTTGACGTCACGGGGAACTTTTACCCAGTGTATCGTCAGATTTAGTTGAAGAGAAAAAAGAAAAAATACGTGCATACATATGCCATATGGAAGTGATGAACTTAAAAAACTGTTTAGTCATCATCCCTATTCAACATGGAGCTCAGAAATGCATAACATCAATAATAAGAAAAAGCCAAACTCTTTTACTAAAAATCTTCTTATAGAAGTGCCAGTAGGCACCTAATGCTATCTACACACCAAAGCCGTCGGCTTTTTAGACAGCTGCTATGTCGTAAAGCCGCCGGCCTAGCCCGGCGGCATGCCGGCGGCTTTGGTGTAGATAGCATAAATCGGGCCACACACGCTAGAATATGCCTGACGGTTAAACTGTGCAAGCATAAATGAACGTGTGTATGATATATTTTTTTGCCTACGCAAGTAAAATTTAAGTACACACGTTCAGTTATGCTTGCACAGTTCAACTGTTCAAGCATAACCGTCAGGCATAACCTAGCGTGTGTGGCCCGCTTAAACGGAGACGCAACAGCGTAACATGTGATAATAGCTTCTCAACTCCTCAACACGACATTACTCTATTTACTGCAAATAGAGACTTAAACTTTACGACCGGTCCTTTAACGATTAAAATTCAATTTTCTCACTTATTATATTACGAGATTTTTATTAGTGTCTGGCATCCGAGATTTTATTCTTTTTTATTTAACATTGGCTAGGACTTTTTTATTGCACGTAGAAAAAATGTCCCTAAGTACTTACTGTAGTTTTTTAACTAGTTTTTGAATACTTTTCATAGCCATGCCCGCTATTTTTCTTTCTACAAGTTGTAATAGATCTTGCGTTGCTTGATCCCATCATATCATGTGAGTTTGTATTCCTATTCATGTCCACACAAATAAGAGCATCATAATATTACCACATAGTGCCACGTAAATATTACTAGCCAAACTCACCTGAAACATATAATGATTGCAACATTTAGTGAGCCCAGGGGAATTTCCAATAAAAATAATGGATTTTACCTAATCGATCGGACATCGGGACTCCATTAGCGAGGAGACACATTAACCTTAATGTAATTGTCCTTAATGATAATTAAAAGGAAATTGATACTTTTTCTTGTGGTTAGACACCGTGGTACTAACTGTAGTGCTTGCAAAATGGCACTTAGGCTAAGGATTCACGAATCGGTTTTCACCCGTTTGTAGAATACAGATATTTATGTCAAAAATTAAAGTAGATTTCATCAACCCCTTTATGACTCTTTATAACGCGGGCATAAAACGCTTCGTTCATTCATTATTTATGATTTTATTTAATTCTACGAAACTAAGATGATGGTACTTAATTTACTTTTAATATTAATTGCAAAATTTCCATTGCTTATTTGGGTATGCCTGATAAAACAATGTGGTGTGTTTTAAATTGAATAAAGAATTGAATTGAAAAACTAAATACATTTTTATATCTGTTGGTAAGGGAAGGACTAAGTTATATACTTAGGTATCTTTTTTACATCTATTTCAAAACATCTTTTGTCAGCGCATTCTCTCCATAAGAAAAGGTAATTGATGGAAGCTTTAAAAGTAAATCAACACAGGAAGTCTCGCATTTTTCATCCAACTCCTAATATTTCAAGAGACTTTATGACCGGTATGGTATAATTTTGAAATCAAAATTTCTTTTGTTGAAAAATTCAATGGATGTTTAGATACGAAATTCTTCTCAATAAACCAAAATGGATGTTATATATTTATCTATGTATGTTTATCAGTCCCTGATACCCATAGTACAGGATTTGCCTAGTTTGGGGTCAGGTGACCGTGTGTGAAATGGCCCCTAATATTTATTTTTTTATTTAAAAACGAATGACAATACATTATATCTGTGTCATTTTATTATTTATTTTCGATATTTAACCTACAGGTATGCTATAAAAGGTCTAGACTAGACTGAAAGTAGTTTGTTGTTAATTTTGATGCCGCTGACCACACAACTTTCGACGTTAAGTAAGTAAATAAGTAGTAATAGGCACTTAAACCTCTTCAGAATACTAAAACTGTATTTAGAAACCTACTAGTATTTAACTTATCAAGATAAAGGTACGCATTTACCTCAATTCTTAGATTTAACTTATATTTAGTCCTAAGTAGGAGTACTTAAATATAAATAGGTTGGTAAGTAACCTACCCACACTTTCCCTTCACTTAATTTTAAAGTCTCCTTAAGTTTAATGCCCTAGCCTTTAAATTTAACAATTGCCTTGAGAACTACATTACCAACTTATATTAACACGTATCATAATATTAGATCCAAAATTTTATGGCTCTTATCAGAAAATGAATTTGTGGGTGCTCTAAAACTTTGACACCGAATAATATAATTTAATTGGGCAAGTTGACAGGAATAATATCGTACCTTACGTCCCGTTAATGATTTATAAAACCCATTTCGGTTAAATCTTGTTATCCGGTTATAAAACGGAGATAAAATGAAAATGAAAAGTGTTTTATTCAAAAATAGGCAAACACTTTTTAGATGTCACTTTTTTGATCTAAAACTACTGCCGGTTCACTACCCGTATAACCGAGAGGAAGAAAACAGCAAGAAACCTTCGGCACAGGACCCTACGTTATGTCCATTATATCTTCTTTTTTTTTAATTTTAAATATAAAAATTAACTTCCGATAAAAAATCGTATCGGATACCGTGTGAGTGAGTGTATTTGCGAAGAATCTCAGGTATATACTCAGGTAGGTACCAGGTAATCATGACTTACAAAGTCTTCTTGTATTCACTATCCAAAGACGCATAAAGTCTAGAAAAACAAAGAACCTAGAAATCCTGAATGAGCACCTTTTTTTAGGATCATAAATTATTTTTCTTATTTACATGCAAATGCAGGGAACGCTGTTACAAAATAGAGATATGATGGTCCTTACTTAGATCGTATTTTAAATCTTCATTCAAGTCAAATGGCACGTGTGTTTATGTAAACTTATTTACTAAATTACTTTTCATAGATAAAAATAAACAAAGAACTAGTTGCACAAAAGATGATTCAAGTTAACGCTTCATTAAAGCTATATCGTCGTTATTGTCTTTATGTTAGAAAATTAAAGGACATGGCACAATATTTAATGAGAGGTATTAACTTAGTCTTCTCTGCAAATGATTAAAATGCAAGCCGATTTTTCACTCTACGAAAATCAAGGAACATCATTCTATCCTTAAATAAAACTAAATAGCATTCTTCAAGAAACATGGGTCGAAGTAAAAAATAAACTTTAATATAAAAAGTACTCCTTTGGCTGAGTATTATTAGTAAGTAAGGGAAAAATATTGTCGTATTTCAACCCGACCCGTGTCGTACCTACATCCCAAAGTTCTCTAATTTTCGTCAAGAACTGAAATTATATTACAACGCCCTATTTATAGAGATACTAAAATAACCTGCTGGCGTACGGTCAGCATCATAAGTCGAAGAAAACATTTAGATTTTCAAAGTAAAATACACCGTTATTAGACGAAATCGCTTAGCAAAAGATACTCTAGGGTTTAATGACCATCCAATAAGGTTCAAAATAAATAAGAAAAGTAAGGTTTTACGTCTAATAATTGTGTATATTACTTTTGAAAATTTGAATGTGTTCATCGACTTATGATGCTGACTCTACATAAATAAGAACAATATATATAAACAAGCAGATAAACAATGTCAACGGATTCACTTCATAAGGCTTCAGCTAATTAACTTTTTGTCTCACATTTCAGTACAACTTTTTATTCAATACCAATTTTCTTCGGCACGAGTTTTGCGGTTTTCGATTATTCAATTTCCTGTTTACTCTATTTTTGTACTTCTATTAATAATTTACTTAAGAACCCGTTTCACCATCTTCAGATAAAATTTAACTGACAGATAAACCTATGTCCATTTCATAAAACATGACGTTTTGGACAGAGACGGGTGTAAAATATCAACAAATACAAATTATTAACGATTATTAAATAAAGGAGATTCTTGGTGGAGGCTTTTGTCCAGCAGTGGACGTCCATAAGCTGACATGATGATAATGATGAAATAAAGAGCCAAGTGGCCAACTCGCGCATCGAAGTAACCGTATATGTTATAGTAGGTGCCTATAGGTACTAACTTAAATATCCAACTCAAGTATCCTAAAACGACGTGCATATATGAGCCCACTGATGATGAATGTGGATGACACGAAAGAAATGTGTTTTAATTATAGCAAGTGGAGCGAAGTGGAGTGAAGTGGTCTCTGCCTACCCCGGTGGAAGAGAGGCATTATTAAAACTTCTGTATGCAAAACTAATAATAGTACCCAAGTCTTATTTCATTAAACCCCTAAATAAAACCATGTGTTGTTCCAAATACGAAAAAATAATATTAAATTCATAAAGCTACTTCCAAATCCATTCAAATAGGTACTTAGGACCTTTATGGAAGCTAAAACGGTGATCTTAAAGTTGGTAAGTAATTCAATATTCAGATAATAACACGAGAAACGTAATTGGGTAATAAACAAACAGAAATTTGCTTTTAATGACGTGATCCTTCCTCTCCCATTTTGCTATCAAAATAAAGCTGATTATATTACGAGAATACTCTTCACTCTGTATTGGGTTTAAGTAAACGTTACAGGGTTCCGTATAATTACGTACTATGTACTTATAATTATAACGAATAAAAGTTACAATTATTTAATTATTATTTTGTTAAAAGGAATAATTACTTTAAACAGTGGGCCAGTGAAAGAAATCGAATGATGATTGATTGACGAAAATGATAGAATTTGTTGAATTTTTGATTTATTGTAAATTGTTTTTTGGTGTTGTTCAACTAAATACAAATCATATTGTATGAAAATTATGACATTGACAGGCGTTCATTTAAAAAGCCTATACACATACTACACAGTTGAAGGGATTAACAATGGATTTTGCAGCCAGAACATTCTTTTATAAGTATAGTTAGTAATCCTATCTATAAAATTGAGGGCCTATCCTTTCTTACAAGTTCAAACAAACTAAGTCTAAAATACGTGACTCCACATAAAAATAACATCCATCGTAAAATATCGGGTTACGCAGCAAATGTAGCATGGAAAGTACCATTATAAAAACCAACTTGTCTAATATGACAATACCTACGTGACGTTCACATATTTTTCTTATCGTAACCTTCGCAGTTTGCTTAGAAAAATATTTATTTTCCGACGGAACTCTAAAAGTTGAGGAAATACGTAAAAACCCAACAACCTTTGAATGTTTAAGACAAATAAAGTCTCTCGAGTGTGAACCGAGCTGACAGATGTAAATAAAGATGAATTAAAGAAAATCAAATTTGTTTTAGGCTTTTTCGTTAGCTTTTTTACGTTTCAGTTAATATCATTTCTTTTAATCAGAAAAAATCAGAATGTAGCTTTAACAAATAATCCTAATAAAGACTGACAACATAAAAGGTCCACGGTCTTAAGCATTTGAATAGATTTAGACTGGGTTTCCACTTGTTGTACATCATCGGTCTGTTTTTCATTGAAAACAAACATTAACAGAATTATACCTACCAAAGTACTGAACAAATACTTTACTGTAGATAGCAAAAAAAAACTTTTTGCCTCGTTCCTACGCAGTAAATTAAAAATTATGTTGCTTTAAAAGTGAGATTTTTTTAAAAATCCGCACCATAAGCAGTTTAAAAACACCATTAAAATGAAAAAGGTGAATTAAACAGAACTTCTTTCTTTTGTTTCAGAATGATGACGTCATCAATACCAGTGTATTTTCTGATCATCGGCGCAGCGCTTTGCGCACCGGAGCAGGTTCAAAACGAGCATGATAACCAGGATCCACACGATAGCCACTTCATCCATGAGGTTCAAGAAACTCCTGGACATGACCAAACACATGTAGCACCATTGGAGAAGAGATCGCCACATTACGACTTCGGGCTGGGCAAGAGAGCTTATAGCTACGTTTCGGAGTACAAAAGGCTACCTGTTTACAACTTTGGTTTAGGGAAAAGGTAATTTGAGGGTGTAAATAGATACGACTATATTAAGATCGAGCAAGCGCGTAGGAGTTGTTTTACAGACTTCTAAATTGTCTTGTAAAGGACAGAAAGTTTGTTTGTGCGTAATTAGGTACCTAAGACCCAGAACACACGGTGAAACGAAACTGAAACTGCTAGTTACTTTTGAGTTGCATCTAAGTTTCTGCTATAGACTCCTTTAGAAAACCATACACGACGCAACTAGTTTGAAACGTTTCGTTTCAGTTGCAACTCAAAAGTAACTAGCAGTTTCAGTTGCGTTTCAGCGTGTGTTCTGGGCCTAACTAGTAGGAACCCACGACAAAATCCGCATTTTCATCAACAATAAAAAAAAATGTATGATCTTGTAATATTAACGCATGTGCGTGACCCCATTCGTCTTCAAAGTGACCCAGTGCCGCTAAATTCACATTGACTATGATCAATTAGCGACAAGCCTTTATTTACATTCTCAAGACAAAACTTTGGGGGAAATTTGAGACAATAATTTCTGTTTGTTGTTGTTTCACTTAATTGTAATTTGTAGTTTATTTAGTCAGTTCCAAGAAAGGCTCTTAAAGTTAAAATATTAAATTACGTGTAGTGTCATCTTCTTCTAAGTTTTAACCACAAAAGAAGAGTCACCACAAGAATCAACGATTTTTAGTTGTTATTATCTTTTCTTATAGAAAAAAATAAGTCAAAAATAACCAATCATTAAACCTAGCGCTCAAAAAAAATTTACAGAACTATGTTACTTAGATGGGTAACTTTTATTAATTTCCCCAAATGTCTTGAAAAAAGCTTTTATATGTTTAATAAAACCTTTTCATTAACTTCGCTTTGTAGCTAAATTCACATTCGTGCCATAATAAAAACCACATCGGTATTGTTAACAATGCAGCATGCGGTTTGTGTATTTAACATAAACACTATAATCTCCACAATTAAAACAGTTTGCCCGGTTTCACAATATTAATTGCTTATTCTGTGGTTTTGCATAGCTTGTTCAGTTTTACATAGCTAAATAATACGCTTAAATAATCCCTATCCCCTTTATTACAAAGTGATTTTTAAATATAGTTCAACAACTAATTTAGGTAAATGACGTTTTCGCTATAGACAAAACGTCACATTAGTTCTAGAACTATATTTAAATCTCGTTTTGTAATAACGAGGTACGTTTCTGATGTGCAAGCTACAATATTGTAATGTTTCATTACAATCTGTTCAATAGTTTTTGCGTAAAAGAGTAATGATATGACAACCTCACTTCCACTGAACTATTGACACAAACATTGGCATAAAAAACAGTAGGATGTATTTTAAATTTTCTCTATCTTTTATCAAACTACATGAAATCAAACGTGACCTTTAACAAGGGCCAAATTCCAAATTACGCAGTTAAGTCAACGTTATAAACTCAAACGCCATATACTTGATATTAACAAAAAAAAAATACTAAGTGCAATTGGGCAGCGCAAGACCGGTAATTGTGGAGATTCTTGTGGCTTTTGTCCAACAGTGGACGTCCATAAGCTCACATGATGATTGATGAAGTGGATTTTAGTATATTTTTAATATCTGTCTTCTGCTATTTAGCGTTCAATCTTTAATTTTTGAACCAGATCGCGACCCTACTCCTTCGGTCTGGGCAAGCGTTCAGTAGACGAGGAGCCTTCGGAAGAGCAGTACCTTACCGATGATGACCAAGATGCTCTAGCTGAACTATATGACCAATACGATGACGCTCCTAGTAAGTATTCTACTACTTAGCATTTCAATAAAATAATTAATGTATACTTAGGTTAGGTCGATATTTCACCAACAGGGGCCCAATCCTGCTAATTCACAATATTCTCAGTTGCGTGTCGGCAGAGTATCAATGGCAATTTCTTGACATATTTGGTCGCAAACAGTGTCAGCCATTGTTTACCAGAATACAACCCCACAGAGTTTCTTGCTAGGTTCTTCTCTGGGGGAAACTGCGCTTTGCGAATCTAGCACTATCTTAAAAAAGTATATTATAATAATTAATGTAACGGTTTCAAGAGCATTTTTTGTGCCTATGAAATAAATATATTTTTGACTTTGACTTTAATACAAAATCTGTTAAAAATGCCATTGACACTCTACCGACGCACAACTGAGGCTATTTCAAATTAGCAAAACTTTGGCCCCTGGTTAAAAGCCGATTATATCTTTCTAAAAGGCAGTTCGTATTATAATTTACCACTGATTTGTTATATTTTAGATATAACTTATCCAACTGTACTCTCTTGTCAACAGTGTACGAAAAACGCGCCCGCCCCTACAGCTTCGGCCTGGGCAAACGTTTCGACGAAGACGACAAAGAAAAACGGGCAAGAATCTACGACTTTGGACTTGGCAAACGGGCACGTTTATACGACTTTGGCATGGGCAAGAGGGGTAAGAGCTACAACTTTGGCCTGGGCAAACGACTCAGCAAGTTTAACTTTGGCCTTGGGAAAAGAGAGAGGGATATGCACCGTTTCAGTTTTGGTCTCGGTAAGAGATCCGAATCTATTGACGACACTGATAATCTGGATGTTTGAATTAATTTTGTTTTTTCAGAGAGAGCTTTTGAGGGATAACGCTTTGGCATTAATTTTTTTACTTTGTTTTATCTTCAACGAATCTTGGTTCAAATCTTTTTTCTTTACTAATGTTACTTAATTTATGCAACCGTGTAATAAATCCAAGGTTTAAGAAAAACACAAACCTATACAGAATTTTAATTTAATTTTTTGATTGTATTTTTTGTTTAATTAAGATTCTCTTGTGAAATACCCAGCCAGTTTTCACAAGACAGTCGAATGAATGAACATTGTTTGTCTTAATTTAATTATTTTGTACTTTGGTACTATGAAAATAGTGTCACAAAATGCCACAAAACTTCTCTCTGAGCTTTTAATTTCCCTTATATTTAAATAAAATGCTGGACTGCGTTAAAGTAGATAAATATTGAGGCTATTAAATACTACTTAAAAAATATTTTTATGATCTATTTCTGGAATTCCCATAAAATATAGCAAATTAAAATTATTATAATCGATAACTCGACGTCAAATTAAAGTTCATATTTTAGTTTAAAATTTTGTAAATTATTGTTATTATGTAATGTAGTTATTTATGTAAAAGTTAGTAAAATAGTGACTTAAAAATATTTCATTGTATTGTGGTTTGAGAGTTACGATCTTTTTAAAATAAAGAAATCCATTCACCTATTGGTGCTTATTACTTTATTACAAATTTAATTAATAATATCCGTGATTAAAATAACAAAGAATACGTTAATGTTATACAAATTAAAATTTACATTTGAATGATTTAGTTATTCACCAACGAAGAATAATTTGTAACCGCAAGTAAAATGAATCCCTATTTATATAATTATTATGCAATGATTTACTTCGGCTTACATTTTGCGTTTTAAGATTCTATTATTTAGAATTAATTAAACATTTTATATACATTGAGATCTCAAGTACGTATTTGTACAGTATTCATCTATTAAAATAAGTTATTTTGTATTTCGTCTGTGTATTCTTTAAGAATATTTTTACAAGTAGGCATTTATTTATATACCTACATAAATTATATAACTATATACTTAGGCAAATACTTCTAAAACCAATGTATCTAAACGTTTTTATATAGATAATGTTATATATTTATTAATTTAATTTTATAATTCCATAATTATATCTACATTCTCCCTTTCACTAATTTATATAAAAACTCGTAACTCTTAAAAAACAATTTGTTATTAAAGTGTAAAATGTAAGTTTTCTTAAGACTTAAAATAATGTGTTGTTTTCAATATAACCATTAAATATACAAGAAAAGGTGAATTATACAGATCATAGAGGAGATTGCATCATTCTATGTTATTATTTTGGATCCTATACCTGTTCCATACCTACAACTTCAACAGTCAACTGTGTTTAATGGTATCTGCACACCAAAGCCGCCGGCTTTTTTGACAGGTGCCATTCGAATGACGTGAAGCCGCCGCGGGCCTAGCTCGGCGGCATTCCGGCGGCTTTGGTGTGTAGACAGCATTATTCTCATGAATTCTAGTAAGTACAAAAAAATAACACTCATATTCCAAAATCAGTTTCACATAATGTTACAAATAAAATATGTACTGCCAAAGGTAGGTTATATAAAAGGCGACAATTTTTCAGCCTTTTAGGAAATAGAAACGTTGTCGTATCGTATCGAGAAGTCAAATTGTAGTCAAATAGTCTGACTCTTAAATATATAATTTAATGAAGAAAAAAAAAATTTATTACTCTTATTAGCTGTCACTTTTCCCAACACATATCATACTGAACACAGAATTACAGTTAGCAAACCTTCCTCTCTCAACTTCTCACAAACTTTCGCAAAGTAAAACACGCTCGTCTACTGAGTAACTCATTCACTCATGATTTAAAGATTGTCAGATTATAAGTGAGATAAATAAGAGAAGGCTTCTCTTTATTATAAGAGTCCATTAGATACATAAATAGCAATGGCTGTAAGCTTTGTAAGCTGTTGGATGTTGGTATCTACGCAACTGAAAGTTACAGCCGCTTTTTATACGTTTTTATACATCTACACACAACTGACCCGGCGGCTTACGTCATTTTCAAACATTGACGATGACATTTTTGACAAAGAAGGCCTCCGGCTTTGCCAGGCCAGCGGCATAATTGGTGTGAAGCGAGGGTCTGAAGATATCATAGTTCATGCTGCAATAAAAAATTGAGTAGGTAAGTATTGAGTATCATGAAATATTCAGTATGAAGGAGGTACTACTTACAACATACTTGTTAGCTATTTGACTTACTAGTTGTAGAATGAAAGATGACTCGAAGTCAAAGTCCTCTATGAAAAAAATAACAACATAGCCTTTTATACAATAAACACGACTACGTTACAATCATCGCTCTCCTATCGAGCGGCAAATATTGATAGTCCTCATAACATTGACTAATATGCAGCAGCACTAAAACTAAGTACCTACTACCTAAGTAACATAAACAGGACATTGGATACTGTGTCACGTGTCGCAGACGAGATAAATCCATATCGTGTGTCGAAACTGCAGCTAATATCTGTAGATTCATCAATGGGGATGACGAATGATCTACTTTGTCAGGTAAAACACAGCTGCAATAGAATAAAGGCTGGACCCCTGCCTTCATTCTGTTGCAGTCTGCTGATTTAAAATAGTTTCAGTTGTGTGACTGAGTGTTAATGACATTTTTTGACACATTTTGTCGCAATCAGTGTAATGGGGCTTAGCGTGGCGTGCCGCGACAATTATCTCACGCATGCTGTCCTTATCACATTTCAAACTATAGACAGAGACGTAAGCGTGACAAACGCATGACAACGTCTTCTCACGGAGTGCCATGCTAAGCTAGCAGGAGCTTCAGTGTAAGTTAGTTTAGCAGAATGCCATCGACATTCAATAGTGACATAACTGAAAATATTTTAAAGACTTGGGCCCGTTCATTACGGCTACCGTTCATTCATACCCTAAAACAAGCACAACAACGGAAAGCGTGGGTTTTATTGAAATTTATAAATAAGACAGCCGAATTGAGAACTACAATTTGAAAATAATTAGTTAGAATGAACACGAGTTAACACGACGTTAGTCTAAAAAATTATTGATTATTTAAAAAATACGACTTCACAACTTTAACTTCAAGAATACATGCACACACAACATTTGATACCTATACCTAGCACAAAATATTGTGTATACTGATTAAGTTTATATCTAAATAAACCTAGAATTAAAAAATAAACCTCAATATTTCCTACCATAATAAGTAGGTACTGAAAGAAACATTTTCCGAAGCGCCCACGTATTTTTTAACAAAAATATAAACCAGGAATAGATTAATTAATTGCCGCCGTAGTACGAAATATCAAGTTATTGAACATTAATTAATAGTTGGAAAGGATTGCATTTAAAAAATAAAAGAGTAAAAATATCTACCTACCGACGATTACTGAATATTGAATTGTAGAAAACCAAAATTAGGTTTAAAAAATAGGAAAAGCACTTTTACTCGTACGCTTGAGCCATTAAATCGCCCATCCACAACCAATGATAGTAAAACAAAAATAACTGCAACATCCATGTTGGTTACTGGTCGAACCTTGCAAAACAGCCGTCCGCACGAGGTATAAGCTATCCAATCTTAACATCGAGCTGTTCCTCACGCTTACCCAAACTTTTGCAGTTTAAAGCAATACAGTAGCTAGGCATCAAAATGGGGGTAAGTTATTTTTACTTTATAATAGTAGGCCAAGGCGAACGTATCTCGATGAAATCGGGGAATTGATAAATAAAGAAAGGCCAAGTTAAGAATACCTAAACCGACGTGAATGTATGAGGCGATTGATGAATGTAGATGAAGTTTGGATCGTTACAAATGGAGCGAAGTGGTCTCTGCCCAGAAGTAAGAGAGGCTTGACGGATATGTATGTATTTATAGTAAAAAGTTGAGATAGAAATAAAAGCAATAAATCCCTCTCGCCCTAATTCAGATCACCCACGCAAGCCTGCGTCGCAACTAATACTCAGTGATTAGTAAATATAGGTAGGTACTTCACAACTTACCTATCATAATAACGCTCTGGTGGACCGAGCGGCCGTGAAACCAATTCAAACGTGATCAGAATTGCCACCCCTTATCCTCATTTCATGAAAAGAAAAGAATCCTTTATTTGTTTTTAATATTTCGTTCATTTGTTTCCCGTCAATGTGATACACTAAATATCTGCGGATGGATTGAAAGAATTCCATTAAAAAGCACATCATATACTTACACGTCATATACTGTGACGTCAATCTTTTTATTGTAATCCGCCTTAACTTTAGGGACCTTTATTTAACTTTTTATTGCGGTCGACCCGCTGGGAAAATTATTTTTCTTTATTATTAAACTGGTTTTACCTACATATAATCTTCTGCGTCTACATACAGAGAGCTAGCCCATTTCGTGTAACTGCTGGACTAAGACCTGCTCCTTTGCTTCATTCCGTTGAATTTTGTGCCATGATTGGCCGGTCTCTACGAATTATTTTTCAGTAGCGACCTTGTTCTTGTCAACAAAATCAATAATAAAAATTAAAAGTTGCTATAAAAAGCTTCCAAATAGCCTAAAAATACGATTAAATTTAAATGCTTCATAAGTATCGCTACTGTAACGTGTCCGCCTCTGCAATAGAAACCACTGGAAACGCGTCACCAATTTGTGTTTGAGCCGCAATCATTAGTTCTGATGCTTCCTGAAATCGAAATACGCTTGTAGCAACCGCCGATGTAACACTGTAATCTTATTTTAGTTTCGTAGCGGTTTCGTAGCAGATTTGTAGCTATCTCGTAGCCAACTCGGAGCCATTAAAGAATCTAAGTAGTATTCAATCAAGTAAGTACGACGGTTTTAAACGTATTCAGACCTTTTTTCCACTAGTCATGGATTATCCAGGGATTTTTGGAATCTCCTGTGGCAGATCATTTTTTATGGAGCTATTCACTCACACGTGTCGGGTGACGGCGCCCATAAAATCGTCGTCCGTTGAAAAACAGGAACGACGCATGATAAGTGGGAACCCGGCCTTAGGGAATTGATATTTTAGGCAAGTATAATATGCTCTTACGCAGACTATACTATAACAATACTACGAGTACTTTTAGGTACTATTTGAGCGCGGCGGTAGCTTGCTAGTGTGTAAGTTAAGTGCTGTCTATTTTCAAATAAACTCTTTGGCTCGTTTCTAAAATCTTTTTTTTCCATATTTTTGTCTCAATTTTAATACGAGAATTTTGATTTTAATTTTTTTGTCCTCTAAACTTGTTCAATTGCCACCTATTTACATTGAACGTCAATAAAAATCCTTGGCTTTAGCTCACCAACGTGTCGATACGCCAATCACACGCATATCACAGCTAACTCACTCAATCCACTGCAAATTGGTGTCAGCGAGTGTCGGCAACCGATCGGTAATTGGCAACTAATCTAACGAAATCTTGCGAATTTCACTGTTTGACTTCTGACATCATATGTCGGGAAATGTGTTATAAAATAAAATAGTAGGTTTTATTTACGTGTATACGTAAGTATTCCTAGGTATGCTTTTTGTCTTTCCTTGGCTCCTAAGTTATATCTACTTATGGGAAGGCTAAAGCTAAACGTAAAGCTTATTGTAAGACTATTCATTCAAATATAATACAGTCAATTTATTACCTACATGTTTGTTTAAAACTTTTTACGTAGGTATTATTATCTACGTATACGTACACGTAACTACGTATATTTCCTCGTAAAATACTATCCCGTAATTTTAATCTGAACAAAACTGATCTGAACAGAACGGAAAAAATGGAAACTCAACAACTGACATTTATAAAGAGATCATTATTCAATGATGCTCAATGTGCCTTCTCTGTAAAAATGTACATTTTAGAAAAAAAAACAATTTACAAGAATTATAACAAAGAGTACTTATACAAAAGGACCCTAAATAGGGCACGGAAATGTCCCTATTTCAGGGAAAAAACTAAATATTAAAAAAAAACGTGTAGTTCAATATATAAACACACATGTACACCACTGATAGGCGAAGAATTATAAAAATAACAGTCGCTAGAGTGTCGTAAAACAGCAATAACAAAGATAGGGAATAAAATTGTGAATAAGTATTATATTGGCGGCTATATTTCATAGTAAATTCGTCACTAGTTTTATATTATGGGCAGTTAGGGAAGGATAACTTTTATCGGGAATTACCAGCCTTTTGAGAATATCGATAGGTACCTTAATACTATATTTTTATGAATTAAGGTTCGCTTAAACAGTAGTTTAACCAAGTATGGTTACTTCAGTTTTCATAAATTGTAAAGCTTTTAAGTCGACCATTCTTTTGTTTTATCTTTCTGCGAGCCAAAAGAGAGTAGGGTAGAAGGGTTAGGAATTCAAAATCAGCACAATATTCGCATTTACTCGCTACGATGCTCTGATGCTCATTTTTTGTGTCAACTGAGTGTGAATTTTTAATGAGAACAATGTGGATATACATATAATACAACAAGCCGATCTATGAAAATGTTGTAATGATAAATTACTTAAACTGTCCTTTATGGGTGCGTTAGATTAATCTTAGTAAAAGTACCTGCATTATACAGTACCGTCTTTGACAATCACTAGAGTAGCGATCACGCTGTTCAATTTCTAGGGCCCTAATATCTAACTCAGGGCTTTAGAAATTGTAAGGTATGATCAAATTAATTAGGACCTTAAAAATCGGTGACTGACGTGTCCCGATCGCTCTAACTCGTGATTTAGATAGACTGTGCAATAAAAAAGGCTCTACGAGAATCTTATAAATAATCTAATACACTTTTCTCTATCCGCATTATACCCAAAAATCCTACACAACAGAAAGTAACGCATATAAATGATTCAACGAAAAGATATATCAGGGTTTTAGCATAGTATCTGAATACCAACCTCGATTGCAAGAGCGCGAAACCCGTACTATGCGGTCAGCCGGAATGCGGTCAGTCATTCGGTTAACTGCAGTATTAGCCGCAGCCGCATCGCAGTGCGGATAAAAACTACTTTATCTTACAAATTGCGGTTAGCCAGACAGCAGACCGCATAGTGCGGGGCTACCCTTAGGTACCAATAAAAATCAATAAACAAAAATATCAATGTATCAATAGATACCTAAATCAAATGACATAGTACGGGAAATAAGAGACTAGCTTCCATACCAAATCAAAAAGTTTTTATCATGCTTTGACTATAACAACTTCCTATTTGATAAGTAGGTCAAAATCGTAAATTTCCAATTTCAAAAACAAAAACCGTTTGATGAAAATCAAATGAACTTATAAACAATAAATTAATTTGCTATCACTTGACTCTTAATTAAATATAATAATTACTAAACAATTGATAACTGAAATTAATTACTCGTAGGTAGGTAAACGATAAAAGCGTTTCGAAATTAATTTTCGTTATTAATTTGTGACTTTAGTAAACAGGAAACGAAATCTTATGGCAATAGGATATTATTTATACTTCTTTATTCTTCTTACCTAATAATCCGAAAAAATAAATAAAATGGCAACAAAATTATGTATCTATATTTTTCAGAATTAAGCTAGAGATAGAATGATCTCACGTACGTAATGCACTATGAAATCTGCTCATAGATATAAAGGGGATGATGACTACATTAAAAAATAAAAAAAATAATTAGTCCGTCTTTTAGGCTATTAAAAAATATTTGAAACACATTTTTTACCTGATCAAATATATAAATAAATACAAAGATACAGAGCATCAAAGTTACGGGGGTATTGACGTCATTCCTAGGTAAAAATCTTACTGAGGCGTGACGTCACGAGCAACTTTAACCCAGTGTTTTAGTTTAAGAGAAAAAAGAAAAAATACGTGTCGAATATTTTAAAAGTACCTATTAACTTAGTTTAGTTAGTTAGGTATTTACTTATATGAAAATAAATATTTCGTTTATGGTAAACAAATTGCACATTTGAACCACATTTTTAACGAGTTCTTTGAGTAATATTACCGTAATATTTTTAAATAATCTATGTGATGGACAAAATAATTTTTTTTTGTCTTCATGCCCATTGATTAGAAGTACACTTGTCACATGCAACGCTGATCATTACGTGCTGCGTATCTACGTGGGTGGGGCCAGTATGTTCCTTGCTCTTCGTGTTTAAACCGATCTGATCTACAAGTTCATAAAATAACAATGTTGTTCTATAGCTTATTCTGGCTCAGCTGTATTTTTATGGAACTTAAGGTAAGGATATAAAGAAACAAGTCCTCGGTACGGATTTACCTGTACGAATATATCAAACTGGGCCCCAAAAAAAAATTAAAATAGCCTCAATTGTGTGTCGGCAGTGTGTCGATAGCATTTCTTGACATATTTGGTATTCCGCAAACCAATGAGGAAGAAATAGACTGGAGAGGCCCCATTTTTTTTCATATACAAATGAGTTTATGACAGCATGCCAAGGCTACGCCAAGTTTTCTCTTAGTTTTCTTGGTAGATGTCCTGTCAAACGATACAAAAAGTTGCCATTTTGCGCCAGACCAGGTACTCAGATCCAGACGGTATTTCATATCTATAAGTTTGACATATCCGTGCTGCCAAAAAACAAATGAGAATATTGTAAATTAGCAGACTTGGGCCACAGGTTAAATATCTAAAAAACCAAGTCGGTACGGGTCGGTGGTTACCAGGGGGCTTAGCACGGCGTGCCGCGACAATTATCTCACGCATGCTGTCCTTATCACATTTCAAACTATAGACAGAGACGTAAGCGTGACAAACGCATGACAATGTCTTGTCACGGAGTGCCATGCTAAGCTAGCTGTACGGGCTTGACATTTCATACAAAACCTGTTTCATAATGTCAGATAATATAACCTGCATCGACCCCTACCGACAAGCTATTACAGCTAGCTTAGCATGGCACTCCGTCACAAGACGTTGTCATGTGTTTGTCACGCTTACGTCTCTGTCTATAGTTTTAAATGTGATAAGGACAGCATGCGTGAGATAATTGTCGCGGCCCGCCATGCTAAGCCCCCAGGAAAACTTGTTACTTCATGTCCTTACCCATACCTACACAATCTGTTATGCATAAGCAATTTTTGAACTTGTTGCGCTTAAATTGGTAAATATTTTAAATTATAAATAGATGGTACTTATTGGAGTATCTAAGTGCAACGGTATTGCTTTTCGGTTACAAACTTTTTGTAAATGTTGCTGCTTTTATATACCGATGATGCGTATTTTTTTTTTTACCTGCGGAAGTAAGTAATTGAATAAGTAGGTCATTTTATTGCTCAAACGCAATAAGTATCTAATTAACTGAAGACATATTATGGTAGGTACTGTTAAAAATAAATCAATCAGCTCATCGCGTTTTTTATACGTTGACCAAAAAAAACTATAAGTAGGGACGCTATGTTAGTACCTGCTTAGTGGTCTGTGCTTACAGACCTAAGTATCATTAAAATTTCACGCCTCTTTTCAATTTTTAAATATCCGTCTTATTTCATTTAACAAACTTAAACCACTTTACAAATAAGTAATTTACGGGTTAACGACTTTTTTAATCTGTTTCGGTGACAGGAAATTGCTTTTCCCGGATTTCCACAATGGTAAAGAAGAAAAAGCTTTGTAGGAGTTGTCTTGGGGCGGCTGTGAGTGGTTCATACATCATCAAATGTTTTCTTACTTATGACTAGGTATATTATCTAGCTCAGTACAGTTCTCTTTGAAATGGCATCGAAAATATTTGTATGGAGCCTGGTGTAGTAAAATTTTCGGTATCAATTACACTACACATGCCCCTATTCGAGCTAGTATGGAGAAAAAAAAGTTGGCAGCCACTGATGAATATAACGTCAATAGATAGAGAAAAATTTTAGTAGTGTAATTGATACCGAAATTTTTTACTAAGTATACCAATAAGGTTGGATGCTCAGGTTATGACGTGCTAAGATTAGACATACGGTAGTAAAATTCTACGATAAAAAATAAATACCGGAAATATTATAACATAAAATCCCGCAAAATTATAAGAACCCTTAAAATCTAGTAAAATTCGTGCTAACTGTACCCAGAATGTCATTCACGTGTATTCGCGAGTAACAGTATTTTTCACTCCAAATATAAGTACATCTCATTTATAACTATGTAAGTACATATTTACTAAGGTGCGTCATATAGATGCTTTCTTTTTAAAGGAAAAATAATGGCCCGCATAGACGTAGGTACATTTATAAATTAATTTTTCAAAAAAATATTTTAGTATCTCAATGTAAGGCGTGAGTACCTATGCCTCGTAATATCATAGGTTGAATAAACTACGATACATCAACTAATAAATACTAAATACATAGAGATTATTAAACTTTTAAGTTCAACTTTCTACTTTGTTTTTTTTTTAAGTTTCTTGTTTATTTTTCCAAATCAGATTTATACATTTTAACACACCTACGATAGTCCCATAAAGTTGCTACACGTAATCCTTTAACATCGCACTAATATAAAATACTTTCATACTAACTTACGCCCAAGAAAACACATAAGCAAGTTAATAAAATTATTCTAATGACGGTTTACCTGTGGGTATAGTTTAAACTTTAGTTCCAACGTTGTAAACAAACAAGGGTTACCTCTTAAGCTACAATTGGGACACGGTATTACGTGGTATTATAAGTTACTTCATGGTATCACTTAGAAGAGGATTTCATAACGCCTGACGACTGTGACGACATTGTGCTGCTTTAAAATGATTGCCAAATTTCAATTTTACCTACAAGTAGTAGTATATTTAATTATAACACAAACAATACAGTAAATTAAAATACTTTAATCACATAAAAATATGTCTTCCAGCGCGTCCGCGCGTCCCCACGACGCAAAAACCCCAAAATAGAAAAATCCAGATCTTAAAATATAGCTAAGTTAATATATGTATACAGGGTGTAACAGAAAGGGGGTATAAAGTCGAAACACAGCGATGTTCCTCATAAACAGCTTTCCCCTTGGGGAAAGTTGTTCAGTTTCTTGAGAACTAATAGTTCTGTTCAGTTTCTTGAGAACTAATAGTTCTCAAGTATAGTTCTCAAGAAACTGAACAACTTTCCCCAAGGGGAAAGCTGTTTAGTTTCATGAGGAACATCGCTGTGTTTCGACTTTATACCCCCTTTCTGTTACACCCTGTATAGTTAAGTCCAGTCATTTGTGATGAATTATTTCTTCTTTTAAATAGAATTTATACTAGTTAAGTATAAGTATTTCGAAAATCATATCAGTGCAAAGTAGCTACGATTTTGGTAGACAACGCTACGATGGAAATTACAACTTAGAAAAAATTTAGATACCTAAGTAAAAATTACGATTTAATGTACCTACTGTTTAAAGTTATATAGGGTTAAAGGAGCGCTTTCTCTTATTATCTTTTATGAAACTTAGGCAGTTACATCAAAGACCTTTCACTTCCTTTTCATTTTCAATTTTTTTTTAAATAAATTCAATTTCAATGAAAGCGAATGAAAAACAAGCGCATACGCGCGTAATAAACGCTAATCTCAAAACGCCCTAACAAACAAAGCTACTTAGTTAACAAGCACAAAACGCATTAAAATTGCGGTGCAAGTCATTACAACTTACGTTTAAAACGTCCCTAAGAAATGCAGTAATTTGATTAAAAAACTAGAAAATCTCATCTACTTAGGTACAAGACGCTACACGTAATGTCTAATTACCTACGCTAGGATTAAACCTAGGAATCTAGAAAAATCCAGGTTAATCTAGATAATTATTGCAGAGTGTTGTTTTTAACTATGTAGGTAAGTTTATTCTAAAACCGACTTATATTTTATAGGATTTTTTTTAAATTCACTGACGAACCTAAATATTTATTTTATTTTTTGTTTCAATTTCGCAATGTCTCTTTATTTGTAAGGAAACCTTGTTACCATTTCTTATAATGATCTTCTCTTTAAGGGAAAACGCGGCACGCATTTATTTACGTAATTTTGTATTTTCATATTGGTTATATAAAATAATATAGTATTACTTATACTTATAGTATCTGGGATCAATATTTATAATACATTTTCTTATGTTATATTTCCAAAAATAGACTTTAAACTTAAAATAAAGTCATTCATTGGAAAGGGTAAAGTAGATGAAAATGTTAGATACTTAGTATGTTTTCATCATCAACATCATCACCATGTTAGCTTATGGACGTCCACTGCTGGACAAAAGCCTCCCCCAAGGATCTCCACAACGACCGGTCTTGCGCTGCCCACACCCAACGGTTCCCAGCGACTTTGACTGAGTCGTCAGTCCACCTTGTTGGAGGCCTTCCCACACTGCGTCGTCCGGTGCGTGGTCGCCACACGAGAACCTTTCTGCCCCATCGTCCATCGGTTCTACGAGCAATGTGCCCCGCCCACTGCCACTTAAGGTTTGCGATTCTTCGAACTATGTCAGTGACCTTGGTTTTTCTGTGGATCTCATCATTCATCATCAGTATGTTTTATATTAGACATAAAGATAAAAACACAAACGAAAGCATAGGCAGCCACTACTTCTACATAAATGATAAAGGTTTTTTTTGCTGATTTATGAATGTGAGGATGTTTGTTCTTTTTCACGCAAAAATGACTACAATGTCGTTAAACTTTACAAAAAAGTAGCTTGCACATCAAAACAACACAAAGGCTACTTATATTATTTTAAGATATTGTTTAAATTCTCCAAGTTATGACGATAAATGCCTACGAAGGCGCAAGCTTCCACTATTCTTCTATGTGTAATTGATAGAATTAGTTAAACTATAGAAAAACCCTACCTTTCCATACATACTAGGTGCCCTCGTCACCAATTTGATTTTGCCGACGTGTTACGCATCAAGAAAGACAACGGGCTCTCTACTAAAGAGACTACGTGACCAAAATCGCAAGATTTCTTTAAATCTCCTTTGACATTCTAATTAAAACAAGAATAACATTTTTAAAAAGCTGAATTATCAATATATAGATATAATAAGTATAATAATAGATATAATTAGTAGATATAATAAGTAGTCTCTCTTTAAGTATCAAACGACATGAAAAAATAAGAAAACAAACTTTGGTCGTAGCCACTTGCTACGTCGTAGCAAGATCGTAGCAAGTGAGGGGTAGGTACCTCGACGGGAGTGAGGTAGAGTAAAAGATTTCGGTGGTTGTTATTATAAATAATACAGCCAAGTAGACTAAACAATCTACTATTAGGTATGTATTTAGGTACCTATCTAATTATAACGACATACTTCCCTACAATATAAAATGTCAATCCATGGTGTCACCTGTACAAAAATATAATAAAATATATGCAAACTAGGTAGTTGTGATCAGATTGAGTTTGTTCTTGTTTTATTTTCACGACCTCTACAATTACAAATGTAGTACGAATCTCCTCGTATTTTAGAAAGAACGTAATTCGGCACCGCCCCTGTAACTACCACATACGCCGTCTTGACCTTTTAGAACCTAATTTAAAAATAACTTATTTAATTTAAAAAATGCAATGTCACAGTACCTTTAACTTTGCATAACAATTCTCTTTCAAACAATAGGGATGATTCAAAAATTCAAAAAATAATTAGTCCGTCTTTTAGGCTATTAAAAAATTTTTGGAACACATTTTTTACCTGATCAAATACATAATATAAATACAAAGATACAGAGCATCAAAGTTACGGAGTGGGGGGTATTGACATCACTCCTGGGTAAAAATCGTACCTAGGCGTGACGTCACAAGCAACTTTAAATCAGTATATCTTTGTCATTTTTAGTTTAAGAGAAAAAAAGAAAAAATACGTGTCGAATATTTTAAAATAATCTATGTGATGGACTAAAAAAAATTTTTTTGTCATCATGCCTATTACACCCTCAAGTCATAATGAATTCATCTCAAGCAACAGAGGGGGGAGGCGGTGGTAAATGTAAAACAGCAAACACGGCCCTCCACGTCAACAATAAAAAACTTATTAATTCGCTCATTCATAAAGCTCATTGAAAAAAGATTGTAACCCAATTTTTTTTCTCATTACCGTGTTCTTTTACTTGTGTTCCTTTTGTGTTATTGGGCATATTTTTAAAGATGAATTAGTTAAGACATTCAACCTCAAAAGTATCTACTTAGTCCTAATTTTTATATTTATAAAAAAAAATAAGTCCTATCTACTTATACAGGGTGTAACAGAAAGGGGGTATAAAGCCTAAATACGTATACAGATATAGTCCCCATGAAACTGAACAACTTTCAGGAACATGGATCGTAACTAAGTAACTAACGTAAGGAAAGAATATAAATCTTCCAGTGCGTCTCCACGAGACAAAGTACCAAACAAGTTGATAGCATTACCTCTTTGGATGACAATGCTACTCATTTGGTTAAAGAAGCTGCCAGCTCTCGGGTCACCCGATGCCTCGCGTAGACATCTAATAAACAAGCTGTTATAATCCCATATTGCATGTTACAAAATGTTTTCTAACATTATAACAAACTTTTAGTTTACAAAAATTTTATTACAAAACATTTTGTAGACTAAAACCCTCATTACAAAACGTGATTTAAATATAGTTCTAGGACAAATGTAATTTTTTGAATATAGACTAATAACTAAATATGGACTAATGTAATTCTATAGCCAAAACGTTATTTATCTGAGTTTATTCTAGGACTATCAATAAAACTTGTATTGTAATAAGAGGGTTCAAGTTTAACATGGAATGTGGGAGCACAATTGAATGTAAAAAATATATCTTTAAGTTACACAGTTTTCCCTTAAAACAAATGGAATTAATTAAAGCATAATAAAGGACAGTGTGGAAGACGTATAATGACCACTCGGCTAAATTAAATTATGTCTTACAATTAAATTGCCCGCGACTTTACTTCAGAGAAAAATCAACCTCGAAAAGTTTAAATAAGTTTCGGTTCGTTTGTTCGCAAGACAAATCTAAGGCCTGCGTGCTTTGGTTTTTTTTTCTAAAGTAAGGTAGGTATAGGTACTTTAGGTATGTATACTCAATGAGGAAGGTATATAAGAAGTCGCCCCATTTTTTTTCATATACAACATTTTATGACAGCGTGCCAAGGTTGGCACAGGTTTTTCATAGTTTTATATACTCAAAGTATATACTGGGTATAACTACTGGATTTTTTCCAAGTATAATGGAATAACTTATCTTGTAAAAAAAGTCATATTAAATAAATAAAAAAACAATTCAGCTTTTTGCTCGTCTTTATTTTTTAATTTTATTCTACCTGAGCACTGGATATCTACGCATTTTCTTAAATATAATATTTCAGGACCAAAAGAAACAAAAACTAACAAAAAATGTAAGACGACCCAAAAGCACTTAAAATAGCGGTCGTTTTAGCATTTTTTACATTTATTAATATTGAGTAGGTACCACTTTATCCCCTTTGTGTTCATTTCGGCTTCATTTTAGTGCGACTTTCCCTGGTTACTCTTTTTTTATTGGGTAATTTAAAATTTAAAACTCAAGGAAACATGATTAGGGAGGAAAAAACGAATGAATTACTCAATTTTTGGTAAACAACTACGCAGTTAAAAAGAAAAATAGAGTGGCCAGTTGGCATGGTAGTTCTAGACGAAAGTTTGATTTCCATTAGACCCAGAACACACGGTGAAACGCAAATGCAACGCAACTGAAACTGCTAGTTCGAGATCACAAGTTCGAAATCATAAAAAAAATTGTTTCCCCATACTATCAGCTGATGCATTTTGTATGGGGAGTCACATTTTTTAAAATGATTTCTACCTTGGTCCCATAGTGAAAGTTGTTTGTTATCACGAATACATGGATCCTTTTCTATCGTTCACTAATTTAAAATCACCTTATGTAACCCGACGAGTAAAACAACCGCCCATTGTATTAAGTGCCAAATGATTTAGGAATATGTAATGAAATGAGTTCACGAAGTCAAATCTAACCTGCGAACCTTTATGTAAAACTTTTTTAATAATATTTTAATCCCATTGGTAATTAAAACATTTTTTTTAGCTATTTGTAATTCTACCATTGTTAATGTTTACTTACCACGACCAATTCATTGCAAAATGAGAATGAATACAGACCTTTTTATGTAAGTATATTTCTCATTGGTAAGTTGAGAATTTTTAATTGGTTTTAAAGATATTCATTTAATTTACCCTTTATATGGTCCCTGCCTTACCCGAAGGGTAAAAACGGGATTTTATTATACTGAGACTCTCATGTAATATGTAAGTATCTCATAAACTGAAATAACTGGCTGGATAGTCGTTGTTTAAAAAAAAAAGGATAGGGTCAGTTGGTGCTCAGTGGCTCACTTTTTTTCCGAAGGCTGTAGCACAGCTCTCAGCAGTATTAGGATGTACCAATACTGACTAACGTAGGGTGTAAACATTCTAGTTTGATAAATATTATTCTTTTTGTCGTTATTCTTAATAGGAAAAAAGATATCGCAGTTTTTTTTAAAACACAGAAATTAGCCACTGTGTACCAGGGGGTCGAAACAGTGGTTCGGGGGCAAATACACAGTGGATCAAGGTAGTTCACAATGGATCGTGGTCGTAAATATATTCAGTTTTGTCAATAAATGCAACAAATTCATTCTTATTTAATCACTCATTTATTATTGTACTCATAATCATTTGAATCCAGGGTGTCTACAATAAATCTTCTTAGTTCTTGTTTCTACATTATGCCTGATGAAAACCGTGGCTCTGGCTAGACTGCATGGTTCGGGTCTGCGTAAAAGGAGATCACTGTATCTTCGCCTAAAACATCTAAGACACTCCTTACACATTAATTGATGAGCTTTCCAGTTTTCGGGCATTAATAAGTCATTAACTTCCGCCATTTGAAATGCGACTTTTCGGCATTCTTTTTCTGAGAGCCCACAGAATAATTCCATTAAATAAAATAGTATTTAAAAAAAATTCAACTCTTTCTCGTCTTCATCATTAAAAACTTTGATTTTTAGGTGCCTCATAATTCGGAAACGACCTCTGTATCAATGACGGTGCAATTTTTTTTGACTTTAGATAAAAACGTCGCAAAGTTATAAAAGCAATGCCGAATGTCTTCGATGCCTTTCTAGCACTCATTCCAGATTTCATATATTCGACAGTTTTCTTCATCTTTGCGTCAGTATGGGTCCCTCCCGGTGAACCGCGGCTTGTTCGTCTGAAGCACTCTAAAAGAAATAAATCTATGTCACTATATTGTGATTTTCTTCACAATTCAAAGAAATTGTTAGGTAAATAATTATAAAAATATATCAAAAGTACACAGTGGTTCATGATCCACTGTTAACCTTTCAAAACTGAGCCACTGTGGAAGCTTACGCCGTTTTGAATTTAAAACGGTCCCAAGAAAAATATAAACAACAAACGACACTGAAATCTGTATTAATTTAATCTTGATTAGACATAGAATCTACAGAAAATAACAGCTACCCATAATAACACATTAATAAAAAGTTGGAACAAAATGTTTCTTACCTTAAAGACGACTTTTGTTTTAAGAAAAACATAAAAATCCAATAACACAAAAATTTCACATAATTTTCGCCGACTAACTGGAATGAACTTGTACACATGTCAACCGCTTTCGAAAAGTAAATATAACGAATAGATATCTCTGCCTCTTTCCCAGATACTGTAGGTGAGCCACTGTTTCTGGTATAGCCACTGTTCGACAAGTGACCCTATATTTATGTTCCTGGAACTTATTTTTCGGGCTCTGTACCTCGAAAGTCGGTCGCTAAGTAACATTTTCTTTATGATAGGTACCTACATAACATTCAACTTTTATCATAAAAAAGAAAAACGCAAACTTTATAAAAGTCATAAAATATATTAGAAAACAATAAAAAGAAATAAGAAACAATAATAAAGTAAAAAGGTACAAAGAATAAGAAAAACTATCAAAGAAAAACACTAAAAATAAATAAATAAAAAATAGCAAAATAATATTTAAAAAATCCTATCGACTTACGAGTAGTTACAACAGTTCCAAGTGGGTTTAAAATTAAGGCTTTTTTTCAGGACAGATATTTAGGAAAATGCTTGTTACAACAATCATAAATTACTGGTAGATTGCTGTGAGTATTCCCCAAAAACAAATTTCGAAAGTCACATACATTTCTCTAAGATTTCATTGTCTACCAGTTGCTGAAGAAGCTGTCGAAGGAGCATTAGATTTAATTATCCTTCCAGCAACAGGCGTTTTAAGATATTACTTATTTTCTAAGCTTTTTCCTTCTTTTTCTTTGACGCCGTCCCTTTCTTTTGAGGTCGGAATGGACCTGAAAAAATATTCATATGAGTTACAGCCGAACAGCGAGCGTATGGGCTGCTTAACACAATATTTAGGATGATTGTCTCTTTGTTTTAATACTATTGGCTTGGTATACGTGTCCTTATCACATTCAAACTTTAGATAGAGATAAGTGCGAGTAAACCGTGACTTGTCAAGGTGCAATCCTAAAAATAAACTTTAGTCACGATGATAAAAAAACCAGGTAAACATTCCAAAAAGTAGAAATACAATTATATTGATTAAATGCTTTAGCCAAAGGTTTATTGTTACGTTGAAATTATTAAAATAGGAGATCGTTTCCCAGAGTGAAGGACAAATGCCTCTAATTCATTATAAACATACACCTGGGTCTATGCACAAGTAGTTTTTAGTAGTGCAATAGTAGCAGCTAAGTCGAGAGTCACGCGTTTTACGCACGAATGACGAAACGCGCATAGGCCCACATGCCTACGCGCGTTTCCTCATTCGCGACATATGTAGCTCAAGTATCTCGAGTACGCGCGAGGGCTTACGCGCGTAAGGAAACGCATCATGTGGACAGGCTCTTAGTCCGTGGCCCCAGTAGGCAAACTGTTAGCGGCTGACTAGATTGCGGCGTATCGATTTAGTACGCTCTTCCATATATTTGAAATGGAGTGTCCACAATCAGCTAATTTTCGCTCACTGTACGCAGTTTGCAGCGTTGCGCGCTGACTATCTCAGACAGCGGCCGATTCCCACGAAAACCGGTTATTTCATTGATTTGAGTTTGCAGCTAACTCTTTCAGTTCGCCACAAATGTGCGGCTCACTCAATCGGCCGCTAACAGTTTGCTCACTGGGGCGACGGGCTTAATTAATAAAGAATAAATACAAACCTAGACCATGTCTTAGTAGAATACCCCGCCACCAAGCTTGTACAATAGCAGCAGAGTTATTCATAGCATCCGTCCACTGCCGCGCTTTCTCTCTCTCGTCCTTAAATTTAACCCATTCGACGATTTGACGTGCCTGATTCCTTATCTGTGGAAAAAAAGCACAAATGATTACAGTCTTTGTCTAAGGAACATTTCAATGGAAACCGCTAGCTAGAGTCCCTCTACCTACGTGTTTTTATATTTGCAATTACATAATTGTTACAAAAATCGTCTATTAATGTAGGAACGTGAATAACGATATACCTACCTACACATACTACATATATACCTACAGGGTTACTTTTGAAATCTCCACCAAATTCAAATATGTTTTTCTTATAATAATAAATGTAAATTGTTGAAAAAAGTTTTTTTTTCTTTTGCAATTTCGATTTATTTGCTATTTAAAAAGTTACATGTTTCAGTTAATAGCAACTTGTTTGACGGTGTGCTGATGGCCCAGGCTTATCGCCGTCCTCAAATAAAACATTAACTAAGACAACTAGGACATACCTAAGTATATGGAATATCAAAAACTGTTGTACCAACCTTGTCCTCTAACGCCACTCTTTTGTCATACATCGCCGAATACTTACTTTTACCGATTTGTAACTTCAAATCGATCGCTTCAATATCATTGTCGTACTTTTCCATAATTTTCTCTATTTCTGACATGGTGTCCTGAGAATTTCAGGAAAACATTGATGAAAAATTCACAATATTAATTTAAAAATTCTAAAATTACTTTTCTCATGTCCACGCAATATAGGTACGAAAAGGGCAGCAATGGGGCCGCGTTTGTCGGTGCGTAAGCTAGAGCATCGTTAAACCAGTTTCTCTAAAAAAAAAAAACTTACGTTCTTAATCTTTTTACTTTTTACTAAACTTACTTTTTATAAAACTTACTTTTTCTCATAAAACTTACGTTGATTGAAACGGTATAGTAGAAATCTATTTCAGAGTGAGCTCTAAACTCCTCTTCAGTTTTATTCTTATAATCCTCAATTGACAAGTTGCTTTTACCCTCGACGTTTTCGATCTTCTTCGCTAGTTGCTCTTGTCTGGAGCCCTGCCATTTACCTGTGTAGGCTAGTTTGTAAACGTTGACCTGACCGTTATCCTAAAGACAAACAAGTGTTAAGTTATGCGACAAAAACACACTAGCGACAAAGACAGAAATATGCGAGAAAACGTCAAATCTTTGTGACTGAAGCTGTGCTAATGTTGACGATTTTGTCATTGTAAAAGCATCCATAGGAGAAACTTACAGAAATATTGTCGTAAATTTTCTGAATCCTAGACAACATATCGTATTCTCCTTTTTTGTAAACGTTTCGTTGCGATCGCATTTGTTTTTTCAACTCCTTTACACGTCTAAACGAACATTGTTATATCATTACTTATAATAAACTTTATGTACTAAGGTACCTACTTAGCATTTCCTTCATTTGTGTTCGTTTGTATAGTGTTGCCACAATATACCTATAGGTACCTAACTAGTACTAGAGACCCTCGTTACTTCGTACGAATTTATGTATACCATATCTTAGAAAATTATACAGCTGTCTTATTTTGATGTGCAAGCTGTAATACTGTAAAGTTTTATGAAAATGTGCTTAGTTGTTTTTGCGTGAAAAGTTGATAAACATCCTTGCATCAACACATTAAAAGTAACTACATAACATAACTACATAACCTATTAATGTGTTGATGTTTTAACTAAGTATTGATGATGATAACAATAGATAAGTATTTCACTTTATATTTATGTAACTGTACTTACAATTTACCAGTAGAATCTTCATCATATACTCTATCAACATAATCCCAATATTTTTCCAATTTGTTATTTGCCTGCACCAATCTTAAGAAATTGTTGTTAAGAGATAGATCTACGTATAACTCCTTTAACGTTTCACACATGTATTGCCTAGAATAAGAAATATTTAGAAGTAAGTAAGTATTGTAAGTTAAGTTGGGCCGGTCATGTTTGTAGAATACATCCAGATCGTTGGGCGAAAATAACAACGGAATGGGTGTCACTAGATGGTCACAGACGCTGAGGTAGACCCCGCCCCGACAAAGGTGGAGAGACGATCTGGATGCATTTTCACGGGAATGGCGGGACGTTACCGGAGACCGTGTTAATTGGAAAGTCGCGGGGGAGGCCTTTGCCCAGCAGTGGGATCTAAATGGCCAATAAAAAAAAGTAAGTACTTATTTATAGTTCAGACTCAAACGCAAAGTTTTCAAAAGACTAATGAGTAGTCGATTAGGTAGACTAGGTACCACCTACCGATTACTATCTACTCTAAAACCTTACCTATCATTAAAAATCTTTTTTATTTTATTCTCTGTGCTGTTTAAAGGGTAATGCACATCATCAGGTGTAATAGATACGTGTTCGATGCTATATTTAGCCTCTTTCAACGTTTGCATCATTGCCATAGCCTTCTGAATACGATGGTTGGTGCAGCTTTCACCTATAAAGGAATACAAAAGAAGTAAATAATTATCACTACACCACCCCCTACTATCACTTGTAGGTATGTACCCATAGATCCAATTGTTGAGGGTAGAAAACGCACACTCAGTGACCTCGTGGGTTCCAATACACTCGAGAGCAATGAATCCGGGTCGCTTAAGAATGCAAAAAACTCGCGATCCAAGAATGCTAGCTTAATGAAATAAATTGTGTTTAATAGACCATTTTATAATCCTTCAATGTAAGTAATACCATTTATGAGTTACAACATTTTAATAATAGAAACTTCAAGAAACTTTAAAATTAAAACTAAAATAATATTTTTTTAAACAAAATTAACCATTTTTTTGCTAACCTTTAACCTTTTAACATTTCGCATTGCCTCTTAGTCCTGAGATAATGACATAAACACGTTTACATTTTTGAACATTTTAGTACCTACTCAAAATATTAGTAAATAGTTAAGATCATTACAAACAGAGAGTAAGTCGTATAGATGATAGGCATGGAATGTGGTAAAGGGGACGAGAAAACGACACATTTTTTCATTATTTTTGACACATTTTTTATAGCTCACAAAAATGCCCTTAATACTAGTACGATTAGGGCTTTAAAATAAGGTATGATTCAACATTGTTCGGCGTGAGTAATTTTTCCATAGTAAAGGTCTCAATGTCCTTTGAAAAAGTTAAAGCTGAGTGAAGACACAGCCCTTTTTATTATTTATATATTTGACTTTTATAGATAGGTTATTATTTACCTACGACTCGTAGGTAATAGGTATATAATTATAAGTATAGGTACCTACAGTATTGTCAGTCTAGTGATTTGGCCACTACTTAGATATAGAGATATTATTAGTAATTTAGAAAACACATAGTGACAACTTTAATTAAGTTCCTATATTTTAGAATCATATAGTATAAAAGGAAAACAAAAATTACTTATAATATAAGACGAGATACTTACTCATTAAGGTCAAACACGTAAGGCAGTCCTCAATGATGTTTACAAGCATCATTGTTGTCATAAAAGGCAAACTGAAAAAAGACGGAAATTATATTATCACATCACACACGTATTGGTAGGTGAATAATTAAAAAAACATTTTATCGAAAAAAAAAGGTTTAGGTACCTATTCTACGACAAAAAAAAAGATTTACCAATACGGTTCCACGTTTTCAATCAATTCTTCGCTCTCGTTTTCGGCAATCTGGTAGAAAGAAGCATACCATCATAGAACTCTTTTAAAACGACTTTTTTCATCAATCTGTATTAAAAAGTCCTCTTTGCCCAGTTTGACCGGTAGGGCTGGCACGTTTCCCATGCCTAAGGTTTGTCAAATACCCGCATATCGTTGTCTCTGGCTAAAACACACTAGTAACAAAGACAAAAACATGCGTGAAAACGACAAACCTTTAAAGCTAAAGCTGTGCTAGTCCTGCTGGTCGCGTTTTAGAAGATTTGTAAGTATGTAGCGAAAGAGCCTGTTGAATAGGTATATCCTCTTCCCAGTTATTGTCTATGTATTTTTGATGTGTTGTCTTTGGTTCTCGGTTTTCAAAATTAAATAACGTACAAATAAATAACTTTTCGTTTTAATTCTTATAAAACAACAGAGCCCTACACTTTCTTATCTCGTAGTTAACAGAGCGTTAACATTCCCAATTACAGGCCCTTTACAGTGTCCAAAGCTCAAAATAATGGACTGAACACTGAACCTAAAATCCTTAGGCGAATTCTACACGTCACACACACGTGGTTACATAACATGATACCCTACACACACGTCAATAAATATTATGATCTCACGTGGATCACAATATTTATCTTACGTCTAGCGTTCGCCTTTATATCTATATACCATAGATGAATAATTGGGTATCCACGCGCTACGACTAGATCCCGCCGGCGCGGCGGCACGGCTATATACTACAAAAATACTACGCCGATCGGGGCGTATCGCGCTAGTTATTACGCCGAGTTGCGCCCAATTGTCATATAATTTTTGTAGCGCGCGGAGACCATTCAAACATGTTTGCTATCTACCTAAGTACGGTAAGAAACTGCCATAAATGCGTCTGGTTGATTACAGATCGTAATATCACTTACCAGATTTAGTACTGATCCTCCTACTGGATCTTTTCCAGTCGATCCAGCACCGCAAACTACGAAACTGGTACTACTCGATTCATATTCTATGGTAACCGTATCCATTTTAAAACAATAGATATAAATAAAAAGTTAAATTGCAATGAAAAGCATCCAAATAAGTAAAAATAAAAGATTAAAAAGTTTTCTAAATAAAAAAAATACAAAATACAAAAAATAAATCGCAATATGAATAAAACAATGTAAAAAAATGACGTATGTACGATATAAATCGTGTCAAGCTTTACTTACTATACTCTTTGTTTGGTGTCAAGAATATAGGATTCGCTTTGAGTATAGAATATATGAGGAGACGCCATACCGTCTGAATCTGCGTGGCATGTCTGGCGCAAATTGGCTACTTTTCGTAGGGTAATAAACGTGTGCAGTTTATATCGATATCGATAATTTTTTACAACTAAAAATGAACAGATAATACCTACCTAAGTAGTCGCGTAATAATATACTGTAACTATATTAATTGACTCAATACAGGGTTAACTCGACCAAAGTGACTGGAAACCTCATGGCCTTGTGCTATAATCATTCTTGAATTTATGTTTAAGAGTGTAAAGGAAACAATACAATGACTGATATATTCAATATTTGTATTTACATAATAATATCTTATAATGTTTTATGAAACTATGGGAAGACCAATTTAATCAATTAAATATTCAACGGTTGTTTTACTTAGGTACCCGTAATTTTTATTAAAAGCAAATATCTGTTACTGAGAAGAAAAAAAATAGGTATTTTGCATTTAAATTTTCCAAATATTCATCATCATTACTCTCACTGCCCTATGACATGTAAGAAAAGTCAGCGAGCGTGAAGATATTCCTGCATCGATATTAATCCGCTGCATCAGCAATCACGTAGTCTATAGCCGCGTATCCACTAGAGGCAAACTCAGGTTGAGCAGCCTCAACTTGAAGCAAACAGCCTCAGTGTGAGGCTGCTCGCTCTGAGGCAAGGGCTTGAGCACGTTGCGGATCAGCTCGAGGCGAGTCGCCTCAGCTTGATCCAGTTCAGTTTAAAGGCAAAACGCAATGGCACCAGACACGCGTCGTGTAGCTGCTGCTTTGATAGCAATTACCATAATTTTAAAAAAAAGAGGAAGAGGAAGCAACAAAAGGCTATAGAAAATGTTTATTTAACGGATCCCAGAGAACACGGTGACGCTTATATGTATAATTTTATCAGCTGAATAGCAGTTTCGTTATCCATTGCGATCCGAGGCGACACGCCCGTCTCCATCAAATGCACACAAATGCATCAAATGCAAAAAAACCGACAAAATAGGGTTCGGCTCGCGGCAACGAATTTGCCTCGTGCCGCGGCGTGCCTCAGGTTGAGGCAGCGTCTCCACTTGCGCGGCCTCGGAGTGAGGCAGCCGCTCGACCTGAGGCTGCCTCTAGTGGATACGCGGCTTATGATGTCCGCACATATCATCGCGCGGCCAGCATCTTAGTATACAAACGTAGATCCAAGTCCAGTATTCCAGTTACCACATCACCATGTAACCTCAATTATAAGTTCCGGAACAACGCTCGAAATGCAGACATTTATATTTTTTCTTCCAACAGCTTCAAGCCATTTCTTTTTGGCAATTTCATTCACAGGAAATCTGTGAAGCAAAAAAAATCATACTTTTCTTATTTATTATATCTGTTGCCGACATCGCCATACCACTATAACCGTAAGTCAAAACTATGCAAATGATTATTGTTGACATTTAAACAAAATAAATGGAAAGTAATACAAATCAAACTTAAATCGATGTTACTTTTCATTTTATATAATCATTATCTTACGATACATGGTAAAATATGCTAAAATATTCAAATTTTCAAGGAAATTAGTTACAAACCTGTGAAGAGTCAATTCCGGTTGATTAATGTTTTTCCTCGCACTACACTGTTTAATGCAGCACGAGGGCATGATTTTCCTGTTTAAGGAAAAGCCTTACACACCATAATTAATGCACTTTTTCAAACAATTCGTAAATTACAAGAAAAAAATCTTCTGAACAAGCTATCGTTCGACAGAACATCTACTCGAACCTTCGCGCCAAACAATTGCCAATCGGGGCACGCTGTCATAGACAAATTTGTACATATAAAAAAAATTGTTCAATTCCATGTTTATTCCTAATTCATTGGGGATTCGTACGTAGCGCGGCGGGTTGACTTTCACTCTTTCACTCCACTGATGTCTTTGTACGGTGGGCAAAGTAGATTGGTTCACAACGTTGGTTCACAACGACGAGGAAATCGACAATGTACCTACCTATAATCGACCACTTTCAAATAAATTATACAAACAGAAATTACAAAGAGGTATTTATTGGTTGTTCATAATTTATTAAAATAGTTATAAGACACTATAACACGATATAACACGATTTATGTCGAGGTATTAACCAATATAATTTTCTGAAATGTAAGTGAGTAGGTATGACGGACAGACGGACAGCCAAGTCTCAGTAATAGGGTCCCATTTTCACAGTTTCGATAAGGAACCCTAAAAATAAGAAAGGATTACGGTGATGTAAGATGATGCTCTTACATCGGGCTATGTAACGCATCGATACGGCCACGAGTTCTCTCCAAAATGGTGCGTGTCGTGGCCCACGACACGCACCATTTTGGAGAGAATGACAGAGAAAAAGGCTCATCGTTGAATACGCAGCAAGTTTTGATTTTGGCAGCGAGAAGTCTGAAGTTCCTCGTTCTACCCTATTTGCGGTATTTTGTACCTGACTCTGCATTACAAGTACCTACCTACGTGAAACAATGAAACACGTTAAGTACGCTTGGTGCCCATGAGCAGGATTTGGTAACCGCCAGTGTATGCAGCCCACAACTGTAAGAGAAGCGCTCCAGCGTGAAAGTACTGCTGATGTATATTGAATTATGATGAATATGAAGAATTTGAAGATCAATTTATGAAGAGACTGCGCAACGACCACGATGATGTCCGCAACGCAATGCTTAGCAGTTATTGATTGTGAAGAAATATTGATTAATCGTCAAACGCTATAGTTTCCTTCGATTATTCCGGAGAGTCAAGGGAGCAGCTATTCTGCGAAGAAAGGAGGAACGAGCGAAGTTTTAGCGGCATTTAGAAGTCCTGTTTTCTTTTTCTTTTCCAAAGGGGGAGTAGGTACTGTGCGGACCTCGAGTACGTGATAGACAAGACAAGACAGCGAGCGTGAAAATATTCCTGCATTGATATGGTTCCGCTGCATCAGCAATCACGTAGCCTATCACATCCGCACATTTCATCGCGAGGTCATTACTATTGTCCAGTTCCTACTGTCCCGTCCAGTTGTATTGTCCAGTCATCCAGTTGCCTAGAGTCATATCATCATGTAACCCCAAATATAAGTTCTTACCTTTGATTATATACAACAGTGCTTACAAACACGCCGCGCCGTCTTTGTGTCGCCTATTTATCCTGGTCGGATCAAATCTTTTACATCCCAGAAAAAAAAGAACAATAGAAAATCTATTGTGTAAGGGTTTTTAATGGGTCAGTGGGATGTGAGAGGTTAAGCGTCTTTTGTAATTTCTGCACACTTTTATGGCGCAACTCGTCGTATTCAATCAACTTTCAACAGATGCTTGACGTGCTTTATACCGCGCGATGTCACTAGTAGCACTGACGGACGGGCGATTCGCGGCTTTATGCCCCGCATTGGGGCACAATTTTTTTGTCTACTATCGCGTGCTCTAGTTCCTTCTAGTGTTTATATAATCAAAGAAACTTGTCTAGATGCTCAATAAAAAATACTAACTCTTTCTTTCACAATAAGATATATTTTAACATATTAACAAATATGCGTGTTCTATCTAATTTAATAATAATACAGGTTTATTTACCAAAAAAGTACAGACAATAGGTATTAGTTAGGTAAGTAATATGACTCAGCAAATGATTTTTTCTTTTTGTACATTTATAGGGCTTCGAAATCGAAATAAAATCAAACTGCACTTTGCTCAGAACACCCTCTTATCCGGATTATCCGGATGAATGAACTTATCAGATGTTGGTTTGACGACAATTACATGATCACTGACGGACATCGACGAGGCTTGAGATCTGTCGCACATGCCAGGACCGACTAAATAAAAAACTCCTGAAAATTAAAAAAATAACAATATCGGTACATAGCTACTTTGTACATACGAGGTTGCGCGCAACTTCGTACACATTTATCATTTTAGAAAAAATATTATCATTAAGTAATACTTATATTATTATAATGATTAAGCTGCAACATTGGAGCCTATCATTAAAATATGTTAGGTGGTTTTTATGTAAAAGATTAAACAACCTCACAATTAGTTCACACATCGGCACAAACGTTGACATGTAACTACTTAAATAAGCTGCTAGAGGCCACGCGGCTTGCCTCTAGCAGCTTATTTAAGTACCAACATTTAATTTTATCGATCTGATGATGTGTAAGAAACAATAATGTACTTAGTGTTTCATAAAAATAGGTAGGTTACGAAAAAAAAATAGAAGAAGGATTACAGATGGATTACGGAAATGTAGAATAGAAAGTAAGTTATATAAAAAAACAGGAAATAAGAAATAGGACATATAAAATTGCAGTAGTTAACTTAAAAGAAGCCTAGCCAAAGCCTAGCTAGCAACTTTAAATTGTCAATAGTACCTACCTACGTAGGTATGTCAACCTATCAGTGTGTCGTTTCTTACTACACTCAGCCAATTACGATCAGAAAGTGCAAGTAACCAATCATCCAACGGCGCAACGCATGATGAGCAACACGCCTAATTAGCAAAACGTCCATGTAGCAAAACGTCCTCCTAACAGGTGGTCTGTATAGCAGAGCATCTATATAGCAAAATGTCCAATTCTCAAAATATCTCGGGCACAAAAAATATTTTTATTTGAAGGAAATAAAAGAAAAAAAAATCGATAGGTATAATGTTTTATGCCAAATACAAAAGAGAACTGCAAAAGCTTGAGGGCAAAAAAGTTAGTCCCTTTGAATTTTTGGTTAACCTTGGCTATATCAAAAGGATATAAGGTGCATAAATAATCTTTTCCATTAACCCCTTTTCCATTAATTTCTTTCCATTAAATTTTTTCTAATAAATTTTAAGTTTTTTTAACGTTTTTCACTGATTTAAGATTTTCGTACCCTATAAGCCTTATAGGGTCGGAAATCTTATAGTATAAGGTAAAACGGAACCCTTTGGTGGCCTTATAAGATCAATTTGGTGTCCGTCCGTCTGTCATAGTAGTGGTTTTTCTTTGAAAACTAAGTAACGTAGAAACTAGTTTCGCATGATGAAACATCATGAATAATGTTCATGACTGTACACTAGAAAATAAATACGTTTTGCTGTATAGATGTTCTGCTACACAGACCACCTGTTAGATGGACGTTTTACTACTTGGACGTTTTGCTAATTAGGCGTGTTGCTCAATAGACGTTACGCGCCGTTGGACGATTTGCCACTTGGACTTTTTGATCGTAAGCCCACTCAGCACTAAGCGGCACAATTAATCGCCCGCCCAATATGGACGTTAACGGTGATTTTTAGCTAGAGATGACAGTTTAATTGGGAACAAAATTCTGAGAAATCGTTTTACTACAGCTATGGAGGCTCTATCTAGCTCTATGAAGTACCAAACGTCAGTGAGGTAATGAAAAGTAAGAAAAGAATTGGCCGAACGAAAATTGATAGCACTTCGATCTGTAAAAGTCCCCAAACTGGAGGTACATCACCGGAGAGCCAGGCTACAATTCGCTCGCGATCACTTGCACTGGACGATGAAACAGTGGCGGAATGTTTCATATAGTGATGAGTCCAGGATTGCTTTAAAGGCTTCTTGAGGTTATCAGCGAGTTAATAACGAGCGGTTTGCTCTTGTACCATTGCCAAAACTGTTGGTTATCAAGGAGGCTCCATTTTGGCATAGAGAGGGATTTCTAACGAAGCATGCACGGACTTGGTTGTGCTCTCAAGAAGGAGTTTGACGGCTGAAAGGTACCTACATGAACTTCTGCAAGACCATGCGATACCATTTTCACTTTTTATTGGAGATTTTACTTTAATGCATTTTAATACCCAAGAACACGTCGCTGGGTTAGTGAAAGAGTCGTCGTTATCAACTCATTTATGTCCCCACCGAGGGGCACGAGCCTACTCTCATACAGAGAGTGATTAGGCCGTAATCCACCACGCTGGCCAAGTGCGGGTTGGCGGATTTCACATACACCTTCGAATTTCTTCTCTGGTGTATGTAGGTTTCCTCACGATGTTTTCCTTCACCGTTAGCAAGTGGTAATCGAATAAATTGATCCGTACATGAGAAATAAACTCAGAGGTACTCAGAGGTAGGTAGTGAAAGAGTACCTTAAAGAATTCAGTATACGCAGGTTACCACGGCTAGCGTGCTGTCCCGATCTCATCTCTATTAAGCACACTAGAACAACCTGAAAAGACTTATGAAAACCCGAAATCCCGTGCCTACTACAACTCAAGGAGCTCAGAAGTACGATCGTAGAGGAATGGAACAATATCCCACAGACATATATCCAAACATCAGGGAAGGTATTCCTGAGCGCTTACAAGAAGTTATTAGGGCACGTGGAGGCTATACACTTTACTGTTTTTCTTAATTTTATAGTTTTTCAGTAAAAAAAAAAATGTTCTGTTCTTACGTTTCTTAAAAATTGATAGGTGCAGAAAATCGTTTTTTTTTTTTTATCAAGAGGGTTTAGTAAAGAAGACAAAATGTGTTCAATTAATTGTAAAACTAATTACCAATTAATATTTGTGCGTTTTCAATTAAGAAATCACTATTAATTAACAGTTAAGTTAAAAAAATGGGGCGGGAGGTTAATTGTGCCGCCGAGTATATAACTATGCTATATTAATATTGTTACTACGCATGTACTTGAATGGTTTTGTCCATTTTAGCAGTCTATTGTGTCCCACTGCTGGACCTCCCACGCATTCTTCATCCTTCCCTATGTCCGGCAACTTCTGGCCATTTGGCCAGTTTGATTGGTTTTGTCCATATTATAAATAAGAAGATCACCCCTATGCCTAATCAATGATTTCCCAGTATTATCAAGTAGTTAAATATCAACTGACGGGTCAGCCTTCGGCAATTTTCCAGAAAGAAATCACAGTAAGAAATCCAGCTGGCTTTATGATAATATTTTTTACTGTAGTCGTTAACTGCACACACCATCACTGGATACACTCTGAAATAAAAATAGGAAATTAAATATGTAGCTATATTTAAACTGTTCCCTAATTCCAGACACTTTGTAATTTTTTTTATAGATCATAGGTAAAACCTACTTAAGCTATTTGACAGTTTTAAAAATAAAGTGATAATTCCTGTAATCAGTATGTAATATAAGTTTAAAAATGGTAATTCACTATCGAAAATTGAAAATAATTATTAATTTATGTTAAAATCCGTAAATAATATTTTCGAACGTTTGTCACGTCACGTGGCACAAAATTTTACATGATGTTTGGATAGATGGAAGTATATGTATGGGGATGTTTATTTTCAACGTTTTGTTGGGGTTGTTTGTTTTGTCTTTCACACAAAACCACTGCACAGATTAAAATAACTAAGTTAAGCTTAGACCAACGGCGAATCCAGGGGGGATCATGGGGGTCATGACCCCCCCCACTGAGCTGGTTCCAGGACTCCGGTGGACCACTTATTGAACATAATTATTTTATTTATACATTGTAAAGACGCTACTTACAGACGCGTCCGATAAAATTTGTGAGCACCCAACCAGTACGGGCCGAAACATATTTCCGCGTTGTACCGTCGCAAAACGCAAGAATCGGCAGTGGCGGCAGAGGCGTGGCGAGCGGCGCCGTCGTTTAAAAAAAAACGAATAATGTCTTCTTGATAACGAAAAAGCAATCAGTTTCCTACAATACAATCAATGACAGATACACGACTTTTGGTGGATAAATCCACAATCAAAAATCACGAGGAATTGGCTACCTACCAAACGACAATAAAACGCTCTTTTTCGGAACGTCACAACGCCGTAACGTAAAATTGAAGCTTCAAAAAAGCGCCTCCTGCGCACCACTGCTGCCACTGCCGATTTAAACAAACTAAAGCCACCGGCCAGGCGGCCTTACTTGCTCGAAAATGCTCGAAAATTAGGCCGATTTTGTTGCGTTTTAACCATTCGCCTTTGCGAAACCGCAACTGCGAATGGCTGCCTTAACGCCTAGCAAGACGTATCCGCAATCGGAATCGGAACGACTAAACTTCAACTCATTCTTGTTCTGAGTTGAAAAAATTAAGTCCTCGGTACTTACAAATTCGCCATACAACGGAAATATTCGTCAAAACATTGCGCCGATCTTTCATTTACTCGTTGATGGTAAGAATGCAAAAACTGGTTGTTGAAATAATCGAATTTAATGGTGGAGAAATCTCCAATGTATACATTTTGGATTTCGTCCAATTCCTCATCAGTGAATGGAGTTACGTGCTCGTAGTCATCGCTGTCGTCAACGTCTTGAGCTGGAATTACATCAAAGGTAACTTTCATTAAATACACTTATTTACCTACTTCCAAATTACGTTTTAAATACTTGGGAAGTAGGTATAATAACTAATTACCTACTCCAAATGTACAACGGATGTCGTTTCCGGAATTGCAATGGCTAAAAAAGGTTTAAATAGTAAAAAACTTTTTTACTAAAATCCAAAATATCAAAGGAAGCGCGGAGACGACTAATAAAGGTGTACCTACATCTAGAGCATAGCACTATATGGATGAGACATGGACCCTGACGCAAAGAGTTAGAAAGAGACTGGAAGCATTTGAAATGTGGTGCTGGAGGAGGATAAGCTGGACCGAGAGGAAAAGTAATGAGGAAGTCCTAAACATAGTCGACGAGAGCGCTGCTTGTTGAGAACGATAGAAAAAAGAAGAGGAAGGATGATAGTGAAACGACATGATACGACGACAATGACGGTTTCTTAAGAAATGTCATTGAAGGAAAGGTTGAGGGAAAGAGAGGGAAGGAAGACCGCGACGTACAATAAGGACGACGTACCTATTTTACTCAAGTGAAAGAGAAAGTTAACGTCATTTCGTATCGAAATACTGGCAGAGGATAGGCCTTTAGTGGCGGATGCTTCACCGACAAGAGTAGAGACCTACTTCCAGTTTATAAAGAATGAGTAGCTATACGAAAAAAATAGGTAGAAAAAAAACAAGCTTATTCTTTTTTCCGTCAAAGGGAAGATAGACTGCACGGTATTAAATAGATAATGTATTTTAACGGCCTTTTCTGCAACTAGAAGTTGGATTCGGTCAATAAAGTACCACCTCACTATGAAAATTAATGTTTTTCCAAGTTCTTTTATTATCTATTCTTTTCCGCAATGAAAACCAAGAATTTAGAACGAGTAACAAACAACCACACATAATATCCAATCATACATATTTATCGTTCGTTATCAGCCCATATATGTCCCCACCGAGGGGCACGAGCCTGGGAGTGATTAGGCCATAATCCACCACGCTGGCCACTTGGCCAAAAGAAAGTGCGGGTTGGCAGATTTCACATACACCTTCGAATTTCTTCTCTGGTGTATGCAAGTTTCCTCATGATGTTTTCCTTCACCGTTAGCAAGTGGTAATCGAATAAATTGATCCGTACGTGAGAAATAAACTCAAGAGGTACGGACCAGGACACCAGGATTCGAACCCGCGCCCTCGGAATACGAGGCAAGCTGGCAACTGGGCTACCACCGCTATTACATCTACTTATATCAGCACAAACATAAACATTTATATTAGTAGGAGTAAGGTTTCTATTTATTTAAGAACAGAATTAAGAGTTACTTACGCGGTGGTATTGTTGCACGTGTAGAATTTGTTTCCTCTTCCCCTTCTTGGCATTCCAAAGATTGCATTTGTAATATAAAAAACATGTACAAGAGAAATGTTTTATCTGTCATAACGTTTATCTACGAGATCAGATCAAACTGACTGTAAGCTGCCGAATGTCTACAGGTTTACTGTGAGCCCTAGTGTAAACGTGACCGTAAACGGCATTTTTCGTTCACACTATGCTGACAATACGCTTATACCTCACAGCTATGTAGTAAATCAGGGTCCGCGGAGCGTAGTGACGTACTATATTAAAATACTATACTATATTAATCACCCACAGAATGTCAGCGTATACGTATAGCGTAATGACTAGATATCTACTTAATAGCGTATTCTAGGTTATATGTGAACGAATAAGTGATTATGTATGGCTGCGTAACGCTCGCTCACATTCGGCGGCTTACAGTCAGTTTGGTGTGAACAAGGACTATTGTATGGAAAGTGATAATGTGAAAGAAGCAATAAAGTCCAAACCAATTTAAAGATAATACTTCAATTTGTTTCTGTTGTCTATCTCGACTCACAGATTGAGTTAATTAACACATTATCGAGAAACCGTTCAGCACTTTGAATAGACAATTCATTTACCTGGATTTGATACCTGTTTATCTTTTACTAATTAAACCACTAGGTATTAGTTGCTTAATACCTAACCAGGTAATAAATTGATAAATTAATATCTGTCATTTTTATCAAAAACGCAAAATAAATAAAACAGAAAAAAATTGTCAGCTGATAAAATACAAGATGCATTTATTTATTGCTTTAAGTATTGATCATAAATATTTTTAAAACATTTTGTAACCTCACTTTACCATGATAAAACTTAAATGTCTACTTTACGCTTAAAAAATCATTATTATGGGTTCCAAATTCTGTGGTACAAACATTAAGAAAGGAGATCACATAGAGCTGATATTACTCGCATTTACTTAGGTACTTTATAAATATAAAATGTAAAGCTGGCTGAGTAAGGTAAAAACAACTCTATATGGATAAGTTAAACGGGCGTTTTCAGGCTAGCGTTTTATACGCGCGTATTTGGAAGCGCATGTAGGCGCGACTTTTGGTACACGATTAATTCATACGAGCGTTATAGTTCTTAAAATCTTACATGATTAAAATGGCAGGTGTCACTAAAAGTAGCGAAGTAACTTTATACTAGCGGCACATAAGTGTCGTGATTTGCATCAGCAAAAATCATAATCATTTTTACAACTATAACCATTTTAAAATTATGAACTAAGTATATTATACATACAAGAAAATGAATGTTTTCGACATAAAACGTAAAGATACATAAAACTTTGTGACGGTAGTAGGCTAACGCGCCGCGTCTACCCACCACAAACCGACCGGACGGACGGTTGTAACCCTGCGCCCGCGCGCACCCCGCGTTCGCCCGGCATTGCGCCGCTACATCCTCCGCGGCTACCTTACCCCGCTACCGTCTGATGACGCGGACTCCGCTCGGCTCAGCGTGACTCACGCACAGCGCGCACCGCGCCGTCGCGACCCCGCTCCGATTTCGCCCTGGCCATGGCCTATATAAAGCGGGCCCCGGCTACCACCAGCACAGAGTTTTCCGTTTAAGCTCTCCGAAAAGAGCTCTCGCGATACCCCTCTCTCTCCCTTACCCCTGGGTTGATTAAGACCGCGTACCAGTACCTGGATCGCTGGACCAACCCATTCCCGTCTTCCTTTCCCCTTGGGTTGATTAAGACCGCGTACCAGTATCTGGATCGCTGGACCAACCCCGAAACACCTTCCCCGTAACCCTAGGGTTGATTAAGACCGCGTACCAGTATCTGGATCGCTGGACCAACCCTATTCCCGTCTCTCCTGCTTGGTTGATTAAGACCGCGTACCAGTATCTGGATCGCTGGACCAACCAGGCTCCTTTTATTCCCGTCAAACCCGTCCAACCCGCGCCGCATGATCGCTTAACGCGGACCCGTACGTCCGCCATTGAGTTCCGTCGCGCCGCACGTCCCGGCTACACCGTAGCGTTCCCGTAACGCAGTAGAGTCATTTAAAACCGTCAGAACCTTTCCCCGTAAACGCGCTGAACGAGCACGCATAAAACCCCTGGAGCAGCTGTCCCGTCCGGTAAGTGTTTCACGATTAAAACACACCACACGGTTAGGTGTTTAGGCCCTAACTTCCCTCACGCTCTCCTAGTGGTCCCGGTCCAAGCTAGAGTGATAATTTCCCCGTTGTAAAATAGCATTAAGTGTTGTCCAAGAATATACAGCCTTTGTTAGTTTACGCCCTCGAACATTCTATCCGCTACCCTCAGACAAGTCACTGGCCTCGAGCACAGCCAGTGGCACACTAAGGGTCAGCAAAATCAAAGCACGTGGTCTTCCCTCGGGAAACCACGTTACAACTTAATAACACAAATAATACTTATCCAATAATATGAGATTAAATATTTTTACGTTCTAAAAAGGTTATATCTTCGCTAAAAAAAATATTAAGGATGTGACCAATCGAGTTCTTTAAGTCGATATTTTTTCATTATCATAAAGTCTATGAAAATAGTAATAATAAGATTTTTTTTGCGTTTAGTAGTTTTGGTAGGTTTTAGGAGCTTTTTTAGTAGATTCATTGTTTTTTAAAATTGACGCACGGTGTCACTACTCTTTGGTTTTTTAGTACCTGCGAATATTTAACCGAGCTCGAAATGGAGAATTAATTACTTACTTAATTGGGCTATTTCGTAATTACTAGTTGTTTTTAAAATATTTCTGGTAATAAGCACTTAGTCGTCGCTTAAAAATTTCGCTTAAACCTCGATTTAACATTTTCATCCTATTACTATTCGGCGAGGATTGGCATGTGTCATTCTAATCATGTAAGATTTTAAGAACTATAACGCACTTCTAAGTTCATATAAAGCTTATACGCGCGAATAAATCGCTAGTCTGAAAACGCGCTAACACATAACCATCTAAGAATTACCGCATTCAAATAAGAGAATTACCGCATTCAAATAAGAGAATTACCGCATTCAAATAAATTACAATATAGTTAGCACGATTATTCTTATAGCTCATTCCTTCAAGGAAGATCGTCCGCCGGTAGAGGATTTTCGTCGGTCACTTCTGCCGCCAAATCAGCGAACTTGGCGACGTAATCCACACTCGATTCAGCCATAAGAGAGTGCAAATGAGAATCCACCTGCAATTAGTATTGGTGTGTCAATCGCTATGAAAAATGAACCGGTCAATTGTGAGTCTGACTCGCGCACGAAGGATTCCGTATTCCGTACCATTCACTAGGTTAACAAGTCTAATATAAATATCAACCAGTATCCATTAATGATTTCGAGCAAAAAATTGTAAAAAAATCACGTTTGTTGTTGGGCGCCCCCTTAATTATTATTATTATTCTAATTTTAGAATTTGTTATTATAGCGGCAACGGTAATATATCGTTTTTGAAATTTTCAACACTTTAGCTATAGCGTTTCATGAGATACAGCCTGTTGACAAACGGACGGACTGACAAACAGACAGACAGCCGAGTGTGGCATACATGCACTAAAGGTGGATGCTGTATCCACCAGACTTCAAGCAGATATTTAAATTCTTCATTTAAATATCTGCTCAGCTGGGATTCGAACCCAGGTCCCTGTTAGGCCGTGTTCACACCAAACTGACTGTAAGCCGCCGAAAGTGAGCGAGCGTTACGCAGTTTATTGAATTTCCGTACATATTCACTTAGGTATTCGTTCACATATACGTTATAACGAAGTTATTACGCTGCGTAGACGCTGACATTCGGCGGCTAATTAATACCTATAGTACGTCACTACGCTCCGCGGACGCTGATACTACGTAGCTGTAAGCTATAGGCGTATTGCCAGCATAGTGTGAATGAAAAATGCCCTTTACATTTACACTGGGGCTCACAAGTAAGCCTGCTCACATTCGGCGGCTTACAGTTTGGTTTGAACACAGGCCACGGCCTTAAGTGACTATTGCGCCAGCTGCTGGGTCGTCGATATTAGTAGGACTAGTTAAAACTTTGTTCTGAGCTCTATTAGTATTGTTCCCACGTCACTTACCGCTAAATCAGGCTGCGGCCTCCCCTCCAAGTGCCCCAGAAAGCTGCTCAGTGAGAAATCTTGTACTGAACCTTCAAGCCACCCGTCAGAGTCTCGTAACAATCGCGATGGTGATAATGACATCGATTCTGACGGTAGGAAATCTGAAAACGAAAAATAATATAATAAGTAGTCAATAGATATAGAGAAAGAAGGTGGAGGGAAGTAGTCCCTGCCTACTACCCCGTTGTTGGGAGAGTGACGGGTATGTATGTATGTATGAATTGATATAGCGATAGGTCTATGATAAGATTTATGAAGATTGATATAGGTCGTGGGATAGTTCGCTCACTACCAAATATGGTCTTTATTTCAATTTTAAGTAAGTAAAAATGTACCCATCAAAAGGTCTGTAAGTTGTTTATTTATCATATTTGTACGTTACAAGTTGTCACTTGTGCTTTTTTGTGATGGACTCACATTGTTATGAAAACCGTATATGATTGAGACATTCGATTGAAGGAATGTTTTTTTCTTGTCTCCTTATCTTCTTATGAACATTTTCTTCCTCATATACCAGATTACTAACATGACATTAGCGATTTATATCACGCTGTTATCTATATAAATAAAAATGAATTGTTGTTCGTTAGTCTGATTAAAACTCGAGAATGGCTGGGCCGATTGAGCTGATTTTGGTTTTAAAATTTGGCCGGGAAAGCCCTAAAACAGACCTTTTCTTTTTCCCATACAAATGTTTTCTTACTAAAATGTAGAGTCAATTTGAACTTTATTCCTACACAATAAAGTTTATTCTAAGGCGGGACAAAGTTCACCGGGACAGCTCGTATGTAAATAAAAACAACCAATTTGACTAAATCAAAAAAGCAATAAAATAAAAGACAAAAAGCAACAAAAACATTCGCCCCCGGGTGGGCTCGAACCACCAACCTTTCGGTTAACAGCCGAACGCGCTAGCCGATTGCGCCACGGAGGCGGGTGACCGCAGCGACCAAATTACTACTTACTTTTTATAACTACTGTAAGATAACTACTTTTGTCAATATTTCAACAACTGCCTTATTAATAAAAACAAATTAAGCATATAATGGCGGATGTAAATCTATATATATAAAAATGAAACCCGTTTTCCGTTGTCACGACATAACATGAAAACGGCTTGACCGATTTGGCTGATTTTTTTTTAAATGTTCATTGAAGTCCAAGGATGGTTCTTACGATGAGAAAAATTCGAATAATTGCCGGGAAAGCCCTAAAACAGACCTTTTCTTTTTCCCATACAAATGTTATTTTACTAAAATGTAGAGTCAATTTGAACTTTATTCCTACACAATAAAGTTCATTCTAAGGCGGGACAAAGTTCGCCGGGACAGCTAGTATAGAATAAAACTTAAGAAAATGATATAATTGTCTGGAAATATAGATTTGATCGGTAATTGTAGATACCTACTGATAAGATAAAATGTTTAAAAATGTAAATAGTTTATGTGAGAGGCTGCCCGCGTTTTCGTACGCATTTATTGTCATAGCTTGGAAAATTTATGCAATATCTTAAAAAAATATTGCCAAGTGTCATCAAAATCTTTTCAGTAATTTTTGGGTGAAAGAGCAACAAACATCCAGCCATTCAGCCATCGCACAAACATTGACATTTAAAATAGAATATTATTATGATTTAAGTAGCTTACTGGCAATATCCGTGTTATTAGTCTGCGCCGTGGCTTGGTTCTCTTTCATCGACGTATTTGCTTCACTCAATTCTTCAGCTTTCACCTCTTCCAACAATTCTTCTTTCACTTTCTTCTCTTCTGCGAAATAATATAAGCTGATTACTAAAATGTTTTGTGCGATGCATTCCTGCACTCCTGCTTCTTGCAGTCACATTGTATGGTCACTATTTATACGATAAGGACCCAAACTGCAAAAAAACATGCAGGACAATGCGGTGCGAACAAGGCTTTACGGTAAACGCATTGCACAGAAGTCTATCAATAATTCGTGTCAACTTTTTGCTACACCAGCGCGATAACTTGCTTGATTACAGCCTCCTGGGGGCTTAGCACGGCGTGGCGCGACAATTATCTCACGCATGCTGTCCTTATCACGTTTAAAACTATAGACAGAGACGTAAGCGTGACAAAAGCATGACAACGTTTTGTCACGGAGTGCCATGCTAAGGTAGCTGGACTGTTATATCCCACTGCTGGGCAAACGCCTAATCTGCATTGTTCCATCTTTGCCTTTCTCCGGCTAATTCTACCCAGTTTGTCATTGTAAATCTAGATCGTCGCGCCATGCGCCATCTCCGACCTGTATAATACCTCGGTATTCAAAAGATAACGGACTCGTAAAAGTAGCAGTTCCCCACAGAGAAAAATATAGCACGAAAGTCTGTTGTCTCTTTGCAAAATATATTTGATATTATTAAGGCGTGTCGGCTGCTTGTGTTTCGAACAAACATTTGTTCATGAACATAGCTTGTTCAAAAACATTTCCCGCTGCGACTTTAGCAGTGTTCAGTAAACAAAAGTATGTTTATTTAGTGTAAAATCCGTTAAATATTTCTTCAGAGCAACCAGTTTTCAACAATTATATTCGACTTTAGTGACTTTTTTCTTTGTCATATCTAGAAATAATTGTCATTACGAAAGTTCTTCCTACGTCAAAATCATTCAATTTGAACAATTCCCCCGCGCGCAGGCGACAGCGGGGAATGTTTTCCAAAATTTCGGTAAACACGTTCGAGTTCTAATTGAATGACTTTGCTGAACAAAACAAAGAAAAATTCCATTAATTTCGTTCGATTTGAACAAATATGTTTGTTCAAAACATGAGCAGCGGACACGCCTTAATAATATCAAAGACATTTTGCAAAGAGACAACAGAGTTTCGTGCTATATATTTCTGTATTTAACATTACATTCATTCATGATCATTCGTTCATTCATTTCATATTTCATTGATTTTTTGTAATAAGTTTTTAAAATAGAGATCGAAATAGCTTGATGACCTTTTTTCAAATCCTTTTTCAATACGGGGCATATACCTTTGATATTATCCGTCGGTTTAGCATCGTTGCATTTCTTTAGAGGTTCGATTGGTATCCGATGATTTTGATCGTGGAAGAAAAACTGGCCATTTGACTCACTCACTGCGTAATATGAAGAGTATGATGGTATACTGAAATCATTTTAGAAAAACCTTTTAGATATTAAATACTACTGGCCGTTTGCGACTTGCGTATTCATTTTCATGTTTTGAAAAGCTTACATAATAACTTAAAATAATATAGCCTATCTATCTGTTGATGTGCCAACTATAATGACATAACGTATAAGTTTCGTTTAAATCTGTTCAGTGTCAACGTGGAAGAGTAACAAACAACTTGACGAACATCCAAACAAGATAGTTTGTTCGCAAATATGTCCTGAGTGAATATATCCAGTTATAAAAATACTAACTCTGCAGTATTAGGCGTCGGTTTCGGTAATATCTTCGGTGGCTGTGGCGGTGAGTTCGGCACTATTTTCACCGGAATCAAATCTGGAAAATCACTAAAGTATATAAACTATGTGCTTATCTTTTTGTGTTAGGCGTAGGGCCCATTTCAACACTATAATATAAAACATAAAGTCACTTTAAGGCCGTGCGCTGCGTATCGCGGGTGCTGCTTAAGTCATCTCCATAGAGAAATTTTAAATAGATAGAAATAGATAAAGATTTTAAAAATAGGGATTATTTTAAATTTAATAAAGTTTCATATTATAGAATAAAAATAAGGTGTTATATTAAACATTGTTAATTGTGGGTGACTCATTAAATGAAAGCGATCGAGAGAGATGGCGAGGCATCGTGAATCGTAGGTATTCTGTCTACCCCTTTCGACCACAACCGCTCTGTCAAGAGTGTATCGATGAAGAAAAAGAAGATCAGTATACGTACTGCTAGGCGGCGGTAGTTTGGGCAGTAAAGGTAACAGTCTCTGTACCACGACGCGTTTGTCCGCCTTCCGCGGCCGACCGCGGCGCCAGCGGGGTAACCCTTCCAGGGAGAAACCAGCTTTCGTGCCATTCTGCAACACAAATTCATATTTAAACTCAAAAAATCTTTACTTTGTAGGCAAACACATATCTTGACATGCCAATGTTTTTTTTTTTTTTTTTGAGTAATACTAGATTCGCAAAGTAGTAGTTTTTCTTTCCCAGAGAAGAATCTAAATGGGCATGATGGCTAGAAAATTTTTTTAGTCCATCACATCACATAGATTATTTTAAAATATTCGACACGTATTCTTTCTTTTTACTCTTAAACTAAAAATGAAACAGATAAACTGGGTTAAAGTTGCTCATGACGTCACACCTTAGTACGATTTTTACGTACCCACTCCATAACTTTGATGCTCTGTATCTTTGTATTTATTTATGTAAAAAACGTGTTTTTTAAAAACCTAAAAGACAGACTAATTATTTTTTGAATTTTCGAATGAAGTCATCATCCCCATTATAGTTAAATGCCTTGCAATTCACTCTACATACATACAAACATAATATCTCACGCCTCTTTACCATCGGGGTAGGCGGAGACCACTTTCAGCGGCTGTAATTCAGCCTATTGCTAAGATTTAAATGCACTTGTTTCGCTTCATCCACATAGATTTCTTTCTTGTTCACTCAAATCTATTAAAATAGCCCGAAATAATAGATACCTCGTGATCCTGACGTGGAGCGATAGGCGTAGGATGTCGAAACATCACGGAGTTGTCTCCGGGGTTTGTCGGTATTAAAGATGTGCATTGCGTCGGGTACGATTGTTTCTGACAAAATATAAAATTAGGTACATAAATACATACATATCCGTCACGCCTCTCTCCTATTGGGGTAGGCAGAGACCACTTCCTTCCACTTGCCACGATCCAAGCACACTTCTTTCGCATCATCCACACTCGTCAGTCGCCTCATACATGCCCGTCGGGTGCATTGTCTTTTTTTATTTTATTTGTCAATTGTTATAAAACATTTTAACAATTCATGGATACAATATAAACTTTGTAGTTTTACTTTGCATATCGTTCATTCGTCGGTGGATTGCAAAAGTAATAATTTTATTCTGATAACTGTCAAATATAAATTACGCTTATAAACACACTCGACGCTGTCCGCGACTTCGTAAGCATTAACTTACTATATCCAAAATAAGATGTTATTTTGATTTTTAAGCTACAATACTGCAAGGTGTCATTAAAATCTATTCAGTGGTTTTTGGGTGAAAGAGTAACAATCCATTTATTCATTGGCATACATTTTGACATTTAGATAACGACTTTACACATTTGGATCTAAAGCCGGTTCTCCTATTAATAATGTCAATGTTTGCGCCGATGGATGTTTGTTACTCTTTCACGCAAAAACTACTGAATAGATTTTGGTGTTTGGCAATATTGTAGCTTATTTAACGGAATAACATAAAGGCTATTTTGAGATTTTTTTTGCTATTTTTTTTTTTGTTATTTTTTTATTATTTTGTGATAGCATAATGTTTTCCAATTTATGAGGACAAAGGCGTACAAAGTCGAGCGGGCAGCCTCTACTCAGAAATATGTATGTCATACCTGTCTCCTTTGCACACACACGTGGCCACAAGAACAGCGAGCGATAGATGCAGCGCTCGCTGGACTCACAAGCGTATTACCCGCTAACGCTAGTAGTCGTTTTAATCTAAAATTAAACAAACTTTACTTAGGTACTTTTGTTTAAAGATACAATGAGTATGTAGAAAATTATTTTGAGACAAAAATCTCTTGCAATCGGCAGCCGTTTTGTTTTCGTACTTGTATCTCATGCAAGCCATCACGACTGCATTGCAGTACATTAGCATGATCCAATAGGATTTAGGCCGTGGCCCCAGTAGGTAAACTGTTAGCGGCTGACTAGTTTGCGGCGTATCGATTTAGTACGCCCTTCCATATATTTGAAATGGAGTGTCCACAGTTAGCTAGTTTTCGCTCACTGTACGCAGTTTGCAGCGTTACGCGCGCTGACTATCTCAGACAGCGGCCGACTAACACCAAAACCGGTAGTTTCATTGATTTGAGTTTGCAGCTAAGTAAAATTTCAGTTGGCCTTTCACTTTGCGGCTCACTCAGTCGGCCGCTAACAGTTTGCCTGCTGGGGCCACGGCCTTAATGTTATCCGCGCAATAGTAAACTCCCGGACTCATCGACCTATTCACCCAATATAAATGTAACTATACTACTTACTTATGACTTTGGTTGCTTTGTGGTACCACATTTTATTAATAAAAGCTTTGAAAAATAGTCAAAAATGTCATTTTTTTGTACATGATATGAATATATAAAACATACCTGTCGCTAAGTAAAGCGAACGCGTTGTTTTGCTTCGGCTGCACTGGCGTAGGTCTATTGATCAGCTTGTTGACTAGCTTGAATGTGCTGTTACCAGCCGACTTGTGGTCTGGGGACGCTAGTTGTTCACCTATGAAACATTATTATATTAAAATAATAAATGTAAAGGTTAGTGCCAAATTCTGCAAGTATGAGTAGATATAGGGGGAAGTGGGGCACATTGATACACAAAAATTCAAACTCCGTTTGAATACACAAATGTCAACATATTTGATCATTTTTTTGGCCGGGTGCATTGCCTGATATGTTAACTTATAATTAAGTTTTAAAAAAGCTGATAGAAACGAATAGGAAAAAAGTTATGGCGACTTTTATAAAAAATCGATTTTGTATCATTCTACCCCACCGGTGGGGCACCTTGATACAAAGAGTGGGGCAGCTTGATGCGTATTTTATTTCCGTAAATATTATAATATTTTTTCAAATTAAATCGTTATATTACTTAAATTGACTAAATAAAAAGCAAATAATGCTTGGTATCTGAAAAATCACATTATTTTTTAGTTATTATTCGTATTAACGATATTCACTATCAGCCTAATAATGAAATGAACTAGGAAATAAAATTGTCATCAAAAACTAAGAATTTATCAAGATCTTAAACATCTAATTAAACATAAATTACTCTGTAATCAGCCTAGAAGTACTACAGAATTGGACATAGTAAAATATAGAAATAACAAAACAAAATCCTCTATCAAAATTATAGGAACTTTTTCTTAAAACTCATAATCAAAAACATCACAAAACTGATATCCTAAATGATTTTTTCACATTTCTCTGCTAACTATAAACGTCCGGACCATTTTCTATAATAAATGAGATTTTTAAGACTACTTTAAAATACTAACAGGGCACTTTGATGCATTAAAGGGGCACTTTCATACACTAACGGGGCAGATTGATACGTATCATTCTGCCCCGCGTTTTATTGTATCAAAGTGCCCCAAGGGACTATATTCACGAAAAAGTAATTTATTATTTTTTAAATCAATATTGTATTAAATAAACATATTAAATAACATTTATTAAAGTATAAACGTACTCTTGGTAAAATAAAACTATGAAAACAACTAATAATATGGAGCTGAGACATAATCATATTGCTCGTAAAATTTTAGTTGGCGGTCCCAAAAACACATTTGTGCCTGTCAAAGCAAAACGGCGAACAGGCGGCAAGCATCGTCACAACTATCATCCTTGTAGATGTCCTTGAGCGTTCTAATGATGTGTCTGTGTGCGTATCGTTTTTCAGTATTTCAAAACAGGTACTGTATCAATGTGCCCCGAGTATCAAAGTGCCCCGCCTCCCCCTACGGAATTTACAGTATTTTTACGTATTTACACTTTTGGCATAAAAAAGTGCAAGATATTAAAAATAAGTTTTGAGCATCGTACGTAAATACATATGTTTAGGTACCTAACCGATACCTGAAATTCTTATTGTATTGATAAAGATACTTGCTTAAGTACAATACATAAAAAAACTGTGTTTGTCTTACCTTTTCTCTCATCCCCGGACATTCCATCATTGCTATCTTGATTGAAAGCGTTCTTAGGTGAAAATATATCAGTGTCGCTCTCTCTCGCTCTTTCCGACTCTTCTAACGAGTTTTCTTTGTCCGGCGTCTTTTCGAGCTGAAATTTGAAGTACAAAATATACAGCGTGGTTGTGTATTAGGCGGTTGTTCTACCGGCGGCGGCGAAAAAACTACTAACTATAGGCTATTTTCTCGCTCAATAAACGTTCAATACATATGCATACCGTGTAAACAAAAGAGATGCATATATACAAATAGTTGATCGCAGACTGTTCGTTTACACTGCCGGCGAGAACTCGCTTCACTTGTTTGTCGCTGGGCGACAAGAGCTATGAAATATAACTCGCTCAGTGATCAGAACTCGCACCGAGAGAGCAACCAGCGGTCATTTCTCTACAGCGAGCGGGCGATGCGAGTAATCGCTCGTCTCACTCGCACACTCATAGCCGAGCTATCGAAACTACACGCTCGCTCCCCGCGGCTCGCCAACTCCTTTTGTACATTGTAGTTAGTCGTTTATCGTTGTCAGTGAGGCAACTGCCTTACATCACCCAACTTTAGAAATTATTTTACCTTCTCTTTCTTATCCTTATCCCCGCAAGTGGGAGCAAGACAGTCGGTCATTTTCCGCGGTAGAGGCGGGGTCGGCTCCGCCCACCAGTAGTCCAACTCTAACTTACTTCTTGAGCCGAACTGGGGAAGATACAATGTCTTACGTCAAGGTGTCAATATAAATGTAGGAGAGTTAGTACAAGGCGTATTTTAAAAGTATAAACACCCTTTATATGACGGTCATATAAGTTGTTCTTTGTAAACAAATGATTGTAAACAATATTTTAAAAAGAGCAACCTCTAGAGTTTCTTGCTGGCTTCTTCTCTGGGGAATCTGCCTTCCGAAGTCAGCGTAGCTTCCCTCCTTTAATGTTTTTCTTTTTTTTTTGGTTCTTTAAATTCTTTATTATGCTTTTTATTTTATTTTTTACTTTGTGACGAATTCAAGTGTAAATTTAATGTTACCTACGAATAAATTATTTTTGAATTTTGAATTCTTTTTTTTCTGTTTAATGTGTTGATGATGATGATGACAAGTTGACGTCCTCAGGCTGATGACGATCACACTTACCATCAAATACAAGTCTCCTATAGTAAGATCCCCCGCGTCATACACACTCCATCCCTTCCTGATCTGTCTCATAGCCAAGTCTACATCAATGTCGGGTTTGGGCTCTTCGTCTTTGGCCGTGTCTTCCTTTTCATCGTCCTTGTCTATGACTACTGCATACATGCCTCCACGCTTCTTAGGACGTATGCGGAACTTTACCTGGGGATAATTTTAAAAATAATTAGCGAAGTTTTCGTGTGATGGAGGTAACAAGCGAATAAAGGCAAACAGGGATATATCGCTGACTATCCTTTTTTTCCGGTGTTTATAATAAAATCAAAGAAAATCAGTTAATGAAACGAAGTAGGAGAGTAAAGTGACGTAACATGCTCAAACGTCTCAGATTTTATGCATGCGAGATGTTTTCGGTACTACCTACAGATAAAATTTATCTGACAGATATTTTATACCTTTCTACGTCATGTTTTATGAAATAGATATAGGCTTATCTGTCAATTAAAAGTTTTTGTGTGAAAACCTGTAATAGACTCGTAAGTGAATTTATAATTTTCTTATAGGTTTATTAAAGCTGTTGGTTTTCCAATAAATAAATACATAAATAAATAAATAAAGGGCACTTTGTCTACAAAGAATCAAGAAAAGCTTCATTAGCATTATAATTCTTTTTTTAACCTACTGACTACTTGTTTCTTTACAACGAATCTCAAATCACCAACCTTTAAATTCTTAAACTTAGTTTCCTTAGGTTTTTCCTTTCCATGATCACTTTCGTTGTCACTTTCACTCTTGTTATATTTCTCATCATCTTCCATTTCAGAAAAACTGTCTTTCTCTTTCTCCGACATATCTTTGTCCCTTTCTTGTTCTACTTCTTCTTCTGCCGTTTCTTCTGAGCGTAATTCTTTTTCATCTTCTGTGCTAGGTTTTTCTTCGTCATCCTGGTTGTTTTTGTATGAAGCCATAAGTTCGATGCCATCTATGGCTGTCTCGTCTATGTTTATTAGTTTGATTGAATCTTCTTCAGTTTTGCATCGTTTTGTTTCTGTGTCTTTTGAGTCTGTTGTGCTGTCTTTACGTTGGCGTTTTGGTGTCCGGATTTTTACTGAAATATTGCAGTGTGTATTACTAGAGGCTGCCCGCGACTTCGGACGCATTTATCGTCATATCTTAGAAAAAAGTCATGATAACGTAAAATGATACAGCCTATGTGTTATACTGATGTGCAAGCCAAGTTCCATCGAAACCTGTTCAGTAGTTTTTGAGTGAAAGACTAACAAACATCCATCGGCACAAACGTTGCTATTTATAATAATAGTAAGATTAATCTAATGAGGCATTTCTGCAAATGGAGTTAAAACTCCTTACCTTCACTGTCCTTGTCTCTCCGCTGTATACACATTCTCTCCAAATACGAAGAGAAACATATCTTCTGACTTGAAAGCTGTTCACTAGGACTTATAGACGGTATGTGAATTAGTGCATTCGGCCGCGGGCCTACGTGTAGCACTGGTTTCTTCGGAAGCTTTTGCTCTGAAACAGAATTATCGAATTCGTACTCATGTATCGTTATATTTTGGAAAAATGGCCATAGGGTTATCTGTCAGTTAAATTTTATCTTAGATGGTGGGACGGGCACTAAGTAAGTATGTAGGGGTACCTAATGAAAAATGCATTTTTTTTGTTACAGCTAGCCCTTTAACTACTGTTTGACGTGTGCTGACGTCTTTGTGGCAATCCGTCATTATAGTCAGATTCGGGAACTAGCTTCGTGGCGATTATTTCCATATAATTCACATTTTTATTCAGATATCCTTGCCTTCGTTTATGGCTGAATTGCTTAATGCTCAGGTTGAATCTTTAAAGCTTGCGTTAGGTACTTGAATTGATATGTTTGGAAAGAGGAATTTTCGTATTATTAAAAAAGAATTACTAGAAACTGCCCGCGATTTTGTATGCGTTTATCGCTTGGAAAAAAACATGATAATATCTAAAAATAATATAGGATATGTGTTATTCTGATGTACAAGCTACCATATTGCCTAATTTCATCAATATCTATTCAGTATTTTTTGCGTGAAAGAGTAACAAACATCTGTAGATTGGCACAAACATTGACATATAAATATTAGTAGGAGGTAGGATGATTCTGGTGCTGGTGCAAGCTGGAACCGGCGCTCTCACAGCACAATTCTTACATACATACATATCTGTCAACCCTCACCCATTTTTTCATTCAGATCATTGAGAACATTGTGACCTATTTTTTTGATCTCAAAAAAAGTTCCTGCTTAACTCTTAGTTTGTAATTTCGGTTACTAGCATTTTTCGCACACAGTGTTTATTTGTACCGTTATTGAAAATAAATGTCTTATGGTAGGCAGAGACCACTTCCTGGCAACACTGTTATTTATAGCTTCATTGCAAACTTATTTTAATTGCTATGTTTTTATTCCAGAAGGCAGCAGAGAGCACGGCAAAGGCTTAACTGCAAAGTTACTACATTACATCGAAGCTCGAACTACCCGCCGAAGGCTCTACCATGTGATGCCCATAGATATACGACTGCCAATCGGAATCGCCGGTTTGTGCACTACATACTTCATTGTTATAATGCAGTTGACGCATCTTTTTGAATAATTTCGATTGACTATATGGCCTTTAATAAATCTATGGTTTTCGGCTCAATCTTTATTTCGCATGATATACATACTTAGCTCTTGAAATATACAAATGTTTTTTTAAACTAATACTAGATCCGCAAGCTACTCAAGGTAGAAATTTTCCCCAGAGTACAATCTATAGCAAGGTTGTTTTTATATTAAATAAAAGTAGCTACCTATAGATAACAAATATGCATCATACAAAACTTACTGTATTGTACTATAAACTACGCAATAGACTATCTATCGATCTTTTCATATCAAAACCATCAACAAAACAATAAAGCATTTTCTACCACTTACTAATATTATAGCTTTCACCCCAAATTATTTTGTTGAAAAAATAAATAGTTTTTTATTGACAAAATTAATTTGTTTAGTTTCGATAAGCAATCGGTGTCTGTTTGTATGTACACCTTTTAGGAAATGGAAATGCTTTTATAATAAATTAATGTGTTAATTGTGTAATACACGTAAACATCATGTCACGAAGGTAAAATATGAAGCAGAAATAAAATTAAATGAAAAAAACTTAATAGAAAATTATCCTGAATATTTAATCAGGATAACAGATGCGCCTTATTGTAACATTCTCACCTTGAACGATGATCCGATCAGTCTCCAGCGGCAAATGGTCTTCCAGGTCCTCCTTCTCCTCATCCTCGACGCAGTTCTGCCTTATCGGCAGCTCCTGGACGTTCTCCTCGTTCTCTTTACCAGCATCTTCTACAATTTCCACTGGCTTCGGCAGTTTTCTTTTACGCTTTTTTGAGTGGTTAAGGAGTATTATTTATGCTGATTCAAACTTTACTCTAAATTATTTCCAATGTGGAAATAAGATAACCGTAAAATTTTTGGGTGTAAAATGTGCTTAGCTCAGTTGACGTAGGTCGCTGCTTATCACAAACCCCCTTATTACAAAACGAGTTTTAAAGATAATTCTAGGACTGATGTCATTTTTTTACGTTTTGTAGGACAAAATTGTAGGACTAATGAAATTTTTTGTCATTTTGTCTAAAATGATAAGGGGGAAAAGGTTTTACCCACACAAAACAATAAAATATTAACACAAAGGATACAGTGGCAGTCCACCTCCGTTGTAACGCGCGTATAAGCGCATGTAACCGCGCGCGCAATGGCAACGCGGCAGCTGCGCGTGGGTTATGCGCGCTAGCCTGCACGCGCGTCCACGCAAACATGTCACGCGCACGGAGCAAAACCTGCGCTCGGGAGCAAACGCGTGCACCGCATGCGCGTTCTGGCACCATAAAAAAAACATTAAAATTCACAAGACAGCCAGTTGCAATGATATAAAAGCTAATGCTAAGCCAATTTTAAAAAACGATTATCTCAAAAAAATAAATGAATCTCACCAGTAATCTGATTAAGCTTCCTCAACGCGCGACACATGGGCGTGCGTACGCGCAAATTTCTCCCTCTCGCTCTAACAACCATGCTGCCGCCTAGCACCATCTCTCCCAATCGCGCGCAGGTCTTTTCATTCACAGATACCAACTTCTTTCGAAGTTCGCCGTAGTTTATTAAAGCGTATAGCTCTTGGGCTACCTTTTTTACATCTGAAAAGTAAAAAAGTATTTGTTGTTTTAGTTATCTACTTTTTTCTTTATTTATTTAGGGCTATACTCTAAAGAGAATAAGCTAGACTATGTACATCGTGTACACCAAGAAAAAATTAGAAGTGATGTAAAAGTAGAAGAAATGATTAGTATACTCTTGTTATTATTATGATGAGGAGACATGACCACTCTTAAGAAAGAGACACTACTTCGTACGCGTATATCAAAATACTTAATTTAAGTTTATTCAGTAGTTTTTGCCTGAAAAGTCTGTAACTGAAAGAGTTTTATACGTCTGTGTGAAAAGTAACAATCCTCCATCCAAACATTTTGACATCCTGATTTTTTAGGCCATATAGTCATGAAGCAAGGGAAGGGTAGAACTGAAATCAAGAGAAAAGCAGAAAGTACATAATGAAAAGAGCTTGACCGACAAGAACATAGATAGCTCATAAATAATTGGTGGCACTCTGATCCTAATCTACAGCCGGATTTACTTAATCGAAATGATCATTGACCATAGTTACACGCGTTATTAAAATTACAATGCCATATAACAGATAAGTCAAATAAAGGAGAATTATTCCATAAAGTGCTCTGTTAAATCCGGAAAATACCAGTTTTGGCGTTATTATTGGATCATAATTGCACTTTATATGATAATATGTTTATCACAATGTCCTTATGAATGTCAAACATATTTTTTAAAATATTTTTATTCGGTTCAGTGGCCATTCTATAAGCGGGCTTTGGATTATTTAACAAGTTACTGCATTTGGTTATCGTCAAGCGTTTTAGATTAAATCCTTGAGTGGCAATGGAATTTTATTAAGACAAAAATAGCTTTTAGAGAGCATGAGAAATGGGAAAAGTCTTATAGACTGAGTAGTAAAAAGTAGTCTTTGGTTGTATGGTTAGGTTAGGTGCCTTCAGGTATGGCATCCTACAGTGCTACAAGGATCTTTTGGCACGCGGCGGAAATCGGAACTAACGTTATCATCTTGTAAATTGTCATTATTTTGAGTTAGGTATTTATTCACCACTCACGCCCTCCTGACAATGTCACTCAAGTGCCAACAGATCCTTGTATCACTGTACCTAACGAATGCCTGAAAGCGTTTTACAGACTTTTTCTTTTGGAATTAGTTGTATTTGACGTAGTATAGCCAGACCTTTAGTTTTTCTATTGCTTACTGTTATCCACGGAAACGTAATAAATTAAATTAAAACTCAGCGTGGGACAGGATAAAACAACCATACTAAGTAGTACCAATATATCTACTCACTTTCATCAAAATGTACATGCTTCGACAACTTATGCCAGGTCCTATAATAAAAATGGCTGACTTGGGTCTTCGTCTTCAGATTGCCATCTGGCATGCCCTTCTTCTTCATCTTGGCTCTAATGTATGATGTTACAGCATCAAAATCCTTTCCATATTCGTTGAGAGCTTCAAAGAACAGGTTCTTCTCATCTGTAGACCAGAGTGCTTTGGGCATGCGCTGTTTCACAGTTGGGAATTTCAGTAGGTCTTTCTCGTCGTGTTTAATAGGTGTATCGCATTCGGGGATTTCTGTAAATTAAGTCAATTGTACAACCTTGGACTCACCAACCTAGACTGATTTGACTTTACACTGTTAGAAGACGCTCGCAGAGAAACGTGTGAGAGTGTGCAATATGTTTTTGTTTTTTTTCAATCATGCACCAATGAGTTTGTGTAGATACTGTAGCATAGGTACAGTTGGGTGAATAGGTTGATGTGTCCAAGAGTGTAAGTACATAAAAAATCGAAACCGAAGAAAAGCGGTGACGCTGCCAGCTGCAACAAACGGACAAAGGGCAGAAAGGATTTCTTTCTCGCTCTATTCAATGGCAGTCCTGAGGGACAGAAAAGGAGAGGGAGACCAGAAAATACGATTCTGTTTCAATAAATTCTGTATTTCCGTGTAGACTGATATTTCTATCTATCTCTCTATCTGTATCCGCAACCTTTATGCTTAGATTAAAATAAGTCAACATTTTGTGAAATTCCCTCACCATCGGTCCCATCAGGCCGTTTCCTCTTCTCCTTATCAGCGAGGGGTTCCAGTCGCAGCTTTTTGATGACCCTGGCGCTGGTCCTCTGCTGCTGCTGCGTCGTCAAAGACCCTAGTAGCTCAGGGTCAGCTGACTGGATTGGAGTAGGCGACATCGCTGTCTCTTTTACTGCGACCTGCTGCGAAGGAGAAAAAAGATCGGTTATTATTTGAGGGTATTTTATAATTTGAGTAGTTTAATCTTTTTTGGAGAGATCGATTTAGGTTCCTCAAAGTTGTTTGAAATCCTGAGGAATCACCTTTTGAAGTAATTACATCTGATTACGGAACTCCTAACTAAGTACAAGTAACTATTTAAGTGTTTAAAGTACCTAATGTAAAAAATATACCTTAAAATGATTTAACTACTATTTATTTACACGCCTAATATAGACAATTAATGCTTAGGTGATTGTAGCCGTTTAGCTTAGATTTTTAATGTGTAAATTAATTAATATCAAACAATTATTATAAACTTGATAAAAGTAATCTATTTTATGAATAAACAAAAACAACACAACGGTTTCTACTTAATTATCCAATAATCGTAATACGTCATCTTATTCTGGAAATAAATAAAATATTAATCTGTTCATCGGTTAAAATCAAATTATTAAAACGTTTAAAACTTAATAAACAATAAACCGTAGCCGGAAGAGGTTAACTGATGATGATTGACGAATAAGTATAAATATCGATAGTGTTGTCCTGTTCATTTGTCGATTATTATTTTTTTCATATTAATACTTTTTTTTTTTAATTTGACATCTTTATTATTTTAAAAAGGTAAATATATATTTTTTTTATCAACTTTAAAAAATACGTATCTTAATTCATTCTCACTGAAAAATCTAGACTGAACATTGTGAGACGTTCACGAACGCGCCATTTTTCTGCATTTTCCAATAATTTAAATCTACCTCGTTATAATTAATATACCTAATATCTGAATAGTCTCTTAATACTCTAAAACTCCATAAAGAAAACTTATAGGTAGGTAAAATGCCTAACATAAAAATACATGCAGGTACATAGTCCTAAACGTACATAAGGTGCTACTATTTAATAA